>OZ004342.1:20924106-22366830 GCA_963924445.1 Philereme transversata | reverse complement strand
TGAGCTTTATTATGTTGTCGAGAAGTGCGGTGGTAAAATCTCGACGACGGGATCAGATCGAATAGCTCCTCAGAATATTCTCCATTATACAGGCGGTAGAAAACACTGAGCGATCCGATGTCACGGCGTTGACTCAGTGGTTCCAGCCTGTTGGCGAGTATGGGATCGCCGATGATTCTAATGGCCCTTCTCTGAAGGGAGTCAAAATGAAGCAATTATTTATTTGAAATTATTATTTATTGAATTATTATTTTTATTTTTTTATCTATTAATTTACGAATCATTTATTTTGGTATTGAGTAATAATCTCAAGAAAATAATTTAACCAAGGTCTAACGAGAAGTTATTTGTCAAAAACTTGCGATGTAACCTTGTGAGAAATAATTTTCATGTGATTCTTCTATACTTTTTTTTTGCATAGGTCGTCTGCAGTAGCAACACTCTAGTAAAACATGCTTTTGCATCCAGATTTTTAATGTTCCAGGACCATACCTGTACAACAGGCTAAATCGTAAATTAAGCATCCACTCAATGAATTTCTCAAACTGTAAGAGCCTTACAGTCTGCTCTATCCAATCTATCATACGAGGAAACTGAGGAGTTACTAACCGAAATAAAGTAAGATTTTAAATATTGTATAGCACGTTTGCACTTAGTTTTTTAGTTATCTTTTTCATTATGTAAATAGATTCCAAGTTTTGCTAATTTGAGTATTCATAAGTTACCCCAGTCCAGCTTTTTTTGCCTGAGATACAGGTTCTCCTAGTTCAGGCAATGTATAAAGTGTTACCTATAAGTAGATATTAATCCGTAATCTTAATCTTAGCAATATATAAAATGAATAAAGATTTATTATTATTATTATTTATAGGTAGGGTTTGGCACTTACATGAATGGGTCGTTGTCCTTCAGTATAGATCCATTTATTCGCTCTTTTCCTATTCTTGGTCCTTGGACTGTGCCGTATCTTTGGTAGCCTAGCAGTTCAATACCCTCTGAAAACAAAATTCCACAAATTCTGTAAAATCAATTCTGTGTATGTAAAATTGTCGTAAATAATTTTAATCGAACATTTGAACGCATTTTGTAAATAGTTTCAAAATGGTAATTTTCGCAATAGTGAAACGATGTTTTTTTAGCAACCCTCTTTCCAGTCGGTGGTTAAACTTTGTTTATTTTTTTTCATATAATTAATCTCTTTTGGGCTGAAAAGCCATGAGATATGCAATGACGTTTTCTAATGAAGACATTCTTTAGCATGATAATCGTCTGCATAATCACAGGGCTCATAACATTGAGGTCGTATACTGTAATGATACCTTCGACGCTGATGGAAAATGAATCAACATCTCGTTAACAAAGACAAAACCTAAGCTGGTTATTTATGATGGCGAAGCACGGATACCAATGATCAGTGTAATTGCATTCAGAAAATAACACTTGTAAATTACTTACTGTTGAGATTCGACATCGTACTACCAAAACATTGAGACCAAAAACTTCCAAAAAGAGAAAGGAATGAAAACAATATGGCACAAAGCAACGCGTCGACGGCTGCTTTGCAATTCATACTTGTCAACTGTTTACGGGACACCTGATCATTTCTGATCTTATTTCATATAGAGTTTGACGTGTTCGTAACAATAACAGCTTTCTGAAATGTTCTCCAGCTGAAGATCCGCATTTCCACCAAAAATTATCAATACTAACTTCCAGGTCACAATATGCAGGGTAGAGAACATACCTGTATTGGTGGCGATATCAGCCCAGTGCAGATCGTTCGGCTTGAAGAGCTCGTGCATTGGCAGCGGGGGGGAGAGGTCTGCGGGCGGGGAGAGACGCGACCGGCGGGGCGCGGCCGGCGCCGACGGCGTCCGAGCAAGCGGGGCATGAGTGCCTGCTGGCGGGAAACTGTCGCTGAAAGGAAAATAAAAATTATGAGACAACTATTCCAATATAAACCTACCAACGTTTATTATACTGACAGAACAATTAATACCTGAAAGCAAAGCCTGAACTACTATTGCAGAAGATGAGATAATGGTTCGATCACGTAGACTTAGAAATGGTAGCATATAACAAACTATCTTCATATCTTCAGTATGAAATAAACTCGACAATGAACCAACAATTTGGTATACTCGATACCTACTTTATCTATCTACTACAGCCTGATGATGTATTTTATTTTTACGAAATAAAAAAGCTCCTCATGACGCATTGGATGGAAGTAAGCGTCTATGAGGATGAGATGTGTAATGATGATTGTTGAGGAAAAATATTTGGAACTGACTTGTCGGGAAGCCCACAAATGAACAATTCGCTTATTAACCAAGAATCTCAAGATTAGAGTGAAAATCCGTGGTCTTTGCCAAAACCTCCAAGAAAAAGCAAGAATTTATGTTTCAAGATTCACTTTATAAATACTGGGAAAAGTTAAATGAGCCAAAAGAATGTGTTGCGTTTCACCGAAAGTCTTAAAATGCGACTGAAAATAAAATTTACTTGGGACACGCATGGCGGCACTCATGATCCACATTATCTAAATAACTATGTAACAACATTAATCTGCGGTAGATTTTTCTGATTTTACTTAGAAAACTTACGTGATTTATTTCAGTCATAATTACGTACCGTTTTATTGGTGTCGAAACACTGTAGGACGAGACACCTATAAAATGGTATGTGATAAATCTCGTATTTATAATTATGATTGAAAGTTTTCCTTTAAAGTTCATGTTTTTATTATATCTACAAGTTAGCTCACTCGATCGACTGCCAAGATACGTAGACTACGCTAACCCATATCGAAAATATAACGGTAAACTCCAGGAAATTATTGCTTTCCCTGGTTAAAATAGCTAAAAGATGGATAAGGTTAAACATGATACTTACACAAAATCCGGGGGAGTGGCAGAGTCTGCCCACTCTACGGGCGGGCTGCCAGAGCCGCCGCTTGGCAGAGAATCCAAGGAGTCGGGAGTCGCACTTCGCGACCGTGGTTCACTACCGCTTGAGTTCTGTAACAAAACAAACAAACATGAATACATGTGAAAAGTCGTTTACAAGACGTCAAAAAGATTTTGAGGGAAAACGCGAGAAACGAGAATTTTTAGCATTCTAAGATGATAGATAGATGATGACCCTTTGGCAGATAGATTGGAAGGTTCGCCAAGGAAAAAGGCCACTCAGTGAAGTCCCCTTTGCTTTGGTGGACTCCTTTAATCTTATCGTCTGCCAAAGACTACGGATACTTCCATAATTGCGGTGACTATGCGAGTACCTATTTGTCAAAACAGGAGGATTAAAGTTACTAGGGACTGTTTTCCATCAGCAAAGTTTTGTAAACATCGTTTTCCGCAGGAAAATAACACGTAACCCCACATTTCCTCTGTTCTTACTAAAGCTCTGATCAACAATTAATTTCTATAAACGGTGATTACGAGTTGCGGAAACAAATTCATCGCAATCATTGTTTATTTAACATGAAAGCTTTTTGCACAATTAGAAAGCATCGTGAGACCCAATGCTGCACTAATGGAAATGCATTTCTTTGGTTAACTAAGACAAGTTAGTTTTCACGGTGATAAACTGTGGGAGGACGTTTGGTCTGGATTAGATAACGAGGAACTATAGCAAAAGAACATTGGTTGCTTTTGAATTCATCTGTTTAGTTTTTGAGCCCTGAGCGCCGTCGCACCAAAACACGCACGAGATGGCTGGACGCCCGTAAGAGGCCTTTGACTGGCTAACAATAAAAGTGAAAAAGTTATTGGTATTCTTTTCTTGCTGTCTCTACCTTTTAAGCAGACACCAAAAGTTTATTTTCAAGTTCTTTTACTAAAGCATCTAGAATTTGTATTATATAGAGTTATTTACGAAATGACTTGGGAACCGCAATACTTACGTGCCATTAAATATTTTATGATCATTAAACCTCCTAAAACGGCAATTAGAACAATAATGAGTTCCTCAGAAATAGCCAATTGAAAGAGAAACCAAGATTACGTATACGATTGTGTATTTGTCTCCACGGTCACTTATGTAATTTCATTCATATTTAGAAAGCCGATAGAGTAATGACGGTTAGATATGTTTAAGTAAATTTGGTAAAATTTATATCTATTATGGCTACTATTATCGCCATGATGTAATAATGACTCGGCTATAATGTACCTACTTCGGAAATCCTCACATAAGCTGAACCAAATTAAGAATATTAAATCAATCAATATGTAAATATTAATTCGGCATGATTTGCTTTGCCGATGATTCACTTATACCATACGCAATAACTTTTCTTGGTCTTTGAATTGTAATAATATTTATTAACAGTCATATTTTTTTGTGAATATTAGTGCCCTTCTTTCTTGATTCAATAACGCTCGAGCACCCATAATTGCAATTGTTTTTTTGCATTTGAGCGCTTGGTGGTAATCTTGATTGACTGACACATTACTTCACTTACAATTTCCTAATTCCGTCTACTTCACTAATTAGAGCATTGTGTCATACCACTTCCTACCATAGATCGCATCGATTAGAAACGGGTGCGGGCTATCAATATGCCAAGTTCACCTTGTAAGGGCATATACCCAGTCGCCGGACCAGTTAGTCAGGAAGTGAAGGCTCCGCCGCGACGGGCATGTGTGTCAGTGGTGGCGACACCTGCTAGATTAATAGCTGGTCTATTAGCACGGTGGGGAAACGCAGGACGTCAGAGTTTGCCGCTTTCCGGTTTCTGGAAATTTCTTTCGTCGTACTTATCACTAATTTTTTCTTAATACCCTGCCTTGTGTGTGATAAATGACGCAAAAAACAATTTGATAAAAGGATTGAATCGTGATTAGGACGGGTGGGGAAAAGTGGAAGCGGTCATGTCAACTTATCAATCATCAATGATGTTTAGTGAGTCAGATCACTATTTCTTTCTTCGTCACCCTAAAAAGGGCTTTGTGGTCGATGATAAAACATTTCACAACGCCTCACAGACATATAAGTTCTTTATATTTTGTTAATTTAGGTCCTAGGATCAAAAGTCTAGCAAGACAATTCTGTTAATGGTTAGAAACCTTATCCTTCAGTTGTGAGATGTGACAAGGAAATCTCTTGACGTTGATCAGCCTTAGATAGTAAACAGGAAGAAGAGCTGGTCAAAGTTCAAAACCATAGATATACGTAATCATAAAACCTTTCTCCATAAATGCATTGTTATGTTATGAATACGCCTTTAGACAGGATCTCGCCATGTAACCTACGACTCTGGCTGGCCTCAGAGTTTATCTGGTTAGGTGACTGAGTGTCAGATATCTTTGGACTGGTTCTTACTGAAATTTAAATTGCCACCACCGCACTAAGGCATTTTCGCTTTGATATTCTCAGTACCATCTCATTCTCGGTTAGGTACAAGACCATTTTCAGAACTCTATCTCAAAATCTTTTTATTGGATCATTATTTATATCATTTTGAATCACCATGAGATTAATTATACCTGTTCCCTGCTATCAATAAACAACAGATCTTAGACATACACAATAATAATAATAAGCATACACGACGGACAACAAAGTGGTACTATAATTTATTTTTTCCTTTTAAGGTACGGAACCCTAAAAAGTGTTATAAAACTTACGTTAGATTTACGCTTTTTAATTCTTTCACAACTAATTAAACTTAAATTTTAGTTCTTGTTAATACATTTATGTCTAATCTACCATTTTTACATGATCCTCTACATCCAAAAGTTGACTCTTTCGTTGTTTTTGCGATAATACCGTCTAGGTAAGAAGATATACTTAGTGACAACAAATAATTTTCATTCATTTGTTATTTCTATGCACATCTATAGAGTCGCTACATTAGGAGACCCATAGATTAAAATCAGTCCACCTACAATCTACATCATAAGGATAATCCTCCAAGGTGAATGACTCGTAACAAAGGCAGCTGGATGGCATCATGCCTTATTAAAATCACTTACATGGAAACAGCAGGCAGACTGACTGACGGAATAATAATTAATATGATATACGAGACAATAATGGGTATTAGTTACTGATAGTAAGCAAGGCGTTAGTAAGTTTCAACGAGAGCTTCGTAGGCATAACTTAAAGTTCGTATCTAATACTTTGTTCATGCTTGTTGAGTGGTCTCCTGGTTTGTTATTTTAATAGGATATCACTTGTCTAAGTCCTAGCAAAAAAAAAACATTGTAAAATAATGAGTTGATTGGTGTAACTTTATTAACACCACTTTTTTTAATAAGTCCTCTGTTTCCCTCTTTCCATAGCCTCCGACGACCTCCGTGGTGCAGTGGGCGAACAGCCGGCTGAGATGCAGGAGGTAGCGGGTTCGATCCCCGCCGCGGAACAAATGTTTGCATGATCTACAGATATTTGTTCCGGGTCTGGTTGTTTCTCTATATATCATAAGTGTGTATTTACAAAAAAAATGTGTATAAGTATTCTATCAGTTATTTGGTTCCCATAGTACAAGCTCTGCTTAGTTTGGGGCTAGATAGCGTTGTGTGAAATGTCCAGCAATCATCATCATTATCATCATTGTCAGCCTTTCTCATCCTACTGCTGGGCATAGGCCTCTCTTCGTTGTCGCCATTCTCCTCTGTCCTGCGCTGTCCACATACGAACTGCGATTTTTATAATGTCGTCGACCCATCTTGCCGGTGGACGACCTGCGTTCCTAGTTCCATCTCGGGGCCACCACTCAGTCAGCACCCTGCTCCACCTGTCATCACCGCGCCTGGCCACATGTCCTGCCCAACTCCATTTGAGTCCCAATATACGCTTGCCGACGTCTTGAACTTTAGTCCGCTTGCGAATTTCGGTATTGGGGACTCGGTCTAGCAGTGTGATGCCGAGCATGGCGCGCTCCATGGCTCTCTGTGCGACTCTAATCCTGTGCACAGTCTCCTTCGTGAGCGTCCATGTCTCAGCACCGTAGGTAATATTAATATATAACTGTCCGTCCAGCAATATTTAATATTTATTATAGCCCTAGCTATTAGCCACTTCTTATTGTAAGAGCCCAGCTCATCCATATTTGTACTCATCAA
The DNA here is from genome assembly GCA_963924445.1 of Philereme transversata. Lineage (NCBI taxonomy): Eukaryota > Metazoa > Arthropoda > Insecta > Lepidoptera > Geometridae > Philereme > Philereme transversata. The sequence goes on along the minus strand of OZ004342.1, from coordinate 22,359,757 downwards.
AATGGAGTGGAAAAAAAATCTTTCTACAGTTAGAGGTCCATTATTCTCAAGATTGTTGATACTATAGAGATATTCTGTGGTATTAACTTTGGATTCCAGTGGGTCGTTGTATTCAATGAGGCAGATAATATCGTAGATTATGACAGATAGCCCATGAATGCTTTAACCATGCCTCGGATTAGTTCAGTTACTGGAATTAGCATTGAATAATTTTGTTTCGTTTTGTTATTGTATTTTTGGTCGGGAAGGTCTATTTTTGTTCCACATTTAAGGGACAAAACTTTGTAATTTAGTATTTTCGCAAGATTCTTTACTTTGAACCAACCTTCCCATTCTGTACCTTAAAAATCACCTGTACCATTATTACGTAAGCCAGTTGACAGCGACCCGCTTAGTTAATGGACGAGTGTGAACTATTTTAGATAGGGTAGGGCTCCGAGGATTCCCTCACTGACTACCCTGGTGGCATGTCGCAGAGAGATCAGCCACCTCTACTTGTCCAATCACTCAATGACCAATTCTCGCTAGGTGACTTTCAAGTTAGAGAATATATCCTCAAGCATTTGTACATCGGTATCTACATTTATTCATCGTGTATCTATGTAACATACCTAGTAATTAATGTAAAATCTGTGTTTACTATTCCATTAAACATTAGCCTTGCTCGCGTGTTTAGCGTATGCTTTTGTAAATACTTCGATTCGTGTAGAATACTCAATAATCTCAGGCTATAACTACAATCATATCAACGGTAGCTAACTAGGTTCTTCAGTTTTGCCTTGGAGCTAGAAATCAATAAGTGGTGTATCCTGTTTTGATGAACAGTTTCAAATCAAGATTATATTAAACTAACTTCAAAATAGGAGGTTACGTGCAGAAAGTAGGTAAACAATTCCAGAATTTAAATGTACCCAGTTTACTAAAATAAATTTTATCATCTTATATGGAAAATAAGCTGGAATGAAAAAATGACAAGCGAAGAGATATTGAAAAGAGTGAACGAGAAAGAACTAATGAGACCCCTACAGAATAGAAGAGGAAAGATGGGTGGTCATCTTATATGAGATGACAGCTTTATAAGAACAATCATCGAAGGAAAACGAGGAGGAGGAAGGCCGCCATACGTTACTTGAGTCAGATAAAGGAGAAGATCGCTGCCATGGCGTACAAGGTAAAAGAGACCGCCTTTGACGAGATAAATGGAGAGAGTTTCATCAGTTGCACATAACAGCACTTAAATGATATTGAAAATTATCCTTAAAATTAAACACTGATTAGCGCGTGTTTAAAAAATTCCTTACCAATTTTTGTATAGGATTTTTTTCTAATAGTGTTTGGTGGGTGTAGACTCAAAATGGTTAAAATAGAAAGATACCAACTTATACCTTATCGGAAAGTGGACCTAATCAGTGAACTGTTGAATAACTAAGAAGATAACATAAAACCGCTCAACAAATAAGCAAAACAAACAGATAAAAAGTACTTTGTAATCACATCCTAAAATTGGTAATTTTGTATACAAATTTTGTTATACTGGTTCTTTTTTTGGTTGTGTTGTTTTAGTTTAGTGACTAGCTTGATTCTTAAAGGTTCTTTAAAAGAGCGTCTGTGCTGTTGATCACGTAATATGACATGCTAATATTTAATATTACTATTTTCATCAATTATCTACAATCCTGTCCCAGGCACTACATACAGCGGTTAGATTTACATAAATAAACCTTATTACCTAAGTGCAAAGGTCTAGGAAAGTAGTACACATTACCAAAGCATCCAAATATGTCTTGACCAGCGCCAGTCCCTTGCAGTTCTCAATCTTCTCGCACACCTTAGCGCGCATCGTCTCACATAACATTTTGACCACTAGACACCATCCACTGCAGAGATCCACACTCACGACACTAAACTAACCAAGCGCACTCTACCAGCACTTTTGAAACTACCGGACGCGTTGCAATTATACCGCGAGTAGAACTGCGTCCGGCCTTCCACTCCAACTGAATTCTTCACAAGTAATCACTAGTTTTACACAATTCGTTTACCGTACGTGTTGCGACCACTTTTCATAATTTCTTCGTCTTTATAATTTTTAATTATCATAATTTCGAAATGGATTCTCGAAACGCGTGACGTGTCTTTCGAGTTCTAGAGTAAACTATTACCTTACCTTAATAGCATATTTATCTAACGACACCCATTGGTTATCAGCTGGCCCTAATTTGTCTCAAAGTTGGCGAGGCAATTGGAAACCAGCTTACTTGAAAGATATTTTAATGGGTTGTTAGTAAATTCCGCTTGTTTTGCCGGCGGCGGCGGCGCTAATGCAATAGTACCTGCCTGCGGAGTGAATGACAATTTGGCTATATTTACTTCTTTTATTCAATTAGCAATCTGACATACTTGCCTAGTTTATTGTGAAAAGTTGCTTTGTTAGTAAAATTACTGATTGGAAATGCAGCATAAATGAATCTGCGTTGTGGTACAAGCGCGTAATGCTAAACGCTACAAAGCATGGAACTCAAGTATCTCTCGGTCCCATGTTCTCTGTCTGATAAAGTTTATTTCGTGTTGTGAACAATATGCTTTTATGTAGCCCGGAGTCCTGCTCTGCATCTTCTTTAGATTACAGAATATATATAATTTCACCAAATTTGTTCTTGTCAACAATTATCTGGATTCCTACTCATATTAGTTAGGTACTCATACTCATATTCACTCAATGCTTTATTATATGCACGGATATTTTTGTTCCACGTACTTTTAGGCTACTTTTTATGCTGGCAGGTTTGCCTGTAAAGGAATAATTTGTGTAGAATACCATGATCGACTGTCCTTTGTGTTCTGCATGTGCTAAATGGACGACTTAAACCAAGCCACTGAGAGTGCAATATTAGAGGTTCGTAAAGCTATTGGCTCTAAATAAGAAGCCAGGCGGGTACCACACAAAACCTAAGATAGAAGCTAGTTTGTAAATACGTAAACACCAGTCTACCACAAACCACAATCTGTTCACTCGATGACAGGAACTTCCGATCGCAAGGTGGTAGAAAGCGCTCCACTTTCCTGATCGATTAACCTATAAATATATCAGTTACATTAGTACACTTGTAATCTGATTGTTAATAATCTCTTACAATAGCTGCGTAGTCTGTGACTTACCGCAATACAGTGGGTTGGGTGTACACTGAATAAATATTTCTGCAAATGTTAAAACTAATAGGCATAAAGCCAGAATCTTTGTTGAATTATTTTACTATGATAGTAATTATTTATGGTTAGTTTATGAGTTTTTACTTAGTTAATGCCACCAGGCGCTGTCTAGATGATTTACAATTGATATATGTACCTATATAAAGGCTTCAGTTTTGACCTACTTGTATTAATAGTAGGTACCACAGAATATAAAAACAACTCCAGATAACGCTTATGTACGTATCTAATCTATTAAAGTAAAAACTCTGTTTTCTCTACCAATATACACCAGTCTTTAGAAATCATGTTGCCGTGAAAGCGCGTTATGAAGACATATCTCAGATTGACCGGTTCGCGTGAAAAAACTGACAATTGACTAGTTTCTAGCCAAGTGAAACCATGATTTAGAGCACTCGAGCAGAGAGTGCTACCACATGTCAATCATTGTCTGGTACGGTTGCTGCAGAAACTGACACACTTATTTTACGAGATGCTGTATCAGATTTCACTTACAGAGCGTTTTCCTACGCACAAGGTTCATTTAGCTTTATAACTATGGATTTCGCACCAAACGCCCGGCCGCGGCTTACCTAAAACTCTCCAAATTACTCCAAAACCTGCATCAGTCAGTCGATAGCTGCCGAGATCAATATGTGTCTAAAACCTACTCTTGCGTATTTATTTAAAAACGTTTGAATATAAAGGAATTCGAATAAATATAAAAACGACATATTAAATATTGTAATTTTAGGGTTCCGTAGTTCGACTATTTAAAAATAGATCCATGTATATTGATATGTACGATATGATAATATAGTAAATCGCAGCGTTTTTATCGTTAAAGATAACACCTGCCATGTATCGCAAAGCTTAGTACAGCCGCCGCCGTCTGAAAGTCTAGCCACGTCCCACCACGTTCCGAAATAGGTATCTACTTAGCTATCCAAGTCGCGTGTCGACTTCCTAATTGCGCTAGCGAAATGGAGTACCGAGTAGAGCATGGAGACCGTAACATGATTATCATATTTGATAGGACTAGTCTTAAGTTGGCTTTCCGCCAGAGCTATGCGAGGCAACTATGATCAGCGCAGCTCTCTTTTTGGTGGATTTTTTCCTCGCTTAGCTACCTCGCACATCTACGAGAATAAGCATAGGCTCGTATCCTAAGAACGTATGCACATGCGAAAGTTGAGAGACAAGCGCATGTTTTTTAACGGCAATCAGAATAATCTAAGCTTTATTCGAATACTTTTCAGGCTTCAAAAGTTTAAGACATTGCTAGTCTTTCAAAATAGTTTTACGTTTGTATCGAGTAGGCTGGATAAGTGGAGTCAAATTAGCAGTAAAAATGCAGCGGTTTAGCTAATTACATTACGCGTGTATGTAATAGTCAACCCGCTGCAGACTTATTATGAAGCCTGACTATACATTGCCAGTCACCATAACCGTATTAGCGCAATGGGGGGCAACTTTGTGATAAGAAAACCGCTAAGCTCAATAAAAAAGCTCTTAAACTTGACACTGCCTATACGTACAGATGTAATCAACCGTAAATGTTATTCTCAAAACATGTTAGAGGCATTAAATGTTACTTGTATATGATTATAAATATAATGGTTTAACTGTACAGTCAGCATCATAATTTGATTAAGAAGTTGAGACCTTTAAATAAAATTTTGCTCGAGACTAACAGAAAATTCGGGCTTTTGACACGTTATAGGTAGAGATTCAACATGTATCTTACAATCTGTATATATTCTGTTTTGTGTGCCATAATAATAAATAAATTAAATCAAGTGATAAAATTGTCCCTAAAACTCCTAGTTGTAGTCTTATTAGGATTTAACTAGTGGTTCGCCCTGAACTGAGATCTTGCGAGTCTCCCATAAAAACAAAAAAATATTATTTGTAATCTTTGACTATCAAAATCAACCTACAGTTTCATACAAATTACAGATAACGGGAGTTCATTTCGATTGGTGACACTTTTTAGGAGTAGAAATTGCAGTTATTCTGGATTTCAGACTTTTGCCTGTATTTGTGTCCCTTAAGCTACACGCATACCAAATTTCAGCACTGTTGGGTCACTGGTGTACCCTGTGAATTTTTTTAAAGTTTAGTTTTTATTTTGGCTAATAACTCAAAAACTACAAAGTTTAAACTAAAAATAAAAATGGGGTCAAAACGTACTCATAAAGACCTTTTATTTGACGAGCCACTTGACCGGATAATCCTATTTTGTTTTTTTTACCCCTCCTGAACCCCAATATCTCAACAACCCCCTAACATTTTCAGCTCAGTTAGTTACACCAAAATTGTGCCATCACTACCTACCTATATACCAAATTTCACAATGATCGGATAAACGTTTCCAAAGTTATCCTCGGACAAACAAACAAACAAACATACATACATACAACGCCGATTTGCCCAAGTTGATTTGGAGATCTCGCTTCGCTCAATCAATTATAAACTTGTTGCTTACTATGCCTGAACTTTGACTGCCCTGTGTCAGATTAATTATCATGCTTCATCGTTAGCTGTCATCTCCATCTTTTTTACAGGTTTCTATGTGTGATTGAATTGTGGTCAAATAAAGTTCATATAAAAGTTCTCGATCGGCGACCAAACAACGTTGTCACTTCAAATCATCACGATCAACAGATCAGCAGAATTCCTTGTGATAGTGAAAGGGGTAATACTTCTCTTAACTGACCCAAAAAAAAACCTGCTACGTGCCACGAGATTTTTCTCACTATTATGAAGTTGTGGGATAAATACCGCGTAGATTTCAAAAAAGACCACCACAGATCAATTACAAGTTGTTTGATTTATATGTAACTTTTGTGTGTCATTTGACTAGCTTTGTATATCATTAGGGAATCCATCTACACACGGAGACGATGTGGTCGCGTACCGTGAAGTTCCAGAGAAATATCCTCCCGCGAACACTTAGCTTGTGGAATGGACTCCCTGCTGAGGTTTTCCCCAGGGACTACAGTACGGGGTTCTTCAAAAAGGGCGTTTTGAAAATTTTAAAGGGTCGGCAACGCGCGATTAATGCCTTTGGTGTTACAAACGTCCATAGGCTACGGTAGCCGCTTACCATCAGGTGGCCGTATGATTGTTTGCTACCTAAGTGGTATAAAAAAAATCATCCACTGTTACCTATAGCTAAATAAATAATTAAAATACAAAACTTTGAATAGAACTTATTAAAATTATCTAACAGTACTTCAATACAATATCGTAAGATCATCATTCGAAGAATTGTTGAATCACTGAACCTCTTACGTGAAGTTTTTTCTTTGTTAGTGAGTCACGGACTACCTCTTAAGTATATTTCATTGCATGTTTGCTTTTTCCTCTCTATTAGTAATCATTTGAGTTCAAAAAACTTGAAGGAAGTTCGAAGCTAAGAGATATTGAATCGATGCTTATGAATTATGCATATGAAGAATAGGATAGAATAATTTTTGGCTTCTATAATACCTACCTACTTATTAATAGACAGTCTTTTGATTTTAAACCTTCTCTTTTCTGGTTTTTCATTCTTCACCCTATTAGAGATCAGTGACTTGAGATATGATGAAGGTTATTAAAAAGGTCGTACGATTGTGGCCTGCGGTAAAATGATCATAGAAGTGAAGATAGGCTCTGTATGTACGAAACCTTTGTTAACTTCTAAGCTGCCCGTTTCTGTCTTAGAGTTTTATTGTTGTATATATTTTGTAACTCTACTTGATTCCCCCTCCCCCCTCGAGAAAGACAGTATGTCCTGAGTGTTCCACTCAGTTGGGATTTGTGACGCCTAGGATTAACTAGACGAGAAGACTCACCTCTAAATCTCTAAAAACATCTCTTATATCAGGTTTCCTGGCTCTTGAAGCCGCTCGTTTCCTCCTCACGGTCCTGTTGAGTCTTCTGACTCGTCTTCTGACTGCAGCTGCCTGTTCTCTTGGCAAAGGGCTGACAGCTTCACCCAGTTGGGCCTCGGTGACTTCCAGACCGGCCTGGAATGGCGCCGCGAGGGAACCGAGTCCTGCGGCTTGCAGCCATTCTGTCTCCAACTCTCCTTCTGTAGACAAAGAGAATGAGATGGTGAGACTTTGTATGTTTTTTATTTATTTAGTACTTTCAAACAAAACAGAATAGTACCAGGAGGACTGAATGCTAATAGCATTCATCCTGGTCGTGCCAAAATAAGGTAAGGTATATAACTAATATATATTATACTTTTGCTAGGAATTGAATACCGGCTTATCTAAAAGGCCTATGTCAGGGGGCAATCTAACTTAGTCACGTGGTTACAGATGAATTAAAAAAATTCCATGTCATTTGCGACATTATTTTCCATAAGTATATTTCAAAGTTTGGACTGTTTACCTAACAGTTTAAAAAAATAAAAGTTGATTACTTTTCTCGTAGCAAAAATGTCATTTTTATGGTGAGAATTCCAAGTTAAAACTCCACATAACATCGGGTAGTGTGATTCATAAGATACGCTAAGGCAATATGCAGCTCTTGCAACCCAAAAGGGAAACGATCGGGCGTGACGTGACTCATGTTCCTTCCTCTTCACAAAGGAAACAGACAAATACAATCAAACCATACACGTTATGTATAGATATAAAGAACCTATACATACACTGATTTCGTGACGGATCACAATACAAAGCAGGTACAAAAAATACACAACAATCTGCTTCTCAACGCAGATTTGCACGTTAAATTTTTTGCTCTAACAAATTTGTCTTCCGTGTTTTTGCTGTCTATACGTCTGTAAGTCAGAACATGCGATCGATGCTCTAGGAACATACTCATTGAAGGACAAAGAACTGACTGCAAAAACATAGCAATCTTGATTTGGGATGTAAAAACAATCAGGATTATGCAAAGCCGAGTTGATACTCGGTGTTCTATTTATTGCTTCGTCATTTGTTAATTAGATCTGCAGTCAACCATTCAAAGACTGAACTGAACGAACGTTACTGAACGTTTCTGTATTGACAACCTCTGTGGTGCAGTGGGCAAATGCCCGCCTGAGACGCAAGAGGTTGCGGGTTTGATTCCCGCCGCGGGACAAATGGTTGCATAATATTTGTTCCGGGTCTAGATGTTATTCTATACATTATAAGTATGTATGTATTTACAGTAAAAAAGTATATGAATATTCTATCAGTTATCTGGTTCCCATAGTTCAAGCTCTGCTCAGTATGGGACTAGATAGCGCTGTGTGAAATGTCCAGAAATATTTATTTATTTATTAGGTGTTTTTGATACATTTTATGAAAGGCCGCTGCTCTTGTGGTAAGTACATAGATACAATGCATAAAATGCAACGTAAGGAAGGAGTATTTAGCACGTTGCTTACATTTCAGACCGAACTCGCTAAATATAGCCTGTCTGTCTATCCAACTGACTCGGGCGCTAGTCTGAACGAGCTAACAGATAGATCCTTTTTAACCGTATTTAACCAGACCAGTAAATAAATAAATAAATATTGGTGGACATTTCACACAGCGCTATCTAGCCCTAAACTAAGCAGTGTACTATGGGAACCAGATAACTGATAGAATACTTATGTATATAGTTTTTCTTTTCTTTATACTTATAATATATAGAAAAACACCCAGACCCGAAACAAATATTTGTAAATCATGCAAACATTTGTACCGCGGCGGGAATCGAACCCGCTACCTTTTGCCTCACAGCCGGCTATACGCCCACTGCGCCACGGAGGTCGTCTTTTTAGGCAAGCGTGCTTCATCTTCGCTCACACCATCACTTACCATCAGGTGAGGTATTGGAAGCGCTTGACTATCTTCAATAAAAAAAGAATAAATGAAAAGAAGGTTAATTCTCAACGGCAATTGAATTCTTACTTCTCTCAAATAAGATAGAGCACTGATTCTACCATCGGTATATTTTAAAGTTCTCTTAACGTAGAAGTAAGTTTTTAAAGTACAACTCCGTCAACATTTGGATAGGTGACCATCAGTGGTTTAACCAGCATCTTTGGGCTATATCGAAGTTTCGAAAGAAATAGAAGGTTTATTAACATATTTGTTATATTCACAGTTCTATACCATTGGTATAATCTAAATAGGCAAAATAGTAACACCGTGTTTTGTTTTTTTCGGAAAGGATAATTCGATTTTATTAATAGGCCTTACAGTGTCATAATTAATTAATTAATTAATTTATAGTTATACTAATAAGAAATAATCAATTATTTAAATTTTAGTACGCTGTTATATATAATGCCTTTAATAACTGAAAGAATACACAATTATTTACAATAAAAAACCGAAGAATCCGTTGAATCATCTAAAGACCGTTTGTTCTCTTGTGTATGTTGGTAGTGTGTTCTAATCATACCAGCTGAGCTCTATTTAGTATTTTGGTTTTTATTTTGTGGGTTAATTTAGATTTTATTATTTTTTTAGTAGTAGTTTAGATTCTTGATTTGTTAAACTCATAGATATATCAGATTTTAGACGGTAAGCGTTTTCATTGTAATCCGGTTTCCCGCGATATTAGCAAGTTAAGTCTACATGTAATTTTTTTGTAAACTTTTGCTAAATAACTGTATTTGAGGGTAGGTACTAAATCTTCTTATGTGTAGTTCACCAACCCATGAACTGATTATTCTGAGCCAGTTAACTTTCGCAGGATGTGTTCGTTACACCCATCCTATATTTAGGTAGGTACTTACAACTAGAATAAATTGTGAGGCGGATGGAGCAACAGGATAACTCAAACAATGCATTAATTGAAAAGTGCCTGCCCTTAATTCGTTTGATTGTTGGTAAGTGTTAAAATTGATGAATTTTGATGATAAACTGACAGACAGAAACACGGTTGAAGACATTTTTAATAATGATTTATTGTTTACTTTATTATATACATATAATGGCAATATGCGTTCGTGAAATAAAGACGAAATTGAGTTTTCTGAAATAACACATTTACTTTTATTCACAACACAATTAAATACAAAGTTTAAACACAATTTACTCTAAACAGAGTAACTTACCTGAAATAACAAAAAAACAACATTTAAAGCCTTTACTTCTAGTTTAGTTTATATACCTACTTCCTTTTATTAATACAGGAAACTGTTTACTGTTCCAAGTTTTACTAAATTATCAGCCTAACCGCATCTTGTTAAAATTACCTCTATACTGACAGACGGTGACACTGACATTCATTAAAGCTCTGTAGATAATTATTCCATAAAGAAAAGGTACGACACTAAACGTAGTGATACTCTTTACATACACACCATTTAAAAAACCAAAAAATTAAAATTAACACAAGCAGATTAATCGCGTAGTTACAATAATGCCATCTGCCGGGTTATCATGAATGACCACACACATAGGTTTTGAAGTTAGAGAAGTCAAAATTACATGATGCTGCTAATTTTAGCAACATTTTGTACCAAGTTCCAAAGAGAAAAGGCTTTGTCTACTCTCAGAGGAGAAAACATATAATAGCTATACTAAGCCTGTTCAGACACATCATTATTTACCTATCTATTTACTAAAGAGATATTTAAACCCAACAAATTACTTAACAAGTAGGTATATTGAAATAATCAAAAACAAAGACTTTCGAAATCGGGCTACTCATATAAAAAAATTATCGACTGTCGAAGGGAAGAAGTGATTTTAAAACTTACCAATAACGTATTTTGCCTGGAAGCGGCATAAAGCCCCCATCACACACATTGATGGAAAAATCACAATAACATATAAACAAATAAAAATTTGAAAGACGCGTATTCCGATCACGTTTTTTCGGTTAGAATGCACAAACGTATGTTTTCTCTAATATTTTTGAAATAATAAGTATGTTCAGCTTGAACAGCATTAGTTTAAAGGTAGGTAGGTTCGTCAGACTGCAGTGAACTAACTAATACAAATTGTATGATACAATTGCACTTTTGCCAAACAATTTAAAGATAATGTGGGATTTGTGACGAAAACTACGTACTCTACGCGCCACGGTCTCACGTGGTGACTCGTTAGCCGATTTTACAGCGTTACTATCAATCTATGCAGTTTTAGCGGAATTCCGATAATATTAGTCATTGGTTTTAGGTTAGGAAGCTTCCGTGTTTTGTTCCGTAATATTGATAAAGATTGATACATAATTTAACCGTAAACCGGACCAAATAATATAATCGTAATCCTCACATTAACATTAATAAGCTTGATGTTCTAGGATAAGTAGGTAATTACGATTGTCATTGAGGATACCTATTTAAATATTTAGGATTTTATTGTGATTTGAGATATGTAAGACACCCATTCGAATTCAATCAAATCAAATATTTCGCCTATTAACGTTCCCAATGACCTAAGTCACGATTAATCAACTTTACGATTGGCGATTGGAAGATTTTTTTATGCAATGTGTACACTGACATATGTCAAACGTTTGACGTTTAGTCACACTGACGTCACGGGAAGCGTCGGATCGCGCGCCGCGGCGCTCTGTTACTGCTCTTACTCCCAACTCGCAACCCAGAGTTTATTATGGTCATGTATTTATAGAACCACTTATTTTCCAACGAAAACTGCAGCTTTTGGCTTAAATCAGAGATAACATTAAAATTAAAATCTATTTTCTACAAACTTACATAACAACCGATAAACAATTGATAAAAAAAAATGTCAAGGGACATGTTCCGATTTCAAAATGCCTATGGATGTTTTTTTTTTATAAATTAAAGGCTCGCATTTGACCACGGTCTCCCTGATGGTAAGCGATAATGCAGCCTACGATGGACCACGCTTGCCTAGAAAAACCAGTTTACTCGAGTCTTGAAGACACTCAGGTTTTAAATTATTTATTAATTATCAAAAAAACCGACTCATTACAAAACAGGAGATCTGTAGAGAAGATCTGTAAAGACATTCCTAAGATAATTATATGAGAATTTGATAGATGCAAATAATCTTAGCTGGTAAATGGTGTATCTGTGTCCTATATTTCGGCGAAAAAGGTTTTGCTACCCAAGTGCTTTAGGGATTTATACAAATTTAAGAAATCGTTTTATTGGAAGTGCCGGCCGAACCGTCCTTTGCTAAACTGATGCTATATAGGTAGTACAAAATATATCTCCGCGCGAGAAGTCTATATTTCTACCCGGACCAATTTAACAAGCATTAAAATATATCTAATGTCTTTGTCGGGACGTCTAGTCTAGACAGTCTATTCGTAGAGCAGATTAATTTCAAAACGTCATCTATTTTGTCTAAACAAAATATTAAAGAGAGTTCATTCATAAACCTTGCACGCCAAAACACACAGACATAAACGTCTCATCACTTCACTATTTTATTACTAAACTAGCTGACCCGCTCTCGGCTTCGCTCACGTGGTTTGTCAATAAAAACATTACCCTCCTTCTGCGTAGTCGGGTAAAAAGTAGCCTATGTCTATGCCCCAAACATATTCTATCTAATACCAAATTTCACAAAAATCGGTCCAGCCGTTCTTGAATGGTGTAACTACCTTTGGTGTAACTTTGTTTTATTGATCGAACGAAGCGAGATCTCTAAATCAACCAAATCGGCGTTGTATGTATGTTTGTTTGTCCGAGAATAACTTTCGAAGCGTTTATCCGATCATCGTGAAATTTGGTATATAGGTAGGTAGTGATGGCACAACTTTGGTGTGACTCAATGAGCTAAAAATGGTGGGGGGTTGTTAAGATATTGGGGTTCTAGACGGGTAAAAAGAACCAAAATGGGTTACATGGTACATTTCGACTAGGTTTTTATTTTTAGTTTAAACCATGTAGTTTTTTAGTTATTAGCCTTAATATAAACTGAACTTTGACAAAATTCACAGGGTACACCAGTGATCCCACAGTGCTGAAATTTGGTATGCGTATAGCTTTAGTGACACAAATATAGGCATAAGTCTGAAATCCAGAATAACTGCAATTTCTACCCAAAAAAGTATAACAAATTAAAATGAACTCCCGTTACCTGTAATTTGAACGAAACTGTAGGCCAAGTTGGTTGGTTATACATTTCGTGGTACTATTTCAAAAGTATAGTCAAAGATTATAAATAATATTTTTTTTTTATGGGCGGCTCGCGAGATCTCAGTTCGGGGCAAACCACTAGTATATGTACATATATAGATAAATAAGATTTCCCTACATACCTTGTTGTTGTTGACAAAAATATTCCGCTGTATTATATCTTAATTTCACAACCATTTTCAACAAAAGAAATATTTTAAAAATAATATACGAGTACATCTGAAATCACTGTATCTTGTTGACTACCAACCAATGCACAAAACGTACTAACCATAAAATTTGGGATCTTGAAAGCTCCTATCTCCGGAAACGATTAGTCGTAACTAATGAGGACTCGTTAAATAAGTCAACAAGACAATTTAGCAGATAAACATTGAGTATAGGATTAATATGGCAATAGGGATTTCCTGAGTAAAAAGAGAAAATAATTCATATTATACGTCAGACTTATGAAAGTCCACCAATATTTCTGATCAATTTATTGACGGCTAAAGGCAGAGACATTATAGTAAGTAAAAAAACCGGTCCAGTGCTAGTCGGACTCGCGCACGAAGGGTTCCGTACCATTATCTATAATAAATTGTATGAGCGCCCATACAACTCACAGGACTATTTTAATTGGCGTCAAGTATGTATGTATGGGGACACCCTTTAATTTACAATTTTTTTTATTTTTTGGAATGTTTCCTTTATTTGTCTACTAATCTTGCTTTTTGCCAAATTTCGTGATTCTAAGGCAACGGTAACTACCATATAGGTTTTTGACCCAAAACCTATAAGGTACTTCCGGTTGACCTAGAATTGTCAATTTTGGTTAAAAGCAAGGTACAAGCACAAGTAAAGGAAAAATTCCGAAAAATAAAAAAAGTTGAAAATTAAGGTAAATTTTGGTACTTACAAGTTTTCGCGAAAATCTAAATTTGCCCATATCTTTTTAACGTGTTGTTTCAGGACCTTGATTTTTATACATCTAATAGGGACTATATACCTCAGTATCTGGGTCTTCAACTTGCTAGGTCTACCTGTTCCTGAGAAAATAGGGGGTGACACACGGACAGACGGACAGATGGACAAGAGAGTGATCTTATAAGGGTTTCTTTTTCCCTTTTGAGGTACGGAACTAAGGCCAGGTTAATAGTCTATCCTTACTTAACCGAATAATGTGACAAAAGTGATTTAAGCAAAAGTGGTACGTCACTATATTATGTTGAGAACCGTGGTCCACCACCTACAAGTGTGATATTATGTATGATCATAGGTATATAAAAATAAGTACTCACTGAATATAACTACACAATAGAAATGGCTCTTCATTGTTGATTTCCATTTATAAAGATCGTAAAAAACAAGTGATTTTGATCAAATCGTGCAATTCACTGTAACTACAAAACATATGCAAAAAACAACAAGATACTGAACAAGATAAACCGTCGATAACTTCAGACAAATGCAAAACTCGTGATTTTTATCTAATTGCGCGGCATATTCGAGTGTCTGCTGTATTTTTAGGCTGTCCTACTTATTTATTTAGGGGTACAATTGAAAATGATCGATTTCCTCAATAGAAAATGTTATTTTTATCTTGACGCTGGTTTCCTTGACAATGGTCTCATTGTTATCTTTTTATGTATTTTTAGAATCACAAAATTTCATCTGATGGAATGGTTACACGGCCTTGTAGATTGTAGTCAGTAATTAATACTTAGGTACTTGTTACGAGTACTTCTTAACTATTTTTATTTTGTAACGGATGCGCTAAAAGAAACTTTATTAGATTCTACAAAACAGCTTGGAGTAAAACACTACCTATATTAGATAACTCTTTATTACACACCATAAAGCAATACAAATAAAAAATAACAAAGTAAATCTATGGATACAATTGGCGGTCTTATCACTAAATAGCGATCTCTACCAGCCAACCTTTGGATGGAATGGACCGTGGGGGCATTACCTGGGGTGTAATGGTGTACCTAAGGTACTACATGTACATACGTACTAATGATATTAAAATAAAAAATAAAAATTACATAAATTAATGAACCTAAATAATACTTATAACAATTTACATACTTATATATATGTACTTAAACTTAATTACTGATTAAAACGGGTATTAATACTTAAACTTATTTAAAAAACATTAATTTATTACTAATATTATAAAGAATAAAGATTTGTATTTTTGTATGTTTGTAACGAATAAACTCAAAAACTACAAGTCCATTTCAAAAATTCTTTCACCATTAGAATGCTACATTATCCCGTACTAACATAGGCTACTTTTTACCCAACTGCGCAGAAGGAGGGTAATGTTTTTTAAGTGAAAACTTCTTTAGGCGCGTTGGCCTTTTTTTGAGATGGGAAAAACCATAAAACTCGCGACACTGTTACCGTTACCGACACCACTGTATTATCTCGTAAAATCTCGTTGTAGTATCTCGTAATTGTTCAAGTTTTGACTTCTGTCGGCACTCCCGGAGTGCCACTTTTTATTTAATTGAAATATACGCGTGCGAAGCTGCGGATTGGTCAGCTAGTTAATAATAAATACATAAATATTTAGCAACAAATACTCAGTAATACCTATTAGCAATTAAAATAATATCACTAGTAAAACTTTTTAGGAACCGTTATCATTTTAAAGATCTATAAAGATCATTAAGTAAGTACATGAGTGTCATATTAAAGTATTGTCCTAACCGAATCCGGAACAACACAAAAGGATGCGCCGTTAGAATGCGTCCATATTATTTTCATACATAGAGGCATGCGCCCACATGATCGGGGATAGTATGTTAAGCGCAGGTAATACCTGGCGAGAATCGATTATAGAAAGAGAATCGATTACGATCGAGCACTCGATTTTGCCAATTTGAATGGTGCACTTGTGGTATGATGAATATGGCGATCGATCTTATAACTGCACTGTCTGACAGAAGCTCTTACTGATGATAAATTAAGGCTTAGGAGTTGAAACGTTTGGCAAGTCAGTCATATAAAAACACGGTAAAATAATGATGGACATAAATAATACTGGACATTTCACACAGCGCCATCTACCCCCAAACTAAGCAAAGCTTGTATTGTGGAAACCAGTGATACGTTTTTTTTCTGTAAATACATACTTATAATATATAAGAAACAACCAGACCCGGAACAAATATCTGTAGATCATGCAAACATTTATTCCGCGGCGGGATTCGAACTCACAACCTCCTGCGTCTCAGCCGGCTATTCACCCACTGCGCCACGGAGGTCATCGACAACGACAAAGTGTCTCTATGGCGTTTCCAAAAATTGCATCAAAGTGAAGAAAGAGGAAAATAATTGTCTGGATAGTGTTACTGATCTATCAAAAGAAGCATATACTTATGTTGCTCACTGAATTTGTCAAGGCTCAACCATTTTTTATGAAATATAATTACATTCAGTTCCTGACCTGGAATAGCGTACTTAAGTTGTTTTACATAAGTAGGTAGAATGCGAGTGATGCAGTAGTCAGTATGCAGGAGCTTCGAATATTACAACATTATCATCAACAGAATATGATACACCCTCATAGATAGATATCCAGAGCGATTTATCTTTGCGGTCTACGAGTACATTCAACGGCTCTCAAAAACCTTAGGTTGTTTTGTGTTAAAGAAATCGCTATGATTTTTATAGTATGAGTGCATATCAACGTTCTTGTAAAATCCAGTCCATCCAAAGCTCGTCTCGATCGCTTTTAGCGATAAGACCGCTAATTGTACTATCGCGTATCTAGTTTTAAGTGTTTTAAATACGATTTGTTAATTTAAATGTGATAAACAAAGCGTTTTCTATTCTATCAAATACATACTACGATTGCGTAATAGTCCGACTCCGGCAATCGCTAATCCAATTTAATTTAATTTATAACTTTCGTTAGAAGTTATGTTATGTGCCAACTAACAAACGAAATCTTTAAATTATTTAAAGTCTACAATTACAATGGTCCGTATGCGTTAGTGAGTCGGATATGGATACCGGAATAATTACAGGCACATGAGACTTTACACCTGTGTGTCTCAAGTTGATGGACAGGGCAGTGCGTAGGGCACGTTCCTCTGGTGCGTGATCTACGAGGCAATGCAGGTACTAGGCGATGGTTGGTTACCACTTAACATCGCGTGCACCATTTGCCTGTTCCAACAGAATTTGTAAAAAATAATTGTTATCACAATAATAATAGCGTGAAAAATAATAAATATTGTAAATTCACATCCATCACTTTACAATTTTTATAGTCAAGATAATTTTAACCCCAAAAAAACCAGTGTCACAATGAATGAACCTAGGAGTACAAGATTAAAGTTATATATGACATTATCTCTACAAGACACACAATCTAATCTTTGCTTTGCTCGTGCTATCTTGACAACTTCCTTATCAATAGTGTGGCTGTTGGCATATGATTTTCCCATTAGGTATATTCCAGAGCTTCCGCGAATAACTTCCGTCTATGCTTCTGTTATAACTAGCAGTCAACAAGTCATTAATTTTATAGGCTGTCTACCGTTGCTTTGGGATTATTCTATGCCTTCCTCAACGGTTTTGAAAACGTCATCAAGACATTCATCTACATTTTGTACTTAAAACAAAACTATTTAGGAGACTGTCATATATCACTATCATGTCTGCTAGCCGCCATATTTGTTTTAAGATACTTAAATTTTTAGTATGCACTTCGTGAATCATGACTTCACTATAATATCTCATGCATTTATTATGCATCAAGCCGTTTTAGTACTCCACGCACGCTAAAGAATTCAACATGGTCACTAATATACGTGTTATATCGTCTAGCAGCCAGGGGCGAAGATCCAATAAAATGAATCCTGTATCAAACAATTATGTTTGTCCTCCGAGTCTTTCCCACGGTCATGAGAGCGGCACAGTCCGTGACGATCGTTACCCTATTCCTCAGGGAACTTACTCAAAATAGGTTTTAATAGCTTATTCACGCGTCTACATCTGATCCTCATCATACTTGTATTTCTTCTGTGCATTGATAGTTAAAAACAAATCGTATGGTTACTTGAATAGCCGTCAGGAGTTATCTTTAAATTAGAAGTTCAAATAGTACATATAATGTAGAATAATTTCTCGTTGATTACTCTCGCCAGTCTTTAGAAACCAAAATTTTATTACTGCTGAAATTTTATTCCACTTTTGGCCCTTATAGTTTATAATCATCTCAACCCAGAATCACTCAGGTTATAGATCCTTGTTCTTTACCTATTCTGTGCGTCTCTCATCCATTTATTTTTCCTATATCGTCGGAAATCTACCAGAACCCGACCCATCTAGTAAATATTTTATTCAGGTGATTCAACATTTCCCGTGATATTGAAAACAACCTCACTTCACGTTCTCATTCACAATATTAGGATAACATTAGAAGCACGTGGGAACTATTTTTGAGATTCTGTAAATAGACGCCCGTTTCCTCAACACAACGTAAACAGAATAACTCTTACTGATTCGCTCGAGATTAAAGTTTCTTGACTTTGGTTGTTTATGTATTATGGCCATTTCAATTTCCTGACACGCAGTGAAACAATATAAATGGATTGTTTGAGTGAAAGGTAGAAAAGGAAAACAACTACCGATTTCATTTAACTAATGATCAGACTAAAATTATGTGATATAAAAATATCCAATTGTAACACAACAGTATCGCGGAAAAAAACTCGAGTTACGATGATTCGCATCATCGCTGTCGATTTCATAAATGAAAACGTCTAATTTACTTTCCAGCATATCACAACAAAAATGGCAAAAACCTTGAGATAGCATTTCTCACTGCTATCGATAAAATTTCATTTTCCACTTTAGTATCACACGATTTTCTTACCGAGGAAAGTAATGTTTTCATGTTCGCGGTCGTATAGTTTAGTTTAGCACAATGGCTGGTCGAGACAATGATTCACATGAGAAAGTGGTATGTTTGTATGTCAGCTAGGAGATGTCATATGTATCAAATATCAATAAATATTATTGTTTGACAAATATACTCGGGTCGGTTCAATAAATAAATAAATAAATAAATTTTGCTGGACATGTCACACAACGCTATGAAGCCCCATGAAACTAAGCTGAGCTTGTACTGTGGGAACCAGATAACAGATAGAATACTTATATACTTTATTTTGTAAATACATACTTATAATATATAGAAAAACATCCAGACCCGGAACAAATATCTGTAAATCATGCAAACATTTGTTCCGTGGCGGGAATCGAACCCGCTACCTCCTTCGTCTCAGCCGGCTATTCGCCCACTGCGCCACGGAGGTCATCTCGTGCCAATGTAACAGTTTAATAAATAAAAGAAAGGATGTATTTTAATACATATATTAGAATTATAAGTAGTCGGTAGAGCGGGTTGGATTCTTAATATTTTCTTATACTTGTGGCAAGGCAACAGAGGTTGACAATATTTCCTTGGTTTATCGATTGTAGACAGTTAAAACTAGAGATTACAATTATAGTGGGTAATACAGAGGTAGACAAGAGAATGTTCGCTGAAGGAGCACAGAATCCTGAGGCTTATGGCCTTACAGCATAACAGTTTACAACGTGGTAAGCACAGCAGGTATAAATATTACAGTTGAATAAAATTAAATGGGCGCCATCTGACGAGAAGTGCGTCAGAAAATAGAGTATGGTTCCTAGGGGTTCAACCCGGTTAAAAATATGGATTAAATACACCTAGTATGATGTTCCGTCGACCGTTTCTGGCGCCAGTCCGGAGAGAGGATGTGTTGCAGAGCTAGCGGCGGTAGGCTTGCAGGAAAGTCAGGGCTCCCGGAGTGCGGCGGAGCAGCTGGTCGGGCGTTCGGAACCGTTCACGCCTCTTACGGCTTGGATATCACGTAGGTAGAATCGTCAAAGGGAAGATGAGAAAGTAACGGGAAATCGGAGGTTAACTGCGAATATGCGAATAATAATTGTCTACATACAATAGTGAGGTCATTTTAAATCCTATAATCCCCTTTCTATCGGTTGGCAATGCAAAAGACAAAACACGTAACAATTCCAAGGGCAATGAGAATTTATAGGAAACTTAACCGGGTGAATTTCTGAAATACGGGCTCTTAAATCTTATAAAAATCTACCCTACCTATCTAAAAAAGGTGTCACCACCCACTATTGTCAATGACAAAATGCAAAACTTCATCATGCGCCCACAACAGTGAAATATTGGCTTGCATACTACGTATGAAATATTTAGATACCTTGGTATAAAATAATTATAGTACTAGCCTCTTGCTTAAGTCTTGATAGACTCTATTATGAACAACGTGTTAACTTGAAACAAGTTATCATTTTTGTAGCTGAGGCTAGTTAATGCTAATGACAAATCGAAGAGCACTTGCAATCAGGATGCGAGGAAGTACAATAAACACAGCCTGCGACAGGATACTGCAAATTGACGCTGATTATAGCTGACGATGTGAACTTAGCTGACAACCTTCGCTATCAATGGCAAGGTATCGAGTAGAACCTTGTGGGTTAATATGCAGTAGGTAACCTAAAACTGAAATATTTAGTACTAATTTAATAAAAAATCAATTTTAATTTCATCCAACATTTTAAGTATTACAGTGAGATGCCGATCTCTGTTATATAAGACGTTAAGCCATATTGGAGGCTTAAGAACACTACCACCCTCCATATTCCGTATATCCGTATTGGCCTCCAAAATGTCTTAATTCAACCTAATAATTATTATTTTGAGGGTGTGATTGAGTATACGTCGCTAGATCTATACAAAACCATGTATGGAAGTGATATATTTCTAAAATTCTAATCTTTAAGTACTATTCAAAGCAAATAGCTAAATTGAGCACAAGTGACAAAAAGCACCTACTTAATCCAATTTAGACCATGACTTCACTGCACAAAAAACATCAACTGACCACAATCTAATTGAACAAAATGAGACCGTAATAAGAATACATAATGAAAAATAGCCTCTAGGACATTGAAATAGCAGTTAGAGTAGAAATGACAAAATATGATGAATAATTCTTCCTACGCTCAGCGTAAAGGTTAGTGTGGGAGGTAGACTAGACGAATTTGGACAATTACAATTATTTAGACAAAGTAGGCCGGCGCCCAGGACATGAATAACAGTAATTGTCAAAATTGACGACAATATACGCCTCAAGCAAAGTAGGCTGAAACAAGCACGTGTAGGAGTAATTGTAAAAGTAAAAATTTGCTCATAATCTTAATATATCTAAGAAATAGATGGAGGAAAACAATGCTACATTGATTGAAATAGATTACAATACAAACAAAACAAATCATTCTCCGAAATTGTATTGAAAATAAAACTACAAATAAAACAGACGCTTATCTAACTAATTATTAAAAGATAATCATTCGAAGGAAGGCGTGGTCAATGATATAGATATCTAAGGTTGATAGTCGTTCTAAGAAATATTAAACTAGGACAATTTAAACTAAAGCTAAATTTAATTGTAGATCTCTTTTTGTGTCAAATATACAGTCATATGCTAGAGTATTGTGGCATTGTGACCTTAATTTATATCGTAATGATGTCATGTACCCTGAATTTACATGAAAAGGAAGTGTTACATGAAGTGAAACTGTTAGATATTCTGTAATACGGAAAGAAATTATCGAATCCCAAGGTTGCACTCGGTTTTCATGGTAAAAATTATAAAGTAATCGATTTTGTTGTTGACATAAACTAAACTACGTTTGAATAAATATTACATTTATTGAAAGCAGAGGACAAAGTTCCATTGATTACAATTTTAGATTCTGTTCAGGCAACAAAATATAAAATTCTTGAACAAAAATCAAATAGAAAATGTCAAGAGATGCAAAAAGGTAATCATGCAGAAATATACAATACAAGACGTATTTGTACAACCGAATACATGGCTTACGGGTCGGTTACAATTTTAATGTTTTGACCTAGAAAGAAAATACGACTTACCTATATAATTTCCATAGATTAGAACAAATATGCAAACAAAGCAAAAGATCTTCTGAATTATTATAATAAGTCGCTTATCACAAATCAGGAACTGGTTCCAATTCACCGTAATGATGATGAACTGGATGATAAGAATCACCATCTAACAATGCTTACATCATACCAACATCATTGTTATGAACTTATGATTCGTTGTATGCTGCCTAGATATTATCAACTAAGTATTATGCTGATGAGATTATCAAGCTAATCTGGTAAATGATAAAATGTACTTACTATTTTTTTAGTATTATCGCAAATTAGACATAAGTGTTAATTGCTTTAATCTATATTTTAATCAGTTTTGAAGACACCTTCTTTGCAGTATGATTTTTGTCTAGTTTCAAGTCTAGATTATTATGGGTTATATCTTCATGAGGGTCACTTAAAGGCCATTAGTCAGGAATAATGTAATGCTATATATATGCTATAGCATTTACACGTGTTCAAAAAATATCAGGCAGTACAGTGGATGTGTTCTTCACCTAGACTCACCGAAACTCACCTGACTCTTAAACTACTCCAACTTGCCACCATATTATATGAATTAGTATATTTTTTGCGACATAAATATAATCTAAAAAATAGTGTTACGAGCTGAGGGTTCGGGATAAAATAATGGGAATCAGTCTAACCAAAATAACACTTTTATTCAACACGATGACGATGAATACACGTACTTAGTCACACGTATCACAACACACTAATTCACACCACTGGTGCACCACTTAAAGTCACCGAAATGTTCGCACGTATAGCTTAATCCAGACTGACTCGCGAGCAACTACTGTTCACGCGAGACCCTTCTCCACTTCAGTCCTTCAGGGCCTCGCTGAGACTGACTGACTGTCCGGCCATCTCTCCGGCCTATTTATATCGCACACATTTCGATTGTTCGAGAACGATCTCGATCGTTACAGGAAAGGGTCGGTCTCTAGACACAATGGCCACTCCCCATTCTGCGAAACCACAAACAATAGCAACAATAACACAGCAAGACAAAAGCGTTCGAGAAGGTTCGATTATTACTCATTGTTTAACAGCCTCGGCGTAACAATATAAAGAGCCTCAGAGCTTGTAATACTTCCATCATGCATATTGATAATAGTTTTGTTAAGTATGATAAAGTTTATCATTAGTTCTCTAGTTTAGCAATTGGTACGTATGACGTCAACGATCCGAATATCTCACAGTAATTGAATAAAAATACAATTCGTAACACAGATTAATAAGAAAGGTAAATTACATCTAAATAGGTACTTTGTAAACGACATCTACTTACCTGATTTTGTATAGATTATCGAAATTGTAGAAAGAAAAATAGGTGAAATAAAAACAATCAATAATGTCGATTGTCGAGATTTGTAACTCAACATAGAAATTGCGATCAAATCTTTATTTTCTCGAACTATTGAAATTTTTCGACTGAAAACAGAATAAAGTTGCTGGTTAACGTGCAAACAAGAAAAAATATAATATTAAAAGATGACATTCAAGGTATGTCCAAAAAAAAAGAAAATGTCGGAATGCGGAAGAAGCGACAAAAACAGGTTCTCCATCAATATTGGTGCTGAATGATGGTTTATGAGAAACTGACACATTTTTTGTAATGATTAACTTTTGATGAAGCATACATACAATTTATTGTAGAGATCTTCCAGTCATAAATTGCTCACCAAAATACTTCAAGCCAAACAATACAAGATCAATTTTACTGTTAGCTTCAAGTGGGTTGGAAGTGCGCAAAAATGTTGATTGCGAATGGAATGTAGGTGTATTTAAAAGGCAAAAGCGAGTCAAAACTGATTTGTTATTTTAGATTGATAGATTGATAGTTGTAGCAGACCCGTGACTCTTTTTTTACTACCTGGATATGGAACAAGCATATGGCCCACCTGATGATAAGTGATAACCATCGCCTATAACAAAGTATTGCCTCATAGATCATTTAGATCAAGCACCTTAGCAACGTGCCTTACGTTGCACTGCCCTGTGATGGACACAGGGCACTTGAGACATACAGGGGTAAAGCCGCATGTTCTGTAATTTCACCGGAAACCATACCCTTCATACCAAAACACAGTAATGCTGCTTGGCTGCAGAATAGATACGGTGGTAGTACCGGGCTAGCCCTTTCACAAGGAACTCTAAAACTCTTAAAACTTCACATACTTTTTGTACTAAAAACGGGATATTTACCATGATTTGTGAGTTCTTGAATGCCCCGATATTTCGACGCAGTTGCATGCGCCATGATCACGGGTAAACTGAAGTTTTTGCGAGTGGGTAGTTATTGGCAGATATAACGATCTACCCTCTTTCTTAGTCTCTTGCTAGGAATGAATTCACTAATACTATCACTACTACCGGTTTCATTCTCGATCATAACTCGATTCCGACACACAACACTCACGGTATCGGGACGCGTAATTGACACTACACTTCTTCGGTTCTTACACATTTTCACCACAGGATGCCAGGCTCCAGATAGTTGAAAACCATCTTCACGATTGAAATCACATACTTCTTCTACATAGAAACGAATTACTTCTACAAGCGCAGTGGCCTGTCTCCACTCGATTTGTATGAATGGGAATTTACTGTTGGGCTGAGCTAAGCCAATCGAGCTAGATAATGGATAACACTATACGTAACTTTAGCTCATGTCTGTCTGAAATTTTTTTGCAACGTATTTCCCATTACTTAAACTCATTTGATCAAAACTTATATTACCGCATAAATAAATATCGCAGGCACAAAATAAATAAGACTTTATCATATACGAAATAAGAACTAGTTCGGAAGTTATAACGACCGCGATAATGATATAAATGTATGTATTTATAACACCCATGAAATCGTATGAGTTCAAAACCTCTAATTTTCCTTTCACTGTTCGCAAATTATTTTACTATTTTTATTGACTTTCTATTTAATACTCTACGTGCAGATTTATTACATGTTTTAATAGACTCTGGTGGAATTGCTTATTGCAATAAAGTCTAATTACCTGTATAATCATTGTTTATATAGGTAAGTAAGTGCCTTAGGGCTATACCCTCTACGAAATCCGTAACTATTGCAGTAGATCCAGCCAGTAGTTTAATATATTGTTCATATTCTTTTTTTATGGTTCCGAAGTAACTATTGGTATTTTAATCGTTATAATAAATACGGGATTTATCACGTACCGTTTTGTCGGTGTTTCGACCGACAATGTTTCGGTTCAATCCGTGAACCCTCATCAGGATAAGTGCGATCCGCTCCAAACAACGTCTCGCCTCGCACTACGATACAATTGGTGTTTTATTCATTAAAACCAATACTGTTTTAAAAGTATAATAATTTGTAAAAATTTAATAAATACCAATTACTTGTCCATGAGCTGTTTCTAAACTGTAAAACGGTTATAAACAACTAAAGCAGAAGATAGGGTATACCTAAAACTATTACTCTATGATCATGTTTTTAATTAAATACTTTTTTTTACAATAATGAAGATTTTCGATAGCAACTAAATCAAACAATCATAGCAATAGCAACTTTCTATCATCACAATTAATAGTGTTGCCTAGCATGTAAGTGCAGAGTGACCGTCAAATCGAGTGCTGGTAATGTTACGCAACTACCTACCTGCAGGTGGCTGTGGCCTGAGGCAGTATTACCATTCGCACTTTTCTATACACGTCTGTACAAAGCAACATATTTTTACCATAAATTATAGTGTAAGTAATATGTATTCTCTGTCCATTGAAGATAATTTATAAGGGCTGGTGGTAGGAGGCAGCATTCGACAGGATTTTAGATGGAGTATTCCATCTATTGTTGTTTTCCTTCACTGGAACTGGAAAATTCATTGTAGCACGGCCAGGGAATTGAACTCACAATAACATGCTCATAGACATCCCCACTTTTTGCATAGTTGCGACACAAAATAGTTCGTTCTTATTAAGTTTTTAGTTAAGTATTTTATTTTTATCTTATTGTATATTATGCATAATTTTTTTAAAACGACACTTAAATTCTTTGCTTCCATTATCTTCACCCTACACTTGTCTGGAAGAAATCACTATAAGCGATAAGATTAGAATAGATTTTTTTTTATTATCTTGTTTATGTATTGTATTATGTAATTGGTGTTAAGTATATTTTCCTACTGAATCCACATCAACTAAAAAAACATCTTTATGAGAGTGTTCCCACGCACGCACGTTTAATGGCCAATTATTTAAATTTGAAACGACACTTATTAAATCTACGTAAATGATTTGTGCTTATGAAGCACGCTCAAGGTGATCTTCTTATAATTTTTTATAATTAGGCTTCAGTCACAGACAGCCTGCGATCTTACAGTACCACCTACATCCTCAAGTACTCAACCAAAAATTTTTTTCTTGTTTATACATACTCGTATATGTTATGATTTTATCTCTGGTTATTTTTTACGATATAACAGCGGGATCAGCTATTCCCAAACAACTTCTAGGCGATCGTGAATCGAAAAAATCGTGCCAGCAATTTCATATGCATTCATAATCTGAACTTATTAATTTGACAAAGTAGTCTGGAAGAGATCGCACTTCGTGATTAATCTTTCTTTCATTGTTATGTTGTTTGTTTTTTACCTACTCTCTCTTTTCAAATAGTTTTAAATCTTCATTCTCATAAAATGCCTCACTTCGCACACTTTATAAAAAAATCCTAGACATGTTCAATTCTACTGTTTTACCATGGGCTATCAAGGTTGCCACTAAATATAATATCAAAAGTTTGCATACTAAAGCGTTTTTTCAATGTCGAAATGTAAATCAAATTACCTCTAGAACAAGTGCTAATGAATATGTTTCGTAAACGTTAGTGTACCAACGATTTTTATGGCTCGTAAAAATCACATCGTAAATAATACAGCTACAACAAAATTACCTTGTACTTACTGAGACCCTGAGATCTATTAGTTCTCCAAATTACGACCTGCAGATTATTATCTGCTTAGGGAGCTTAGAAACATCAAGAAAGTGAGACGTGGTGCGGAGATCGCACTCACCCTAATGAAGATTTACGAGTTGAAGGAGTATAATCGTTTAGTTTGTATCGTATCTTTTCTCGCATATGATGAACAAGCGAGTGGCGCACTTTCTACTCGGAGCTTCTAACTGGAAAGCGGAAAAGTTGTGGACAACTTCTCCGGCACAAAGACTTTCAAAAGAGAAGCTTGAAGAAGTGCTTGATTGAGCCCTTAAATAAGCAATTAACAAATTTACAAACGTAATTAAACAAAATATTTATTAAAAAGCCTATTATAAAATATCCGATTATTTAGATGATAGAGAAGCTTGGGATTGAAATTGCTCCAACTCGTTCAAAATGTTACGATTCAGACTATTCTAAAAGGATCATTAAAAAAAACAACCAGCCTTGTTTCTTGCCTTTCTTTCCTGGCTTGATCGCGAAGGAACAAGCTGTAAAATTGACGTTTCAAAGTGATCCTTGATTTTAATTTAAAAAAAGTTACTAATGCGTTTTTCACCTCTCGTTGGGAATTATTGGCAGAAAATCAGCCTAAATGGAGACTACTAGTGCATCAAAATGTCTACACATTTGAAGATGAACGCAGGTGCGAACAACGAGTACGTAACTAACTTAAAAGTAAACCGCTTGCAAACATACAATACCATAAGCCAAATCATTTTAACAGATTGATTTATTTTATTTATCTCAGAAAAAAAATATATAGATAGTCTAAAATATAGCAGTATTAGAAGGAACTTTAAACACAATGATTTTTGACTGACTCTATCTACAATTTGTATTGATAAACAGATTCGTCAGGTCAGAACAGGTTGTTTATTAAAATAGGAAATTAGCATAAAGATTCGAATCAAGAGGTGTGTCCTGAATCACTGCATTACTGATTAATGTCCAAATTGAGCAATAGCGGTGAGGCAATAATGGACTAAGGTTGAATGTTGCAGACTCAACTCTCAAGGAAAATAAAGATAGAATTATATACTAGTGGTTCGCCCCGAACTGAGATCTCGCGAGTCTCCGATTAAAACAAAAAAATATTATTTGTAATCTTTGACTATCAAAATAGTGCCACGAAATATATAACCAAATTACTTGACCTACAGTTTCATGCAAATTACAGATAACGGGAGTTCATGTTAATTGTTACACTTTTTTTGGGGTAGAAATTGCAGTTATTCTGGATTTCAGACTTTTGCCTATATTTGTGTCACTAAAGTTATACGCATACCAAATTACAGCACTGTGAAGTTAATGGAATTTTGAATTATGTCAAATTTCAGTTTTTATTATGGCTATTAACTCAAAAACTATAAGGACTTTAGTAAAAATAAAAACGGAGTCTAAATTTACTAATGAAGACCTGTCATTTGACGTCTCACTTGACCTAATAGTTTCATTTTCATTTTTTTTTTTACCCCTCTTGAACCCCAATATCTCAACAACCCAACATTTTTAGCTCATTTAGTCACACCAAAATTGTGCCATCACTACCTACCTATGTATCAAATTTCACGATGATCGGATCAACGCTTCGAAAGTTATACTCGGGCAAACAAGCAGACGTACATTATATACATACAAACAACGCCAATTTACCCAAGTTGATTTAGAGGTCTCGCTTCACTCGATCAATAATTGTTTTGTATTTAATACCTGTCAGTTCAATTGAAACAAGCATGAACCCTAGAATACATAGCTCCAAGAACTGACAGTCATTGGGCAAAAAAATACTTAGTGGAGACCACGCACACATAGGTAGGATGGTCCCCCACTAGGTAGAAAGACGACCTAATAAAGATTGCTGAGAGCCGCACGAGATCGGACGCTCTGAAAATCTACTGAGAAGGAATCGGGAAATCTATGTTCAGCAGTGGACGCCCTGCGGCAGCTCGGATAATATTGATTGCTATAAAAGAATATTGTAATAATTGACTATTAAAAGAGGAGCTAAATCAGTGTCCTGCGTCACGGGCGCTATATTGAATTCCGAACGTAACGAAGGATTCTAGCTTCGCTCTGCAGAAATGGATATAAGCACACCCAAGATACAGACAGCTTTATCCACATGAAGAATACTCTACTTTTCACACTTTCTGCGAGACAATAAAAACCAAATCTAGGTTGATGCATTCTGTGCAGAGGTTAGTTTGATTTACGAATATGTTCTTATTGTGTGGGTCTCTTTGGTTCAAATTTTAATACAGAAGAAGTTCCAAATTCAAATTGCTTTCGATGAGATTTACATGACATGTAATTTGACATTGTCGAGCAGGTGGTGTGAAAAAAGTATCATCTATTCCCCCCTTATCTTCTAAAACAACCTTTTTATTGATTCATAAAAATCCTCTTATGTTTTTATTTCAAGTTCTTCGATATTTCGACTAGCTAGACCTTGATAAAACTTAACTAGGACATCAGATAAAGGAGTGTACAACACTCGTTAAAACTGATTAGCTATCATTTAGATTAGAAGTGCTTAGTATAATGTAGGTGAATGTGTACGATATTATATTAATTGACTATCTTCAAAACCACTATCAAATAGTTTAGTATCTATGTATATAGTAATATTCGTGATAAGGTGTGCTTTTTGTTGCTAAACAAAATGTTTTTCATTTTTGAAGTGAAAACTTCTTTTTGCTTCATGCGCGCGCACACGGACAGCCAAAAAACGACATGCTGAAGTTAGCCACAAACAAAAAGTTGTGGCATACGGTATGAAATCTTTAGCTATTTTTTATCTGTTATGCTAAAGAAGTATAACTTCTTATGTGCGTACATACGTAAAAACTAAAAAAAGTGTGTGTGTACCGTTAAGTGTGTAACGTGTACACACACGTTTTTTTTGTCTTTACAGATTATCTTCAAGCATAACTTTTGAAACTTAAGATTATGAACATTATTTTCCCTAAGAACGGGATATTTAATTTATCATGATTTGTGAGTTTTGACTGCCCCAATATTTCGGCACTGTTGCATATGTCATGACCAAGAGGTTCCAAACGAAATATAAACTCAAGAAATTATGAAAAATATTAAGTTTTTAGTGAAAAGAGCGTGATCAAATTAGTGTGGTATCATAACTTCCTTACCTTAGAAGATTTCAACTAATTAGCACAGTAATTCACGATCTTCAAACTACATTTCGGAATATCATAAAGTCCAGCTTTTAAATCTTTCACACCTCTCACTGCGAGCGTTCCCGACCTTGTGACCTTGAGACCATACGACCAACATCTAAAGGTTATCGATAAAGAATCGGCACATCACTAGTGAAGTAGTGACTACTGTAAAAGTCGATAAAATGGAAAAAATACATAATCAATGCATTATTATAATTGATAGTAGAAAGGCTCTACCGGAAATGCTCTGTGAGTATATTCTCTAACCGAAAGATTTTTTTGTGGTGTTCTATTTTGATTAATTTATTTATTTATTCAAAAGAAAATATAAAATATTATTCGTGAAATGTTGACAAGGGTTAAAAAATAAATAAATTATAAAATTAAATCAAAATTGTTTATTTCAAGCCATTGACTCTTAAAGGTCAAAGGTAAAAGCTTAGCCAAGGACTTAGCTTTAGAACTTAGCTTTGTTATACTGTAGTTAAATTCGGTAAGTAACATTCTAGTTTCGATAATTAATTTCTATACCCCCGTTTACCATATTTTAGTCAAGTTGTGTGTACCTGGGCCCTAATTGGTGGCACAGAATGAAAATATGATTTCAGTTGTATGCGTTCCGCCTGATCTACAGATCGGTTTGCAACGGTGATTCAACAGTTTATTTTATATGTTCTACAGAGATATGTTATGACTAGAGATCGGATAAACGGATGCATATTTACCTAAAGTTAAAAGTTGGCTAGTATGGATAGCACTTTTTTATCGAAAAAATTCCGTGATTCCGGGTTCAACAAATTTATCATGTGTTCATTTTTTTATATTTATTTATCTACTTAACCTAGACATCCCTTAAAACTGCATAGGTTTTTATTCATCTCTCATATAGTTTAAGGAAATTCACATTCTACGAAAAAACCGCACACTTTGGCACATAGGTATATTAGGTATACATAATGCCTTGTTACAACGTAATATGGTTGTTTTTCCCTACTTTTACCGTCAGTAATTTAATGTTAAATTAATATCCATCCAATTCCGAGATCCCGGGATTTTATTTTTAATAAAAATATTCTAAGAAGCCGCTTCCATAATTTCTATATATTATTTTATCTGTATATTATTTTTGTTAATATTTTATGTGCTATTGGCAGAACGCATAACCCGTGCATTGTCCATAAAAAACAACCAATACATACTACTTGGTTAGTATTCTTCGATAACACTGAGGTAACATCATGTCGTGTTGATTTATCACGCTTGGCATCTGCTTGTTTTTGTGGTAGAACTGTTAATAAGTATTCTACAGTGATAATTATGGAGAGCCAATAATTATGGTGGGGTTTTTGCGGCTGTGATACGTTAGTGAGCTATGATTAGATTATGTTCACACTCTCACTTTGTAGGTAATCAGCTGTTTGCTGCTAAACTGTTTTTAATCTTTAATTGTATTTATGTAAAGTACAATTTCAATCAAGTGCGGGGTCGTCCTACTCTGCGCTTTCCAGTAAGACATGATGGAAAGCGACCTGATAAAGGTTGCCGGAAGCCTTTGAGTGGAGGCCGTACAAGAGGCCTATGCTAAGCAGCGAACGTCATATTGTTGATATGATGATGAAAGTTTTATTCAGCAGACCAATGCTACCAGTGTCTTACTCCCGTCAATCAAAAAGTTCATCATTTTGTAGGTCTTGTTTAGCTAAAAAATGGTTTGTCATGCTTTGACGCGTAGCATTTTAAAGCAGATAGAATAAGACAAAAGTTATGTTAGCTGAACAAGGCTTATAAAATTTTAATTAATTTGGCCAGAGTTTTAAAAAAGGCCTAACATCAAAGTCAAATCAAATTCCTGTATCGGAGACATTAGGAACTAACGAAAAATATACTGCTTAAACCAAAAAGTTTGAAATAAAGAGTTAACCCTTCTTTGCATATTGATGGAAATTTCCATCATATTATTGGAACGAGAATAAAATCATGAAAAAGTTGGTAGTTTATTTTTTGCTGCTACTGGCAACATTATGTTGGAATTCTACGTGTAACGGAACGCATCTGTCAGAAAAATCAACAAAACGTCATAGAGAAATTTGTGTCTGAAGTTGACAATCCTATGTTTGCTGTGATTTGGAAGGAGATGCAAGTTTCGTGTTCATTTTTGGAGAAAGCATACAGTTATCCTTGATAAAAAACTGATAACGTGGTAAAACCAGGTTTGTACTTTGATATTCTGATATTTCTTGTGTATGTTTTATCGAAAAACTTATCGAAAAATAGTCAAATCTGTCTGATGTAAATTTACATCATCATGCAGTGACTTTACATGTAAAGTACAGAGCAGGGTCCAGGTGATTTTCAAAATTGTGTTGATTTCAGATTGGAAACTATGGACGACAGGGCAATCGAGACTTATCTGTCTCAATTACAAGACGGCTATTTATCAGAGGATGGCCTTGACGACGAGGATTCTGATGAAGATGAGTATCATGACGCTGGTGAAATTATGAGAGTTTTGCAAGAGGAAAATTTAGCTGAAAATGATGAAGAAGACACTGCTCAAGATGATCCTCCCCTTGTTGAAGATATAGAGGAGCAGGTAAACGCTGAAAGAGCTACTTCAAATAATTTATCCAGCTTTTTATTTGATAAAAGAAGATTAGTGTGGAAAAAGAAGAGTATGGACCTCAATGAAGATAACATAGCTTTCTTGGGTTGTTCTGCTACTACAGCTGAGGTATCACAACTAGAAACACCTTACCAGTGTTTTAGTTACTTCATCACTCCAGATTTCTTGAAACAAATAGTAGAACAATCAAATTTATACGCTGTACAAAACAATCCCAGTACATCTACCGTTATCACTGAAACTGATATGGTAAAGTTTTTTGGTGTGCTGTTATACATGTCGGTACAAAGATTTCCCAGCACAAGGTCTTACTGGTCACCTAGGTTTGGGTATGAACCAATTTCAACTGCCATGCCTGTCAATAAATTTGAAAAAATTAAGTTATCTTTACATTTCAACAATAATGAAGATCACAAGCCCGTGGGCCATCCTAATCATGACCGGCTCTTCAAAATCCGCCCAGTAATTCAACACCTCAATGAGAGATTTTCCACAGTACCATTCGACCAAAGGATGTCTATTGATGAACAAATGTGTGCTACAAAAGTAGCACACTTTCTAAAACAATATCTTCCCAATAAGCCCCATAAATGGGGTTTTAAGTTATATGTTCTTTGCAGCTTATTAGGATATGCCTATAAATTCGAAATATACTCTGGACAAGAAAATTCAGGAACACTGGAAGATGAACCAGATCTGGGGGCCACCGGGAATGTTGTTGTTCGCTTACTTCGAGAAGTACCAAGAATGGTAAACCACATTGTCTATTTTGACAATTTTTATACCTCTACACCATTGGTATATTACTTAGAAAAACGAGGTATACACTCTGTAGGTACAGTGCAGCAAAACCGCATCCCAAATTCCAAATTACCAAATAAAAAAGAATTTATGAAGAAGTCCATACCCAGAGGAAGTTTTGAAGAAAGAGTTTCTACTGTTGATGGTGTGGAAATGGCATGTGTTGCTTGGAAAGACAATAAGGTAGTCACCCTATTATCCACATATGTTGGAGCATTGCCTGTGACAAAGGTATGACAAGGCAAAAAAACAAAAAATTGAAATAACTTGCCCACATATAGTACAGGAGTACAATAAACACATGGGAGGGGTAGACCTCATGGATAGTTTTCTGGGAAGGAATCATATTACTGTTAGGTCCAAAAAATGGTACTTGCGCATATTTTTCCATTTATTTGATTTAGCTGTAATCAATTCTTGGATAGTGTACAGAAAAAATGCACAAGAAAGAAATGAACCAATGAAAAACATACTTACCTTGGGCCAATTTCGAAATGAATTAGCCTTTGTACTGTGCAACAAAGGGGTCACTCTACAGGCTAAAAGAGGGCGTCCTAGCTTGAGTAATCTAGAACAAGAATTGGAAGCAAAAAGAAGAAAAGGTACTGCAGCACCTCCACCACCAAAAGACATCCGGAGAGATAATTTTGAACATTGGCCTATTGTAGGTAGTTCACTAAGGTGCAAATATCCTAGATGTAAAGGGTATTCTACTATATTGTGCAATAAATGTAGAGTAAATCTATGCCTCAATAAAAATAATAATTGTTTTCTCAAATATCATAAGGAATAGAAATGATAGTAAATATTTATAACAAATTATGCTGTTTTATTAATTTAGTACCGACCTCAA
The DNA here is from genome assembly GCA_963924445.1 of Philereme transversata. Classification (NCBI taxonomy): domain Eukaryota; kingdom Metazoa; phylum Arthropoda; class Insecta; order Lepidoptera; family Geometridae; genus Philereme; species Philereme transversata. Next base: position 22,325,032 of record OZ004342.1, on the reverse strand, counting down.
GGAGTGACTTTGCATAGTGATGGAAATTTACATCATATGGTTTTCTGCATTTTTTTCTACTTTCTACTCTACAAGGATTTTTCAAATAATTTTTCCTACAATTTAGAGCCCAATTTACATCACTATGCTTTTTTTCAGTCAAAACGAAAAAATCATGCAAAGAAGGGTTAAATTTATAACCTTATTCAGCAGATCAAACAGTTATATTTTTGAATGGTGTTCGAATCAGCATTAGGTCACAAAACCATCGATACAATTCCAACGGTCATCCCTAGCGGTTCCGTTATTGAGAATCTCATTCGTTGTAACGGGCACCCGAGCGATTGGCCAAGCCTCGCTAGCGACACACCGCACCGCCATGCGCTATTGCCAGAGTAAACACAGAGATAAATAGACTGTACTTAACATGAATCAAATGAAAAAAACTTTTTGACAGTCGCAGAAGTTTTTTTACTGTTTGAAAAACACAATAGGTACCTAACAGCAACATATATCAGTAGTATTTATACCTGCAAAAGTAAAAAAAAGTCAAATATTTTTATTCATTAAAATCACAAGGATCACTTTGAAACGTCAATTTTACTGCCTGTTCCTTCGCGACCAAGCCAGGAAAGAAAGGCAAGAAAACAAGGCTGGTTGTTTTTTTTAATGATCCTTTTACAATACATAATACAGAAAAGAAATTACGTCTAAATTGTAACATTTTGAACGAGTTGGGGCAGTTTCAATCCCAAGCTTCTCTATCATCTAAATAATCCGATATTTTATAGTAGGCTCTTTTATAAAGATTTTGTTTAATTACGTTTTTAAATTTGTTAATTGTCAATTTTTCTTGGGAGTTTGTTATAAAAGCGCACACCTTGCCCTTTAAACGATTTACTAACTTCTACAAGTGAGTCTACAAGTGGCAACAGCGAGTTTATCTTTATTTCTAGTATTAAAATTATGATTATCGCTATTTTTCTTAAACAAATTAATATTTTTGTGTGCAAATTATGTACTTAAAGCACACAATATAAATATGAAAGTAAGTGAGAATATAGGAACATAGTTTGGCCCACGGTGCCTAACACTATCCGTGTTACAGTGTCACACACATCATAGGTACAGTGACTGCATGCGTAAATCGCTGAATATGGCTGCACTTATACTATGTAACACTAAATACCTTGTACCTACCCATATTACGCAATAAACTGATTTGATTTGAGCTGTCTCTGTCACTGTATGGCTCAGCTAAATATTAACACGTGCTAGAAGACTCAGGCTTTAGAATTTTACAAATACTTTTTTCATCAAATATTTATTTAAAACTTTTAGAGGGCTGCGGCGCGTAGTGCGAGGCGAGACGTGGTTCGGAACGGATCGCACTCACCCTGATGAAGGTTCACGAATTGAACCAAAACATTGTCGGTCGAAACACCGATAAAACGGTACGTGATATATCCCGTATTTATAATAATGATTGAAATAAATCACGAAAGCTTTCTTACGTAGTAAAATTACTGTATTTCTATATCTGAAGAATGGAGCTATGAAAATATGATTAAAATTTAAATAAATAAATATTGCTAGACATTTCACACAGCGCTATCTAGCCCCAAACTAAGCAGAGCTTGTACTATGGGACCCAGATAACTGATAGAATACTTATATACATTTTTTTTGTATATATATACTTATAATATATAGAGAAACAACCAGTCCCGGAACAAATATCTGCAGATCATGGAAACATTTGTTCCGCAGCGGGGATCGAACCCGCTACCTCCTGCGTCTCAGCCGGCTATTCGCCCACTGCACCACGGAGGTCTTCTGTTATTATGAAAGGATTTTACTTTGTCACAAGTCACACATTATTCGTCTGGAAAATAATGAGTCACAATGAATAAGTGTACGGTCAGTAACTCGTATAGTCGGTCAGTATAAATTCGGCCAGAGTGTTCATTCACGGTCACATCTAAATTGCAAATTCGATGGATTTGATATTGCGGATATTATGACACTAATTTGGCAGTAACTAGGTTTCGGTACAAACGCCGATTGTTGATTTAAGTGGTATGGTCACGGGCTCACGGGTTTGTGGACCCATTGTGACTTTGAATTTGGTGATTTGTTTCAGTTTACATCCTCGATACTACTAGACATATTTTTTAAGCACAAGGGCCAAAAATGCTCTAAAAATGCTGCTAGTAAAAGTAAGTTCATATAAGCTGTTGGTCAACTCTGGTGTCGCAGTTTTTAAGCGGTCCTTTTTCTACGAATTCTGACAGACTCAGACGAACGACAAAAAATGCATTTATGTTTAACATTTTTTTTTTAAACTTGTGTACCTATTTCTGTATTCTTGCGAATAGGTATTCGACTTGGAGCTAAATTCTTAGTCTTCATAAATTATGTTAAACTCAATATTATTTGATTACTTCCTATATATCCTTCATTCTATCAATATTTATGTCTATGGGATTTGATAGAAATTATCTTATATAAATTTGTTATAGAAAGAGCAGTTCGACAAAAAAACGAAGACATATTGGCCCTAAAGTGTTCCCGGATAAGGAAAACAGCTACGTCTTTACGAATCTTTACAGAATACCAAGAAGTCTTTAGAACTCCCTCAGTGATTTCCTCAAAAGGGCATAACTCCATCGACTAAGTTTATACACGTGAAGAAATTGCAAGAGCACCGAAACGTCCGGTTTTCCACAAACCTGTTGATGAAGAATGCGGGACTGACAATGACGTATGAACAGAGACAGTCGACAGCAAAAGGCCGAAACGCAAAAACAGCTCATTACTAACCGCGACGCAACACCGCTGTAGAAGCATTGTCAAAGGTAATGCTTCTACACGTGTTGTATCTACAAAACGTTGACGCTTGTGAACTTGTAAAGTGATTGGTTCGATTTCGGCAATGTGATTCTTGCACTTGTTGGCTAAATTTAAATCGGTGAAATTTTGTCGCATCGCGGATTTGAGTTTCGGCCCGAAGTACTACAGACGAATGTAGAGCCTATTATCAGAACATCTATTTACTCTGCATGTACCGTTTAGCTCCTTAGACGAGGAAGTGACACTGACACATAATGTACAACGTTCCTTTTGTCAAAACTTAGTTGGTAATATAAGAAAGAATTTATAAACTGGAAGTCGTTTTTAAGGCATTTAAATAAAATGATTAAGTCATATGTCTTCGACTGTAAGCATTAAGGAGCCGTCAGTGAGACCAATAAAACACAGGGCAGAATGTGAGGCCCTGTGGACCGCAGATTGGCGGCCGTGCAGCTTCAACAAGCAAGGTCATTAAGAGCTCTGAATGCATGTGCCTGTCTCATAACGATGTATTCCCGTAATGATATAATAAAATAAATAAAATAAAAAAGCCTTTATTTCTACTGCGTATTCTTACATTACTTACTCAATCACTTATATTTACATACTAATGAAACTATCGCTATTTGTGTCTTATTTATCAATTTCTTCCGCAATAGTCGTCTCCACGGCATATGCCTCCCCTAAATCTCTCAATACATCCCTCTCTCTCGCTGTTCTCATTCAAAACGTTGGGTAAAAATGTCTCTCCATCTCCTTTTTTGTCTACCCTGTCTCCTTTTTCCTTCCAGTAGGATCCACTCTAAACGCATCTAAGGCGAAGATTATAACAAATGGAGACCATGAAGATATAATTATAGAGGGCCCGTAATTATATAGACAATATTTATATATGACACAAACAAATACATGCAAAAGAAAAAGAGGCTAAATAAACGAAATATTTGTCACCACAAGACGGCTACCACTCAGCATTTGCAAAGCTGAGCCATTTCTCTTTTAAAAATAACTAGCTTCTGCCCGCAGTTTCGCACACATGTTTGTCAATGAAAAGTAGCCTATGTGTCAATCCAGGTCATAATCTATCGAGATACCAAATTTCATTGAAGTTGCTTCAGCTGTTATGACGTGATTGAGTAACAAACAAACATCCAAACATTCGAATTTATAATATTAGTGTGATGTGATTTTGGAACTATTTGAACCATTCTCTGAGTATTAAGTCTGTATCTCAAACAGACCTGTTATAAATAATCCAAAATCCCTGAAATACCTCTGAATCATATCTTTTTTTTAGGAATTGTAGTTAAACTTATTATAGCAATTCTGCTTTCCAATAGAATAACTTCATAGCTAACGGTTAAGATGTAGATCGAAAGAAGATAGTAAGTATTTAACTACGGGTATTTCATAGCAATAATACAGTTCCTACCTTTTTGCAGACGATTAAATCGAATTACAAGTTTATGATTGTCTATAAAACTTTGAATAAAAATAATTGTTTTATTGGAAGTCGTAAATCGGCAATTGCTTCTGCGATGAAGATTATCGAACATTTGGCAAAGATTAATATGATGTTTTAAGATTAATAGAACTGGCATGTGATCTAGTTACCTACTTTAAATTAATAGATTTTTTTTCATGTTTCTTGTGGGGAGACAGGCTTACGGCCCACCTGATGGTAAGCGGTCACAGTCGCCTATTGACACCGGCAACACCCGGGGTATTCTCGATGCGTTCCCTACCCTGTACAACCCTCTTTACATTTCTCTGGAAGCGTACCATGATATATAGTATATATTTTAAATTACGATTTTGTCCCACATGTTTTGGGTCAAAAATTAAAATTATTATAAGATTCTTTGATCGGGGTACATAAAACCCCGCGCTGAGCAAAGTCTGTTCAGAGCCAAACTCATTTTTCGGCAATAAGCCTATTGAGACTATTTGAGACTATATTGTTTTAGTTTAGATAGTGTGTTTGTCAATTGTTTTAGTTTCTGTGTCAATGTTACTTGTGTCGAAGTAAATATTTTTATCTATAATATCTTCATAGTGGGTAAAAAATAGAGATTAACAATAATAATTTGTAAAATTATTGGTCAATACACAATAAATTTAAATAAAAATGTATTTATACTCATAATTAGCTACTAGTTAGGCCGAGTTATTTTTTATTAGTCGTTAAAATAATATAAAATTTTGAAAGCACTTTGTTATACAATAAAACAAATTGGTCGACTTTGAACAAATTCCTGCAATCATCATAATAAAATAATAATGTCAGTTTTATTGAACAAAATTTAACTGTAGTAAATTATTTCGATTAACTTTATTTACTACTCCGATATAAATAAACATCATTATTAATCTTCACATTACGTAGGTTCAACACAACACGTCTTTTTCTTTCATCATCTCTATCAGATGTCATCTCAGTAGTTTCAGTGGCTTCCAACGGTCTGTGATATTACAGACGGACAAACTCGCACCGGAACTCCGTGGGAAGGGTATCCGGTCCGTGGTATTGCAGACACGTCTGTAGCGGTTTGTCGGATTCGCCGCGAGTCGATAACTTCAAAATTGCGGGGCGAACTTGTACGAGGCACGTTCTACTTTCTCTTTCGTACTTGGCATTTAGAAATGACAAAAGGCTTCGAATCTCGGATTCGCACAAACAGACACGTACCGTGGGAATTCAAATTCATATTCAAAATTGCTTCGATGCGGTGTGTGTTTGTCTGTGGCCGTCGGTTGCGCATGGTATCCGTAAAATCACTGACCGTCGGAAGCCACTGTTATTACCCATATCATCTTTCGCACAACTCATCCATCTCTTCTTTAGCCTTCCTCGTCTTCTCTTTCCATCCATTTTCTAACACTCTTTTAGTCACATAAATACTTTTAGTTTATGTTTTTAAGTTATTAGCCATAATAACCGCGGACTAAGCCACCACGGCTCTCATTACGGAATTACTATATTTCTTACAGGGATTTATCTCATGGCTGTTGATGAGTATGATGATGAGAATATAGACAAGTCAGCTTGCATCATTATACGAGTCAAAATACGAAAGATACAAATACATTTTTATTATCTTGTTTACCTTCTTAAAAACTTTAGTGTTTTCGACAAAAATAACTACGCATATCGAAAATTGATGTAAAATGTAATTTATTTAATAAAATAAAAATAATATATTTAATAAATTTTCGATATGCGTAGTTGGTTTCGTCGAAAACACTAAAGTCCTATTTTAGTCGCCATATTCAAGCTTAGAGTATAATATATCTACTCGTACTACATCTAAAGTCGTATCAGAATCATATTTATTACATATACGTTATATGAAAAATTTGTTTAAATTGGAATCAGTTTCAATTAATGTACTGTTTATCTACTTTTCTATGCCACCTACCTAACTTATTCAACGCGCTTGAGAACAGTGCAGTAATGCACCTTGCAATGTGTAATGATATTTTAGTGGAGGTTTTTACATAACTGATATGGATTAAGAATTATTTTCTATATGTTCTATGAACTCAGTAAGACATTGTGTTCGAATTTTGCCACTGTTTACGTCGGCCTGTATATTAAAAGAGTAAAAGTTGTTTGTATGATTGAATTGTTTGTAGTGAACAGATTCTCAAAATTATTTCACTGCTAGAAAGCTTGAGGGCAGCAGGCATATTTTATTTTGATTAAATCCTTTCAAATCGGAGACAGGTCAGCTTATCAATAAAATATAAGGTAGCATAAAAATGAATCAGCTTCGGTCATCTTCCAAATTAACCTCAACACCTACGCATTTCAATACGTACAACAAGGAAGAAATATCAAACCTGTTTAGGAAATGAACAAAACGCCAAAATTCCGTTGATGGTGTAAGTATTACTGCGGCTTTTCAATGCGGCCTTGTAAACCTGATTCAGTGGGCTAGTATACATTCATAACGTTATCGAATCGCAAGCGTGTCCGTAACAAATGTCAATAATTAGCTAGGCGATTAAAATAAGTAACCATGAGCACACTACAGCTACTGTTACTGAGGACGTATACCTGATATCTATCAAATTGGTGATTATAAAGCGTCTGGTGATACTTTCCATCAAAGGACAAGCAGACGTATGGCTCAATAACATTCATGCTATGTAGTATATGCTGTGTATGTTTATGTAGGTATATTATATTGATTTTATTTATTTTTTATATATTATTTTATATTTTATTATTTTTATTAGGGTATATTATTTTTAAATCCGAACATTATTGTTATCTTATTAGGCTAAAATAAATAAATTTGATTAATTTATATGTATACTCGTTCACCAGTGTGTGTCCTCACTTAGGCCCTGTCAGAAAACCAGCGCTGAATCGTACACAACAAGATTCGAAGCAGCCCATGCAGAGACAGAGACCATTTTGTCCCCACGCAACACCACCATTGTCTGTGTACCACCAATAAATGTATTTTCTTTCTTTCTATCTATCCATCCATACCACGTTAATATACTGTTACGAGCTGAGGGTTCGGGATAAAATAATGGGAATCGGTTTAACCAAAATAACACTTTTATTCAAGACGATGACGATGAATACACGAACTTGGTCACACGTATCACAACACAATAATTCACACCACTGTTGCAGCACTTAAAGTCACCGAAATGTTCACACGTACTCGTATAGCTAAATCCAGACTGACTCGGGAGCAACTACTGTTCACGCGAGACCCTTCCCACGTCAGTCCTCCAGGGCCTCGCTGAGACTAACTCACTCAGACTCAGACTGAGACTGACTCACTCAGACTGAGACTGACTCACGCAGACTGACTGTCCGGCTATCTCTCCGGCCTATTTATATCGCACACATTTCGATTGTTCGAGAACGATGTCGATCCTTCCAGGAAAGGGTCGGTCCCTCGACACAATGGCCACTCCCCATTCTGCGAAACCACAAACAATAGCAGCAATAATACAGCAAGACAAAAGCATTCGAGAAGGTTCGATTATTACTCATTGTTTAACAGCCTCGGCGTAACACTGCCCCCTCCTAAAACATGCTCGTCCCGAGCATTCTTAGCCCCATATCGCGGCAGCCGATCAACACGAACAATTTTAGGCGCACCTCGCGCTGAAGATGTAGCAACTAGAGGAGCCACATTGCCGTCTCCAATACTTCAGGACACCCAGAGTCCCTTTCTCATCAGCGATCCCAATTCCAGCCTCCAAAACACGGCTCTCATGATTTCTATCTGTTCTTTCACTTCCTGGAATTCCTTTCCAGATAAACTGAACGATTCCCTCATCAGTCGAGCACGCTCTTATGGCCAACGTCGCTGATCTTCCTGTTGACGACGCTGCTCTTCTTTATCCTGACGTCGCTGTTCCTCTTGCAACCGAGTCTGCTCCACCTGTTCACGTCGCTGTTCCTTCTGCAACCGAGCCTGCTCTTCCTGCTGACGACGCTTCTCTTTTTAATGCTTACAGCGTTGTTCCTCCTGCAACCAAGCCTGCTCTTCCTGTTGACGACGCTTCTCTTCTTTATGCTGACGGCGTTCTTCCTCCTGCAACCGAGCCTGCTCTTCTTGCTGACAACGCTGCTCTTTCTTATCCTGACGTCGCTGTTCTTCCTGCAACCGAGCCTGCTCTTCTTGCTGACGACGCTGCTCTTCCTTATCCTGACGTCGCTGTTCTTCCTGTAACCGAGCCTGCTCTTCTTCCTGACGTCGCTGTTCTTCCTGCCAACGTCGCTGCTCTTCTTGTTGACGACAAAGCATGGCCATAATAGCAGCAAGATCGCCTGTCACAGGAGCTTGCCCCACGGATGATGATGATGATGGATGATGATGCTCCAAATGATTCGGTGGCGGCTGATTATATCTCCATCGGCTGACGACTCTGCCGAGCTTCTTGAACCGGAGACTCCCCAAACCGCCTTTCATCCAATTCCTGTTGTCGTTGACCTCTCGTCCTGACACCGTCCACGTTATACTTTGGTAGAACCGGCATTATTTTATCCCACTTCTGACACCAAATTGTTACGAGCTGAGGGTTCGGGATAAAATAATGGGAATCGGTTTAACCAAAATAACACTTTTATTCAAGACGATGACGATGAATACACGAACTTGGTCACACGTATCACAACACAATAATTCACACCACTGTTGCAGCACTTAAAGTCACCGAAATGTTCACACGTACTCGTATAGCTAAATCCAGACTGACTCGGGAGCAACTACTGTTCACGCGAGACCCTTCCCACGTCAGTCCTCCAGGGCCTCGCTGAGACTAACTCACTCAGACTCAGACTGAGACTGACTCACTCAGACTGAGACTGACTCACGCAGACTGACTGTCCGGCTATCTCTCCGGCCTATTTATATCGCACACATTTCGATTGTTCGAGAACGATGTCGATCCTTCCAGGAAAGGGTCGGTCCCTCGACACAATGGCCACTCCCCATTCTGCGAAACCACAAACAATAGCAGCAATAATACAGCAAGACAAAAGCATTCGAGAAGGTTCGATTATTACTCATTGTTTAACAGCCTCGGCGTAACAATACCAACTATTCACACTCACCGATGCGTATAGCTAAGGTATGGAACACTTTACCAGCGTCTGTTTTTCATAAAGACTAAAACCTGGTTATCTTTAAGGTAAGAGTGAATAGGTGTCTTCTAGACCTTCGTGCTCCATCTTAGGCCACATCATCGCTTACTGGCATGTGAGATTGTGGTCAAAAGAAGATGTGTTTAAAAAAGTCTGGTGGCTGGTGGCAAGATGCCGCATTAGTTGAGTGGAGGAAACAGCCGCTGTAGTGTTTTAGATAGGCTTTCCCAATCATGTAAGTATATCATCCTCAACTTATTCGGCCTTAATCTGCAGGAAATATGTTCAATACAAGCAGCATTAAGCCACTTGAACACTCAACACTTCAAGTGTTGTCATTCTATTCTCTGAAAGTGGTTGTTTCAAACGATTGTTCAAATGCAAAGTTGCAGTGCGCATCTCGAAAATAAAATGACATAAATTGATGTGAAATGAGTCAGGGTGTCGGCGGTGACTGACTGGAATCCCACTGTAGGCTGAACGTTACAAAGATCTACTAAAAATCGACCTAAAACCTTTTTAGTAGATCGATTAAACGTAAATATCACAAGATATCGATGTTTTGGCCATTATTTGACATTTAGGTGATCGACAGGGTCGGTAACGTATATTTATGCTACTTTTTCAACACGATGTGAACACGACTTCATAATGTGTTAACAAGGTATGTAATAACTTATATTCATTGTGGTCATAATATGGTCCAAGCAACGGTAGGGTCATCGAAGTGTAAATAAAAGGAATCCTAAAGCAAAGGTACATTGCAAACATTGATTAAGAATTATGAGATTTCTCTACAAAAACAAGACCCAGATTGTTTTCTCCGCTTTAAAAACATGTTGGAATTTAAGATAAGACGAGTGTTTAATTAGTAATTACAAAAACAACAGACATGATTTATACCTACTTACCTCAAACAGGTACAGTCGGCGACAAAAGAAATAAGAAAGCAATTTGAGTGTTTAGGTAATTTGTGAAGTGTAAACTTACTGAAATTTTGTCTATATACATATGTAAGTATCTTAAAAGATGGCTAGATGGTATAATTATCCATCCAAAGGTTGTCTAGAAGAAATCGCTTTTAAGTTGCCGATAAGATACCCCGTACAATAAAATTGGACAATGGGTTTTCTTAGTGTTTCATTTTTTGTTCGTTTCTTTTTTTTATGGTGTTTTATTAAAATAAAGTGTTTTTATTTAATCAATTAACTAGAGACAGTAAAAAAAGTGCTATTGGACACATTCTTAGTTTAAGTTATGCTAAAAAACTAGTTCAAAATGAAATTACTCATTAGCATATACAAGACTAGATTGTAATAATATTAGTAGGATATAATAATAATTAGAATTGTACAATAGGGAGAAAAATGTTAATGAATCATCAAAAAGGCTGCAGTCATCTTAGCTATACCAAATATATTAGTGTAGATAGAAAATACATAAAAATTACATATTGGTGGCAATTTTGTTGTTTACGCTGACTAACTAAAATTGTGTAAAATAGAACAGTCTTATTTTGTTCACACTAAAGATCAAATTAGAATGAAATTTAAAGTGACATTTCTTAAGTAAATTTTGTTATGATGTCATCTTTGGGGCTAGTTTTAGTGATCAACCAAATTGGTGTAGACTAAAACTAGCCCGCAAACACGCATTCTTAGTTAAAAATACTTAAAGTTAGAAATGTCACTTTAAATATCATTCTAATTTGATCTTTAATGTGAACAAAATAAGACCGTTCATATTTTGCACAATTTTAGTTAGCGTAAACCAATACCTACTAAAATAAGACGTTACGTATGTTACAGAAAGTGGTCTTTCACTATAGGTCTCATAAGAAGGCTCAAAGTCACTCAGCGTGCTACGGAGAGGACTATGATCAATGTGTATCTAGGAGATCGAACCAAAAATGAGGAGATTCGTATACGAACTAAAGTCACCGATATAGTACAAAGGATTAGCAAGCTGAAGTGGGAGTGGGCAGGATATGACATGACATGGCTCAAAGAACAGACTGAAGTTGGAGCACAAAGGTTCTCGAGTGGAGAGTGTGTAGACCACGCACTGGAAAGCGCAGCTTAGGACGGCCCCCCACTAGATGGAAAGACGACCTGATAAAGGTTGCTGGGAGCCGTTGGGTGCAGGCCGTACAGGATCGGTATCTCTGGACACTTATGGGGAAGGCCTATGTTTAGCAGTGGACGTGCTTTGATATGATGATGATGATGATAAATATACTCGTATACTAAGCCGACAGTATGTCAATATGATGTCAGTGACTGTACACTGTTAGCAGAAGAGATTGGCATGGGAATTAAAATTCCATACAGCCAGCAAGGACGAATACGTGAACCAGCACAAGTCAAGGCCTGTGGGACCTCTTTACACAAAAACACATTTTATTGGAAAGAAATCGAGTGCTCATCTGAATAATGAACGAGTTTATTTATAGATGAATGGATTTACAAGATTTATTTACTACAAGCTATTGTGCCAAAAGAACGTTTACTACCTATCCAGCTCCAACATCGTCTTGGCAATGATAGCCGGCAGAGTAGACTGCCCGTACACCAGACATTGCTGTCACAGGCATGTTCTCAGAAACCCTGTTTAATATAAGTAGGTACCTTTTGTGTTGTGTCCTTTTATAATTACTACAAAATTTCTTTAAATAAATGTTTATTTTATAGCACTATATTTAAATTGGGTAAAGACGAAAAGGGAAAAACCATAGATTAAAATAATAGAAGCATTCTGTAACAACATAATTGGTGAACCATATACATAGGTGTGGATGTATATGTTAAAATCGAATGCAAAGCGTCTATTCATTAAAGACACGTATCTACACTAGTGGCCCGTTCCGGCTTCGCACGGGTGGACATTTATTTTATATATTTACATTTTTTATAAACTAATTTTTTTACACCTTGGGTTACCACAACCCCTATTTTTTAATAGCGATATTAGTATTTTAATAATTTTCTGCTTTGAATATAGAGATAGTTGATTATATTGCGTACGTGTACAGTAAAGGACATTAGAAAAAAAATAATTTAAATCAGCTTAGCAACACAATTTATTGATTCTAAGCCGCGAAGTTAGTATATATACTCGTATAGATAAAGGTTAGTATTTAGGTAGGTTTAAATATAAGCGTCGATAACATGCTAGTAGCTGGATGGGGCAAGAATGATCTCATTGACAGTGATCAAACATCTTGTTCTTTAAACTGCAAATATAATTAACGCTAACATAACCGCTATTAAAGCAATGTAGTTCTTAATGGATGACCTTCTGTTCCATCAGCTAAGTGGTAACGTAATAATTACATGGGCCTCACCGTAGTTAATAAACAGTCTAACCCACTCGACCGTCTAATTTCCATTTTTTTTAGTTGATACAAAATATATTTAATTATATATTTTCTCCTCCAGTATTTTACATTTCCATCTGAATTTTCTTAGTAGTCTGTCTAGAGCAAGGATTCCCAAACTATTTTGGGCCAGAGACCCCTTTTCAAAAGGAACTGATACCTTAGACCCCTATAGTCAAATTACTTTCAAAATCTTATCTCTAGTTTTTTTTTCCTATTGATACGAAATACTTACCAATTTAACGTTGCGATTGGTTAAGTGAGTAAACTTGACATCATTTTCTCATCAAAATTTAACAAAATAAATAGGTAGACATAAAATTCAGTAAATATCAAATGTAATTAATAATCATTAGTACAAATTACGTAAAAATACATTAAAATCACAAAGTAAATATTACAAAATAATATTTCAACCCCAAGGGGTGGATATCGACTTTGAGAATCCCTGGTTGTGTTATCGTATTATCGTGTGTCATATTAAAGTATTTATTCCTCGAGCCCAGATAAAGTCTTAAAGTCCTTATACAACCTGTTTTGCTATGTACGACATTAATTTAAAACAGACATCCGGAATCGTATTAACTGATTTTAGAAGTGTGTTTAATACCGGTAGCTAGAATATTTATCCAGTAATCGATACATTTCCAATAAAAAAATTAGGACGTAAATCGGCGGCCCCTTTGCAACGATGCCGCTTAGTCAGTTTAACACCTACTTACAGGATGAATGAATATGATTTGTTTACCTATTTTATACAGGCTGTTTTATTGATATTTTAGGACTTGATATTAATGATGTTTGAAAATTTAGTTTTTTGAATGGAAATGAATTTGAAAAAACCTATTTTACATTAATACTAGTCAATACCCCTACACTACAATAGCCCTGCCCGTGTTTTCATTTAATGTCGTACATAACAAAACACGTAATAAAATTCCAAATGGCCCAGATTTTAAAATACTACTATATCAAGGTTATGTTCATTTTTCAATTCAAACGGCATTCGTAATGTAAAGATAGTGATTTTTGTCAGGAGCATTCCAACACGATAACTTACATTAGAAAGTACATACCTTCGTAAGGATTGTCATCGTTATCAGGATGTTGTGGTGGGCTGATCTGCCGACAGAGGTCCTCGTACTCCGCCCAGTAGGCAGCCAGCGCGGCCGAGTCCGGCGCGCGGGGCTGCGGTAACGCCATGCGAATTTCTGGAGACTCCTGAGGACAAAAGAATAATTGGTTAGTAAAGTCTAGGTCACACAAGTGGAACTGTGAAGGAAAATTGGCTAGATTAGTTGACGGCAGGTGTAATAAATCTTTGACCGAATGATGGCCAAGAACAGACCTAAGAAGTCCGGGACGTCCGACGGTGCGGTGGGTCGACGACATAAAGAAAGTCGCGGGCAACTCCTGGATGCGCGCAGCACACGACCGGGAAGGGTGGCGTTTACAAAAAGAGACCAAGCAGTGGGTATTTATGGGCTGTGGATGTTGATGAAGGTCTATTACATATCATTGACGACTTCCATGGCGCAGTCGGCAATTAGCCGACGTATTACATTATCTATTTACAAAAAAAAGTACATCAGTATTGTATGTTATGTGGTTCCCATAGTACAAGCTCTGCTTAGTTTGGGGCTAGATAGTTCTGTGTGAAATGTCTAGAAAAATATATTTTATTTTCTTATTTCTAGTGGTTCACCCCGAACTGAGATCTCGCGAGTCTACCATAAAAACAAAAAAAAATATTCGTAATCTTTGACCATCAAAATAGTGCCACGAAATAAAAACCAATTAACTTGACCTACAGTTTCATTCAAATTACATGTAACGGAAGTTCATGTAAATTGGTTACTCTTTTTTGGGGTACAATTGCAGTTATTCCAGATTTCATACTTTTTCCTATATTTGTGATACATAAGCTGCACGCATACCAAATTACAGCACTGTGGGGTCACTGGTGTACCCTATGAATTTTGTCAAAATTTAGTTTTTATTATGGCTAATAACTCAAAAACTAAAAAAACTTTACTAAAAGTAAAAACGGGATCGAAATGTACTAATGAAGACCTTTCATTTGACGTCTCACTTGACCTAATAGTCTCATTTTAGTTTTTTTTTACCCCTCTTGAACCCCAATATCTCAACAACCCCCCCAAATTTTTAGCTCATTGAGTCACACCAAAATTGTGCTATCACTACCTACCTATATACCAAATTTCACGATGATCGAATAAACGCTTCGAAAGTTATCCTCGGACAAACAAACATACATACATACAACGCCGATTTGCCCAAGTTGATTTGGAGATATCGCTTCGCTCGATCAATTATAACAAAGAGAGCAAAACGTAGCAGTGGGTTTGGCCAGGTTTGTTATACCGAAATTTATATGCCGCCCAGATTTCTGAAATAGCAGACCAGTTAAATTCAGCTTATCTTTCTACAACGTACTTTCAATATCGAATCTAGCACAGTAATACCTAGGTTTTTTCGTCCAATTACTAATTATTCACAGTAGCATCCACAACAAATGTATCAAGAAAGATTGCTTGCCACCGAAGTATGATGTAATTTGATATGCACAATCATTTCTTATCAAGATCTTAAATTATTATCAACCATCTGCAGTTTGGTTTTGTACCTATTACTATTAAAATAATAATAAAAATAAATATTGGTGGACATTTCACACAGCGCTATCTAACCCCAAACTAAGCAGAGCTTGTACTATGGGAACCATATAACTGATAGAATACTTATGTACTTTTTTTTTGTTAATACATTCTTATAATATATAGAAAAACATCAAGACCCGGAACAAATATTTGTAGAGCATGCAAACATTTGTCCCGCGGCGGGAATCGAACCCGCTACCTCCTGCGTCACAGCCGGCTATACGCCTACTGCGCCACGGAGATCGTATTAATGAACATATCTTAACTAAATATTTTAGAATATAAAATTTTATAATAGAAGTTATAAATACGTCTGTGTACCTACGAAGTCGTGAGAAGCGTGACTTACAAAACCCATGCAAATTAAAGCAACAAACAAGACAAGTGTTCCTATTAATATCTGTTTCTGATTCTTACAATGATTAATCGCAATATAATGGACATTCACAGCCTAAAGGATTTGAACAATGAAATGCTCATTTCGAAATAGTTTCAACGGATTGCAAGATTTTATGAGGGACAATGATGTTCACATTGCAAAACGTTGAGTGTTTAGATTGAAATACAAATATTTGAGATTAATTTTATATAACTAGTGGTTCGCCCCGAACAGAGATCATGCGAGTCTCCAATAAAAAAAAATATTATTCGTATTCGTACACTTAACTTGAACTACATGCTTGGTTATTTTTTTTTGGGTACAAATTGCAGTTATTCTGGATTTCAGACTTTTGCCTATATTTGTGTCACCAAAGCTACACGTATACCAAATTTCAGCACTGGTGTACCCTGTGAATTTTGTCAAAGTTCAGTTTTTATTATGGCTAATAACTCAAAAACTACAAAGACTTTGATAAAAATAAAAACGTAGTTGAAATTTACTAATAAAGACCTTTCATTTGATGTCCCACTTAACCTAATTGTCTCATTTTCAAATTTTTTTACCCCTCTTGAACCCCAATATTCCAGCAACCCCCCCACATTTTTAGCTCATTTAGTCGCATCAAAATTGTGCCATCACTACCTATGTATCAAATTTGAAGATGATCGGATCAACGCTTCGAAAGTTATCCTCAGACAAACAAACATACTCGTACATACATACAACGCCGATTTGCCCAAGTTGTTTTGGAGATCTCGCTTCGCTCGATCAAATATTTGAGATTCATTTTATATAATTATTAAACAAAACTAATTAAACAACTTTGAGGATTCTCTTGGACCGAAAAGTTTCGGAAAAAATATCATCACAAATGATTTAACGAAATTAAACTTTTAGAATTTTAGGCATAAATATTTTCTGGAAAAAAAAAGCGTAAATGGTTTATTATCAAAGGGTGGTACATCAAATCTTAACAATACTCGCAAAATGCCACCTAGGGATCTTCAAGTCACGAGTGAATAGGTTTCTTCTAGGCAAGCGTGTACCATCGTAGACTGCATCATCGCTTACCATCAGGCGTTTGACCACTATGGTCAAACGCTAGCCTATAATTTATAAAAAAAAAAAAATTTGTGTCTCTATAAGTCCCAACTTTGATTAGATAATATTACCGCATACTATCGCATCGCATAATATTATCGCATCGGTATCTAGGTAATAGCACAGTATGTAATAGGCATTACCCGGATGAAAATACCAGGATTCCTGAACACCTGAGCAATGCTCGAGATGACAGAGATTTAAATAGCAGCGTGTCAATTAAAACGGTTCATTTATCTAGCGTACACACAAACTAATGGATACCCCTTGCTAGTAGATTTGACGCGACTTTGCAGTTCAAAAAGGAGCATGCTGTTGGTATGCTCCTTACGGGTTTCTAAATAATTAAACAATTACAAATTTTTTGAAATTATTAAAAAAAAATATTTGGCTAGACAAGACACACGAGGACAGTAAGGACTAAGTTGGCGAAGTTCAAAATATAGAATTTTAAAGCTTTACCTATTATTTTTTACAATTTACACATTGATAAAAATAAGAACAAATATATTTTTAAGTTTGTTTTATATGTACATCCAAGATTAGAATATCTAGAACTGCTGCATTCTGTTATATATTATATTATATAGATATTATGTTATATGTTATGTAGTAAAAGTCAGTTGGCTGGCATCTGAAACAATATCGCATTGTGATGGTAATTATTAGGGAAAAGGTTATTATTAACTTACTATAATTTTTACTCAACAAGTGTGTAAATATGAGCCGCTATTAGTGAAGTGAAGATAATATAATCCAAACTAATCTAATACTAGTGGTTCGCCCCGAACTGAGATCTCGCGAATCTTCCAAAATAAATATTATTCTTAGGGCGACTTGCACAAAGATGCCTAAACGTATTTAATGGCTAAATCATACAAATACTTCAAATTTAAACATGTTTAGTCGCTAAATACGTTTAAAGATCTTTGTGCATGCCAGCTTTAATCTTTGACTAATAAACTGGTGCCACGAAATGCATAACCAACCTACTTGACCTACAGTTTCATTTAAATTGGATGTAACGAGGGTTCTTGTTAATTGGTTATATTCTTTTGGGGTACAATGGCAGTCTTTCTGGATTTCAGACTTTTGTCTATATTTGTATCACTAAAGCTACACGAATACCAAATTTCAGCATTGTGGGGTCACTGGTGTACCCTGTGAATTTTGTCAAAGTTTTGTTTTTATTATGGCTAATAACTCAAAAACTACAAAAACTTTACTAAAAGTAAAAACGGGGTCGAAATGTACTAATGAAGACCTTTCATTTGACGTCCCACTTGACCTAATAGTCTCATTTTCAATTTTTTTTACCCCTCTTGAACCCCAATATCTCAACAACAACCCAATATTTTTAGCTCATTGAGTCACACCAAAATTGTGCTATCACTACCTACCTATATACCAAATTTCACGGTGATTGGATAAACGCTTCGGAAGTTATCCTCGGACAAACAAACATACATACATACATACAATGCCGATACGCCCAAGTGAACTTAGAGATCTCGCTTCGCTCGATCAATTAATACATATCTATATGTACGTAAAGTCTAAAATATGTTGTCAATTTAGTCACCATCATTTATGTTCGAAGTTTTGACACACAATAAGAATTTTATGTGTTGTTATTTTCTTTAACTCCCAAGATTTGTACTTAATTTATTTAATTATAGTCAAATTGGGTATTATATGAAAATGGTGCTCTCCTTGTGACCTAAAATATTTGCTATGAATATAATTTGTCTCAAAAGCATTTAATAAAATCACAATTAGGGTCTAAGTAATGTAGTACCCTGGTAGGCACTCGTTCCTGATACCTATTATAAATTAGACTTTCGACTGTGAGGTCATAATATTTATTTCATTCAAAGATAGGAGGATCAGCTAGTCTCGCAATAAAGGCATCACCGTAGGCATCATCATCACATCACACTATCTGTGACGTCACTACGCCGGGCCATTAGCAAATACTCACGATAAGCCAAGGTCGATAATCTACCGAGCAACTTGAAATTTCAATGTTATATACTTACTTGTTCCTTGGAATATATTATATGAGACGTAAAAACTGTAACTATATACGAAGCATGAATGAAGTGATTGATAGATCGTATTCACCTATCTATATTTTTTTATTATAATGAGCAAGGGTGTATTGACCATATAATGAGCTAGGTATAATTATGCAGCAACTTACGTAAGTAAATCAAAGTTTAAGATTCCACGAAATATTTACTACTTAAATAATTAGATTGTATGTTTTTCTTATATTGCTTCGTGGAATATCGTTAATATATTTTTAAAAATTGGGATTGTTAAGAACACAACATCACGAATTTTATAGTTTTCATTTCATAAGTGATAAACAATCTACAATTTGCACCCAAGGATAATTATGTAGGTAGGTTGTCTACAATATTACTTGGCTAAACTTAAATTCAAAGTTCGGAATCGTTTGTAGACGATTATTTTGGCATGACTAAAGTAACCAACTTTTTTTAGCATGACCATTGCTTTCATCTTCCACTGCTTAGGAAAATAGCTATTAATAACACTTCTGCTGTACACATGTTCATTCCAAAAAGAACTACTCTCTACCAAGAACAGACCGATACCAATTACCGTTACATAATCCACTCCACACTTGATATTCTCAGGCCATTCATTAATATAATAAACCAGTCGCCGTCCCGCCCATCGAGATCCGAACCCGCTAACGATTTCGAAATGTAACGGCTTGAACATGTGATCTTAAAGACTTATTACCAAAGATATTACCTACCTATTCTCGGAAATACCAGATGAATGCTGACCAATTTTATGAGTAACAGAGGTTTTTTTAAGCGTTCTTTTGCAAAGGTCCGGTGTGTCTCACATCTTTTTATAAAAGCTCCTAAAATATGGACAATCTAGCACTCGTGGCACAGCAGACGCGTACGTAACCTCATGGTAATGAGTGGTAACCGTTTATTATCAGCTACCTTTCAAAATACTCTATCAATTCTAGCAAAACCTACCCAATTATTAAAACAGATTTCCAACGATCTCCGCAGCTAAACTTTCTACCACTTCATCAAGTTTTAAAATAAACACTCCATCAAGCTAATGGCGCGGGCGACGCGTGCGCCAGTAGGAGGCACTCAGTTATTTATGAACCTTTGTCCCCGCTCGTCCCACGAAGACACAAACTATCTGAAGCATCCTGCCACGCTTCCGGAGCAACGATAATAATTTAAACGAGATTACATATTAAGCATAGTGATGAATGGAGATAGGGAGAACCAAACGTGACCAAGTTGTATTAGATAGTTGCTAACTCTGGCATCGGAGTGTTCAAGCTGCCTCCAAACGAAGCAGAGAAACCCTTAGTTGTAACATCACCTATCTACGTAGTGAACTAGTGACCATGCAGGACGTTGCTTATCAAGCGAATAATCTTTGGTGGAATTGACATAAAGGTATTAAAATATGAAAGTTACGTAGATCCCAAATCTAAAAAGAAGTTTAATCTTGGTCCTCTGTCGTTCCATGCTATTCAGACATTGGACAACAGAGCCATAATTTTAATGGATGTGCATGTCGTGATGTCATTTTTCCATAATTTTAATAGCTGATTTTATACATCTGTTCAGTCATCTTCTATTTGCAAGATATTAAATTTTTTGCCAAACTCTTTGAAGGCAATGTCTATCATTCTATGTATCATCTGCAGTTTTTAGGTAGATTTCTGTGTTTTCGTCTATTATTCGTAAAGTCGACATAACACATACATTATGTTTAGATATTATAATATTTAATATTATACTCGTTAATGCGTAGGTAAATACCGTTCAGTCACGCATAATGGCATTAGGTGATTATCATATTCGTAATGGAATTTCCGAGATTCTCATAATTTATACGCACATTTACGGACACTGGAATCCATTTTTGCGAATATATATTTTACAAAATCGTATCGATGACCAAACGATGAGGTTGGTTTATTTTTAAACCAGACCTCATCGTTTAGTAATACTTAAAGTTAATACAGAACGAAAATTAAGAAATTTAAGGCGGACTTACTAAAGTTGGTATTAAACGCGTATGATCACCATAGTGTTTCACTGGCTCCGTGGCGTAGTGGGCGAATAGTCGGCTGAGACGCAGGAGGTCGCGGGTTCGATTCCCGCCGCGGAACAAATGTTTGCATGATCTACAGATATTTGTTCCGTGTCTGGGCGTTTTTCTATATAATTATAAGTATGTATTTACAAAAACAAAGTATATAAGTATTCTATCATCGCATCGAAAATGCCTGGAAGAGCTACTGGTCCATGAAGGCGCACATGAAGGGTGACCTTCCTCTGAATCTGAAGCGCAAACTCATCGACATCCTGTGTATCCTGCCTGTCCTAACCTACGGTGCGCAAACGTGGTCATTGACCGAGCTGCAGAAGTCCAAGCTCAAGATTTGCCAAAGGGCAATGGAACGCAGCGTTCTAGGATTCCGGAGAGCCGATCGGGTGAGGAATACCACGCTTCGTTCATTGACTGGCATTGCCGATGTGGGAGCCAAAACCGCGAAGCTCAAGTGGGATTGGGCCGGGCACGTGAGTCGAATGCTTCCGGAGAAATGGGCCAACATTGTAACAGATTGGGTACCGGAAGATGGACAGCGACGTCGGGGTCGGCTGCGAAAGCGTTGGCGTGACAACATCAATGGATTCGAGAAGGAATGGTGGGAATCTGCCAAGGATCGTGATAGGTGGAAGGAGTTGTGGGAGGCCTTTGCCCAGCAGTGGGAAAATGTAGGCTAGTTAAAAAAAAAAAAGTATTCTATCAGTTATCTGGTTCCCATAGTACAAGCTCTGCTTAGTTTGGGGCTAGATAGCGCTGTGTGAAATGTCCAGCGATATTTATTTATTTTATATTTATAGTGTTCAAATTCCCTACCAATTAAGTAAGTATTTAGTATCACAAACCCTGATCCCTGTTACTATTTCTACCTAGTATTAAATAAAATACTTATATGAGTAGTTTTGTTAAACTACCCACCGCGATGTTTTGAGTTTGAATTCAACAGCGACGGCGGCGCGTTGGCATCATTCTTAAGTTTAGTCGATCGTTGTATTTGAGAAATCAAATAGAATAGAATAGAATAATCATTTATTTGGCACACACAAAATGACACATGAAACAATAATAAGGAACAGTTGAATCCATTAAGACAGTTCGACTCATGTGTCTGCGTACCAAAATGGCGTTCAGCTCAGCATAATGTTGGATGTTGTGCATCCAACGCTGATTTTCAGCTGAAACCGGGAGCATAAGGTAGTGCAGCAGCGACGAAGTATAATAAAAATAAATAAGGAGGTGAATAAATAAAAGGTGTGCAATTTTATTAAAATGTAGATATAAAATTCATAAACATACTTTTCTAAAATAATAATAAATAAATATATATATATATAAATATATATATATATATATAAATAAATAAGGGTAACTATTTAAAATATATTGACTTAGATATATGTAAGAAGAGTAATTGGATGACTAGATCAAAGAGAGGTCGACATTGATGTTACCATGTTGTATTTGGGCTTCCATTAGAAACATTTTTAGTTTTTTTCTAAAGCTGTTGCCACTTTTAGCATTTCTAATTGCATTTCTAATTCATTTCAAATCACACTACATGCAGTTTTATACTACATGTAATGTTCTCTGCCGCATACCATACCATTTATTTATACCTTACCTATATATAATGTACTTGACATATACAATGTATGTATATATGCTCGACATATACAATTATTAAATATGATAATAACGCCCATTGTATGTACCTCTACGATTACGTTTATGTCTTATTTATTCTTGTGTGAGTACTTAGTTTAAAACACGTCTATCTTTATGGCAGTGTTGACGTGTTTTTCCGATAACTTCGTAACACAAGGATGTTTTAATTTTAATGTGAACAAAGACAATGGAATCTTACGGACACGAGGAAAATCATCATTCAAGAAGCGTTTATCCTTACTAGTTCCTTCTTCCAAATCTGTGATTATAGAATATAGTGAAGGATATAATACATGCTTGGAATACATTGTTTGACAACATGAACTATGATGAGATACTTCTAAAATATATGCCAGGATAAAAAAAATACTTTAATCTGAAGAGAAGCAGACAGCTGTAACAGCTGTGACTGTATCTCATAGAGAAATAGTAATACTCGTAGACTGGGGAACTGTATCTAAAGGGCAGAATGTTGCAGCTGTCAGTAGCCTGTTTCTGAGTGATCGCCTCTCGCGGAGAATGACATTGACAGAAAATGAAGTATTGTCAGTAGGTTTAGGCTAAGTTCATATGAACGCGCGGTACCGCGCGGAACTACTAACCGCGCAGTACAAGATCAAACTAAATAGTGTTTGTCGTCTACATTACCGCGCGCTACCGTAGCTACCGTAGCCTTATGGTATGATAGGGCGATGGGCCCAAGGAATTCGACTAACAAATTCCTCAGCCTGTGACTCAAAGAGTAAGGAAAAATATTTTGTATGACTGGCTGGAGAAAATGTACTCATATAAGGATGAACTACATAACATCAGGGTAACACTGATTTACGTAGATATTTTAGTACTTAGAACGAGACACTTACTTCACCATCCAAATTGAATCAGTCATTTTGGCGTTTAACAAATATAAAAAAAATAACTATATGAATCTAAAAATATGAACTATAATAAAATAATATAGAAAAGCTACCGGCCGGCCTTCTTAATTTATTCATATAGAATTATAGATCCTGTCCATCCAAAGGGTTGCCTGGAAGAGTTTATTGTGATAATGCCCGCTATACTTATGATTTATAACTGTATTTTCTGTTGAAGAATGGACAACACGAGGTGAGCGTATTACCATTCAAATTGAAAATGTAATGGGTGCATAATCTTGTCTGTCAAAAAGTGCTTCAACTTCTCGAAGCTTTAAAATATTTAATACCTACTTCCATGAATCTTAAACCATTACTCTAATAGAGTCCATAAAGATCAAGTTCCCTGAAAAAAATTGCAGAAAACATAAAACCAGTTCAAGGAACCTAAACATCTAAAGGGTTATAAAAGACACATTCTTCAGAAGTCACCAACGGATGTGGTGGAATTTTATCGAATGTCCCACCTATTCATTCCATCATAATTAGCGCTTAAAAAGCCCAATAAATAAAACAAACCCCTTTGCACTAGCTCATGATTAGAATTTTACTCGGTGACCGAGTTTGAAATAAATTAAAAAATTAATACAGTTAAATTAATTCTTTCTGATCGAGCGAAGCGAGATCTCCAAATCAACTTGGGCCAATCGGCGTTGTATGTATGTATGTTTGTTTGTCCGAGGATAACTTTCGAAGCGTTTATCCGATCATCGTGAAATTTGATATACAGGTATGTAGTGATGGCACAACTTTGGTGTGACTAAATGAGATAAAAATGTGGGGGGGTTGTTGAGATATTGGTGTTTAAGAGGGGTATAAAAAAAAACAAAATGGGACTATTAGGTAAAGTGGCACGTCTAATAAAATGTGTTTGTGAGTACATTTCGACCCCGTTGTTATTTTTAGTTTAAGCTTTTTAGTTTTTATTAGACATAATAAAAACTGAACTTTGACCAAACTCACAGAGTACTGAAATTTGGTATGCGTGTAGCTAGTAGCACAAGTATAGGGAAAACTCTATAATCCAGAATAACTGCAATTTCTACCGCAAAAAAGGATACCCAATTAACATGAACTCCCGTTACCTGTAATTTGAATGAAACTGTAGGTTAAGTTATTTGGTAATGCATTTCGTGACACAATTTTGATAGTCAAAGATTACAAATAATATTATTTTTAGTTTTAGCTACATATGCTGCGTTTGAAAAAGTTTTAACCTTTTTTTTTGCTTTTGGTGAATCAGATTTATGTTATTTTGTTAGAAATCTGTCAGTGATTTCAGTTAAAGGATCAAAAAGACACATGTACATATGTTTACCGGATGTGGTGGTATTCGAATGGTAATGTTAAAAGTGGAATGTCTGATGTCACCAACGCATTTGAATCACCGGCGCATATTATTTTGAGTTCCATTCGATTAAATAACTTGTTGGAATGTAATGCATTCCATTCAACATTGAACAATAAATTGACGATGACGTTGAATGATAGAGTACAATAGCCAGTCCTGCCTTATCGAGGAATGCAACATCATCATCATGACGTCCACTGCTGAACATAGGCTTCACCCATCGTTATTTTTTTATACGTCTTGGATGATGAAGCATATGGCCCACCTGATTTATCATATCAAATTAGAAAAAATATTTTAGAATAATATTATAAAAAATATGGAGCTATCATGGTATACTTAAAAACTTACAAATCATGGTAAATATCCAGTGTTTAGTACAAATAATATGATAGAATATTATGCAGTTTTTTTTTAGGTATTTCTTAAATTTTTACAAGCTTTTTATTAACTTGCAATGTATGTATGTTTGTCCGAGTGGAATCTTGCAACTAAATTTTAAGCCCTTGCCCCTCAACCGATTGAGCTGAAATTTGGAATACATATGTAACTTCGGTGACAATGTAATAATATGGTACCATGGAGGTGGTCTCATGATGGAGACGGATGCTAGAGAACGGAACGTCTGAATGGATTATAGTAGGCTACTAGTGTTTGGGCTCATTTGAATCTGCTTGCGGTTCCGATTGTGAATTTTATAAAAGTTTGTTTTGAAAAAGTAATTTTTCAACAAAAAACCTATTTTAATATCATTTTTTTCCAGCACAGCACAATGCAACATACTAGAAACTTTATTTATATACTAATCTAGACTAGATAGACAAGACTGTACTCAAAAAACATGAACAAAAAAATAGCCACTAATAATGAGAAGCAATCGCTCAAAGCGCCACATCACACTAAAACTTATTATAAATGCAAAAGTTTGTATGGATGTATATGTGGATGTTTGTTACTCTTTCACGTCGTAACGGCTGAACCGATTTCGATTAAATTTGATATGTACGTAGATTATAACGTGGATTAACGCATAGGCTATTTTTTGTTGACAAACCACGCGTGCGAAGCCGCTGGCGGAAGCTAGTTAATAATATTAATGTGATTAGTTAATTATCTAGAGGAAGACCCATAGAGAGACATAAATGGACTAATGATCTCTGTAAAAGGTGACGGGATGATTGTGCAACACTAGTTATATTAACCGACATAGGGTTGGGAAATAGCCAGACATATACCGGCAAAATACCGGAAAATGTAGTACTTACCTTTTTTTTATATTAAATATTTAGACTAGGGTTGCCAACCGTCCCGTTTTCCCAGGACCTGTCCTGCTTTTAGGGGTGTCATGGGCCGTCCTGGATAGTTTTTAAGTAGCGTCCTGGGTTTTTAAAGGGTCCTGTGTGTATCACGCGCCACTACTGTCTCCAATCGTTTTGTCACTTACCCGCGCCTCGCGTGTGAAGGTCATTGACGCTCTTTAAAACAAATAAGCAATGGTGTGTAAAAGAAGATTTGTGTACCTTTTCCAATAAATTATACGAACTCTCATGAGGATTCCAAACACAATAGTGTGTCCTGGTTTTAAACCGAAATGTCCTGGTATTTCTACCTTCAAGTCCTGGATTTCAAAGTTTGGAGATGGCAACTCTAATTTAGACACACAAGCTGACGAGCCTCGTGATGATAAGTGGTCACCGTCGATTATAAACTCCTGCAGGACTCGAGGTACTACAGCCTACTTATTTATACAGGTGGTTTCGGAATATTTCACATATTCCGAAGTAAGGTATCCTGTATTTAATCCCTGAATTGTTTAAATTAATCTTATAATTATTTATGGGAACTATACAAATAAATATAGAACTGGTAAAGGAAAAAAACAGTAACGATTAACGATTATTTTAATTGTATTTCATGTTAATGCGACCTAAGCAATTTTTTATATTATGTTTGACGGCCTCCGTGGCGTAGTGGGCGAATAGTCGGCTGAGACGCAGGAGGTAGCGGGTTCGATACCCGCCGCGGAACAAATGTTTGCACGATCTACAGATATTTGTTTCGTGTCTGGTTGTTTCTCTATATATTACAAGTAGGTAAGTATGTATTTACAAAAAAAAGTATTTAAGTATTCTATCAGTTATCTGGTTCCCATAGTACAAGCTTTGCTTAATTTGGGGCTAGATAGCGCTGTGTGAAATGTCCAGCAATATTTATTATTTATTTATTTATTATTATGTTAGGGCTATCACGCTTTTAGCTTTAGATTGATAATTTGTTTGTCATTTATTATAAATAGGTAAGTAGGTACTTAAGGGATTTATCAGTGCTACGTCCAACAATGGTTGGGTTCAATTCGTCAACCTTCATCAGGATGAGTGCAAATTTTTGGTCGTAATACCGATAAAATGGTACATGGTCATTATTTAAAATAATAACTAGAAAATAACAAAAATAATAATTAAATGGCAGGAAGCGTGACAGCAAAGGTTCATGACGTTGGGTGGGAATTGAGTTATGGAAGTCACACAAGTACACTTGGCTAGACGTGGTGATGACAGATGAAGCAAGACAGCGACTGAATGGTTGCCGAGGAGCGGGTATAGGGTAGAGCATCCGGCAGCGTGATGGGTAGACGACGTCGAAAAGGTCGCGGGCCGTCAGTAGGTGAGACTAGCGTAGGACCATGGTGGATGACACAAACTTGAGGAGGCCTATACCTAACAATGGGTGAAGTCAGGCTGTGGATGATGATTATATCAAAGCGTGACAGCCCTGACAAATGCGCAGGCGCCGCTTGCGACAGTAGCAACTGATATGGTGATGCATCGAGTGCCACATTGTTGGAACTAGAACTGTTGGTAACTGATGGTGTCAATGACCTATGATAAGACTATGATTCATAAGAATAAAAAAAATCAGTTTACATTCTTTATAAGATGCTTTGGAAAATGTATGTTACCCGAAAGGCGGTAATTAAACCCAAGCTATTTTTCATAGAAATAAAGTAGAAATACCTCATTTTTTTACGAAAAATTATATCAATTTGTTGTCTTTAAACTAGCTGTGTTTAGGCATACCTAAGGTTTTAAGCTAAACCTATTTAAGATGATTGACTTAGAGTTTTGCAACAAAACAGCTGATTCTGAAACGTGTATATTCCAGTTTTTTACTATGTTTATTTTCACATATTCTTGGATACGTAACATTCTAATTTCTAAATAAACAATTAAAAAATGCTAATTTAATTTCAGAGAGAATTATTGTATATCTCGCATTATGTGTTACATAACCATTTACATAATTTGGCCATAATTGTGCGTCCAATTTTAATAACGTAACATAATGCAATGCCTATTGTTAAGTGGCAGACATAATTAGGTTAAGATGATTTTTTTGTGCTAAAAATAGGTGCCACAGAGGTTCTTTTTTTGCCGCCATAGGTAAAAATGGGCTAAAATTATATAAAAATGATCGCTAGTATTATAAAAACTCCTCTTAACAATTATACACAATCATTATTATGTGGATATATTAGCTATAGATATTACAACAGAAATTCATATTTACTTTTAATATTTTTATTCTAAAGTAATCATAATTATTATGAGTGCCTTTTAATTGCACTATTTCAAAACGTGAGTAAACGGGAATAGTAAAGCAATAATTATTCAATGATGGCCATCTGCTGTAACATATATTTAAGAGCAATATTAATATAATGATGCGTAGCCCTCTTACTATTATTAAACTCAGAATAACATTAACAAAATATGTGCGAAAACAATGACAGTAAAAAAATAAGTAAAACAAGCAATTAATTTTACACTTTAATAACCTGTTGAATCGACAAGTCGGTAAAACATCAAAGGACCTCACAAGATCTTTCCACCGAGACCTTTTTGTCCAATAAATCTCCTCAGACACCGTCAAAAGCCTTCATAAACCATCCAACGAAAGCACCTGCAATCGCCTTTCGTCTCCGCCCCATAATCGATTATGACCTTTGCGATATCGCAATAGTTATGACATGACTCGATTGCTGAACCGACGCGGTGATTGCGGTGCACTTGCGGTATGACCATAGGTAGATTAGATACTACTGCTAACATTGAGTAAAATTATATCAAAATAGTTAAAGTAATATATTTTTTATGACCAGAACCCGCTAAGATGAGGCGTCTGCTATGCTAAGTCTACGCTGCATCTACGTTATGGCTAATCTACGTCTACATGTACCCATCTCACAAATAACACACTTGTTTCGTTTAAGTTTCATTCAAATCTATTCAGAAGATAAGCATCAAAACGCTTTATTAATGTAAGTTGAAATGGAATAGAAGATAGGGCTGTGGTCGTCCTATTGCCACATAGCGTCACGTAGGCTGGACGATTACCTGCCAAGTGCCAGCCCGTTACTTTTCCAGGAAAGGATTGAATTACAAGCCCGCTTCAATGACTATCATCAACGTTGTAAAAAATAAGGGATTTCCTACTATACTATGTATATCAGCCGCCATTTCATTGATAAAGGTCACATCGGTTGGTTTTTAGAATCAATGAGATTTTGAAATCCTTATCGAATCTTCATCAAGTGATAAAGTTCTTACTACGGCAGTATATCAATATCATTGTTCGATTTTTTTAGTTTATTTAATTTGTTTTTAGTTCACATCTCTGTAAGTAGTTTTAATCAAAAGGCACTAATTGCCAAGATACAAGTTTTTTACAAACATAGTTTGGCAAGTAGGGCGCCATTAATTGTAAAACATGACAGAGAAATAAAGACTTTTTGAATTTGAATTTGTGAAGCTTTATACCTCAAATAAACTTGTCCGTCTTTGGCTCCCTAAAAGACATTTTAGCGATTGATTCGTTCAGGTGATTGATCCAGGTTAAAAAAAACTAAGAACTTTATCATTTATCAATTGATAATAAAGCGCCTGGCGGCAAATTGCAGTATTATCTGGGTAAAGGACGCAGCGACCCAGGATTGTATATGAAGTAGTCTTGTCCTGTACCTTCACCATCCTCACAGCTTATCTCTCAAATCGTAAAAGCAACAATGATAAACCAGAACGTAACAATGCTATTACAAAATTGACGATAGATTCTGTAGTGTATACTAGTGTTTCAAAGTAGGATTTCCTAAGTCATCTGGGCCCTGTGCCAGAGGCTTGGTCTCCGATGAGCCTCATTTTCGCAATGGTATCGATCATTAGCCTCGCATTGTCCGCACATACCACATTACTTAGCGACACCAATGATTGCACCATTCAACCTTAGTCAGTCACGTCACAGAATAAATACTACGAGAAGTTTGTTTCAGTCTATTTGTCTCGAAACAATGGTCACAGTGTAAAAAACAGTAGGTCTGGTGACGTAACGCGCGTGCCCAATCACAATCACAAGGTAGAATTATCAGTATGTGCAGATAGTGGGCAATGTCCTTTACTGATTGGTAATATTCTTTGATTTGATCTGTGGTAAACCGCAAGCAATAAGTGTACCGTTTTCAATCGATTTGTAAACCAAAATCGCGAATAAATGGTGATTTTACGTCGAAATACGTTTCATGAAAGTAAGTAGCCTTTACTAATGTTGCTGACTTACTGAGCTTACTTGATGAATGGCTTAATTGCGATAAATGTACCCTAGGAGTCTATTTGAAACTATTTGAATATTTTCTTAGATATTTAATTGAAAAAGATTGTAAGGGAAAACGAAAACCTCACTGTATAAATTAGCCTAGTGCAGTATCCTCAGAATAAGCAAATATTATTTAATTTATTTAAAATAAAACAATAAAATGAACAAGACAATCAAATAATTAAACACTTCTTTCTATTCTTACGCTTACTTTAATATTTCTTACCGCTGGATCCTACCTGATTTATATAGAAACGGAGATGAAGTCAAGATATTATGTTTTATGATTTTTGCTATATATAGTAACAACTATTGCCAACACCTGTGTTCTCACCCTCAGACCACCTCCTACTATCAACTGCTATCACAAATCTGTTTATCATTTAGTTTATTGTAGTACAGAGTGCCAACTCCTCGTGATCTCATAACATGATTGATGGTGATGACGTATTTACATTCAAATTTACATGAATGAGCTCTGAAAACAAAGTAAAATTGAACTAATTTCAAAGATAGACTGATATATATAGATCTTTCATAACAGATTTAAATCTTAAACCAAAATACACCAGCATTATTCAAAAAAACTGAATATATCTAAGCATATATGAATAGCACACAAAAGTATAGCGATATCTAGATACCTACTAGTAAACAATTTTCACGTCTTGAAATAAAATAAGTAACGTCCATTAATAAATTAGAGAAAGCATGGAAATACATAGAGGAGAGACAAGCCGTTTAAGCTGCATATGAAGAAAGTGTTATCGGTGAAAATAGTGACTGAAAAAAATCATCAGTCATTGTAATTGGTGCGCATACCGCAGATGGAGAAAATGCACTAAGAACATGATAAACGTTAGCCGAAGTGACAGTGCGCACGCAATGCTAAAAATACAGAAATAGGTGACTGGAGCTCTTGAGGCATAAAAAGTGGAATAGACCACGCGACGAATAAATTCATTGCAGATGTTAATGCACAAAAGTCTTGTGATAAAATATTGACCGATTGGTTATTACAACGTAAAAACTAAAAAAATAGTTAGGAAGAAAGTGTGCACACGCCATGCTAAATATATAACAAGAAATAGGTAACTGGAACACAAGGAAGTTGCCATATGAAAGTAACCGAGTACTTACTTAAAAAATAGGTCAATCACTGGCAACAAAACAAAAAATTGCAAGAACATTTGGAAGAAGGAACATGATTTATTTGATGTAAATTTTTGAGCTAACAAACGATTTATATGCGTATATGTAGGTAAATATGTATTTAAAAATTAAAGAGTTAATTCAAAATATTCTTATTATCTCCAAAATGTCATATACATATAATAAAAAAAACAACAAATATTATGATTGCATACAGCTGCCAAAACTTTTTAATAAATGAAAAAACTCAAGAACACAGAGAATAGTAATTTGTATAATTACATAGCAATAAAAGGTTGCCAGTTACCATAACCATTTGTTGGATAGGTCAACATCTGCCCTTTGGAGCAATTTAAGAATTGTAGGTACACCTGTTTACACCTTGTGCTAGACATTGAACTACAAGAAGGCATTATCAACATGCACAAATACCTATAAAAGTTGTCTTCTATGTACGATTATGGGTAACAAGGCATCTTGGCAGTGGTAATTTTGACAGGATTCAAGGCTAGATTAATTTGTGCTAGATTTAATTAACACAAGATAACTAAATATGAAAATAATTATATCAGATATTTGACAAATAACGCAAATGGAAATGGTATCGAATAAAAGAATAAAGAAGCTGTGAAATAAAATGCGATGTAACACGAGAAATATCAATTGATGCGAATTATGACAGCAACGTAATAAATATTAACGCTATCGAAGTGGTTATGAAAGAAATAATAGCGGTTCCGTAATCCTTACAACATTATCGACACCGAAACGCTTATCAAACGTTCGGAAGTAAACAGAACATTTTGAATTAAAATTGCAAGTCAACCATTCAGCGATACCTTTACCAACGTTATCGGCTATGAAACTCGTAATTAAATGAAGATAAACAAACCATTGTAACAAAGTAAACACGAAAAAAAGAATGTAAATCAAAGAATCGATGAGAAATCGATTGCTAGAACAAAAACAGAGTATTACAATAACTTTGTACGTGTAGGTAATTAGCAAATTGAATCACTTATCAATTGACGCTTACCAACTTAAACATCCGTGGTTTCCGCTAGAACCTTTCTTGTTTTGTCGTCAGTAACATAAAAAAGCTCTAAATGAGTTCTAATTGAACCATCAAACGTCCACAGAACACACACTCACTTTTACCAAACTAATTATTGCCGGGGACTATTCGAAACGCGACGAGAGTTTGTTTTTATGTACGCCACGCGTGCACCCAGTGGCCGCTGACTAGTCTTTTACAACAGGCTCACTTGTTCACAGCTATTCTTTATTCGACAAATTCGTTATAATGTTATCAATTATTAAAATCAAAGTTTTCGAAAATATTATTTGCGATCACGATAAAACTTTATGAATCGTTATCACAACGGGCGACAGGGTTCGCGGCTGGCGCGGCACTGGCGGCGGTAGCGAGAAATCGAGAATGGATCGAGTAGGTTCGTGCCTCTCGCTTGCCGTCGCATGCGCAGCCTTTCCAATCCAAAAGATTGCCCTCCAGATGATTTCTGTAGCGACCTCACGCGCACCCTGTTTTTTATCGTCGTTCCCGGTGGGAGCCAGTCTAATGAATCCACGCCAACATTTTTAATTTAAGAGTCATTTTAAAATCCAGTCAGTCGGGGGTTTGTCTTTTACTAGTTTCGACGCAATTGCGCATTTATATCTTTTAAATCATTAATCGACACTTAGAACTCTCACAGGAGAAAATAATGATGCCTGCGTAATACAGTTGAAGAACAGATAAAACTCAGCAATTTTAAACTATTGTTCTAACAATTTATTTTAAAGTGATAACAATAATTGTAGAACGCAGACGATAACCACCGCACGTGAGACAGAAGCCATAACACTTGAATTCACAATGAATCATGGACTTGGTTATAAAAACAAGTGGCTAGAACCAAGTTTAATGGTCTGCCTGTTATAATTTATGTTATTGATATAAAAAATTTAATGGAAATTGAAATCGTGACGAAAAGTAGAGCATTAGATTTAGCGTGCACGGTAAGCAATCATACTTTATCGAGAAATAGATTAAAATATTATAAAAATGAAAAGGAGGATACTATATAATCTAATAAACTTGGGTTGAAATCTTGCTGCGATAGAGTTGGTGCGATGTCATCGATTAATTTGAGATGGAATGGTGGGAATCCGCCGAGGATTGAGTTAGGTGGAAAGAATTATGGCTTGAAAAGTGGTAAAATGTAAGCAAACTCAATTCTAAATTCCGCTTTGCTGCCAGTCCCAAATACTATTTGGCATTATTCAGCCTATAACAGGCACATAATATATTGCAATTCAATTAGGTTGAGTTGGAAGTAGACCAATTGGTCTACATAATAGCCAATTCGGTCATAGAACGTGAATTTGGTCTTGACAACGTTCAAAGTCACAAACATTAACCTTACAGTAAGGTAAGGACAAAACTAAACGTGATGTCGACCTCCGTGGTGCAGGGTTCGATTCCCGCCACGGAACAAATGTTTGCATGTTCTACAGATATTTGTTCCGGGTCTGGTTGTTTCTCTATTTAATATAAGTATGTATTTACAAAAAAAATGTATATAAGTATTCTATCAGTCATCTGGTTCCCATAGTACAAGCTCTGCTTAGTTTGGGGTTAGATAGCGCTGTGCGAAATGTCCAGCAATATTTATTTATGTAAGAAACACAGTAGGTAATTTTCATAATCTAAGAATATACTTTGAAAGTAACAAACAGTGATTGAGTGCTAGTCTTGCAAATCTTTCCACTACTGTCACAGGCATCAAGATAAAACTACTTATACTAGATGTCGCGCATACGTCACACACATACCGTCCTAATAAAAAACGGAATAACCCAAAGAAAATAACAAATTCCGTAAGTGATAATAAAAACGTTATTAATAATATAAAAAAAATACAATTGTTTACCTAGTTAAAAAATACAAATTTTAAATGTCAACAATTAAAAGTTCAATTAATAACATAGTCAACACAAAAAAATTATCACTTATAAGATTTTTGA
Organism: Philereme transversata; assembly: GCA_963924445.1. NCBI lineage: Eukaryota > Metazoa > Arthropoda > Insecta > Lepidoptera > Geometridae > Philereme > Philereme transversata. Next base: position 22,290,158 of record OZ004342.1, on the reverse strand, counting down.
TTGTAATTTATTTGTACCTACACACTATAGGTTATAGAATTAACAGGAAGTACCGAGGGAAAAAATGTTAATAAACCCCCAATTGAACAGGCTTAACTAACAAGAACCTCTTTATAAACCGTAAAATAAACGGCATCTTAATTAATAAAATTTGTTTCCCACATAATAATCCTTGTTTAATCAGAGTGTGATTTGTATGACTACACGTATATCTCACCTACCTGAGTCTGTACTGGATGCTCCCAGTCACAATGTGTTTAAAAGGAACTTTAAATAAATAATAATAAATAAAGCATATATAAAACATATGATATAAAAAATATTTAATATATAAAACAAAGTCGGGTTTGTGCCAACACTTATAACTCGGCTTATATAACTTATAACGGCTGGATCGATTTTGATGATTTTTTATTTGTCGTATTTGTCTCCGTCCCGAATAGCAGAATAACTATTAAAACATCGGAAAAAATCACGCAAAAAGATATTATGAAGAAAAACATTTTCTCATACATTGATGCAGCTAATGATGGCCAACGTATATTGACAGCCCGCGTCATATGCATGTCAAGGCGGTACGAAGTTCACCGGGTCAACTAGTATTACAATATAAATTCCTTAGCAATCCCTTGAATAATTTTATTTCTTCCGAGACACTAAGATTTTTATTCTAAGGATCGAGCTGACATGTTGAATATTATAAATACATTTTTTACATCTCAATAAGTTTATTTTTTTTATGATATAACGCTGATGGAAACTGCATGCGATAAACACTGATTATGGATGAACTCAAACTGTGTCACTATCCACCTGTCACTAACCCACATTCGCAATAAATTAATTGATTGATTGAATAAAACGATAAGGAAGTTATATTTTTTTGTCTGTAAGTTTAACTGCGAAGCAAACTGATAAGCTATCAAGATTTTGGCCTTCTGTGTGCGAAAATGGAGAAGAATTATTTTACTCATACATACCTGAAGTTGCGTGAAGTGCTCGTGGTGAAGATTATGACCGCTATTATACAATATGAAACGGCTCATCGTCCTGTTTTAAAAGTTATGTTGAAACTTTACAAAGAAAGAGGTCTTCTAAATGTTTGGCATATGTTTATTTTAAAAACGTATTCCGGGCGGTCATGCGTGCCCGGCACCCAGGCTACTAATATTACCCTAGAAAACTTTAGAAGTAGAGTATGGAAAAACATTAAAATGGCATTTTAGCGTAGAACATACAAACTACGCGAGTTTATATTAATGTTATACATTTTAATTTTATATATTTATTTACTTTATATAAAACGGTAAACCAATAAGTTGTTCACCATAATAACAATTAAAAATATACAATAAAATAAAATAATCTGTCTGATTTGTTGTAACTTGTATAACATTGTAATTAGCATTTCAATAATTATTGGGAACAAAGAATCGACACATCTCACCATCCAAGTCTGAGGCGTCAATCTTGCCATGGATTCTATGCTAATTTTCTACTTCATCTATTTTTTCGTAGAGATAAACTTTTCTACTATCTTCAAGGTTGGTCACTTGACTTTGTTGGGCAAGGTAGGTCACTTGTTCTACTAAATTTACTGGGAACCTTACAGAAAAAAGTTAGCTAGGAACTACACTTTTCCTAAAAATTGGTTTATGAAATGATTTCAATAGAAACTTTTTGCTTTAGGTCGGCGACCGGATTCGATGGTCAGTTTTAGATAAACGCCGCAATAATGGCTCAGCCCATGGTAATTGTTATTTATTCCGTGGACCGTAATTGATTAGAATAAACAGCTGAGGGCAAAAGCTATTAAAATGGCAAGATTGATAGAAGTATTTTCCTTGAGGTACGCCTCAAGTTAACTAACGCCTAAACGATCGTTTAAAACTACCACATAAAGTTTATGTATGCTTAGCATAGGTATCCATCAAAGCTTTTTAGATGGATGTTTTATACTCGTAAGTAGGAAGAGGTACTTGGCTGTACACATTATGTTGTTTTTGTATAAAAATTCAGTACAGTATTATTAGTATTTAAGCACAACTTTAGAGTTGTAGAGTTCCCTGTGAAAGGGCTCACCCGGGGAAGCACTACCACCAAACCTATTTCTACGGCAAGCAGCATTGCTGTGTTTCGGTGTGAAGGATACTGTTGCAGGTGAAATTACAGGCACATGAGGCTTTACACCTGGATACCTTAAGTTGATGGATGCAGGGCAGTGCATCGTAGGGCACGTTTTTAAGGTGCGTGACCTACGATGGCGACGGTTACTACTTAACATCAGGTGGGCTGGCCATAAACTTGTTCATGGCACGCGCATCTGTTTTAGACAAGAACACAGTTATAGCCCAGAGTGCTTAGCCAAGTTACAGTCGATTAGCGATGACGCTAGTCGATAAGTCCGAAAATGTATGGGATTTGACACATGCTATAGAAATACCACGTGATTCAGCGACAACAAATGTATGTAGAAATCGAATAGATTCGTGGCGAATGTAATTTGGCTACGGGCTCAGCTTTCATTACGATTCCAAAATGTAATGAGCGACTAAACATGTTTAAATTTGACGTATTTTTATGATTTGACAATTTCCTTAATCATATTGAGACACTTAATACTCGTTACGCAAGTCTACGCTAAAACTACTTAGCAAAAGCACTTCTGAAACATTCACAATTGGTCAGGGTTCAATTCTAAAACGTCATCATAACAGTTGGTTACAACGGCCCGTTTATAGTGAACTTAGGGCTAAAGATTTGCGGACTTTCGACCATCAGTTAAAGACAGACGATTGCCTACTAATGAAAGGGAAATTCTATGAATATTCATAAAGAGATAACATCGATTTGGTATTCTCACAGAAATTAACTCGACATTGCTTAGCGACTTTAATACCCGGGACGGTGAATAATAAATAAATAATGCTGGACATTTCACACAGCGCTATCTAGACCCAGACTAAGTCAAGCTTGTATTATGAGAACCAGTTATCTGATACAATACTTATATACTTCTTATTTGTAAATACATACTTACAATATATAGAAAATACCCAGACACGGAACAAATATCTGTAGATCATACAAACATTTATTCCGGGACGGGATCGAACCCACAACCACCTGAGTCTGATAGAAGATGGATGATACACTGTTTTGGGGTAGAAATTGGAGTTATTCTGGATTTCAGATTTTTCACTATAATTTGTATCACTAAAGCTACACGCATACCAAGTCTAAGTTCAGTTTTTATTATGGCTAATAACTTAAAAGCTACAAAGCTTAAACTAATAAAAACGCGGTTGAAATGTACCCACAAAAGTCTTTATTAAACGTGCCATTTGACCGGATGGAACTACCATTTTGTTTCTTTTGTTCTTTTCTTTGAACCCCAATATCTCACCCCCCCCCCCCCCCCCCCCCATCATTTATAGCCCAATAGGTGATAGACATTATGTATAATGCCCGGGCAATTTAATTATTTCAATAGTTATTATCAAATTGCCATCTCATATTCATAATTTTTCATAATGGGCGGGCATTATGAAAAATTACCCATTTATCACTTGGTCCATAACATAGACAACGCACAGCCTAAACCGCTGGTCCTAGAGACTTAAACTATAGGTACTTGTTATACTTCTTATATTTGCTTAACCTTTTTTATTAGTACGAGTCTTATAGGGCATTTTTTAATAATCGTGTGTCTCCTAAGCTTTCTAGTAACTATAATACAATACGTCTGAAGCTGAAAATGAACGTTCGTTTGAACTCAGTATTCGTGTAAGCGGTAATGTGAGACATCCGGGAAACCTGGGCTAGGCATCAAACATCCGTTGATTCAAACATGTTTTAGCAACATACAAGACAATCGCATTATTCGAATTTCGAAGTTTTTATGACTTATTTTTAGACCCGGCAAACTTCGTGCCGCCTTGATATGCCTCGTGCTGCCAATGTCGCCCCGGTATTGTCAATCAGCCATCATTGGCTGCATCAATGTATGAGAAAATTATTTTTCTTCATAATATCTTTTTGCGTGATTTATTCCGATATTTTAATAGTTATTCTGCTATTCGGGCCGGAGACAAACAAATAAAAAATCATCAAAATCGGTCCAGCCAGCCGTTCTCGAGTTATAAGTGTTCGAACAAACCCGACTTTGTTTTATATATTAAGATGAAATGTGATTATGAGAAGATGTAATATTCCTTGTGAAAGGGCTCAGCCAGGGAAATGCTATGGTGTGGTGGACCTATTTCTTTTTTTTGTTGACTTTTGACTATTGACTAATTTGTGAATGCCATAACAATTTATTTTTTTTTAATTTTACTGTTAATATAATTAAACAATGAATTTGTTTTATAAAGTTTTATATTGGTTTAAAACATGTTTAAAACTGTTTTCATTTTATATGTATAATGCTATTATTTTTACGGTTCAAGATATTTTTTTCTCTTAAGAATTAGTAATTCACTTCAGTTTGCTCACAGGTAACTCAAAGAGTTTTAATCTAGTCTACGAAAAAGCCATTCTAGAGCTAGGCCAATCAATTGTTATTAAAATTTCTGAGGGTCAATGGCAAATTAAACTTTATAAGCAACAAGCTTCCGCCCGCGGCTTCGGACCCATAACTTGTCAATAAAAAGTAGCCTGTCTCAATGCAGATTATAATCTATTTATATACTAAATTTCATTGAAATCGATCAAGCCGTTTGGTCATGAGAACGTAACAGAGAGACAAGAGTTATTTCGAATTTATAATGTTAGTATGGATTCAGGTTGTGACTTTATAAGATAAACAAAACGGTACTAGGAGTGTTTTGGTCTACTTACATATATTATAAACAACACACAAAGGTGTAATTATTGCTGACTGTACTTTACGAAATTGTGATTGCTTATGAGCAATTTCCATTCCATTTATTCAATTTACTAAAAGTTTTTAGGTTTCTAGGACAGTAAAATGCACCTGAAAGATGATTTCCTTTTGGTTTTTACTACATTACTGTTAGTCAATAGATGCAATAAGTAAATAATGCTGCATTATTTACTTATTGCTTATCTAGCCCCAAACTAAGGTAAGCTTGTATGGGAACCAAATAACTGATAGAATAGATTAGATTAGATAATTCTTTACAAGACGCAGGAGGTAGCGGGTTCGATTCCCGCCGCGGAACAAATATTTGCATGATCTACAGATATTTGTTCCGTGTCTGGGTGTTTTTCTATATATTATAAGTATGTATTTACAAAAAAAAAAGTATACAAGTATTCTATCACAGTTATCTGGTTCCCATAGTACAAGCTCTGCTTAGTTTGGGGCTAGATAGCGCTGTGTGAAATGTCCAGCAATATTTTTTTTTCTTTATTACACACCTAATAACAATACAACTACAAAGAACACCGTAAAACTATGTGATACAATAATTGGCGGTTTTATCGCTGAATAGCGATTTCTACCAGACAACCTTTAGATGGAATGACTGGGGACCTGTGGACCTGGGGTGTAATGGTGTACCTAACATACTACATATACATACTTATACTTATGATATAAAAAATAAAAATAACATATATCGATGAACACTTACCTATATGCTTTTTTTGTAAACACATTCTGTCATTAAATACTTATATAGAAACACTAGCTTCCGCCAGCGGCTTCGCACGCCTTCTTTGTCAACAAAAGGTAGCCTATGTTTGAATCCAGGTCATAATCTATCAAAATACCAAATTTCATCGAAATCGGTTCAGCCATTACGACGTGATTGAGTAACAAACAAATAAACAAACATCCAAACTTTCACATTTATAATATTAGTGTGATTAAGCGAGGCTACTAGTAATGTGGTCCTAGCCTAAAACACAATTCGAGGCGCGAGAGCGAAAACCAAATAAAATTTCATTAAATATAATAAAATGATTTATAACAAAACTATGGGTTTACAACATGAAAAATCGAAACACAGTTGCTATGCGTCATATAAATATCTATAAGTAGATTATGTAAAGTTTCACGAACTCATCAGTATTTATTGAAGGCTACGCGTTAATTGTAAATTTTTGACGTGACTTTGGAATTATTTTACAAGAGAAATTCATAAGGAATCTTGTTTTCGCTACACATAGTCATTAGCTTGTCGACTTATAGGTACATACATTTATTAACGACTTAACGGTTCGACCGATTTCAATGGAATTTGGTACCTATATACCTAGAGAGATTATGAATGGACTTGAGACATAGGATACACTTTACGCGACTACACAGAAGGAGGGTAATGTTTTATTGACAAACCACGCGTACGCCGCGGGTGGGTCAGCTAGTACAAAATATAGAAAGAAATTCAGTCAGGATACAGAGGTCATAATAATAATAAATGATGCAGTATTACTGGCAAAAATAAAGGATCACTATGAACCAGGTATTATGAAGAAGCAGAGTAGTAGAGGTCCTTGTGAAGGGCTCGCCCGGGGAAGTACTACCGCAATACTTATTTCCGTCACCAGCAATGCAATGCTGCTTGAAGGTTTCGGTTTGAAGGTTATGGTTGCCGGTGAAATCATAGGCACATGAGGCTTTACACCTGTATGTCTCAAGGACGCAGAGCAGTACCTTGGGGGACGCCTTTCTAGGGAGCGTGATCTACTACGGAATACTTTGTTATTGGCGATACCACTTTACATCAGGTGTGCCATGTTAGTTCCATCTCCAAGTCGTACAAAAAAAATCTATTTGGGGTATATAATAGTGAAGTTACGCAATCATGGCATGCCGCCGTGTAAACGTAGTATTGTAATAAATTTAGTAAATCTAGCTGCAACGCTTTCTGATCAAATGTCTGACGTAAATCAAATCACGTTTCAACTACTAGCCAATTTCTAGTCTAGGAATTCTAGAGATACCAACATCTCATACTCTAATTAGCAATTAGTAGATAAGCTGATTCACTACACAATCACGCAAAAGTAAAAGGCAATGTAGAAATTAAAATTCGTCCTATCTCTAAAATTATACACCAGACGGGATAGTACCTACCTTCCTCTTGATGTGGGGATTCAATAAAAAAATTCAATTTATTCATTACTAGTGGTTCGCCCCGAACTGAGATCTCGCGAATCTCCCAAAAACTAAATAAATATTATTACATTTTGTCATTATTATACAAAGTATCATTTTCATTTTTTTTACCCCATTTGAACCCCAATATCTCAACAAATCCCCCCAAAATTTTAGCTCATTGAGTCAAACCAAAATTGTGCCATCATTACTTACCTATATAGGTACCAAATTTTACGATGATCGGATAAACGCTTCGAAAGTTATCCTCGGACAAACAAACATACATACATACATACAACGCCGATTTGCCCAACTTGATTTGGAGATCTTGCTTCGCTCAATCAAAAATTACAAGAATCATTCTGCCTTGTACGAAATAAATGAGATTTTACCTCTCAAATCCCAGGAATACAATAAAGAAATATATTATAATATATTCGGGAAACGTTTTTTCGGTGTTACGGTACGTGATAAATCCCGTATATTTTATAATAACGATTGAAATAAATCACGAAGTAAAATTAAGAAATACAATCATTATCGTGCTGAATTGTAACTTTATAATTTCTACCGCGTTTATGTTGAAGTTATGATTTTGGCTTTGCTCTGCATTTTTTTTTTGATAGAGATAAAAATAGATAAGTCTTTTTAGAACTCAGAACAATATAAATACTTAGCTACCTATACGAAACTTACAACAATAGGCGACCTTATCGCAATCCCTGTGGGATCCTCGCCCCGACTTGGCACTGATTATTAATAAATGTATAGAATTATCAGTCATGGCTTGTACGAGTATGACTTATGAAGTTATGAGTTTGTGATCTGTATGTGGTGCTAAATATAATGTTAATGCTCTTAAGTTTATAGTTAATTAAATATGTCAGGGAGTCCGTGAGGTCAACACTGGCTTCAGCAGAAGACCAGCGCTGCAGTATGGCTACATGCTGTAGCAAATCCTTTCGCCACCACACTTAGCAGTTAGTGTATAATTTTGGTAAATTTAATAATAGTGTGCTTTTTGTGTTTCTTCTTTCTTTCTGTCAATCCTGTTACTGCAATAGGTGGAGCAGGTACTTTTTGCGTCCCTGGGAATTTTTGCGCACTATTGTAATACAATTGCAATCCCTCTGAGGTAAGGTTTAGTGCTATGACACGAAATAAGGAGTAGAAAAATGTTTTTTACTATAGACCGCCGCCTCGCCGCGGCGCCGGTAGCCTTATTACGTAAGCCAATCGCTGTCGCGTCGTTGTCGCTGGTTAAGCCGTCCTTTTCACACCTACAATGCGTAACTCACATGTGTGAGGAACGGCCTGGCCAACGACAGCGACGCGACAGCAACTGACTTAAGTAATAAGGCTACCGTTCCTATAAACAACAGTAACCACCAACGTCACATTTCTAATAGGAACCGGCCATAAATCGTGAACATCATCATCATCATTGACAGCAAAGGTGACTGCTGGGTATAAGCCTCCTCATAAAATGTCAAACTAATCAATCCTGTGCTATTGCGCAACCGGTCTGCAGTAAATCGTGATAGGTATCAACGCTATATCAACGGCCTCTATTATGATAAACTCATTTAAAGAAATCTGGCTTTAGTGCTTTAAACGGTCAGTATTTTATTTAAATCTAGTCAATTTACCTTCGTTTAGCATGACCGATAATGCTATTAGCATTAAGTCCTCCTAGCACTATTCTGTTTTATGAGAAAGTATTAAATAAAAAAAACAAGTTTCTATGTGATATCTAATGCAAAAACAGTCATAGATCGTAATATGACTGAAAATTTACTGAAAATAACTGTACCTAAGTGGAGCGGCATTACTATTGCATATCCGAATAGGGTGGAATGTACATTTTGTATCACTATGAGATCTATGTATGGTTTGATTCAATTGCTAAGCCGCTGTTGCGCTGTGGACCATTTTGATTTTAAACTATTACAATTCTATTTTAGTTTTCTAGGCATGATTCTTGCATTACTAATTGCATAACATTGTAATGCAGTATGCGCATGCCCATTGCACCGAGAACAACGTAGCTAATTAGCAACCCAGTTATAATGGTAGGTACCTACGTTTATGTCATCCACAACGTTTCCGCAGTTACCCACATAAATTAATTTTAATCAGTCTTAGATCAACTTTGTTTTTCTAAACAAGCATGTGGGCTCTCCCGCTGATTACGTATATTATCGGGACAGAAATCAGGACGTTTATTTGCCAGAATATATGTACATATGTTTCGATGTTACACTTTGTTGATCCTTATATATTCTACCATACAGATGGTGTGCAAATATAAATTAAAATATAAATCAAATTTAAACTAAGTGAATGTCAAAAAAAAAGGATTGTGTGGTTTTATGAAACCACGGTAAAAGTGAAACTTTGTTTCACATTATAGACATTTAACTAAAAATTTTCGTTGGCACAAATGAGTAATAGTCACTACACCAGAGATTCCCAAACTATTTTGGGCAAAAGACCCCTTTTCCAAAATGAACTGACACCTCAGACCCCTATAGCCAAATTATTTTAAAAATCCTATCTCTACTTTTTTTCCTATTGATACAAGATACTTACCAATTTAAAAACTTTGCGGTTGGTTAAGTGACTAAACTTGACATCATTTGCCCATTAAAGTTTAACAAAATAAATACACATAAAATTCAGTAAATACCAAGTGTAGTTCATAATTCTTAATACAATTTACGTTAAAATTATAATAGGTGATAAATAGGTAATTCTTTTTTGAACAAAAATTCATTAAAATCGCAAAGTGATAAAAAAAAAATATGTCGACCCCTAGGAAACCGATTTTGACCCCGAGGGGTCGATATCGACCACTTTGGGAATCCCTGCACTACACGGTCAGCTGATGCGAACTATAGGCGACGCCATATTGGCCTCGGCTGCTCTGACGAGCGCCTTTCACTTTATCCCTACTCCGCGGCCGACCGTCACGCGACATGCAACACACAGACGAAAAAGTTTGAGACGATGTAATAAAATTTTCACTTTAATAAAATTAGAAAACACCTTTATGGCACTCATATAAATATTTAATTTATAAATGTCCAGTCTGACTTTAGGTACGTATAATTTATGTGGATTTCTAGAGGCAGCTTAAATCAGCAGGCGTAAATCTCGTGACGTCTAACGTGACAACAATGATCGCGAGATTTATGCCTTTTTTTAAACGACTTAAATATGGAACAAGTTTATGGCCCATCTGATGTTAGGTGGAAACCATCGCCTATAACAAAGTATTGCCTGACGTACCCTAGAAACGTGCCCTACGATGCACTGCTCTACATCCATCAACTTGAGGCATACAGGTGTAAAGCCTCATGTGCCTGTAATTTCACCGGCAACCATACCCTTCAAATTAAAACACAGCAATGCTGCTTGGCGGTAGAAATGGGTATGGTGGTACTTCCCCGGGCGAGCTCTTCACAAGGAACTCTACTAGTCCTCTTAAAATGCCTGTTGAAAACCTTTTTAATTTATTTTTTTTAACCTTTATAGATCTTTATTTGACCACATTCTCACCTGATAGTAAGCGATGATATGGTCTAAGATGAAGCACGAGGATCTAGAAGACCTATTCACTCTTACCTTAAAGAGGCCCGGATTGTATTCTTTAGGAATAACAGACGACGGCAAAGTATTCCATACCTTAGCTGTGCGCATCAAGAACGTAGAACCAAAACGGTGTATGCGAATGAGTGGTATATCAACTAGGTACGGATGGTACTGAGCCGTGCGCCTGCTTGTCCTTTGGTGGAAAGGAGATGGCGGAATCAGATCGCAAAGTTCCTGGACACATTCCCCGAAATGTATTCTTTAAAAGATCGATAGGCTTGCAACTTTACGGCGGTGTTCGAGACTTTGGGTCTTAGTCTCCGCCATATATTGCTCACCTATAAGCCTAAAAGCCCTACGTTCTATCGAGTCTAAGATAGCGAGCTGGTATTTGGCCGAACCATCCCAAAAGTACTCCATACCAGACCGGACTTGTGCTTTGTAAAGACTAAGAAGCTGTCCTGGTGTGAAGTATCTCCTGATTTTTTTAAGAATGCCCTGCTTCATGGCAGCTGTTTTAGCCTTAGACTCGATGTGGAGCTAAAGTTGACAGTAGGCGTGAGCGAAACCCCTAGAAGCTCGAGGTGACCTTTCACAACTACCGGTACATCGCGTCTCATATAGGTATGTTATCAGGGAACGGAAAAAAGAGCTAACATTAACACATGTTTAAAAAAAAATAACTCACTTTTATTGCTGATTTCTTTACAGTTACATCAATGAAAGAACCAGTAACAAGAGAAATACTTTAAAAAATAACTTTAAAAAAAAATTGAACGACGTATGTACTTAAATGTGACACAATTGGCGGTGTCATTCGCTAAATAACCCTGTAAATACTAATAAATACTATTCTTAGCTACAGATTTTGAAAAAATAACCTACCTACAGCAGAAACGTGGGTAATTACAAAACAATAGGCTCCTTGACCCTCCATAGCCCGAGTTCACGACCGCACAGTACAATTACGATTCGCTATCGCTAGCGCCTCCTGTGAACGGATATCGGAACTAATCCGTTACCGGCTCGTGCGTGCCAGTGGTAAGGTGCGTCTACACACTAGCTTCCTTTAATAAATGCGGAAGTTTGAGCACAACTTTATATTTGAAGGGTTTTCTTTTATACTTTCAATAGGTTTTTTATACTGGTGGTTCTGAGAGAACAGTAGACCTCGCGAGCCCTTTTAACCATGCAATAACCGACACAGGCCGGATATGCTTTACCGGAAGTTCAAAAAGTAGTTTGCACAACAAAATTAACGAAGAAAGTACAATTTCAAATCGAATTTCAGGTGCTTGAATTTTTCAATAGACCTTTTGAGCAAAATATTGGTATAAGTTTTAGCGATTACTCGCGTTCCCTTGCTCCTAGGAGGTCGAATCTGGTGTGTGTAATCTGTGTTCGTCTCGTAAAGGCGGAGAGGACAGCGTAAATTGATTAGTATCGACAGGTATAAATTTTCCGAAAAAAAATCAAAAATTGAATGTATAACGCTACAGAAAACTTTCCCCCTTTCTCCCCTCCACTCCCTCTTTTGGAATTTTTTCACAACATCTTTTTTAGAATGAAGTCCTTAGTGTGCCTCTCAAATTTGATTGAAATCCGTCGATAAATAACTCTACAGCAAACTTCCCCTCTTTTCCCTCCTATTTTCCCCCCCAAAAAAATTTCAATTAATCAAGAAACTTGTGTGGCAATTTTTGTCAAAATCGGTTGAAATATGCGACCTGTAGACGAGAACACACTGACGGACAAAAGCATTTTTTGGCCTATATCGAAACTGAGGATCTTCGCTCGCTCGGTCTATTAAACTTGTTGGCCGTTAGCACTTGTGGTACTGCAGTCGCGTTGCCTAACACATAATGTTCAAGGAACCCGCTTTCTTAAGTACAATTTTGAAGCCTAAAATTGTTATAAATCGACAATCTAAGATGAGTTACCATCACAGAGTTATAATCTGATTATCAAGGATTAGAGATACCTAAATGAAACAGTGTAAAATAATTAGGTATAATATAACTCACGCATTCAGTTTTGAGGTGTCTCCAGGATGTCAAGACACTGTCGCTTCTTTGCAGAGTCCCGTCCCTTATATCCTGGAACAAAGAGAACAATTTAACACATCACTCTTGAGTCACTGTTTTACTGTTTGTGTTATCTACGATACGTCCTTAGACTATCAAGCAAGACGATCAAACAAGAGTAAAGAAACACTTTCAGTAACACTGTTTGTACTAAAAACGGAATACTTACCATAATTTGTGAGTTTTTTAGTATCCCGATATTAATCCCCGAAAATATCCCGTTTCTAGTACAAATAGTGTTCATTACCATGATAGTTTCCAAATTTTTAGTAACATCAAGGGTCGCTCTTGAAATCTATGGGGAGGCACATGGTTAGCAGCATCATACGTCATAGTGATATGATGACGTCAAACATTGCATTGATATATCACGAGATCAAATAATCATCATAATTCATCACGTCACGACATCCACTGCTGAACATAGGCCTTCCACATAGATTTCTAGAGTGACCGATCTTATGTTGCCTGCACCCAACAGCTCCCAGCAACCTTTATCAAGCCATCTTTCCATGTAGTGCCACTTCAGCTTGCTGATTCTCTTGGCTATGTCTGTGACCTTCGTGTCTATGTATCTCCTGATTTATGATTGGATCTCGTAGAGAAACACCAAGCAACATTGAGCCTTCTAATGAGGCCTATAATAGTGGTCATGATAAGCCATAGATCAAATAATCACACTAATATTAAAAATGCGAAAGTTTGGATGTTTGTTCGTTTGTAATTCAATCAATCACGTCGTAACGGCTGAACCAATAACGATGAAATTTGGTATGTACGTAGAATATAACCTGGATTAACACATAGGCTACTTTTTTTGACAAACAACACGTGCGACGCCGCTGGCAGAAGCTATCATTATATTCATTTGACTAGATTTTACTACATGAATATCACTGAACTTCAGCAAGAAAGATCTAGTGATATACCAATGTACGAAAAGCAATTCCTTTTCATTAGACCCAGTTAGATATTTTAATAATCCTTGAAAAATTCAATCAACTCAATGAGTTAATTACCCATATATCTACAAGCTAAAATAATTAAAACTGCAATAGGAAGTAATTGCAGGAAGCGGTAGTCTTCAGTTCTTGACATAATTCGGAACATCACGACCAAAACATCAGCTCAAGGCAGCTAACACTTCATTAGTAGGTACCTTACCTATTTACCCGACTGCCGAGGGGAGTAAAGTTTATAACGCGTATGATTTTGTTTGAAATTTTAAATTATCTCGCGGCATAACAACCGATTGGTTTTACTCGATTATTGAATGGATGACTATTATTAATTAATGACAAGTAGGTAACTTAACAAAAATAATAAACCAAACTACTGAACCAATTTTGATAAAATTTATATCGGACAATATGAAATAATATAATTTCAAATAAAATGAAAAATCCTAATCGGTTGATAGATAAATGATGGAGTTAAAGGTAACAAACATAAAAAACCTCCTCGTTTTTTTGAAGTTGGTTAAAAATTCTTTACAATGCTAGATAACAACTGAATGTATGTAGTCTTGTCGCTAACACCATATTTTCTGCCAATTTTTGAGTGGAGGATAAATCCTAAAATGAAGATGTAATGTTATGTCCGGACTTGCATCGCTAGCTAGTGTGATATGTTATTCCGCTTAGATAAATAACATAATCTAAGTACCTAATTATGTATGTATTTCACGTTTTGATCTATTATTAGTTTTTTGTTACGAAGTAGAGTGCGATCTGCAAATGTCGACCTTGGTCGGTTACTCGAGAAGAGTCTAGATCCTATTTTGTTAAATTCCAGGTCATTTCGTCACCTGTGCAGAGTAAGGCGCGTGCGCGGATCGGGCCTCCGCGCCGAATGCTAAATTTCAGAAAGTGTCGTGAAAGCGCGCACTTGGCGGCGCCTGCGCTCCTAGTGATGCGCTTGCGCACTCATTACTTTAGTACCGTAATGTTAGGAGGCTCTTGCTTTTTTTGATTGGTTTTATTGAAACTGATTAAAACACTATAAGGGTACCTAGTACTTACTACAAAACATATTTACGCTACCCAAAAATAGGTAAGGAATTTTTTAAACATTTTTATTATTTTTATAAATAAAAAAATCGTTCTTGAATACGTCGACCTGATACGTATCTTGAAACAAGTTTGCAACAGGCATAAATCTCGCAACCGTTGATGTCAAATACACTGGCTATAAGCAAGATTACACGGCGACATATTGGAGTAACGCACCCTTCCAATATTGTAATAGTACAAAAATCTACTCCGTCCAAAGGTTGTCTGGAAGAAACAGCTTCTGTATTTTATATTCACGTTTGTTTGTTTATAGTATGCAATAAAATGTTTCCATTTATTCATTAATTCATAACGCCAACTTAACTTAAAATTCCTGATATACACTAGGATTCCGTATAACGTGGGTATCAGGAACTGTGGTCCAGACCTGACCTGACCTGGAATGGATAAGTAGTTGGAGATCATCCAAACATTTGTCTCGCAGTATCTTAACTATGTATAATATCGTTTAGTTCAACAAGTCCATCCCTATTGAGAGAACCGCAACAATTTGCAGTGCACGAGCTTCGACGCCTATTAAATATTATAGTAAACAAGGAATTTTCTTATTTCTATAACTGTTTCTAATTCTCTATTTCTAAGGAAATTTTGTATAATATAATGGATAAAATTTGATATAATGAGACCTTTTACAATGATTTTACATTTAGAATATTTTGTATCCCGAAAAATGGAAGCGTTCCAGGGGTAAAAGAAGATTGAAGTTTTTATGGAAATAAATAAAAATGCGTTTGTAAATTGAAACAATTTTCACAAACATATATGAAATTATTAAGGGGGTATGTTTGTATGTAATGGGTAATCTCCGAAACTACTAAACCGATTTTGTAAATTCTTTCACCAATAGAAAGCTACACTATCCCTGACTGCTATATGCTATATTTTATTATGATTAAAATCTGTGCGAAGTTAGAGCGGATCAGCTAGTATCTTATAAAATGTCCGAACTGATACGGCATACTTGGCAAGACGTATGATGACAGGTGAAGCAGGGTAGCGACTGAATGGTGGCCGAGGAATGGCTGCAGAAGGGTAGGACGTGCGGCAGCGAGATGGGACGTCGGTGTCGTTAAAGTCGCGGGCCGTCAATGGGTGAGACTAGCAATATCGTGGCGGATGACACAAACTTGGAGAGGCCTATAACCAGCAGTGGATGAAGTCGGGCCGTGGATGATGATGATGATACGGCAGATATTTATGTACCTACTTATAGCATTCGGCGGAAAAAACAGAACAATGGTGACTTTTCACAAATCTCCAATGACTCATATTTTTATCTTAAAGCATCTGACAATTCTGATGGCATATCTCAAAAATCTCAATTCATCATACGTAGTGCGTACGACAATATGTAATTCTGTTGCGAAATAGGTACATACCCAAATAGGTAATACTTGTAAGTCTTGCAACGGTACGTGAATAGAGATGAGAAATTGTGCAATCGTAGCTGCATCAGAAGTTTTGTGCAGGGACTTAATTGACTTAGGTACTTCCTGTTCTTTTCTATATTATTCTATTCACTACCTATGTAAATTTACAAAATAATGTATTCTATCAGTTATCTTGTTACCACATCCGGGCCTCTTTAAGGTAAGAGTGAATAGGTTTCTTCTACATCTTCGTGCTTCATCTTAGACCACATCATCGCTTACCATCAGGTGAGGTTGTGGTCAAACGAAGATCTATAAAGTTTAAAAAAAAACATAGTAGGTCCCCAGACAAACCTTTCACGGGTTTTAGGGGTTATAATGTAAGTAACTTACATCATAGTAAATATTTTTGAAATGAAAACTTCTTTAGGCGCGTTGAGCATTTTTTGAGATGAGAAAAAACGATTGAACTCGCGACACTGTTACCACCGTTACCGACACCTCTGTATATAAGTAGTGAAAATTTCTTTAGGCGCGTTGGGCATTTTTTGAGATGGGAAAAAACATTGAACTTAAGTGTTCACTTCTGTCGGCACTCCCGGAGTGCCACTTTTTTAAATTTACCTACCTACAAGCTCTGCTTAGTTAGGGGCTAGATAGCGCTGTGTGAAATTTACAACATTATTTATTTATTCCCCCAGAACTTTAAAACAATAGGAATCTATTTTGTTATGAACATTTTTATCACAAAACGATTTTTGTGTTTCTATAAACAGGATTCTTCTCATTACGTATAAGCTAACCTAGGAGCTGATTCTGCCTATTTAAGTATGTATTTGAGACACTTCTGCCTGCAGTATACTGGAGCAATTATCTGTAGATCGTTTAACGGTCTTTAGATAACTCAACTGTTTCTTCTCTTTTTGTAAATTTTTTTGAACCGTTTCTTTAAATAAAATAAATAAATAAATATCGCTGGGCATTTCACACAGCGCTATCTAGCCCCAAACTAAGCAGAGCTTGTACTATGGGAACTAGATAACCGATAGAATACTTATATACTTCTTTTTTTGTAAATACATACTTATAATATGTAGAAAAACACCCAGACACGAAACAAATATCTGTAGATCATGCAAACATTAAAAAATTGTATT
Source organism: Philereme transversata (assembly GCA_963924445.1). Taxonomy (NCBI): domain Eukaryota; kingdom Metazoa; phylum Arthropoda; class Insecta; order Lepidoptera; family Geometridae; genus Philereme; species Philereme transversata. The sequence continues at coordinate 22,272,812 of OZ004342.1, read as the reverse complement.
TTTGCTCAATTTCAACAATATATTTTAGATTCGTAATTTTAAATTCTAAATACAGTAGAACTCCAATTATCCGAACTCCGACTATCCGAATCGCCGATTATCCGAATCACCGCCGCTTGGTTATTCATCTTTTAAGGCTAGTAACGGCTGGCTAAGGAACTTTAAATTCAGGCATGGTGTACGCGAGTTAGATTTGGCTGGTGAGAAGCTTTCAGCAGACTCTGCAGCTGCTGAAAATTTTATTGAAAAATGCAGCAGAATCCTATGATCCGGAGTTTGTTTATAATGCCGATGAAACTGGCCTTGTTTGGAAAGCATTACCAAAAACCAACAACAAATATAAAAAAAGAGTGTGACCACTTGCAACTGCTCACCGTCAAACGAATGCGTGACCTGGCTGCCCGAAAACGGATGAAGACCGCAAAACAGCTTACATTGACGGAGATGTTTGAAAAACAATGATTTTTATTTCTAAACTTGTACATAAGTACATTTTATTTATATTTAAAACATGTGAAAATATCATGTTTCTTTCATTTACTTCAATAAAAAAATAGTGCAATATCAAAACGTAGCTTTTTTTCTCTCCAATGGCAATTTTAAAAAAAAAAACTCCGATTATCTGAATATTTGATTATCCGAATACCCGGTCCCCATTAATTCGGATAATTGGAGTTCTACTGTACATTTATACACTAGATTACGCCAACGACTTCGCACGCGTGGCTTGTCGATAAAAAGTAGCCTATGTCACAATATTCCCTTCTATCTATAAACCAAATCATCGAAATCGGTTCAGCTGTAACGACGTGAAAGCGTAACAAACAAATAAATAAACAAACTCACTTTCGCATTTTATTATATTACGAGTACCTACCTATAAGTTTGATTAAACATGCTAAAACGCGGTTAAGACTTCACGAAATCGCTATCTCGCCTGACCGGGCGAGTTGACGATTGACTGTATTAAATGTATGCAGGCCCAGACACACTAACACAACCTTAGAAACATGAACACGGCCAAACGACATTTTATGACATTGTTTACTCGTAAGACATGTGTTTTCATTAACCGCAATATTTTACTTTAAATGTATAGAACCATAATAAACTAGGGTCAAATAAAAAATGAATTGAACTGGAACCTAGCTATATCAGATACTAACTAACCCACCCCGTTATATCAAAATAAAATATGCCTATAACATATCCCGTGTTTATAATAATAACAGCAATGCCTCTTAGCGACAAAAATAGATATGGTGGTAGTACTTCCACGGGCGAGTGTATAAATATTTAGAACTAGCTTCCGCCAGTACTTCGCACGCGTTGTTTGTCAATAATTCAATAATCAAGTAGCCTATGTTTGAATAAGGTTATAATCTATCAATACACTAAATTATATTTATATAAAATATAAACATTATGTATTTTTTTTTATTATTAATTATAATTTTTCACAATCCTGTAAAGCACAACTGGCAGGTGGATATTTATAGTTGGACAAAAGTTATAAAGTAGTTATTTATTAGGTTTTTATTATTATCTTCACTTTATATATTTAGATAATTATTTAAATATTGTTGTTTATTACATTATACTATGTCTCTTGGCGAAAATGATTCGGATAGTGATGAATACCTTTCCTTCTCTGATGGTGAGTCTGGCAGTGATGATAGTTTCAGTAGCATACCTTCTTTATCGTGCTCAATAGGTTCATTCCTTTCTGACGTTCCAAAAAATCTCAATATTCTACATATAAATGCACAGAGTATTCCGGCACACTTTCCTGATTTGTTAGCGTCTTTTGAACATAAAAATATTCATGCAATTCTAGTGTCTGAATCCTGGTTTAAGCCATGCCTTCCTTCCACTTCTTATTCTCTCCCTGGTTTTAAGCTCATCCGAAACGACCGCACTGGAGTGGTTGGTGGGGGTGTCGCCATATATCTCCGTTCGCACATTCCTTTCTCCATAATTAGTACGTCGGCACAACCGCCGCCTTCCAATGCGGGTGAACACCTTTTTATAGAAATTAGCCTCTTCCATATTAAAGTTTTGCTAGGGGTATATTATTGTCCTTCCTCTAATATAAATTATTTTCTATCTCTTGAAACACTCTTAGAAAATTTAGTTGCATCTTATGACCATACTATTTTAATGGGTGATTTCAATACGTGTTTGCTTAAACAAGACTCTCGGTCAGCTTCATTAAAATCTCTTGCAAGTGCTTGTAATTTATCCATTCTGCCTCTTACTGCAACTCATTTTTATCCTAACTCAATCCCATCTCTTCTAGATCTCATTATTGTATCTTCTCCTGCGCATGTTGCCAAGCATGGACAATGTGCAGCGGGAGCCTTTTCCTACCATGACCTATTGTATCTCTCGTATAAAATACGACCTCCTAAAGACAAGCCCAAAATTATTCTTCAGCGAAATTTTAGTGGCATGAAGCTAGAAGATCTGCAACGTGATGCCGATTCTGTAGACTGGTCGCCAGTTTACGATGAATTAACAGTCGATGGCAAAGTGGAAGCTTTTAATGCACTAATTACCAAACTGTTTGACCAACATGCACCACTTAGGGAGATTAAGCTCAAGCACCTACCAGCTCCTTGGATTACACCTGAACTAAGAGCCGTCATGCATAAAAAGCTAGTAGCAAAGGCAAAGCTCAAAAGCCGGAATTCCGATATTAATAAGGAAAAATATATCGAATGTCGTAATCGCTGCAATAGAGTGTGTAGGGACGCGCAACGCCGTTATATTCATAAATCAGTCGAGGACTCTGATCCTGCTAAGGTTTGGAAGTTCCTCCGGTCATTGGTCAATCAATTCACTGATTGTGATGTTAAGAAGAGCATTGCATCTATTTCGTCTAATGCCATCGGCAACGACAGTATAAGTCGGAATATGATTATTCCTATCCTCGATCAAATTGTCCCAATAATCTGTCACATCCTTAACTCCTCTATTACCAACTGTGTTTTCCCTACTTTCTGGAAAGAAGCTCAAGTCACTCCTCTCCCGAAAAAGAATAATCCAGCTTCTTTCTCAGATTTCCGTCCAATCTCTATTCTTCCTTTCCTATCCAAAGTCCTGGAACGTCTTGTTCATAAGCAACTGAGCACTTTTCTTTCCAGGAATAATCTTCTAAATCCTTTCCAATCCGGTTTCCGTCCAGGCCATAGTACTGTTTCAGCATTAGTTAAAATAACTGATGATATACGAGATGGCATGGACAATGGAAAAGTAACAGTACTATCACTTTTAGATTTTAGCAACGCTTTCAACAACGTTGACTTCGAAATTCTTCTTGGTACCCTACGCTCTCTTAACGTATCTCCAACAGTGATTGAGTGGTTTCACAGTTATCTGAACGGGCGCCGTCAGCGTATACGCATTGATGATAGTTACTCATCGTGGTGCACGATATCAGCTGGTGTCCCTCAGGGTGGCGTTTTATCACCTCTTCTATTTGCAATTTTCATAAACTCAATATCCCAACAATTAACTTCATCCTACCACCTCTATGCAGACGATCTTCAAATTTACACACAAGATACAGTAGAGCGGCTGCCTGAAGCTATATTTAGAATAAACCTTGACCTAGACCGTATTCTGGACTGGAGCAAGGCACATGGTCTTAGAGTTAACCCACTCAAAACTCAAGTAATCGTCGTTGGGGGTTCTAGGACCAATCTTTTGGAATGTCATCCTAGACTCGTTGCTGCATAGCCTAGAGATGGATGGAATATACTGCCAAGCCTTTGCAGATGATGTGGTTCTCGTTTTCACAGGACAGTCGGTCGGCAGCCTAGAGCGGTCTGTCAACTCAACGTTGGAACATGTGGCAACGTGGGGAAAACTAAACAAACTCAACTTCGCACCGCACAAGACCAACGCGATGCTTCTAACGAAGAAGTTGAAGTATGACATCCCACAGTTATTCATGGCCGGTACAAAATTGGACCTCGTTGAGGAGATAAAGCTTCTGGGCCTTATCATTGACCGAAACCTAGTTTTTAGATCCCACGTGTCCGCGCAATGCAAGAAAGTAGCTGATATCTACAAGCAGCTTGCATGTGCAGCGAAAGTAACGTGGGGTCTAAATAGTGAAATCACGAGAACCATATACATCGCGGTGGTGGAGCCTATTATGACATACGCCTCAAGTGCCTGGTACCAATCTGTAGAGCTGCAAATGAATAAAAATCAATTCAATGCGCTCCAGAGAGGATTTGCACAAAAGGTCTGTAGGTCATACCGGACGGTCTCACTCACCGCAGCACTGGCACTGTCGGGTCTGCTGCCATTGGACCTAAGGATCCAGGAGGCGGCGAACCTATACAGAGCCAAAAAAGGTCTGGCGAAAGACTATCTCCCACCCGAGACGGAGCTCGAACTCCGAGTGGGATATCTTGAACAGCCCCATCCATCTACCCTAACATCCGTGGAGTACGAACTGCTAGAAGACGCCGTCCCGCAGATCACCGGACCCCAAATTTACACAGACGGCAGTAAAATCGACGGAAAAGTAGGTGCTGCTCTAACCCAGTGGGAGGAGGGAAAGGAGTCAAGCTTCGCCACCTTTAAGCTTCATCCCGCGTGCACAGTCTTCCAGTCGGAACTATATGCACTGCACAGGGCTCTTCAGATGGTGAATTCGAGCAGGGACCCCGTAGTTAGCATACTGAGTGACTCGAGATCGTCACTCGACCTGCTGCGGAATCCCAGCTTGAACCATCCTCTGGCGAGAAGCATAAAGGAGAACATTGTCAGGATCCAGGAAGGAGGACGAGAGATCCGGATGTTCTGGCTTAGGGCTCACGTAGGCACTGTCGGTAATGAGAGAGCAGACGAGCTAGCGAAAGCTGCTGCACTCGAGGACACCACTCAGGACTGTGGAAGGATCCCCCTGTCTTACGTTAGGAGGAAAATTCGTGAAGAGTCGATCCGCAAATGGCAGGATCGATACGAAACCTCCAGTACAGGTGCGGTAACGAGAAGGTTCCTTCCAGACGTCCACAGTGCGTACCGGATAACTCGCTCTACAAAATTTACACCAGTACAAGTGCAAGTCTTGACAGGTCACGGGGGGATAGCCGAGTATCTTCACAGATTCAAGCTGAAAAACAGCCCGGGATGCGAATGCGACCCGGAAATCTGTGAAACAGTATGGCACATCATACTCGACTGCCCCCGTTTCCTAGCGGCTCGAACAGATCTAGAAGCCCGGATCGACAGAAACCTGGTCGAATCGGAACTGCACAACATCGTTGCAGATCCCGATTGCAGACCGCATTTTCTGTCATTCGCCGAGAAGATCTTCAGAGCTGCGGCAAGTAGGCACACGGATCTTCTGCCCCTCGAATCACAACCAATACCCGTTAGCCAAGCCACAAGTAGTGTCGGCTCTCGGCAGGAACCTACAGCCAAAAGCGTCGCTGTCCGCACGCTCCTCGCTTGCGGGGAGAGAGGAGTGCCTGGGATTAGAATCCGAGGAGTGGCACTCTTCATGGACAGCGCCAACGAGCGGCTTGGAATAGGTTTCTGTCGGACCGGGACTAGAAGTCACTTCACGATTTCACCTGGCTTGGCAGCACTCATAAATGGGAGCACGTCTAAAACGACCATGAGGCGCAAGGTCTACAGCGCGTTACCTGAGACGGAAGTGGCGGGCCACCGATGTCGACTAGTCCGATCGCACAACAAGACGATCGCTCTACTCGCATTGGAAGGCAACTACACCCCTTTCGCACAGGCATGTTCGATGCTCTCCATGTTGGGAGAAACGGGCGGAGGAGCGGAAGATCCCCGTGTAATTAGTGTAGATGCGATGACGGTCGGGTATGAGCAGGGAGAAGTCGTAGACCGGCTATGCTGTCTGAAAGCCTCAGAACATCATGAGGTGGTCGTGTACGAGGACAGAGGTGAAAACCTAAATTTCCTCAAGGCACACGACCCAAAAACAGCAACAGATAGCTGGGGACAACCCACGCCATCCTCGATCAGCGGATCCGAACGTGTCCAACAGAAAGCAGTCGCCGAAAGAACTGCACAACATCTAAGCAGTGTGCAGGAGCGGAAGAAGAGAGCCAAGGTCGGAGGCCATCTCAAGGGATTTCTAAACACCTTCAGCTCGATGCTGGAAAGTCTGTCTGGAAATCCCTTCCCAACAACGAGATCGGGAGACGACGAAGAGGCACTCGAAGAAGCTCGAGCCAAAAAGGCGAAACCTAAAGCTCCGTTATCGACGGGAACATCAAAGTCCAAAGTTCCACCAAAACCGGTACAAACGCAGGTAAAGAGAACAAGAGCCGACATGGGGCAGGTTGTTCCGCCTCGACTAGTAAATGCAGTGACTCCACAAGACCACGCGTACAATGCCTTCTTAGAGTTTCTCGCGATCACCAGAGCAACCGCAGACGTCAGACTCGGAGTGTGCAAGACCATCTTGCAACACTTCGAGCAGGGCAATGCGAAACTGCTGGAGGAGAAACTCGAGGAGGCAGAAGCAGCCATATACAACAACGGCAACTCCCAAGTAATAAAGGGAAAAATGTCAGGTAGTTATATGGCGGCTTACAACGCGACCAGTGGTTTCGTGGAGGTGTGCATTGAGGGAACTGAGAGCGGAGCGCCTAAATTCAACACCCCGCAAGGTGACCCCTTGGTTGTTGTCGCAAAGTGCACAAGGATCCTACTGGATGACAGGATTCTCGAAATGGCGAAAACCATATCGGGAAATCAGGACACTGCATCCAGCTGGAAGGATTGGGCACTACCAACAATTGAGTGGGTCAATGGAGTTCCGGGGTGTGGAAAGACAACCTGGGTGGTAGGGCACTTCGATGCTGACAAGGACGCCATCATCACTACAACATCAAACGCAGCTAGCGACCTACGGGAGAAGCTAGCGCCTCGTGTTGGTGACCTTGTCAAGACCAGGGTACGCACCATGGCTTCAGTCTTGGTGAATGGCTTCAGAGAGTCCAACAAGTTCAGCCGCTTAATGGTTGATGAGGCTCTCATGAACCACTTCGGAGCCATAGTCATGGCTGCCAAGCTGTGTGATGCCAAAGAACTGGTCCTCATCGGAGATGTCAACCAACTACCTTATATCGATAGAGAAAATCTCTTCGAACTGAGGTACTGCCGCCCAAACCTGGTAGCAAACATCAGCCAGGAGTTGCTCTGCACACACCGGAACCCCTTGGACGTCGCCTACGCCCTGCGCGAAGTTTACTCCGGTATCTACTCCTCAACCCAAAAAGCTCACTCGTTGAAGCTGAAATCCTATACTGGTGCCCAAATACCGCTCACGCTCCCCAATACGCTTTTCCTAGTCCATACCCAGGGCGAGAAGGAAAGGCTTATAGGACAGGGCTGTGGTGAAGGCACAGGTTCGCGCACGCTCACCATCCACGAAGCGCAGGGGTTAACGTTCGAAACAGTAGTTATTGTTCAAACCAAAGCTAGAACAATTGAACTACATCAGAGCGTTCCCCACGCGGTAGTAGCAGTCTCACGGCACACCACCAGCTGTACTTACTACACCGATGATGACAACGACGCAATAGGGTACTTCATCAAGCGAGCAATGGCCGCGTCCACTAAAAAGATCCTAGAGTATAATTTAAAAATGTCCATAAAGCACCGAAACGCAGCGGTCGTCGAAAAGTTGGCTCAGGAGATGAGGGATGCCAACTTGGAAACTTAAAGTTGTTTAGTCTAATAGTAATGTTCATTTAAATTGTCAAGTTTTTCAAAATGTAATAATCTTAATATCTTAAGTATAATCTTAAGTAATAGTAATGTAAAATTAGAATATCAAACTTTTCCAAAAATGTAATAATTATAAGTTAATAAGTAAATTGCAAACAAAAGCAAATACAACGAAAAAAAAAAAATTCATACAAAATATAATATACCACAAGAAAATATATATTAACAAAAAAAAAAAAAAAAAAATTATATATTATATGTATCCCTATCATAATAAAATGTATTAGAATAATATAGAAGTAAAATTTTCAAGTTATATAGAATCAATAATTTAAGTATTTTTCTTACTGAGTGAGATCCTTTCTCACAAAAATTGTAATAAAGTTAATAAATAAATAAAGTAAAATAAAAAAGATCACGGACCACAGAGTCTGTGGAGAGCAGCTGATAATATAAAAAAAAAAAAAAAAAAAAAAGTCAGCCGTAAGATGTTTGCCTCAGCGGGTTCTCTTAGGAGATTGCGTAACTTCCTTCCGACTGCCACTAAAATTTCGCTCGCGCAGTCTCTTCTTCTCCCGATACTAGACTATGCTGATGCTTCTTATCTAGATCTCACTGAACAGCAACTAGATAAACTTGAGCGCTTGCAAAACTTGGGCATCCGGTTCATCTTCGGCTTGCGGAAGTATGACCATGTGTCCGAATTTCGCAGTAAGCTCAAGTGGTTACCCATACGCCTTTGCCGGGATACTCACATCCTTCAGCATTTATATAACATCCTGTTCAACCCTTCCTCACCTTCCTATCTTAAAGAACGCTTCCATTTCCTCTATCAATCCAATCCTCGATCCTTGCGTTCATCTGACACACTCCAACTCAGGACACCTGTACACTCCTCCTCCTACTTTGATAAGTCTTTTACAGTGCAGGCTGTCCGGTTATGGAACGCGCTGCCGGTGGCTATCAGATGTGCCAAGTCACTTGCCATTTTTAAACGTATGCTCAGAGAACACTATCTGAGTATTTGTCGCTAAATATATATGTATTTATTATTAATTATTTGTTTCTTAAATAAGTCTAAGTATGTATCTATGAATTATTATGAGTAGTTATTATTTAGATTCATGTAGTTTTCATTAATGCAAGTTTTATATTTTTTTATTTTTATATAATTAGTATTAGTATGTAAGTACATGTAGTATGTCAGGTACACCCCAGGTAATGTCTACACAGTCCATTCCATCCAAAGGTTGTCTGGTAGAGATCGCTAATTAGCGATAAGACCGCCAATTGTATCCATAGATTTACGTAGTTGTTTTTTTTTTATATGTATTTGTTTCGTGGTGTACAATAAAGTATTATCTAATCTAATCTAATCTAAATTTCATCGAAATCAGTTGAGCCGTTACGATAGTGTTACGCCGAGGCTGTTAAACAATGAGTAATAATCGAACCTTCTCGAACGCTTTTGTCTTCTGTGTTATTGTTGCTATTGTTTATGGTTTCGCAGAATGGGGAGTGGCCATTGTGTCGAGGGACCGACCCTTTCCTGGAAGGATCAACATCGTTCTCGAACAATCGAAATGTGTGCGATATAAATAGGCCGGAGAGATGGCCGGACAGTCAGTCTGAGTGAGTCAGTTAGTGAGTGAGTCTCAGCGAGGCCCTGGAGGACTGACGTGGAGCAGGGTCTCGCGTGAACAGTAGTTGCTCGCGAGTCAGTCTGGATTAAGCTATAACGTGCGAACATTTCGGTGACTTTAAGTGGTGCAACAGTGATGTGAATTAGTGTGTTGTGATTACGTGTGACCAAGTTCGTGTATTCATCGTTTAGTGCTGAATAAAAGTGTTATTTTGGTTAGATCGATTCCCATTATTTTATCCCGAACCTTCAGCTCGTAACAATTTGGTGTCAGAAGTGGGATAAAATAATGCCGGTTCTACCAATGGATAACGTGGACGGTGTCAGGACGAGAGATCAACGACAACAGGAAATGGATGAAAGGCGGTTTGGAGATTCTCCGGTTCAAGAAGCTCGGCAGAGTCGTCAGACGATGGAGATAGAATCAGCCGCCGCCGAATCATTTGGAGCACCATCATCATCATCCATGGGCCAAGCTCCTGTGACAGGCGATCTTACTGCTATTATGGCCATGCTTTGTCGTCAACAAGAAGAGCAGGCTCGGTTGCAGGCAGAACAGCGACGTCAGGATAAGGAAGAGCAGCGTCGTCAGCAAGAAGAGCAGGCTCGGTTGCAGGAGGAAGAACGCCGTCAGCATAAAGAAGAGAAGCGTCGTCAACAGGAAGAGCCGGCTCGGTTGCAGGAGGAACAACGCCGTCAGCATTAAGAAGAGAAGCGTCGTCAGCAGGAAGAGCAGGCTCGGTTGCAGAAGGAACAGCGACATGAACAGGTGGAGCAGACTCGGTTGCAAGAGGAACAGCGACGTCAGGATAAAGAAGAGCAGCGTCGTCAACAGGAAGATCAGCGACGTTGGCCATAAGAGCGTGCTCGACTGATGAGGGAATCGTTCGGTTCATCTGGAAAGGAATTCCAGGAAGTGAAAGAACAGATAGAAATCATGAGAGCCGTGTTTTGGAGGCTGGAATTGGGCTCGACTGATGAGGGAATTGTTCGGTTTATCTGGAAAGTAATTCCAGGAAGTGAAAGAACAGATAGAAATCATGAGAGCCGTGTTTTGGAGGCTGGAATTGGGATCGCTGATGAGAAAGGGACTCTGGGTGTCCTGAAGTACTGGAGACGGCAATGTGGCTCCTCTAGTTGCTACATCTTCAGCGCGAGGTGCGCCTAAAATTGTTCGTGTTGATCGGCTGCCGCGATATGGGGCCAAGAATGCTCGGGACGAGCATGTTTTAGGAGGGGGCAGTGTTACGCCGAGGCTGTTAAACAATGAGTAATAATCGAACCTTCTCGAACGCTTTTGTCTTCTGTGTTATTGTTGCTATTGTTTATGGTTTCGCAGAATGGGGAGTGGCCATTGTGTCGAGGGACCGACCCTTTCCTGGAAGGATCAACATCGTTCTCGAACAATCGAAATGTGTGCGATATAAATAGGCCGGAGAGATGGCCGGACAGTCAGTCTGAGTGAGTCAGTTAGTGAGTGAGTCTCAGCGAGGCCCTGGAGGACTGACGTGGAGCAGGGTCTCGCGTGAACAGTAGTTGCTCGCGAGTCAGTCTGGATTAAGCTATAACGTGCGAACATTTCGGTGACTTTAAGTGGTGCAACAGTGATGTGAATTAGTGTGTTGTGATTACGTGTGACCAAGTTCGTGTATTCATCGTTTAGTGCTGAATAAAAGTGTTATTTTGGTTAGATCGATTCCCATTATTTTATCCCGAACCCTCAGCTCGTAACAATTTGGTGTCAGAAGTGGGATAAAATAATGCCGGTTCTACCAATGGATAACGTGGACGGTGTCAGGACGAGAGATCAACGACAACAGGAAATGGATGAAAGGCGGTTTGGAGATTCTCCGGTTCAAGAAGCTCGGCAGAGTCGTCAGACGATGGAGATAGAATCAGCCGCCGCCGAATCATTTGGAGCACCATCATCATCATCCATGGGCCAAGCTCCTGTGACAGGCGATCTTACTGCTATTATGGCCATGCTTTGTCGTCAACAAGAAGAGCAGGCTCGGTTGCAGGCAGAACAGCGACGTCAGGATAAGGAAGAGCAGCGTCGTCAGCAAGAAGAGCAGGCTCGGTTGCAGGAGGAAGAACGCCGTCAGCATAAAGAAGAGAAGCGTCGTCAACAGGAAGAGCCGGCTCGGTTGCAGGAGGAACAACGCCGTCAGCATTAAGAAGAGAAGCGTCGTCAGCAGGAAGAGCAGGCTCGGTTGCAGAAGGAACAGCGACATGAACAGGTGGAGCAGACTCGGTTGCAAGAGGAACAGCGACGTCAGGATAAAGAAGAGCAGCGTCGTCAACAGGAAGATCAGCGACGTTGGCCATAAGAGCGTGCTCGACTGATGAGGGAATCGTTCGGTTCATCTGGAAAGGAATTCCAGGAAGTGAAAGAACAGATAGAAATCATGAGAGCCGTGTTTTGGAGGCTGGAATTGGGCTCGACTGATGAGGGAATTGTTCGGTTTATCTGGAAAGTAATTCCAGGAAGTGAAAGAACAGATAGAAATCATGAGAGCCGTGTTTTGGAGGCTGGAATTGGGATCGCTGATGAGAAAGGGACTCTGGGTGTCCTGAAGTACTGGAGGCGGCAATGTGGCTCCTCTAGTTGCTACATCTTCAGCGCGAGGTGCGCCTAAAATTGTTCGTGTTGATCGGCTGCCGCGATATGGGGCTAAGAATGCTCGGGACGAGCATGTTTTAGGAGGGGGCAGTGTTACGCCGAGGCTGTTAAACAATGAGTAATAATCGAACCTTCTCGAACGCTTTTGTCTTCTGTGTTATTGTTGCTATTGTTTATGGTTTCGCAGAATGGGGAGTGGCCATTGTGTCGAGGGACCGACCCTTTCCTGGAAGGATCAACATCGTTCTCGAACAATCGAAATGTGTGCGATATAAATAGGCCGGAGAGATGGCCGGACAGTCAGTCTGAGTGAGTCAGTTAGTGAGTGAATCTCAGCGAGGCCCTGGAGGACTGACGTGGAGCAGGGTCTCGCGTGAACAGTAGTTGCTCGCGAGTCAGTCTGGATTAAGCTATAACGTGCGAACATTTCGGTGACTTTAAGTGGTGCAACAGTGATGTGAATTAGTGTGTTGTGATTACGTGTGACCAAGTTCGTGTATTCATCGTTTAGTGCTGAATAAAAGTGTTATTTTGGTTAGATCGATTCCCATTATTTTATCCCGAACCTTCAGCTCGTAACAATAGTAACAAACAAATATACGAACAACCAAACTTTCACATTTATATTATTAGTGTGATTATAAATCTAAAATATGTTGTTGAAATTGATAAAAAATACATTTATATACAGAAAGGGTTCAAGTTAAATGTGCAAAAGAATAACTTAAGTCACTGTGATAATCTAATTATTCATTTGGGTATCGATCTTTGATTTTTGTTTTAATCAACCAATTAAATCATGGGAATATATTTTAGTTTATTTCATTTTTAGGTCCAAACTTTACCTTCATTTTTTTTATAATATGCGATTGGCATCCCAGCTTTATTTAATAAAGATGGCATGCCAATCGCTTACTTTAATCATGCAAATCGTAAATTTTATGGATACTTATGTTTGTGCTGTGCTGAGAGGCGGAGGTATAAACCTTCCTAGTGATAAAATTGGCTATTAATATAATTCTAAATCATGTTGACTAGCCTGTAGTTGTTTTAATTATGCTCAAAACATATAAAAGATGATTTAAGCAAGGCACTTTCTTTTATGGCTTTTTAATTAACCATGACAAAAGTGGCCTGTTCGGGAGTGTCAGCATCGACCGCACTTTTGACAAACAAACAGGACCTTTTTTTTTTTTTTTTTTTTTTTCGAATGGACTAAACTCGCTGTTGGCCTCTGAGGCCGTGACAGCTTAACCGAACTTTTGGCGAGCGCAGATGGCGCTCAGCCCAGTAAGTTTTTTAGGCAACTAGCGCAAGGGCAACACTTAGGTACGAACCTCGGCTTGGGCTGTTGCCGGGATGGGGATAGGAGAGAAACGCCCGGGTACATGTTTGTACCTCGTATAGGCGGCGACTAAAGGGATTCGTCGACCTCGCCGGCGAGATCGGTAAACAAATAGGACCCCTGCGATCCTGTGAATATATAGCGTGTGTGGCAGTGGCGACGGTTATACGCAGCCGAGACAATCTAGTAAAGTGGGGATACATCTACCCATCCCGGAGTCAGTGCCACTTTACAAGCAATGGGTCACTTGCTCTCGTGTCCTCTCTGCCCGACCACCTTGCATACGAGAGGAATTATACCCGGCAACAGAGAGGTGTAGATGTCGCTCTCTATAGGGCTAATACAATTTTGATATTAAACAGCCATTGACACGACTTAACATGAAGTGATCAAAAATCTTATAAAAAAGGTTTGTTAACATCAGATTACCTAACTCTACATTAGATACTGTACTCTGTAATTTCTTTCTACAAATCCAGTTCCAAAGCCAACCTGTTGAATTTTCAACAAGTCTCAACAGTACATCACAATAAACCTAGTTTCAAGCGAATTCAAGAGCTAGTTTATTGCCTAAGTCTACAAGATTTTCATTTGTATATGTAGGTCTTCGGATCGCGCATTTGAAGTTAACGATCTCTGAGAATCTTAACGTGTCCAATTTAAGATATTATCTCGGCTTTTTATCAACTGAGATACAGCACAGATGCTAATTTTGTGGCACGGTGTGTACTTTTCAACTGTGAATGAAATACTTAAAATAAAAAAAATGGGCATAGTGGGAACGGATGTAGACGCTGTGGCAGGCCCAGAAAAAGATGGCGAGATGATCTGGAAGCATTGGAGCAGTAGTAGATGGTAGTAGCTGGATCTAGCCATTATCATCGTACACGAAGAAAAAAAATCTCAGTGACAAAAAATTCTAAATTTGATGGGAAAACCCCGTGTACGCTCCTATGAGCATCTTTTGCCCAGGGTTAAGACTAAAATATAATAATAATTTATTCAGATAACAATGGCTCCATTTTGTTAGCAAAAAGCTTAAATCTAGGGAAGTTAGTACCTAATTACTAATTGCGATTTACTCATCTGGGTGAGCTTACGTGAAATACAAGCATTTCCACACAACACGGGTAGAAATGCATACGACACGCTCATTGCGGTAATGCTACCTACTTCCCGACTCAAACTGCACTCTTCAAGCACTTACGTAATGTCGATCAAAATATTTAACAAACTACCTGACGCGTTGAAAAATGAGACTAATAATATAAAATTAATAAAACAACTAAAACACTTACTAACTACTAAAACCTACATAAACACCGTTTTTGTGCTGCAGAAGAGGGCTGTTCATGCAATTTATAATATGGGCCCCAGAGAATCATTACGCAATAAGTTTAAAGAAATAAATATTATGACATTCCCTTGTCAATACATCTATGAAAATCTAATGTATGTTCACAAAAATATTAATTTGTTTAAGAAAAATAGCGATAATCATAATTTTAATACTAGAAATAAAGATAAACTCGCTGTTGCCACTTGTAGACTCCATAAAGTTAGTAAATCGTTTAAAGGGCAAGGTGTACGCTTTTATAACAAACTCCCAAGGGATGTACAAAAATTGACAATTAACAAATTTAAAAACGTAATTAAACAAAATCTTTATAAAAGAGCCTACTATAAAATATCGGATTATTTAGATGATAGAGAAGCTTGGGATTGAAACTGCTCCAACTCGTTCAAAATGTTACAAGACGTAATTTCTTTTCTGTATTATGTATTGTAAAAGGATCATTAAAAAAAACAACCAGCCTCGTTTTCTTGCCTTTCTTTCCTGGCTTGGTCGCGAAGGAACAGGCAGTAAAATTGATGTTTCAAAGTGATCCTTGTGATTTTAATGAATAAAAATATATGACTTTTTTTTATACAATTGACGAATATTTTAATGACAAATTTTAGATGCTTACTTACAAACTACTTTGACAATAAATTGGAATGTTTTCTTTTTAAAATGAATATAACCTAACAAGAATAATATTATGTTGTTTGTTGTTCTCTCCAAGTTATTGTTGTCCCAACAGGGTCCATAATGATCATGTACCTATTAATTACATAAACGATTGAGTATTGACTGCCTCCGTGGCGCAGTGGGCGTATAGCCGGCTGAGACGCAGGAGGTAGCGGGTTCGATTCCCGCCACGGAACAAATGTTTGCATGATCTACAGATATTTGTTCCGGGTCTGGTTGTTTTTCTATATACCTATTATAAGTATGTATTTACAAAAAAAAAGTATATAAGTATTCTATCAGTTACCTGGTTCCCATAGTACAAGCTCTGCTTAATTTGGGGCTAGATAGCACTGTGTGAAATGTCCAATATTATTTTTATTATTATTGAGCTTCCACATCAGAGGCCAATTAAGTTTGTTGGCGATGACGTTCAGGATGGTGTTTAAAAAAATCTCATTTTATAGATTTTAGTTCAACCTTTTGTGTCTTTTTACATACCTACGAGGGGAGTTCCTCGCTTGAGCTTTGCTGGTCCAGTCTCAACATTATTAGGCACACGCCCACCTTATGAACTCTACTCGTCTCAGGTTGCAAGCCCAATATTTTTAAAGTTATACCAATATACATATAATGCTTGTTAAATTTACATGCGTTGAACCGTTACGTCCAAACAGAGCGCTCGGCAACGAGTGCGTGAACAAATTCATAATACATACATAACTGCTTATTGATCATTCTTGGTCACTTAGAACAATCGATAGTATAAGGCTACTTTCAAGTTCAAAGGCACACGTTTTGGCTGGAGTAACCTACCCGTATAGCTTTTACGCCTTAAGTTTGATGAAATGAAATGATTTATTTTGCTGAATGTATGGTTGTTTATAGATGTTATACGAGTAATAATAGTGACGAGGCTAATTATGCGGCCGAAAGTGTGGAAGTCTCGACATTGTCAGTTAGGACTCTTAGGACTTAGCGACCGAAAAGTCATCGCTAATAATATCCAGACTTCCGCCGCTGAAGTAAAAGTTATCAGAATTGTATTACTGGAATATATTTTTTTTTCTGTTTCGTATTATAATTTAAATAATAATAATAAAATTGTTGGACAAAATACACATAGTATGTAGGTAGGTACATGAATACATAATGAACACTGAAAAATGCGGTACTTAGTATAAAACCGTAATACACATTTATGAACATTTATTACATACTAGCTGTTGCCCGCAACTTCGTACGCGTTACACTACCTACTAAATGTGTAGGTAACCTAGAAATACAGCTAAACTCGCTGTTGCAACTTGACTTGACACTTTTATCCCATGGGACCTGATTAATTATATAAAAAGTAACCCATGTGTTAATCCAGCTTATAATCTACGTGTATGCACGTAGATTATAACTTGGTTTAAACCAAATTTCATCAAAATCGGTTCAGCTGTTATGACGTGAAAGAGTAACAAACATCCACACATGCATCCATATACAAACTTTCGCGTTAATATATATTAGTGGGATTTATGAATGAATGTATAATTTAATTATTTCGATGTAGGCAATTTAAACTATTAATTTGCTACCTATTTAAAGTGTGTTAATTCATTTGTTTACTCTTGTTATTATTTTTTGTTTGTATGCCGAGGTAAACGGTAGTGTCGAATCCAACCATTAAATTCAAATGAAGATAAACAGGCAGCAGTGATGCTGCCTGTTTATCCGCAGCATCACTTCCAATGTTGCATCGAGATTATCCTAGATTTATTTACAAGAGTTCTGATTTCTAGGTAGGTTTAAAAATCAATATTTCAATTGTTTTTCTACGTTTCTTCCAAATTGGTTCAACATAAACGATAACCGAACGTCAGAACGACAAAAATGCAAACTTTTGCGTTAACTCATATATGTACATAGCATAGCAGGATTACTACAGGATAGAAAGAGGTTCTCTCACTATTTTTCTAACTATATGATTAGGAGAAAGCAAACTGAATATCCATGTTTACTCCGTAGCACCAATTCCATTCAATTCGCTAAGAACAATAAAAATCACAATACATAAACCATGACGAAGCCAGTTCACCATACCCATTGACGGCCAGTTAAACAAACATGCTTTTCAATACAGAGGCCGTTATATAGTTTGTTTTTACCAATTTTAGAACGACTTGCGCAATGATGCCTAAACGTATTTAGTGGCTAAATATGATTTAAAGAGTTATCAAATCATACAAGTACTTCTAAACATGTTAAGTCGCTAAATATTCCTCATAAAGACTGATATCAAACGGAGTTTTATGTGTTTATTAAATTAAACTCGAATCAAATTCGAAATTCATTTAGATAAGAAAATAACAAGGATCATATTAAAGTCATAAACGCCTAAACGAACAATAAATTAATTATGTACCTACCTATTTAAAAAAAAATTATGAACATTATTTGAATATTATTTTTGGTAGGTATTGAAGTTTTGGTTTATTACGTAATATGGATAGGTACAAGGTGTTTAGTATTAAACAGTTTATGTGCAGCCATATTCCGCGTGCAAGGTCGATTTTAATTAATCGAGCGAAGCGAGATCTCTAAGTCGACTTGGGCAAATCGGCGTTGTATGTATGTTTGTTTGTCCGAGAATAACTTTCGTAGCGTTTATCCGATCATCATGAAATTTGGTATAGGTAGATAGTGATGGCACCATTTCGGTGTGACTAAATGAGCTAAAAATGTTGGAGGGTTGTTGAGATATTGGGATTCAATAGGGGTAAAAAAAAATTTAAATGAGACTTTTGGGTCAAGTGGGACGTCAAATGAAAGGTCTTCATTAATTTCAACCCTGTTTTTATTTTTAGTTTAATTTTTGTAGTTTTTGAGTTACTAGCCATAATAAAAACAAAACATTGACAAAATTCACAGAGTACACCAGTGACCCCTCTTGAATCCCAATATCTCAACAACCCTCCAACATTTTTAGCTCATTTAGTCACACCGAAATTGTGCCATCACTATCTACCTATATACCAAATTTCATGATGATCGGATAAACGCTATATAAGTTATCATCGGACAAACAAACATACATACATACAACGCCGATTTGGAGATCTCGCTTCGCTCGATCAAATATTGGAAAAAGTCACGCAAAATGAAATTATGAAGAAAATTCATTTTCTCATACATAGATGCAGCTAATGATGGCTGATTGACAATACCGGGGCGAGATTGACAGCACGAGTCATATGCATGTCAAGGCGTTACGAAATTCGACGGGTCAGATAACGTACAAATAAAGACAATAAGCAAATCGGCATTACATTCGGCATGAGACAGCTGGAATTAAGTTTTCAAATGTCACACATAACACAAGGCTCTTGAGGATTCAGCGCACGAATAGGGAAGTTTTGCAATGCCGGTGGCGGCGCATTCGTTATGTAATTCAATAAAGGCGAAATAAGGCTAAGTGATTCTACTAATACAACCCGTTTGTTGATAACGCTATTTGACAAACAATAGTATTATTGTTATACAAGGGCCATAAGCGATCTATTAAAATGAGTCGAGGGTGTTATTGATCGCTCACTCGACCCATATCACGATGAGTATAACTCATAACTTTTCATCACGAAATCATAAAAGTATTATTATAAATAAGGGATTTATCATGTACCGTTTTATAGGTGTTACGACCGACAATGTTTCGGTTCAATTCGTGAACCTTCATCAGGGTGAGTGCGATCCGCTTCGAACCACATCTTGCCTCGCACTATTTATAATAATGATTGAAATAAATCACGAATTTTTCTAATTAAAAAAGTATTTTTCATAACAACTTGTTGCAAAAAAGATAATTTGCTTTCCTGGTTGTCCATTGTTTTTGTTGTCTTTATACAACCTGACTGTGGTCTCTTTAATTTCTAAATAGAAATAAGGATTTGTCAGGAAACTTGTATTTCGATATAGCATTTTTTTTTATTGTTTTGTTTTGTTATTGCGCCATGTCCCGATTGTGATTCCAATATAGCATAAATAAGAATGCGGCCAGTTCTACTTTTAAATAGAAATAAGGATATATCATGGATATTGTATTTCACTTTAGCATTTATAAATGTAATTACATTCCATTCATACTTTCAGAGCATGTGCGTGAGTCTGTGTGAGTGATGAAAATATTTTTTCTCTATATCCATAGATTATATAAAAAATCGTAACAGATCTTCGCGCATCGACGCACATAATGGTCATTCTTAAACGAAAGACATAAACGCGCTGCACTCAAAATCACTGAATTATTACTAGTGGTTCACCCCGAACTGAAATCTCGCGAGTCTCCCATAAAAAATGTATTATTTTTTACCTAATCTTTAACTATAAAAATAGTGCCACGAAATGCATAACTAACTTGACCTACAGTTACATTCAAATTAACGAGAGTTCATGTTAATTGGTTACCCTTTTTTGGGGTAGAAATAACAGTTATTCTGGATTTGAGACTTTTCCCTATATTTGTCACTAAAGCATAGTATATTAGTTATACGCATACTAAATTTCAGCACTGTGGGGTCACTGGTGTACCCTGTGAATTTTGTCAAAGTAAAATTTTTACTATGGCTAATAACTTAAAAACTACAAGGTTTAAACTAAAAATAAAAACGGAATCAAATGTACTTACAAAGACCTTTTATTGGACGTGCCACTTGATCTGTTAATCCCATTGTGGTTTTCTTTTACCCCTCTTGAACCCCAATATCTCAAGAACACCCCTCCCCCCCCATATTCTTGGCTCATTTAGTCACACCAAAATTGTGCTATCACTACCTACCTATGTATCAAATTTCACGATGATTGGATAAACGCTTTGAAAGTTATCCTCGGACGAAGAAACATACATACAGCGCCGATTTGTCCAAGTTGATTTAGAGATCTCGCTTCGTTCGATCAATTAATACATTTCGCAAAGTAATTACGAGAAACTGATTCCGATTCACATACAACATTTTTCTTTAAAAAAAACATATTTTTGTTTGTTTAGTACCACCTTGGGTCTCACTTGGTACGCAGACCCATGAAGATATCCAACAAGGTCAACAAGTCAGATGCTCGTCCAAACATTACTTTTGATACATGCCCACTTTTTCCATAGAAGTTAAGTAATCAGTGAGAGGTTGCAAGCCCATCGCCGTTTACCTTAGTATTTCATAATTGAAATCGCTATCGCTTTCTCCATAATCTCCATCATTCCTATTCACGAGTTATCACTTACCACGGAACTACACTTGAGAGCAATAAAATCGCACATCCGCACATTTTTACTTAAAAGTTAATTTTTTTTTATTTGGAGCTTACAGCAAATTAAAATCAAATTAAATTAAAGTGCATAATCTAGGCATTCGCAGAACTAATAAAGGGTTGACATTTACCTTTAAAAACAACTCATTAGCAACATAACAATAGACCCCCTTATGTCGCTCGATCCAGGTAAGGCCGGCGGCGAGATTTATCGCAGGTATAAAAGAGTGCATATTGAGGGAATGGTCATCATTTGCATACCAACGTATGTACAGTGTGAAAGGTTCTCTATTGATATTGGCTTCAAACGGAACACGAAAATGGATACTACACCAGAAGTAGCCGCTCAAGTGGTTGCCCTTGTTGAATCGGGGCTTAAGCAAAGTCAAGTGGCTCGACAATTGAGTTTGAGCCGATTTACCGTTCGGCGTGTATACCAGAGGTATCAAGAGACTGGTGGCTACCAACGGCGACAAGGATCGGGCCGTCCCCGTGCTACAACAGAGCGTGATAACCGCTTTCTTATAACGACATCTTTAAGAAATCGTCGTTTGAACGCAGTTCAACTGGGCCAACGACTTCAAGAAGTTCGTGAAGTAGAAGTTAGCCGGTGGACAGTCAGAAGACGATTGAGAGAAGGTGGCCTGACTGCACACAGGCCAGCAAACGGGCCGAAATTGACCCCAGCCCACCGAGAAGCCCGCCTTCAGTTCGCTCGAGACCATTTGAATTGGACCGAAGAGCAGTGGAGTGCAGTCCTGTTCTCTGATGAGTGCAGGATGTGCTTGCATGGCAACGACGGACGGGGGAAGGTGTATAGAAGATCGGGAGAGCGATTTGCCCAATGCTGCATAACAGAACGTGTCGCCTATGGCGGTGGATCAATCATGTTTTGGGGAGGCATGTCTATGGAAGCAAAAACCGAGCTTGCCTTCATTACCGGACCGAATACTGGTCGCCAATCAAGAGGATTGACTTCCATACGATACATTGAGGAAGTACTCGAGAGCCACGTCGTACCTTTTGCTGGGTTTATCGGCGAAAACTTTCTGTTTATGCAAGATAATGCAAGACCGCATACTGCTGGCATAGTGATCGAGTACCTTCAAGAGGTGGATGTGACCGTTATGGAGTGGCCAGCTCGAAGCCCAGACCTCAATCCCATCGAACATCTATGGGACGAGCTGAAAAGAAGAGTTCGAGGCCGAGATGCTCCTCCATCGACTCTACAGGAGCTGCAACAGGCGATCGCAGAGGAATGGGAGGCTATTCCTCAAGACTTTATCAAAAGTCTAGTAACATCAATGAAAACACGGATGGAGTCAGTGATTCAGGCTAGGGGAGGGAACACTCGGTATTAATAACAAACTTTAAATTAATTTTATCTTTTAATTTCATAACTTTGACACCAATACTTGAATAAAGAATTTTTTACTAAACATGCATTTTTGTTATTGATCCACAAAAGCATTTTTATGTAATGATTGAAAGACAAATACCACTGGATAGGTATTAAAATAGACTATGAATCTGCATTACAGAAACATAATATTTTTTGTTTTTTTTTAGTTATGTCAAAAAATCATGAATGTGCGATTTTTTTGCTCTCAAGTTTATGTACGGAAGCGCATGCGCATCGAACGTACTCTACCTACTAATGTTCCTTTATACTCTGTGGCTTTTAGTTACATCATACGATTCCTATCGGATCGTTACATGTACGTCACGTGAGATGAATTTTGTGTGCGATTACACCATCTTTAAAAATAGTAACACAAGAGTACCTTCTACCTTATCCAGACTATGCCCTACCTGCTTAACATGCATGCACCAACATGCACCATGCAAATAATAAATAACCATGCAATTAATAACTAGTGGTTCTTCCCGAACTGAGATCGCGCGAGTCTACCATAAAAACAATAAAAATATTATTCGTAATCTTTGACTATCAAAATAGTGCCACGATAAGTTCAATAATTACAACAATAAAAAGAATTGGTTCAATAACTGTTAGTTCTCACTTTTACTGTCATCGAAACTTACATATTTTTACTTATATATTATTTTTTACCTTTCTTTTAGTTTTGAAAATGTTAACTAAACAAACAAGCTCACTTTAATATTATATGCGAAAACATGTATAAATGGTAATAAGACGTTTTTAAAGTTGTTCTTGTTAGAAATAAGTACTGTTTGTTTTCCGAATAAAATAAAATAAAATATAAATAATCATCTTTCTTGACCTACAGTTTCATTCAAATTACAGGTAACGAGAGTTCATGTTAATTGGTTACTCTTTTTGGGGTACACATTGCAGTTATTCTGGATTTCAGACTTTTGTCTACATTTGTGATACTTAAGCTAGACGCATACCAAATTACAGCACTGTGGGATTACTGGTGTACCCTGTGAATTTTGTCAAAGTTCAGTTTTTATTATGGCTAATAACTCAAAAATTATAGACTTTACTAAAAATAAAAACGGGGTCGAAATGTACTAATGAAAACCTTTCATTTGACGTCTCACTTGACCTAATAGTCTCATTTTCATTTTTTTTACCCCTCTTGAACCCCAATATCTCAACAACCCCCCCACATTTTTAGCTCATTTAGTCACACCAAAATTGTACCATCACTACCTACCTATGTATAAAATTTCACGATGATCGGATCAACGCTTAAAAAGTTATCCTCGGACAAACAAACAAACAAACATACATACATACAACGCCAATTTGCCCAAGTTGATTTGGAGATCTCGCTTCGCTCGATCGATTAGTGGTATTTTAAAATTTAATGTCAAAAAAATCAACTGTATAAAAACATTTGTCATCATTCGCCACCCGTACTGATGATGATGATTTTAATAATATTAACTGTCGTTGTAGTATTTAATATATTGTGCAACTTTATTTAAACAAACACATAAATATAAATTTTATCAGCAACATCTTTTATCATGTAACAATCCTTCTGACTTTGTAAAAGCTACTCACCATCATTATCATCACATCAGCCTTTGGACGTCCACTGCTGAACAGTTGAACAGTTTGAACACACACAGGCCTCTCTTGTATTGTGCGGCCTGCCCCAACGGCCAATCTATCAACTTATCAAAATTATGTAGATATATTGCTATTACCTAAGTAGGTCTAAACTATCGATTTCCTTTCTGGGTTGATATTTTTAATATATTATGTAAATTTCTTGCAGATATTATCTAACTACACAATTAATGAACTGATTCATAATACCCCAAAATGAATTCGGATAAACATTTATTTAAATCCTTTTGACCTGTTATTACATAATATCCGTTTCTATTAGAATATTGAATTCTCGTAAATAATCGATAACATAACTTGATAATGACCTCCATTATTGATCTATGAATATGTATCAACCGATTTCCAATATTAATATTCATAATTATTTATCTGTTTATTCTTTTACGAGGGTTATGTTTCAAGAAACCTGCTTTTGAGAAGCAATTTATGATATGGGCTTTACTTTTCTGTGGGAAATATTGTACTAAATATAGTGGACCGAAATCTGACCATGTAGAAATTATTAGTACATTGCTGCAGTGGCCAGCAAAAAAGGCATTGATGGACGAATGTGTAAATGTGTACGCAAGTCCATCAATGTCTAGTTGTGGTCAAGGCTTGTATAGTACTTTTCTCAAATTTATAATGCGCAGAAATTATAAAATAAAATATACAATTACTTTTCAAAATCAATAACTAACAACGAAAAACAATAATTTTTCCGTGCTAAGGTGTTCATTTGTTTTTTTTTTTCAATTAACAGCTTTCTATTTGCAAGCCAGTTCGAAATTTAAATAAAACCTTTGCTATGTTACCTCCGTGGTTGCCATGTTTCGGAGTAAAAGATTGTTCCATTTTTAAATTATACGTCAGATATGATTTTACTATTTAGTTTATTTGGCCGCTAAACCACTACAGATATTAACATGGATTTTCATACTACTTTTGCCGGCCGCTGCTCACATGTATTTGGCTAGTACAGCAATTTCGATTTATCTCGAAGAAAGTTGTCAAAATAATGCTCAAATTTCCAACCATGTTTGAAAAAAAACATTTTTATAAACATAATTGAAATAAATAAGGAAAATTCCGTATTACAATAAATTACTTTATTACAAAATTTACAAGCATGAACATATAAAAATAATAAACCTAACTCTAAAAACACCGGGAGGTCATATCACTAAAAAGCGATCATATTCATTGAATGACCTCAAATCTAGGTAATCATCAGTAGGTAGCGTAGGTTTAGGAGTCTAGGCTCCGAATGGTGTTTCCACGAGCTTGTCATTAGGTGGTAATGACGGCATTTGGGAAGTGGTCAGTATGACCTCGTTTACGAATATATCCTAACGTATGACCTCATTAGCAAAACCAATGCAAGTTAAATGGCGTAAATGACAGACAGACTTTTAATATTTTGCAAACTAAAAAGAAAGTACGAAAATGGACCACTTATTTCTAGAATCAGCATTATGATACAATTTTATTTACGTGCCGTGAAACACATAGCATTATCTTGATAAGAAAAGCGATAATTTGTCTCATCATTTTCAGTTTTACATGCAGGCTATCAGATGCTGTCAGCCTACCTTTTCAATATCTTATTTTTTTTAGCATTTTTTTGCTTATTTTGCAAAATTATGAAAACTAACTGTATTATGTAAAACTGTAACTGTACTAACTACTTTGAGTTTGTTAGTGCTTAGGTTAAATTTTATTGTTGTTGTGTTTATTTTTCTTTATTACTGTGTGGTTTTTTGAATAAAATGTTTTCTTTCTTTCTTTCTTACTATCTAGGTAGGAGCTTTATTAATTCACGAGTTATTTTTAGTGACTTGTTTGAGGTATAGTATTGTTACGAGCTGAGGGTTCGGGATAAAATAATGTAAATGAATCTAACCAAAATAACACTTTTATTCAACACTAAAACGATGAATACACGAACATAGTCACACGTAATCACAACACACTAATTAACACCACTGTTGCACCACTTAAAGTCACCGAAATGTTCGCACGTATAGCCAAATCCAGACTGACTGTCCGGCCATCTCTCCGGCCTATTTATATAGCACACAGTTCACAACACTCGAACGATCTCGATCGTTCCAGGAAAGGGTCGGTGTTTCGACAGAATGACCACTCCCCATTCTGTGCAACTGCAGGTAAAAACGTAGCATGCAGGTATATTCTATACCAAGTATTACGTATTCCGTGACACAGTAGGTAAGCCGAGAGCCATCGAGAAATTTCGACTATTACTTATTGTGTAACAGCCTCGGCGTAACAGTATGGTGGCCCGGGACGCGGAAGCTACCTGAAGTTTTTTTATGATAAACAAGTAGTAGGTACTTTTTTTCTTGAACTGTGTGGAGGCCCTGATTAAAATGTTTATTTATTTCTTTCTCTCTAACTGGAAGTTACTCTGTAAAATTGTTTGAATAGCTGTAAGTATTTTTCCTTGATAATCCAATAGATAAATGTATGTCTTCATAATATAATTTATTATTTTCTTACATATACCTATATTAACCCTTAACACTCGAGAGGTGACTCTCACTCACCATGGGATGTGTTACCGCAACTCGAGAGGTGACTATCGCTCACCACTTGGTTTGCTGCGGTAACTCGATTCGCGGGACTAACTGTTTTTGTTTACTTTCTTCGACGCGGGTTCTTACACTTTTTCTATATAATTTTATGAAGCGTAAATGGAGATAAGATTTTCTTATCTGGGATTAGTAACATCCAAACAAACGAACCGCAACCGCAACCGTTCGAACCTGACAGTCGTGGCAGAGAGACTACTGAATTTAAAGTTTTTGATCCCTAAAAATATGGAACGTAATCCTGAATTAAGTTCAATTGAAGATGATTTCGATTTCACGATGCTTGGCGAGGAAATTACGGCTCTACACAGAGAGCTTCAAGATACAGAGAATAACAGCAGTAGTGACGATAGTGACGAAGTGAGAGGTGTCAGAAGGCGAAAGATCCACTAAAGAACAGAGAAGCGAACGGCCGCTTAATCACTTACGATATTTGAAGACATTAGTCAAGCAATTGACTGGAGATTTCCACCAGCCGCACGACCGAGCCTCGACTTCAAGCGCCAAATCCGAAAACATCCGCCTAAATGGCAGGATGCATAGCATTCTAACAGGAGTTAGATGCGATTGCAAAGTCTGCTCCCGAAGAAATAAGCCCGGCAAAAGACACCAAACAACGTATTATTGTGACACTTGTCCCGACAAGCCGGGCGTATCTCGCCAGTTCTTATCTCAAATACCATACAATGCTAAATTACAAAGAGTAACCGTTTGACAAATTATCATCTTAAATATGTAAAGATACATTTAATATTAAAATATAAAAGTTTTGTGTGATACTTTATGTGTGTAATCTTTTTAAGTTAGAGGTAAGAAATTCACCAAATACGCTACGAAACGCTTCGAGTTGCTGGTGCGCCGCGCGAAAAAGGTCCCGAGTGCAAAGGGTTAACCCCTGACAAGCACACATCTAAAAGGTATACCTCTTTAGGCATTGAGGGTAAAAAGTACCCAACACATTTCATTTTCAAATATTTTGGTCCCTAATAAAGTTAGATTTTTTTTCTTTTTTTTTAATTATTGCTCGAACAATTCTCTATAAAATAGATATAATATTAAATTAATTAGAGTCAATTGAAATAGATAAAAATACTATCGAAGCTAAAAAAGGTGCGTTTTTGAGATTGTTTTGTTTTTGGGCCGTATCTTTAATTCTAACGGACTAAAATAATAAAAATTATAGTGATTTGGAAAGCTTAGAAAGTGCTCTAAAGTATAGTGGAATTCGTTTTTTATCCGCTTCAAAAAGTATAGTTATTTTTCTACTTGAATGCATTAAAGTAGCGTATGCTAAAAAGTAGATACAGGACGGATTTTTAAAGAAATCAGAGATCTATTACTCATTGTAGTCTTTATTTTCTAGCATGAAAATACAAATAAACATAAAATATATATTTTAAATAGAATTTTTGTTACAACACTCTACGCACATAGGGCATCGATGTCTTTTACACATAGATTTTTCACACTGCGGACACATCATGGTTGTTTAACTCCTAATGAATAATGACAATATGAACATCTTGTTTTGGATATTGATATGACTTCAGAATAATTAACAGCAGGTGTTTCGTAGTTGAGAAGTTGAGCTATCATCAGTTGTTTCGTCGTTAATAAGCACAGTAGAATTTCTCCTTCGTTTACTCATCTAAAACAAATATCACAATTTACGGAACTATTCAAAATGTCTAAAAATATTTTATATGTCAACACATATACATATAAGTATAAGTTATATATATATATATATACAACTTATACATGCATATAAATAAATAAATTTCCATAAGTTCATAAATATTTTGTGCTAGAATTGTAATCATAAATTATTACTTACTGTAAATAAAAAAAGAAACACTCGTATGATCCGATAAAAAATTCTTGAACACTTGACTGTCTACACTTAACTGGCACACTGGGTTAAAATTACCCACAACTTTCCGCGCTCACTGCGTTGTAACACCTGAATCTCACCAACGGCTACTGAACACGCTTCCTCTAGGTCTCAACAAAACATCGCTGGAAGGGAAGGCCCTTTTTTAAATATACACAAAGAATTATAACGAAATAAAATCTTAGGGTGGGTACTTTGTACCCAGTGTGCTTGTCAGGGGTTAATATTATTTTTTTACCATCTCGTTGATATATGCTGTTTTTGTTATGGTTTGTTTTTGAATTGTGTTAGTTTTATTGATTATTTTTTTGTTTAATGTGTATGACTATTATATTCATAAAAACAATTAACCAATTGTATGAATGTATGAAGCTCTGCTGAAAGTCCCAAAGCTTCATGATGGAAAAACCTACCTAAAAGCAACAAAACTAACACAAAGAGCCAATGAATTGATTCTAAGGTATTCAACTCAAGACCCTTTCTACATTACAGATTGTAGATTGAAACTCTAGATTTTACATATATATCTCGTGTATCAGAGAGAGAGCTGATGTCATCAGGAAGCGTGCGTTCTGCGTGTCCAATTAATTGATTTAATGGGGTGTTTTATGGACAAAGACACTTAATAGTATCTTAAACAACAATCTTGTATCTTAGAGGCTCTTTGAGTTCAAGCCCTTAGGAATGGCAGATGGCTTACCAGATGTTTATTAGAAATTAAGCGCGACATATATTTGCATGTTGTGCCAAGTGCACTTGCATTGTATCATACTAACATTATAAATGCGAAAATGAGTTTGTTTATTTACATTTATATCTGTTTGTTACGATTTCACGTCGTAACGGCTGAACCCTTTTCGATGACTATGACCTGGATTAGACATAGGCTACTTTTAATTGTCAAACCATGCATGCGAAGCCGCGGCAGCTAGTTATATTATAATCTGAGAAACGCTACTTTCGTTGGCAAACAAGCATACGGCCCACCTGATGGTAAGCGTCAAGTATTATTGTGATAAAACACTTAAAACCACTCATAGCTAAAGACAGTCCGCCCGAGTTCCGCCGCGTTCATAAATACTCGCGAGCGTTGTTATATCCAGAAAACTTTGAATATTCTAGTAAGCGCTGGTACCGCAGAGGCACGCCCGCCGTGCCGCCACAGCGACTTGTTGTTTACAATGCGGCCGGCATGGGCATTGGCAGTGGGTATTACCTAATCTGCAACACATCTTGACGGCAGCTAGTCGTACAATGTGTATCGATATATCGTGATAGGTATTTCGTGTAGTGAAGAATGATATATTTATCTTGAACTGCACATTATCTGCAATGTGCCTCCATTCATCAGATAAACAATATATTTATTCTATACCTACAGAGATTTGCCTTTATCTAAAGACGCAGTCGGTATTGTTGTATGTAAATGGCGAGCACGTACGTAATGAATAAACATATATAACAAGAGATATGCAAGGTCGTCTGTACAGTCAACAATGTAGAGAATAAATAATTAAATAATGCTGGATATTTCACATAACGCTATCTAGCCCCAAACAAGGCACTAGGTGTAAGGGGCAGCCTTACTCGAACGACAGACGGGTGACAACGACCGGCTTACGTAATAAGCCTATGGAAGTCTTGAGGTGGCGTATCTAATTCACAGAACACAATAAAAATGCATGTTCTACAATTATCTTTGTTTAGAATTGTAGCCAGTGCGCCTTATTTGACAAATTCGGATTTATAGTGAAGTCTTTGAACTAGATATGACATTTTTAGGTAATAATCTTATTAGGAATACCTACATATTAGGTTAGTGCCCACGCATCTCACACCTCAACCAGGTCGAATACGCTACACAGAGTTTTCTCGTAGTTAGTAGAATCTGTTTGATTCACTCTTGTCGATACAACTGATGCAATTCCCTCCATTTGTCTCGTTCCAAGGTGGTCTCTTTTATTTCTTTTATTCACAGATCTTTTCCTTATTATTATTATACACATTTATTACTTAACACAGGTTTTAGGCCTGGACCTTTACAAAGGCATTACCTGGTCCGAAGCCAACGAATAAAACGCAACAAAAACAAGATGGAGGTGATAGTAACAGATGGTAGTACTATTGCAACACTTGGATTAGAGTTCGGGCTATTGTTAGAGTAATGCTTATGAAATAGAGTATGGGTTATTAGAGAAATGAGATACGGCACCTGCCAATCCTGTAATATTAAGAATGATTGATGCAGGTGGTGGCTAGCCGTCCACTAAACGGGCCCCATAAGTGCCGCCAATAGAAGGCAGCGTAAGGGGCAACGTTGGTGTGGGCGGTTAAAGGGTTTTGAGAGGTGTGCTGCAGTTTCACTAAGCGCTACTCCCGGCTTTATGCCTTTAACACTTCAACCCTTGGAGCATAGGTTCCGCTCTTGCGCCTCCACCCTTGACCGGCCAACTAAGGCAAACCAAGGGTCAGGGGTTTCTGTCAACCCTGGGAGTAATGAGGCTCCGCGGTGTCGCCACGCACCGGACGCTCGCCACAAGCGTGCCCTATTATCTGCCCTATATATATATTATTATGAGCCCATAATCCCACTGCAAGGCAACGGCCTCCCTTCCCTCTTTCCGCGGTCGCGTGGTAGGCCCAGGCGGAGATGGAGGTGCATGAACTGGATGCATACCATAAAGAGTGGCCCCAATTAGCCAATAACCGGGATCTTTTCGTTAATTAAATTAATCTGGCTCATGTAGCTTATTCGCGACCTTCTTCCTCGTTTTCCCTCTATTTTTTTTTTATGATTGTTCTTATAATGTCATGTCGATTAAGATGACCATCTTTCCCCGTCTATTTTGGATAGTTCATAATAGAGTTCTTCTCTTGTTTACTCATTTCAACAAGTTTTCGTTTGTCACCTTTTTCGTCCAGTTTATTATCTCAGTTCGCCTCCAGTGCCACATCTCGTACGCTTCCAACCTTACTCTATCTCTCTGCGTCATTGTGCGACAGTGGATGTCAAATATTTAGTCGACTGTACTGCGTGTATTAGCTCCTTACATCTGAATGCAGTAGGACAACTCGCATACTCACGTGTTTAACTGCTTAGTATTGCTAACTACGACATTCTTAGCAGAATCTATTTAAATTATTTATTTTATACTTGGGGTTCGTATCGTACAACTTATGTTATACTTAGGATTTTGTACCATAAAATGGTGACGAGTTTTTTAAGCTTGTACAAATAGTATGACAGAATTTATGTAATTATATTAATTAATTTCGTCACCGCTGCACTACCTTTTGCTCCTGGTTTCAGCTGAAAATCAGCGTTGGATGCATAACATCCAAGCTTATGCTGAGCTGAACGCCATTTTGGTACGCAGACACATGAGTCGAACTGTCTTAATGGATTTAATTGTATCTACTGTTCCTTAATATTGTTTCATGTGTCATTTTGTGTGTACCAAATAAATGATTACCTATTCTATTCCATTCTATTCTAATTACTACTTACTCTTTGACTTATCTAGACTAGTGTCTAGCTGGATCTTTAGGGATAACGGGAACACATCTTTATTTTTATAATAATTAATGGAGCTATCTAATATGTAATGTCATGGACTACATTATCAATAGCTCACACCAATCTCACACATTATTTCCCATCTACAAATACAGATTGTACATTTGCTTAAGCAGTGATAGACAGTTGAAGATGAAAGTTCAACTTTGACACGCGAGTTAAATACATCAAATTAGATTAAAAAAAACTTTCTTTTTGTATTTTTATTTAATGTTCCTAACATTAATTAACATTAAAGCTGATTTTTTCTTGCATGAAATAACTATTCATAAGGATCATGTTACAAAAAAAACCCGAAAAAGAACTCACAAAAAAACTGTAGAAAAATACTTGAAAGATGGAATTTAAAAAAAATTCAAGATAACAGTAAAGTTCTGCTGGAGAAATAAATTTTGTTACAAATACATGTTACGTTTACTTTTAAATACCATGTACTAACACAGATTGTAATGTACGGTAAACCATGTGTGTGCTATTGATTATGGTAGTCAAAAAAAATTGTAAGTATTTTTTTGTAGTAGTACCACAAGAAAATACTTACTACTTTTTTACTTGTTTTAATTAATCATTAAAACATTTGTAAGTCGTCTAACTATTGATACAGCCACAGTAACCGTCAGTCAGTAACTTCATCGGTTTGTAAATTATGTTAATTCTTAGGACAATAAGATACTAACATTGTTTTTTCTTCAACGTTACATATTATTTCAGTAGATATAAACTAGAAATCGGAAAACTAAGTTGCTCGTTTGTAAAGCTGTGTTACTGGTAACCTATTACTTTCAGTATACTGTGTACCTCAGAAATGTAAAGGATATCTTTGATTGTTGTCTTCCGCAGATTAGCAAACAGTTTGTAAGTTATTAGTAACTATTTATTATTCTGCGGCACCAGCTATAGGTTTTATTGTTTACAGCTTGTCCTTTTATGGTGTTATGTCAATGCAAATATTTTCTGCTATTCATAGGATCGTGTGTTAAGAGACGTGTCTAGAATTTGCAAGTTGTGGAATATTTTGAAGGATAACTCGTAGTATAAAATGTATATTTTTTGTATTAAATTACTAACTTTGGGAATTTTTACCTCATTACTAATTTCAGCAACTAACACGGTTTTTATCTGTTTTTACGTTATTATGAAAGCTTAGGGTCACGCAAAGTTTTTAAAATCATCAAGAAATATTATATTTTTGTTGAAAATTCAACTTTGACACGCTCAAATGTAAATTCGTCACTTTAGATCAACATTTTTGCAACTTGCATTAATGTTAGGAAGTTATTTTATTTATTATAGAACAATTCATAAGGATCATGTTACAAAAAAACCGAAGAAAAACCAACTAAAGAGAAAAAAGAAAATTAGCAATTAAATTCGTAGCTCCACGAAGTTTGCAGACTCGCTACGAGATCTACGATAACATGGCCCATCCCTTCACCCCATCCACTCATAATTTTAACTTGTTTTTATGATCATTGTTTGAATACTAAAGTAATTAACCCTGACTTCACTTGCATCACAAAGGCATACTTTCATGACATTATTGCGCCAGAGTTTGTTAAAAAAATCTGATAAGATTTTGCGCGCTGCGTCCTCTCCCCACATTTACATAGAAAACAGGTTGTTAAACTACCCAAAGAGATAATTTAACAATCAGTCTAATAACTTAAAATAAAAAATCGTATGTGTTACTTATGTGCGCACATGAGAAGTTATACTTCTTTAGCGTGAATAAATAGTACTGTCATAATACGCAAATTGACTACTTGGATAACTTCAGACCGGAAAAACGAACTTCATGGCTTTATGTACCCTAGCGGCTAATTCACGTAATTAAATTTTAAAAACATAACGACAGTTGACCCAAACGAGATTGGATTATGAATTGAATATATTTTGGTATTCTACTACAATATTATCTTGATATATCTAATTAAAGTGTAGGTATAATCGCATGTCAGCCAACTCATACCATTGTATTGTCGTTACGTGAATACGATTTATGACATTTAACATAGTGAGACTAGATCGAAGCTTGAATTTTACAATTTTTGGTATTGGTCTTCAGATAATTCTCTAAACGCACCAAAAGAAGTGTAAACTTCAATAATGGAGCAAAGGTCACAGTGTAGAGTGGAATCACTTGTTTACGGGCCTATTAAGAGCTGGTAGACAGATGTTGTAAGCTTCGACCTGTTTTCGATTTAAACGTGGGTAGGGGAGGGGTGGTATGAAAGGGACACGTATTGAAAGGGACAACTCAAATAACTGGTAAAATATAAATAATTTCGGGACAACACTATTTTTGTCGTATGGCAACCTCGATGCAAGCTCGTTCACAGCTAACTTCATACTCCTGTCATTTCAAACATGGCGGAATCGTGCGAGTGTTGTTGTTGTGATTGAATATTATTTTTGCTGTTATAATTGTGAAACGTTTTATCGAGTGCTGCGAGTTAATTATTTACGTGTGTATCACTTTTTAAGATAGCTGGACATTCACAGATACGAAAACATAAGGTCAGTGAACTTTAACTTGAAATTGCATATTTTGTGGTTATGTTTTCAACTTTTGTATGATATTTATGAAAGGGACACACCAAACGGTTATGAAAGGGACGTCCCCTTCGTAACTGTCCCCTTCAAGACTGCTATTTTTCACTAGGTATCTAATAAATTTATCACTTCTTTTTCAGATAATAAATGCCACCTAAAAAGAAAACGCGTGTCGATAAACAAAAAATAGACGACGCAGTAAATGAAGTATTACGGAAAGATATTTCTGTGAGATCGGTTGCGACGTTATTTAATGTAAGCAAATCACATTTGCACAGATTGGTCACCAAAGCTAAAACTTCTGAATGTACTACATTTGTTTATGAACCAAACATTGGCAATAAAAGAGTTTTCACGGTAGACCAAGAATGTTCGCTGGCAGATTACTTGAAGACCTCCGCAAAAATGTGCTATGGCTTGACAACTAAACAAGTCAGAGAACTAGCATATCAGTATGCTCAATCATCAGTAATAGATCAAGAATCAAACAAAAACAAAAGTAACGGGAAGACTAAAAAGAAAACAGAAAATAAGAAAAATGTTCAAGCTACTCAGAAGAAGAAAAAGGCTGCACGAAAAATCGCAAGCAGTAGCAGCAGCAACGATACGTTGTCAAATGTAGATACGTATACGTATACGATACGATAATTATATGATATTTCTGAAAATGAAGAAGTCACTCCAAGATTAAGAAATCGCAGCATTACAAAAGGTAAAACAGGAGATAATGACCAATGTAATTTTTGTAAGAAAAAATATGCAGAAAGCACTGAAGATTGGTTTTAATGTAAAATTTGTACAAATTGGGCACACGAAACCTGTGGCGTTAAAGGTAGTTTTAATTTTTTTTGCTCTCATGTCACTAAAAACCACAATTATTGGGACTTATCTAAGTTGATTACTTTTATAAGACTGTAAGTCAAACTTTAAGGAGGCTGTTGATTATAATTCTATCAAAAAAGCAATAATTATTTTTCAAGTTTTTTAAGTCTAAGAGAAGATCTATAAAATTGTTTTTTTTTTTCTTTAATTTTATATAAGTGTTTCATTTCTTGTTAAATAAAAGGAGTCTGTTGATTTTAAGTATCATATGAAAAGCTGTACCAAATAATTTTTAAGTTCATTAAAGGTATCTGAGAAAAAATTATAATATTGTTATTTTCTGTTTAAATTATAAAAACGTACTTGATTATATTAATATGTAAGATGAAAACGGTAAGATTTCAAAATATAAATGTATCTAGTCACTTTTAAATTTGATTTTTAACATACCTATGTAGTTATTGTATTCATTTTCCCTTGAAATTAGGTACTGTCCCTTTCATAAATCACTGTGTCCCTTTCAATACAGTCGATTTATGAAAGGGACAAAATACACATTTTTTAAATGTGCTAAAATAAACAACTAGGTATTGATTAAATACAATTATGGCATTTCATTTCAATAGTTAAATAATACACGCTTCTTATTCGAATCTAACCTTTTCCAAATATTTTTTCAATTCCTTACTAGAGCCTCAAAACCAAAAATGTCCCTTTCATACCACCCCTCCCCTATAAAACAAAGAAAATGTTACGAAATTTAACTGGTCGCATTTATTAGCGAAAATATGATTCTACATTCGCGCGACTTTCTAAAATATAATGACGTAATTTGAGCTATGTTAGGCATGTAAACATGCCGGTGCTCTTTCACAATCCTTTAATGGAAATGAGAAATTTGAAAGTGTTTTTCATTGTTGATTATTGATTTCATGACACTTGAATACACAATTGCGAATTAGTCATAGGACTTGCTATTTAAGGGACCGATAAGTAACTTTTCACTGGGTCGATACAATTCAATAAAATACCTACACTATGAAACTGCCATGGAATCCGCAGTTTTTTTTTTTAATTATTTACAGACGAAGAAAGAGATATGGCAAGAAGTCCTAAACCCAATGAGAAAGAATTATAGGCTTATCCAGTAACTAAACCATCATCTTAGCTTAGTTTTCACAGGATAGAATTGGTCAATACATGCAGAGCTAACTCATCAGACATCTACTTAATACTTAAGAAAAACGTAAAATCTTACCTTCAAAGAATCCGTTTCACTCTTCAGCATTACGGCACAACAATAAAAACTATTATCGTGGAAATAAAAATGTATTCATGGACCGAATATTTCACATAACATCGCGTTGAAACTAAGCTCAGATGCCGAGATGCCGGGACACTTGTGATAGGAGAGATAAACTATCAGGTGAATTTGTTTTTCTAAATGTCTACAATGTCACCACTGTGTCCGAGATAAAAAGAGTATGTCGACGACATATCATCTGTATCATCCTGTTTTGTTTAGGTTATTTATTAGGTAATCTGTGATTACTGGGTAGTTGAACTTGGAAGGGATAGGGACTTCCCTTATTGTTATGTGCCTACTCTATTCTAACTAGGCTGGAGGATCCTATCTGCACTGATGCATTAGGGTAAATTGCGCATTGCCCTTCTCCTAACCTGACCACACAACCACCCTGACTTCATAGTAATGGGATAGGAAAGATGGCAACAGTTTTCTAGTATCCATGAGGATGATTTTGACGTCAATTGAGTGCAATCCCGTCATTGATCGAATCGAATCACTTTGGGGAGTAAGCCTGCAGTATAGCTAAAGAGCTCCAAGCTAAGCTATAAAGTCTGGACATAAGCAATCTCTAAAATGCAAATAATCAGACGTAGCAATCAATAACGGTTATAAGGGTTTGATCTTTAATTGTTGTTGGTTCTTCCAAAAAAACAATCTCTTCTAAACATATGTATAATAGTAAAATCACAAAAAATTAATAGCCTTTATTTGTGATAGCACCAACAGAGTATGAATAAAACAAACAAGCACAGAAACCCCTAGAGTAATTTAAAAGTATCATTTAAGTTTGTTTTCCTCGTTGTTTCTGCGAGTGTCACCAAAAATAGAACCAAAGTGGCAAACGAAAGAAGAGAGCACTTACTTATGTTTATAATAAATAAATATTAAAATAAATATTGCTGGACATTTCCCACAGCGCTATCCAGCCCCAAACTAAGCAGAGCTTGTACTATGGGAACCAGATAACTGATAGAATACTTATGTACATTTTTTTTTGTAAATACATACTTATAATATATAGAGAAACAACCAGACCCGGAACAAATATCTGTAGATCATGCAAACATTTGTTCCGCGGCGGGATTCAAACTCACAACCTCCTGCGTCTCAGCCGGCTATTCGCCCACTGCGCCACGGAGGTCGTCAAATAATGGAGGTAGTCTAGCCGCGCTACCTACTACATATATT
This sequence comes from Philereme transversata, assembly GCA_963924445.1. NCBI lineage: Eukaryota > Metazoa > Arthropoda > Insecta > Lepidoptera > Geometridae > Philereme > Philereme transversata. The sequence continues at coordinate 22,235,167 of OZ004342.1, read as the reverse complement.
ACCTGAGAGTGAAAACTCAACCATTGAAACAGAATGCCATAAGACTACCTCCTTAACACCGCAATTAAACGATCAGTCAGTGCATCAAATAGCACATAAGTGAAACCGTTTCCTGGCCACCTTCCCTTTACGGATTGTCAAGCAACTTGGCCATTTATATAGAATGCAGATTGTCGGCGCCTGTCGACCCACCGGTTCCTACCATAGAGACGTTCAAATTATTATGATAACCAACTTTTCTTAAAAAGTCTCTTATGACTGTTCTAAAGACGGAACCTACATCTACGGAATCGGAACTGCCTTCCGAAGTACGGAGCACCAGCTTTAAATGCCACTAGCGGACACCAGTCCTGGATTAGCCTATAAGCGATTTAAGCAATTGCTTAGGGCATCCCATCTAGGGGAGCACCAGAGGCGACCGAGAAAAAAAAACAAGCACACGAAAGTTAAAGCAATTTCAAAATCCGAGCGTTTTATATTGTTTTTAACGTACGGTTCGGTCGCAGTCATGACCTCACTTCCGCTCGCTCGCTCGTAGTTACCCTGCCATCGACCGAAGCGCAACGCGGACATTTCCGTAATTATTTGTAGTTCACTTAAGGATAGGGGGCCCACAGGAGAAGTTTGCTTAAGGCATCAAGTTACCTTAATCCGGCACTGGCGGACACTTAACTAAGTGGTGACCACGTGTACGATCAGGTAGGCAATCTCCGTAAAAAACGCTTCATTGATTCTTCTGTATGAAGTCTTAACAGTAGCCGGTTTGCGCCAATAATGTACCAACATTTTCCGAATAGCTCCGTACACTAAAAATGAAAGGCCAGTAATTGTAAACATGCAAATCTCTTTCACATGTGCATTTAAAAGTTGCTCATATATCTGGGATCGCGTAGACTGTAGTTTTTAACCGACTTCAAAAAAGGAGGGTTTTGATTAGTCCATTTTTTGTGTTTTTATATTCTCTCATATCTTCTTTGTTTATGAATCGATTTGAATGATTGTTAGTGCGTAAGGATTAATATAGATCTAAGGTTCATACTGTTACGAGCTGAGGGTCCGGGATAAAATAATGGGAATCGATTTCACCAAAATAACACTTTTATTCAGCACTAAACGATGAATACACGAACTTGGTCACACGTAATCACAACACACTAATTCACACCACAGTTGCACCACTTAAAGTCACCGAAATGTTCACACGTATAGCTGAATCCAGACTGACTCGCGAGCAACTACTGTACACGCGAGACCCTTCTCCACGTCAGTCCTCCAGGGCCTCGCTGAGACTCACTCACTAACTGACTCGAGACTGACTGTCCGGCCATCTCTCCGGCCTATTTATATCGCACACATTTCGATTGTTCGAGAACGATGTCGATCCTTCCAGGAAAGGGTCGGTCCCTCGACACAATGGCCACTCCCCATTCTGCGAAACCACAAACAATAGCAACAATAACACAGCAAGACAAAAGCGTTCAAGAAGGTTCAATTATTACTCATTGTTTAACAGCCTCGGCGTAACACTGCCCCCTCCTAAAACATGCTCGTCCCGAGCATTCTTAGCCCCATATCGCGGCAGCCGATCAACACGAACAATTTTAGGCGCACCTCGCGCTGAAGATGTAGCAACTAGAGGAGCCACATTGCCGTCTCCAGTACTTCAGGACACCCAGAGTCCCTTTCTCATCAGCGATCCCAATTCCAGCCTCCAAAACACGGCTCTCATGATTTCTATCTGTTCTTTCACTTCCTGGAATTCCTTTCCAGATGAACCGAACGATTCCCTCATCAGTCGAGCACGCTCTTATGGCCAACGTCACTGATCTTCCTGTTGACGACGCTGCTCTTCTTTATCCTGACGTCGCTGTTCCTCTTGCAACCGAGTCTGCTCCACCTGTTCACGTCGCTGTTCCTTCTTCAACCGAGCCTGCTCTTCCTGCTGACGATGCTTCTCTTCTTTATGCTGACGGCGTTCTTCCTCCTGCAACCAAGCCTGCTCTTCTTGCTGACGACGCTGCTCTTCCTTATCCTGACGTCACTGTTCTGCCTGCAACCGAGCCTGCTCTTCTTGCTGACGACGCTGCTCTTCCTTATCCTGACGTCGCTGTTCTTCCTGCAACCGAGCCTGCTCTTCTTGTTGACGACAAAGCATGGCCATAATAGCAGCACGATCGCCTGTCACAGGAGCTTGACCCACGGATAATGATGATGGTGCTCCAAATGATTCGGCGGCGGCTGATTCCATCTCCATCGGCTGACGACTCTGCCGAGCTTCTTGAACCGGAGAATCTCCAAACCGCCTTTCATCCATTTCCTGTTGTCGTTGACCTCTCGTCCTGACACCGTCCACGTTATCCTTTGGTAGAACCGGCATTATTTTATCCCACTTCTGACACCAAATTGTTACGAGCTGAGGGTTCGGGATAAAATAACGGGAATCGATTTCACCAAAATAACTCTTTTATTCAGCACGATGACGATGAATACACGAACTTGGTCACACGTAATCACAACACACTTATTCACACCACTGTTGCATCACTCGAAGTCACCGAAATGATCGCACGTATAGCTTAATCCAGACTGACTCGGGAGCAACTACTGTTCACGCGAGACCCTTCCCACGTCAGTCCTCCAGGGCCTCGCTGAGACTAACTCACTCAGACTGACTGAGACTGACTGTCCGGCCATCTCTCCGGCCTATTTATATCGCACACATTTCGATTGTTCGAGAACGATGTCGATCCTTCCAGGAAAGGGTCGGTCCCTCGACACAATGGCCACTCCCCATTCTGCGAAACCACAAACAATAGCAACAATAACAACAATAACACAGCAAGACAAAAGCGTTCGAGAAGGTTCAATTATTACTCATTGTTTAACAGCCTCGGCGTAACAATACTTTCCAGGTTCATAATTTTGAAGAAAATGTTTGCTTGCAGTGTGTGATATTGTTGGAAAGCTCTTTGAAATCGAAGTAGACAATTTACCATTACCTAACCACTATTTGTTTTAAAGTTTAGATTTTCTGTGTTCTGAAGTCGGTTATATTTTTGTTAAAAAGTAAATTGTTTATTAGAGGCTCCTGCTTTCTATATAAATGCAATTAGTAATACACCGTCTACTATTTGTGAGACACAGCACTTGTAGCGGAAATGTAGTGAGAGTCGGAACAAGATGATTTGAGGATGCAGGGGATTAGACGACTCCACAGGAAGGAAAACTGACTCTAAAATCAATGCTTATGCTACTTTCAAAACGTCTTAGGACAATCAAGACACCTTTAATCAGTTCAAAGTAGGTCCAGGGTACCAGGAAACCTTCGGATTCGTCAACTTATGTTGATTGGTCAGCTCGGTCAACTTTTAGATACGTGGCCAAGAGTTGTTACAGTTGAGATATTTTGCGATTTCTTTTTGTTCCTGATTAAAGACAAAAAAAAGATTAAAGGTTTATTTATTTGCCAGAACATAGGTTGAATTATACAGATATTACAAAAATAAATAGTGTTACGAGCTGAGGGTTCGGGATAAAATAATGGGAATCGATTTAACCAAAATAACACTTTTATTCAGCACTAAACGATGAATACACGAACTTGGTCACACGTAATCACAACACACCAATTCACACCACAGTTGCACCACTTAAAGTCTCCGAAATGTTCACACGTATAGCTGAATCCAGACTGACTCGCGAGCAATTACTGTTCACGCGAGACCCTGCTCCACGTCAGTCCTCCAGGGCCTCGCTGAGACTCACTCACTAACTAACTCGGACTCGAGACTGACTGTCCGGCCATCTCTCCGGCCTATTTATATCCACACATTTCGATTGTTCGAGAAGGATCTCGATCGTTCCAGGAAAAGGGTCGGTCCCTCGACACAATGGCCACTCCATTGTGCGCAACCGCAGACAATAACAACAATAACGCAGCAAGACAAAAGCGTTCGAGAAGTTACGATTATTACTCATTGTTTAACAGCCTCGGCGTACGAGGCATGCCTTTTAAGTTCTGTCGTTTCCATATTTTCCGGCAATTTTGAATTTGGAACTGTTCTATATTCGAATGTGTTTACATTTTGAATCTCAAAACAGTTGAAAGTATTAGGATTAATGCTATTGTTTAGTCACAGTTTCGATTTGAATCTGTCAGGTCACGTACGAAAATGAATCTTTCTAAGGAAAATGTTCGTGCAATAATTTTCTACAACTTTAGAAGAGGCCTGACACGGCTTCAGTGTTTAGAAGAGCTAACATCTGTGTTCAGTGATGTAGCCCCATGTCTGCGGACTGTCGAACGCTGGTATTTAGAATTCCAGCGTGGACATACTAGTGTTAGTGACAGATTTCGCGAAGGACGCCCAAAATCCGCCTTCACTGAAGATAACATCATTGCTGTGAGACAACTAATTCTCGAAGATCGTCATGTGACGTATCGAGAGATAGAGGCTCTATTAGGCATCTCAGGGACAACCATTCAGAAGATCTTGCATGAAGCGCTTGGTGTGAGAAAGCTAGTTTGCCGTTGGATACCGCATCTGCTTTCCGACGATCACAAGGCGGCCCGCGTCAGATGGTGTAAGAAAACTCTGCAAAGGTTCAACCGAGGGGAGTCAAATCACGTCTACGACATCATAAGTGGTGACGAATCTTGGATCTATGCCTACGATCCTGATTCCAAACAACAATCTACAATCTGGGTCTTTCAAGACGAGCCAAAGCCGACTAAAGTTGTTCGTTCTCGAAGCACTTCAAAGAAGATGGTGGCCACGTTCGTTGGAAAAACCGGCCATGTTGCGACTATAGCACTTGAAGATCGTAGAACGGTTAACGCAGAGTGGTATACTACAGTTTGTTTACCACAAGTCATCGCCGAACTTCGAAAATCTAACTCAAAGCGACGCATCATCCTGCACCACGACAACGCAAGCTCACACAGCGCTCGTCAAACGATTGAGTATTTGAAGCAGGAAAAAGTAGAAATTCTTGACCATCCTCCATACAGTCCTGACCTAAGCCCTAACGATTTCTTTACATTTCCTAAAATTAAGAAAAGTCTTCGTGGTCAAAGGTTCCAGTCCGGTGAAGAAGCAGTCGACGCTTTCAAGTCAGCCATTTTGAACACCCCCACTTTAGAGTGGAATAAATGTTATAATAACTAGTTTGAGCGAATGGAAAAGTGTATTAAGCTACGTCGTGAATACTTTGAAAAACAATAAAAAGTACTATAAGGTTCTAGTTGTGTTTTTTTCTTCAAACGACAAAACTTAAAAGGCATGCCTCGTAACACTGCCCCCTCCTAAAACATGCTCGTCCCGAGCATTCTTAGCCTCATATCGCGGCAGCCGATCAACACGAACAATTTTAGGCGCACCTCGCGCTGAAGATGTAGCAACTAGAGGAGCCATATTGCCGTCTCCAGTACTTCAGGACACCCAGAGTCCCTTTCTCATCAGCGATCCCAATTCCAGCCTCCAAAACACGGCTCTCATGATTTCTATCTGTTCTTTCACTTCCTGGAATTACTTTCCAGATAAACCGAACGATTCCCTCATCAGTCGAGCCCAATTCCAGCCTCCAAAACACGGCTCTCTTGATTTCTATCTGTTCTTTCACTTCCTGGAATTCCTTTCCAGATGAACCGAACGATTCCCTCATCAGTCGAGCACGCTCTTATGGCCAACGTCGCTAATCTTCCTGTTGACGACGCTGCTCTTCTTTATCCTGACGTCGCTGTTCCTCTTGCAACCGAGTCTGCTCCACCTGTTCATGTCGCTGTTCCTTCTGCAACCGAGCCTGCTCTTCCTGCTGACGACGCTTCTCTTCTTAATGCTGACGGCGTTGTTCCTCCTGCAACCGAGCCTGCTCTTCCTGTTGACAACGCTTCTCTTCTTAATGCTGACGGCATTGTTCCTCCTGCAACCGAGCCTGCTCTTCCTGTTGGCGACGCTGTTCTTCTTTATCCTGACGACGCTGTTCTTCTTGACGACAAAGCATTGCCATAATAGCAGCAAGATCGCCTGTCACAGGAGCTTGCCCCGTGGATGATGATGATGATGATGCTCCAAATGATTCGGTGGCGGCTGATTCCATCTCCATCGGCTGACGACTCTGCCAAGCTTCTTGAACCGGAGACTCCCCAAACCGCCTTTCATCCATTTCCTGTTGTCGTTGACCTCTCGTTCTGACACCGTCCACGTTATCCATTGGTAGAACCGGCATTATTTTATCCCACTTCTGACACCAAATTGTTACGAGCTGAGGGTTCGGGATAAAATAATGGGAATCGATTTAACCAAAATAACACTTTTATTCAGCACTAAACGATGAATACACGAACTTGGTCACACGTAATCACAACACACCAATTCACACCACAGTTGCACCACTTAAAGTCTCCGAAATGTTCACACGTATAGCTGAATCCAGACTGACTCGCGAGCAATTACTGTTCACGCGAGACCCTGCTCCACGTCAGTCCTCCAGGGCCTCGCTGAGACTCACTCACTAACTAACTCGGACTCGAGACTGACTGTCCGGCCATCTCTCCGGCCTATTTATATCCACACATTTCGATTGTTCGAGAAGGATCTCGATCGTTCCAGGAAAAGGGTCGGTCCCTCGACACAATGGCCACTCCATTGTGCGCAACCGCAGACAATAACAACAATAACGCAGCAAGACAAAAGCGTTCGAGAAGTTACGATTATTACTCATTGTTTAACAGCCTCGGCGTAACACTAGTTTAACCATATTCAGCCATAGTAGCGTGCAAATTACATCTTTATATAAACTAGTGGTTCGCCCCGAACTGCCTCATGGTAAAGCCTCATGTGCCTGTAATTTCACCGGCAACCATTCCCTTCAAACCGAAACACAGCAATGCTGCTTGGCGGTAGAAAAGGTATGGTGGTAGCACTTCCCCGAGCGAGCCCTTTCACAAGAAACTCTACTACTCTCAAATTTGGAGATCTCGCTTCGCTCGATCAATAATTCTACTGTACGTGTGTATGTCGCTGAACTTCTCCTAAGCGGCTGGACCGATTTGAATGATTTTTTTTGTATGTGTTTGTGTGGGTCCCTGGATGGTTTAGATTCACAATTGGACCCGGTAGATAGCGCCGTTGTCGAGATCCAAAAAAATTGCGGACGGAGTCGCGGGCATACAACATGTGTCATATAAAATTAAATTAAGTATGAATAACTAAGAAATAATAATAGGATCAGTAAGATAGGTATTACCAGGAAAAATGAAAACGATTTTGGGATTTATCCTCTGTAAAGATGTGAAAATTAAATGCTCTCAAAGTAATGGATAGTTAGTTTCCTATTAGGAACGATTTCTTGTATACTTATAACGGTTCTAGTAATTGCCCCATCTTAACTTTCTACTCTGTAAAGACCCTGTAACCTTGTGGCAATTAAAATGATGCAGTTACATGGTAAAACAACTTCAATGAACTAAGCCTGACCATCAATAACTCAACATGGTATCTCGTCCGAGTGGCCACCTGCCCTAGATCCGCTCCGTATGCTAATCCCAATTGCACCTGATCATCTAACGGAACCTGCAACCTGACCTACTATGTAGATAGACAAGGATTCATATTATGTCCTGATGCATCTATATCATCATTCTAACGCTATTCTACTGAGTACCTAACTATACCTACCTACTTATTTTAAAGATAACTTGAATGTTTGTGTTTGGATGATGTTTAGTGACGTTATAGGCGATGGTTACCACTTAACATCAGGTGGGCCATAAGCGTGTTGCACCTGCATGTCCTATAAACGTATGTAGATAATTAACGAAAGTAGGTATCTATCTATCTGCTTTTTATCTGGGAACAACGTTTTTATCCCGGCCGGTAATCGGGCAAGTAAGCCGAGAGTGGATTTAAATAAATAAATAAATATTTCTGGACATTTCACATAGTGCTATCTAGCCTCAAACTAAGCAGAGCTTGTACTATGGGAACCAGATAACTCATAGAATACTTTTATACATTTGTTTTGTAAATACATACTTACAATAAATAGAAAAACATCCAGACCCGGAATATCTGTAAATCATGCAAACATTTGTTCCGCAGCGAGAATCGAACACACGTCCTGCGTCTCAGCTGGCTATTCACCCACTGTGCCACAGAGGTCGTAAATATTTATAAAAATGTAGGAAACAAGGAGGATCGAGTAGGTAAGCAATGAAAGTGGATTACCCTCCTTCGCAATCGGTTAAAAAATAGCCTATGTCTCAATCCCGGTCATAATCCATCAGTAAGTATATAAAACATATTTCATATATATATATATATGTTGTTAATATGGATAAAATGCTAAAAGACACAGAGGCCTGATAATAGGTAATTTTTAAAGATGTTCTTTATGGACACTTCAGGAAGAAGATCAAGGACCAAATATTTGTTTTGTGTTATGGATTGTAACCAATTTTTTATGTTTAACGCTCAATTTGTCATTATGCAAATTACGCGATTAAAACAATAAAGAGTGAGACCTTGTATGCGTAACTTATGGAGTCGCGGAAGCGGCAACCAATTGGATAAGATCACTTCCTCATACAAAATTGAACCAGGAAAGCTACGAGCGCTCTTGTACCTAATCGATGAAAGCTAAGAACGCTCCTCTTTTGAAATTTATTATAATCCAGCGTTTGACCACGTTCTCGCCTGATGGTAAACGATGATGCAGTCTACGATGATACACGCTTGCCTAGAAGAAACCTATTCACTCGCGACTTGAAGACCCCTAGGTTGTACCTAGTTATCAGGAAACACAAACTCAGGCAAGGCGTTTCACTCCTTGGCGGTGCGCATAATAAAGGTGGAAGAGTACCGTTTCGTGCGAATAGGAGGTATATCTAGCATAAAGCGGTGGCGCTACGCGGAACGCCTGGTTGTCCGATGATAGATTGGGGATGGTAGGACCAGATTGAAAAACTCCACAGCTTACTCTCCGAAATGTATCCGATAAAAACCCGAGAGGCTTGCTCGACGATGCTCAAGGTTGTAAAGGCCTTGCATCTGCTAACTCATCATTGCAAATGATGCTTCTGTGGTAGAGAAGCGCTCTTGTGGTCGAAAAGTGGCATTGAACGCTTGAATCTTCAAAATGTTTTGTAACACAACGTACAACTGAAAACTGTTTTCAGCTGCTTTCAAAAGTCAGATTTCCGTGTTAATCTTTGACTCCCATGATGAACTCTTCTTAAAAAGCCTGTTATTTTCATGTAATTCGGCGGGGTTTGCTCATGCCCCATCAGTTTAGTTACCTATTTAACTCACTAGAAGTACCTAGTTAAGTAATTCATTATGTAAATCAGCCGGAACCATATCTGTAGAACTCACTTCTAACGGAATTTCACTCGTAAAACCTTAACTTCGTAACCTCGTAAACTTTTTAAACTGGTGGCCTTGCACCGTTAAAAATCCATTATGCAATAAAGATTTAACAAGATAGTTTCAAGGGTACCCCCATAAAACCAATCAATCTCGCTGACACCGTCAATATATCAATCGTTAACCACATGTCTCACTTTCGATTTCGTCAGAGAAAGCACATGGTATGTTGATCTGGGCGAGACCCATCCATCAGCCCTAGGGCAGAACTAGTATTCTGTACTGCTAATTGTACTTGCAGTAATCGTCATTTTTGAGATTTACACTTTTTTGCAAAAATTACATCTCAAGAGGCTCATAAAAAAAAAATTTGTTTTATTATAAACATGTTTTATTGAAAGAGAAACGCAGGACCTGCATAAAAATATTGCTTTTGCTAACAAGACTTGAAGCATTCAGCATGTGCTAGAAGGTTGAGTAGTACTTGCTACGTTTACTTGATTTTTTTCTTATTTTTAGGTAAACTTCCAAAGTTCTCCTCAAGTATCAGACCTAAACAAGGTATCAAAAAATATTTCACGCGTATGCTTATGGCCCACCTGATGTTAAGTGGTAACCATCGCCTATAACAGTGAATTACCTCGTAATAGATAGGTCACGCTCGTGTTTATCTCCAAACCGCCATTTTGCAAATACTGCGTTTGTAATTAGGAGGGCAGTATACAATTCAATTAAATTTATCTTATTTCTCAGACATGTCATCCATTTTGTTAGTAAAAAAAATCTTAGTATTATGTTCGTAGGCTGGTAATTGCAAATTAAATAAACTAAAATAACATAAAAATCGGTAAATTCCCTATAATCGAAACAAATAAATAATGCATAATAAATAATTATTGACTCACAAGCTGATGAAATATAGTAGATGACCTCCGTGGCACATTAGGCCAATAGCCAGCTGAGACGCAGGTAGTGGGTTCAATTCCCGACACGATTTTTTTGCGTTATCTATAAATAAGGTTTAAAAAGAATAGGAATTAAAAGAAAAAACAAAATTGTCATGGCGATTGCCATTTTAGCTTATTATTAATGCAATGCTTACGGCCCTAGGGCCGTAAATCAAATTTACGGAGCCGATATCGAGTTCAAAATGCACTCGAACTTACTTTCAAACGATGTGTGATGAAAAGTAATTTTGTAGATAGAAAGGAAATCGGACAAAAAATAACTTGTTTTTTTTTCAAAATTTATTTTTCGTATATGAACATTGCGGAAGGTACTTGCAAAATACTCACAAAACAGACTACTTCGAACACATCTCCACAGCAATACCTACTACATTACATTATTGTATTGCATTAAAACCCGAGACAAGTTTAACTAAACACATTTCCATTTGAGACCTTAAATAAATAATTATGAACATTTCACTCAGCGCTATCTAGCCCAAAACAAAACAAAACTTGTACATGGGACCAGATAACTAATAATTTTTTTTAAACACACGACATGTTTGAAGAACACCCAAACCTAGAACAAATCTGTAGATCATCCAAACATTTGTTCCGCGGCGGGATTCGAGCCCGCTACCTCCTTCAGCCGGCTATTCACCCTTTACGCCACGGGGGTTCTCAAATGTTTCTACATTCTACGCTAAAGACATTTTACTCTATACTTCCGTAGAGATTAACTTTTCTAGGCATCATAATAGCCCCGTAGAGTTGCCCACTAGTGTTTTTGGGCATAGAAAGGCAACACGGCATATTCTGAGGAATCTATACTAGACCCCAACGCTCGCGGCAGACGGGATCATAAAACGTGGGACAAGCGACAATGATATTGCTATCTCACTCGCTCTTGCAGCCCTTACGGGAGCCGTTAGTGATGCGCCGAGTACCTATCGATAACAATAATTACCAGTAATTGTATTGAAACAAACATGTTTATTAGTTGAGCCTCGTCTACCACTAGCCTTGGTGTATACTATAGTCTGTTTTGTACACCAGGAACCTAAGGATGTCTTTCCACCAGCAGGGCTGTACGAGGAAGCTAAGAATGAGCGAGGAAAAAATCCAGCAATAGGATAGCTGCGGTGTGCGAGGTGCAAATAAACCAATTTTATTAGATATTTTTATTTTATTAATGACAAGCTGACCAATTCGCAGCTTCGCACGCGTAGTTTTTCAACAAAAATATTACCCTCCTGCGCAGTTGGGTAAAAAGTAGCCTATGCCACCCGGGGATAGTGTAGCTTTCCAACGGTGAAAGAATTTTTTAAATTGGCCCTGTAGTTTTAGAACCTATTCAATGCAAACAAACAAATAAACAATCAAATCTTTCCTCTTTATAATATTAGTATAGATAGTCAAGCGCTTGACCACTGACCGCTCAGGTAGTCCTCAGCTGATGTTAAGTGATAATGAGATCGAAGATGCTTGCCTAGAAAGAACCTGTTCACTCTGGACTTGAAGACTCCGAGATTAAACTGGTCCGGAAAAACATACGCCGGAAATGAGTTCCACTCCTTACTTGTGCTAACAAGAAAAGTTAAAGCAAATCGTTTGGTACGGCAAGGTGGTATGCCGACCAGGTAGGTGATAATTCTCGGTATGTCTGCTTGTCCGATAGTAGAAGGGCGAAGGAGGGATAAAGTCATGAAGATCTTAGGCACATTCACCAAAAAGAATCTTGTAAAAAACTGAAAGTCTGGCTACTCAGCGTCTGTGCTCTAGACTTTGTAAATTGGCTTCCACTAGGGAGTCATCACCAATGAGTCTAGCAGCACGTCGCTTAATCGAGTCAAGGGCTTCAAGCTGATACTTGGCCGAGCCATCACACAGATGGCAGCAGTACTTTATACATGAACAGACCTGTGCTTTGAGACTGAGCAGCTGTCCCGGTGAGAAGTACCGCCGAACCTTAGCTAGGATGCCCAGCTTCATAGCAGCAATTTTGGTCCTAGATTCGATTTGCGAGCCGAAGTTTAGGTTGGACGTGAGCTCAACGCCCAACAAGCTTAGACTTTCAGTAATTACGAGTGGGATGTCACAAAGGGTGGGAATGGGATGAAAGGGAGTCCGTTTTGCAGAAAACACACGCCTGAGTTCAGTGGCGTTGAACCTGACCAGATTTGCGTCACCTCAGTCAGACACAACTTCAGGTCAAGGTTCCACCATATCCGTACGTAGATTGCGGATTTCGTCAGCACTTGCACGTGGACTAGAGAAATGCCTTTCAACAACTGTACTGTCATCTGCATACCCATAGATACCGGGTTTCAACAGATCGTTGATAAGTAAGAGAAATAGAGTTGCTGATAGGACGGACCCTTGAGGTATCCCCGCATTGATAGCCAACAGATCAGATGAGCATTCACTAATGACTACTCGAACTGATCGTTTCCTCAATAAATCAGTTATCCACTTTAGCAGGTTGGACGGTAATCCATACGAGGAAAGCTTGCTAATGAGACCTTTGTGCCAAACTCTATCGAAAGCTTTTGAAATGTCGAGCGAAACTGCAAGAGCTTCCCCGTGTCTTTCAATGGCTTCACTCCTTTTTCCTCACTCACCGCTTAGCTATCTCTCACAACAACGCTGCCTTTGGTAGGATGGCAGCTTTAGACGTGCTATACATATAGTCGGGTCGGCACATTCGATTCGGCATAATTCCTTGACAAGTATAAAAACCCGTATTTTCAATCTCCGCTGCTTTACATAATAAGCCCCTTTGTAGGAGTTTTAAAAGATTTTTAGTTATAAAATTATAAAAATCCTAATAATCACACAATACTGGTGGAAATGCACCTTTAGACGTGCTACGAGTATACGTACATTTAGTCGGTTCAGCATAATTTCTTGATAAGTAGACCCTAAGCAATACTACATAATGTAAAAACCCGTATTTTCAAGCTGTTTTACCTAATAAGCACCTTTGTAGGAGTTTTAAAAGATTTTTAGGTTTAGATCGATAAAAAGCCTAAACGTTCGTTGATTCCTGTCGGCAGTTGCCACAAGTATAAATTGAAAACTTTAAAAAACTCCGACACATAAAAAACCCGTAATTTAATTTAACAGCTGAGATCCTTCATCAAAAAGGAAAAGTGCTGATAATCTTCGGATCGGCTGACCATCTCTAACACACATAGCTAAGAATGACCCCAGCTAAACTAGCTTTCTTTAAAACAAACGCGTCCGAATCAGTCAGTCCGTTTGGAAACTACAATGCCACAGACAAACAGACCCCTCTTTTTGCATTGCGGGTAATAAATCAATACAGCCACATGATTATTTGCGCGAGCACCTTTTTTTCTAATACTCATGTACACATTTTCACGGGATATTTACCATGAATTTTGAGTTTTAGGGTGTCTTGATATTTCACCACAGTTATACATTCACACATTGTACACCTAAAATCCCGTTTTTAATAAAAATACTATTCATAACCAGGAATAGACACACCACGATAACACGATAGTTTCAAAAGTTATTCATATAATTGCGTAAGACGTTATAGTTTAAACGCATTGTCTATCTGCTATGTTATCTGTTCTTTTGTAATAAATTGAATTTAAATCTACACATTCGATACCACCTGTGCCGAAAAATGCTGACCTGACTACGTGTATACCACGCCTAAGCAAACTCTGAATTCGTCACATTAGTTTTTTCACCAACACAAGTAATGCCCACTATTCTACAGGCCAAAATCGACCCACACAGATTTTCTAATATAACACCTATGTGTTATATTAGAAAATCTGTGTGGGACATATTCTAATAGGGTGCCCCATAGAGAAGTTCTAATAGGGTGCCCCATAGAGAAGTTCTAATAGGGTGCCCCATAGAGATGTTCTAATACGGTGCCCCACAGAGATATTCTAATAGGGTGCCCATAAAGATGTTTTAATAGGGTGACCCTTAGAGATGTTGCATGCAGAGTTAGCTCCTATTGTGTCGGTTGCCCCAGCCGCGGCGGTGGTCATCTTTATACTCGTCCATGTTGCGTTGGCGCTCCAACTCCTCAGGGTCATCGTCTTCCACCAGTTGCTCCTGAAACAAGAATAGTTCGATGCCTATTAATTTAGCAGAAAGTGGCAAGGCGAAGATATCGCTTCGGCGAAAAATATTGCCTTCGAATAGATCTCTTTATTTACCGTAACTAGTGGAAAAAGGAATTTGTTAAACAAGTCCGGTCAAATGTTATTTACACTCGCCTCCCGAGGGTCCCGTACCAACCTAGAATTTGTTAATTTAGCAGAAACCAACTAAACTTAAAAAAAAAAACTGTTATAGGGTGACCCTTAGAGATGCTTCCGTTTTATTATTCCAGTTATATTTAATGTATTTCTATCAACCATAATTAAGCTCTTTTATATGATACCCCGCTCGGCCCAGCAACCTTGTTAAAAGCTGATGGACGCATGGCAATGCATCGTATGCTTTGTTATAGGCGATGGTTACCACTTAACATCAGATGGGCCATAAGCTTGTTCCATCTCGGAATCGTATAAAAGTGCTTAAAGGTCCCGTTTTTACCCTTTCAGTCCGGACCCCTAAAAATGTGAATTTACATACCTTCTTAATTTTTTCTGCCTCATCTGCATCCGCCTCCGAGGTCTGTATCGTTTGGTGCGGGATATTAGACGCCGCCGGAAATCTGAAAAAATATTAAAAATATATGTTCTGGACATTAAGCTTGTTCTATGGGGGTCAGATAACTCATTGAATAAAAATTAAATTTTTAGGGTTCCGCAGCACTCGGAACCCTTATAGTTTCGCCATGTCCGTCTGTCTGTATGACCAGTTACAGCCGTTTTACTCGTAGACGGTCGGACAGACAAACGTACATGGCGAAACTATAAGGGTTCCTTCGACTATGGAATCCTAAAAAGTATTTTCAGATTTATTTACTTCACCTTCATTAATATATTGATAAAAAAGTATTTTTATTAAATAAATATAATAAATAATATTGGTGGAGATTTCACACAGCGCTATTTATCCCAAACTAGGCAGAGCTTGTACTATGGGAACCAGATAACTGATGGAATACAAATATACTTTTTTTTTGTATATATATACTTATAATGTATGGAAAAACTTCCAGACCCGGTACACAATATTCGTAGATCACACAAACATTTGTACCGCGGCGGGAATCGAACCCACTACCTCCTGCGTCACAGCCGACTATACGCCCACTGCACCACGGAGGTCGTGTAAAATTAAAGTACAATTACGCAAATTAATATAACTAAAAACAATGTCAACTAAAAATTATAACGATATACCTATAAGCATAACTAGTTGACCCTACAGACGTTGTCCTGTCTTAGATATGAATATTCAATTCGAACTGGAATAAATAATTCAAAAACATACTGTTACGCCGAGGCTGTTAAACAATGAGTAATAATCGAACCTTCTCGAACGCTTTTGTCTTGCTGTGTTATTGCTGCTATTGTTTGTGGTTTCGCAGAAAGGGGAGTGGCCATTGTGTCGAAGGACCGACCCTTTCCTGGAAGGATCGACATCGTTCTCGAACAATCGAAATGTGTGCGATATAAATAGGCCGGAGAGATGGCCGGACAGTCAGTCTGAGTGAGTCAGTCTGAGTCAGTTAGTCTCAGTGAGGCCCTGGAGGACTGACGTGGGAAGGGTCTCGCGTGAACAGTAGTTGCTCCCGAGTCAGTCTGGATTAAGCTATACGTGCGAGCATTTCCACCGAAATGCTCGCACTTTAAGTGGTGCAACAGTGGTGTGAATTAATGTGTTGTGATTACGTGTGACCAAGTTCGTGTATTCATTGTTTAGTTTTGAATAAAAGTGTTATTTTGGTTGGACTGATTCCCATTATTTTATCCCGAACCCTCCGCTCGTAACAATTTGGTGTCAGAAGTGGGATAAAATAATGCCGGTTCTACCAAAGGATAACGTGGACGGTGTCATGACGAGAGGTCAACGACAACAGGAAATGGATGAAAGGCGGTTTGGAGATTCTCCGGTTCAAAAAGCTCGGCAGAGTCGTCAGCCGATGGAGATGGAATCAGCCGCCGCCGAATCATTTGGAGCACCATCATCATCATCCGTGGGCCAAGCTCCTGTGACAGGCGATCTTGCTGCTATTATGGCAATGCTTTGTCGTTAAGAAGAGAAGCGTCGTCAGCAAGAAGAGCAGGCTTGGTTGCAGGCAGAACAGCGACGTCAGGATAAGGAAGAGCAGCGTCGTCAGCAAGAAGAGCAGGCTCGGTTGCAGGAGGAAGAACGCCGTCAACATAAAGAAGAGAAGCGTCGTCAACAGGAAGAGCCGGCTCGGTTGCAGGAGGAACGACGTCGTCAGCATTAAGAAGAGAAGCGTCGTCAGCAGGAAGAGCAGGCTCGGTTGCAGAAGGAACAGCGACATGAACAGGTGGAGCAGACTCGGTTGCAAGAGGAACAGCGACGTCAGGATAAAGAAGAGCAGCGTCGTCAACAGGAAGATCAGCGACGTTGGCCATAAGAACGTGCTCGACTGATGAGGGAATCGTTCGGTTCATCTGGAAAGGAATTCCAGGAAGTGAAAGAACAGATAGAAATCATGAGAGCCGTGTTTTGGAGGCTGGAATTGGGATCGCTGATGAGAAAGGGACTCTGGGTGTCCTGAAGTACTGGAGACGGCAATGTGGCTCCTCTAGTTGCTACATCTTCAGCGCGAGGTGCGCCTAAAATTGTTCGTGTTGATCGGCTGCCGCGATATGGGGCTAAGAATGCTCGGGACGAGCATGTTTTAGGAGGGGGCAGTGTTACGCCGAGGCTGTTAAACAATGAGTAATAATCGAACCTTCTCGAACGCTTTTGTCTTGCTGTGTTATTGCTGCTATTGTTTGTGGTTTCGCAGAAAAGGGAGTGGCCATTGTGTCGAGGGACCGACCCTTTCCTGGAAGGATCGACATCGTTCTCGAACAATCGAAATGTGTGCGATATAAATAGGCCGGAGAGATGGCCGGACAGTCAGTCTGAGTGAGTCAGTCTGAGTCAGTTAGTCTCAGCGAGGCCCTGGAGGACTGACGTGGGAAGGGTCTCGCGTGAACAGTAGTTGCTCCTGAGTCAGTCTGGATTAAGCTATACGTGCGAGCATTTCGGTGACTTTAAGTGGTGCAACAGTGGTGTGAATTAATGTGTTGTGATTACGTGTGACCAAGTTCGTGTATTCATTGTTTAGTGTTGAATAAAAGTGTTATTTTGGTTGGACTGATTCCCATTATTTTATCCCGAACCCTCAGCTCGTAACCTTGTTACCACAAAAAGTTAAACAACTGTTTAACGTGTGTTTATAAATTCCTTAGCAAATTTTGTATAGGATTTTTTTAAACACTCGATAAACAGTGTTTATTTTTTTTGTGAAAAGACCCATATTTTATTAACTTTCTTTCCGTAAGAACGTTCTACAAAGTATTAGGATACTTAAAAAAAAGATCGGTAAAGTCATTCTCAAATTATGGCTTGCCCAAGGGAAACAGGGATTCATTTTTATGTATATAGATAGATGTAAGTAGTGGTACTTACGTGCCCTCTCTGACCCTCTGGTCGTAGAACTCCTCGATAGTGAGCGCCGGTATGGCCGGGTAACCGAGCCCGTACACCGCCTTCTGCACCGCGTCGCGAGTTATAATCACGGGCTTCAGCGGCGGCGCCGGCGCGCGGTGCAAGGCGCGCTGTTTCGGTTCTGTAACGATACAACTTAGTAAATAAGACAGGCGCTAAATGCCTTTAATCACAAAGAATATACAATTATTTATATTAGACCGTTGCAAGCGATCTATAGATGGCTCAACTGCTCCAGATCACTACCAGGCAGAAGTGTCCCCAAGACACTGGCTGCATTGCCCCGCTGAATTGCAATGCTTATGTGTTGACCCAGATAAGCGCCAGCTCTTGGATTACACGTCGCTTCGACCAGAGACCCAGAAATAATTTTGACAACGCGATGCGGCTAGTATTTTTACAAGTTTTTTTATTAACTTGCAATGTATGTAAGTTTGTCCGGGTGGAATCTTGCAACTGAATTTTAAACCTGTTCCCCTCAACCGATTGAGCTGAAATTTGGAATACATATGTAACTTCGGTGACAATGCAATAATGCTGTACCATGGAGGTGGTCTCATAATGGAGACAAATGCTAGACAACGGAACTTCTGAATGGATTATAGTAGGCTACTATTGTTTGGGCTCATTTGAATCTGCTTACGGTTCCAATTATGAATTTTATAAAAGCTTTTTTTATAAAGTAATTTTTAACAAAAAACTTATTTTTTATACTACTTAGATATGAAACACACATATGGTCCACCTGGTGTTAAGTGGTTAACATATATAGATCCATAAGCCGAGAAGACAATGACAATATACATAATTATATTATACATGAAAAATAAAAACTTCGTACCCCTTTTTAAGCTTATTGCGCACGGAAGAGTATGAGAATTGGAGTAGTTAAAGTTTATTATGGAGAAGGGATGAATGCTAATTTTAATTTAAAAAATATAGTATACGCCAAGACTCGTGGCAGACAGAGCCAACCAATAAACATGTTAGTTTAATTAGTGTTATCGATAGGTACTCGGCGCATCACTAACGGCTCCCGTAAGGGCTGCAAGAGCGAGCGAGATAGCAATATCATCGTCGCTTGTCCCACGTTTTATGACACCGACTGCTAGGAACGTTGGCATCTCAGTTATAATAATTTACAACGAGTACCTCCAGCATGTGTAGCCATATACTCTAGAATCGGTTTCTCCTGCTCAATGCTCGCCAGTTCATCGAGCGCCTGGTTCACATATGTGTGCAGCATGGTCGTGAAGTACTCCCGCTTCGAGGAGTCGTCTATGTTCTCGTTGGCCATCGCTTTGGAGAGGGTGGCGAGCTTGTCTTTAAGCTCCTTCATCTCTTTGTACCGCCGGATCTTGGATTCTCGGGTTAGCACCTGAAATTGTTTCAAAAAAATAAACAAACATATTAAACCCAACCCTACATAGATAGATAAATAACGCTTTATATTTAAATGAAGAAACAATATAAAAATCACTTCCAAACAACCTTTGGGTGGACTGGATTTCGTGAGCATGTTACACACTCGTAACATAGCCATGATCGCATAATAACATTCCTTGTATATGGTTCTTCAAACAGAAAGAATATAAATTAATACAAGTGAGAATATAGGTATCTAAAGAACGTTTAAACTATCCATAGCTCAACTGGTCTATATCTCTATTGGGCAGAAGTGTTCCCAAGACTCTGGCTGCAATATATGCTGAATTGCAATGCTTATGTTTCTTCTTAATCACACTGCTATTTCCTGCTTTTATGTTTTATTGGAAGGTGACCAAATCGTCAAGAAGATGGTGGGAGATAGCGACGGATAGGGATACTTGGAGGGACTTGGGGGAGACCTTTGCCCAGCAGTGGGACGAGATAGGTTAGAGAAAAAAAAAAAAAAAAAAAAAAAATGTTTTATTTAAATAAATATAATCAAATTCAACTTATAATCAAACCTGCAAATCCTGCAATGCAATGCACAGTCTGCATCTGTATGAAAAGTCTAGATACTAGAAGATTTGACAGACATTTTTAGATGGCGGGGCGAGTTACACAAATTCCTGGAGGACTGGGCAGATTTGGCATGAGATTGAGATGTCTGGAGGGAGTGGGGGGAGGTCTTTGTCCAGTAGCGGGACAGAAGTGGCTCATAATAATAATAGTAAAAATAGTGGCACTCTGGGAGTGCCGACAGAAGTAAAAACTTGAACAATTACGAGATACTTATATAAGTATCTCGTAAATAGTGTCGGTAACGGTAACAGTGTCGCGAGTTCAATGGTTTTTTCCCATCTCAAAAAATGCCCAACACGCCTAAAGATCTGTTACACTATGTGCTGTATCTATATTGTAGGTGCATGAGAATTTCTAGAGAAAGTAAGAAATACAAGCATTGGTGAATGGTGCATGTTTATTTATTTTATAATGGTAATAAACTTACCATACCAGCAATCTTGGCTTGTTCACTGTTGGGCCTGCTAACAGTAGTATCAGTGGAGGGCTGTGGGACCTCAATATCAGTCACTCCGTAGTCTTTGCACCTTTGTAGGAAATCCCTGTAATTTTTTATTAACATTTTTTATACAGCATCTTGTGACAAGTTTTAGCACTAGTTGGGTTTAAAATATATTTCATGCTATCTACAAGTCTCACACAGCACTATCTAGCCCCAAATGAAGCAAAGCTTGTACTTAACTGATAGAATACTAAAATATATATTCTACTAAACCAATTCTGATAGAAAACTACCTTGAGTGCAATAAATATACATATTGCATCAGGGTTATGTACACTAACATTAATCATGTAAATTAATGTTCTATGATGTACTTGTTTCAATAGTCTCACCATGAATGTGCAACAAACTTGAAATTAAGGAGTATTTTTTCCATCAACCACAAAAAAAACTTACTGTTTCTAAGACTACACTTGTCGACTTGTATCTTAATTTGGGTGTATGCACATGTGTTCATGTTGCAATCCAGATCAATACAACATTTGTACATAATCGTATTTTTTAAATGTTATGTGTCAGCAATGTTTCAGGGTTGAAGCTGTCTTCTGTAATAAAGTTTTTTTAACTAAAACAGAAGACTCTCTCTTCTTTGTACCCAGGTTTTATTGAAATAAACGATTTATATTTGTATTCTTGTTAATATTTACTTTATTCTATCTGGTTTCCATAATACAAGCTCTGCTTAGTTGCAAACTATGTCAAGCATTATTTATTATTATTATCCATACTAATAATATAAATTCAAAAGTACTGTTTCTCTGTTTGTTAATTTTTCACAACTAATTAGCTAGACCTATTGAAGAAATTTGGTATACAGAAAGATTATGATAGGCTACTTTTTACCTGATTACTAAGAAGGAGGGTTTGTAACTAGCGGCAGCTAGTTATTATATATGTAAATCTTACCTAAAATAAATCTCAGCAACATGAATAATGTTTTTCCGGGGCTGGTTACACAGCTTCAGACTCAGTGTGCCGAGGAGTGCAGGCAGCAGCAAGAATTGGAGTGACTCAGTCGGCAACTCCTCGATGCTCTCGTTTGTACTAAACATGCCAGAAAGAGACACCAGGTTTGTCGCCTTTTCGAATTTAGATATTGCTGTTTTAATACTCATCTGAAATCAAATTTGTTTATAACGAAAGAGAAGATGGTGTCTTCCTTGATAGTTTTTCTAGATATTCTGCTCTACTTTGTAAAAATGTTCTTATTTGAAATATTTAAAACTTGTGTTTGTTTAATGGGCCCAAATTCTGCAAATGAACAAGTGATTTGATAGGAAAATAATTATATTTAATTTCAGTCACCGTAACTTCTTTCTATTGGAGAGTATAGAATGTTTTGATTGTGCTAATCATCTAAGATGAGCAAACAAAATAGGAAGGTTATTTCTTTAATTAACATACTATACTACTAGCAGAAGCTCGTTATCCAAACAACCAGTAAAGTAATAGCTTCTAGGATAAACTAGGGTCAAAACAAGAAGAAAACAACTTACTTGTACCGCGTCGCTGTTCATCGCTTCATGGCTATTTTCTATATTTTCAAACAGTTTCATTGATTTATCGAAAACATCCCGCAAAGATTCCTCGTCTGTAGATTGACCGGCTTCGGCTTGTGCCATTATTTTTAGAAGAAAAACGACTTTCTTTATTTTTCTAACTCCTAGTCGCACGAATACTAATACAAACAAACAAACTCGCGAATCTGACGTACAGTGTTGCCAGCAACTCAATCAGAAAAAGGCCGGTAGCTTTGTTGAAAAAGGCCGACTTTTGGCACGAAATAAAAAACGTTATTTAACTAAAAAATATATGTTAATGGTTTAAAGAACAAAGACTGGACAGTCTTTACTTATATTTTATTTTACCACATAACATTTTTGGTGATGCCTCGAAATTTATTATACCACCACAGTTTTTATGCCTGCAGTAGTAGGTAGTCAATAAAGAAGCTACCGTCTCCGTATTGAGACGAGTGCGGCTTTCAGTTTTAATCCTCTTGAGTTTACTAAAACACGGTCAACACTCGCGTTTGAAAACGGGAGAACCAGCAGTAAGCCAATTAGTTTATGTAAATTAAAAAATTGGCGATTTCCTGCTATATTTTTCAACTGAAAAACTGCTGCTGTTAAAGGCCACAAAAAGGCTGATGGCTGCCAAAGGCCGACATAACTTCCCAAAGGCGATCATAATCGGCCCTCTAGGGGCTGAACTGGCAACTCGCCACGCACCGCACGCACGCAGCAAGCAGATCCAAGGCTGCCAACTGTAGAACTTTTTCCTCGTACGTACCTACACGCGGTACAGTCCGTCTAAAAAGAATAGAAATTAATGTTTAAGGAACTAACTATATTCTGTAGCTGGCCACACTTCATTAAAAGTCAATCTTGTCACTTGCTTGTCATTGTAATGTAAACATTGTTTGCTTTCATTTGAATTCTTGCTTCAATTCTAGTTTTTATCCAAAAACTTATTATAAACATTTGAAAAATGAATAAAAAAATCCGCAGCGGCACTCGTGAAGTGATATACAAAGTGTTTATGCGATGTTTAGCCGAATTCCAAGCCGGCAGATTGCTCACGCAGATGGAACACGTTTATAAACGAACAGCGGATCTGACTGGTAAGTTATGAATTAATGTAGTACTTTTAGTCACTTTACACTCCTTTAAATAGTAATGTCTTATCCAAGAGTGGTGTTATCATGAAATATTTGCTTTTATATGTACAGTTGAGGTTATGAAAATAAAACACATATTTATAGTGCGTGTGACTGGTTTTGATACTTAACAATATAATTTATTATTTTCAGGTAAATCCGAGAGTACAGTGCGACGAATAGTTTCGGAAGGATCCAAAACTAAAGGAAAATTCAGTACTCCTGCTAAACATAGAAAGGGGCGACCAAGAAAAGAATTAGACGATTTTGACCAGTGTGCAATCCGACAAAAAGTGCATTATTTCTATAGTGTAAAAAAAGAAGTCCCTACACTTAATAAAATACTAACCATGGTAAGGGAATACCTTGGTTTCAATGGAAGTCGAGCCCATTTACACAAAATTTTAAAAACTATTGGTTTTAAATACAAAAAATGTAAATCAAACAGAAAAGCTTTGATGGAAAATACTAATATGTATTTGTATTAAAAAGGAAAAACATTTAAAAGTTATTATGGACAACCGTAACTTACCTGAAGAGTTGCAAAAAGATATTATATATCTAGATGAAAGTTATATTCACTCATCATACAAATTAAAAAAATGTTGGCAATCTATTGAAACCGAAGGAGTTATTCAAGATATCTCAAAAGGGAAAAGATGGATTCTCATCAATGCAGGAAGTGAAAAAGGATTTGTACCGAACTCTCTTCTTATTTTTAGTGGAAATAACAAACAGGAAGACTATCATTCTGAAATGAATAGAACAAACTTTAATAAGTGGGTAACCGAAAAGCTCATCCCAAACCTTGAATATCCTTCCATTATTGTAATGGACAACGCCCCATATCACTCGATTGTGAAAAATAAGGCGCCCACAACATCCAGCACGATTGCCGAAATCAAATTATGGCTCGAAGAGAATAATATTAATTTTGATCCGACCCTACGAAAACCTATGCTTTATGATTTGGTGAAAAAAAATAAACCAGCACCAGTTTATGAAATTGACGAGTTACTGAGCGAGCATGGACATACAGTCGTAAGGCTGCCACCCTATCACTGCGACCTGAACCCGATTGAACTTATATGGTCTTTGGCAAAAAGAAAAGTGGCAGCACAAAATGTTGGATCCAGAGATATAAAACAATTAACCGAAGAGGCTTTTGCTTCTATAACTCCAGTAGATTGGATATCATGTTGTGACCATGTCAAAAAAATTGAAATGGAGTACATTGAAAGAGGCCCCAGGCTGTATCAAAATATAGAAGAATTAATTATAAGAGTTGGTGAGGATAGCAGCAGCAGCAGTGAGTCTGAATCAGAATCAGAAGATTCCTGTCTGCCTAGTACTTCTCGGCAAGATTCTCCTGGGGCAATAGATGACAACATGTCTGGTGTCGAATATTTAGATTTTGATATGTTGAACGACTAATTTTATGAATAAATATTTTATTAATAACACTTAACTCTTGTTTTATTATTTTACTAGCTGCGCCCTCTATTATTCCAGGTAATAATCTATTCCTGTGCCAAGTTCAATCCATCCTCCCAATCTTCCGTATTTATAATAATATGTATTAGTAGAATTTAACCACAACTTGTGATGTAAAGTGGTTATATGAAGTACTACCTAAGTTAGCTTAGAATCATAAAATATTAATGCCAATAATACAATAAATAATTAGCAAGTATCAAAACCAGTTATTGTATAGTATGGGGTATACCAGTTAAACGACAGTGGCGCCCTCATTTTTTGTCTACTCTTTTTAGACGGACTGTACACGTTTGTTCCTCGTATTTTGGATCAACCTCGTACATTCAGTATCTATTCATCTAAAGTGTAATAAATAAAACTTAAATTAAATAAGTAATATTAGACGATTAAATTTAGGATGTAACTTAATGTTGTAACGAATCGCATGTTCGCTTTGCTATCTACACCACTAAACAAACAATGCATACAATCAATATTCAATCAACACATTTCAAAAAGAGATATACCTAATAATAATAATTTGTTTATAAATATAAATATTGCTGGACATTTCACACAGCGCTATCTAGCCCCAAACTAAGCAGAGTTTGTACTATGGGAACCAGATAACTGATAGAATACTTATATTCCTTTTTTTTTGTAAATACATACTTATAATATATAGAAAAACACCCAGACACGGAACAAATATCTGTAGATCATGCAACCATTTGTTCCGCGACGGGAATTGAACCCGCTACCTCCTGCGTCTCAGCCGGCTATACGCCCACTGCGCCACGGAGGCAGTCAAAGTCAGTCAAGAGGCAGTCAAGTTTATGCCACACGAATACTGATTTTTTCCGATGCAAATTCATTATTATTCACTGCAAATTGATTGCATTTGCAATAACAATTATTAAAGCTCAAGGAAAGGCGCATAAAGTTGCAGGAGTTAATTTAGAAAAAAAATGTATTTCCCATGGGCAACTCTATGTCGCATGCTCACGTGTATCAAATCGGCAAAATCTTTATGTTTTGGCAAACTATGGGAAAACAAAACACGTAGTTTATAAAAATGCAGGTACTTACTGTAGGTACTCATATTAATAATTTATACCTTATGTACTTATATACTTAAACTAGAGGTTGCGTTGTGCGCGAGCTGCTCGCAGCTCGCGTGTTTTTCTTTTAGTCGAAGAAGTAATTAAAGAGGATATCGAGCTGTTAAAAGCCATCAAAGAAGATATCCATGTGTAAGAAGCAGTCAAAGACGATATCGAAATGGAAGAAGCAATCAAATCAAAGTGGATTTCCAAGTGGAAGCAGCAAATAAAGAGGATATTGAAGTGAAAGAAGCAATCAAATAGGATATCGAAGCAGCAGAAACAATCAAAGAGGAAATTAAAGTTGAGTAAGCAATTAAAGAGGATACCGAGGTGGTAAGAGCATTCTAAGAGGATGACAAAGTAAAAAATGCAATCAAAGACGATATCGAAGTGGAAGAAACAGTCAAAAACGATATCGAAGTGGAAGAAGCAATCAAAGAGGATATTGAAGTGAAAGAAGCAATCAAATAGAATATCGAAGTAGCAGAAACAATCAAAGAGGAAATTAAAGTTGAGTAAGCAATCAAAGAGGATACCGAGGTGGTAGAAGCGTTCTAAGAGGATGACGAAGTGAAAAAAGCAATCAAAGACGATATCGAAGTGGAAGAAACAGTCAAAGACGATATCGAAGTGGAAGAAGCAATCAAAGAGGATATCGAAATGGAAGAAGCAATCAAAGAGGGTATCGAAGTGGAAGAAGCCATCACAGAGGATATCGAAGTGAAAATGCTGTCAAAGCCGATATCGAAGACCAAGACGCAATCAAAGAGAATATTGCAGTGCAAGAAGCAATCAAAAGGAAATTGAAGATGACATCGAAGTGGAAGGAGTAATCAAAGAGGATATTGAAGTGGAAGAAGCAATCAAATAGGATATCAAAGTAGGAAAAACAATCTAAGAGGAAATTGAAGTTGACTAAGGAATCAAAGAGGATACCGAGGTGGTAGAAGTATTCAAAGAGGATGACGAAGTGAAAAAGCAATCAAAGACGATATCGAAGTGAAACAAATAGTCGAAGACGATATCGAAAAGGAAGAAGCAATCTTAGAGGATATCGAAGTGGAAAAAGCAATCAAAGAAGATATCGAAAAGTAAGAAGCCATCACAGAGGATATCGTAGTGAAAATGCTATCAAAAACGATTACGAAGATGAAGACGCAATCAAAAAGAATATTGCAGTGCAAGAAGCAATCAAAAGGAAATCGAAGATGATATCGAATTGGTAGAAGCAATAAAAGAGGATATCAAAGTGGAAGAAGCAATCAAAGAGGATATCGAGCTGTTAAAAGTTATCGAAGAGGATATCCATGTGTAAGAAGCAGTCAAAGACGATTGAAATGGAAGAAGCAATCAAATCAAAGAGGATATCCAAGTGGAAGAAGCAATCAAAGAGGATATTGAAGTGAAAGAAGCAACCAAATAGGATATCGAAGTAGCAGAAACAATTAAAGAGGAAATTAAAATTGAGTAAAAGACGTAGAGGACAATGATAAAAATAAGAAACGGTTTCACCAAAAACTTATACTAATATTTTGTAAAAGTTTCCTCGAGCTATCTCTTCCCGTTTAAAAGATACGAGCGATTTAAGTTTTGTAAGAAAACCCATAGTTTTGTGGAGTGGAAATTGAAGTAAAAGAAGCAATTGAAGAAGACATATAAGTAGAAAAAGACATTAAAAAGGATATCAAAGTGGAAGAAGTCAAAATAGAGGATATCGAGGTGAAAGAAGCATTCAAGGAGGAAGACCAAGTGAGAGAAGCATTCAAAAAGGATGTCAAGAGCAATGATGGTAATAAAAATACTATTCGACCAAAAATTTGTACCAATATTTTGTAAAAGTTTGCTAGGCGTAACTCTTCCCGTTTAGAAGATACGAGCTATTTAAGATTTGTATTAAACCCCATAATTTTGTAGAGTGGAAATTGTAGTAAAAGAAGCAATTGAAGAAAATACATAAGTAGAAAAAGCAATTAAAAAGGATATCAAAGTGAAAGAAGCCAAAATAGAGGATATCGAGGTGAAAGAAGCATTCAAAGTGGAAGACGAAGTAAGAGAAGCATTCAAAACGGATGTCAAGGGCAATGATGGTATTAAAAAAACTATTCCACCAAAAATTTGTACCAATATTTTGTAAAAGTTTGCTAGGCGTAACTCTTCCCGTTTAGAAGATACGAGCGATTTAAGATTTGTATTAAAACCCATAATTTTGTAGAGTGGAAATTGTAGTAAAAGAAGCAATTGAAGAAAATATATAAGTAGAAAAAGCAATTAAAAAGGATATCAAAGTGGAAGAAGCAAAAATAGAGGATATCGAGGTGAAAGAAGCATTCAAAGCGGAAGACGAAGTAAGAGAAGCATTCAAAAAAGATCTCAAGGGCAATGATGGTATTAAAAAAACTATTCCACCAAAAATTAGTACCAATATTTTGTAAAAGTTTGCTGGGGGTAACTCTTCCCGTTTACAAGATACGAGCGATTTAAGATTTGTATTAAAACTCATAATTTTGTAGAGTCAATATTGAAGTAAGAGAAGTAATTGAAGAAAATAGAAAAATAGAAAAAACAATTCAAAAGTATATTGAAGTAAAAATGCCATCAAAGAGGATTTCGAAGTTATAGAAACAATTAAAGAGGATATCAATGTGGAAGAAACATTCGAAAACGAAAAGGAAGTGAGAGAAGAATTCAAAATGATGGCAAGGGCGATGATGACCGTAAAATAACGATTCCACCAAAAATTTGTGCTACAAAAAAAAATTGATTTTCCAAAATGATCACAGTGGATGTTGCATAATAAAAAAAAATTGACGTTCCAAAATGATCATGTGGATGAGGCATAATTTAAAAAAAATTATGTTCCAAAATGATCACAGTGGATGATGCATAGTAAAAAAAAAAATTGACGTCCCAAAGTGATCATTGTGGATGAGGCGTAATTAAAAAAATGATGTACCAAAATGATCACAGTGGATGTTGCATAATACAAAAAAAAATAATAATAATTGACGTTCCAAAGTGATCATTGTGGATGAGGCATAATTAAAAAAAATTATGTACCAAAATGATCACAGTGGATGTTGCATAATAAAAAAAAATTGACGTTCCAAAGTGATCATAGTGGATGAGGCATAATTGAAAAAAAAATGATGTTCCAAAATGATCACAGTGGATGATGCATAATTAAAAAAAAATTGATGCTCCCAAATGAACATGATAAACGTTGCATAATAAAAAAACAGGGGAAAAAAATTGACGTTCCAAAATGATCATTGTGGATGAGGCATAATTAAAAAAAAATGATGTTCCAAAATGATCACAGTGGATGATGCATATTAAAAAAATAAAAAATAGTTGACGTTCCAAAGTGATCATTGTAGATGAGGCGTAATTAAAAAAATGATGTACCAAAATGATCACAGTGGATGTTGCATAATAAAAAAACTAATAATAATTGACGTTCCAAAGTGATCATTGTGGATGAGGCATAATTAAAAAAAATGATGTACCAAAATATCACAGTGGATGTTGCATAATAAAAAAAAAAAAAAATTGACGTTCCAAAGTGATCATAGTGGATGAGGCATAATGGAAAAAAAAATGATGTTCCAAAATGATCACAGTGGATGATGCATAATAAAAAAAATAATAATTGACGTTCCAAAGTGATCATTGTGGATGAGGCATAATTAAAAAAATGTGGATGTTCCAAAATAAACATGATGAACGTTGCATACTACAAAAAAAAAAAATTGGATGTTCCAAAATGATGATGATGAACTTTGCAAAAACTATGAAAGTTATCTAATGTTCCTCCACCACCATTATATAGAATCAAGCAAATTTACAGTAATTTTATAGTACACACAAGCCGTGGGCTCCCTACAAAAACAATACGAAAATTACGGCAAACGAAATATACGGTTTACGGTATTCATACAGAAATATTTTGTATGGGACAATTTTTTTTTGTATGAAAGACAATTTTTTTTTCATGGATCCGGATATAAAAATATGTCCTCTGCAACATTAGTTTTTGCACCAACGCTGTAAGACCTATACTTTCCGAGATACGAGGTGGATGGGAGCGAATGGGGGACAAAAGGGGTACTTTAGGATTTATTCCCAACTCACCGGAACTCCCTCTATACGATCCCACCAAACATTTCCCCCCTACGAGGTGGCATCTGGGAGAACAATGATGTCAATCAGTCAGTGAGTCAGTGGTAATCGAGCTTTATATAATATAACTAGAGGTTGCGTTGTGCGCGAGCTGCTCGCAGCTCGCGTGTTTTTCTTTTAGTCGAAGAAGTAATTAAAGAGGATATCGAGCTGTTAAAAGCCATCAAAGAGGATATCCATGTGTAAGAAGCAGTCAAAGACGATATCGAAATGGAAGAAGCAATCAAATCAAAGAGGATTTCCAAGTGGAAGCAGCAATCAAAGATGATATCGAAGTGGAAGAAGCAATCAAAGAGGATATTGAAGTGAAAGAAGCAATCAAATAGGATATCGAAGTAGCAGAAACAATCAAAGAGGAAATTAAAGTTGAGGAAGAAATCAAAGAGGATACCAAGGTGGTAGAAGCATTCTAAGAGGATGACGAAGTAAAAAAAGCAATCAAAGACGATATCGAAGTGGAAGAAGCAATCCAATGGATATTGAAGATGAAGAAGGAATAAAAGAGGATATCGAAGCGGAACAAGCAATCGTAGAGGATATCAAAGTTAAAGAAGCAATCAAAGAGGATACCAATGTGGAAGAAGCAATCAAAGAGGATATCGAAGTGGAACAAGCAATCAAAGAGAAAAAAATTGGATGTTCCAAAATGATCATGATAATGGTTGTATAAAAAAAAATTGAACGTTGCAAAAAAGATCATGATGAACGTTGCATAAAAAAAATCTGGACGTTCCAAAATGATCATGATTGACGTTGCATAATATAAATGTATGTTGCAAAATGATAATGATCAAAAATTTGTCCTAATATTTTGTCAAAGTTTGCTAGTGCTATCTCTTCCCGTTTAGAAGATACGAGCGATTAAAGTTTTGTAAGAAAAATCATAAATTTGTTGATTGGATATCGAAGTGGAAGAAACTATCAAAGAGAATGTTGAAGTGGAAGAAGCAATCAAATAGGATATCGAAGTGGCAGAAACAATCAAAGCGGAAATTGAAGTTGAGTAAGCAATCAAAGAGGATACCAAGGTGGTAGAAGCATTCAAAGAAGATGACGAAGTGAAAAAGCAATCAAAGACGATATCGAAATGGAAGAAGCAGTCAAAGACGATATCGAAGTGGGAGAAGCAATCAAAGAGGATATCGAAGTTAAAGAAGCAGTCAAAGATGATGTCGAAGTGGAAAAAACATTCAAAGAAGATGACGAAGTGAGAGAAGCATTCAAAAAGGATGTCAAGGATGACGATAAAAAAACAGTTGCACCAAAAATGTATACCAATATTTTGTACAAGTTTGCTAGGGCTATCTCTTCCCGTTTAGAAGATACGAGCGATTGAAGTTTTGTATGGAAGACCACAATTTTGTAGAGAGCATAATGAAGTAACTGAAGCAATTAAAGAGGATATGAAAGTAGAAGAAGCATTTTAAAGGGATAACGAAGTGGAACATGCAAAAATAGAAGATGTCGAGGCGGAAGAAACAATCAAAGAGGATATCGAAGTGGAAGAAGCAATCAAAGAGGGTATCGAAGTGGAAGAAGCCATCACAGAGGATATCGAAGTGAAAATGCTATCAAAGACGATATCGAAGATGAAGACGCAATCAAAGAGAATAATGCAGTGCAAGAAGCAATCAAAAGGAAATCGAAGATGATATCGAAGTGGAAGGAGTAAACAAAGAGGATATTGAAGTGGGAGAAGCAATCAAATAGGATATCGAAGTAGCAAAAACAATCAAAGAGGAAATTGAAGTTGACTAAGGAATCAAAGAGGATACCGAGTTGGTAGAAGTATTCAAAGAGGATGACGAAGTGAAAAAAGCAATCAAAGACGATATCGAAGTGAAAGAAATAGTCAAAGACGATATCAAAATGGAACAAGCAATCAAAGCGGATATCGAAGTGGAAGAAGCAATCAAAGAGGATATCAAAGTGGAAGAAGCCATCACAGGATATCGAAGTAAAAATGCAATCAAAAACGATATCGAATATGAAGACGCAATCAAAGAAAATATTGCAGTGCAAGAAGCAATCAAACGGAAATCAAAGAGGAAGGAGCCCTTACAGAGGATACCGAAGTGAAAATGCCATCAAAGAGGATATCAAAGATGAAGAAGCAATCCAATGGATATTGAAGATGAAGAAGGAATAAAAGAGGATATCGAAGTGGAACAAGCAATCGTAGAGGATATCAAAGTTAAAGAAGCAATCAAATAGGATATCAATGTGGAAGAAGCAATCAAAGAGGATATCGAAGTGGAACAAGCAATCAAAGAGAAAAAAATTGACGTTCCAAAAGTGATCATTGTGGATGAGGCATAATTAAAAAAAAATTGATTTTCCAAAATGATCACAAAGGATTTTGCATAATAAAAAAAAATTGACGTTCCAAAAGTGATCATTGTGGATGAGGCATAATTAAAAAAAATTGATGTTCCAAAATGATCACAGTGGATGATGCATAATAAAAAAAATAATAATTGACGTTCCAAAGTGATCATCGTGGATGAGGCTTGATTAAAAAAATGATGTACCAAAATGATCACAGTGGATGATGCATAATAAAAAAAATAATAATTGACGTTCCAAAGTGATCATTGTGGATGAGGCTTGATTAAAAAAACGATGTACCAAAATGATCACAGTGGATGTTGCATAATAAAAAAAAAAATAATTGACGTTCCAAAGTGATCATTGTGGATGAGGCGTAATTAAAAAAATGATGTACCAAAATGATCACAGTGGATGTTGCATAATAAAAAAAAAAATTGACGTTCCAAAGTGATCATTGTGGATGAGGCATAATTTTAAAAAATGATGTACCAAAATGATCACAGTGGATGTTGCAAAATAAAAGAAAATTGACGTTCCAAAGTGATCATTGTGGATGAGGCATAATTAAAAAAATGATGTACCAAAATATCACAGTGGATGTTGCATAATAAAAAAAAAATGACGTTCCAAAGTGATCATTGTGGATGAGGCATAATTAAAAAAAATTTATGTTCCAAAATTATCACAGTGGATGTTGCATAATAAAAAAAAAGAAATTGACGTTCTAAAATGATCATTGTGGATGAGGCATAATTAAAAAAAATGATTTTCCAAAATGATCACAAAGGATTTTGCATAATAAAAAAAAATGACGTTCCAAAAGTGATCATTGTGGATGAGGCATAATTTAAAACAAAATGATCACAAAGGATTTTGCATTGTAAAAAAAAAAATTGACGTTCCAAAATGATCATTGTGGATGAGGCATAATTAAAAAAAAATTGATTTTCCAAAATGATCACAAAGTATTTTGCATAATAAAAAAAAAAAAATTGACGTTCCAAAGTGATCATTGTGGATGAGGCGTAATTTAAATAAAATTGATTTTCCAAAATGATCACAAAGGATTTTGCATAGTAAAAAAAAAAAAAATTGACGTTCCAAAATGATCATTGTGGATGAGGCATAATTAAAAAAAATGATATTCCAAAATGATCACAGTGGATGATGAATAATAAAAAAAAAAAATTGACGTTCCAAAGTGATCATAGTGGATGAGGCATAATTGAAAAAAAAATGATGTTCCAAAATGATCACAGTGGATGCCAAAATGATCACAGTGGATGATGCATAATAAAAAAAAATAATTGACGTTCCAAAGTGATCATTGTGGATGAGGCATAATTAAAAAAAATGATGTACCAAAATGAACACAGTGGATGTTGCATAATAAAAAAAAAATAGTTGACGTTCCAAAGTGATCATTGTGGATGAGGCATAATTAAAAAAAATGATGTACCAAAATGATCATTGTGGATGTGGCATAATTTAAAAAAATTGGTTTTCCAAAATGATCACAAAGGATTTTGCATAGTAAAAAAAAAAAAAAATTGACGTTCCAAAATGATCATTGTGGATGAGGCATAATTAAAAAAAAATGATGTTCCAAAATGATCACAGTGGATGATGCATAATAAAAAAAAAATAATTGACGTTCCAAAGTGATCATTGTGGATGAGGCATAATTAAAAAAAATGATGTACCAAAATGATCACAGTGGATGTTGCATAATAAAAAAAAATGACGTTCCAAAGTGATCATTGTGGATGAGGCATAATTAAAAATAAATGTGGATGTTCCAAAATAAACATGATGAACGTTGCATACTAAAAAAAAAAAAAAATTTGGATGTTCCAAAATGATGATGATGACCTTTGCTAAGACTATGAAAGTTGTCTCATGCCCCTCCACAACCATTATATAGAATCAAGCAAATTTTACAGTAATTTTATAGTACACACAAGCAGTGGGCTCCCTACAAAAACAGTATGAAAATTACGGCAAACGAAATATACGGTTTACGGTATTCATACAGAAATATTTTGTATGGGACAATTTTTTTTTTGTATGAAAGACAATTTTTTTTTCATGGAACCGGATATAAAAAAATGTCCTCTTCAACATTAGTTTTTGCACCAACGCTCTAAGACCTATACTTTCCGAGATACGAGGTCGATGGGAGCGAATGGGGGACAAAAGGGGTACTTTAGGATTTATTCCCAACTCATCGGAACTCCCTCTATACGATCCCACCAAACATTTTCACCCTACGAGGTGGCATCTGGGAGAACAAACATGTCAATGAGTCAGTCAGTCAGTCAGTGGTAATCGAGCTTTATATAATACTAGAGGTTGCGTTGTGCGCGAGCTGCTCGCAGCTCGCGTGTTTTTCTTTTAGTCTAAGAAGTAATTAAAGAGGATATCGAGCTGTTAAAAGCCATCAAAGAGGATATCCATGTGTAAGAAGCAGTCAAAGACGATATCGAAATGGAAGAAGCAATCAAATCAAAGAGGATTTCCAAGTGGAAGCAGCAATCAAAGATGATATCGAAGTGGAAGAAGCAATCAAAGAGGATATTGAAGTGAAAGAAGCAATCAAATAGGATATCGAAGTAGCAGAAACAATCAAAGAGGAAATTAAAGTTGAAAAAGAAATCAAAGAGGATACCAAGGTGGTAGAAGCATTCTAAGAGGATGACGAAGTAAAAAAAGCAATCAAAGACGATATCGAAGTGGAAGAAGCAATCCAATGGATATTGAAGATGAAGAAGGAATAAAAGAGGATATCGAAGCGGAACAAGCAATCGTAGAGGATATCAAAGTTAAAGAAGCAATCAAAGAGGATACCAATGTGGAAGAAGCAATCAAAGAGGATATCGAAGTGGAACAAGCAATCAAAGAGAAAAAAATTGGATGTTCCAAAATTATCATGATAATGGTTGTATAAAAAAAAATTGAACGTTGCAAAAAAGATCATGATGAACGTTGCATAAAAAAAATCTGGACGTTCCAAAATGATCATGATTGACGTTGCATAATATAAATGTATGTTGCAAAATGATAATGATCAAAAATTTGTACTAATATTTTGTCAAAGTTTGCTAGTGCTATCTCTTCCCGTTTAGAAGATACGAGCGATTAAAGTTTTGTAAGAAAAATCATAAATTTGTTGATTGGATATCGAAGTGGAAGAAGCAATCAAATAGGATATCGAAGTGGCAGAAACAATCAAAGCGGAAATTGAAGTTGAGTAAGCAATCAAAGAGGATACCAAGGTGGTAGAAGCATTCAAAGAAGATGACGAAGTGAAAAAGCAATCAAAGACGATATCGAAATGGAAGAATCAGTCAAAGACGATATCGAAGTGGGAGAAGCAATCAAAGAGGATATCGAAGTTAAAGAAGCAGTCAAAGATGATGTCGAAGTGGAAAAATATTCAAAGAAGATGACGAAGTGAGAGAAGCATTCAAAAAGGATGTCAAGGATGACAATAAAAAAACAGTTGCACCAAAAATTTATACCAATATTTTGTACAAGTTTGCTAGGGCTATCTCTTCCCGTTTAGAAGATACGAGCGATTGAAGTTTTGTATGAAAGACCACAATTTTATAGAGAGCATAATGAAGTAACTGAAGCAATTAAAGAGGATATGAAAGTAGAAGAAGCATTTTAAAGGGATAACGAAGTGGAACATGCAAAAATAGAAGATGTCGAGGCGGAAGAAACAATCAAAGAGGATATCGAAGTGGAAGAAGCAATCAAAGAGGGTATCGAAGTGGAAGAAGCCATCACAGAGGATATCGAAGGGAAAATGCTATCAAAGACGATATCGAAGATGAAGACGCAATCAAAGAGAATAATGCAGTGCAAGAAGCAATCAAAAGGAAATCGAAGATGATATCGAAGTGGAAGGAGTAAACAAAGAGGATATTGAAGTGGGAGAAGCAATCAAATAGGATATCGAAGTAGCAAAAACAATCAAAGAGAAAATTGAAGTTGACTAAGGAATCAAAGAGGATACCGAGTTGGTAGAAGTATTCAAAGAGGATGACGAAGTGAAAAAAGCAATCAAAGACGATATCGAAGTGAAAGAAATAGTCAACGACGATATCAAAATGGAACAAGCAATCAAAGCGGATATCGAAGTGGAAGAAGCAATCAAAGAGGATATCAAAGTGGAAGAAGCCATCACAGGATATCGAAGTAAAAATGCAATCGTAAACGATATCGAATATGAAGACGCAATCAAAGAAAATATTGCAGTGCAAGAAGCAATCAAACGGAAATCAAAGAGGAAGGAGCCCTTACAGAGGATACCGAAGTGAAAATGCCATCAAAGAGGATATCAAAGATGAAGAAGCAATCCAATGGATATTGAAGATGAAGAAGGAATAAAAGAGGATATCGAAGTGGAACAAGCAGTCGTAGAGGATATCAAAGTTAAAGAAGCAATCAAATAGGATATCAATGTGGAAAAAGCAATCAAAGAGGATATCGAAGTGGAACAAGCAATCAAAGAGAAAAAAATTGGATGTTCCAAAATGATCATGATAATAGTTGTATAAAAAAAATTGAACGTTGCAAAAAAGATCATGATGAACGTTGCATAAAAAAATCTGGACGTTCCAAAATGATCAGGATTGACGTTGCATAATATAAATGTATGTTGTAAAATGATAATGATCAAAAATTTGTACTAATATTTTGTCAAAGTTTGCTAGTGCTATCTCTTCCCGTTTAGAAGATACGAGCGATTAAAGTTTTGTAAGAAAAATCATAAATTTGTTGATTGGATATCGAAGTGGAAGAAGCAATCAAATAGGATATCGAAGTGGCAGAAACAATCAAAGCGGAAATTGAAGTTGAGTAAGCAATCAAAGAGGATACCAAGGTGGTAGAAGCATTCAAAGAAGATGACGAAGTGAAAAAGCAATCAAAGACGATATCGAAATGGAAGAATCAGTCAAAGACGATATCGAAGTGGGAGAAGCAATCAAAGAGGATATCGAAGTTAAAGAAGCAGTCAAAGATGATGTCGAAGTGGAAAAACATTCAAAGAAGATGACGAAGTGAGAGAAGCATTCAAAAAGGATGTCAAGGATGACAATAAAAAAACAGTTCCACCAAAAGTTTATACCAATATTTTGTACAAGTTTGCTAGGGCTATCTCTTCCCGTTTAGAAGATATGAGCGATTGAAGTTTTGTATGAAACACCACAATTTTGTAGAGCGCATAATGAAGTAACTGAAACAATTAAAGAGGATATGAAGTAGAAGAAGCATTTTAAAAGGATAACGAAGTGGAACATGCAAAAATAGAAGATGTGGAGGCGGAAGAAACAATAAAAGAGGATGACGAAGTGTAACAAGCAATCAAAGAGAATATTCGAATAGTGGATGTCGCATAATAAAAAAAAATTGACGTTCCAAAATGATCATAGTGGATGAGGCATATATAAAAAAAAATTGATGTTCCAAAATGATCACAGTGGATGTTGCATAATAAAAAAAAATTGACGTTCCAAAAGTGATCATTGTGGATGAGGCATAATTTAAAAAAAAATTGACGTTCCAAAATGATCATTGCGGATGAGGCATAATTAAAAAAAATTGATGTTCCAAAATTATCACAGTGGATGTTGCATAATAAAAAAAAAGAAATTGACGTTCCAAAATGATCATTGTGGATGAGGCATAATTTAAAAAAAATGATTTTCCAAAATGATCACAAAGGATTTTGCATAATAAAAAAAAATGACGTTCCAAAAGTGATCATTGTGGATGAGGCATAATTTAAAACAAAATGATGTTCCAAAATGATCACAAAGGATTTTGCATAGTAAAAAAAAACTGACGTTCCAAAAGTGATCATTGTGGATGAGGCATAATTAAAAAAAATTGATTTTCCAAAATGATCACAAAGGATTTTGCATAATAAAAAAAAAAATTGACGTTCCAAAATGATCATTGTGGATGAGGCATAATTAAAAAAAATTGATGTTCCAAAATGATCACAGTGGATTTTGCATAATAAAAAAAAATGACGTTCCAAAAGTGATCATTGTGGATGACTCATAATTAAAAAAAATTGATGTTCCAAAATGATCACAGTGGATTTTGCATAATAAAAAAATAAAAAAAAAAATTGACGTTCCAAAATGATCATTGTGGATGAGGCATAATTTAAAAAAAATTGATTTTCCAAAATGATCACAAAGTATTTTGCATAATAAAAAAAAAAAAATTGACGTTCCAAAGTGATCATTGTGGATGAGGCATAATTAAAAAAAATGATGTACCAAAATATCACAGTGGATGATGCATAATAAAAAAAAAATTGACGTTCCAAAGTGATCATTGTGGATGAGGCATAATTAAAAAAAATGATGTACCAAAATGATCACAGTGGATGTTGCATAATAAAAAAAAATAATTGACGTTCCAAAGTGATCATTGTGGATGAGTCATAATTAAAAAAATGTGGATGTTCCAAAATAAACATGATGAACGTTGCATACTAAAAAAAAAAAAAAATTGGATGTTCCAAAATGATGATGATGACCTTTGCAAAAACTATGAAAGTTGTCTCATGCCCCTCCACCACCATTATATAGAATCAAGCAAATTTACAGTAATTTTATAGTACACACAAGCCATGGGCTCCCTACAAAAACAGTATGAAAATTACGGCAAACGAAATATACGGTTTACGGTATTCATACAGAAATATTTTGTATGGGACAATTTTATTTTTGTATGAAAGACAATTTTTTTTTCATGGAACCGGATATAAAAAAATGTCCTCTGCAACATTAGTTTTTGCACCAACTCTCTAAGACCTATACTTTCCGAGATACGAGGTCGATGTGAGCGAATGGGGGACAAAAGGGGTACTTTAGGATTTATTCCCAACTCATCGGAACTCCCTCTATACGATCCCACCAAACATTTTCACCCTACGAGGTGGCATCTGGGAGAACAAACATGTCAATGAGTCAGTCAGTCAGTCAGTCAGTGAGTGGTAATCGAGCTTTATATAATATAACTAGAGGTTGCGTTGTGCGCGAGCTGCTCGCAGCTCGCGTGTTTTTCTTTTAGTCGAAGAAGTAATTAAAGAGGATATCGAGCTGTTAAAAGCCATCAAAGAGGATATCCATGTGTAAGAAGCAGTCAAAGACGATATCGAAATGGAAGAAGCAATCAAATCAAAGAGGATTTCCAAGTGGAAGCAGCAATCAAAGATGATATCGAAGTGGAAGAAGCAATCAAAGAGGATATTGAAGTGAAAGAAGCAATCAAATAGGATATCGAAGTAGCAGAAACAATCAAAGAGGAAATTAAAGTTGAGGAAGAAATCAAAGAGGATACCAAGGTGGTAGAAGCATTCTAAGAGGATGACGAAGTAAAAAAAGCAATCAAAGACGATATCGAAGTGGAAGAAGCAATCCAATGGATATTGAAGATGAAGAAGGAATAAAAGAGGATATCGAAGCGGAACAAGCAATCGTAGAGGATATCAAAGTTAAAGAAGCAATCAAAGAGGATACCAATGTGGAAGAAGCAATCAAAGAGGATATCGAAGTGGAACAAGCAATCAAAGAGAAAAAAATTGGAACTTCCAAAATTATCATGATAATGGTTGTATAAAAAAAAAATTAACGTTGCAAAAAAGATCATGATGAACGTTGCATAAAAAAAATCTGGACGTTCCAAAATGATCATGATTGACGTTGCATAATATAAATGTATGTTGCAAAATGATAATGATCAAAAATTTGTACTAATATTTTGTCAAAGTTTGCTAGTGCTATCTCTTCCCGTTTAGAAGATACGAGCGATTAAAGTTTTGTAAGAAAAATCATAAATTTGTTGATTGGATATCGAAGTGGAAGAAACTATCAAAGAGAATGTTGAAGTGGAAGAAGCAATCAAATAGGATATCGAAGTGGCAGAAACAATCAAAGCGGAAATTGAAGTTGAGTAAGCAATCAAAGAGGATACCAAGGTGGTAGAAGCATTCAAAGAAGATGACGAAGTGAAAAAGCAATCAAAGACGATATCGAAATGGAAGAAGCAGTCAAAGACGATATCGAAGTGGGAGAAGCAATCAAAGAGGATATCGAAGTTAAAGAAGCAGTCAAAGATGATGTCGAAGTGGAAAAAACATTCAAAGAAGATGACGAAGTGAGAGAAGCATTCAAAAAGGATGTCAAGGATGACAATTAAAAAACAGTTGCACCAAAAATGTATACCAATATTTTGTACAAGTTTGCTAGGGCTATCTCTTCCCGTTTAGAAGATACGAGCGATTGAAGTTTTGTATGAAAGACCACAATTTTGTAGAGAGCATAATGAAGTAACTGAAGCAATTACAGAGGATATGAAAGTAGAAGAAGCATTTTAAAGGGATAACGAAGTGGAACATGCAAAAATAGAAGATGTCGAGGCGGAAGAAACAATCAAAGAGGATATCGAAGTGGAAGAAGCAATCAAAGAGGGTATCGAAGTGGAAGAAGCCATCACAGAGGATATCGAAGTGAAAATGCTATCAAAGACGATATCGAAGATGAAGACGCAATCAAAGAGAATAATGCAGTGCAAGAAGCAATCAAAAGGAAATCGAAGATGATATCAAAGTGGAA
This sequence comes from Philereme transversata, assembly GCA_963924445.1. Classification (NCBI taxonomy): domain Eukaryota; kingdom Metazoa; phylum Arthropoda; class Insecta; order Lepidoptera; family Geometridae; genus Philereme; species Philereme transversata. Next base: position 22,194,312 of record OZ004342.1, on the reverse strand, counting down.
GGAGTAAACAAAGAGGATATTGAAGTGGGAGAAGCAATCAAATAGGATATCGAAGTAGCAAAAACAATCAAAGAGAAAATTGAAGTTGACTAAGGAATCAAAGAGGATACCGAGTTGGTAGAAGTATTCAAAGAGGATGACGAAGTGAAAAAAGCAATCAAAGACGATATCGAAGTGAAAGAAATAGTCAAAGACGATATCAAAATGGAACAAGCAATCAAAGCGGATATCGAAGTGGAAGAAGCAATCAAAGAGGATATCAAAGTGGAAGAAGCCATCACAGGATATCGAAGTAAAAATGCAATCAAAAACGATATCGAATATGAAGACGCAATCAAAGAAAATATTGCAGTGCAAGAAGCAATCAAACGGAAATCAAAGAGGAAGGAGCCCTTACAGAGGATACCGAAGTGAAAATGCCATCAAAGAGGATATCAAAGATGAAGAAGCAATCCAATGGATATTGAAGATGAAGAAGGAATAAAAGAGGATATCGAAGTGGAACAAGCAATCGTAGAGGATATCAAAGTTAAAGAAGCAATCAAATAGGATATCAATGTGGAAGAAGCAATCAAAGAGGATATCGAAGTGGAACAAGCAATCAAAGAGAAAAAAATTGGATGTTCCAAAATGATCATGATAATAGTTGTATAAAAAAAATTGAACGTTGCAAAAAAGATCATGATGAACGTTGCATAAAAAAATCTGGACGTTCCAAAATGATCAGGATTGACGTTGCATAATATAAATGTATGTTGTAAAATGATAATGATCAAAAATTTGTACTAATATTTTGTCAAAGTTTGCTAGTGCTATCTCTTCCCGTTTAGAAGATACGAGCGATTAAAGTTTTGTAAGAAAAATCATAAATTTGTTGATTGGATATCGAAGTGGAAGAAACTATCAAAGAGAATGTTGAAGTGGAAGAAGCAATCAAATAGGATATCGAAGTGGCAGAAACAATCAAAGCGGAAATTGAAGTTGAGTAAGCAATCAAAGAGGATACCAAGGTGGTAGAAGCATTCAAAGAAGATGACGAAGTGAAAAAGCAATCAAAGGCGATATCGAAATGGAAGAAGCAGTCAAAGACGATATCGAAGTGGGAGAAGCAATCAAAGAGGATATCGAAGTTAAAGAAGCAGTCAAAGATGATGTCGAAGTGGAAAAAACATTCAAAGAAGATGACGAAGTGAGAGAAGCATTCAGAAAGGATGTCAAGGAGGACAATAAAAAAACAGTTCCACCAAAAGTTTATACCAATATTTTGTACAAGTTTGCTAGGGCTATCTCTTCCCGTTTAGAAGATATGAGCGATTGAAGTTTTGTATGAAACACCACAATTTTGTAGAGCGCATAATGAAGTAACTGAAGCAATTAAAGAGGATATGAAGTAGAAGAAGCATTTTAAAAGGATAACGAAGTGGAACATGCAAAAATAGAAGATGTGGAGGCGGAAGAAACAATAAAAGAGGATGACGAAGTGTAATAAGCAATCAAAGAGAATATTCGAATAGTGGATGTCGCATAATATAAAAAAATTGACGTTCCAAAATGATCATAGTGGATGAGGCATAAATAAAAAAAAATTGATGTTCCAAAATGATCACAGTGGATGTTGCATAATAAAAAAAAATTGACGTTCCAAAAGTGATCATTGTGGATGAGGCATAATTTAAAAAAAATTGACGTTCCAAAATGATCATTGCGGATGAGGCATAATTAAAAAAAATTGATGTTCCAAAATTATCACAGTGGATGTTGCATAATAAAAAAAAAAGAAATTGACGTTCCAAAATGATCATTGTGGATGAGGCATAATTTAAAAAAAATGATTTTCCAAAATGATCACTAAGGATTTTGCATAATAAAAAAAAATGACGTTCCAAAAGTGATCATTGTGGATGAGGCATAATTTAAAACAAAATGATGTTCCAAAATGATCACAAAGGATTTTGCATAGTAAAAAAAACTGACGTTCCAAAAGTGATCATTGTGGATGAGGCATAATTAAAAAAAATTGATTTTCCAAAATGATCACAAAGGATTTTGCATAATAAAAAAAAAAAATTGACGTTCCAAAATGATCATTGTGGATGAGGCATAATTAAAAAAAAATTGATTTTCCAAAATGATCACAAAGGATTTTGCATAATAAAAAAAAAAAAAAATTGACGTTCCAAAGTGATCATTGTGGATGAGGCATAATTAAAAAAATGATGTACCAAAATATCACAGTGGATGATGCATAATAAAAAAAAATAATTGACGTTCCAAAGTGATCATTGTGGATGAGGCATAATTAAAAAAAATGATGTACCAAAATGATCACAGTGGATGTTGCATAATAAAAAAAAAGAAATTGACGTTCCAAAATGATCATTGTGGATGAGGCATAATTTAAAAAAAATGATTTTCCAAAATGATCACAAAGGATTTTGCATAATAAAAAAAAAAAATTGACGTTCCAAAGTGATCATTGTGGATGAGGCATAATTAAAAAAAATGATGTACCAAAATATCACAGTGGATGATGCATAATAAAAAAAAATAATTGACGTTCCAAAGTGATCATTGTGGATGAGGCATAATTAAAAAAAATGATGTACCAAAATGATCACAGTGGATGTTGCATAATACAAAAAAATAATAATAATTGACGTTCCAAAGTGATCATTGTGGATGAGGCATAATTAAAAAAAATGATGTTCCAAAATGATCACAGTGGATGATGCATAATAAAAAAACATAATTGACGTTCCAAAGTGATCATTGTGGATGAGGCATAATTAAAAAAATGATGTACCAAAATGATCACAGTGGATGTTGCATAATAAAAAAAAAAATGACGTTTCAAAGTGATCATTGTGGATGAGGCATAATTGAAAAAAAAAATGATGTTACAAAATGATCACAGTGGATGATGCATAATAAAAAAAAAAAAATTGACGTTCCAAAGTGATCATTGTGGATGAGGCATAATTAAAAAAATGATGTACCAAAATGATCACAGTGGATGTTGCATAATAAAAAAAAAAAAATGACGTTTCAAAGTGATCATTGTGGATGAGGCATAATTAAAAAAATGTGGATGTTCCAAAATAAACATGATGAACGTTGCATACTAAAAAAAAAAAAAAAATTGGATGTTCCAAAATGATGATGATGACCTTTGCAAAAACTATGAAAGTTATATCATGTCCCTCCACCACCATTATATAGAATCAAGCAAATTTACCGTAATTTTATAGTACACACAAGCCGTGGGCTCCCTACAAAAACAGTATGAAAATTACGGCAAACGAAATATACGGTTTACGGTATTCATACAGAAATATTTTGTATGGGACAATTTTTTTTTTGTATGAAAGACAATTTTTTTTTCATGGAACCGGATATAAAAAAATGTCCTCTGCAACATTAGTTTTTGCACCAACTCTCTAAGACCTATACTTTCCGAGATACGAGGTCGATGTGAGCGAATGGGGGACAAAAGGGGTACTTTAGGATTTATTCCCAACTCATCGGAACTCCCTCTATACGATCCCACCAAACATTTTCACCCTACGAGGGGGCATCTGGGAGAACAAACATGTCAATGAGTCAATCAGTCAGTCAGTCAGTGGTAATCGAGCTTTATATAATACTAGAGGTTGCGTTGTGCGCGAGCTGCTCGCAGCTCGCGTGTTTTTCTTTTAGTCGAAGAAGTAATTAAAGAGGATATCGAGCTGTTAAAAGCCATCAAACAGGATATCCATGTGTAAGAAGCAGTCAAAGACGATATCGAAGTGGAAGAAGCAATCAAATCAAAGAGGATTTCCAAGTGGAAGCAGCAATTAAAGAGGATATTGAAGTGAAAAAAGCAATCAAATAGGATATCGAAGCAGCAATCAATGAGGAAATTAAAGTTGAGTAAGCAATCAAAGAGGATACCGAGGTGGTAGAAGCGTTCTAAGAGGATGACGAAGTGAAAAAAGCAATCAAAGACGATATCGAAGTGGAAGAAACAGTCAAAGACAATATCGAAGTGGAAGAAGCAATCAAAGAGGATATCGAAGTGGAAGAAGCAATCAAAGAGGATATCGAAGTGGAAGAAGCAATCAAAGAGGGTATCGAAGTGGAAGAAGCCATCACAGAGGATATCGAAGTGAAAATGCTATCAAAAACGATATCGAAGATGAAGACGCATTCAAAGGGAATATTGCACTGCAAGAAGCAATCAAAAGGAAATCGAAGATGATATCGAATTGGTAGAAGCAATAAAAGAGGATATCAAAGTGGAAGAAGCAATCAAAGAGGATATCGAGCTGTTTAAAGTTATCGACGAGGATATCCATGTGTAAGAAGCAGTCAGAGACGATCGAAATGGAAGAAGCAATCAAATCAAAGAGGATATCCAAGTGGAAGCAGCAATCAAAGATGATATCGAAGTGGAAGAAGCAATCAAAGAGGATATTGAAGTGAAAGAAGCAATCAAATAGGATATCGAAGTAGCAGAAACACTTAAAAGGAAATTGAAATTGAGTAAAAGACGTCGAGGACAATGATAAAAATAAAAAACGGTTTCACCAAAAACTTATACTAATATTTTGTAAAAGTTTCCTCGAGCTATCTCTTCCCGTTTAAAAGATACGAGCGATTTAAGTTTTGTATGAAAACCCATAATTTTGTGGAGTGGAAATTGAAGTAAAAGAAGCAATTGAAGAAGACGTATAAGTAGAAAAAGTCATTAAAAAGGATATCAAAGTGGAAGAAGCAAAAATAGAGGATATCGAGGTGAAAGAAGCATTCAAGGAGGAAGACCAAGTGAGAGAAGCATTCAAAAAGGATGTCAATAGCAATGATAGTAATAAAAAAACTATTCGACCCAAAATTTGTACTAATATTTTGTAAAAGTTTGCTAGGCGTAACTGTTCCCGTTGAGAAGATACGAGCGATTTAAGATTTGTATTAAAACCCGTAATTTTGTAGAGTGGAAATTGTAGTAAGAGAAGCAATTGAAGAAAATATATAAGTAGAAAAAGCAATTAAAAAGGATATCAAAGTGGAAGAAGCAAAAATAGAGGATATCAAGGTGAAAGAAGCATTCAAAAAGGATTTCAAGATCAATGATGGTAATAAAAAAAATATTCGACCAAAAATTTGTACCAATATTTTGTAAAAGTTTGCTAGGCGTAACTGTTCCCGTTTAGAAGATACGAGCGATTTAAGATTTGTATTAAAGCCCATAATTTTGTAGAGTGGGAATTGAAGTAAAAGAAGCAATTGAAGAAAATATATAAGTAGATAAAGCAATTAAAAAGGATATCAAAGTGGAAGAAGCAAAAATAGAGGATATCGAGGTGAAAGAAGCATTTAAAGTGGAAGACGAAGTAAGAGAAGCATTCAAAACGGATGTCAAGGGCAATGATGGTATTAAAAAAACTATTCCACCAAAAATTAGTACCAATATTTTGTAAAAGTTTGCTAGGCGTAACTCTTCCCGTTTAGAAGATACGAGCGATTTAAGATTTGTATTAAAACCCATAATTTTGTAGAGTCGATATTGAAGTAAGAGAAGTAATTGAAGAAAATATAAAAATAGAAAAAAACAATTCAAAAGTATATTGAAGTAAAAATGCCATCAAAGAGGATTTCGAAGTTATAGAAACAATTAAAGAGGATATCAATGTGGAAGAAACATTCGAAAACGAAAAGGAAGTGAGAGAAGAATTCAAAATGATGGCAAGGGCGATGATGACCGTAAAATAACGATTCCACCAAAAATTTGTGCTACAAAAAAAAATTGATTTTCCAAAATGATCACAGTGGATGTTGCATAATAAAAAAAAATTGACGTTCCAAAATGATCATGTGGATGAGGCATAATTTAAAAAAAATGATGTTCCAAAATGATCACAGTGGATGATGCATAGTAAAAAAAAAATAATAATTGACGTTCCAAAGTGATCATTGTGGATGAGGCGTAATTAAAAAAATGATGTACCAAAATGATCACAGTGGATGTTGCATAATACAAAAAAAAAATAATCGACGTTCCAAAGTGATCATAGTGGATGAGGCATAATTGAAAAAAAAATGATGTTCCAAAATGATCACAGTGGATGATGCATAATTAAAAAAAATTGATGTTCCCAAATGAACATGATAAACATTGCATAATAAAAAAACAGGGAAAAAAATTGACGTTCCAAAGTGATCATAGTGGATGAGGCATAATTGAAAAAAAATGATGTTCCAAAATGATCACAGTGGATGATGCATAATAAAAAAAAAAAATTGACGTTCTAAAGTGATCATTGTGGATGAGGCATAATTAACAAAATGATGTACCAAAATAATCACAGTGGATGTTGCATGATAAAAAAAAAATTGACGTTCCAAAGTGATCATTGTGGATGAGGCATAATTGAAAAAAAAATGATGTTCCAAAATGATCACAGTGGATGATGCATAATAAAAAAATAAAAAATAATTGACGTTCCAAAGTGATCCTTGTGGATGAGGCGTAATTAAAAAATGATGTACCAAAATGATCATAGTGGATGTTGCATAATAAAAAAAAAAAATAATTGACGTTCCAAAGTGATCATTGTGGATGAGGCATAATTAAAAAAAATGATGTACCAAAATATCACAGTGGATGTTGCATAATAAAAAAAAAAATGACGTTCCAAAATGATCATTGTGGATGAGGCATAATTTAAAAAAAATTGATTTTCCAAAATGATCACAAAGGATTTTGCATAGTAAAAAAAAATTGACGTTCCAAAGTGATCATTGTGGATGAGGCATAATTAGAAAAAATGATGTACCAAAATATCACAGTGGATATTGCATAATTAAAAAAAAAAATGACGTTCCAAAGCGATCATAGTGGATGAGGCATAATTGAAAAAAAAAATGATGTTCCAAAATGATCACAGTGGATGATGCATAATAAAAAAATAAAAAATAATTGACGTTCCAAAGTCATCCTTGTGGATGAGGCGTAATTAAAAAATGATGTACCAAAATGATCATAGTGGATGTTGCATAATAAAAAAAAAATTGACGTTCCAAAGTGATCATTGTGGATGAGGCATAATTAAAAAAAAATTGACGTTCCAAAGTGCTCATTGTGGATGAGGCGTAATTAAAAAAATGATGTACCAAAATGATCATAGTGGATGTTGCATAATAAAAAAAAATAATAATAATTGACGTTCCAAAGTGATCATTGTGGATGAGGCATAATTAAAAAAAATGATGTACCAAAATATCACAGTGGCTGTTGCATAATAAAAAAAAAATTGACGTTCCAAAGTGATCATTGTGGATGAGGCATAATAAAAAAAAATGATGTACCAAAATATCACAGTGGATATTGCATAATAAAAAAAAATGACGTTCCAAAGTGATCATAGTGGATGAGGCATAATTGAAAAAAAATGATCTTCCAAAATTATCACAGTGGATGATGCATAATAAAAAAATAAAAAATATTTGACGTTCCAAAGTGATCATTGTGGATGAGGCGTAATTAAAAAAATGATGTACCAAAATGATCATAGTGGATGTTGCATAATAATAAAAAAAAAAATAATTGACGTTCCAAAGTGATCATTGTGGATGAGACATAATTAAAAAAAATGATGTTCCAAAATGATCACAGTGGATGATGCATAATAAAAAAAAAAAAAAATTGACGTTCCAAAGTGATCATTGTGGATGAGGCATAATTAAAAAAATGTGGATGTTCCAAAATAAACATGATGAACGTTGCATACTAAAAAAAAAAAAAAATTGGATGTTCCAAAATGATGATGATGACCTTTGCAAAAACTATGAAAGTTTTCTCATGTCCCTCCACCACCATTATATAGAATCAAGCAAATTTACAGTAATTTTATAGTACACACAAGCCGTGGGCTCCCTACAAAAACAGTATGAAAATTACGGCAAACGAAATTTACGGTTTACGGTATTCATACAGAAATATTTTGTATGGGACAATTTTTTTTTTGTATGAAAGACCATTTTTTTTTCATGGAACCGGATATAAAAAAATGTCCTCTGCAACATTAGTTTTTGCGCCAACGCTGTAAGACCTATACTTTCCGAGATACGAGGTGGATGGGAGCGAATGGGGGACAAAAGGGGTACTTTAGGATTTATTCCCAACTCATCGGAACTCCCTCTATACGATCCCACCAAACATTTTCACCCTACGAGGTGGCATCTGGGAGAACAAACATGTCAATGAGTCAGTCAGTCAGTCAGTCAGTGAGTGGTAATCGAGCTTTATATAATATAATAATTTAATAAGCTCTATGGAGTGAAACACTGCAAATAGCTCATTAAAATATTTATACGTATGTGTCTTATTTGTAAAATAATTAGCCTAACTAATTACGCGGACGAAGTCGCGGGCACGGCTAGTCTTAATATATAAATAAATCTCGTGTCACAATGTTTGTCCTCAATGGACTCCTAAACCACTTAACCGATTATAATAAAATTCGCACACCATGTGCAGTTCGATCCAACTTGAGAGATAGGATAGTTTACATCACAATTTACACTCGCAATATTATTTTATTGCAAATTATTTGTTTTGACAGTCACAATTATCTGTTAGCTCCAAACGATTCTAACAGATGGCGGTATCTGTTGACTGGATTGAGTAAGTAATCAATAGATGGCACTGCTATGGTAAACCGACAAACGTGTCATATAAGCTACAATGCAATAGCATGATTACCACGTGTTATTGAGGCTAAAGTATAAATTAAATTTATTTTGTAGTAAACGAAATACCGTGAAATTCAATTATTTCTACTTTTTTAATTATCATAATCACACTAATATTGTTACGCCGAGGCTGTTATAAATGCGAAAGTTTGGATGTTTGTTTGTTACTCAATCACGTCGTAACGGCTGAACCGATTTTGATGAAATTTAGTAGGTATGCACGTATATTATAATCTGGATTAACACATAGGCTACTTTTTATCCCATAAATCTGGTCCCCATGGGATAAAAATGGGGTGTCAAGTCAAGTTGCAACAGCGACTTTAGCTTTGTTTCTAGATTACCTGGCTACACATGTAGTAGTGTAACGTGTACGAAGTCGCGGGAAACAGCTGTAAAGTATAAAATGAAGTCGCTTCCGCTGTCACCTTAGTTCTTTTATACTCAACGGATTTTAATGCAGTTTTCAGCAATGGAAAGTGATTCAAGAGGAAGGTTATTATCCATATCTAGCTTCCGCCAGTGGCTTCGCACACATTGTTTGTCAACAAAAAGTAGCCTATGTGTTAATCCAGGTTATAATCTACGTAGGTACATACCGATTTGAAAGTAACTCTTGTATCTTTGTTACCTTTTCACGACATAACGGCTCGATCGATTTCGATGAATTTGGTTCCTATATATGTACCTAGATAGATTATGAATGGACTTGAGACATAGGATACACTTGTACTATGTTTTATTGACAAACCACGTGTACGTAGCCGCGGGCGGGTGAGCTAGTTTTGAATAAACTCACTTTTGTTAATACAAGATTTGGTAGCCATCCCATAAAAAGATTTTTTCCGAACTCTTTGGTATCCTATAAAAGAGAGTTTTTTGCTATTACGATACCACAGAATAGACCTATAATATCGCCGTCAATACACGCACCGCGGGACCGGCACAGAGCAAGGAAGAGTCTAACTTTCTTGGCAACGCAGTGTCTAAGCAAGAAAGCGTACTACAAGGATCTTAAATCTGTGGTGAACCAAGCTCTTTATTTCGAAAAGGCTGCATTCTTCAAACAAAACATTAATAACAAAATTAAAGAACCAAAAACCTTATGGAAAAATTTAAAATCCACCTTATTACCCAAAAAAAATAATGAATTGCCTTTCCACTTCACTGATCCCAATGTCATTAATAACCATTTCTTAAATATTCCTGGTACTCTATCTATGAACATATCCCAGCTATCTTATTATGAGTATCATAGACATGGGGAAGCAGTTTTTAGTATATACCCCGTGAGTTGCGATAAAATAGTGAAAGTCATTAGCTCTCTCAAGTCCAACGCGGAGGGCACTGATGAATTAAATCTTAAAATGCTGCTGATGACTTTGCCTCAAACATTGGAGGTTATAACTGCTATTATAAATACATCGATCAAATCATCATCGTTCCCTGATGCCTGGAGGAGAGCTATTGTCTGCCCTCTGCCCAAAGTGCCTTGTCCCGTTGCAGTGAAAGATCTTAGACCTATTAGTATTTTACCTTGCATGTCAAAAATACTCGAAAAAACCGTTTGTAGTCAGTTAACCGAGTTTCTAGAAGTTAACGATATACTACCTGCAGTGCAATCAGGTTTCAGAAAGGGTCGTAGTACTTCCACTGCTCTGTTGGATGTCACCGACAACCTTCTCAGTGCACAAGACAAGGGTATGCTCTCGCTTTTAGTGCTGCTTGATTTCTCCCGTGCATTTGATGCCATAAATACCACCTTGCTTTTATCAAAATTAAGCTACTATGGCTTTGATGATCGCGCCGTAAGGTGGTTTGATAGCTACCTTAGTGGGCGTCGCCAGTACGTAAAATTGGTTAAATCCGATGGTTCTAATAAATTTTCCGATGAAGTTTTTGTTAATAGAGGAGTACCTCAAGGGTCTATCCTTGGCCCGATATTATTTATTATTTACACTGCTGACATTGTCAACTGCATTAAACACTGTAAGTTTCACATTTATGCGGATGACGTGCAATTGTACATCTCGTTTAAGCGTGAGGACGCAATACCTGCTATTGAAAAAATTAATGAGGATCTGCAGAGAATTTCTAACTGGTCGCGTGACAATAGTTTGATGCTCAATTCTCTTAAAACAAAATTTATGTTACTTGGCACTAAACGGCGGCTCGATAGCTTTAACCTCCCTCTAAATATATGCATTGCGGGTGATCGCATTGAGCGTGTGTACGAAGCACGCAACTTGGGACTCACTATGGATGCTAATCTTAGGTTTGAAAAACATGTTACCTCATCTGTAAAAACGTCTTTTTATAAGTTGAAAGTCTTGTACAAAATCAGGCAATATCTCAGTGAAGAACTACGTGTGCAACTGGTTGAGTCCTTGGTACTTTCGAGATTTAATTATCTGGATACCGTGGTTGGCCCTCGGCTACTTGCCCGGACAACACGTTTAATTCAACGGGTCCAGAACGCTTGCGCGCGTTTTTGTTTCAAGATACCACCAAGAAATCATGTCACACCTTATTTAAATCAACATTCCATCTTGAAAATGAAGTCGAGGCTGAAGTTACACCTGGCTTGTCTGCTTTTTAGTGTGCTTAAATACCAAACGCCGAAATACCTGTATGATAGACTAAGTTGGGTTTCTCAGACTAGGACGCTGCGAAAGTGCTCGAAACAGCTAGCCATCCAACGGCATCACACAGCAGCATTCAGAGGCAGTTTTCACTATGCTGCAACTAAATGCTGGAATAATATTCCACCGCCGATTCGGGACTTGCGTAGCGTCCATGGTTTCAGAGCTAAACTGAGATTGTTCCTTATTGATTTTCAGAAGTCTCACGGACTCCTCAAAAACGAAATTTCTATATTATAGTTTATCCATTTTTATTCACTCCTTTATATATCCTAATATCCTTTCTAGCTTCTGACAGCCTGATTATTTAGCGGTGTGGCCTTTGCTTAGCAGTGGGACTGATTAATGCACATTCTCGCCTATTTCTCCCCAATCATCTACATTTTTGTGTTTTGTTGTAACTTAATATAGCTATTATTTTATTTTATTATTTATTTATTATTTTCTTAGTGTGGTAACTTATATTTATCAATATATGTATTCATACTTTTTGTAATTGTAGTACTGTGCGGGCATCCGTGATATCCTCATTTTTAAATGGTTCCAACAGAAGATCAGCGTTGTGCCAAAATCACAACAAATGCTGAGTTGGACGCCTTTTTGTGACGTCGGTCGTTTAGATACGAGTATATGTAAGTAATTGTGGGACACACATTTGTTAGGTATTGTTATTCTTGTGTGCATGAACATTTTATCTTGTGTGTACCTTACTTGTGTGCTGTGTGTGTTGTGTACCGTCACAAATAAATGTTTTTTCTTTCTTTCTTTCTTTCTTGGTTCAGACTACAGAGAGCTATGAAACACATGCATGCGACTGAGTAATTACGTCAGACATTCATGATTTCATCGTGCCGATTCTATGGGGAACAGACGAGGACCGACGACATCATCGCAACGATCGACGTGGCTGACGCATTGTCCCCGATAACCTGTCTGTCGGCGATGATATACCTGCCTTGGATAAAGGTAAGTACCTACATATTCAGTATCAAAGAGTTCGGAAAATCGGTATCGTGTCAGCAAGGTGTGCTATCATCGTACTATCAGTCAAAGAGAGTAAAACTATACACCCGTGTTTGACCCTTGGTTATACCTCAGTTATACCACAGGTTATATTATAAAGTCAGTGAAAAAGCGTCTTGTAGGCTCAGAACCATGCTAAAACAGTCACAGGTCTCCCTTTCTCTCAGATCAAACAACAATTTTACTTATTGGTATTAAACTTATCTATATTCCTACCTACTTGTTTACCTAACAAAACACTTAAAATAAATTGTCAAATAATTTGTAACTAAGCCATAAACAGATAAAGCAACCTCATTATCTAGCTAATTATAAATACAATAACTATAAAAGCAACTTCGCATCTATTGTTGTACCCTGAGGGTTAGGTATATCATACACGTTCTACATAGTTAGGGCATGTAAGTACGTACGACTACACATCAAGCCTCAGATTATACAAACAAATTTTTGTTTGTATAATCTGAGCATCAAGCTATACATTTCCAGATTAAGCTGACTTCTCATTGTACGGAAAGCCTACTCAATTCGAGATCAGCACTGGAAAGAGTACTGGAAATGTATAGCGCGATAAGTAGCAGTTTGTACCTACTTAAATCATCTTTACCTACATAATCTAACGCATCATTATCATCCACAGCGCGACTTCACCCACTACTGGGTGTCAGTTTGTAACCATTACCATTATTTTGTAACATCCAATGGTTGCCTGGATGAGATCGCTCTCAGCGATAAGGTCGCCCTTTGTATTCTCTTTTAGTCTAGCTTATTACGTACATTATTATTGTTTCCTTGAGGCAAATCATCAATTATCATTTATCATCCACCATTTCACTGGAAACAAAATACTAACTACGGAACTCTGCAGGTAGGTAACACAGATTCATTCTAGCACGCCGCCCCCGCTAAAGGCAGTAAAATTGATGTTTCAAAGTGATCCTTGTGATTTTAATGAATAAAAATATTTGAATTTGAATTTTGAATTTGAAAAAGCTATAAAAATTATCTTGTTTGATTTACTTATTTGCTTAGTTGATCGTGCGAAGCGAGATCTACAAATCAATTTGGGCAAATCGGCGTTGTATGTAAGTATGTATGTATGTTTGTTTGTCCGAGGATAACTTTCGAAGCGTTGATCCGATCATCGTGAAATTTAATACATAGTGATGGCAGAATTTTGGTGTGACTAAATGAGCTAAAAATGTGGGGGGGTTGTTGAGATATTGGGGTTCAAGGGGGGTAAATGTAAATGAGACTATATTAGTACATTTCAAGACTCGTGAGTTCGGGGCGAACCACTAGTATCAATAAATCAAATGAAATCATTATAATTTTACAAACTACGTAGTGATGTAAAATTTATATTCGAATCGAAACTACTGCAGATGCATAAATTAAGCTATCTATTATTCAGACTGCAGTATCCCCCCGGCCCAATACATCGATTGCAGCTGATCTCGCATTACGCAAGCGCCTGACGGATACCTAGCCGCAGCTCTCATCTAGATAGGTCGTCTAGATAGACTAGAGTCGTGCGTGCTGCTGTTTGCGATTCCTACAAGCTATTATTGACCGAGCGAGCGAAGCGTCTCAATTTCGAGATTCAATAATGCTTTTGTCCGGCTGTCTGTCTGTTCTTGCCTACAGGTCGCATTTTCAACCGATTTTGACGAAAATTTGCACACAAGTTCATAGATTTATTTTTGATTGGGGGGAAAAGGTAGAAAGTTTGCTGTAACGTTATATAACGATGGATTTCAATCAAATTTGAGAAGCACACTAAGGGCTTCATTCTACACAAGATGTTGTGAAATAAATTTCAAAAGGGGGGAGTGGAGGGGGGGATAGGAGGGGGGGGGGGAGTTTGCTGTAACGTTATATATGGAAGGATTTTAATTATTGAATTTTTTTTGGAAAATGTACCTACCCCTACTATACCGATCAGACTACAGTCCTCTCCGCCTTAACTAGACGAACCCGTAGACACCGTTTAGACCTCCTAGGAGCAAGGGAACGCGAGTAAACGCTAAAACGTATACCAATATTTTGCTCAAAAGTCTACATGGTAAGTCTATTGGAAAATTCAAGCACCTGAAATTCGATTTTAAATTGGACTTTCGTCGTTAATTTTGTTGTGCAAATTACTTTTTGGACTTGCGACTAGTTGGGACGCTAGGTCTAGTTCTCACAAAACCACTAGTTTATTGTAGGGTGGGTATCATCAAATAATACTACTAAGATAGATTAGATTAACAGATACGGGAATAAGGCCAGCTCAGATCATCACCAGAACGGGAGTTTTTTTTTGTCATGTAACTAATCGTTTTGTTTTGTATCCGGCTCGAAGGTCATTAGGTAGGTATTGTCTAAGACCCGTATGCCAGAATCTGAAAGAAAGCTGTCAAAAAATCTACGCTTTAGTCATGATTCACGTTTGAGCAGTTCTAGCTATGAGGTTATGATGATGGTGTGGTACATCCTAGTTTGTGCCCAAAATAAAATTTGATTTGACTTTGCGAGAAATGTCAACAAAACGTTTTTACATTGGCATACGCATAAGTACGATTCTCATTGGCTTGTAAAGCTGTGTCCTCGATCTTCTACTTTTTACAAAGTTCTACGACATAACTTAGCCAGCTAACCGGGCCGAGCACTACCTGCCAGGCTGCCACTTGTTGAAGACAAAATAATAATCATCTTGAGTCATACAAAGTACCTACACACACATGCAAGCACACATTAAAGGGCCGCGCGGCCGTGTTGTACAACTCTAGGCACAGTGCGACGACACTATTCTACCAGCCAGCCAGTCGGTATCGATTCAGTACACAGCACTCAGCCAGCCATCAGCAGACAAAATTCAGTAGCTACGCGGTGTTGGAGTCAGGAGCACGTATTTTTGGACATTCATGTAAGTCTCAAGCGCTCATGCGGAAACCAGTGACCCCGGTACATACTTAGTAACATTAGTAAAACCAGGGACAATCATATTATGAAATCTGTTGTTATTTTCCGGTTTCGCTGTAGAATCAGTCAAAGGTACTTAAATAGGTAAGTACCTAGGTTTTCTGTGTGGTCATTATTATGAAAACTTATGCCCTTTGTTTACATTGTAGATAAATGTGGTTTTTTTTTAACAAAAAAGTGTTACTTTAAATAATAATATTAATATGGCTGGACATTTCACACAGCGCTACCTAGCCCCAAACTAAGCAGTGCTTGTACTATGGGAACCAGATAACTCATAAAATACATATATACTTTTTATTTGTAAATACATACTTATATGTATGGATAGAAAAACATCTAGACTTGGAACAAATACCTGTAGATCATACAAACATTGGTTCCACGACGGGAATCGAACCGGCTACCTCCTGCGTCACAGCCGGTTATTTGCCCACTGTGCCACGGAGGTCGTCATACTTTACTTAGCTCTTATAATTCTTGTCATAAAAACTCGACGAACTCTAACAAAGCAGGTATTTTGTAAATTCAACTGCGTTTTCTAGTTCAATGCTTTACCATTTACTATATTTTTTTACTTACTTACATATTATTATTATATAGGCTGTAGGTAACTACCTTATATATTTTATCCAATGTCTTTTAACTCGGCTTCCTTCCGAAGTTCCGATCAAGAATGTTTCCAAGGTAAACAACATGAAAGCAATTATTTATCAACATTGTGGCAAAATGCGTCAGCGACTGGGTACATAAGATGTTTGTATTGTATGTAACTGATTTCGTGTCGCAAATAAAGAAATATGAATTAGTACCTGCTAGAAGTTTCGCTAATTGTAATTCTCTCGGGTCTGTCCACTTGGGATTTTCAGTCCTTCAAACCTATGAGTAGATACACAAGGACTGACGACGGTAGAGTCGGCACCGCGCCGGTTGAAACTTACTGGTGCCGCAAACAACAAGCTCCCATCACCATCAATCACAGATCACTCCGACCACTGCTGCTACCTTAAAAACCCAAAAATGTTCTAGAATTACCAAAGAAAAACAAAAGAAAATTTAAAAACACCATATCGTAACTAGCGGAAGGTATTCAGCCTAGGCACACGGTAACCTTTTCAAAGTAAAATATGCAATGGATTCCGAAAACAAGTAACTTTTTAATAAAAATATAACCGACTCCAGATAACTGAAACCAAATTACTGAACCGATTTAGATGATATTTCTATGGGACTCGTCTGAAAGTATATCCTTTCAAATAAAAAAGATATTTCCAAACCGGTTGATGAATGACGGAGTTCTGATGTAACAAACATAAAAAAACTACCGAATTAAGAACCTCATCCTTATTTTAAAGTCGGTTAAGAAAATCTTGCAAAAAAAGAGGTAAACTATAATTCTTATAAATTGGCCAATGAAATCATGAGGCTGATTAAAGCTGCTTATAACGTAGTGACTGCAGATCACCCACCAGCGCTTAGTCACACACACGCCACATGCATCCAATCAGAGTGGTTAGTCTTCGACCAGTCGACAAGTCAAGCGTGTCATACAAACATCATCTGAAAGACAATCTCTCAAATCATTACTGCAAATCACTACAACTTGAACAAAAAAAAACCGCGTGTGGTGTAGTAGTTCAAGGTCTTCCTCTTGTTATGACACTACCTGAATCAAAATGCTCTCTGTTTGATCCATTTGCATTTTTGAATAGGTTTTGAATAGTCCGTTTACGAAATACGTTTCTTCAAAACTTATTTTCAAAATAGTCGTGTGTTTGTGTGGGTGTGTCCTCTCGTAATGTAGTTGTTAGAAGAACTATCAAAGCTGAGTAGACTCTTCGTTTACGAGCAGTGTAATCGACCAACTTAAATTATGTAGTTGAGTTTGTCATCAATTCATACAATATACAGTGAACGGACCCTTTGTAAGTCGGACCACGCACTTTGACATGTGCTTAGCCAATTTATTGCGTTTTTTTGACCTGCAGGCTGAGTGCGAACAATACTATAAGTAAAGTATAAAGTATATCGAGTGTAGAGGATGACTAAATTAAACGGTCCCGTAACTAAATTTAAATTTAGTTACGTTTACTCGAAACTTTTTATACTTAAGTTTTTTAAATGTTGTCGACCCTGTATTATTTACGCAACTAAATTTAAATGTACAATGTTGTCGATACTACATTGGATTATGAAGGGGCACTGTTTAATTTGGTCATCTTCTACACTCTAGCTAGTAGATATACTTTATACGCTATCTATAGTATACCTATCGAGCGCAATGTTCGCACTCAGCCTACTGGCCGTTCTGGCGTTCTTAGCAAATCATGTCCCGCGCATCGATATACAGTGTCCCAAAAAATAGTGTCAAGCGAAAGTCCAGAGATGGAACACCCCTTGGGGTACCCGAATCACCCCCATGTATGTTCCGCGATTTTTTATAGTTTTCGAGTTATGAATTTTTTTCCGAATTCTTGAAAATTTTCTACTTGAACAACTTAAAAAATTCTGTAAAAAGTAGAAAACTTTCTTGAGATTTTTTTTTGCTACTGAATTTTTATGAGTTGTTCTTTTATGCATAAAATAATCAGCTACGTGACTTTGATGAAAACTGTGAAAATGTTGGTGTAAAGTCAAAAAATTACATCTGGTGAATTATGACTAAAATTTTCAACTTTAAATTAAAAATCATAACAAGTGATGTTATCGTTCTTCATCATCATCATCATCATCAACCTATAGCAGTCCACTGCTGGACGTAGGTCTCTCCCAGGGTGCGCCATTGAGCCCGATCCTCAGCTCTTCTCATCCAATCCTTGCCAGCCACAGCGCGCAAATCGTCACTCCATCTAGCCGGAGGGCGTCCTACACTTCGCTTGCCTAGACGTGGTCTCCACTCCAGAACTCGTTTACCCCAACGGTTATCGGTTCTGCGGCAGATATGACCGGCCCACTGCCACTTCAGCTTGCTGACCCTCTGAGCTATGTCGATCACCTTGGTTCTCTGTCGGATAACCTCGTTTCTGATTCTATCCTTCAGAGAAATTCCGAGCATAGCCCTTTCCATAGCTCGCTGAGCGACTTTCAGTTTGTGGACCAGTCCCACCGTAAGTGTCCACGTTTCGGCTGCGTAAGTCATCACAGGTAGGACGCACTGGTTAAATACTTTTGTTTTTAGGCATTGTGGGATGGGTGACGAGAAGACCTGACGAAGTTTCCCAAACGCTGCCCAGCCCAGCTGAATTCGCCGGTTTACTTCTTTCTCGAGGTTGTATCTACCCAATCGCAGAGTCTGCGCAAGATAGACATACTCATTCACAACCTCGAGAAGATTCCAGCGACTGCAATCGGCTCTGGGGTAACACGATCATTGATCATGATTTTAGTTTTGTCTAAGTTCATTCCCAGGCCGATGCATCTAGAAGCAGCAGCTAGGCTATTCAGCATTTGTGGCAGCTCCTGCACCGACTCTGCCATTATGACGATATCGTCGGCAAATCGTAAGTACGAGATGCATTCCCCGTTGATGTTGATGCCCTGTCCATTCCAACTCAGCGTCTTGAACATATCTTCCAGTGCGTTTGTAAACAATTTGGGGGATATAACATCCCCTTGTCTTACTCCGCGGCGCAACTGGATTGGTTCTGACTGCTGGTTCTGGATATGAACTGACATGGTGGCCTCGTTGTATAGACATCTCAGCACTTCGATATATCGCCAATCGACCTGGCATCGTTGCAGGGACTGCAGAACAGCCCAGGTTTCGATATCATCAGGTCAAAGGCTTTCTCATAGTCCACAAACGCGAGGCACAGGGGTTGATTATATTCCTCTGACTTCTGTATAATCTGCCGCACTGTGTGAATGTGGTCTATGATGCCATATCCTCTTCGAAACCCGGCCTGCTCCGGTGTTTGAAATTCGTCAAGCCTTCGCGTAAGACGGTTCGTGATGACCCTAGAAAAAAGTTTATAGACATGGCTCAGGAGTGAGATCGGCCTATAGTTTTTCAATAAAGATTTGTTTCCTTTCTTGAAAAACAACACCACAATACTCCTGTTCCATGCCCTCGGAGTTCTCCCATGGTCTAAGACGGAATTGAAGACACGTTGAATCTCCTTCAGAACAGGGGTGCTCCCTGCCTTTAGAAGCTCTGACGTGATACCGTTATCGTTCTTAAATAAGTCTTAAGAATTCTCCAGACTCTCAGCTTTCATATTCATTATGTATATGTACTATGTCTATGGTCCCGCGTCGTTCTTAACTAGTTCGATTGTATAGCCATTTCCATGGTTGGGAGAACACACCTGGCTACCGGTGGTCTTTGGGTGTCCTAAACACTTCAATACCAGATTGGCTTGTAGCGTACTAAACACTGCGCTGTATACCTTATACATACGCCTTCATTAATATTTGCTATCCTCCTCGGCCCAATGCGTTTCTCCTCAAAACCTATCATCCAGGTTTTGCTTGTGTCTGTTTCGATCCATCGTGCAGTCGGATTCCTGCGGCCTGTCCTCGGCCGTTCGTCAGCCCGTCCTCGGAGACTCGGTCAAGGTTTTGTCGACCACTTCTAGCAGATGCAGATGCAAATGTGCAAAATAGGATAAACAGTTCGTCTAGCTTAACAAAACAAAACAAAACCAACATGAACTGAAGAATAGATGTTAATAATAAATATTAATAACTTGTCGGAACAAAGCTAATAAGTAGGTAAATGTTTAATCAAATCAATATTCTTTGAATCAATATTCTTTATACGAGTAGGTATGTTTGGGATAAGAAAAGTACCTTCGGGTAGTTAGGTAGATATTATATACCTCTCATACCTATTATAATTGAGCTGGATTGCAGTAATCATTTAGGTACATATGTAAACAAATCGAAAATTGTGTTGTATCAGTCGTTCTTGTGACCTTACAATTTATAACAATAATATGGACGTAAAAGAGACGGAATGACCTAGTTCCAAAAGCTAGACGACTCTCGTGAATTCTGTCTGTTATATTTGTTTGAAAGATATCGCTTTTAGCGATAAGACCACAACTTGTATTTTCGCGTCTCTAGTTAAGGGTGATGTAGTGTGATGTATAGCATGTTCTATCTATCTAAGATCCTAACCCTGAATTTCAGTGTTAGCAGTTGATGATCCTAAAAAACGCTGCATAAACTTCGCAGACTAAGTTCGCGTTCTATTGGATCGTGTTTAAGCTAAATAGACAGTCTATTAGTTGTAGGATCTGTAGTCATTGCTTTGTCACTGTTTCTGGAAAATTCTGGCGGGAAACAAACAAGTCGGGCCGGCTCGCGCAGGATGTGTTCCATTACCGTTATTGTGTCGAGCGCTCCTTGCACAATCGGTTTTTATTCCAGGAGCGTATCTTTGACGAGACCAGGGCCCGTAGCCAAATGTCATTCGCCACGAATCTATTCGACTTCTACATACATTTGTTGTCGCTGAATGACGCAATATTTCTATAGCATGTGTCAAATCCGACTTCGACTTCGAACCTTCGAATCTTCGACCGAAATTTCGGACTTATCGACTAGCGATGACGCTAGTCGATACGTCCGGTAATGTATGGGATTTGACACATGCTATAGAAATACCACGTGATGTAGCGACAACAAATGTATGTAGAAATCGAATCTATTCGATTGTAACTTGATTGTAACTAATTGATTGTAACTTGGCTAAGCCCTCAGCCCTCTTATTGTCTAACTTTGAACACGAAGACGAGATGTCAAAAATCGATACCTACCTATCCATATTCTCCTCAGCTTCCAATTTTGGAATATTGTGTATATTATTCAAGGATTTTTAACAAATGGGATTTCACACCACACTCACACATAAATTTTACTTGTCTTCATACTTACCTACATGAACTTTTTGTAAGATAATTCTGAAGATTGGAAATTGAGGAGGAAATACTTAATCGATTTTGACATCTCGTCCTCGTCTTCAAAGTTAGACAATAACCCCCACAGATTCTGAAGTCAAGGACGAGCTTATACCCTTAGGCCGTAACTAATTTCAATAGAAGTGCGAAATCTGTTGTACTGTTGTACCTTCATGTACTCGTAGGTTGTTTACGAAAGGTACCTACGTGCTATGAGCACGTAGGTACCTTTACATAGCCAGCCGAGATTGTGTACCAATTTACAAGCCCCTGCAACTATTATATATGCAATTAGCACTCGCTAATCGTTTACTCTTGTTGAATGATATCTTCTTTCTTTTCAGGTATAATATGGAAACTTAAAAACAGAGCCACCATGGGTCGCATCCATTTTCTCGTAATCATCATCATTGCTACAGGACTTACGAATGGATTCAACGGAGACAGCTTCGAGCTGGAGTGCCCGGACGAATGCGACTGCCACTATTTCAGGATCAACTGGGTGACAGATTGCTCTGAGAGCAACCTCACTGAAGTTCCTTACGATGAACTCAGCCTCAGCGTGTATATCCTGGATCTAAATGGAAACAATATCACACGCTTGAAACCGTTCCCGAGTGATATTAAGATGAGGAGACTGCAGATCGCGGAGAACCGTCTCACTAGCGTGGAGAAGGAATCTTTTAAAGGACTGGAGTACTTGATTGATGTGGACTTGTCTGGGAACAATATTAGTTACGTCGATCCGGAAGCTTTTTCGTAAGTAACATTTTATTGCGTACTTTGTTCATCAACGCCGTAACTGAACCAATTTTGATAAAATTATACGCAGTAAAAGAGGGATTATACATTCACACCTTTTACCTAGGATAGGCACACCGGGTACCTACCTGCCCTATAAATAGGTACTACTTTTACAAACGTTAACCATTCTTTGAAAATCACTAGCACGATAGTAGGAGGGTACTTATTATTTATCTGTGCCAACCGACTCATTGTACTACGAGCGAGACTATGAGTCATCCAACCATAAATTGGACGTACCTGTCGCATTGTTTACCTCACGTTTGTACATTTTCACATGGGCTTCTATTATTCGCTTCGTACACATGACATTCATCCACCGTACAATGCGTGTTGATGATAAAATTGTTCAAATTGCTCGTGATCTTGTTAGGGCACGGCCAGAGGTCCAATTGCCGCCAACTACTGCCAATATTAGATAATGGTCACACAACGAATGCAAATTGAGTTTTGCTCGTTCCAACTGACCACGCTACTTGTTTACGCTCATAACTTCACAAGCTAACGTTTTTTTAAGGTAAAAATTCAAATCGGAGTATTACAATATTGTAAGTTCTTATTTCTGTGTTTTCCAGGGACTCCCGTGGGTTGCTAAATGTCGAGCTACAAGATAACCCTATAACTGTGGTGGAAGGCCCATTCCTGGTATCCGCCACGCTTCAGTATCTTGACATCAGCTCGTGCAACCTCAGCACCATTAACCCGCAGTTCTTCGATAACATTACGACGCTCCACACTATCGACCTCTCAAACAATCCTCTCGTCACAATAGAATCAGGGGTATTCGACGTTCTTACCAGTCTAGAAAATCTAAAACTCAACGACTGCAAACTGAAGACAATATCCGAAAACGCGTTCATTACCTCTGTAAACCTTAAAAACTTGGAACTAGCCGGCAACAGTCTGACCGAAACCAACTGGCCTGAAGTCCTCGGAAAATTAATCAGACTGGAATATCTAAACTTAAAAAAATCCGGCCTCACTTCCCTATCTGAAGACACTTTCTCAAACTGTACCAACTTGGTTTCGCTCATTTTGGCTGACAACGAATTGCGTGATTTAGATGTTGCAGCTACATTGGGTAATAGCGTCAACCATTTGGAATTACTAGACCTGTCCAATTGTAAGATCCAAGGGCCAATATCCGGAGATGCTTTCGCTAACGCGACAAGACTTAAAAGTCTGTATCTTTCTGGAAATACACTCTTCGCGCCAGATTTACAAGAAGCGCTCGATCCTTTACCTAAAATCGAAAAGTTGTTCTTGAGCAACTGTGGACTGCGGGATCTTCCTGACAATTTCAATGTTTTCGATAATCTACAAGAGCTTGATATTTCTCACAATCCGCTCGTTAATGTGTTCACAAAGCTTCTGGCGCCACTAGAGAAGCTAGAATATCTCAACATGGGATACAGTAATTTGTCCTTCATTGGTCCAGATTCATTCTCAAAGATGACTTCGATGAAAAGACTTGTACTTTCCGGTAACGACCTTCTCTCACTTGAAGCAGGATTGTTTGGAAATCTGACACAACTGACTACTTTGGAGCTGGAGTTCTGCGGATTGAAGAGACCTTTGAACGCAAACGCTTTCTTCAAGAACCTAACTTACATGGATTTAAGAGAAATCAGACTCGGCGGAAATCCTCTTGTTATTCCAGAAAAAGGACCACTATTCCCGAAGCAGCTTTCGCAAGTGACGATCCTTGATTTGAGCAACTGTAATATAACATCTCTAAACATAGATGCTTTTCAAAATACCGTAAACTTAACTGATTTAAATCTATCAGGTAACCGCATTGAATCCGTAGAAGGAAGCTTGACATTCCTGGAAAAATTACGCCATTTGGAGAAAATAAATCTAAGCAACAACAACTTGACCACAATTGACCCTCTCAAATTCGTCAACAACCCCAGACTGCATTCCTTAAACCTGCTCGGAAACCAATTCGTTTGCGATTGTAAGATTGCCGAGATGTGGGACTGGGCGAACATGATAAAGGGTGACTTGGATGTCCTCGTCGGAGCTAAGAGTGCCGAGAAAGATATTGTCGTGAAAGGAAACAAGAAGAAGAAACACTTGCACTGCCACTACAACGAGAGGCAGCTCCGCAACATGAGCACGACGCTGAACAAGTCAGTGCCGGGCAGGAGGCCGTTCATAAAGCCCAGAGAGCTCACATACGCAAACCGAACCTGGGCTAAGTACGTCAGGGAGTCGGGCTGCGAGCCAGTCGTCCAGATACTGCGGCCCGTTGCTTTAATAGCTGAGGTAGTACAAGTTAGCTATTTTATACCAGTCATGATTTGTCTATCGATCATGTTGTTTCTGGTTGGTGGGTTTGTGGCAGGTTACCAGACCAAAAAAATATACAGGAAAATTATACAAAGAGAGAACACAATGATGAGAGGTTCCGGTACAGATATTTAAGAACATTTAGTGTCACTGGAAATATTAATTTAAAAATACTTATTACTAGACTTAAACTCAAGATAGATAATTCACTCTCTAGACTAGAAAGCAATAGAAACATAATCAAAACGATTTATTCATGGATACTAGTCACGAGCTCCAAAATTACATATGGTGAGGTTATGATTCTCGTCGTTTTGTTTGATAGGTAGGTAGGTACATAAGTATTAGCAGATAAGTAATATTATTTTTTAATTATTTATGTTGTATGCACTACCTGCGTCAGTATTGAATTTCAATAAAATTTTAGACAGCCAAATACTGTATTCATTGATAATAAAAACAATCGAATAGCCTTGTTTTTCTTCATTCAACCAATAAATAAGAAAATAAACCTTTTTGCATTACGCTAGTTTAATTGATTTGAGTAGGAATTTCTTAACAGGGCGTCTGCAATTCGACTCAACCGTCGCATTGCTTAACTAGCAGTTCGATACCCCCTTTTTTTAATACACTTGAAAGAGTTAATATTCTTAAATTGGAAGTCAGAAACCCAGTGCCATATTCTGTTACATCACATTAAAATGCTGCTAGCTGCATTTCGCTACAGTATTTTCACGAATACGTTTAATTTCCTTGCGCGTAAGAAAGAACAGAGTTCTTTTAAATCCGGTTATTAGCATGCTAAACTTTTTGCTTACCACCCACGCGTCTGACTTGGGTAACTCAAGTAAAGTATCATTCGTTTTTCATAACTTTTTACGGACGAAAAATTGGCACAAGAAATAGCTGCTGTCACGTAATATATTGATGATAGATAGACGGTAAAGTTTTATTGCAATTGAACAAGTAATGGTCCGAAGCTTTGTTAGAGTCAGATCAGAACGGACCGAATCAATGTGTATTTCCTACAGAAATTACTGTTTTCAATTTGTAGTAATTTATGGAGAAGTAAATAAAACAAGAGTTAATTTAATTAATTTTTTATTAAATTACTTTTTGGCGATTAAATACTATACTATCAACAACAATAAATTAGTCTTATTATCAACTATTCGGCCCCGCATCTAACATGCTTGTTTTCTTAATGTAGAAATTTTCTTTGTAGAACTTTTTCCTCATGCCGGGACTGTTACTTTCAGGACTATCGTTGCTTGCCATTGTGGCCAACTCGCTATCTAGTAGCCGGGGTAATCCTATCGGCTCAAATCCATACTGGAATTGAGGTTCTACAAAGAACGTATTACTTTTGTACCTGTGGTAGGGTTGCGTGAAAGTCGTGGAATGCGCTGAGCTATCTCTGGGCATTCCTTTGGAGTAATCAAATTCTTGCACGAAAGGAGTCGCTTTGAACTGTGCTAAAAACTGTTTCATATTTAAATCCTGTGTCGGATAGAAGTTATAAGGGATGGCGGTATACTTTTCATTCGTTTTCTCTTTCTTTTGATTATCATTTGCGTGAGTGATATACTTTTCTGGCTTTTGTTGCTTATACAGTTTGTAATAGTCTACTTTCTTCTTGTAATGGTCGGTCAGACTCTCAGGTTTGCTGATTGAATAATCCAAAAAATAGTCCTCTTTCATTTTATCTTTAGTGTCCTTGTAGCTCAGACGTGAGCTCTTTGGGAAGTTATCCGATTGGTCGTGGTACTGTTGGAAGGGAGAATGTTTAATGTCGAAATCATCATGCGGCGCTCCATAGCTTTTTGGATTGTAGATGTCCTTTTCGACATCAATAGATTTGCCATACGCCGGGAAACCAAAGGCGGAGTTTTTGTATGCCTTTTCGAAATCTTTTTCGCGATCTTCCTCCTTATCAAACTTTCCTTTAATGAGCTCTTCATCTTCTGAGTGTTCTGGAGTTTCCTCTTCAATAATGATTGATTTGGTTTTCTCGTGCACATGCTCTGTAGGGGAGTGATGTTTTTGATGCGACACAGGATTGTGATGTGCAGAATTGTGATGTGATCCAGAGTTGTGATGTGGCGCAGAGTTATGATGGGGAGCAGGGTTATGATGGGGCGTAGAAGGGGGGTAGCTATGCTGCTGTGGTTGAGAAGACGGTGGTTGCTGTCGTGGCTCTGACTGCGGTTGAACGTGTTGACTCGGATCCACTTTTATGGGAGCGGCTATTCGAATTTCCTCTTCATACTCCGCTACGGGCTGAAACGATCCTGAGCTTGTTTTGGTGTAGTATTGTATAGGCTGAAATGTGTAATCGTCATCCTGTTGGTTCTGGTGGCTGGAGCTGGGCTTGTGGTGGTATTCTTCATCTCTGTGCTCCGGTTTTTGGTTGTGTGTCGATTTCGGGGAGTCTTGATGTTGATTATGATTTTTGTGATGATAGTTTTGGTTGGTATGGTGTTGGTTATGGTTTTCATGATGGTGATTGTGATTTTTTTGATGATGATTTTGGTTTTCATGATGACGATGATTATGATTATCGTGATATCTATTATCGTGGTTGTGTTCATGCTTTTCTGGATGTTGATTGTTATGATCGTGATGCTCGCTGTGATGATGATGAGGAGTATCTTCCTCAGATGTCTCTGCGGAGTCTTCAGACTCGTGTTGCTTTTCATCATCTTTATGTTCGACAGACTTGAACTTATGTACAAGATGCTTAGGACCGTCTCCTTTACCTTCATAGTGCACTTCCTTAATATGAACTGGCTCCTTAGAACTGTGGACATAAGTGTAGTGGACAGGTTCCTCGTGCTTTTGAGTTCCGTACGAGAAGTGTACGGGTTCTGACTGCGTTTCTTTATTGTACTTTATCGCTTTTTCTTTATAAGTTTCCTTATAGTTAGGGGAATTTATTTCGTAAGAAAATTCAGGACTTTCGTTAGGTGTTCCTTTGACTGTTATCACTGGTCTTGCAGTGGACGCCGAAGGTATCTCGTCGTAGTATGAATTTTGTACTTCTACTAGAGGATATCGTTGCTTTTTTTTCGGTACAAACTTTTTAGGTTTTACTTTATCATTTTCACTGTCGTAGCTTTTCGTTTTTTGTGAAGGCTTCTGATGTATTTTAGCATCGTTTTGCGTTTGTTGGGGGAGTTTGTAGTAGGTGGCCTCGCTTATTTTGGGCAGAAAGTGCTGGACTTGCGGTACAAGTGGGTTATCAAACGTCAATGGTTCTAGAAGGCTGATATCTAGCAGAGGCACCGGCGGTTTAGTTTTAAGATTAACGCGTGTCTTCTTTCCATTCATGAAGGATGTAATAGTAGTCTCTCTAACCGGGACTTTCTGTTCCGCTTTATCACTTTGATGCACTGTTTGATGAGCGGGATCGTGTGTTTCTTCTTGGGAGCTGACTTCTCTCGGAGCCTCCTGTAGACGTTGGAACTTTGGTTCATCTTTGTGGTATTGCTCCTCAGACTGCGTGTTTGCGTAGATAGCCTCGTTACTACTAGACTGCTGCTGGACCGAAGGTACGTTGCTCTGAGACACTGGTAGCTGATTATGAAGCACCTTAGTTCCAAAGTGGATAGACTGCCCCGGCAGTTGACTATAGGCCTGTCCCGGCAGTTGACTATAGGCCTGTCCCGGCAATTGATTATAGGCCTGCCCCTGCAGTTGACTGAAGGGCTGTCCCGGTATCGGTAGTTGAGTAAGAGGTCCGTGGAACTGTGAGGGCGATACCGTCTGCGGTGCTAGACTCTTGATGTTGCCTGCATAGATACCTTGGGGGAAGGAGAATTGCTGCTTGAGCGGAGACACGGCCTGCAAGGGTTGCAGTGGTAGCCTGTAGTGCGAGCCTACAATTATCTGCGGCGTTTGTTTATATCCAGCGAAGGAAGGCGCGGCTAACGGTTGAGCAAAATGCGCCGGCAATTCTTGGAGCTGAACATACTGCTGAGGGAATGGCTTGAACGGCACCGTCTGCGGCGACTGCTTGCTCTCTACGAATCTATTTCCATACGAATCCTTCAAGTGTGCATTCATGTTTTGAAAGCTAAAGTTCTCTTTGACCGGGATGTGTCTCGAAGCCGCTGGTTTGGGCGCGGTGACAAGTGGAACCTGGAAGGAGTATGCCCCGTAGGGCGCTCCACTGGCGTAGATCCCTGCGGCTGGTAGGTTGTGGTACAGCCGCGACACACTTTCTGCACTAACATTATCTCTTAAACTGTTCACTGCTAACGCTCCACCTATCGCGAACCAGCACAAGGCTGCGGTTATTGCCTGGGGACAAAGAGGATCCTGATTAAACACAAAATTTGATTCACTGTATAAACAGATCACGAGCACTCAACCATTATTTATAAATATTTTATAGGTAGGAAATTAAAAGCTGGCTCTATCTCTATGTGTTAACAAACTGGAACACTGGCACGCAAAAATACATTTAAAAAGTTTTTTAGATTAAGTATTACCTCTCTCCCCATGGTAGGGTCGTCGTGCGGAGACAGAGGAGGCGGCAATGCGCGGCGCGGCGCCCCTCGCTCGCTTATATCCCTTCTAAAGCGTCCGATTGCCGACCGACTGCCTCTTTGCACCACTTCATTCACATAACGTTATACCACTGATACATTCATTAAATTGAATTGTCCACAAGTAAATAGACAAATAACTTCCGATATAATTTTCAAAATAGGTAGCTGGTTACAAAGTCTCGTGGATTATGTAACAGCGACAAGCGAATGCCACAAAAAGAACCCATCGATAGCTTCACGGTGCATTTACAGCACGTAACGTAATTTGACTTTTTCTACACAATAAGTTCAATATCTGTTCTATTTATTTCAAACATTCGATGACTGCAATGTTTCTTACAAAAGGTAGACAGGCAATAATGTAGATTTGTTTGATAATGTGGTGATGGCAGGTCAACAACCGTGGACACCGAATATCGAAAACCTGTACATGGGAAGGCTACGCCTAACGCCATTAATATGGGCAAATACAAGTATGAACTATTTAAAATATATATATACGTGTAACTACATATTTACACGCTAAGAAGACGCAAGTGTAGATTGTCGTGGTTATCAAGCATAAACATAAACGCTCTACTCTGGCCGGAGTGTAGTCAATCTTCACACAAAGCTCCTTTTTTAACTGATAAACAGACAATTGGGATGCAAATTTCAATTTAATAATGTCATGCAGCGACGATGCCGCAAACTTTCCACTTTGATGGCCAAACCATCAAACACTGTGTCGATATTCCACAGCATTGAGCCGATTTTACGCTCGTACCAACTGCAATGGTTTGTCAACTATTCGCAAAAAAGAGGACCGGAAAATGACTGCTCATTAAGAAATAGATCTTATCTTTTTACTATGACTTTCATTGAAATAGCGCATTCATCATAGAGGAATAAGTATCTCGGCAGAATGGACAACGCCACCAGCAAACTGATTATGGGGGATATTATTACGTAGGTACTACATTTATGATTAGGGGGACAAGTGGTACTTTGGGAGCATCATCATTGTTTCATCAGCAGCTTTGCAAGCTGAGCACATTAGCGATACCCGATGAGGTTTTAAGATTTCTCATTATAAAATAACGGTTTCTCTTGTTGCCTAGACCAGAAAAAAATTAATTGACTATCGAAAATAGGAACTTAGCAGATTTTGCAGAAGATACCTAGACGATCTCTGTGGCAAGGTGGATGAGTAACCGACTGCGACTAGTTCGAATACCGCTGTAAGACAAATGTTGGCATATTTCTATTTATTTTGGTTTCCTCTTCTTTTGAGTCAACCAACGGTTCACTCCAAAATCACATTATTTATGAATATAAATTAGTTACTTCTACTGCGTTCCCTTGGGGTATGCCAACGTTCAATGGAACGTAGTATCCTGGGCGTGAAACTCACGGACCGAATCAGGAACTCGATTATGCGCTCCAGAACACAGATAGCCGACGTCGCTCAAAAAGCTGGAAGACTCAAGTGGGATTGCGCCGGACACGTGTGCCGTAGGTCAGACACAATGTGGGCGATGACCACCACAGAATGGGTCCCAAACAGCGGACGACGCCCGCTTGGAAGGCCCAGGCGAAGGTAGCGGGATGAGCTAAACTCCTACCTCAAGGATTGGCCCTTACTTGCGAACAACAGAGACGAGTGGAAATAGGGAAGGGAGGCCTTTGCCCTGCAGTGGGACACAACAGGCTTATAATTGATCGAGCGAAGCAAGATCTCCAAATCAACTTGGGCAAATCGGCGTTGTAGGTATGTATGTATGATTGTTTGTCCGAGGATAACTTTCAAAGCGTTTATCCGATCATCGTGAAATTTAGTATATAGGTAGGTAGTGTTGGCACAATTTTGGTGTGACTCAATGAGCTAAAAATGTTCGGGGGTTGTTGAGATATTGGGGTTCAAGAGGGGTAAAAAAAAAACAAAATTAGACTATCCGGTCAAGTGGCACGTCTAATAAAAGGTCTTTGTAAGTACATTTCGACCCCGTTTTTATTTTTAGTTAGAGTTAAGTTATTAGCCATAATATAAACTGAACTTTGACAAAATTCACAGGTTACACCAGTGACCCCACAGTGCTGAAATTTGGTATGCGTGTAGCTTTAGTAACACAAATATAGGCAAAAGTCTGAAATCCAGAATAACTGCAATTTCTACCCCAAAAAATAACCAAATAACATGAACTCCCGTTACCTGTAATTTGAATGAAACTGTAGGTCAAGATAGTTGGTTAGAAATTTCGTGGCACTATTTTGATAGTCAAAGATTACGAATAATTATTTTTTGTTTTATGGGAGACTCGCGAGATCTCAGTTCGGGGCGAACCACTAGTAAGAATAATAATACTGCGTTCCCAGTGGCTTAGTTTAATTCGCCTAGATGGGTGGACATCGTTAATCGGGGTGAGCCAATGAAGGCCCGCGACTTTAACGATGTCCACCCACTAGTGCGTAGGTAGATGGAACAAACTTGGGGAGGCCTATACCCAACAGTGAGTGAAGTCGAGCTGTGGATGATGATGATGCTGAAACACAGATTTACCCAAGACATAATAAAATTGCTATTTTGTCTGGAATCCAAGCATACCAAAGTTTATTGGATTTCAAGATTCAATGTATTCGCAAACCCGGATGCCTCTACCAAAGAAATGCCGATCCATGGCATAAAATAAGTCACTTTCATAGCCTAGTAACTTTCTTAACACAGTTGCACGATCTGGTCACGGTCAGTAGTTGTAGCGAGGGTGCCTGGGCTGGAAACCCAGTGAAAGTACTCGCTGACATCTGATAGTCTACATTTCTAGACTATCGGATGCTGATGCATTGGATTTTTACTGCTTTAAGGAGGTTAATATTATATGAAATTAACTAGTGCAGAGTGCGACTTTGTTCCGGTCGTCGTTTCGTCGTTCGCAGAACAGTATAATACTAGTATCGAGTCGTCTAGTTTTAGTTGTAGAACAAACATTGCCCTCGTGAGGACAATAACCTCTCTTCGGGTTAGCGAAGGTATTAATTTCGATTCAGCTGTCTTAATCGAACATTAAGTAATATTTTGTTGACATTATGTACAATTTACAAGGCATAAGTTTTACAATCATAAACCACAAAGCATTACAAGACGGTGGTAATCTATGGTATATGATAACTATGCGATTTCATAAGCGAAGTTGGCAACACTAATTTACGTTTCATAACTGGCAACATTGAAATTAATAAATTAGTGGTTGTGGTAGATTAATATTTTTGTTTAATTAGACAAGCAATGAGGTGGAAAGTAAAGAAAGTAACTTCGAAGTGTTTATTTAAAAAAAACTCGTGATTAATTATTCCTTATTATAACTAGTGGTTCGCCCCGAGCTGAGATCTCGCGAGTCTCCCATAAAATAATAAAATATATTATTTGCAATCTTTGAATACCAAAATAGTGCCACAAAATAAAACAAAATAACTTGACCTATAGTTTCATTCAAATTACAGGTAACGGGAGTTAATGTTATTTGGTTACTCTTTTTTGGGGTAGAAATTGCAGTTATTCTGGATTTCAGACGTTTGCCTATA
Source organism: Philereme transversata (assembly GCA_963924445.1). Lineage (NCBI taxonomy): Eukaryota > Metazoa > Arthropoda > Insecta > Lepidoptera > Geometridae > Philereme > Philereme transversata. The sequence continues at coordinate 22,161,837 of OZ004342.1, read as the reverse complement.
TTTGCTACACGCATACCAAATTTCAGTTTTTATTATGGCTAATAACTTAAAAACTACAAGGTTTAAACTAAAAAACCTATAGGTACAGTGTTTTTTTTTTAACTGGGACAGTACGGGGGCACCCATAACCAGAGGAGATACAGGTGCAGTTTCTTGGAGAAAAATATTTTGGCATTAAAATTTTTTTGGTCAAGCGTGAGTAGCGCCTTAAAATGAATCAAGTAGGTAATTACTTTTATGCCGATCTATGTAGTCCTTTGTAAGGATCATTTTATTGTATCGGATGAAAAAATTCTGAGCAGCGGAAGTAAGTCAAAAATAAAATATTTTCACATACGATTTCTTAGTAGGTTGGTACAAAACGGTACTAGAACTATCACAATAGATGTTCGATATGGCCCCCATGTTGCTGTATGCAGGTACGGGCACGTTTCAAAATACTTTTAGTGGCCTTAGACAACCATGAGTGGTGAATCTTGTTTAAGTGAAAGTGGACTGCGTCTTTTAATTCTTGAACGGTATTGTACAGAGTTTCGTAAATACGACCCTTTAGATAGCTCCATAAAAAAAGTCCATCGGCGTCATGTCGGGTGAACGTGGTGGCCATTTAATTGGACCATATGTACCCATCAAACGGTCAGGAAAATGCTCATCTAAAAACCGTTTACTATTATGAGGAGGTGCACCATCCTGTTGGTAGATGACATTATGCAAATCGCTTAATGGAATGGTATTATCCACTTCTTCCACAGCCAGATTCTTATATTTTAATATATATTTACTTTAATATATCTTGATACTTTTCACTATTTAATGGTCTTAACAGCAATGATTTTATTGTGTAGTATCGCACACCAACAGTTAAATGAAAACCGAATTTGGTTATGGGTCTATGTAGTTCTTAGAGGATTTGATCGTGACCAGTAATGGCTATTCTTTCTATTGTACATACCGTTGTTTGAAAAATTGCATTCGTCTGTCCAAATAATAGTGTTCGGAAAATAAGCGTTTCCAACACACCGTGCTACGAACCAGTCACAAAATGATAATCTTCGGTCTGTATCTCCTGGAAGCAGTGCTTGCACTGGCCATCCCTCTTTGTTGTTCTTTTTCTTTTAGGCTGAAAACAACCTTCTTGCCTTAAATTTTTTATTCATATTTCAAAAATCTTGCGATTCGGTACATCGCGGTCTGGGTAGCGTTCCTGATACCACTTCAACGCATTTGTTGGGCTTAGTCGGTTGAAGAAGTATGCTTCAATTAAGTCTACTTTTTGCGTATTTGACAATGCCATGATAGGACAAATAAGATGATGCAATGACTGATATAAAAGTCCGACAGATGCAAGAACCATGTTCGAAATTCAAAATAGTTCTGAAATACGAAATGTTTTTGAATTGCTCATGAGAGCATGATGAGCAATCAGAATCTAATAAAATGTTTGTTGGAGGAATTTTGCTTTGTCCTATTGTATGAGAATACATTTTATCAAATTTGACTAACTTCCGATGCTCAGATTTTTTTATTCGATACAATAAAATGATCCTTACAAAGGACTGAGTAGATTGGCATCAAAAAAAATTATCAACTTGTTTCATTTTAAGACGCTACTCATGCTTGACCAAAAAAAATTTAATGCCAAAATGTTTTTCTTCGAAACCGAGCTGATGTTTTAAAAGAAACTGCACCTGTATCTCCTCTGGGTATGGGTGCTGTCGTACTGTCCCAGTTAAAAAAACACACTGTATACTAAATTTCACGATCGGATAAACGCTTCGAAAGATATCCGCGGGCAAACAAACATACATACGTACAACGCCGATTTTCCCAAGTTGATTTAGAGGTCTCGCTTCGCTCGATCTAATATGGGATTCATCACCGTTCATCGGTGTTACGATTAAGGCCGATAATGTTTTATCGGTGAATGCTTCTTGTAATGTAAGTAGTGGAATTACTTAATTAGTAGGTACTTAATTACAAACATAGATTTATGAACACCGACGTAAGTTTAGACTTTTTTTATTAGGAACAACAAAATGTGGCCTTACAAAAATCTTAGCCTACTTAATTTAAGTGTGATGATGACAAAAATATCGCATAAGTACAATAGTCTCAGTAATCCGGCACTTCAGTAGTCAGGTACGTCCAATAATCCGGCACCCTTCGCTCACGCCTCCTCCCTCACCCCTACCTACTCTCGTTCCGCGCTTTTTTTATAAAATGCGGCATTTTATTTATTTATTATGATTTTTTCTATACAATCCAATAATACGAACATTCCAATAATCCGGCACCCCCTAAACAGTGCCAGATTAGTGAGACTATATGAATTACGAAAAATACATAAGTACCTACCTATTACGGTACAAAAAACAAGTTTTATGTAAACTAATTACGAACAAAAAAACAAGTTTATGTTAGAGACCTAAAACATAAATGTGTAGTAGTCAGAAAACTACTAAAAAAATATAAACCTTAATCATTCAGTGTTCAAGTTCGCGCGACAAGGCGAAGTGCATAGCAAATGCAAATACAATTTTTTTTATTCACCTATGCACAAAGGAGGATGGGCAAAATGTATGGAGTTTGAACCAAAACAAAACTAAAGCGGCCATTTCTGGAAGAAACTTTAATTTCAAGGCGTTATGTACAAGGTGTTATGACTTTCCGAAAACCGAACTTAATTATTATCAATTTTCAAATTTTTTATTTATGTTCAATTTTGAGATATGGCCATAAGAAGTATATAACTTTTTATTGCCATAGACAACTAATTCACCGACTTTTTACCAACCCATCTAGGAAAGCTACATCTTATGATCACTGGTTAGATAGCGTGTTATTCGTTGTTTCTTGTTATGTTAAACATGTTTAGAGATGTTAGTTTATGAACAAAATACTATTATGTATTATTATATAGTATATGTAGATAAAGTACAGGAAAACCGACGATACAGAAAATAACCACTCGTAAAAATATAAAGTACAATGCGGCCTCATTACTTATTGTAGGCATCTCCTAAACTAACTCCTAAGCTTTACTTTTAAAAAGGTTCCAGAAGTGGCCACTTTTTTGGACCAGAAATACCCATCCTCCTCTAATGATACCCTGCGTTAGTTTTCACAGTGCCTTTCCTTCCCAATTTCGTGAACTTTACACACACTAACACTTTTACGAGTAATGTGTAAGATCGCGTCCGTCGGCTCATCGACTTCAATGTGTAAAAAGTTACATGTATTTTTACTGTTAGATTAAAAAGATTGACGAGACTGAATCCAAGCAATATAATAAACAGTTCATGATTATCATCATACACAATATAAATTGGTATTATTAAAAGTAATTAGGTCAATAAAATAAATATAAATAAATATCGCTGGACATTTCACACAGCGCTATCTAGCCCCAAACTAAGCAGAGCTTGTACTATGGGAACCAGATAACTGATAGAATACTTATATACTTTTTGTTTGTAAATACATACTTATAATATATAGAAAAACACCCAGATACGGAACAAATATCTGTAGATCATGCAAACATTTGTTCCGCGGCGGGAATCGAACCCGCAACCTCCTGCGTCTCAGCCGGCTATACGCCCACTGCGCCACGGGGGCAGTCAATAAAATAATATATGTATATTTAAAAACGTATTCACGTCAAATCATCAATACGATAGCTGGGTTATGATGCGAGACTAGGCAAATGAAGCAATCCTATCCGTAGCTTAGAGGCCATCCATTAATTAAGTGAGGTGTTCAGGGGGAGACGGGGTCTAGCATCTCACCCAATCTCACGTAGGGGGGGGGGGGGGTCTCGGCTAATATCATGTAATTTATTTTTTTAATTTTATCACTGTAAATCTAGATTACCTACCTAGATTACGAGAGAAGCAATCTTGAAATAATGAAGCCAATTGTGTTTTTAAATAAGTTCAACGCATTTACCCTATGAATACTAATTTTGAAAAATATCACGTGAGATAAATGGATGGTGGGAGGGGGTCGAAACAAATCTCGCGACATCTTGCCAGGGGGGGGGGGGGTGTCAAAAAAAAGTGTCACGTAATTAATGGATGCCCCCTTAGCAACGTAGCACATCTCTCTTGTGGCAAAGCAGCCTATTCTTAAACTGTATCAATAGCGCAAAATACAAAGAGATTCCTATCTTTTAAAAAATATCGTCACAATAATATAAAGCACTCAGAGATAGTGTAGCATTCTATCACTGAACGAATTTTTATAATCAGTTCAGCAGTTTCTGAGATTACCCCCTAGAAACATACAAACTTACAAACAATAAACTTACTTCTTTAAAATATTTGTCTAGATGTACAGAACTGTGTTTTTAAATACTAATAATTATTATTGTAAGCACTTTTTGTCATGTTGTTTATATTAGTAAAAAGTATTATTTTAAAGTTAAAAAAGCAAACTGACTAGAAGTCAGAGTTCTTGAGGTAGCTAACAACACACTTGGTATTTTAAATGTGGTTTCATTGTCGAACATAGCGTTCCCCCACAAAATATACGATCCGAGATCCTTTTACGCGCGTCTATATAATGTCTTGCAATTTTAACCAATTATATCGAAGGAACGGTTTCTAAACAAAAAATAAAAATAAATTAAAAATAAAATTTCGATAAAATGCTGCTTGACGAAATATTATACAACTAGCGTATTGTACGATGCCACGCCTAAAAAGTAACTACGAGAGGTTCAACAACCCCACTCGTTCAATGACCCCTCCCAGTCAGTGACCCGGCCCGGTATATGCACCCAACCAGTCAACAGAGTGCGTACGGTCGTAGGGCGGTAAGTACCCACATGTTAGGCACAAAAACTCAAAATCAAGTATATTGGATTTAATAAAAAAACTATTTATTTATTATTTATGGTCTCAAAAATATACTCCGTCATTATTTGTAGTTTATTGCAACACCTTATATTTTCGTTCGCCTGCTTTCGCCCTAACTTCTGTAACTGTCTATTTTGTGGTTCCACGTTGCATAGTCCCGTCTTCAATGTCAGATCTGACAATCGTTTATTGTATTTGAACAATGTAATTTATTGAAAACTGACTATTTAAAATACATAGTTCTTGAATAATTAGTTTAATTATTTATAGAGTTATGTATTTACACCTTTTTTCTAACCTACAGGTTCCAACGGAAGACCAGCTGTGTTACCATGCTGGGATAGCATCATGCTGAGTTGGAGCCTTTTTGTGGCAACTACCAAAGTGTAACTGCCACACAATTTTCTATTTTATTTTTTACACGTTTTTGCGTCCCTTACTGTATTTTAACACCCAATCTTTCTATCTATAGTCACTGTGTCTATTTTAAAAATATTTTAGCATCTCGGAAAATCATTACGAAACAGCACGTTATCACAATGTTATATGTAATTTAGTGGTTGTTAAGATAGTTTGTTTAGTACCTATATACAAAATGAGCACCCACAATAACCCTCAGTAAATATTTATCACTATGCACACAAGTATTATAGTTCTGTTCCACAAATCCTCTCGAAATGCAAAACCAAATCACTTATTGAATGTTCGTCAGAAAACAATCATTTTGGAGTTGCACCCTCCGCAGACATCACACTTCCCCGAGCCTCTTGAACACATTCTTGGTGATGGTCAGGTTCTTGACGGACTTGAGGCCGAGTCTGGACTTGACGTCGTTCACGCCATCGGGCATCGTCAGCCTCCGCTCTGGTTTATTGAAGATTTGCGAGGGTTTTACGACTTTAGGCGCCCCGACCTTCTCGATCTCTTTGTATTGGATGTGGTTCGAGAACTTTACTGACTTGGTTTTGGGTAAGGCGAGTTTATCTTTGACGCTGACGGGCGCTTCGTCCGCTCGCATCGTGTATATTTTCCTAGAACTTTTGCTCGTTATGACTGTGATGGTTTTAGGTGCGGGCGGGCTTTTGAGAATACCTTCGTATTTGAGCGCGTCCTTTGGGACGGGTATGGGTGCCGCGGCGTCGGCGTCGTCCGGCTTCGAGCCGAGCCGGGAGTAGATGGGCTTGGGGGCCGCGATCAGTCTGGTTGTGACAGCGGTGGACTCGTTATTGCCCAGTCTGGCGAATACCGTTTTGTTTAATCCTGGAAGATGGTACGTGATTACTTTTCTAGTCTTTTTCAATAATTAACTATTTATCAAAAATAATAAATTGATAATTGTATTTTGATTGTATTCTGTTTTGAGTGCCGCCATAATAAATAAATTAAATTAAATAATGCATCTTTTAAATATAAATTATTCACATGGCTATATAATCATTGCTTTTTGAATTTGAATAATTTTAAAATAATTTTTAAATTAATTTCAATTGACAAGAATTTGTACAACTTTGCAAGCCCTAACCGACAGATAATATCTTTAAGCACTATCATATTTAATTTTAAGACCTTGTTTTGTAACATATTATCAGCAAAGAATAAATGACTTATGACTATTCAAGGTGAGATACTAAATCGTAAAATCCAGTTCATCCAAAAGTTGTCTGGAAGAGACCGCTTTTAGTGATAAGACCGCCAATTTTACTTCTATAGTAAATAATCTAATTATTTGTTTTAAATATGATTTGTTAATTTAAGTGTGGTATACAATAAAGCATTGTATATTCTATTCTACTAAAGAACATTTCTGACATTTATATTTATATATATACATGTATAATAACACATCACTATATAGATGTACCATTGCTGAACGGAAGAGAACTTATTTCCAGAACACAGGTATTTATCTAGGATGGAGGTTAGTATACTACCAAATTTGCACCCATGTGTGTAACACATACTTTAAGTTTTATTGTACTCTGTATTTCACAATAACTTTGTGTTTTTATACCTTGTTTTGTACACATGTGTTTATATATTTTTTGAATAAATAAATTGAAATAAATTGAAATTGAAATTTGATCATAGATAGATCTTATTTACTTCATATTCATTTTTTTATGATAAGTAATTGATAATTAGGTGTAACATTATAAATCTATCAATGTATCTAATTTAGGTAATAAATATTTGATATATAGATTGAAAATGAGATCTATTGTATTATATTCTCATTTTAAATTATTAGTGTTCAAAGATGGCCGAAATCATTACCATAGAATGAATTAATATATAGATGTAATAAGTATTTGAAATTAGGTTTTGTTACAGTACCTTCTTTAGGCTCCTGCTTTGCATCAATCCTGATCTGCCGCTTCTTTATTTGCGTATCTGGAGGGCTGCTGTAACAACGGTTTCCGTTATAAACGAAGATAAGCAGATTTGACCCGTGTAGTGTAGTTTGCTAAGCTATAGACTCTATTTGACGCCACCTACACCGAAATACGGGTCTTACTCCAAAAAAAAATAGCACGAAATAGAAAAAACAAAATTGTTTGTGTCCGCTCGGTTCTTTTCCCATACAAAGTGCAGATCGTTCTTTTAGAGTTGATTCCATTGTTAAATCTTTTATATTCTACAAGCCACCGCCCGCGGCTTTGCACACGTGGTTTGCCATTTAAAACATTACTGTCTTTCTGCGCAGTCGGGTAAAAAGTAGTTGATATCTCAATCCCGGTCATAATTTTAGTCGTGAAAACCTTTTATTGGCTTTCTTTTATTTATTTTGTTTCATATTGTGTTTCATTAGCTGTTGGTTTTCCAAATAAATAAATAAATAAATAAATAAATAAATAATCTATATATTAGGTTGGGGAAAAAGTTTCTTCGCATTTTTTAAGAAAATTCTAAACTTTTTTTAATATAGTTTATTTACATTTAACTAAAGTACGTAGGTACCATTTTGTTCGATAACTTTTTGCCATCTTGTAGGTAGGGACATGATCCCATTGCTATAGAAATTTTGGGGCTTCTGATCAAAATACCGCGACAAGTGGTTTTGGCAGTCCTTTCGTGATGTTAACCTGACACTGCCTAAAGAATTCTGAAGAGACCGAAACAGGTGGTAATCTGAAGGTGCAAGGTCAGGACTATACGGCGGATGCATTAACACCTCCCAGCCAAACTCTCTTAATTTTTGCTGAGTGGCTAAAGATGTGTGAGGTCTAGCGCTATCATGATGTAAAATCACACCCCTTCTGTTGATTAATTCCGGCCGCTTTCTCTCAACTTCTTGCTTTAATCTCATCAGTTGTTCGCAGTAGAGTTCAGAATCGATCGTCCTGCCTGGTGGTAACAGCTCATAATGAATAATGCCCTTCCAATCCCACCACACACACAGCATCACCTTATTCCGAGTTAACCCGGTTTTCGCCAGTCTGTGAAGCCTGACCGGCCTTTGACCACGACCTTTTTCACACGTTCTTGTCATACGTGATCACCAGTTATCAGCTTCTTCAAAAATGGTTCGGTTTCATTACGTCGTAATAAAGAATCACAAATGAGTACACGGTTCATTAGGTTTCTTTCAGTGAGCTCGTGGGGTACCCAAATATAGAGCTTTTTTGTGTACCCAGTTTTTTTCAAATGCGCCAAAACTGTTTTGTGGTCAATTCCAAGTTCTTCAGCTACGTCCTAACTACTGATATGCCGATCTTGCTCCACTTTTTCAAAAATGGCATCGATTTTATCCGTAATAGGGCGACCAGAGTGACGTGCATCTTTGACATCAAAATTTCCGGATTGAAAACGCTTAAACCAAATTTGTGCTACTCTCACAGACACTGCACTAGGTCTATAAACATCGCAAATTTTGTTCGCGGCTTGCGTTGCTCTTTTACCTTTTTTGTAGTTAAATTTTAAAATGTATCGAATTTCTTCATTAGATTCACTCATATTTACAGTACGAAAGACAAATAAAAATCACACATTTTCCTAATTTGAATTTGGAATTATCTTCATTAAAATTTAAACTTTGGATGATACCAAAACCAGCCAGATACAAATAGTACAACCAAATAGATTTTATTACAAGTTCATACATACTATAATGCGAAAAGACTTTTTCCCCAACCTATTATATACCAAATTCCAAGATTTTAAAAACCATCTCAAAAATTTCAAGCCTAGACGGGACTTGAACCCACAAACCTTCCTCTTGATACGACGCAGCAACGTTTGGCATTGAGCAGGTCAAAAAACTGTATAAGATTTCCTGTAGATGGAGCTAACGGTGCTTTAGTCGTAATCTGAATCATCTCACTAATTTAGACCCTGACGTGACATGGCCTGGAGGCACAATTGGATAGTGCGTCCTAATATCAAGAGGAAGGTTGCGGGTTCAAGTCCTGTCCAGGCTTGAAATTTTTGAGATGGTTTTAAAAATCTTGGAATTTTCCGTATGTGTTCGGATAACACTATATACCAAATTTCATCGAAATAGGTCCAGCTGCGACAAGGAGACAAGGAGACAAGAGTTACTTTCGAATTTATAATATTATCAGTCTATAAATCTTTATACTGTGATATTAATATAGTTTTATTTTTACTTTTTTTCAGGGGCTATTTAAGAGGAGAAAATCGAGCAGAGATTATTGATACCATAATATTGATAATATTGATATCTTCACTGAGGGGCTGATTTTGATCAAAGTGTAAACTTACTTTATTTCATTGGATTTCCTCTTGACAGTCTGGGATGTGCTCGGCGGCTCTGGCGCAGCGGGGTTCCGAATGTAATGCTCCAAAATACGGCTCGCCGCTGTAACCAAACCAACCAATTTACGAAAATTTCCAAAGGTTGTTAGGAGGAAATCGCCTTCTTATCATCATAATATTAGCCATAGGACGGACACTACTGAACTAGACTTTTCACAAAGAAATCCAGAGCAATCGATCTGTGGTTAAATATCTTGTTCACCCAACGGCACCCAGCAACCATTCTTTAATTTTTTTTAACCTGTATTGTCCCACTGCAGGGACAACCTCCCTGCTCCCTCCCTTCTTTCCCTCCCTTCAACCTTTATTAGGTCTTCCAATATAGTGGGTCAACCTACGCTGATTTTACCATTGCGTCGTCTCCACACGATAACATTTCTGCTTCAACGGGCGTCAGTTCACAGTAAATTACTTTTCAAGTTCAACCTGAAAAAAAAACCCTAAAATCGCTTTTTCATTCATTCTAATCCTTTAGGGTGGAGGGAATAACATCGGCATTGACGTCCCGCATAGGGAAGTATTGTGCGTTACCCTTTTCTAATCTGACCCCAACCATCCCAACTCTATAGAGGAAATCTCAGATATTTCTACGAGTATTCTACACAACAGCTAAGCTCTAGAACGGTAGGAAGTATTTACGTATTATGCACATTGAAAGTATAGATCATTTCCTATCATTTTCTCGGCGTGCGTGCGCGCATCGATGCTCGCCGCATTAACATAAGTAGCTGCTGGTGTGTCAGTGGGACGAACTGGTTATGTAAGTGTTTAGTTAATGATTCAGTACAAATTATGTGAAACTGAAAATAATTTAGCGTTATTTTTACTGAGCGTGAATGGGTTGATTGATTGAAATTGCTGCAAATATATCTAATAATGGATGGCTTTCTAAAGGCCAGAAGGGCAATTCATCGTAAAAGATATTCACGTAATGACAATACAATGGTATAAGTTGACGGACCTGCGATTATAGACTTTAATTATATTAAGATGATATTGTAATATTAGTGGAGCAAGTATCGATATAAGATTCAATTCATAATCCAATATAGTTTATGTCTAATTTTAAAGAATAACAGGTGTCACAAATTAATGTTGAATCCATAGGCTACCGAACTAGTATAAACTGTGTTAGAAGAGCCAGTGACTTCTGATTCTAGACCATTTATCTATCTTTCTACCCACTGCTAGCTTTAGATGATCTCGCCACTCTCGCCGGCGCATCCATCCTGTGCCAAGCGCTTCCATTGCCTTCCTACAACTCGCGCATTGTTGTCCAACCATCTGGCCAGTGGTCTGCGCCCTGCACGTGGCTACCAATTGGTTGCTGCCTACGTCCAATTACCGCCTTCCCTCTAGATTTTCATCTGGAAGCCAGATGAAACTCTGTCTACCTTCTGACGTCCGTGGATTCAACAACAGGTTTAGCGCTCCAAAGCGATAAGATAATTATATAGTTAATCCTTTATATTGTACTTCTATATGACATTATAATTAACTTCAAACATAATTTAAATTACATACTTAGACTAAGCGAAATTTGTTAGACCTAAACCAAAATTGACATCTTGTAATTTACTCATATTTCATGCAATATTTTGCTTTGCTTTGTGTTCTTTTTTTTTTAGCCCATAGCTCCATACGATGGCCCCCCACTAAATGGAAAGACGACCTGATAGAGGTTGCTAAGCCGCACAAGATTTGTCACTCTGGAAATCTATGGGGGGACCTATGTTCAGCTGTGGATATCCTATGGCTGATATGATGAGACTTGAAGCCTCCCGATATTATAGTAGACTGGATAGCAGTTACTTACGAGAAGACGGCTGTGAGGAAACAGTGGTGCGTCCAGTGACAGCAGCAACTGGCACCCTGCTGGCATTAGTGGCTGTGCTGAGCACCTTATCTCTAGCTGCATTCTCGTGAACTTGCTTTGAATGTCTGCAACAAAATTAATGAAGAACAAAATTAAGATGTAGTTATTTTCACTAAAAATGGAGTATTTACCATATTTTGAGTCGTGTTCATGGCCATGATAGTTTGAAGTTATAAGGTATTTATTTTAACCCCTGACATAAAGAGATGTATACTTACATATAAGTAACTGTGTATAACTTATAAGTCTGACGCCTATGTCTGTCTGTGGTATTGTAACGGATTGACCGATTCGGACACAGGATTTTTAATAGATCTTTAACTAGAGCTTTTAACTGAGGTGGTTTTAAGCAATCAGTTTTCAACCCCCATGCAAAACAAAAGCCGTCTTTGAAGGCCGATTTTCGCCAAAGTAGCCCATTAAGTACTACTTTTTTTTAATGATTATGAAAGCTGAGAGTCTGGAGAATTCTTAAGACTTATTTAAGAACCATGAAATCACTTGTTAAGATTTTTAATTTAAAGTTGAAAATTTAATTAATTTAATTCACCGTATGTATTTTTTTGACTTTATACCAACTTTTTCATAGTTTTCATCAAAGTCACGTAGCTGATTATTTTATGCATAAAAGAACAACTCATAAAATTCCAGTAGCAAAAAAAATCTCAAGAAAGTTTTCTACTTTTTTTTTAAAGAATTTTTGTTCATCTAAAAAATTTCATAAATTCGGAAAAAAATTAATAACTCGAAAACTATAAAAAATCGCGGAACATACATGGGGGTGATTCGGGTACCCCAAGGGTGTTCTATTTCTGGACTTTCGCTTGACACTATTTTTTGGGACATCTTGTATAGTAGAAATATTTGTATGGTCTCCCATAGAGATGTTTCTACTCTCTATGCTAAAATGTCATATAACTCTATTCTTCTGTAGAAAAAAGTTTTCTAGGGTGCTTAGCTAGCAGGTAATATTTAGGGGTGGAAGACCATTATTCCTTTTTTAACCAACTTCATGAACGGAAATGTATGGTTTAGTTACTCTTTTAAAACATGAAGCAAAAAAGATTTTAAATAGTTGAGTATTCTCATCAGCTAAATTAAAGATTTTAATATTGATATATAATACGATGGAATATACCCATTATTATGACCCTAAATATGCCTAATGCCCTAAATGCCAACCCACCTAGCCTTGCGGTTGATCCACTGAAAAGGGGTTACGTGGTAGAGTTCTCAAATAAAAAAAAAATCTCACCGCAGTATAGCTATGACGTCTCCCATCCTGATAATGCCCATGTCTTTCAAATACTCCTTGTTAAGGTCCAGTAACATGTCATTTTGGATTCGGTTTTCTGCGAATGTCAATGCGTATGTTGCTGACACATCTGATGGGATCCCTGCTGCTGTGAAGAAGGACACCCACATACCTGGAAGTAAGTTACCCTTTTTAAACTAGAAAATGGCATAATCTAATAAATCATATACCTATTTTTAGGTATTTCTATGGAAAAATAACAGCTGAATTGAAACTAGAACCCTAGTATTTTTTTGCAATTTACTGATTTATTTCTAGGTCCTTTGGTAAGGCAATTACAGTATTTTCTACCTGAATTAACAGTTCATCAAGTTAAGTTATGGGTTGGAATTTGGTATACATCATCCAACAAATATTTAATTTTAGCCTTGACAAAAATCAATCGGTAAATATTGCAACTTACAGACGATACATAACGTAGATTTCTGGATAACTTACCAGTGAGTTTAGAATCCATATTGCTGCTAATAAAGTCCAAACTATCAAATTACGAAAATTCAACAGCAACACAAAATTACCACAGCGCAGACATGTTTTTTTAGAATTGACATTGACAATGACGCTTCTTATTTTCGTTTTGTCGCTTCTTTTTTTTTTTTTTTTGACCTCGCACCCAGGCTCTCATTATTTCTATGTAGGTACGCTATTGCTCCGCTTCACGCATAGCATGATGGCAAAACTCTACGGTGCTTTTAAACCCGCAAGCTTCTAGGCTTGGCAAACTCTTCGTAGGCTTCGTAGGGAGGCGCACGTACATACAAAGGCAGTTAAGAACACAAGTCCAACCCTTACCCAAACTTGCGAAACACAAGATGGTTGGCCGAAGTGTTGAAGACCCATGATACCGTCATCTGTCAGTGTGTCACAGCCACACAGCTGGTTGATTCAACACACACCTGTAAAAACTTTGCATTTTTCTAATTTGCGTAGAATTTTACGAATGTTTTGCAAAATTCTTACTAAAAATAATTTCAAAAACTTTGTCCTATTAGCTCATAAAAAAGAGATACGTTTTTTGTGTAACCAATGTAAGTAGGCCCAATTCCATGCATTTTCCGTTCGCCGGCATAGATTTCTAAATATAAGCGTTCTGATTTATTTTCAGATAGTTCGACTTCAGGGCCACGAAAGATGTCTTCAACGTCCCTAGAAGCCATCCCCAAAGTAGATATTGATCCCTCCGGTGTATTTAAATACATATTGATAAAAGTGCATGGGGAGGTGGAGAATGAAGTAGAGCCCTCAGTGACCATAGTAAGGGGCTACAAGAGGTGTGAATACCACTCTGATATATTTGATGAGGTAGGTACGTACATTTTCTAAGCCCATCAGCACTTACTTTGTGTTTATTGGTCTCTGTTCTGCATCTCTTGCCAGTATGCCATTAATTTAGTTTCTTACATTTTTAACATAACATTATTTAGATAATGTACATAACTAATAAATTATTATACACTGTAATGTTTATGTAGGTACTTACCTAGGTATTGTCTAAATATAAATGTAAACAGTGTTGGTAATATCATTAAAAAAGACAAAGTTAACCACTGCTCTTGACCTTGGTGATGAGCTTACAAAGTCTGAAAAGTATTTTAACAAGAAACATATTTCTTTACAGGTTCAACCAAAGCTGGAACCATTTGACTGTGAGCCACTAGGAGGAGGCAGAATCTCCCATGAGCCTGATGACAAGAAGATCCACATCTATGGGTACTCCCAGGGCTATGGCAAGGCTGACCATGAGATTGCAGCACAACTTGTAAAAGACGCATACCCTGGCTACACCATTTCTATCAGTGATGATGGATATTAGATTCTAGTTTGTTTCTAGTATGTAATAAGTAAAATTTATACAAAATCTATGCATTTAATTTATTAAGTAGGGTTAAAAAAAATCGTTTGAACTTGTAGCGTTCTCCTTCTTTAATCATACAAAAAAATCTGTCTGGTTTATTAGTGCTTTCTACCGTGTTTTTTTTTTAATATAATGATGAATGCACGAAGAAAGCATTGGCGGGACGATTTGGTCACCTTCCAAAGAGGATGGTGGGTGATAGCGACGGATAGGGATACTTGGAGGGACTTGGGGAGACCTTTGCCCAGCAGTGAGACGAGATAGGTTAGAATAAATGTAAATAAATAAATGATGAATGCACACGATGGTGTAAGTGAACTAACAGACCATGTCGTCGTATCCTACGAATAGAGTCACACTTGCAAAACACCAACTTTACAGTAGGCGGTTTTTTCTGATTATTTCGATGAGTTTAAAACTTTTTAATTAAATTATTTTTTTATTTGTTTTTAATACGTCCCATTTACCATTACGAGTACTTTTTATTAAAATAACACTTTGTTTTTCCTTACTTTTGTCACTTAGCACCTTACTCCGTGTATTATTTTCTGGTTGGCTTGGTCCAAAGCGCCTTAGTAACCTTTTTCCACGGAGATTTTTGTTGACCACGCTACCTAAACGCCTTGGTGACCCTTGTTCGCCCGGAGTTGGCGAGGTGCTGATGGCAATAAAATAAATATGGGCATGTGCCAAAATATATATGTTATGTTTCGACGTACTTCTGACTAGGTACTGCCTTAGATAATTATATTATACTCCAAGTATTTTGTAGGTACCAACTAGATACTTAGGTAGGTACCTAAGTACAAAAAGATATAATTAAGTTTTTAAGTAGTATGTATCTAAGTATTTATTTACCTACTCACTAATACGTAGGTAGAATGGAAATATTTTATCCCCGTCTACCGGATGTTTTTTTTTATAATACCTGTTGATGGAACAAGCATATGGCCCACCTGATGTTAAGTGGTAACCGTCGCCTATATCAAAATAATGCCGCATAGGTCACGCACCATAGAATCGTGCTCTACGATGCACTGCCCTGCATCCATGAACTTGAGGCATACAGGTGTAAAGCCTCATGTGCCTGTAATTTCACCGGTAACCATACCCTTGTACCAAGACTACTCTCGAAAACTTCAAAAGGTAAAAGTACCTACTCATCAAAAATATTTCATCATAATTTTATTGAAGAACAATATAATAAGATAATACTTAAATTATATAGGGTGTCAAAAAACACTACATACACGAGATTCAATCTTTTTTCTAAATACTTTATAAACGGTTGTACCTTAGTGGGCATTTAAAAAAAGGTCTTGTGGTATTATGACTACACCTAATATTTTATTAGTTTTGTTGCTCTGACACGTTATTTTATTACCTACCTAAATACATTATTATTTGTTAGCACAGGAGGAAAGTATAGTCGCCACTCGAGAACCTTTATTCTCCAGTGGAGAGAATTATAAAATAAACTTATGTAAAAAGAACTAAGTAATTTATTAAAACACAATATATTAATCAACATAAAGGAACATAATTTTATAAAATTATTTTTAAAACCTAATAACCTTATTCTAAGAGTTGCGGAACACGGAGGGTATTTAAATTACAATATAATATTATAGCTTATTTATCACTTACTAATTTGTGCTTACTTTAAAATTTATAATTATCAATAACAAATTATACCACCAGCATAATTAGCTCAATTTTTCTTACTAGAATGTTCTCTTATATATTTATATTTAATCACAATTTCTATAAATCTTTATTAAAATAATAATATTTTCTTCAGTTTGGTGCAATAATAATCTACTTTTTAGTAACAATATATTTGGTTCTATAAAAATTAGCATTGAAATTAGTATTGAATATTAATTAATATTTAAGATGACTTGATTATTTGGTAAATGTTTAAGTTTTTGGCAATTTATAATATAAAACAAAAAGTTAACGTGCACATTAATTAGTTTTAAGGAAATTACAAACAAATTGTATTATAGAGATCAAAATGTTATCACATTTATATTAGGTGGGATTTGAGTGAGACGAGTGATTTTGAGCTTTCGGAGCATTGTTTCTATTATTTTGCTCGATTATATAATGAGAGACCTCTCATTCTTATTAATCGAGCAAATCAATTAGCATCTTAATTAGGCTTTGTTGTTCTTCATCTGCACTGGCATTAGCTGTAGAAGCTACAGATTCATGGGGCAATGACTTAAAAAACTGCTGAAACTCTTCCGGAATTATATTTGCTGTGCATAATGACAAGAGGTCTTTGTACTTATCATTTTTAATTTTAATAGGTTCAGTATTCACCTTTTCTACACATAATACTATGTTCAAATTATTATTTGTTTTTCTTGTCGTTATCTTTTTTAGAGACGTAATAGTTTTGTAGTTTTCATTCAACTCATACTTATATTTTATAGCATTTGTGTTTTTTGTATTTACGTGCACTTCCTTTATTTTATTCCAATAAACTTTTTCACCATCGTCATTAACAATCCAGTTTTTTCCGTTTAGTAGTGGGCGGTAGTTGTAAATATCCTTAAACGTCATTTCTTTTACTCTGTATGATTCTCCTTTTACTTTAGCCCATCGTACTACGTTGTACCATTGGTCAGGAGTGTAAAGAGTTCTATTTTTAGACTCTTCTTCAATGACTGAGTGGACACTGTCACCTTCACTTTGCGTGTGTCCCACTTCTAAAAACCGATGTGTTATTGATTCAATATCATATTTTTCGACGAAGAATTGATACATAGCAAAAACTATTCGATTTCGATTTTGTCCTGAACAATTATCTCTTCTCTATTCTATTCTTTTCAATCCTTTCACTCCTCACTATCTGAAAGATAGATTTCAATTTCTTCATTCTTCAAACAACTACACTCTTAGGTCATCAGAAAACTTGATACTCAGAACTCCTTCGCACAGCACTTCCTTTTACAGCGCTTCTTTTACTGTCCAGGCTGTTCGGCTGTGGAATGCTCTGCCCGAAGAAATAAGACGGTCATCCTCCTTACACACATTCAAGCTAAAGGTGAAGCAACATTACCTAACGATGTCATCTTCCTAGCGTTATTTATTTATTATTTAAACATTTTATCTGTTAGTATAGTTATCTATTTGCATATATCTATATATTAGTCTATTTTATAAGTATTTTAAGTATTAGGATTGGAACCCTATCATATTTTTTAGTATACCATTCCCGAAAGGACAGGTTAAAATTTTTTGCATGTCAAAGCATGCTGTTAATATGCTACAGCATTCTAGAGCTTCTTTTTTGTCGGCTTCTTTTAAAGATCTTGCTACCTCTTTACATTTCATGTGCTTGTCTTGCTTAGATTTTTGCTCATCAGTTGTATCTTTAATGTTATGGAAAGCGTGGCACTTTTCGCATTGGTCTTTTTTTGGGGCATAAAACGCTATATTAAAGTTATCATTTACAATATCTTGATACTGCCGAGCGGTCGCCATAACCGTGCCATATTTTTCAGTTTTAAACCATAAAGTTTACGCAGTCTTGTGTATGAAAGTTGCCCGTCTAAGTAATATTTTGTACTATATTTTCGGCAGTAGTGAGATTCGACCGGAGCCAGAGAAAGTATATAATAAATAATAATAATAATAAATTATTTTATAAATTATTTTATTCAACAACAACAAACTTCAAAATTTCACAAACAAAAATTACAATGGTTTACTAGGTATAATACAATTCAGGATGGAAAACATAGGTACCCAAACTAGGATTGACCTGTATGATGGCATACCTATACCTCCCTCCGGACTATGGTTCATAATGGAATGATCAGTGAATGTATGTGTGAGTGTGGGAATATGTTGGTTGTGAGATTCGAATGTGTGTGTGTGTGTGTTTGAGTGCGCGAGTGTGTGTAAATATGCATGCGAGGATATATATATGGTGAGTGTATGTGTGTGAAAGGATGTGGGTGAGAGTGTTTGAGAGAAGGTGTGTGGTGTGAGTGTATATAACGGTGTCAGTTTGTGTGTACGTATAAATGGGTGAGTATGTTGTGTGTTAACTTATCATACATAACTTATGATAGTATGATTAACAGACTCTCAGTTTCAAGGTAGTTCAAACCTAGTAACCAACTTTTGACCATAAATTTGCATTTGTAGCTAGGCATTGGGTAGTACTGTAAACTAGTATTTATTTTATTGTAAAGATAGGCTCCTAGGAAGTATGTATGTCGTCTAGCAAAAGTGGTATTACAACGTGGAACATGACATACTCTCTTATTACTGCGAACTTCGTTAATTGGATCAGTGATAAAAGTATTCTTCTTGTGATGGGCTAAAACTGCTTGTAAAATAAATAACTGGCGTGTTGAAAGTAACTGGCATTCAGTAAATAATGATTCTGTTGGGTATCTAAAAGGTTTGGAGTACATAACTTTTAGCACCGAGCGCTGAGCCCTCTCTACTTTAATAATCATGGTTTTGCATGCTCCTCCCCAAACAGGTATGCAGTAACTAAGGACTGACTGGCAGAGTGAGTAATATACCGTTTTAAGTAGATCTTTTGTGGCAACGTTGCGGAGATTCCTGAATATCCAGACTAGTTTTCGAAGACGAGCTGCGACTGAGTTTATTTGGGGCATCCAGGATAGCTGATTATCTACAATAACTCCTAAATATTTTATTGACGACACATGATCAAGGAAAGCACAGTTACATAAATAATTTTGAAAGTAGTTACATGTATGAGCCTGAATTTTGAAGGAATTGTTACTTGGAATATTATTTTTTAATATACTAAAGCATAGATATTTTGTTTTAATGTAGTTAAGTGTAAGCAAGTTTTTCTGTAGCCAAAGAATAACATTGTGTAGTCCTCGTTCAGCATTGACACGAGCTTGTTCCCAGCTCTCACCTTCGAAGACCAGAGCTGTGTCATCGGCAAATGTAAAAACTTTGCCATGTTGGGGATCGAATTCACAAAGTTCATTAATAAAAATCAGAAAAAGGCTTGGGCCTAGGATGCTGCCTTGTGGCACCCCGAAAGTGACTAGCTCATCTGAACTAGTCACATTGTCGATTGCAACGGTTTGGATTCTGTTGGTCAAGTAACTTTCAAACAACTTTAGTGGCGTACTTCGAATTCCAAGTCGTTCAAGCTTTGACAAGAGGAGTGGGATGGAGACGGTGTCAAAAGCCTTCGCCATATCTAAAAATATACCAACACATTTCTTTTTGTTATCTAATGTACCAACAACGTATTCAGTAAAAGCTGATACAGCCATTTCGGTAGATTTCCCTGCTCTAAAACCGAATTGGACGTCAGAGAGGATATTTTCATGTTCTAAGTATTTTATTAATCTTTTATTTATAAGTTTTTCTATTATTTTAGAGAGACTAGTTAGAATAGAAATAGGGCGATAGTTGGAGACAACGTCCCGTGGCCCTCCTTTGTGGATTGGTAGAATGACCGATCGTTTGAATACATCGGGAAAAATACCAGATGCGAAGCTAAGGTTTATAATATGAGTGAGTGGCGGAATTATGAGATCTTTGCCTAACTTCAATAACGTGGTAGAGATGCCATCCCATCCGGTTGCACAGTCGGATCTCAAACCAAGAATGGCCGTCTCAACTTCATTTTCATCGGTGTCAAGTAACACAAATGACCGTGGATGAAATTGAGTTTTTATGTCACATGATATACTAGAGATGTTCACGTTGTCAGCAATCTCAGTGGCCAAGCTTTTACCTACGTTTGAAAAATACGCATTTATTTCATTTACTGCAGTCTGTGGATTTTGACCGGATTTTAGGAGTTCAGAGGGCAATGATTTGTTTTGGGAAATATGGGTGATCTTCTTTATTACCTTCCAGGTATGCTTAGGGCTTTTACTAGCTTTTTCAAGTTCCGAACGTTCATGGGCTATCTTGAGTTTTTTGAGCAAATTGTTGCAAAAGTTTCTGTATCTCCGGTAGGATGTGGCAAGAACCGTATCTTTAGGGTGCTTTTTGGATTTAAGGTGCATGCTATCCCTGTGGCGAATACATCGTAGCAGACCCGGGGTAATCCAAGGTTTTGATATGCGCTGTCTATATGGAATAGGTCTTAAGATGGTACATTGTTGTATAGCGCTTCTAAGAATATTAACAAGAGTGCTGGAAGCAATATTAACATCACTAAGGTTCAGAATGTCATGTAGGTTAGAGGATTTCAATAAATTTAATACCTTGCTAAAGTCTGTTTTCTTTACTACAGGGGATTGCGGCGGTCGATTATTAATTTTAACTGAAAGGCAAAAAAGGACTGGCATATGATCAGTAAGAGCATTTTGTAGTACAAATGAAAAACCTGACGATTTAGTTTTCAATAGGATATGATCTAGACAATTTCCAAAGCGGGTAGGATAATTGTGAGCAGGTAGGAAACCAAGTTCGGCAGTTAGATTTAGATAGTCAGAGCTCTTTACATCTGTATTGTTAGTTTTGATATCAATATTGATATCGCCCATAATTATAACATGATTTATGCCAGCTAGTGGTTTGAGTATGGTCTCTAGATAACTTAAGAAGATCTCGATACTGCGAAAACACGGCGGTCTATAGATTGCGACAATTGCAGTGTGACAAGAAATTTTCATTACTAGACAATTAGCTTCCGGGAAGCTTGGTTCTTCAATTTGGCATTGAATGCAATTTTTGTAGTAAATCACAATGCCGTCATTCTGATTTATATATGTTTGGGTAGAGTGTACATAATAATCTTGTAGTTGAGGCAACATCTGATCCTTGGACAACCTACTTTCCGTAAGAATTATGATATCACAGTCAAATTTCAGAGTTGATAACAATACCATTAATGCATCGAAGTTTTTATTGATGCTTCTAATGTTTTGAGTGATTATTTTCAGATATTTTGACGGGTCTGGAATAAAGTTTATACAGTCATTTGGGAAACATTCATAGGATCGGGCAACATTAAACTCGTCTACTTCATTAAATATTTTGTTGTTATCCATAATGGGATACACAGAAGGTAACAGCGGGGATCAGACATAGGGTAACGGTGTATTTTAAAAAGTGTTGGTTTGAACTTAAGAGAGATGTGTTTGAGAGTGTTGTGATTTGTGTGTAAAGAGTATTAATTGAAAGTTGACAATATTGAATATAGCAAACTAAACAAAGGTTAAAACTAAAATGTATGCAAATAAGATAAATACGCCTAAATGCTCGAAAAGAGTGAAGTGCAGCTTTAACATCTTTAACTAGATTATGTAGTCATATAAGCTTTTTCAAGGCTTCTATTTGTTCCTCACTTTTGATAAGTGTTATCGGGGCCCCATCAGTCTTTCTCACGAATACTTTACCGTTGGATGTCCAACAGTATTTGTATTGTCCTGTTCTCATAAGTTCTCTGGCTAGATAGTATAGTCTGTTCCCTTTGCTCGTGAGGTGCTCCACAACATATACCGGGGAGCTATGTCCCCTCAAACCCAGGTGGAAAGCATTTAACTTGCTGGATCTGTTGGTCAAATTGTTGTTCTTAACTGCCTTGACAATCCGGTACTTCATGAGTGTTGAAGTCAGTTCCGCAATTATGGGTTTATTCGTATCCTGCTTACCAGGTACCCTAAATACATCTTTAATATCACGGGGCTCAATCTTCATACCAACCGTCGCACTCATCTCCGTAATGTAGTCGACGAGGACTTCTTTAGTCTCGTTCATAGAATTTGGCACATTCCGAATTTCAATAGTAGAGCTCCGGGCACTACGCTGGAGATTTTCAAGCTTGTCTTCTAGGTCTTCGATTTGAGTTTGCTTGACCGTCAGTTGTTTCTCTAAATTATCAACCTTGTTTGCCATCTCCTCAAAGTTAGTAGACAGAAACTCTAAAGACTTTTCTATATCTCCTGTATTCTTTTGGATGTTAGATAACTTTGATTCAATAGTCTTGAATTTAGTGTCAATGTCATCTCTAAGGTTAGTAAGCATACGCGTAATTTTTTCCTCAAAACTTGACAGCTTTTCATCCACACTGATGTCAGGAGATCGTCTGAGTTTGCCACTCCTAGTTTGTGGAGCTATGCGTTTTGAAGGCTGCAAATCTTGGAACTCTCTACTGTTTAGTAGGTCTGAATCAGACCCCGCTTTGTCCGGCGAACGAAACATTGACATGATGTAGGTAGACTAGGCGCCTAATGCAAGTGAGATAGAAGGTACTACCAATTTTGCCAGAGCAAAAACAAATATTTTTTTGTGAATCGCCTTGCAGTAAACAATAAGCAAGTAAATAAATAGCGTGATTTGCACAAAGCGTTTAGTCATATGTCGGGAGCGAGCAAGCCTCAGGTACCAGGCGGCTATGAATGCAAGCAGGTCGGCCGTTGAAGGTCACAGCGCGGTGAAGCTACGCAGAGCGAAGGTGTGGGGATGCGACTGTGTGCGTTGGTGTAGTGATGACTCACGCAAAGCTGTGTCCAAATGGCGCGCTGTCGGTGATAGCTCCTTCGTTTAATGCACTCGTATTTTTGCTAGATGATTATTTTAGTGTGAATTTCTATTTATTTTTAAATAAAACTATTAATCGGTTCAGTAACACGTCTACTCGTTATCGAGGTCCGGGAGGCACTGAATGTATGATCCCTTACACTGTCCACAATACTGGGTTTTATTTTATGTGGTCGATTATTGTGTCGTCCTCTCATGTCAGACAAATTAACGTTGTGATTGTTTTCCTGTAGTTTTTTAAATACTGTTCTAACAGTTTTAGAACTAATCGACAGCGTGTTTAAAAACATAGTACGACAAACTACGACAGGGTTGGCGACAATTCCGTCAGTTTTTTTGGGCAATGTGTACGTCATGATTTGAGTTTTATTTGGTCCTTCCGTTTTAATTCTTTTAGGCTCGTGTGATGACACATATTTACTTATAAAGTTCCACTGCAGCTCGTGACTTCCTAAATCCCAACAGGATTTAAAATTTCAGTTCTTTCAACACAATCTAATTTTTCCCTGCATTTTCTTGGACACCGCCACGAGCATGGCGGCTTTATTTCTTTTTCTTGTATAGTTTTGCCTGACCTGTTAGTGAATGGTTTTCCTTTATTTTTCAATTCTTTTCTCTTAATATCTTGCCATTGTAATATATTTCTAGTTCGTACTTTACCTGGTCCTTGTTTTTTTACACATTTACGCTTTCTTTAATGAGTTGATGCAGGCGAACTCACTACTGATGATTGAGGAGTTGGAATTGTAAAACTGGAAGCCGGGCTTTCTAAATTTATGTTAACAGAATTAACTGATAGATTTTGAACTTCTAACCATGGAGCTGGTGATGGAATTTCAATTTCGGCGTCAGTGGCTGTTATCAAGCTATCAGACACATTGGTAGTATTGTCAGCCCATTGTGCGGAATCTATAACTTCTAAGACTGATGGACTGGTGTTAGTATTTTCGTGCTGGATTGATTCATCGTTAGAATGCTGGCAGGTTTGTTGGTCTTGATGTTCCAGGTTTTGTACTTCTCGTAAAGGTGGACGTATGTTGTTTATGCTGATTGAAACCTTAGGGTCATTAAAATTGAGATAAGTAGGTACTTACATTTTACTTTCTGTCTTTTATGTTCTTCTTTTTAACCATAGATATTAATTTATGAGCTCGCTTCATTGTGTATTTACGAATTCACGATACGCAGCACATGCATGTCCGCACTGCACGGTAATCTTGGACGAATAAAGCGCCACTTGCCTTGCGTTTATCACCCGCGCTCCGCCCCACCCGCTCGATTTCGCGCGTGGAACACTGCTACCAGAGCGTTTGGAACCGTATTCGCCGGGCAAAACTCAGCAATGTAATTGTGACCGAATTTTAAAACTTTAATATTTTATTGATTTAAACTTATTTTTGAACTTTTTTCGAATTGTTCAGATGTAAATGATAGTGAAGTTTCCAAAAATGCAATAAAAATAAAAGGTGACAATGGCGTCTGTTGCCTTATTCGTAGGATACGACGATGTATGTACATTAAAGGTCTATTTTCAGAATATAATGTATGACCACACTTGGCGATACACCCCTTGAGTCACTAGATATATTAAAATTTTTGGTGACAATAAAAGCGTTTCCTCGCTAACTCTGCTAGATCTTAGTAAGAAGCCTTTTTAAAAATGTTTTCAAATTAAAATCCATGCTTGAGTCTTCGTTTTTTTTTTAGTTACAGGCCTGCCAGCAGTGCTGCCAATATCAATATCTAGATTCCCCACGTATCTATCATTATGTGTGCTCAATTTAGCGAAATAAAGGGTCTTCTTTCACTGCCATGTATTGACGTGAATACGTTTTTAAAATTGCCATATAGTGCCGAAATGTACAAACATTTCTATTAAAACGCCAGAAAAACTATTATTTAACGTGCCGCAAGACCCAAAACTTCTTAAAAATTTGTATTCCGTTGTAAAAAGACACGATAAAATTCCAACCTCTGCCAAGGCTACCAGACATTGCTGTGAAGATCATTTCGATGTAGTACCTACATACCTAAGTAGTTACCAACCTATATAGTTGAGAGACTGAAATGATCGGACCTCACGCTTGTGTCGATATTTCATACATACAATTTTTGGATAATATTGTAACAATAGCCTGTGGTTTAGTTAACGTACAGGATTGTCTATTTAATAATCGAGTGTAAAAATAAAAATGCTTTCATTGCGTTTAAGTTTTATTTCGACAACCCGACCTCTGGACTTGGTCAAATCCTACAGTATCATCTCCATAGGTTTCACGAGCAGATCTGTGATAAAAAAATAAAACGGAATAAAAATATATATAAGTAAAAATATATTATAGTGAAGTAAAAAACAAATTATTAATTATATTTTTTAATTTATATTCAACCCATCCTAAGTAAGTAGGTACATACTGAATGAATGATTTGTAACAACGAGCGAGATGGTAATAATAATGAGAATGATCAGTAAATGCAAATAACCATGCACTGTATAAAGCGAATGTAGGTTATAAAGTAATCCGCGAAAAGATTTACATATATAAATAAACGAAAACAACGTTCGTTTATCAAGATACTATAAACACGAATAAAGCTATAACAATGAATAAAGATTCATAAGTTAAAAAAGTTTAAGTGTACATTAATTCTTTTTACACTTACCTCACATGTTCTGAATTGGTACATCCCTGTACCTATACTTAACATTGTAGGTACTTTACCTACAACTAATAGCTTAGACCTAAAGATTACTAGTAAGCACCTATGCACGTAGATAAATAAGCAGCACCCCCTTACCTTTGTAGTTTCCAACCACGGATTTCAGCGCTGGTGAACTGATAATGATTACCTAGGTAATCAAATACCATGAAAGAATCCACTTTTGAAAGGTTATCTGATTGAGCTTGCACAAAACCAGGTTCTACTTTATTAGTACTCATATTATGTACGTTTTTTACACACTCACTTATACTCTAACAACTCTATAGGTACCGTAGAACCTTACAACATTGCCCTCGGAATACAATTTTGCCCAAAACAGAAAATTAACTAAAAGTAGTTGTACCCTTTTTTTTTTCTTTAACGGCTACATTTTTCAACATTTCGTGCAATCTTCGACATCTTTATGGCCACACAAATTATCCGTTGTGTTCCTAACTTCACTCAGTTGGCTCTCAGCAGTTGTCCAAGTGAGGTCTACGTAGGTGGTGCCAATTTTGTTGATCGTGCTGAATCGTGCTGTATCCAAAATAATTATTGTAGGTGAGTTTAAGTTATTGTGCCCATAACTGATTGAATAGCGATTAATTTTGTTCTGGTTTTACCGTATTAGCGGTCTTTAATACGAAAAAAAAACAAGTGGGCAAAGTTGTAAGCAACTGTGTAGCAAAGAGTTTGCAACATTGCCCACCCTAAAAAAGGTACTAGGGTTGTCACTTTTTCAATCTGGAAAATATATAAACACAGATAAGGGTTTTCATTTTTTTTGTAGGTAAAGATTGTGAGTCATATTTGTACTTACCTTTGATGGCTTACAAGGGGACGGCACGACCTTGGGGAAACGGATTTGAATGAAACAAAAACAAAACAAAGTGCGAGCTAAACTTTGTATGCGTTTTTCTCAGCTGTTACTGGGCATTGGACGGAAATATTTTACAGTGGTAGTACCCACATGATATACTACCACTACACGAAATTTCATTCAAATCCGTTTCCCCAAGGTCGTGCCGTCCCCTTGTTAGATTCGCAACTGGACTCAATGAATAGGTGGCGCTAAGCTTAGGTTTTACAAAATTTGGCAGATCGAATGGAGTGGGAAGGAGGCCTTTGCCCAGTAGTGGGACACTATACCTAACCTAAAATATTTGGCAGGTCTGCTAGTTCAAACACTTTATTACACAAAATGAAAATAAATGTCCCTACTTAGTTTTTTTTTCTACAAGATGGCCAAAACAACGAAAAAAAAAAAGCCGTAGACGTGTAGGTGCACGACCGTACAAAAACTACACAAAAGAGATGTTGGACTTGGCGGTACAAAATATAAAAGAAAAAAAAATGTCTTCAAGAGAAGCCGAACGCCAGTTCGGCATACCACGGCGCACGTTATTAAACAAACAAAAAGAGAATCACCCAAAAAATGTAGGGAAACCTACATTGTTATCTGAGGAAGAAGAGGAAAACATTGTTAAAGTTATAGAAAAGACTCCCTGAGCCATCCATTGACGCAAAACAAATAAAACTTGTAAAGAAACCGGAGCAGCGCTTGGACACTAAATATCCATAGGATATTTAATTTTGTTAAGACATTATTGCTTACCTGTGTAGGTACAATCTTGCCATTTGGCATACTTAATTAATAAAAATAATTTGTACGAATAAAACACCTGATACAATAAAATACCTGATTTTTATTTCGCAGCAACCCTAGCACTTCATGTCTTTTGTATGAAAATAGCTTTGGAAGGTATTTCAACATTGCCCACCTCAATAAATAAAAAAAAGAAAGATGTTTTTGTCTGTTTTCGAGATGGTTTACATCTTTACACCATTATTCGTTACATATTTTATTTTCAAAGCAATAGTGCTTATTGTTGCTGAGATTTTGAGGGTGGGCAAATTTGTAAGGAATGGCAGATAAAGTTGCCCACCTCTTTAACTGTATTTTTTGATGCTTTAAATCTAAGATGATATTATTTAAGTTTTAAAGAATTATTCCTTTAAATTAGCCTTAAATAACTGTATATGCAATTTTAAAATCAAGTCTATGGTTTTTGAGTTATGTTTAAAATAAGCAAAAAAGCGGGCAAAGTTGTAAGGTTCCACGGTACACAAATTGACAAATGTAGTGACCAAACGCGTCGCCTCTCATCCGCGCGTGAGTTAAGAGTGCCGCTTGCGCTCGTTTCCGTTACAGTGACGTCACACACACCCGCGTACATTGATTTTTAGCGGGAGGAACGACTTAAGTTTATCTTCGTAACTAATGGTCCGAGTTTGATAATTCAAAAAGATATATCAATTTTATGCCTTAAAGAATAATGTGGATACTAGTTCTATTGAATTTTCTATAACATTACTGATCCTTATTCAAAAAATGAATGATAACAAAATCGGGGGATACAGTTTGATGTTGCAGTTACATATCTGTCATTTCCATCCAAAATTTAATTACACCACTGCTAAGGCTGAAGGCTAAAGGATCAAAGAATTCGATACGCTAAGTGAGGACTGTGACGCATCGAGCGCGGAGGAGGGGGAAGCGCCTCCATTTTGAGGTCATTTTGCTGCGTTTCGAGATTTCTATTTAGGAACCCGGAGGACTTCTTGGTGTTCGAACATGATTATAACATACTTAAAATAGCGTGTTTTATATTGTGTATAGAAAATATTACCTGTTACGTACACGTAATCACGTACAACCGTGTTTCCCGAATTTAATCATTCTCCGCGCTAACTCCCGATTCCCCACATATCAGGGGATTTTTCTGCAACTGGCAGCACTGGACCAGACATGACAGACAACTGAACTGTCTCCTATTTTATATAATTTCTCCACAGACTATTAAGATGCTAACGCAATTCCTCTTTCATGTGTTCCCTCCCTTCCTCTCCTAATCCTTTCCTAATTTTGTGTAGGTGTCTCCCGGGTTTTGTTTTATTTTATTCAGTTTCCCTGTTTTTTTTATTTGCTACTGGCAAATGTACAAAACCGTGCAAAGTCAAAAAAAAACTGTCACTGTCATACTGAATGAAAAATATTTTTTGTCAACAAAAACATGTGATTTTGCGTATTTGTGTGTTTTCGATAAAATTTACCTGAAATGGCTAATTTTACAACTGATGGGCAAATATGTATCGATCGCGAGATTGAAGTAACTCGTACCGCAGAAGATTTCCATGATTTAGTTCTACGTTTCGACATAATCGCAACTTGTAAATGGATACAGGACAACAATTATTCGAAGGTATTTAATCGATAAGTATTCATGATGAATTTGAAAATTGCTCGCGGAAAATCTAATCAACACTCCTTTGTAGGTCTGTCTTCAGTTTCCTGATGATTTGCTAGGTGTAAGTGCGAAAATTTACGAGGAAATCAAGAACAGAGTCGATGTTGATTTATACATTCTTGGGGACACTTCATACGCCAGGTAGGTATCCACAAAATTCTGTTTGATCATTATTTACAACAACCTTAAAGTTCAACCATGTTATATAAAGCCTAGTGTAACTAACTAAATGTTAATCGTACAAAATTATTTACTTTCAGCTGTTGTATTGACTCAGTCGCGGCGATGCACGTGAAGAGCGATGCAGTAATCCACTACGGCCACACTTGCTTCTCTAAAACCAACATACCAGTTTTCACAGTTCTCTCGAAGACTGATTTGAATGTAGAAGATGTTATGAAGGTCCTTTGTGATAAGTTTGCTTCAGACAATGATGTGAGGCTTTGTTTGTTCTATGATGCTGCATATGAACATGGTAAAGGTAAGATGCTTCTTAAAATCTTTTTTCTTGCTGTGATTTTATGATCAAAACCTCTTTAAATATCATGGTATTGTAGATTTTTGTGTTATGGTTATTTATAGTCTCTTAGATGATTACCAATTTCTTTAATTCAAGTTTGTATGTGGTTCTATATATTTTTGTTGGTAAATTTTCAGATATTCTTGCCAAAAATTGGTTCCAGAGATACCCAGGTAGCTACATAGCCTATGTAGAGATTGAAGAACAACCAGGCAGGTTTTTGGGAAGAGTTGTCAAGAATGCAAGTGGAGAGGTGCTGTCAGTAGAAACTCTCAAAGATTGTGTCTGTGTTCATATTGGTTTTAGAGGACAGACTGTGTTTAATTACACCATATCGATTACAGGTAACTAGTATCTATACCTTGCTCATCATTGAAGCTCAAATCGTTGGCCTAATTATCGGAATTTGTAAGTCCATATGAGCAAATTATACAGGAGCAACATAAAACTAATATTTTCACAAAGTTTGAGAGATTTTTATTGAGTCCACTCTTACTTTAGCTATAATAAAAACCCTAATTTTATACCTAAAGTAAGGCTAACTCAATAAAATCTCTCAAACTTTGTGAATAAATCAGTTTTGTGTTGCTCCTGTAAAATTTGCCCATATGGACTTACGAATTCTGATAATTTAGGCAGACGATATAAGAAATGTCTTACAAGTGGCATAAAGTAAGTTTGTATGGGACAGTGGCCAACTCTGGTGTTAAAGTTGTCTTTTATTAAAGTTGACTTGCTTAATGCCATTGTAAATGTGTAGGGAGGTGTCTGAAATAGAGATTATTTATTTTAAATTAACCCCTTGTTAGTGGATCAACTGCCAGATGGTGGGTTGGCACCCAGATTGACTGCCTGGCAATCCATCCTCTAATGTAAGGTTAAGAGGAGTTTAAAGTAAGATGTGTGAAACCTCTGCTATTTCTATTTTGTTTTAAATGACTTCCCTCCATTCAGCTTCAAAATGGTACCTACTTGACCCAAGCAACAAGTCTTTGGAACACATGGAAGAGACAGTCTGGTTCAAAAGGCGGCGGTTTCTGGTGGAAAAGTGCAAGGATGCCAATGTGGTCGGGATCCTGATCTGCAAGCTAGCTGGAGACCAGACCAAGGACATCATCAGTCGGATGAAGCAGCTTTGTAAAGTCAATGGGAAGAAGAGCTACATTGTGTCTGTGGGAAAACCTAATGTGGCTAAGTTGGCTAACTTTCCTGAGGTGAGATAACTAATGGCTGGTTATATGTGCAGATGGGCTCATAAATGCAGACTTACAAGTAAAATAGTCAGCAGCAGTTTGACTATTGAATAGGTCATTGTAGACCATTTGCAAACTATGACTCCTCATATGCATTCCACTGTATAATTTTTTTTATGACTTTGTTATTGAAGAAGCCTTTGGTCCATCTGATGTTATAATAGTAATTTTTCTGATTTGAAGACTTATGCTATATTTCTTTCAGATTGACATCTACGTAATGATAGCATGCCCAGAGAATGAACTGTACAATAACAGAGACTTCTACAAACCCCTTGTCTACCCGTATGAGCTGGAAGTCGCTCTAAACTCTAACAGAGAGCCTTATTTCACTACCCATATCACTGATTATGATGAGTTATTACCAGGAAAGCGCCACTTTTGTGATATAGACCACGTCAAGGAAGAGACTGATGTTAGTTTAATCACAGGAAAAATCAGAAGTACCAACATAGATGCCTTCCAAGAAGATAGCACAGACTTAGTTGCAAAACAGAACTGGGCCCTAGAAAACATTGGTCAAAACCTACAAGACAGATCATGGAAAGGTCTAGAACAGAAACTGGGAGAGACAGAAGTGGAAAAGGCAGGGGAAGGGCGCAAAGGAATACCTTTACAGTACAGTAACGAGCCAGAATAAAGTGTTAAGTGTGTTTTATTATATTTATAATGATTTGGGATTGCCCTAGTAAATAAGACTGCTAATACATGGGTATTTACAAGGATAAAAGCAGTTTTTTTACTAATCACTCATGTATTTTAGGATCTGAATCTGCATAATACTAAATTAGTGAGTAAGAAAATCTAAACTCGTTGGTTGATATGATTCTGTGGTGACTTAAGCCACTCTTTCCAAACGAGTTGCTTAAGTTGAGAGAGCCTGAGTCCAGGGTTTTCAGCCTTAAGTCTAGGCAGGTTGATTTCTTCAAAAGCATTGTAAGCTGCCTTCATCCTCTTCTCAGGATGTTTATCAATATCATTGCTGTCACTGAAAAGAGTGAAAAAATATTGTTAATCTTAAAAGCTTACAGAGGCTCACATTGAATCTAAGATGGTTTTTGCTGACTGAAATACACTGAATATAAGTATTCCAGTTTTTTTGCTTTATTCTCCTTTTGAGAGAAAATTAAATTGTTTTAAAACTAAAATATACATAAGCACTTGTCTGGGATAAATAATATTAAAGAAGAAATGGTTATTTCTGCAAAGTCAAGTTTTCAAAGAATGCCAAGTAATTTAGTCCTACTGGTAGAATAGCAATATTAATGTCCTAGCACTGTTTTTGTATAAGTTTGTATCAAGTTGTTTAGTAGTGCTTACCCAAGTATAGAGAGAGCTTCATCAATGGTCTGTGCCACCTTTCCATCTAGCTGAATTCTGTTGAGATTCTCCTCCAAAGGTAGTTCCTCCACCACCACTCTTGCTGGCTGTAGCAACACAATAAGATACTTAACTCTTTATTCTTATTACCACACAGAAACAACAGCAATAAACTTAACATCTCATACAATGGGCGACCTTATCCCTGAAAGAGATATCTTCCAGTCAATCTTTGGGTGGAACAATATTTTAATTATAGATCACAAAACCTTTGTGTAAACTTACTAACTAATTTTAATCAGTACAGTAAATATGCCATTTGAACTAGTTGCTTTTCCAATAGCAATCCTTGTAAGGACTAACTTTAAAACAGCCAGTTATCCATGTAGTTGTAGCTATGTCTGTAGGAACATAATTATGAAAATAGATGCAGTGCACAAGTATAGGGCAGATTATTCAGTGTTGTAATATCTTTATTAACTAGTTGAATACTGGGAATTAAAACAATAGTTTTTCAATTGACTTGATATCAAGTTTGTGGGAGTCAAGGGGTTAAGAGCCCATTGCTAGGTAAAGGCCTCCTATTAATTTTATTTCATTTTTGTATCATAGAGGTACTTATTTTTTTTTAATAGATTGACCACTACCTTAGATGATAAGTTATGGTGTTTAAAATAAAGTATGCTTGTTATGAACCTGTTCTATGTCTTGAAGAGTCCATGCTTATGTTGCTAAAAGGCAGAGTTGGTAAAAAGTAATACTTACAGTAGATGCTACTGTCTCAGCTTTGACTGATTTCTCCTTCATTTGGTTGATGTTTGCACGAGTGATCTTAGGTGGAGGTGGTGCCGCTTTAGTGATCTTGATGGAGTCCATTTCTTTCTCTAATAAAGCCTTTGCTTCTGCTTTCTTTTGTAGCTGCTCTAGACGCTTCTTCTCTTGATCATCCTATGGATACAATAACAGATTTATAAAATATATATATAATATTATGCATTTTGGGATTTAAGTTTTATAAAACTAAATAGGGTTACTTCGGACAGTATGAATTATTATTATCCAGGAAGCAGACCGTATTTGAGTGCCAAAATTATTTTTTATAACCTTTTTCTGTTGTTTCTTTTTGAGCTTGTCGTCGGTATCCTCCCATGCCGCGTCCTCGACCATCTTCTTAACATTTTGATCTTTCTCTTGCTTTGCATTTTCTTTCCGAGCTCGCGCTGCTACAGCTTTGCTGTTCTCCCCAACGAATTTTTTCGGCATTGTTTTCTAGAAGCACAAGGAAACATGTTTTTACTAGAAAAATCATACCAATGTTGATTAAATTTGGTTCATAAAACAAGAAATAGTTCTTACGTAGTTTATTGATCGGCCAATAGCAATAAAGCGTACTGAAAAATCTGAAAAATATCGAGGAATGATGGAAAAATTCTTATTATGTACCTATTTTGTTTTCTTTTTTAGTTTCTGCGATTTTGACAGTTTTGACAACACTTGTTGATGTTGACATTGCTATGGAACAGCTGGATAGATTTATTCGCACACGAACATCTCCATGGATTTGCCCCACTCCACGCACGACCCCACACCATAGCACCAACTCACTGAGCTTCTGAACTACCTGCAACTCCTGCAAGTTACTCTATGACTCCCTGTCATCACCGAACGGCAAGGGGATGCCAGCGATGATCTAAGAGTAAAAAAAAGAAGATAAACATTATAAATGGACCACCGTTACGCCAAGACCTGGCAGCTTAAGCCACAGAATGGCCTGCGAAAATTCCTGAGCCGCGTGGAAGCCAAATTTATTATAATTAGCTACATGCACTAAAGGTAAGACCGCATTAGAACGGCGCAGCGCTGCACGTCACAATATTCTTTTGGAGCTACGCCTACTGCAGCGCCGCTTTAGTGCGACATGCGCCATTCAAAATCATTAAAACAATATTTTGACGCTTTGTGGCGCGGCGTGCAGCACCGCGCAGCGCCGCTCTAATGCGGCTTACCCTAACAATTACAAGCACAATTTCCTTGGTTTGTAAGTGGGTTGAGGTGTGGGTGCTAGGTGGAGCTGTCATTGTCACCTGCTGTGTTATGTTGACTTGACACTGTCTTGTCTACATTTCATTCCATCCATCAATTATAGTAAAAAACAACAAAAACTAATAATTTGCAGATTTTTGCACGTATTTTTCTTTCGTATTCGTGACGTAAATAGTAGGTACTTTTCTATATATGAAAGAAAATTATTGAAGAAATTGATATTGGTTTAGAATGGCATTGGTTGCTTACGATAATAGTGACTGCAGCGATTACGAGGACGATGACAACGAGAATACGCCAAAAGTAGAATTGGTCACCAAGCCTAAAAGTAAACTTACTTCTACTTGATACCAGTCTAAATACAACTATTTTCCACTTCTTTATTAAGCAATATTTTGCATTTCAGAACCTGCAATCCCTATCGTAGTACAAAGTAAGCTCGAAAATGATGAATCTGCTACAGAACATGGTCCTGCCTTATTCAACTTGTTACCACAACCATCCACTAAGAAACCAGCAGCAGTTGAAGAAGATGACGAGTTTTTACACAAGAAAGAGACTGCAGATTTTGTGAAGCCTAAGGCCAAGATTACTGTTCCTTCACTCAGTGATGTAAGGTTAACTTTGATTTTGTAATAAATTTAAAAATTTATCTTAGATTATAGAAAGAAAAGCTGCAAATAAACAACCATTAATGTTTCAGTTCAAAGATGTGGAAAGCACAGTAGCAGTAGCAAAGCCCAAACCTTCAACTGTAGTAAGTTCCAACTTTAAAACTTTCTTACAAAATAATCCTTTAAATGTGCGATTATTAACTTTTTAGTATGATTACAGAAAAAGTCTGGTCTACTCAGCATACTGCCACAACCCCGTAATGGATTCACAAGCTCAGCCAAGTCTCTTATACCCAATATTCTTACACAAAAACCTAACAATTTAAAGAAGAAAACCCCATTACCCTCCCCCTTGAAAAAACTACACCCTGAATCCAAAGGTGCTACTGAATACTCTGATGAAAGTGATGATGATCTGCAAAATGATTTCTTCTCATTCAACAAACCAGTAGAATTACCTGAACCTGTAGACTTACCTTTAGAACTGCCCCCTCAAGTGAAACCAGCGGAAGTGAAGTCTAAACTTGAGTCCTATTTCAAGAAGGATGTGGTTGAGAATCATGTGGAATTGGAATCTGAAGAAAGTTATTCAGAGTATGCTGATTCAGAGGCTGGATCAAGTTACAATAATGGGATAGAGAGCTCAAATAATGATAATATGGTGCTAGATGATGAGGCAGTAAGTATTTTAAGCCCCACAGCAAAAACAATTGCAGCATTTTTAATCTGTCATGTCTATGTGACATTTTAGCTGCCAAGGGAATGGACAGTTTTCAGTTTGTTTGAAATCTGGTGTTAACAAGTTGGTTCTTGTCCACCTATGATGTGGAAATTGGTGCAGTCATAGATCAATGATCAGAAAGAAGGCAGTTAAAATTTTACTTGTAAAGATTCAGTTTTTAAGACAGTTTGTTATATCAAGGCTGATAACCATCAGATATTATTGTGTGAAGAACAGACTTACTCAAATATAAAACACAATAAACTTGCTTAGATTGTAATTTTTATTTATTAGGATCATCACCAAAATTTACTTTTTTTCTTAGGGCAGGCAAAATGCCTATAATAACTGAAAGAATATACAATTATTTACATGACCAAAATACTAAGAAACAGTGAATTACAAAACTTACTTGACTATGTGCTTATTTACTGGGTTTTGGCAATGATTACATTTATAGATGAACACCACATGCATTTTATAATTTACTTAAACATATAAGAATAAGAACATAGTAATAAAAATATTTATTAACTATGTATCTTGGTTAATAAATACTATTAATAGTTTTTTTTCCAGATTCTTAAACTTTGTGGATCTCGTGGCAAGCGCAAGAGAGAAGACATACAGATAGTTGATGTGGACCAGAAAGAAGTCTTAGCCGATGCCCAGCAGTGGCTTCTCAAG
This sequence comes from Philereme transversata, assembly GCA_963924445.1. Classification (NCBI taxonomy): domain Eukaryota; kingdom Metazoa; phylum Arthropoda; class Insecta; order Lepidoptera; family Geometridae; genus Philereme; species Philereme transversata. The sequence goes on along the minus strand of OZ004342.1, from coordinate 22,125,473 downwards.
GGGCTCATGGATGACACCAGTAAACGGGTCTCCTCCAGCAAAAAACGAGGAAATGAACCAACTAATATGCAGAAACGGAAGCACCAAATTACATATCTTGCACATCAAGTAAGGATGTTTATTTTACTGTTATCATTCTAAAGCCTTCTTTTAGAGTAATTACATCAACATGGTCAGTGCCCTGATATAATTAAGTCAAGAAGTAACCAGTGAATATACAATTCATGTAGACTTGAAATAATACTAAATTAAAATTCAATATGGCATTGGAATTCAACAATCTTAGTAAGATTTGGTAAAAGATCAAGACAAGTGGAAGGAGGAGTTGCAAGGCCTTTGCCCAGCAATGGGATAGTCTGGCTAGTTATTACTAATATTTATAGGTCTGATGTTTACCAATGAAGGGCTACAGAAAAATAGTTATGGCAACAAATGGCAAAGTTGTCAATGAAGGCTCAAGCTACTTCAATCTTAATAAATCTCAATTTTTCAGGCAAAAGCAAATGAAGTGGAATTACAAAACCAATGGGCGAACAACAGAATGTCAAAAAGAAAAACACAATCGAAATACGGATTTTAAATTAATACTTTTTTATCAATGTACATAAAATCTAGTTCGTAAATAAAACTATTGAATAATTAACAAATATTTATTACTCACTAAATAATTACAATTTTCTACATGATGTTTTTTTACAATCTTCTGGCTTTCCTCGGTCGTGGTGGGTTCCATGAAACACGGGTGCTGTCTGTGATTGATACTATTTCTAGGCCTCCCATTTGCAGTCCCTTTACTGATGACTGAAACAAAATCAAATCAATGATAATTATTTGTCATAGCAGAGTATGAATTAAACACACAAACAAATATTAAATCAAAGCTACTGAAATGTTATCATAGCAGTTACTTGATTTGTGTCACCCCTGTACAAATTGTATACAAGTTTGTGTTACCCCTGTACATTTGTACAAATTGTATACGATTATGAATTAGGCCATCTTTTAAAAACTGTGTGTCTTGTGATGTACATTGTACACAGTGAATGCAAAGTTAGTGTACACTGTACATAGTTTAAATGTTTGGGCACCTATGAATGTCTAGCTTATTAAAGTCAAATATTTTTATTCATTAAAATCACAAGGATCACTTTGAAACGTCAATTTTACTGCCAGTTCCTTCACGACCAAGCCAGGAAAGAAAGGCAAAAAACAAGGCTGGTTGTTTTTTTAATGATCCATTTAGAATACATAACGATACATAAATTAAATTATGTCTAAATTGTAACATTTTGAATGAGTTGGAGCAATTTCAATCCCAAGCTTCCCTATCATTTAAATAATCTGATATTTTATAGTAGGCTTTTTTATAAAGATTTTGTCTAATTACGTTTTTAAATTTGTTGATTGACAACTTTTGTTCTTGGGAGTTTGTTATAAAAGTGTACACCTTGCCCTTTAAACGATTTACTAACTTTATGGAGTCTACAAGTGGCAACAGTGAGTTTATCTATATTTCTAGAATTAAAATTATGATTATAGCTATTTTTCTTAAACAAATTAATATTTTAGTGAACATACATCAGATTTGCATAGATGTATTGACAAGGGAATGCCATAATATTTATTTCTTTATAATATTTATTCCACATAACATAAACACTACTATGTTTATTTAATTCTTATTAGTTCTACTGGCTGTAAACTTGCCAAATAAACTATTTGTATATAAACACATTGTAGTGTCCTGTATAATTTATGAAAATAAATCTTACCAGTCTTCCTGGTCCCAAGCCTTGCACTCTGACTCTCACAGTTTTAATTCCTCTGTTGATAGTTTTCTGAAATATATTAGATAATTACATTAGTGACAATGGAACCTTCTGAATCAGTATGTGCAAGTTGCTTAAGTTTTCAAGATAAGGATGTATGTTACCGTAGCTAAAGCAATAGCTGTAGTCTGGGCGGCTATGTTGGTTCCCTTCTTTGTATTCTTGAAACCTTCTATACCGCAGGATCTGATAGCTTTCACAGTGCCTCCGAAATCAGTGAGTGTGATGATGGTATTGTTATTTGAGACTCTGATATTGATGATCGGTAGTTCTTTGTACGGAGTTCCATTGAAGAGTTGGTTGTCTGATTCCAAAGTAGGAAAAAGGTTCTGTTTTCTGAAAGTTATTTATAGAAGATAATCATTAGAAGTCAAATATTGAGAATACATACATAGTGTAAATAAGATGTGGAACTTACGCCTTCAAAACTGAGTCGAGGTCTACCAGTTTTTCTCCCTGGACACCTTCATCTGATTGAGGGATCCTTTTGTGGTCAAATTTTTCTGTTGCAAGAGGCACAGATGTTTGGAACATCCGCACGATATTACTGGCGGGAGATCGTAGTGTACTTCGAATTATATTCAACATTTTTATTGATAAACTTTAAAAACCAAACAGAAGAATCACAGAGATTCACAAAAATATAATTCTAACCTAAAAAATGTGACTTTGACATTGGATTGGTTGGACCAATTTGTCAGGCACTCTTGCAAAAAATAATACGTTCCATTTCACGCAAAAATTCTAACTATACTTTGATTTGATCAATAGGCAATGCTGCACACTCGAGGTTCTCTGTTGTAAAAGGATCATAAAAAAAAATTAAAAACATTTAAAAACCTTGTTTTTTACCAAATTATTTTCCGGGCGATTCGCGCCATGTACTATGCAAAATGATCCCTGTGATTTTATTTTCATATTTATTTATTCGCAACATATACATACATGTAGTAGTATTAAGCGCACCTAGTTTAAAATGAAGAAGTCTCGACTTCGTAGAACCGATAGTTGCGTATATACTCATTGAATGGTAGTTTTTTTTTTTGTAAAAGTTACTGTGAACGCAGAATGGTGGCGCTGGGATCGCATCCTGGCCACCTCTCGAGGACAGTCGATTGCTGGGCACTTTCCTTTCCCATGGAGCGCCGGTACGAAAACACCTATCTCACTGAGCATCGAAACTGTCACGTTCACCGTATCTACCTAGCTATCAAGAATATTGTACCTTCCAAGCTGAAACCCTAATAAAAGTAAGCTTACTGAATTTTACTGGTTTGCCTGAGTACCCTGCACTATGGACCTCATACCCCAGGACTGCAATGAGCCACCTTCCAACACAACGTTCCAGCGTCCCACGTTCCAGCCGTCATACTTAAATCAATTAGTTTTTAATTTTTATCAATTCAGTCATTTTATGACTATTTCACTGCCAGACTTGTTACGTGCATGATGCAAACAATAGCTTATCAACTGAGGGCCAGAGAAATAGTCAGAGCTCTCAATACCGGACATTGCGTGAAAATTATATTAATCTAAAATAAAATAATAATTTATTGATACAAATTTATAATAATAAATAAAACAAAATAAACCGTTTAACCATGATTTTGTCTTACTAAATAAATTTCCAAACACTACATACCAAAATTATTCTTCCACATTGTTGCCACGGAATAAAAAGGCGTTATTCCTAAACCTTACAGTAGCTGAGAAGCCACGAAGCTGTACCGGGATGCTTGAAGCGTAGAGATACAGATGTCCTGCTTCCGAGTGGTAGTTAGCTGCGTCTAGCTGCTCCACCGCCCAGCCGACAGTGTACGGTTTCTCTTCGCATTGTACTATGTATGTCGTGATATGCGGGTACATAGATGTGGGAACTAGAGGGATCAGCATCTGTAGCTCCAGTAGACTCCTTATGAGCTGGGGTTCCATGTCAAGCTCGTTTATAATTTCCTGTAAAATTAGAGATAAATTGTTGAATGATAGTACCATAAGAGACAGTAAACTATCTGTATATATAATATTATCGAACTATTTGCAGATTCTGAAGTCGTTTGCCAAAATGTAACTGTCTTCAGAAATCAGAAAATCGAAAAAATCCAAATTTCCAGTTCTGATGCCTTTGCAAATTGAAGAGTTAGATGATTTTCCCATGGATCCCATCATCAGATCTTCACAAAATTTACATGGGACTACCCCCGAAGTACCCCTTTTTAACAGAATGAATCATTGAAATTGGACAACGTGAAGAATTATCGCTACACAAAATATATTTTCCACATTATGCAAAGGTTAACCGGAAGAGAATGCTTGCTAGCATTAAGTTCGCCTCTGCATATATATATAGGTATTCATTTTTGTGTAATAAAGAATTTTCAATCAATCAATCACTGAAAATACACAAAAAAAATATTCCGACTAATTAAGAACCTCTTTTTTTAAAGTATGTTAAAGAAAGAAACTAGAACTAGAAGATAAAATAAACCATTAATATGTTTGGTGTCTATACGATATCGAAGCAGACATGAGGGGGATTCGTAGATAAACCAAAGTCACCGAGATACCACAAAGGATAATAATAATAATAATAAATATTGTTAGACATTTCTCACAGCGCTATCTAGCCCCAAATTAAGCAGAGCTTGTACTATGGAACCAGATAACTGATAGAATACTTATATACATTTTTTTTTTGTAAATACATACTTATAATATATAGAGAAACAACCAGACCCGGAACAAATATCTGTAGATCATACAAACATTTGTTCCGCGGCGGGAATCGAACCCGGTACCTCTTGCGTCTCAGCCGGCTATTCACTCACTGCACCACGGAGGTCGAGGATTAGCAAGCTGAAGTGCAGGCACATAGCTCGAAGAACTGACGCCGTTGGGGCAGAAAGGTTCTCGAGTGGAGACCACGCACTGGAAAGCGCAGAGTAGGACGGCCCCCATTAGATGGAAAGACGATCTGATAAAGGTTGGTGGGAGCCGTCGGATGCAGGCCGCACAAGATCTGCCGCTCTGGAGATCTATGGGGTCTATGTTCAGCAGTGGAAATCCTGTGGCTGATATGATGAAACCAATAAAATGATGGTATCTTTAAATACTTTTTTTTAAATATTGCTGGACATTTCACACAGCGCCATCTAGCCCAAACTAAGCAAAGCTTGTACTATGTGAATCAGATAACTGATAACATTAAATGGTGTACATTTAAATGTTTTTTTTTCGTAAAAACATACTTATATACAAATGTTTTATTTCGATAACTTGTGTTTACAATATCTTAACTAGTAGTTGAAACCTCCTTTTAAGTAAATAATACCTGTATTAGGAGGTTTCGCTCTTCCGTAATATAAAAAATAGACGTAATATATAGAGAAACAACCACACCCGGAACAAATATCTGTAGATTATGCAAACATTTGATCCGCGGCGGGAATCGAACCCGCTACCTAATGCGTCTCAGCCGGCTGTTCACCCACTACGCCACCGAGGTCATTCGTCACGGAAATTGGTAGAACATACATCATACACAAACCTGCAGATTCTGTAATGAGGCGTCAGAATCGCGTAGCATTCATCGAGCAAACCCATTCTTAGCCCGGAGGAGCTAACAGCGATCATCCCTAAGAATATTCTACAGTTTTTAGCAGCTGTAGGGCTTAGTGGTGAACTTTGAACGCCTCCACTAGTAGCGACATAAACACAAGTGGCGATCACAATTTAGGCCTCGTGGCCGGAAACTAAAGCCTCAAATGCTAATAAAAAAATACATACGTCATGGTCCTCCACAAGCTTCATAATGTAATCCTTTGCGTTTGTGCACTTGTTGAGGATGACGATCCACAGCATGCTCATAACAGACTCGCCTGCCAACTCCTCACATAGATACTGGATCTCCTGAATCCAAGACATTATTATATTAGATTAGATAATTTATTAATTGCACGCCATTAAAAAAAAACAAATATTCTGACTCCTTTCAAGAATTTTCTCTATCTCTCGTGGTTTCGGTTTCGGAAAAAAATATGAATGTCAACCACTATCATGTGCTTTGGCCACTAATCATTATTATTACGCACAAAAAGGCTGTAAAAGATTTGGGGGCGGGGGGAGGGGGGGAGGTACAATGAGTTTGTAAACGGTGTTTTTAATATCTACCGCAAAAACAAGGGGGTCGGGGGTTTTTAATTGTTTAATTTATATGTATATTGTTACGAGCTGAGGGTTCGGGATAAAATAATGGGAATCGATTCAACCAAAATAACACTTTTATTCAACACTAAACGATGAATACACGAACTTGGTCACACGTAATCACAACACACTAATTCACACCACAGTTGCACCACTTAAAGTCACCGAAATGTTCACACGTATAGCTGAATCCAGACTGACTCGCGAGCAACTACTGCTCACGCGAGACCCTGCTCCACGTCAGTCCTCCAGGGCCTCGCTGAGACTCACTCACTCAGACTGACTCAGACTGACTGTCTGGCCATCTCTCCGGCCTATTTATATCGCACACATTTCGATTGTTCGAGAACGATGTCGATCCTTCCAGGAAAGGGTCGGTCCCTCGACACAATGGCCACTCCCCATTCTGCGAAATCACAAACAATAGCAACAATAACACAGCAAGACAAAAGCGTTCGAGAAGGTTCGATTATTACTCATTGTTTAACAGCCTCGGCGTAACACTGCCCCCTCCTAAAACATGCTCGTCCCGAGCATTCTTAGCCCCATATCGCGGCAGCCGATCAACACGAACAATTTTAGGCGCACCTCGCGCTGAAGATGTAGCAACTAGAGGAGCCACATTGCCGTCTCCAATACTTCAGGACACCCAGAGTCCCTTTCTCATCAGCGATCCCAATTCCAGCCTCCAAAACACGGCTCTCATGATTTCTATCTGTTCTTTCACTTCCTGGAATTCCTTTCCAGATAAACCGAACGATTCCCTCATCAGTCGAGCACGCTCTTATGGCCAACGTCGCTGATCTTCCTGTTGACGACGCTGCTCTTCTTTATCCTGACGTCGCTGTTCCTCTTGCAACCGAGTCTGCTCCACCTGTTCACGTCGCTGTTCCTTCTGCAACCGAGCCTGCTCTTCCTGCTGACGACGCTTCTTTTCTTTATGCTGACGGCGTTCTTCCTCCAGCAACCAAGCCTGCTCTTCTTGCTGACGACGCTGCTCTTCCTTATCCTGACGTCACTGTTCTGCCTGCAACCGAGCCTGCTCTTCTTGCTGACGACGCTGCTCTTCCTTATCCTGACGTCGCTGTTCTTCCTGCAACCGAGCCTGCTCTTCTTCCTGACGTCGCTGTTCTTCCTGCCAACGTCGCTGCTCTTCTTGTTGACGACAAAGCATGGCCATAATAGCAGCAAGATCGCCTGTCACAGGAGCTTGCCCCACGGATGATGATGATGATGATGCTCCAAATGATTCGGTGGCGGCTGATTCCATCTCCATCGGCTGACGACTCTGCCGAGCTTCTTGAACCGGAGACTCCCCAAACCGCCTTTCATCCATTTCCTGTTGTCGTTGACCTCTCGTCCTGACACCGTCCACGTTATCCTATGGTAGAACCGGCATTATTTTATCCCACTTCTGACACCAAATTGTTACGAGCTGAGGGTTCGGGATAAAATAATGGGAATCGATTCAACCAAAATAACACTTTTATTCAACACTAAACGATGAATACACGAACTTGGTCACACGTAATCACAACACACTAATTCACACCACAGTTGCACCACTTAAAGTCACCGAAATGTTCACACGTATAGCTGAATCCAGACTGACTCGCGAGCAACTACTGCTCACGCGAGACCCTGCTCCACGTCAGTCCTCCAGGGCCTCGCTGAGACTCACTCACTCAGACTGACTCAGACTGACTGTCTGGCCATCTCTCCGGCCTATTTATATCGCACACATTTCGATTGTTCGAGAACGATGTCGATCCTTCCAGGAAAGGGTCGGTCCCTCGACACAATGGCCACTCCCCATTCTGCGAAATCACAAACAATAGCAACAATAACACAGCAAGACAAAAGCGTTCGAGAAGGTTCGATTATTACTCATTGTTTAACAGCCTCGGCGTAACAATATGTTACTAGCTGATCCACCCCGCACGCGTGTCGCAGCAGCCGTTTAGTCGTGAAAAGGTAATAAACAAACAAACAGAGTTACTTTCACATTTATAATATTACTAGCTTCCGCCAGCGGCTTCGCACGCATTGTTTGTCAACAAAAAGTGGCCTATGTTATAATCTACGTACATAGCAAATTTCATTTAAATCGGTTCAGCCGTTACGACGTGAAAGAGTAAATAGATAGATTGTAAGTTGTATTTACCTCATCGCTAAGTAAAGGTCGCTTCATCAGCAGCTTGATGTAGATGAGTTCCTCGGCCGTTTCTGTCGTGTTCCGCAGCAGTTTGTGCAGATACTCGCAGTGCAAACTCTTTGATCCACTGAAACGATACAATATTAATATAATAATGCTGGTCGTTTCACACAACAGTATCTAGCCCTAAACAGAAAGCATGGGAACCAGATAACTGATAGAATACTTTCTTTTTGTAAAAACATATTTACTGGAAGGGAAACCTTCCTATGTCACTAAAGCGCAAACTCATAGACATGTGTATACTGCCCGTCCTTACCTATGGTTCCCAAACGTGGTTTTTAACCGAGGCTCATAAATCCAAACTCAAGGTTTACCAAAGAGCGATGGAGTGCAGCGTGCTTGGAGTAAAGAGGATTGACCGAATCCGTAACACCACGCTGCGTTCAAAGACCGGCATTGCTGACGCAGGGAATAAGGCTGCCAGACTAAAATGAGATTGAGCGGGCCATGTAAGACGCATGCACCCGGACAGATGGACAACGACCGTCACGCAGTGGGTGCCTGAAGACAGGCACAGGTGCCGAGGAAGGCTTAGTAGACGCTAGCGTGATGATTTCGATGCTTTTACAGATTGGTGGGATTTGGCAGCGGAGCAAGTCCTGGAAGATAGTGGGGAGACCTTTTCCTAGCAGTGGGATGACACCGAATGAATAAAAAAAATCTACTTTTTTAGTGGAACACCCAAATCTGAAATAATGTATGTTGATTATGCAAACATTTGTTTCGCGGCGGTAATCGAATCCACATTATTCTGCGTCTCAATCGTCTATGACCCAGTTAGTCTGTGTGGCGTTGAGCGACTACGCCACACAGACTAACTGGGTCATGATAATTATAATAAAAAAATATTTCAGGCAAACAATAGCACAAGATCTTAATTTACTCATTCTACAGCCCATATAAATATAATACCTTAGTGACTAACATACAAATTATTTGCTGACACGTACACGACGTGTGACGCCCGTGCGCTGTGTCGTGTAGTCGCCCGTTAAAACGACGAAACAACACACTTTTCGGCCAAAACTCTTCCTTTGTAAAGATTGGTGTTATGGTTTAACTAACCTGTCTGTAACAGGCGGCCAACAGGCCAGGATGTCGACGAGCGCCTTGCGTTGCTGGAGAGTCTCTGCCGCGGACACAAAGTGCGCGAACGCTTCGCGACGACCATTATCACTCAATAGTTGTTCCTCTGAAAATTGTATACAATTTTTAATTCCTCGCCTATTTCTGTTTGTGTGTCTGTCTGTCTGTGGTATTACATTTGTTATCATATACCTTGATAACTCTAAAACAAAAGAGACAAGTATGACAGAGCAACGCCATCTGTTAGCGGTTATATATATGAAAACCCCTCATTCAAAAATAAAATGTCACCTGTCAGTTCCGTAGAATAAGGTAGGTCTGGGAATTCAGCTCTAAATATGCGGAGAGTGTAGGTCGCTATCGCCGGCAGGTCCTGTGCATGGGCGGCTGCGTGCGCGCCGCGCAGCGACATGAGGCCGATCTGCGCGTGCGCAGGCAGCCCGAGCGCGACGCCCTTCTGCAGCACCAGCTCTATCACGTGCTCAGGGAACTTGATGCCCTCGCTGCAGTGCTTCACGAGGCGCTGTACTAGGGCTTCGCACTGCCTGAAATTTGTTTGTTTGAACAATGTTAACACCTTGGCTTGCGCAATAATAACAGTTATTTAGCGCAGTGTAAAATATCCAGAATTAAAAAAAAATGCTGACGACGACGTACCGAAAAGTACCACCTTGCCGTACCCAACGATTTGCTTCAACTTGTTAGCACGAGTAAGGAGTGGAACTCACTTCCGCGGACCATTATAATTTCGGAGTCTTTTAAGTCCATAGTGATCAGGTTCTTTTTAGGCAAGCGTGCTGCATCTTCGATCACATCATCACTTACTGATTGACATACCAAAAAAAAACTTACTCGACATGGTCCAATCTCTGGGCGAGATGTTGGAAGAGGGCGGGCGGCGCGAGGTCCACGTTGAGACACTGCAGCAGCGAGGTCAGCGACCCCGACTGGATGTCGTACACGCTCACCAGCATGCTCATCGGCGGAGTTATCTTGTCTACGTCGCCGTGGGTTCCTTCTATTTCTCTAAAAAGTAAAAATTACAATCTATATACAGGGTGTCCCAGAAGTCGGACGTCAAGCCGGAAGTGGGTGATTGAAAGTAGTTATCGAAAAATATAAAAAAAATCTTGTTGTGTATTTTTAAAATAATATAAAAAATAAATTTGAAAGAAATAAAGATTTGTAGTAACAGGAGTTAAAATACCATCACAGGGTGTACAATTCTTGATTATTTTAACTATTGTGACTTGGCCTATCACCCGCTTCCGGCTTGACGTCGTCGACTTCTGGAACACTCTGTATAAATAAGTGAAGAGATAACTTTGTATACCCTTTTAAGCTTATTGCACGGAGGAGTGTGAGATGTGGAATATATAAAGTTTATATGGAGGAGGGAAGCGAATTTCGACTAACACTGCACTGGCAACATATAAAACTATAAACTTCGGCTACAAATAGATTTTTTAACGGAGCAAGTTCGCAGGATAAAAACAGGTGGAAGGATTTGGGTAAGACAACACAGATTAAAAATAAGTTTGTAAGAATTAGTGGTATATTAAAGGTAAAAGTTTTACTAGATTTACCTAAATTCGTTTTTCGATCACGACCTAAAAAGTGCTGTCGGCGGATTATCTATCAAATATTAACAAAGTCCAATCATCGCAGGCCGACTTCAATGTGTATAGGCCTCGCTTAGTTAACACTGTCCATCATGATTTACTACTCCCCAATTTATATTGGTAAATTACAAAGGTTAACTGGAAGAGAATGCTAGATTCTAGCATTAAGTTTCCCTATGTGCATATAATTTTTTTTATTTTGTGCAATAAATAATTTTTTATTCATTCATTCATTAAAGTAATATTTTTATCGCCATAAAACTGGGCAAAATAAGCGCGTTCTTGTATACCTCACCATCATATCAGCTATAGGACGTCTACTGCTAAACATAGGCCTCCCCCATAGATTTCCAGGGTAACCTTGTGCTGCCTGCATCTAGCGGCTCTCAGCTACTTTTATTAGCTCGTCTTTCCATCTAGTGGGGGGCCGTCCTACGCTGCGCTTTTCACTGTGCGGTCTCCACTCGAGAACCTTTCTATGCGCCCCGCCCACTGCCACTTCTTCTTGCCAATCCTTTGTGCTATGTCAGTGACTTTGTTTTGTTTAGGCACTTGTCTCACCGCCGGCGATGAGCGAGAAGCGAGTGGAGCTACAAACTAGAAACGAGTTGGCGAGCAGCGAGAAGCGAGTGTGTAGTTCCCATAGTTGTCTCGCTGGGCTATAAAGCGCGACAGCGAGTGCGGCGGGCGTACTCATCAACTCACGGCGTGTGTCCTGACTGCCAAGCGAGCATCGCTGAGCGCGTATCGCTGAGCGAGTATCGCTGAGCAAGTGTTGTAGTCGCTGCGACAAAATAGGAAGAGCGAGTTCTCGCCGGCATGCGGCAGTGTGAACGGCCAGCGCTCAACTATTAATATACGTGTTTCTTTTACAGACACGGAATCTGTATCTTTTGTTCGTTTCTTTAGCAAGAAAGTAGTTGATACCTAATCGCTTACTCGCCGACGACGGTCAGTCAAGTGCCATACGAATCTCTTTATTCTGATTCAATCTCGTAGAGAAACACCAAGCATAGCCAGGGAGAGCCATAGCACGCTGAGCGACCTTGAGCCTTCTTATGAGGCCCATAGTGAGAGAACACGTTTCTTATTATCGTAACACATACTGATCAAAGACTTTCGATTACTATATACCTCATAGAGAATACTTACGGCCACAGCTCGCCTCTGCGTATCCCAGTGTTGTCGATGATGTTCTGAACTGACGGTGAGTGAAAGTTCTCGAGGAAGCGCGCCCATCGCGTCAGCTCCTGACCAACTTGCGCCCATGTTTGTTCACTGGAACATACACTGGTGTTAATTCGTCACAATCACATATACGTCCACTGTGCGCAGGAGATTTCCATAGCGATCGAACTTTTGCGGCACCCAACGGCTCCCAACAACTATACCGAGAGCCATCGTACACTGCGCTTTACAGTACCTTCTCTTTATTACGTCACTAGCTACCAACCGCGGCTTTGCACTCGTGGTTTTCCAATGAAATGTAGTCCAGAAATGTGAATCCAGGTCATAATATATCTATGTAGGAACCAAATTTCATCGAAATCTTTCAGCCGTTACTAAATGAAAGCGTAACAAACAAATAAATAAACAAACTCAATTTCGCATTTATATTATAACTAGCTGACCCACCGAACACATGCATATGACGCGGGCTGCCAATGTCGCCTAGGTATAATTGTAAATCGACCATCATTAGCTGCATCTATGTATGAGAAAATGAATTTTCTTCATAATTTCTTTTGCGTGCAGTTTTCCGATATTTTAATAGTTATTCTGCTATTCGGGACGGAGAAAAATAGAACAAATCAAAAACCATGAAAATCGGTCCAGCCTTTCTCGAGTTATAAGTGTTCGATCAAACCCGACTATGTTTTGTATATTAAAAAGATTATGACCTTCCTATGTCATGGGCAACTGTCCTACACTGCGTTTTATAATGCGTGGTCTTCAAGGACGTAGGCCTCCTCTTTATAGACATTCTCCGGTACCTGATCCTAGTCACGCTGACCATTTCACTCAACCATCGTGCGGGTGATTTGCCACCTAGTCTACGAGGATCCATTGGCCACGATTTTGACTTCTGTGATCGCTGTCATCCACTGCCCGTGGAACCTTCTTTTCGAATCTACAGGTTCCTTTTATTAGAAATTACCTTTTATTAATTTTGATCTCATTATCCTGTTCCTGCGTGCAGTAGTCGACAGCCTGCATGATCATTAGGTTTCTAGTGCCATGTGGAACCCTGGAGTAAACACAACACGATTATATCGATTATATTTTCTACATCACCCAGATGTATGATGATGTAGCAAACATCGCAGAACTTAAAATGAGGCTATCATAATTCAATTGTTCATTAAAATTACAAGGATCACTTTAAACGTAAATTTTACCGCCTGTTCCAGCAAACAAGTAAGGAGAGAATTAGGCTAGTTATTCTTTTCAATGATCCTTTTACAGTAGGTACAATACAGGAAATAAGTTGCGTCTAAATTGTAACATTTTTTGATCGAGTTTGAACAATTTGAATCCCAAGTTATCATCTCAATATTCAGCAGTGGGTGAGGTCGAGTTGTTTAAGTCGGTAGGCATTTACATATTCATCGTACTTACGCATTGAATAAGCGTCCATCAACCACATCACAGCGACAAAATGTGGCCGACCACAAAATCGTATGAAACCGTAGAGTTCCATTCGCACGTACTACATTTTGGAGTCGCGTTCAACTGTGTCGCGAGCGTGTGGTCGATACCGATGACTTCACGCATTTCATGGTTCCCACTCACACTAGTAACTACCCGGCCACATTTTGTCGTTGTGGTGTGGTTGTGGCCCGTCTGAACATACGCTAAGAGCGACGCGAGATTTTCAAAATGCAAAATGCTGCAGTCGAGCGGTCGACGTGTTGGCCACCCGCCACCCCTGGTTTATATGATATCAGGCATTACCTTTCAACCGCCTCAAACGAGAAGCAAGTCTCTTCGACGAACTTCATGAGCTCTTCTTTTGACAGCTTGTTGAAATAACTCGCGCATTGTCGATATTGCTGCATCCACTTCTTGCTGCTCTCCTGCGCTTTAGGCACCTGGTGACGCAAAAAAATATTCATCATCATCATATCAACCAAAAGACGTCTACTGCTGAACATAGGCCTCCCCCATAGATTTTCAGAGCGACCGATCTTAGCCACCTGCACCCAACGGCTCCCAGCAACTTTTATCAGGTCTTCTTTCCACCTAGTGGGGGCCGTCCTACGCTGCGCTTTCCAGTGCGTGGTATCCCCTCGAGAACCTTTCTGCCCCAACGGCCGTCAGTTCTTCGAGCTAAGAATTTAAAGTTATTTATAAAATAAGATAACGACACCATTGCCTCAGCCCCCCTATTCTGAATTTTAATAAGTTTTTTGTTGATATATTACTTTTTCAAAACCAGCTTTTATAAAATTCATAATCGGACCCGCAAGCAAATTCAAATGAGCCCAAACACTTGTAGCCTACTAATCCATTCAGAAGTTTTGTTGTCTGGCATTCGTCTCCATCATGAGATCACCTCCATGGTACCATATGTATTCCAAATTTCAGCTCAATCGGTTGAGGGGAACAGGTTTAAAATTCAGTTGTTAGATTCCACCCGGACAAACATACGTATGCAAGTTAATAAAAACCTTGTAAAAATCACGTTTGTAATCATGAAAATCACAAAAAAGTAACGTTTGAAAAGAACAAGTACCTGCGAACCATAAGTACATAGTACCGTAAGTACGTTACATAAGTAACTTATGAAATTAAAAGTACCTATACACAAAGAGTTATTAATCTTGTAATTATAACTGCCGCAGCCGACTTACTATGTTTGTTTACCTATATACTTTTAGGGTGCCAGGGTTTATAAGTACCTATTTAAATAATGTGTAGCGGCTCGAATGTCTTAAGCACCGAGACAACCCTTTAAGGTTTTACAGTGCTTTATGTATTTGCTTTATGCATGTAACTTTTTGTTAAATCATCATCATCATTCTCAGCCCGTGTCGACCCACTGCTGGGCATAGGCCTCTCCTTGTTTCTGCCACTCTTCCCGATCCTGTGCCAGTCTGAACCACGTACAACCCACGGTCTTATGGATGTCGTCGACCCATCTCGCTGGTGGACGTCCCCTATTTCGATGGCCAGTTCTCGGCCTAAATAAAAAAAAACCACACATAATATATGTCGATTATGGAAACGTCGTCTTCTCGTGAATCGGAACAAACCGACGAGATTCGAACCCGCAACCTCCTGCATTTCAGCTTCGACTACTGCGCCACGGATGTGGTCAATAATGGATTGACAATTTGTTAACTTGGGAAAAGGTCCTAGTTCCTACAGTCCACATCAGTATTTTATCTATCTATAAATATATATATACATGCATTTTTAAAGCTTATTATGGTTGGGTAAAAGTACAACTTACACTGAAGAAGTATTTCGTCAGCCACTTGGTATACAGCGCGTTGACAGATATCGGCAGTTTGACAGCGGGAGGAAGCGTGCGCAGGAACTTTGCTATCATGCCGACGTTCTCCGGCCTGATGATGGAGAGCAGGTGTGCGGTCAGCTCTTCGCCCGGCACTTGCTCGATTATAAGCTTATAATCTAGATCTGGAAGAGATAGATAATGTTTTATAGGTCACAAGCACATATCTCGAACAATTGGCGGATGTTGGGACAAAAAGATTCTCGAGTGGATAGACCACGCACTAGGGCCCAATTCTACTAAACCAGTCGCTTCACTATGACAATGGTATCGTCGCAGAATCGCCAAACCTTTTGGTATTCTATTAATTTCAATGAACGCTGTTGCTATGACAACACCTTTGAAAATTTGGCAACTTATTACAGGAACAACACTAATAATCATTAAATAATGGTATGGCTCCGTAATAGTTTTTCTTATAAATAAGCAGAATTGGGCCCCTGGAAAGACGCACCGCAGGACGTTTCCCCCCCCTAGATTGAAAGACGACCTGATAAAGGTTATTAGGGGCCATTGGCATATGACCCAACCCGGTCATAAAAATGAGAGACGTCATTTGATTCAATTCAATTCAATTAATTTATTTAATGCGAAAATGGAAATATTACATAGCAGCAGATGATAAAGTAAACATAAAGTTCAGATCCTCCATAATCGGCTATTAAGCATGCATTATTAACAATATAAACTAGTGGTTCACCCCGAACTGAAATCTCGCGAGTTTCCGACTAAAACAATAAAATATTATTTGTAATCTTTGACCATCAACATAGTGCCACGAAATATATAACCCACTAACTTGAACAACAGTTTCATTCAAATTACAGGTAACGGGAGTTCATGTTATGTGGTTACACTTTTTTGGGGTACAAATTGCAGTTATTTTGGATTTCAGACTTTTGTCTATATTTGTGTCACTAAATCTATACGCATACCAAATTACAGCACTGTGGGGTCACTGGGGTACCCTGTGAATATTGTCAAAGTTCAGATTTTATTATGGCTAATAACTGAAAAACTATAAGAACTTTACTAAAAATAAAAACTGAGTCTAAATGTACTAATGAAGACCTTTTATTTGACGTCCCACTTGACCTAATAGTCTCATTTCTCATTTCTTTTTACCCCCCTTTAACCCCATTATCTCAATAACCTCCTAACATTTTTAGCTCATTTAGTTACACCAAAATTGTGCCATCGCTACCTATATATCAAGTTTCACGGTGATCGGATCAACGCTTCGAAAGTTATCCTCGGACAAACAAACATACATACATACAACGCCGATTTGCCCAAGTTGATTTAGAGAATATGATTATTAAATTAAATTAAAAATGTCAATTAAAAAGTTATGTAATAATGTGATACAATAAAATGTCAACGAACACAATAAAATTAAACAAATGTAATGAAAACTTTAACTCGGAAACTTAAATTACTCAGAGTAAGCAAGTTGCAATGGCAATGGCTTAATCACATATTTCATAGAACAGATAACCATTGCGAAATAATGTACCTAAACACCTACTGTAGTAGCGAGTAATAGTCTCAATGGAGTTACCTGATGAAGCTGCCTTGCATTTCTTCAGCAGTTTGACATGATCGGCGGGAGTCAAACCCGCAACCTGCTGCTTCTCATCCAGTCCCTTCAGCACCGTGAACACTTGTATCAGAGCTGCGTGGTTGCACCCCTCGATCTCAGGGTACAGCGCTTTCAGAATACTGGAATATTTGTACATGTTAATGAAGTTATAAACAAATATGAATAAGCTAAAAAAAAATTGCATGCAGATAAATAATTTAGTTTTTTTAATAACTACATATTGTTTATTTTTATACTTCAACATTTTCGTAAATAATATTTTTTTTTACAACAAGAAGGAGCCAGCAAATGGCCCACTTGATGTTAAGTAGTAACCATCTCACTGCCTTGTTTCCATCAACTTGAGGCATACAGATGTAAAGCCTCCTATTAATTATTATTTTTATTGAGTTTGTCAAAGTTAGCTTGTTATTATTTTAAGTACGTCTAATATGATTAAAGATAAAATATGTCAGTTTTTATGTATTAATTACTATTCCGCTAATATGTCTAAATTTTATGATGTCAGTGTATACCAATTATTTATTAAAATTCACCAAAATGAACTGGCGAAGCCGATAGAGTACTTACCGCTCGTATGTCTGTGCCTTGTCTCCTGCGGGGAGTGAGTCCCCCGTGAGATGAGGCTGCGCGGGCTCCGCGCATGCGTGCTGCAGCCACGCCTCTACACCGTCCTCATTGTACTTGGTGCTGAGAGAACAAGCCAGATCTAGGTTTTCTTTACCCGGTAACCTGTAATCAGATCCAAAATGTAGCACCCATTTTTTTTTATTGCAGGACATTTCAAACAGCGCTATCTAGCCCCAGACTAAGCAGAGCTTGTACTATGGGAACCAGATAACTAATAGAATACTGATATATACTTTTTTTTTGTAAATAGATACAATTAATATTAAATATAATTATATTATATAGAAAAACATCCAGATCCAGAACAAAAATCTGTAGATCATGCAAACATTTCTTCTGCGGCGGGAATCGAACCCGCTGCCTCCTGCGTCTCAGCTGGCTATACGCACACTGCACCACGGAGGTCGTCTGATTCTGATCACATGTTGATTATATCTTACCGCTAGGACATAAGGTGCATATTCACCTGGCAACGCGCAATATCACCTCTCACCTATATTCAGAGTCTGCATTGAACAGAAGTCCTAAATCCTCCGTCGTCCGAGACACGTTCTCGGAGACCCGGATGACGAAATCACCTCTGCTAATGCGGGAGGTGAGTCATCTATATCAGACAGAGCAAACACTTCACAGAAACACCGACCTCGCCGGCGAGGTCGACGAGTCCCTTCAGTCGCCGCCTATACGAGGTACAGACATGTACCCGGGCGTTTCTCTCCTATCCCCACCCCGGCAACAGCCCAAGCCGAGGCTCGTACCTAAGTGGTGCCCTTGCGCTAGTTGCCTAAAAAACTTACTGGGCTGAGCGCCATCTGCGCTCGCCAAAAGTTCGGTTAAGCTGTCACGGCCTCAGAGGCCAACAGCGAGATTAGTCCATTCGAAAAAAAAAAAAAAAACAGAAGTCCTTTATCGTTTAGTCCGAGAGGTCACTGCACTTCTATACCTTATTGCATCGACATAAGGTACAAATTCACCTGGACTTAGGAGCTAGCAGATGTATTGCTATAAGTAATCTTTACTGCTACGTCATAAGGTACATATTCACCTGGCAACGCGCAGTATCACCTCTCGCCTGTAGTCCGGGTCTGCGTTGAACAGCAATCCGTTGACGTTGAGTCCGAGAGCCCGCAGTGCGTCCACCTCCGACAACCCTGAGAGTCGGTCGATGCATTGACGAATTAATAGAAGTTGCTCTTCGCGGATGTTCTCGTTTTTTAGTGTTTTTTCTGTTAACTAAAAATAAAATAACGTGGGTTAGCATTTATCTTGTGTAATAAATATGCAACGTCTTTTTAATATAACACGCAACCTGAAAATTGTAGATCAGAATTGACAGTAGAATCGATCTAATTACGGTTAAAGAAACTTTATTCTCAAAAAAGAATTATGCATTTATTTCATTATGAGAACTTAAAAAAACTAAATAGGTATCATCATCATCTCAGCCCGTATGCCACCCACTGTTGCATACGGACTCACCCACTATTGGGTGTAGGCCTCCTCTTTATTATGCCATTCTTTCCGGTCCCTTGCGAGTCTCATCCATTAACACCCAGCTACGCTTTCAATGTCATTCAAGCTTCGGGCGGGTGGTCTGCCTCTTGGTCTACGAGCATCTCTTGGCCACCACTCTATAATCGCCTTCGTCCAACGCTCGTCATCCCTCCTAGCCCAGTGTCCAGTGCATCTCCGTTTCAGCCCGGCGATCCTCATACCCACGTCCACAACCTTTGTACGACCTTTTTTCCCTTTTTAAATAGGTATGACTAAAAAAATATATAATTCCGTGTCTAGTAAATATAAGGTACGCAGTACAAACACAATGGATTTGCTTGCATACAATATTAATTGTTATTATAATATTATACAGCTATTAATGGCTAAATTTAACTCCATACTAATTTGTTTGATAAATTTGTATGTACCGAAGTTTATATTATTTTAGTTCTTCTATACATAATTCTATGATTTTATTATATTTTACTAAAAAAAAGGATGACAAGTCTAAAAAATAAATAAATTTTCTTGAATATGGCAGTTCAATGACGCCTAAACAATTATTCACAAGCCCGTCTAAAGATTATTAGGTGCACAGTACACAATCTATTTGTTTGGATAGCTCAGTGACTCTTTCCGTCACTTCTAGACATTGTGTGTGTTTGATTGGGTCCCTGAATGGTTTAGATTCACAATTGGTGGCGCTGTTGTCGAAATCCCGGGCACACAACTAGTATACAATGAAATAGTAGTAATGAAACATGATGATGAAGAGAGCTAGGTAAATACTGTGTGCTACAGCAGCCAATGGGCCTCGACTCAGCATTATACCCGCCGTAATGTCACTGCTCCCGTCACAATATATTCGTAGAGTTATAAAGCCATCAAAATTTATTCAACATTAAAGATAATATCTCCAACACCAATTAACTAAAACAAATAATTTATTGAAAAATCAATTTACATACATACTGCCACACCTTTAACCCTCTGGTTGGTAGGTAGTAGGCAGAGACCATGGATCTCCACTTGCTAAGATCCTGACATAATTCTTTTGCCTCATTCGCATTCATTCTCATCACATTCTTAATTCTTGTCTTAAGAGGCCTGCCATTATATGTATATTTACAGGATTACATTGTTTTTATATTACTGTAAATGCTTAGAGCTCTCCTAAATTCAATTTTTGTTTTTTTAATGTACACCCCCTTACATTATTGTAATATTTAAAAAATCCTCTCCATCCAAGACCGCCCCTTGTAGAATGGAATACAAAATGCCTTATTGTATACCACGCTTAAATTAACAAATCATATTTTAATGTACTTGCTGATTGGTGAATTTTTATTTGTTCTTCATTCATTCAAATTAATCTCATGCAATAAAAATCAGTTGTGGGAATAAAAATCTTGATAGGTACCTGTCTCGGCTCAGTAAGATACACATTGTCCTTCAGTTCAGCACAGTTGCAATGAACACTGGCCGCATAAAGCGCACATGAGATAGCAACATCGTTCGTAGCTCCTCCCACGAAGCGTTTCGTCGCCTCACTAGGCCCCGCCCCTCGGAGGAGACAGGCCACGCCCATACTTGTGTCGGCATAGATTAGCTCTTCAGCGCATTTTTGGATTACTAAAAATAATGATTTAATTTGTTTATTATTCAAAATACCTAAGTTTATGCAAAATATAAATTACAATTGATTTGAGTTCCCGCCATAGAGTTTTGCGCGACTTCTGGTAAGCATATTAAGGTCCCTAAAATCAACATTCATTGTGATATGAGTTTTATTGCGTCGGTTTTAGATTCAATTTGGCATAAACTTGTGTACTACTCTCGACGGGTATAAAAAAAAATAAGAATATTCGCATAATTTTTATTTTTAGCCTCAACAATAAATATTTTTAACCAAATATGAGTAAATAAATAATAAATTATCGCATCCATTTTACCTTCGCTTGCTATCAGCATTGCTACCAATAATGATGATTTTACGAATATAAGCTGAAGTTTAACGCAATATAAGCTTTTAGTGTACTGATTATAAGCCTCAATATAGCATACATGTTACCTTCGCTTTCCATCTCGCACTCTTGTTTGGCATCCACATCGATACCATTTTCAACGTAAAGCCAGTTCTGTATATAAAACCACTGCAGCACTGCGTGTCCGACCGGCGTTCGTCCGTCCAGAATTTTAGACACTGCGAATCGGTCATATCTGAAATACATACTAATATTATGAATTCGAAAGTAACTCTGTCTTTTTGTTACTTTTTTACAACTTTTTTTTTTGTATTATGTTATTATCTTTAAGATTGTATTGGAACCCTGACTTATCTTGTCGCGGAGGAGGGCGTTGGTATCTGCGACAAAGTATTTATTACTCATGCGGGTATCATCGTTTTTCATTTTTGTAATTACACACTTGTTAAATTGTTTCCAAATAAAGATGATTATGATAGAAGGGCCTTGTGCATTAATTTCCAGTGCATGGTCTCCACCCGAGTACCTTTCTGCCCCAACAGCCATCAGTTTCTTCAAGTTATATACCCTGCCCACTGCCGATTGTATACATTTTTAATACAGGGTGTGTAGTGTAGATATACTAGTGGTTCGCCCCAAACTGAGATCTCGCGAGTCTTCAATTAAAACAAAAAACAAATTATAATCATTAAATAGTGCCACGAAATATTTTACCAAAAAACTTGACCTAGTTTCATTCAAATTACAGGCAACGGGACTTCATGTTATGTGGTTACACTTTTTTGGGGTACAAATTGCAGTTATTTTGGATTTCAGGCTTTTGCCTACACGTATACCAAATTACAGCACTGTGGGGTCACTGTTGTACCCTGTGAATTTTGTCAAAGTTCTGTTTTTATTATGGCTCATAACTCAAAAACTATAAGGACTTTACTAAAAATAAAAACGGAGTCCAAATGTACTAATGAAAACCTTTCGTTTGACGTCCCACATGACTTAATAGTCTCATTCCCCATTTAACCCCTATATCTCAACAGCCCCCCAGCATTTTTAGCTCATTTAGTCACACCAAAATTGTGCCATCACTACCTACCTATGTATCAAATTTCACGATGATCGGATCAACGCTTCGAAAGTTGATTTAGAGATCTCGCTTCGATCGCTCAATAATTTTCAACCAATAATGGGATGGTCTTAGCACATAGTCTCGACAGCTTTTAACCCCCGACGTAAGAGAGGTTAGAAGGTTTTTGTTAAAATGTATTTGTTTAAATCAAGTTGATCCGATACGAAACTGTTTTGTTTTTTAATAAATGTGCACTTACCGATAATAGCTGTCAGAAATAGCGTGTTCCGGATATATAGAGTTGTAGAACTCCGGTACGTGGACTGAGCGCTTCGATAGCTCCGTCTGCGTTTTGGATTGACTGGAAAATAGAGCTTTATGTCAAGGCAGTAAGGTTCTCTATTAGTAGTAGATCTCTTTGTGAAATGAAAGGGCTCGTGCGGAGAAGAACTACCACCATACCTATTTCTGGCGCCAAGCATCATTGTTGTGGTTCGGTTTGAAGGGTGCCGGTTAAAACACAGGCACATGAGGCCTTACACCTGTATGTCTCAGGTTGATGGAAGCAGGGCAGTGAATTGTAGGGCACGTTTCTAAGGTGCGTGACCTACGAGGCAATGCTTTGTTATAGGCGATGTTTAAAACTTAACCTCAATACAAACATGGATTGGAGAAAGCTAAAAGTAGGCCTAAAAAACAAATTTCATTCGAATTTCGAATACTGTGCAATGGCAACTGTATATTAAAATCTATTATCATATACAACGTGTTTTGTTATGTACGACATTAAATGAAAACACGGGTAGGACTAATGGCTAGTATTGTTGTAAAATAAGTATTTACAAATTAGTGACCATAGAAAATTTTAAATTTTCAAACAACCATAATATTGTTACGAGCTGAGGGTTCGGGATAAAATAATGGGAATCGATCTAACCAAAATAACACTTTTATTCAGCACTAAACGATGAATACACGAACTTGGTCACATGTAATCACAACACACTAATTCACACCACTGTTGCACCACTTAAAGTCACCGAAATGATCGCACGTATAGCTTAATCCAGACTGACTCGCGAGCAACTACTGTTCACGCGAGACCCTTGTCCACGTCAGTCCTCCAGGGCCTCGCTGAGACTCACTCACTCAGACTCAAGACTGACTGTCCGGCCATCTCTCCGGCCTATTTATATCGCACACATTTCGATTGTTCGAGAACGATGTCGATCCTTCCAGGAAAGGGTCGGTCCCTCGACAGAATGGCCACTCCCCATTCTGAGAAACCACAAAAAATAGCAACAATAACACAGCAAGACAAAAGCGTTCGAGAAGGTTCGATTATCACTCATTGTTTAACAGCCTCGGCGTAACACTGCCCCCTCCTAAAACATGCTCGTCCCGAGCATTCTTAGCCCCATATCGCGGCAGCCGATCAACACGAACAATTTTAAGCGCACCTCGCGCTGAAGATGTAGCAACTAGAGGAGCCACATTGCCGTCTCCAGTACTTCAGGACACCCAGAGTCCCTTTCTCATCAGCGATCCCAATTCCAGCCTCCAAAACACGGCTCTCATGATTTCTATCTGTTCTTTCACTTCCTGGAATTCCTTTCCAGATGGACAGAACAATTCCCTCATCAGTCGAGCACGCTCTTATGGCCAACGTCGCTGATCTTCCTGTTGACGACGCTGCTCTTCTTTATCCTAACGTCGCTGTTCCTCTTGCAACCGAGTCTGCTCCACCTGTTCATGTCGCTGTTCCTTCTGCAACCGAGCCTGCTCTTCCTGCTGACGACGCTTCTCTTCTTAATGCTGACGGCGTTGTTCCTCCTGCAACCGAGCCTGCTCTTCCTGTTGACGACGCTGCTCTTCTTTATCCCGACGACGCTGTTCTTCTTGACGACAAAGCATTGCCATAATAGCAGCAAGATCGCCTGTCACAGGAGCTTGGCCCACGGGTGATGATGATGATGAAGCTCCAAATGATTCGGTGACGGCTGATTCCATCTCCATCGGCTGACGACTCTGCCGAGCTTCTTGAACCGGAGACTCCCCAAACCGCCTTTCATCAATTTCCTGTTGTCGTTGACCTCTCGTCCTGACACCGTCCACGTTATCCTTTGGTAGAACCGGCATTATTTTATCCCACTTCTGACACCAAATTGTTACGAGCTGAGGGTTCGGGATAAAATAATGGGAATCGATCTAACCAAAATAGCACTTTTATTCAGCACTAAACGATGAATACACGAACTTGGTCACACGTAATCACAACACACTAGTTCACACCACTGTTGCACCACTTAAAGTCACCGAAATGATCGCACGTATAGCTTAATCCAGACTGACTCGCGAGCAACTACTGTTCACGCGAGACCCTTGTCCACGTCAGTCCTCCAGGGCCTCGCTGAGACTCACTCACTCAGACTCAAGACTGACTGTCCGGCCATCTCTCCGGCCTATTTATATCGCACACATTTCGATTGTTCGAGAACGATGTCGATCCCTCCAGGAAAGGGTCGGTCCCTCGACACAATGGCCACTCCCCATTCTGCGAAACCACAAACAATAGCAACAATAACACAGCAAGACAAAAGCGTTCGAGAAGGTTCGATTATTACTCATTGTTTAACAGCCTCGGCGTAACAATATCATGTCCTAAAATATCAATGAAACAGCCTGATCAAATCATATTAATTCATTATGTAAGTAGATAGGTATCTGTTAAACTGACTAACCGGCATCGTCGCAAAGGCGCCGCTGATTTACGTTAAAAATTATTTATTGGAAATGTATCGATTACTGCATAAGTATTCAAGCTACCGGTATTAAAACCACCTCTAAAATCAGTTTATACGATTTCGGATGCGTGTTTTAAATTAATGTCGTATATAACAAAACAGATCACCTTACTTCACAGAAAACTTGTTTTGGAAGGAATCCAGTAGGTAGTTGAACAGTGGTATTTTCTTTTCAGAGCGCGCGGGCACCAAATCTTTCTTCTCTACTACAGGCTGAAACAAAACAACGTATCTTAACATTTTACTTAGAAAACTGTCGTAACTTATTTCAGTCATTATGGAAGGTAAAGCAGTGTCTACAGCACAAGTCCTGTACTTAGTGTAGGTACTGCACGCCAATACTCACCTGTACTAGCCATTATGTAATTGTATTTTAATTAAGTTTAACATAAATATATTTTGTTATATGTGTGTTGCTAGATTTGAGAAATTAATTATTATTATTTTTTTTAAATTAATAAAATCATGTGTGCTATTCACACGTGGTAGAAGTGAAACCTTCAAAAATTTTGGTTTCAAGATAATGAGACGAATGTAAAATTTCGGGAAGATGATAATTGTAGGTTTTAGTAATGATCATAGTGATGCAAAGTTAGCTAATTATTAACACGAGTGGAGGGAGTACGAAGCAAAGCACAAAGAGAGCCACGAACATAAGAAACACTGTATAATGCTAAATATCTCATTTTCTCCCACGTCAAATCTTATGAATTTATGTGTCTGTCTCTTTTTACTGTAGCTCTTTCGATTCATAGACTTTCAAATCACAACGATTTCTAAAGAAGTTTCACTTCAAAAAAGAAATTATAAATACAGGATTTATCACGTACAGTTTTATCGGTGTTTGGACCGAGAATGTTTCGGTTCAATTCGTGAACCTTCGTCTTGAATTGTCGGTCGAAACATCGATAAACCGGTACGTGATAAATCCCGTATTTATAATAATGTAACTTATTTTTTTTCAATCTTCGCAAAAATGATTTATCTTCATCATATCTGTCACAGGACGTCCACTGCTGAACATATGCCTCTTCCTTAGATTTCCGGAGCGACCGGTCTGCTCCCAGCGACCTTTATCAGGTCGTATTTCAATCTAGTGGGGGATCGTCCTACGCTTTCCAGTGCGTGTCTACACTCGAGAACTTTCTGCCCCAACGGCCATCAGTTCTTAGAGCTATGTGGATTACATAGATTATATATTAGATTATAGATTAGTTTCCGATGGAATTGAAATTAAAAAAAAATGCGTTTGTTTCTGTATACGTTAGTATTTGAGACTGAATGTTTAGCATATAAATTACTAGCTTCCGCCAGCGGCTTCACACGCGTGTTGTCAATATTGAGTAGCCTATGTTTTAATCCAGGCTATACTCTATCTATATACCAAATTTCATCGAAATCGTTTCAGCCATTACGCCGTGACTTAGTAACAAACAAACATCAAAACTTTCGCATTCATAATATCAGTGTGATACTTTATAGTGGCTTATCTTCAGACAGCGCCATCAGTTACGCTAGTCGGAACTAGTTTAATTTAAATCGAAAATAAAAAGCCCACATTACAATAATTAAGTAAACTATCATTAAAACTACACAACCAATTACTTTGTTAAGTAGGCGGTTATTTTGATAATGGTGGGACAATACGCTCAAGGCGACGGCGAACCGTAATAACAAGTGAATAACAATTACTATGACTTTCTGCTTTACAATTGGTTTTGTTACGTTTTTTCGACAAAGATTCCATTAGGTCACAGTTACAAAACGTAAGGGCTGTTTTCCACCAAAGCAGAGAGGAGAAGAGATGAAATGAAATTGATTTGCTAGAAGTATGGTACATAAGTTGTTAAAGATAGGTTTCACATATTCCACCGATAGATTTGTAAATTCAGGTAATAGAATCACGTCAAAATTGTATAATGGCTCAAATAGATCAAAAACGTCATCGGCCGTAGTATGCTTGGGCGATTGGGTCGGCTGAGTTCGGCCGTCATCTTCGTGGCGTTACTTTTGGTTGATTTCACTTATCTCCTCTCCTTTAGTGGAAACCGGCCCTAATAATGTAATGAAACTTCACTTTACTGTAGTAATGGCGTCGGCGAACTCGTCGTCAGTGGACGGGCAGCGTTCGGATAGAGTGTGCGTTTCCTTCATCGTCACTCCCATCTCTTTGAGACCTTCCAGTTCCAATTGTAATCTGTAAAGATTTGTTAATACACCAATCAACTAGTGGTTCGCCCCGAACTGAGATCTCGCGAGACTCCCATAAAAACTAAATAAAATATTTCCTTATCATCGTTGACTATTCCTTTTCTTCTTTCGTGTCGACGTCTCAAGGCTATAGCCATTTTGACCAGTACGTCGCCACGTTCATGGAAGCGTCGGAGCAGGTCATCAGTTGCTCCATCGTGCAGGTGGTAGGGCAGGATGAGCATGTAAGGATGTGTGCCATTGTTTGGAGCTGGGCACCACATTAGCATTGCGTCGCCGATTTGTCTATAATACCCTATTTACTAAGATTACACCTGCAGCGGCCGACTTGGGTACGCAGTCTGTTGAGGGTCCTCCACACTGGCCAAGGTAGGTGTTGACCAGGGGGTAGTTCCTCTGCAGGTGTAACATAGCCAGGAGGGGGGGATTTATTTAGTTTCCACAGGGTAACGCGGGCATCACTTGCATTATTTGTGGTGGCTTCAGTGGATCGCAAAAAACCCCTGCGACTATGTAGCCGTTTTCTTGGTGGAGTAACGCCATACAAACAGTGTCGGACATCACATTCCTGTTTTGCCTTTTCTGTGGCACAGGCAATGTCTCGCCGGATGTCAGGTGGTGCTATACCTGCTAAAGGGTATAGCTTGTGTAACGGGGTAGGCTTCAGACATCCGGTTATTATTCTATTGGTCTCGTTTAGTGCAATGTCTACTTCTCTAGCGTGGCTTGAACGATGCCACACTGGGCATGCGTACTCCCCAGCTGAGAAGCAGAGGGAGAGACCAGTTGTTCGGAGAACCGAAGGTGAAGCGCCCCAGGATGTTGTGGTAAGCCGACGAAGAATACTATTTCGTGAGCAGACTTTGGCTTTTGTTTTCTGGCAATGGATTTTGAAACCAAGTGTTCTGTCCAGGATTACTGACTATTAAAATAGTACCATGTATACTATACAATATAAGTAAAATATCCAGGAAAAGCACGACCTACCTACTTGACCTAAAGATTTAGTCAAATTACATACAACGGGAGTTCATGTAAATTGGTTACTCTTTATTGGGGTACAAATTGCAGTTATTCTGGATTTCAGACTTTTCCCTATCTATGTCACTAAAGCTAGACACATACAAAATTTCAGCATTGTGTTGTTTCTTGTGTACCCTGTGAATTTCGTCAAAGTTCAGTTTTAGTTTTTTTTTACTAGCCTGTGCTGTCTCACTGCTGGGCAAAGGGCTCCCCCTCTTCCTTCCACTTATCACGGTCTAGAGCCAAATCCCGCCAAAATCTTTGGACGACGTCCAAGTCATCGCTCCAGCGCTTTTTAGGCCTTCCTCGCCGTCGCTTTCCGTCTTTAGGAGTTTCATATGCTTGTATTCTTGGCCCACCTATCGGGTTGCATAAGGGAGACATGACCCGCCCAGTCCCATTTTAGCTTTGCAGCCTTGATGCCCACATCAGCGATGCCAGCCTTCGAGCACAACCAAGGGTTTGAAATCCGGTCGATCCGCTTTACACCCAAAATGGCGTAGCTGTTTTTCATTTTTCCATCGCTCTTTGGCAAACTCCTAGTTTGTTTTTGTTATGACTAATAAATAACTTTAAAATTATAACAAACTATAATAGACAAACTAAAAATAAAAACGTGGTTAAAATGTAGTAATGAAGACCTTTCATTAGAAGTCCCACTTGACTTCATTGTCTCACTATGTTTTTTAACTCTTCTTGAACCCCAATATCTCATCAACCCCACCTCCCCCCAACTTTTTTAGCTCATTTAGACACACCAGGATTGTGCTAGCACTACCTGCCTATATAGCAAATTTCACGATGAACGGATCAACGCTTCCAAAGCTATCCTCGGACAAAGAAACACACATACAACGCCGATTCATCAATAATATCGTTGGACATTTCATACAGCGCTATCTAGCGCCAAACTAAGCAAACCTTGTACTGTGGAAATCAGATAATACATTTTTGAAATACTTATTATTATTTTATAGAGAAACTTTTGAAACTATCATGGTAATGAACACTATTTTGAATAAAACGGGATATTTACCATGATTTGTGAGAAAGACTTCAGTTTACCCGTGATCAGGCGCATGCAACTGCGTCGTAATATCGGATACTTAAAAACTTACAAAACATGGTAAATACCCTGTTTCTAGTGAAAATAATATATAGAACAGAATAATATATAGAACATATATGATATATAATATATAATGCCCAGAACAATTATCTGTAGATTACATAAACATTTCGCTGCACGAATCAAATCCGCAACCTCCAGCGTTTCAGCCGGCTGTTCGCCGACTGCTTCTTTTGCATTTTTCTTTCGTTAATTTCTTAATTTTATTTCTAATTTCTACCTGGAAAGTAGCATGGATTCTATGTAGTCCCCCGGACAGTGAGTAGCGGCAGCTGCGAATAGCTCCATTCGTGTTTCTCGATCTGTGTGCGCGAACTCTGCCACCTACACATTAATAAAAAAAACATCATTAACACTCTGAAAGTTGGTCAATACCCGATGCGTAAATGCGATTCACGCCCCTAGGGCCGTAAGTACATTTAAAAATAAAATGAGGCTCATTGTATTCATAACATACTTAAATTAAATATAACCTCCATGACTAATCCTTATTTCCATTTTAATTAAAAGAGACATTCATAAACGCTCAAATTAAATAAATAAATATTGCTGTACATTTCACATAGCGATATCTAGCAGAGCTTGTAATACTATGGGAACCAGACAACTGATAGAATACAAATACTATTTTTTTTTAAAATAAATTAATACGAGGCATGCCTTTTAAGTTCTGTCGTTTCCATATTTTCCGGCAATTTTGAATTTGGAACTGTTCTATATTCGAATGTGTTTACATTTTGAATCTCAAAACAGTTGAAAGTATTAGGATTAATGCTATTGTTTAGTCACAGTTTCGATTTGAATCTGTCAGGTCACGTACGAAAATGAATCTTTCTAAGGAAAATGTTCGTGCAATAATTTTCTACAACTTTAGAAGAGGCCTGACACGGCTTCAGTGTTTAGAAGAGCTAACATCTGTGTTCAGTGATGTAGCCCCATGTCTGCGGACTGTCGAACGCTGGTATTTAGAATTCCAGCGTGGACATACTAGTGTTAGTGACAGATTTCGCGAAGGACGCCCAAAATCCGCCTTCACTGAAGATAACATCATTGCTGTGAGACAACTAATTCTCGAAGATCGTCATGTGACGTATCGAGAGATAGAGGCTCTATTAGGCATCTCAGGGACAACCATTCAGAAGATCTTGCATGAAGCGCTTGGTGTGAGAAAGCTAGTTTGCCGTTGGATACCGCATCTGCTTTCCGACGATCACAAGGCGGCCCGCGTCAGATGGTGTAAGAAAACTCTGCAAAGGTTCAACCGAGGGGAGTCAAATCACGTCTACGACATCATAAGTGGTGACGAATCTTGGATCTATGCCTACGATCCTGATACCAAACAACAATCTACAATCTGGGTCTTTCAAGACGAGCCAAAGCCGACTAAAGTTGTTCGTTCTCGAAGCACTTCAAAGAAGATGGTGGCCACGTTCGTTGGAAAAACCGGCCATGTTGCGACTATTGCACTTGAAGATCGTAGAACGGTTAACGCAGAGTGGTATACTACAGTTTGTTTACCACAAGTCATCGCCGAACTTCGAAAATCTAACTCAAAGCGACGCATCATCCTGCACCACGACAACGCAAGCTCACACAGCGCTCGTCAAACGATTGAGTATTTGAAGCAGGAAAAAGTAGAAATTCTTGACCATCCTCCATACAGTCCTGACCTAAGCCCTAACAATTTCTTTACATTTCCTAAAATTAAGAAAAGTCTTCGTGGTCAAAGGTTCCAGTCCGGTGAAGAAGCAGTCGACGCTTTCAAGTCAGCCATTTTGAACACCCCCACTTTAGAGTGGAATAAATGTTATAATAACTGGTTTGAGCGAATGGAAAAGTGTATTAAGCTACGCGGTGAATACTTTGAAAAACAATAAAAAGTACTATAAGGTTCTAGTTGTGTTTTTTTCTTCAAACGACAAAACTTAAAAGGCATGCCTCGTAATCATTAAATACAACCTACAGGACTAATCCTTATTTGTATTTATAAATGAAAGAGGCCATATTCATTAATGCTATAATTAAATACAACCAGGACAAATCCTATTTCCATTAAACAAAAGAGGTCATACTTTAGTAGTGAAAAAGAAACAATGGATACCGAGAATGCAAATTTTCATTTTAGCAAGAAACTGTTATAAATACTTTATTTAATTTCCTCGTGTTTCTTCTATTGTAAATAATTATAATTTAAATGTAACCATTTACCTACCGAATCCACACATCTTTAAAGTCATGAGACAAGCTGTTTTTTTTAATAATATTATTTTATCTTTATGTGTACTAAAGAATGTTTATACATTTATTTCGACATTTAATAAAAGTGCACACACCTTTTATAATCCATTCCTTTATTTATGCACTATTTTTGCCTCTGGTTTCAGCTGAAAGTCAGCTTTGGTTGCAAAACATCCCATATTATGCTGAGTTGAACGCCATTTTGATACGCAGACAGATGAGTCGAACTGTTTTGATTAATTCATTTGTACCTACTGTTCTTCATAATAGTTTAATGTGTCATTTTGTGTGTACCAAATAAATGATAACTCTATTCTAAACAGCCATTGACACTAAAGAAGAAGTGGTAACATGTCTGCCGCCGTCTTAATAATTCCCATAACTTAAAATATCAAAATTAGATAAACGATCTAGTCTCACGTAACTGACAATACAATGGTATGAGTTGACTGACATACGATTATCTTTATTTACATATAGCTAATATTTAAGAGTAGTAGACTTTCTTGTGAAAGGGCTCGCCCGGGGAAATGCTACCACCATACCTATTTCTACCGCCAAGCAGCATTGCTGTGTTTCGGTTTTAAGGGTATGGTTGCCGGTGAAATTACAGGCACATGAGGCTTTACACCTGTATGCCTCAAGTTGATGGACGCAGGGATGTGCATCGTAGGGCACATTTCTAAGGAGTGTGACCTACGAGGGAAACTTGTTATAGGCGATGGTTACCACTTAACATCAGGTGGGCCATAGGCTTGTTCCATCTCCAGTAGTATAAAAAAAATATTGTAATATTAGTGGAGCAAAATACCGAACTATATTCAATTAATAATTCAAGAGGTGTAATAGGGTATTAAATTAATTGCTAGGCAACGCGACTGCAGTACCACGAGTGCTGATGGAGTTTATAGGCGGCGGTACCACTTAACATCAGGAGGCCCGTCAGCTTGTGTGTCTACAAGTTTAATATACAAAAATAATAATAATCCATCTCATTTGGGTCAACTATAATATTGTAACGATGTTTTTTTTGTATTACGTGAATTGGCCCCCAGGTTGCAAAGCCATTGCCGAAGCAACTAAATAATGACCTCATTATTTATTTGCTACGCCGTCCTTATTTGTTCACATAGATCCTGTCCATCCAAAGGTTGCCTGGAAGAGATCGCTCTTAGCGATAAGGCCGCGCATTGTACCTATGATTTAAAAGTGTATTTTCTTTTATATGTTTATTAATGGTGTGCAATCAAGGAATTAACCTGTGCGATGACTTGTGAGGCGGGCTGGAAGCGCAACGCGGCGAGTCTCCTCGCGGCCTCCACGCCGGCCGCCCAGCCCTGTCGGCTGCCCGCGTGCTCGCACACGCGCATCAGCACCTCGCCTTCTCTGTTAAACACAGATAACTTAATCCTTGGACTCGATACTCAATTACTCGGTCATTCATTATGTGCTGTGCACGTCTAGTGTCTCCATAGTCCAATGATCCCGGATGCTTTTTTTTTTCTTTTAAAACTGTCTTGTAAATTGTTGTATTGTATTTAATATGGACTAGGCCTTGTATGTTAGTGCTAGTCTGAAATAAACTAGTGGTTCGCCCCGAACTGAGATCTCGCGAATCTCCCAAAATAAATATTACTCTTAGGGCGACTTGCACAACGATGCCTAAACATATTTAGTGGCTAAATATGATTTAAGGAGTTATCAAATCATACAAAAACTTCAAATTTAAACATGTTTAGTCGCTAAACACGTTTAGTGATCTCTATGCATGCCGGCTTTAATCTTTGATTAATAAATTGGTGCCACGAAATACACAACAAAACTACTTGACCTACAGTTTCATTCAAATTAGATGTAACGGGGGTTCTTGTTAATTGGTTATATTTTTTGGGGTACAAATGGCAGTTATTCTAGATTTCAGAATTTTGCCTGTATTTGTGTCACTAAAGCTACACGAAAACCAAATTTCAGCATTGTGGGATCACTGGTGTATCCTGTGAATTTTGTCAAAGTATTGTTTTTACTATGGCTAATAACTCAAAAATTTCAAAAATTAAACTAAAAATAAAAACGTGGTTCAAATGTACTAATGAAGACCTTTCATTTGACGTCCCACAACTAATAGTCTCATTTTCATTTTTTTTACCCCTCTTGAACCCCAATATCTCAACAACCCCCCAATATTTTTATCTTATTGAGTCACACCAAAATTGTGCCATCACTACCTACCTATATACCAAATTTCATGATGATCGGATAAACGCTACGAAAGTTATCCTCGGACAAACAAACATATGTACATACATACATACAACGCTGATTTGCCAAAGTCGAATTAGAGATCTCGCTTCGCTCGATCAATAAATATTGCTGGGCATTTCACACAGCACCATCTAGCCCCAAACTAAGCAGAGCTTGTACTATGGGACCCAGATAACTGATAGGATACTTATATATAAGGTTTTTTTTGGAAATACATACATATAATATATAGGGAAATATGGTTGTTTATTATTACAATGTCATACTAATTCCATTTTTATATCTAATTTTTACCAACCTTTACTGTATAGGCTGATAAAAAGTAGAAAAAAATTATAAGTAAGGGAAGTATAGGCTATACTTTCCCACTAATGGGCAAAGGCCTCTTCCTACCATTTATTACGATGCTATGCTAGATCCTGCTAATCTGGCAAAAGGAAGTTTGATCAAACTTTGCTCACACGTCTGGCGCCGGAATAATTTAATTTAAATAACCATAAATGTATACCTAGAAACTTCATCGTCTCCCTCGACCCTCAACAAAGTAGCCAGTTTGAGTAGTTTATGGCTCGCGTAGAAGGCGTTCGGGTCCGATTTAAGGCAATCTTCGATCAACTGCAGCTTGGTGTCGGCTAAACGCACTGAAACAACACAATTATAATATAGCTCACGACTATATTAATTCATGATGGGCATCCTCGGATCTCTTATTCAGTACGCAGACAGAAAGCTCTGTAGAGTATACTTTAGAAATGGTCACCTGTCGTAGACTGCATCATCGCTTAACATCAGGCGAGTTCGTGGTCAAACACTAGGTTATAATTTTTTTTTTAAATAGGGCCACTCCGGTAGTTTCTTACCTTGAATAGGCAGAATATTCAGATGGAATGAGCTTATAATGCTCAGCGCTGCGATGAGATCCAACTCTTCTTGTATCACTGGGTTCGTGTCCTTTATCAGGGTTAGACAGCATCTGAAATTTTTTTTTTTCATTCTTTCTTTTTCTTTTCGTGTCAAAGACGTAAGTTTGTACGTGTAGGCTACCTGTTAAACTGACTAAGTGGCGTCGTCGCAAAGGCACCGCCGATTTACATTAAAAATTGTTTATTGGAAAGGTATTATTTGGATAAATATTCATGATTACTGGATAAATACTCAAGCTAATACGATTCCGAATGAGTGTTTCAAATGAATGTCGTACATAACAAAACAAGTTGTATAAAGATCTATTGCTTACTTGGCCAACTCCAAAGCCGGATCATTGAGTGCTGACGCAGAGTTGAAGTATTCTTTCCCAGCTTGTAACACTAGATTGACACTTTGTGTGTAGGGAACTGCATTTGGTCTAGTCGGGGTGGTTCCATTTAGTTCAACGGTTAAAACGCTCCCGGCTAGTTTGATACTAACGGCGTCGCCTGATGTTAGAAGGGCTGAAGCGTAAATCTGTGGAAAATATTACTTTTATAGATCTTATGTAACTGGATTGTTTTTGTCACCATGTTTAGCTGTTTAGAGATCGCTAATTAGCGATAAGACCGCCAATTGTATCCATAGATTTACGTAGTTGTTTTTTTTTATATGTATTTGTTTCGTGGTGTGCAATAAAGTATTATCTAAGTATCTAATCTTTAGCTGTAGAAGGCTTTTACACAACGTTTTAAGACATTTCCTGGTGCGCAGGCTGCGGGCCAGCTATAACACCGTCTTGGCAATGATAGCCGGCAGTAGACTGCCCGTACACCAGACATTGGTGTCACAGGCATGTTCTCAAAACACTGTTTAATATAATAAGTAGGTACCTTTTGGGGTGCCTCCTTATATGTGCTACATAATTGCTTGAAATAAATGTATTTTATTTATTTATAAGTACTGGGTTTTCCCCATGGGTGACATGACCACATGGTGGTCCACACATGACATTGAAGAACTATAATCCCTACGGATCGAGAGAAATACTTCTTCAACAAGTTGGAGATGAAAATTACCAACTAACCTCATAGCACTGATTTATGGAGACACAGTGAAAGCATTTCTCTTGCAGCTCCATGATATCTTTCAGCAGTTTCTCCCAATCAGCCTGAGTAGGCTTCGTTTCACTGAAACAGAAAGCTTGTTTATTAAATCATATTGTTTGACCACAATCTCACGTGTTGGTAAGCGATGTGATATAAGATGGGACACGAAGATCTAGACACATTCACACTTTCTTTGAAGAGGCCCGGATCAGGAAAAACAGAGGACGACCTCCATGCCTTAGCTGAACGTAACCCCGGTGAGTGAATGGGGTATATTACCGAGGTTTGTTTCCCTTAGAGATACATACAAAACTCTGCAACCGCGGTAATCGCACTCGGTGTGCGGAGCCTGTGTGTGCTCCTAAGCCTGCAGGAGCTAATGTTCGATTCAGGTGTATTATGACTTAATGCACAAGTAGACAACAAACATGGACGCCGACGAATGGGAGCACTAAAGAGTAGAGTGAGACCACTATAGTTTTCTCGGTCACAGCTGGTGTTCGCCCGCAGCTGAGAGGACTCACTTACCTCTTGCTCAAGTCTCTAGCGAGGCGCGTGAGCATGGACAGCGCCCTCTGCGGCTCCAGGCTCCTCTCACTGAGTGCGCGAGGCGGCACGCGCACGCCGCGCGATACGAGCGTGCTGTGAGCCCGCACCAACTGAGAGAACTCTCTGAGCTGCGACCGAAGCGACTCCGTGCATTCCTCATCGTTGCTGCTGTTGGAAAAATACCTTTTTATATCCAAACAATGTTAACACGCTTTTAATCCTCTTTACTCCAAGCACGCTGAGCATTGCATTGCCATTGCTCTTTGGCAATCCTTGAATTTGCTGGTATTCTATGCAGATTTATTATCTTTGAAGGAGTTCCTTCTCCTTTACCCTACTGGCATCTTCACTTAGCTTATTGCAATAGAACACAAGAAGCTAATAACAAAATAAAGGAAGAACAACACAAGAAACTGCAGTCTATAACGGATATACTTACGGTTGAATAGCCTCAAGCAGCTCTCCCGCTATATCCACTTGGTCGGTCCCGTTGTACGCCATGAAACAGCGGTAGGACAGGTTCACGCGAGTCGCGTACTCCATTTCGTACTCGTCTGGGTTTTGCACCAACTGGGAATATATCATCTTTATACATGGGCTGTAAGCGATCTACCCGAGAAATTTTGGCAATTTTTTTTTATATTTTGGCACAAAATGCACGGCAGCACTTTGCATGCAGCATCTATTTTTCACCCAGTTAAGTTCAGTATTTTATTCTTGTTTATTTATAATTGTTCTTTACTTTATGTGTGTTAGTTTTACATATGGGCTGTTATGTTGTGTGAAAAAATTTTTTTATTTTATATCAAAGAAGTGTTTAAAAGCTTACCAATAGTATAGGGCAAAGATCCTCTTCGCTGATGATCTCTAGATACTGATAGAGTATGTCTCCGGCGTCGTCTGTGCCTTGGAGCTTCTGGTACCGACGCAGGAACGGCATTAGGATGCGGTTTATATCGTCTATGAACGTTTCTGGGCCTGACTGTAGGAAAACAATATTTATTTGAAAATCTTTGTAGACAACTAGAATTGGGTAAATTTTATTAGAATTTTTATTGGAATCGCACCCAAATAAATCAATCCAGACCATATCAGCTGTATATTGTATGTAAGTTTGCAGATGTGATCTCAGAAATGACTGAACCGATTCTGAAAATAATTTACAGATACCTACACTATCAATGTGTGCTTTAGGCTATATTTTATTTTGAATTGAAGATCCGTGTGTTATTCCCGTAAACTTTAAAATAAGAATGGAAGGGAAAAAGATCGTACACGTACCATGCTCATCAATGCCTTGCACGTTTCTGGAATGGTCATTTGTTCTAACTCCTTCAAAGTAACACCCTCTTTATTGATATCGTAGACGAGTGTGTCTAATGTTATCAGATCGAAGAATATCTTCTCCAGACCTGAAATAAATATTCAATTCATATATCCATCCTAATATTATAATTCTAAAGTAAAGCCAAAATCCTTTTGAGCCGTAACGACGTAAGAAATAAACAAACTTACTTTCGCATTTATAATACTAGTGGTTCGCCCAGAACTGAGATCTCGCGAGTCTCCAATAAAAACAAAAAAAAATATTCGTAATCTTTGACTATCAAAATAGTGCCACGAAATGCATAATCACACTACCTATTATGACCTACATATATATTATATGACCTATATACAGGGTGTGGCGTAATGAGTGGATAATAGGTAGCTGCGGGTAGGGGCCATTGTGGCGGTTTAGAAAAATATTTGTTATGCTCAGTAAAAGTGCCTCGGTTTTCGAGATATTCGACATTTTCGAAATTTAAGAAATATTTCACCCTTAATCACTATTTTTGGCGCCAAGACTGCAAATGAAATTTTTTTTCTATCTATTTTTTGGATAGTATTCTTGGATAGATGTGCTATCGAATGGAAACTATTATTTTTATAACACAAGCACAGTTATGTTTTTAAAATAAGATTTCACTAAAATTTTACTTGCTTTCGTTTGTTTTCCTGACCTTTACCCTTCTGTGGTGTAAAAAAAATGTATGGTCACTTAAATGCCAAATTTTAAAAAAATTAGCCTATTTCATCGAGATTCCGAAATGGTATATTACATGGTATTTCCACAAGTTGATTCAAAAGTAATTCCTATTAAAATGGGTAGAGCTAATTATTATAAAATTACAAATAGTACTAAAATTTACTTCATTACTTAAAATCACCTAAAAACGTTAGTTTAAAATTCGGTAATGAAATACAATGAAACAATACATTTTAAATGCATTTCATTTATTAAATTTACTATTACAAAAGGTGTTTGAAAAGGCCACCACGTGCTCTGATGCATGCTCTGCACCTTTTGATAAAAGATCTTTTAATCCTGTTCGCAATTCTTTGCTCTGTGATTTTCTGAGCAGCTAATCGCACACGCTCCCGTAGCTGGTCCACTGTATTGATTGGGTCTTTATAAACCTTTTCTTTAAGGCATCCCCAGTAAAAAAAGTCCAATGGGTTGAGGTCTGGTGAACGAGGTGGCCACAAAATTGTCCCCAAACGACCGATCCATCGTCGACGATATGTTTCATCGAGGTATTGTCGAAAATTTCGGGCGTAGTGAGCGGGGCAACCATCGTGCTGCAGCCACATTCTTCTTCTATCTTCTAATGAAACATCTTCTAATAAAAGTGGAAGTTCGTGCCGTAAAAAATGTAAATACGTTTCTGCAGTCAATGTTCCAGACAATTCGAATGGTCCGATGATTTTGCCATTTAGAATTCCAGTCCATAAATTAATTTTGAACTTGTACTGGGACCTGTCTTCTCTGGCCAAATGAGGGTTTGTACGCTGCCAACTGTGCAGATTGTGCATATTAAAATACCCATCTTTTTTGCACGTGGATTCGTCGCTCCACAAAATTTTATCGAAGAAATCGGGATCAGCGTTCATTTTTCTCAGCATTGTTTGGCAAAATGCAACTCGTGCAGGGTAATCTCTTGGCTGCAAACATTGCACGCGCTGGTAGTGAAAAGGATGTATTTTTCTCTTTTTAAAATTCAGTGCACTGTTCTTGCTGACATGCCAGTATTAGAGGCTATTACGCGCACAGATGTGGTCGGATCAGCAGCAATTTCATCAAGTACGTCCTCTTCATTATGTACTTGTGGTCTCCCAGAACTCGTGCCACCGATGCCACTTCCAGGAATTCGACCTTCCATGTAAGCATTGTGTACGCGAATAAACACACGATAATCGGGATGGCGTGCATTGGGAAATCTTTCCCGATACAGTGCTGCTGCTCGATTGGCGTTACCACCACACTCGCCGTAGATTAAATGCATTTGCGCATATTCAGACGCAGTGTATAGCTGAGGCATTGCAATCAATATGCAATACCAAAAAATCCAAGTTACAAAGCAAATCAAGTCCGAGATCACAGCACAAAATCGTTAGGTTCACAAAATTAAGACGTCCAAATCGCTAGGCAAAACAAAGTCCGAAATCACTGCACAAAATCGACGAGTATCAATCCAAAACAGGATAACACGTTGTTGTACGGGAGTAGTATTATAGCACACTGACTCGAAAATCATAAAAATGCGTTACGCGAAACGATAGTTCTCTTTCACTCATAGCATGAAAGAGCAAGATAGACATAGTGTCGATTGCCGCTGGGCCGGGAACCAATCTGTTCCAAGAATTACTAGTAGTTCTGCGAACAGTAGACAATTATTGCTAATAATAGTTAAAAATATTTCTTTAAATTACGCCTTGATAAATTTGGTAGGAATTAATTTTGAATCAAGTTGTGACAATGATATGTAATATACCATTTCGGAATCTCGATGAAATAGGCTAATTTTTTTAAAATTTGGCATTCAAGTGACCATACATTTTTTTACACCACAGAAGGGTAAAGGTCAGGAAAACAAACGAAAGCAAGTAAAATTTTAGTGAAATCTTATTTTAAAAACATAACTGTGCTTGTGTTATAAAAATAATAGTTTCCATTCGATAGCACATCTATCCAAGAATACTATCCAAAAAACAGATAGAAAAAAAAATTTCATTTGCAGTCTTGGCGCCAAAAATAGTGACGAAGGGTGAAATATTTCTTAAATTTCGAAAATGTCGAATATCTCGAAAACCGAGGCACTTTTACTGAGCATAACAAATATTTTTCTGAACCGCCACAATGGCCCCTACCCGCAGGTACCCTATTATCCACTCATTACACCACACCCTGTATATTATGACCTATTGACCTACAGTTTCATTCAAATTACAGGTTTTTGGGGTAGAAATTGCAGTTATTCTGGATTTCAGACTTTTGCCTGTATTTGTGTCACTAAAGCTACACGCGTACTAAATTTCGCCATTGTGGGGTCACTGGTGTACCCTGTGAATTTTGTCAAAGTTCAGTTTTTATCATGGCTAATAACTTAAATACTACAAAGTTTAAACTAAAAATAAAAACGGGGCCGGAATGTACTCACAAATACCTTTTATTAGACGTGCCACTTGACCAGATAGTCCCATTTTGTTTTTTTTTACCCTCTTGAACCCTAATATCTCAACGACCCCCCCCCCCCCACAGTTTTAGCTCATTGAGTCACACCAAAATTGTGCCATCACTACCTACCTATATACTAAATTTCATGATGATCGGATAAACGCTTCGAAAGTTATCCTCGGACAAACAAACATACATACATACAAAGCCGATTTGCCCCAGTTGATTTGGAGATCTCGCTTCGCTCGATCAATTAGTATGATTAGTCCTAGCATAAAGTACACTTTTAAACACATACCCGGAACGCCGCCTGCATAATGAGCGAGCGTGACTAGAGAGAGAGCGTTAGTGACGATAGAGCTGCGTTCCTCTATCTCCCTCGCACGCTTCGAGTACCAAGTCGCTAGGTCACCCGTTTCAGAGAGTTCGCTTGCTGTTTCCGTGTCCGGAGTAGACTCTTCGGACCAGTTAGAACTCCAGATTGATCTGAAAACGTATCCCAAAGTAAATATTTATGCAGCTTAACCGAACGTGAGGCATAAAATAAACACCAACATCTTGAACCTACAATGTAATCCAGATCCACAAACAATAAATATCACTGGTTAAAAGTTGGAGGGCCATTCCTTTTTGTTGGTCAGAGTAGTATAATATCTAGACTGGTTCATTTAGAAGTGTCTATAATTACCTGAATATCGGCTTCCTGCACCAATCCCGTTCATACGGCATCGGCGGCGGCACCTCTATACTAAACGACATGACCTCCTCACCAACCGACTCTTTGTCTATAGGCCGGACCGTCGGCAACAGATGCTGGTACAAAAACGGGGGAATTGTCTCTGGTAGCTTCTCTAGTATTGCCAGTTTGACAGTAGTGGTTTTGACGTGAGGCCATAGACAGTGTAGCGCGAAGATGCGACCTTCTTTGGCGATCTCCATCGCACTGTGGAGGATGCTGTTGCAACGTAGGCGGTGGTATTCGTCCTTTTCGTAGGTGGACTTTTCTTGTTTGAGG
Organism: Philereme transversata; assembly: GCA_963924445.1. NCBI lineage: Eukaryota > Metazoa > Arthropoda > Insecta > Lepidoptera > Geometridae > Philereme > Philereme transversata. The sequence continues at coordinate 22,083,471 of OZ004342.1, read as the reverse complement.
ATTAGCTGTGAATAAGATTTAGACAATATAATTAATTATTTTCAAGACAGGCTAAGGTATAAAATAGAATGCCAACAGATGTACGTCCAATACTTATGGGGTAGAGTTTGACAAGAGGGTGTGGGGGGGGGGGGGGGAGTACAAACTATAAACAAATAGTGAATGGAAATCACTTCCATTTATTTTTTCGAAGCATTATAATCTCGGAGAGCACTTTTTATACCACCTTTCTTATGAGGTTCGGAACCCTTAAACCAATGCATAATTCACATACCTCATATAAGAATAATCTTTCCTTGTAGAACAGCATCACATGGCGACACCTCAACAGCTCGCTGGTGTACGCGTTCAGATGCTCCACTGCAATATCCTCCTGTGATTGAATTTGTTCGCCTTCTTCGCGATCCTTGTTGATTTCCTCTAGGATGTGCTGGCTGGTGAGTTCCAGGCCGAACTGCAGCAGTTCTTTAGCGGCCGGCAGGGTTTCTGGGAGTCGGTCTACGCATTGATGTACTGCCCAGATCTTCTTTGATACTTTGCTCTGTAAATTGAATATGAATGAATGAATGAAATAATCTTTATTGCACACCAAACAAAAATACAGTAACAAAGGAAATAAACAATAAATAACGGTACAATGAGCGGTCTTATCGCTAAAAGCGATCTCTTTCAGACAACCTTTGGATGGACAGTATAAACGAAAATAAAAGCCAGCGGTGCCAACCTGTAACATACATAAACAGAACCCATAAAATAAAATATACCTATTGGTTATAGCTAATAAACAAAAACTTAAATACATACAAATAATATATAAATAAACTAAACTACATATGGAGGATAAATAACATAAACACTAACTAGCATTTAGGAGACAACGAAAGGAAATAGTTGTATACCTTGACTTTGAAAATAGGAAGAGATTTGGACGACCTTATTGACAAAGGTAAGGCGTCCACAGTCGCACAGCTTATAGCAATATGATTTGAACTAATGCTAATATACATGTTAATATATAAATATATATATATATATATATATAAATTATAATATGTTAATAACTCAAAAACTCATAAATTATGGTAAAATTCCCGTTTTTAGTGAAAAAAGTGTTCGCGCTATCAGTGAAACCATGATAGTTTCAAAAGTTAATATGTAATTGTTTGGCGTTCTCATCAAATAATAAATAAATTAACCCATTTAAAATGCAATATATAGGGTGTTTGGTAATATACGCACAAAAATGAAAGGGGTTATTTTGATGAGCACAAATTTATTTATTAAATAAATTTGTGACATGTTTACCATAGAAATGTGAAATTTATTTTGGCATGGAAAAACAAACACTTTAGTAAACTAATGTTGTAGTATTGCATAATGTTTGCCATCTAACCACAGATACTGAATTGGTGACGTCTCGGATATCTCTTGTTGTCCCTTTCTAACCCAAAACCCGCAGCCATTTCCGAAAGAGATATCAAATCGGTCTTTATTTTTGGATGACGATTGCAAGAGTAGACAGTAAGTTTTATATCGAATGAATCACCTAAACTTAGTCAATTTTCTTTAAAATTTGATAATATAACTAGTAGTTTTTTTTCCAGAAGTATTTTTTTATGTTTTGAGAAACTGTCATTTGAATATCGTCAGTATATTACCAAACATCCTGTATAAATGATTATTATATTATATAAAGCTCGATTACCACTGACTCACTGACTGATTGACATCATTGTTCTCCCAGATGCCACCTCGTAGGGGGGAAATGTTTGGAAACGGAACTCCCTCTATACGATCCCATCGTATAGAGGGAGTTCCGGTGAGTTGGGAATAAATCCTAAAGTACCCCTTTTGTCCCCCATTCGCTCCCATCGACATCGTATCTCGGAAAGTATAGGTCTTACAGCGTTGGTGCAAAAACTAATGTTGCAGAGGACATTTTTTTATATCCGAATCAATGAAAAAAAAATTGTCTTTCATACAAAAAAAAAATTGTCCCATACAAAATATTTCTGTATGAATACCGTAAACCGTATATTTCGTTTGCCGTAATTTTCATACTGTTTTTGTAGGGAGCCCACGGCTTGTGTGTACTATAAAATTACTGTAAATTTGCTTGATTCTATATAATGGTGGTGGAGGGACATGAGATAACTTTCATAGTTTTTGCAAAGGTCATCATCATCATTTTGGAACATCCAATTTTTTTTTTTTTTTTAGTATGCTACGTTCATCATGTTTATTTTGGAACATCCACATTTTTTTAATTATGCCTCATCCACAATGATCACTTTGGAACGTCAATTTTATTTTTATTATGCAACATCCACTGTGATCATTTTGGTACATCATTTTTTTAATTATGCCTCATCCACAATGATCACTTTGGAACGTCAATTTTTTTTTTTATTTTTATTATGCATCATCCACTGTGACCATTTTGGAACATCATTTTTTTTAAATTATGCCTCATCCACATGATCACTTTGGAACGTCAATTTTTTTTTATTATGCATCATCCACTGTGATAATTTTGGAACATCATTTTTTTTAATTATGCCTCATCCACAATGATCACTTTGGAACGTCAATTATTATTATTTTTTTGTATTATGCAACATCCACTGTGATCATTTTGGTACATCATTTTTTTAATTACGCCTCATCCACAATGATCACTTTGGAACGTCAATTTTTTTTTATTATGCATCATCCACTGTGATCATTTTGGAACATATTTTTTTTTAAATTATGCCTCATCCACATGATCATTTTGGAACGTCAATTTTTTTTTATTATGCAACATCCACTGTGATCATTTTGGAAAATCAGTTTTTTTTGTAGTACAAATTTTTGGTGGAATCGTTATTTTACGGTCATCATCGCCCTTGCCATCATTTTGAATTCTTCTCTCACTTCCTTTTCGTTTTCGAATGTTCCTTCCACATTGATATCCTCTTTAATTGTTTCTATAACTTCGAAATCCTCTTTGATGGCATTTTTACTTCAATATACTTTTGAATTGTTTTTTCTATTTTTCTATTTTCTTCAATTACTTCTCTTACTTCAATATCGACTCTACAAAATTATGGGTTTTAATACAAATCTTAAATCGCTCGTATCTTCTAAACGGGAAGAGTTACCCCCAGCAAACTTTTACAAAATATTGGTACTAATTTTTGGTGGAATAGTTTTTTTAATACCATCATTGCCCTTGACATCCGGTTTGAATGCTTCTCTTACTTCGTCTTCCACTTGAAATGCTTCTTTCACCTCGATATCCTCTATTTTTGCTTCTTCCACTTTGATATCTTTTTAATTGCTTTATCTACTTATATATTTTCTTCAATTGCTTCTTTTACTTCAATTCCCACTCTACAAAATTATGGGTTTTAATACAAATCTTAAATCGCTCGTATCTTGTAAACGGGAACAGTTACGCCTAGCAAACTTTTACAAAATATTGGTACAAATTTTTGGTCGAATATTTTTTTTATTCACATCATTGATCTTGAAATCCTTTTTGAATGCTTCTTTCAACTCGATATCCTCTATTTTTGCTTCTTCCACTTTGATATCCTTTTTAATTGCTTTTTCTACTTATATATTTTCTTAATTGCTTCTTTTACTACAATTTCCACTCTACAAAATTATGGGTTTTAATACAAATCTTAAATCGCTCGTATCTTCTAAACGGGAAGAGTTACCCCCAGCAAACTTTTACAAAATATTGGTACAAACTTTTGGTGGAATAGTTTTTTTAATACCATCATTGCCCTTGACATCCGTTTTGAATGCTTCTCTTACTTCGTCTTCCACTTTTAATGCTTCTTTCACCTCGATATCCTCTATTTTTTCTTCTTCCACTTTGATAGCCTTTTTAATTGCTTTATCTACTTATATATTTTCTTCAATTGCTTCTTTTACTTCAATTCCCACTCTACAAAATTATGGGTTTTAATACAAATCTTAAATCGCTCGTATCTTCTAAACGGGAACAGTTACGCCTAGCAAACTTTTACAAAATATTGGTTCAAATTTTTGGTCGAATAGTTTTTTTATTACCATCATTGCTCTTGACATCCTTTTTGAATGCTTCTCTCACTTGGTCTTCCTCCTTGAATGCTTTTTCACTTCGATATCCTCTATTTTTGCTTCTTCCACTTTGATATCCTTTTTAATGTCTTTTTCTACTTATATGTCTTCTTCAATTGCTTCTTTTACTTCAATTTCAACGCCACAAAATTATGGGTTTTCATACAAAACTTAAATCGCTCGTATCTTTTAAACGGGAAGAGATAGCTCGAGGAAACTTTTACAAAATATTAGTATAAGTTTTTGGTGAAACCGTTTTTTATTTTTTTCATGGTCCTCGACGTCTTTTACTCAATTTTAATTTCTTCTTTAATTGTTTCTGCTACTTCGATATCCTATTTGGTTGCTTCTTTCACTTCAATATCCTCTTTGATTGCTTCTTCCACTTCGATATCATCTTTGATTGCTGCTTCCACCATTTCTATCGTCTTTGACTGCTTCTTACACATGGATATCCTCTTCGATAACTTTAAACAGCTCGATATCCTCTTTGATTGCTTCTTTTACTTTGATATCCTTTTTATTGCTTCTACCAATTCGATATCATCTTCGATTTCCTTTTGATTGCTTCTTGCACTGCAATATTCTCTTTGATTGCGTCTTCATCTTCGATATCGTTTTTGATTGCATTTTCACTTTGATATCCTCTGTGATGGCTTCTTCCACTTCGATACCCTCTTTGATTGCTTCTTCCACTTCGATATCCTCTTTGATTGCTTCTTCCACTTCGATATCCTCTTTGATTGCTTCTTCCACTTCGATATCGTCTTTGACTGTTTCTTCCACTTCGATATCGTCTTTGATTGCTTTTTTCACTTCGTCATCCTCTTAGAACGCTTCTACCACCTCGGTATCCTCTTTGATTGCTTACTCAACTTTAATTTCCTCTTTGATTGTTTCTGCTACTTCGATATCCTATTTGATTGCTTCTTTCACTTCAATATCCTCTTTGATTGCTTCTTCCACTTCGATATCGTTTTTGACTGTTTCTTCCACTTCGATATCGTCTTTGATTACTTTTTTCACTTCGTCATCCTCTTAGAACGCTTCTACCACCTCGGTATCCTCTTTGATTGCTTACTCAACTTTAATTTCCTCTTTGATTGTTTCTGCTACTTCGATATCCTATTTGATTGCTTCTTTCACTTCAATATCCTCTTTGATTGCTTCTTCCACTTCGATATCGTTTTTGACTGTTTCTTCCACTTCGATATCGTCTTTGATTACTTTTTTCACTTCGTCATCCTCTTAGAACGCTTCTACCACCTCGGTATCCTCTTTGATTGCTTACTCAACTATAATTTCCTCTTTGATTATTTCTGCTACTTCGATATCCTATTTGATTGCTTCTTTCACTTCAATATCCTCTTTGATTGCTTCTTCCACTTCGATATCGTTTTTGACTGTTTCTTCCACTTCGATATCGTCTTTGATTACTTTTTTCACTTCGTCATCCTCTTAGAACGCTTCTACCACCTCGGTATCCTCTTTGATTGCTTACTCAACTATAATTTCCTCTTTGATTATTTCTGCTACTTCGATATCCTATTTGATTGCTTCTTTCACTTCAATATCCTCTTTGATTGCTTCTTCCACTTCGATATCGTTTTTGACTGTTTCTTCCACTTCGATATCGTCTTTGATTGCTTTTTTTACTACGTCATCCTCTTAGAATGCTCTTACCACCTCGGTATCCTCTTTGATTGCTTACTCAACTTTAACTTCCTCTTTGATTGTTTCTGCTGCTTCGATATCCTATTTGATTGCTTCTTTCATTTCAATATCCTCTTTAAATGCTGCTTCCACTTGGAAATCCTCTTTGATTTGATTGCTTCTTCCATTTCGATATCGTCTTTGACTGCTTCTTACACATGGATATCCTCTTTGATGGCTTTTAACAGCTCGATATCCTCTTTAATTACTTCTTCGACTAAAAGAAAAACACGCGAGCTGCGAGCAGCTCGCGCACAACGCAACCTCTAGTTATCGATTATACAATTGCAATACTTAGCTGATAAAAATTAACGAAACATTGTTCGGCATTATCTATCTTCTTAGTGGATCCGTTCTGTTATATCTGTACCTATGTATTATCTGATGAATTTTCTGTCACCTATTCTATTATATTCTCATCTTAACTTGGGAAGTAGAAAAATTAAACTCCATGGAATGAAAAGACACTATAATAAATAAATAAATATAAATATTGCTGGACATTTAACACAGCGCTATCTAACCCCAAACTAAGCAGAGCTTGTACTATGAGAACCAGATAACTGATAGAATACTTATATACTTTTTTTTTTACTATGTCAAAACTCTATACACAAATATGTTACAGGTACTCCTATATATTTTAATTATGATCCTTACCAAATATTTCTGTATCGCGTCTGTAGACACGGGATTTTTGCGCCATTGTTGTTGATACACCAAATCGCTGTCCAGGTTGAAGGTCTCAGCCAACTTCAGCGCTTCACTGTATTGCCCGCTTTCAATCTGTTAACAAAAAGTTAAATCAAAAGCAAATGGCTTTTTAAATTAATGTTTATATCGTAAACGATTGCCACGATACAGGCCCGGTGTAGGGCCATTGCCAAATAACCAACCAATATTACCAGTATTGTGTTTTATCTGTGTTCAGTTTTTAATTGGGTCCTACCTACCAAACCTAGGGGTCTTCAAGTCTCAATAGGTTACTTCTAGGCAAGCGTGTACCATCGTAGCCTGTATCATCGCTTACCATCAGGCGAGATCGTGGTCAACTGTTAGCCTATAATTTATAATAAATAAAAAAAAATATTTATGTGTTTTGTTCAAATAAATAAATTGTAAATTGTAATTTTAAATACTGGTGATGGGATTTATAGGTCTCTCGAAAGGCTTTAACGTGGCTTTATTTAATATATAATTGTAATATACTTGTTCTATTATTATCTGATTTGCGCTTCCGTTCTTATTTATTCACATAGATCCTACCCATCCAAAGGTTGCATAGAAGAGATCGCTTTTAGCGATAAAACCATCCATTGGAACTATGATTGAACATTTTATATTTTTCATTTGTTCATTTAAATGGTGTGCATTAAGTTATCTATCTATCTACCTATCTATCTTGTAGACTCAGCCCGGGATCTAGATTTTTTCATAACCGGGGCAGAAACTTGATGTGGCGCCCCCTTTACATTTAAGAGAGGGGTGTTAAAGTTTGAAGCGTTCCAAATCAAATGAACAGGTGAATTATGTAGGTGGACCACGGGCAAACTAGAAAACGGCCCCCCACTAAATGGAAAGGCGATCTGATAAAGGTAGCTGGGCCGGGGGCCGTTAAGTGCGAATGATAGTTTTATGTTAAAAAAAAACAAATAAGTAACTTTTTGACATAACTGTAACCGACTTCAGATAACAATAAAAACTAAACTACTGAACCGATTTTGGTGATATTTCTATAGGACCAATTTGAAAGTATATCCTTTCAAATAAAAAATAATCTTCCAAATCGGTTGATAAATGACGGAATTTTGAGGTAACAAACATGAAAAAAAGAATAAATATACATTTATTTGCAGACATAACAAAGATATACACAGTATAAAAGAAAGATAGCATGAGATTAAAATAAATAAAACAAAAAAACAAAAAAATAAAACAAAAAAATTCAACTGAATTGAGTACCTCCTCCTTTTTTTGAAGTCGGTCTATAATATTACCGTGTGCACTGGTAACGCGTTAAATTATTTAAAAGCCTCGCTATAACAATAGTTAACATTGCATTTACAATATCATTTAATTATTATATTTACTTTTTCATAATTTTTTTTTATTGCAAAGGCCGCACTTGCAACTTGTACATACAACTCACCTTCCTAGAGAACAGCTCAGCCGGCGTAGTGCTCTTGACAGCCAGCAAGCGATACACGCGCGACACACATGTGATGCGCCGCGGCTTCGGCTGGAATGTTTCGATGTCAGTGATGGCGTACACCACGGTCTTCAGCATTTCCTTCACCATTTCGAAGACGGTATCTTCTTCCTCCTCCACTTTTACTACTTCCATCTGTAGCAAGAGTATTCAAATTATATCTACTACGTATTTTGTTATGTACGACATTAAAAGAAAACACGAATAGGGCTAATGGATGTTGTTGTGAATTAGGTTTTTTTCAAATTCATTACCATAGAAGACTTAAAATTTTCAAACGACAATCAAGTCCTAATATATCAATGAAACAGCCTGTACAAAATAGATAAACAAATCATATTCATTCATCATGTACGAGTAAGTAGGTAGGTACTATAGCGTGTCATACAGGCCTTAGACCGCAGAGACTCGTGGTCGGCTACCGGCAAGGTTTCTGAACGAATCCTAGAGAGAAATAGGTTGAATCAAGCGGACAGGAAATTCAGGGATCTTACGGAGAAAGGCCGCCATCATTACTCTTAACCTAGGTACTTATCTTAATTTATCACCGACATCGTGGTGCCATTCCATTGTAAAACGCCGCACAAATACAAAGAAACAAACTAATAGTGAGAACTCGTATTATTTGCCTAAACCCTGAGCTAGCACCCGCCGCCGATTTACCTTAAAAATGATTTATTCAAAATTTATCTATTACCTACCGAATAAATATTCAAGCTACCGTTATTAAACCCACCTCTAAAATCAGTTAATATATAATTATATATATATGTGAATATGTGTCGTTTATTAATGTCGCACATAACAAAACAGGTTGTATACTGAAATGATGTCTCTCTGTCTGTCTGTTTGGTTACGTTTGCACGACTAAACGGCTGGGCCATTTCTATAAAATTTAGTATAAGATAGGTTATGACCGGGATTAGGACATTGGCTACTTTTTACCCAACTGTGTAGGAGGGTAATGCTTTTATTGACAAACTACGCGTGCAAAGAGGATAATATTAATGCGAAGTACAAAAATACGTAAGTAATATGAGTGAAAAATCTATCTCCCATTTCTTTACACTTGCCTTGTGCCAGTGTCTTGTGTTCGAGCACGCGTGTCCATCCGCAAAGGCAAATTTCAGAGCTAAACTTTACATCAGATTGCTATATTTAGAGACTTCCTTGAACGCTTCCTAGAAACCGTTTAATACGGTGACTACTGAAAACACACAGGTCTGTGTTTTGTAAACACAACGCACTCGCATTTGACTCTCCAGCTATGCGGATTACGCGCGTGGCGAGTGCGAGTCGTTACGTACAGCTTTGCGGATACTACGAACGAAAACACGCTACGCGTCAAATTCGGCCCGGTAAAGAATTTTTATACAAATGCGACGCGAGTGCGGTTTCATAAAAACCTTGGATGCGACTTAGATCAGAAAAAAGTTAACAGTCAAAGAGAAGAATGAACTTTCGATGAAAAGTCAATAATCAATATTCATTAAAATTATAAGGGTCACTTTAAAACGTCAATTTTACCGCCCGTTCCTCCGCGACCAGGCCAGGAAAGATTCAGGCAAGAAACAAGGATGATAATTTTTTAAATGATCCTATATACAGTCAGACTAAGAATGAATTTACTGTCTCATCGCTAGGGCTCCGCCGGGCAGGCAGCACCGCGGCCTCGCACTCCAGGGCGAGGAAGCCGGCGTCGCACGCGCGCGTCACCCTCGGCGCGCCCTGCAGGAACTCTGCGCGGTTCGACAGCAGGTTCACCAGGTCTTCCACCCCGCACACGGATACAGACCCGCTGAACCGGGAGAGGATGATTTCCTAAAACAAAAAGAAACTTACTAAAAAAAACACTGTTTAGCGCGAAAAGATATTAATATAAGTAGCTTGAGGGTCCGTCAAAACGCCGAAATAGAAGATCTTGCGGCCGAGTCTAATATCATGAGAGAATACAAGTCACACCGAATCCGCTGACTCGGCCATATACTGTGAGTGTGTGAAGATCGATTGAGGATACTTGGGCCTATCAACTGGCCACTGATCGGTTGTTGATCCCAAGTATCGCTGAAGCTATAGGATGGAAGCTGACCTGCGCGACCTTGGAGCCGACGACTGCCAAGAGATGCTTATGGACAGGGAAAGTGGCGAGGCCGAGATTCACTTTGGGTCCCTGCGTCAATGCAGTAAGTAAGTTTAGCGTGAGTTTAAAAAAATTGCATAAAATTGGTAAGATTTTTTTTAAGCACTTGTATAACTTCTTTGTGGTAACAAAGAAAGCGTCCACGTTTGCGCAGCGCCTATACGATTATTTCCTTTTTTTGCTATTTACCTAAAACAGTGTTAATCTCCTTATCGACGAAATGGTTTAAATTTATATACCCACTCTTATTTTAGTTACTAGCTATTATTTATTAGCATAAATACTTAAATATCTAAACCAGTTTATTGACACTACACAAAGGTCAGCTGGAATAAAATGCTACATTGGCATTAAGTTCGCCTATTGTCTATTGTCTAGTATTTTCTTCAATTACTAACTTGTTAATTGAATGTATACAACTCACAGTTCCTGAGAACCCTATCAGTGGCGGCGGCGGCAGCAGCAGATAGGCGAGGCTGAAAACCAGCGTAGCCGAGCCCTCGACCACCACCACCTTGTACCTAAATGCTACGTACAATAATATACTAATGTTTCTTAGAATCAGGCCTCCTGTTATACTTACCTAGCTTTATTGAGTACTTATTGTACCCACCTACTTCTGTCAGCTCATTATGTGTGTGTGTAAATGAATGCCTTTTATTTAATTATTTATTTTAGAAATAAACAGCGTAGCGTTTTTGTTTCGAGTGAGTCGACTCAGCCATAAATATATACCCAACAATAAGCTACAAGATGACGATATTACCTCATTGCTCCACCAGTTAACATCGGCCGCATGGAATACAGCCAGGTCCTTGCTCTCCTTGTCCTCAACGAGTGGGTTCCTCAGATCGTGTCCTGGTTGCGAAGTCAGCGGGAACTTGTGCAGGAGCTTCAGAAGAGGCAGACGCCACACCGAGATGTCTCCGTTTGAGTGGAGACACACTAGCTTACTGGCGTCAGGGGATACTTGCATTTCTATTATCACCGCCTGAAATAATTCAAATTAATACTAATTGTAGGGACACAATACATACAGAATAGCCGACTCGCGTAAGTCGTAAACAAGTAGATGGTCGATGTTGTAGTGTGCCCGCGCCAGTCGTCTCTCCCGGCTCATTCAGTTAATACATGTACACTTATGGATATATAAATTGGTAATTGAAAGATGCATCTACTCATTCCAACCTTCTAAACAAGAAGGGATTAATCAGTACATTAGGGGTTGCATCATATGGATATCCCAAACTAACAAACAAACCCAAAAACAAACATCCCAATAAACTAATATTATTATTTTATATTTATTTATTTTACATATACATTATACATTTTTTACAGCTTAGATAGTAAGTACAAGTACCTTGTTAGGGCACTGCAAGTTGGGTTTGACATGTTTCAAAAATTATAAACAATTATAAAATTTAACCAATAAAATTAAAGATATTTATTATTGGGAAGACGATTTAAGAGCTACAGAAGGCGCAGCGTGGAGAAGGTAAGCTCTATGGAGACCTACATATACTGAAAAGCAAAACAATCTTTTGACAACGTCTAATTTAAATTAAACTAAATAGCCGGTGAAATTACAAGCACATGAGGCTTTACACCTGTATGCCTCAAGTTGATGGACGCAGGGCAGTGCATCGTAGGGCACATTTCTAAGGTGCGTGATCTGCGAGGCAGTTCTCGATTATAGGCGATGGTTACTACTTAACATCAGGTGGGCTATAAGCTTATTCCATCTCCATGTACCATAAAAAAAAAGCTAATCTAATAAATCATAGACATAATTATTCTGTACACTCACCAACTTTTTATTAGATCTAAATCGAATGTAGTATTTGAACTTGTCATTGGCTTGAGCCACAATGTTGTCGGACACCACAGAAAGCTTCAAATGAGGCTCTTCGTTCAGAAGGCGCCATGCGGTCAGTCCGAAGCTATAGGCTGCGTCCAGATCCTGAAAGAAAACATTGCTAATAAAAACTTTTAAGTAAAAGGACCATTAAAAAGAATAACCAGTCTTAATGTTGTTTTTTATTTCAACAACAAGGCGCGATTGGTCGCGGCTGAACAGGCAGTAAATTTGACGATTCAAAGTGATTCTTGTGAGTTTAATGAGTAAATTAATTTTGATTTTGACTTTTAGAATGGGATTATTTCGATAAATCTGCGAACACTTGGCAGTCGCAGAAGATTTTTTTTTTATAAATTATATGCTAGCCTTTGACCACGATCTTGCCTGATGGTAAGCAATGATGCATACTACGATGGAACACGCTTGCCATAGATACATAGACATACATTGTATAGAAGAAACCTATTCCTATTTGATGACCTCCGTGGCGCAGTGGGCGTATAGCTGTGACGCAGGAGGTAGCGGGTTCGATTCCCGCCGCGGGACAAATGTTTGCATGATTTACAAATATTTGTACCGGGTCTGGATGTTTTTCTATATACCTAGTCAGGTCATAAGTATTGTCACACAGTAAAAACTTTTCTTTTAGAATGCTGGCCACAAAAAAGTTTATAGAATTCGAATTTCGAATTGTTCATGAAAATAAAAATGTATACTTTTTAGAATTTTACTCATTTTTAAATATGGAGTGGACGCTTAAAGAAGACCGTGTTGCAGTTATTGCGTTGCATCGTTGCGGTTACGCGCCAATTCAATTTTTTGACATACTGAAAAATTTGAATATAACCAAAAGATTCGTTTATCGCACCATCGAACGATACAATGAAGACTCTAGTGTAGATGACAGGTCAAGAAGTGGTCGCCCTCGGTCTGTTAGGACTCCAGCAGTGATAAAAGCTGTGAAGGCGCGAATTCAAAGAAATCCCAAACGTAAGCAGAAACTGTTGGCCCTTCAGATGGAGTTAAGCAGAACCACGGTGAAAAGGGTGTTAAATGAAGACTTAGGGCTTCGGGCATATCGAAGAAAAACAGGACATCGTTTGAATGCTCGTCTAATGGACCTGAGACTGAAGAGATGCCGCGCTTTGTTGAAGCGGTACGCGGGAAAAAAATATCGGGAAATTCTTTTTTCGGATGAAAAAATTTTTACCGTAGAAGAGAGCTACAACAAACAAAATGATAAGGTGTACGCACACAGTAGGGAAGAAGCGAGCAACCGTATTCCGCGTGTCCAACGAGGTCATTTTCCATCCTCGCTCATGGTATGGTTGGGAGTTTCTTATTGGGGCTTAACAGAGGTACATTTTTGTGAGAAAGGTGTAAAAACGAATGCAGTTGTGTATCAAAATACAGTCCTGACGATTCTTGTGGAACCTGTTTCTCATACCATGTTCAATAACAGGCACTGGGTATTCCAACAAGATTCGGCGCCAGCTCATAGAGCGAAGAGCACACAAGGCTGGCTGGCGGCGCGTGAAATCGACTTCATCCGGCACGAAGACTGGCCCTCCTCCAGTCCAGATTTGAATCCGTTAGATTACAAGATATGGCAACACTTGGAGGAAAAGGCGTGCTCAAAGCCTCATCCCAATTTGGAGTCACTCAAGACATCCTTGATTAAGGCAGCCGCCGATATTGACATGGACCTCGTTCGTGCTGCGATAGACGACTGGCCGCGCAGATTGAAGGCCTGTATTCAAAATCACGGAGGTCATTTTGAATAAACTTTAGTGTCATAAGAATCTATGTTTTGTTAACTTCATTTTGGTATATAAATGGTTACATAATGAATAAACTTGTTTCAATTATTTTATATTAAACATGTGACAGAATTTATGACCTGACTAGGTATAATAAGTATGTATTTACAAAAAAAAAGTATATCAGTATTCTATCAGTTATCTAGTTCCCATTTTTTTTTTTTATAAATTTTAGGCTAGCGTTTGACCACTATCTTGCCTGATGTTAAACGATGATGCAGTCTACGATGGTACACGCTTACCTAGAAGAAACCTATGTACAAGCTCTGCTTAGTTTGGGGCTGGATAGAGCTGTGTGAAATGCCCATCACTATTTATTTATATTTATTATTATTCTCGCGACTTGAAGACCTCTTGGTTCACTATGGCCATATTTAAGCGTGCTCCATCTTCGAACACACGACACATCAGGCGAGTGAGTGATAAGCGCTTGGCTACCACCAACAAAAATGTGTGGTCGTTTAAGACTCAAAAACGCCGTAACGGCCACTTATTGAAAATCTAGAATCGAAATAGTTCTTGATCTGCAAGAACAAATCAATGTCTACCTTTCTATACTTTATACTAAAAAACTAGGGGAAATGAAATTACTCATTAGCCTATACATGGCTAGATTGTAATAATATTACTAGGGTATTAATAGATTTGTACAAAAGGGAACAAAAAAGTGGCACTCCGGGAATGCCGACCGAAGCGAAAGCTTGAATAAAAGCAGACTACGCTACAGATACTTATATACAGAGGTTTCGGTAACAGCAACAGTGCGCGAGTGCAATGGTTTTTTCCCATCTTAAATTATATACAGAAGTGTTGGTAACAGTAACAGTGTCGCGAGTTCAATGGTTTTTTCCCATCTCAAAAATGCTCAACGCACCTAAAGAAGTTTTCACTTCAAAAACTACTTTTTTGTGTACTACGCGAACAAAGCTGTAGATAGAATACTTACAGTACCAGATGGATAAGGCAGCTTCGCAACATACAGAGTATTGTGCAAATGACAATAGGAGATAGCGCTAAGACCTCCTTTGAACTGGAACTTGTGGTGGAACGCGCAACCTTCGGTTAGAGATATCATGTACGCTCGAACACTGCCGTCATAGCCCACTAGGAGCACTTCCCAGTTCCTGAAAGTTATAACACGCTAGTAATAGGTTGGGGAAAAAGTCTTTTCGCATTATATTAGGTTGGGGAAAAAGTTTCTTCGCATTTTTTAAGAAAATTCAAAACATTTTTTAATATATGTAGTTTATTTACATTTAACTGAAGTATGTAGGTACCATTTTGTTCGATAACTTTTTGCCATCTTGTAGGTAGGGACATGATCCCATTGCTATAGAAATTTTGGGACTTCTGATCAAAATACCGCGACAAGTGGTTTTGGCAGTCCTCTCGTAATGTTAACCTGACACTGCCTAAAGAATTCTGAAGAGACCAAAACAGGTGGAAATCTGAAGGTGCAAAGTCAGGACTATACGGCGGATGCATTAACACCTCCCAGCCAAACTCTCTTATTTTTTACTGAGTGGCTAAAGATGTGTGAAGTCTAGCGTTATCATGATGAAAAACCACACTCCTTCTGTTGATTAATTCCGTCCGCTTTCTCTCAACTTCTTGCTTTAATCTCATCAGTTGTTCGCAGTAGAGTTCAGAATCGATGGTCCTGCCTGGTGGTAACAGCTCATAATGAATAAAAACCCTTCCAATTCTACCACACACACAGCATCACCTTGTTGTGAGTTAACCCGGGTTTCGCCAGTCTGTGAAGCCTGACCGGCCTTTGACCACGACCTTTTTCGCACGTTCTTGTCGTACGTGATCCACTTTTCATCACCAGTTATCAGCTTCTTCAAAAATGGTTCGGTTTCATTACGTCGTAATAAAAAATCACAAATGAGTACACGGTTCATTAGGTTTTTTCAGTGAGCTCGTGGGGTACCCAAATATCGAGTTTTTTTGTGTACCCAGTTTTTTTCAAATGCGCCAAAACTGTTTTGTGGTCAATTCCCAGTTCTTCAGCTACGTCGTAACTACTGATATGCCGATCTTGCTCCACTTTTTCAAAAATGGCATCAATTTTATCCGTAATAGGGCGACCAGAGCGACGTGCATCTTTGACATCAAAATTTCTGGATTGAAAACGCTTAAACCAAATTTGTGCTATCCTCACAGAGACACTGCACTAGGTCCATAAACATCGCAAATTTATTTCGCGGCTTGCGTTGCATTTTTACCTTTTTTGTAGTAAAATTTTAAAATGAATCGTATTTCTTCATTAGATTGACTCATCTTTACAGTACGAAAAACAAATAAAAATCACACATTTTCCTAATTTGAATTTGGAATTATCTTCTTTCAAATTTAAACTTTGAATGATACCAAAACCAGCCAGTTACAAATAGTATAGCCAAAGAGATTTTATTACAAGTTCATACATACTAATAGGTTGGGGAAAAAGTCTTTTCGTATTATAGTATGTATGAACTTGTAATAAAATCTCTTTGGCAATACTATTTCTATCTGGCTGGTTTTGGTATCATTCAAAGTTTAAATTTTAAAGAAGATAATTCCAAATTCAAATTAGGAAAATGTGTGATTTTTATTTGTTATATATATATATATATATTTGGGTAAATCAGAAGTAAGACTTTAAAAAAAACAAATTGACAAAAAAAAACAAAATGACTCACGTGACCTCACACTATACACTAAACAAATAATCTTATAGTTCATAAAGTTGTTGTACCGCCGAGCACCACGAGAAAAGTGAGCTCGAACGTTTTTTTTTTTTTTTTTCGAATGGACTAATCTCGCTGTTGGCCTCTGAGGCCGTGACAGCTTAACCGAACTTTTGGCGAGCGCAGATGGCGCTCAGCCCAGTAAGTTTTTTAGGCAACTAGCGCAAGGGCACCACTTAGGTACGAACCTCGGCTTGGGCTGTTGCCGGGATGGGAATAGGAGAGAAACGCCCGGGTACATGTTTGTACCTCGTATAGGCGGCGACTGAAGGGATTCGTCGACCTCGCCGGCGAGATCGGTGTTTCTGTGAAGTGTTTACTCTGTCTGATGTAGATGACTCACCTTCCGCATTAGCGGAGGTGATTTCGTCATCCGGGTCTCCGAGAACGTGTCTCGGACGACGGAGGATTTTGTTGGCGGGCGAATCCAACGGGTAGACCGGAATGGTGTGCACCAAAGGGTTCGGATGATTAGAGGCATGTTCATAAAACCGCTTGGAAGCGAGCTTCATGAACCTGGCTATTGATTCTAATTTCATATCGCGATGTAGATCGTTATTGCGAAAGTACCAGGGCGAGCCTGAGGCTTTTCGCAAGAAGCGATTTTGAATAACCTGAATGGCACCAACTTTAGGAGAGTGGGCAAATACTACAGAGGAGTATGTCATGATGGGGCGAATGCACGCTTTGTAAAGGGTCACCTTATTTTTAAGGGACATTTTACTTTTCGCGCCTAGTAGTGAGGACAGTCGTCCTAGGGTGAACTTTGCCTGATTGCACCTCTTAGTGATGTGCAACCTAAAGGAGAGACGCCTATCGAGGATGACACCCAAGTATTTGGCTGATGGGGCCCAGCGAATGGGCTTGCCAAATAAGGAGATCGGTTTGGGAGTGAGGTTTCTCCGTGAGAAGAACACTGCTGTGCTCTTCGACGGGTTTACCTCGATCCGCCACTTGCGGAACCAAGTGGCTAATGAATGAAGGGCAGCCTGCAGCCTTATACCCACCCGATCAGGATTCCGATTGGATGTGTACAAGGCCGTGTCGTCTGCGTATAGGGCTATTTCCACTTGAGGAGTGCGGGGGATATCGCTGGTGTACAGCGTGAACAGGAGGGGGCCAAGAACGGAGCCTTGAGGGACTCCCGCTCTGACTGGTCTAGGACTAGAGAGAGTGCCTTCCACGGTGTAGCGAAAGCTGCGCCCTTGCAGGTAGTCTCGTAAGATGAGCACGAGTCTATCTGGGACTCCGAATTTAAAAAGCTTGTAAATCAAGCCATTGTGCCAGACTTTGTCGAAAGCTTTCGCTACATCGAGGAAGACGGCACCAGTATCTGCAGGCCAGGTACTTTGCCAATTGGAGAGGACATGCTCCGTTATGCGGAGCACCTGTTGTGGGCATGAGTGTTGGGCACGGAAGCCAAACTGCTCATCGGGAAGGAGTTTGAACTCATTGACATGAGCCCAGAGACGCTTCATTAGAAGACGCTCATATATCTTACCTAGACTATTGAGTAGACTAATGGGACGATAGCTAGTTGGGTCGTTTGCCTGTTTACTGGGCTTTCGGATGCCAATAACATTGGCTTCCTTCCAAGCATCAGGGAAGGTGCAAGTTTCCATGGCCGCATTGAAGATGCAGACTAGGATATGGATAAGGGGTACAGAGAACTGCTTGAGTACTCTGTTGGAAATGCCGTCAGGGCCGGAGGCTTTCTTTGGGTGCAGGGCCTTGATAGTGTCAAAGACTTCAGAGGGCTCAATCGGATCAAGTGGGGAAGTAGGGGGTCGGGAGGCTAAGCGGTCGACCTCGCTGTTCACCGTATGGAGGTGAACAGGGTCGACGGGTTCGAGACTGGGCGAGCATTGGGATTCGAGGGTTTCAGCCAGGAAGTCGGCTTTTTCCTCGTCTTCGAATGCTGGAGGGTGATTGGGTCGGATAAGGGGAGGCATCGGAGCGAGAGCGTCCGCTTTCATGGAGCGAGCTAACCTCCAGTAGGCCAGATGGCTAGGCTCGATCCCCGAGAGCAGGCTCTCCCATTCGCGATTGCGATGTTCTTTGATGCGCTCTCTCACCTCACGGTGCAGGGAGCGCATCAAGACTATTGTCGTTAGTGGGGCAGCGACTATGAAGTCTAACTGCAGCGTTAGCTTCAGTCATCAGCCGTCTGATATCATCTGGCAAGGGGCCCCGGTGGTCATCCACTACGGGCACCTGCTTTGATGAGTCTCTGACTGAGTTTGTGATATGTCTGGTAAGGGCGTCAACCGCTACCGTAATATCACCAGATGTCAGAATGACAGAAGGGATCCTATCTAAGTCAGTCGAGTGCGCAGACTTGAGAGCTTTCTCAAGTTTATGCCACTCTACCACCGTCTTGGTGGCAGGGGGCTGGTCAGTGGGAGGGCCGAGTAAGAGCATTACCGGTCTATGATCGGAATCTAGCTCATGAATAACTTCAATTAAGCACAGCCGGAGGGCTACGTTTTTGAGAAGAGCAATGTCAAGGAGCTCAGGAGGAGTAGAGGTAGGGAAGCGAGTCATGCCCCTAGGGGCAATTATGTCGAAATTAAGGGGTTCAACTAGGCTTTCTAGCTGTTTGCCTTTGGAGTTCGTCGTGGTACTATTCCACATGACGTTTTTGGCATTGAAGTCACCCGCCAAAATGACGGAGCTTCCTAGACTGAAAAGGGCTTGCAGGTCACTCTCGAATAGAGGTGAGCGAGGCTTGCCGGGAGGGACGTAGCAGGATGCAATAATGACCGAGGAATGCCCGGTCATTGCTAGCCTGCAGACAGAGGCTTCTATGTAGGTCAGAGGAGGGGGATCAAGAGGCATGCAATGTAAAGCCTTCTTGTAGTAAATGACCGTGCCGCCCTTTTGGGCTAGCAGTCTGTCGTTGCGTACGATTTGATAGTTGGGGATTTTAGGGTCCCGATGACCGGGCTTTAAATTAGTCTCTTGCACTAGCAAGATGTCTAGTTGGTGCCTATTCAGGAAATCTTGAATGATAAAACGTTGCCTTGAGAGGCCGTCAGCGTTGAAGAACGCTAGTGATATCGAACGGGGTTTTTTCCTTTCCTTTTGTACAACCATTTTGAAACCTAAAAGGGTTTGGAGGAGGGCGAAGCTGCCTTAACGGCTGCGAGAAGAGCTGAGTGCGCCTCAAGGGCGATCAGTTTTTCTATTGTGGAGTTAGCTTGCCTCAGTTTTTGTGCAAGCACGCGAACCTCGGCAAGATCAATGGAGGAGAACTCCATGATGAGGGCTAAGTCAGCAGCAAAATCCGACTTGCCCATTTTGGCAGGGGGGGCTGGCTCTGAGGAGCGCAGAGGGGGGGCCGTTGCCCTGAGGGCTAGGCTTGAGTAAGGTAAGGGCTTGGCCCATGCTGAGCCTTTGGGAGGTTGTGCCTCCTGCAAGGGCACCATAGTCAACTTAGGTGTTGCTTTGGTGTATTGTGGAGAAGGTCGGGGTTGACTCCTACGAGTCACCACCCTGCTGACCTTGGGCGCCGAAGGACAACCACGATAATTCGCGGTGTGTCCCACGGCACCACAAAGCACGCAGCTTGGCGGCTCGATGGTATCTTTGGTGCGGTTGCAGTCAGAGGTGCCATGGTCACCCAGGCACTTGACGCAACGGGGGCGGGCGTGGCAGTTTTTGGCCGAGTGGCCATATAATTGACACCTGTGACACTGGCTGGGAGTGCCATTTCGGTGGGGGGGTTCTACCCGGAGGCCGGAGAGGTTGTTGACCATCTTCAGGTTGAAGATGGCCTTTCCAGCCGGTGAGAGCTCTAGTACTACAAGTACTAGGTTGTAGGTGGTCTTACCGTTATGCATACGGTGGACCTTCTTGACCGGGAAGGACTGAGCCAGTAAATCTGCTTTAATGGATTCCGTGGAGTGCTCCGCAGGGAGGCCGCGGATCACCACACGAAGAAGCCTTTCGTCTTCGAGGGCATAGGTGTGATAGCCTATGTGCTCTTGACGTAGGAGGGAAGTGAGGCGACGATGGTCGTCTGAAGTGGGGAGTAGGACTTTAATAGCGTCCTTTGTGTTGCGGGCGTTTGTGAATGCGATCTTATTCTGATTACACAGATAGGAGACTCTGTCCCACTTTCCTTTTTCTCGGATGAAAAGAGGCGGGGGAGGCCTTTCCTTCCTCGCGGCAGTGGAAGCCGTGGGGGGAGAGGCGGGGCGGGCGGGCTGTGAGGCCGCGGAAGGGGTTGCCTTTTTGGCTGGGGGGGAAACAGGGGAGGAAACCCCCTTCGTCGAAGATGATTTCGTCGAAGAGGGCTTCTTCCTCTTACCACCCGCGACTAGCGTAAATTCTTCCTCAGAGTCGGAGGAAGACGAGTCAGATGCCTCCGCGGGAGGCGCGGGGCGTAGGAGGAGGTCGACTTCCATGTCGACCTCGGGGGAGGGTGGGTCCGGAGACTCCGGTGAATCTAAGTAGACTCTGCGAGGTGAGGCCTCGCGAGAGTCGGGCTTTTTTGAGGTAGAGGTAGAGGGAGGCGCAGAGGCAGGAGGTTGAGGGGAGGGGGCAGGCATGCGAGCCGCCGGCGGGGGTGCCTGAGGGGCTTGTTGAGGCTTCCGAACCTCGTTAGTGGCCTGAGGGGCCTGGGCAGGCTTGCGGGCCGCCGGGGGTGCCAGAGGGGCTTTCTGAGGCTTCCGGGCCTCGTTAGTGGCCTGAGGGGCCGGGGATGGCTTGCGAGCCGCTGGGGAGGCCAGTCCCTACCTACAAGTTGGCAAAAAGTTATCGAAGAAAATGGTACCTACATACTTTAGTTAAATGTAAATAAACTATATTAAAAAATGTATTGAATTTTCTTAAAAAATGCGAAGAAACTTTTTCCCCAACCTAATATACGCCAAGTAAAGACATTTGACACAGCACTATCTAGCGCTAAACTAAGTCAAGCTTAATTACTCATTACAACGGGTATTTATCGCGAATGTACCTTTTTTATTTGTTATCCCGACGTGAGTCCACCCGTGACCCGGCTGTTGCAATGCAACACAGCCGAAACGTCACGATAACAAATAAAAAAGGTACATACGCGATAAATACCCGTTTTAATCAGTAATTATGTACAGTGATCGCCAAAATTTGAAAAATACTAAGTCAAGCTTGTATTATGGGAACCAGATAACTGATACAATACTAATGTATATACTTTTTTTTGTAAATACATACTTGTAATATATAGATAAACAACCAGACCCGGAACAAATATCTTTAGGTCATATAAATATTTGTTCCGCGACAAGAATCGAACCCGCAACCTCCTGCGTCTCAGCCGGATCTTCACCCACGGTGCCACGGTGGTCGTCAATAAACACGTTTGTTTCCTTTTAATACAATTACTAGTAATTAGTGTTATCGATAGGTACTCGGCGCATCACTAACGGCTCCCTTAAAGGCTGCAAGAGCGAGCGAGATAGCAATATCATCGTCACTTGTCCCACGTTCTATGACCCCGTCTGCCAGGAGCGCTGACGTCTAGAATAGTATTTCGGCCCGATCTGAGATCTGAGATAGACGATAACCTTCCAAAGACCCATCTTTAGAAAATTATCTAATCTTCTTGTTTAATGTGTAGAGACAGTGGAATCTCCATATCTAGAAAACTAACCAACGTAAATATAATATACTTTGTTTTTGATTAAGTGGGTGTGTTTTTGACATTATTAATAATTATTAAGATAATTATTAAGGAGGATAAAGAAAGTGAAATAAAATATCAGATTGTATGGGGTGGCATATGAAAGAGTCGTTTTTAAACATTCAAAAATAGTAATTTTAGTGTTTAGAGTTAATTTAAGATGCTAAAGGATCACAAAGTGCTGAGACTATTTTTTTAGACATTAACTTATCTCACATAATTTTATCAGAAAATACTGGAAATGAAAATGAATAAAGAAAGATGTAAAGAGTTTTGTACAGGGTAGGGAACGCATCGACAATACCCCGGGTGTGACTGCTTACCATCAGGTGGGCCGTAAGCCTGTTACTCAACAAAAAACATAAAAAAAATCTTAGCAAAAAGTTTGAAGTTGTAAATAAACTAACCATTTAATTTCAGTGCTTTTTGCGGTAGTAGGCAAGAAAATAATATCAGCAATAGCATGAGCCATGTCAGTGCATTCCAAGCCCCCGGGCCTTGAGCATTCCTGAAACATTACAATGCTATTTATTTACTTATAGTAAAGCTCCATAAATAATGATAAGACAGCGGACAACATAACAAGTTCTTCTTATTTTATGCTGTTGACTCAAAAGTTCACAGGATAATACTTGAATTTTTTTTTGTTATTTAATAAATAATGCTGGACATTTCGCATATCCCTATCTAGCACCAACTAAGCAAACTTGTACTATTGGAACCAGATAACTGATATAATACTTACACACTTTTTTTGTAACTACATACCTACTTGTTTCTAATTTATAGAGAAACATCCAGAACCTGCAAATATCTGTAGATCATGCAAATATTTGCTCCTCGGCGGGAATCGACCACGTAATCTCCTGCGTCTCAGCCGGCTAATCAACCACTGCGCCACCGAGATTGTCCCAGTATATACTTAGATCATCATCATTTCCGCCTATTTGCAGCCATTCTTTCCGGTCCCTTGCAAGTCATATCCATTGTCACCAAGCTTCGTTTACAACGTCATTCGACCATCTTGGTCTTACATATACTTACATATTCAATAGTAAATAGTTTTGAAGCAGACAAGTCATAGAATTCCACATGACCAATCCCATATGCCAACACCAGAAATGCACAGTCAGGACTCCATTCCATCTTCCTCCACTGAGGATATGGATCTCTGGTCACTGTGGAAGATTAATAATGAGCCTTCATATTGTTATTGAATTGTATTGTTATTTTCATTGTTGGTATCACAGTATGTCTCTCAGTTCAGTGCAACTCATTGCAAAGGTTTCACTATTTTCTACTGATATTCTGGCAACTCTTCTACAGCTTGGATTTGCAATGAAAGCAACATCAATTGGTATCCACAAGATGGCAAAAGGAACCAAGATTGACATCATATTATTACTTAGCTTACATAACAGAGTAGTAGAGTTCCTTGTAAAAGCGCTCACCCGGGAAATACTACCACTGTATCTATTACTGCCGCTTAGCAGTATTGCTGTGTTTCAGTTTGAAGGGTAAGGTTGCTGGTTAAATTACAGGCTCATGAGACTATATACCTGTATGCCTTAAGTTGATAGGTAGTGCATTATAAGGCACGCTTCTAAGGTAAGTGACCTACGAGGCAATATTTAGTTATAGGCAATGGTTACCACTTAAAATGAGGTGGGCCATATGTTTGTTCCCCCTCCATGAAGTAGAAAACAAATGTATATTTTAACCAAAAATACCATCCTATTTAGAGTACCTACCTGTTGTTCTTGCAGCAATAGTGGCATAGTCAGATCTTTTAGTTCGGAACTCAAGTATGGTGTCAGTGAGAACTGCAATCACTTTGCCTTCATCTCCAAGAGCTATTTGCCATTTTTGTTGGCGTTCTTTGTGCCTGGAATTTCAGTAAATGAATAACACTTATTTAGAGTCGTGATAGTTTAAGTTTTGGAGAGCAGTATTAAAAATTATGCTAGTTAAAGCCTGTACTTATTTCTTTGTTTGATGTTTGAACTCAAATTGTAACAACTTCAAATACTTACGCAGTTATGCTGTCAAACAAAGTCTTCTTAGGCCCCAAATGCTTAAACCATCGTTTGAAAGAAGATATTTTCTCTGGTAAGAGACCATCAGTCTTTTGCTGAAAAGTACAAGTTAAACTCACTGTATCTGATTGAAAATGAGTGGTAAATATAAATACTGAATTTAAGATATCTCACAGCGTTTCTTTATAGTCAAAAACGCGGATAAATGAACAAAAACCGATAAATATGTTAGGTACTTACAATGTACTCCGGTTCTGGATTCCACTCACAATACACATACAATTCATGTAAAATAGCTTTGGATGGATCCATGGTGAAGATTATTAACTATTAACTGTTGATTATTTAACTAATTTCATTGAGTATTTATCACTTTTCCATTTAAATAAAATATCAATTTTATTGATTTTTGTCGTGTACAGCTGTGCGCATGTTATGACAAATGAATGACAGTAGTAACACATGATGTATCATGTTTTTCTGACGTACTTGAGTGACGGTACGCACAATAAGATTTTGACGTTTATGAATTTTAAACTTTGAGGTTAAAAAATGTTTGTGTGTCGCTACGCAATTCGCAGTTTTATTTTGTAATTATTTTAATTATACTGTAAATTATCAATGAATTCAAAGGTTTCCAGTGTACTTTGCTAATTCGCCTATCATGAGTTTCATTAACAATTTGTATCAAAAGGTAAACAATTTTCTGACCTATTTACTATCTTTGTATTCAAAATAAATTATTGATTTTACCTTTCTATTTAGAGTGTGGCTGAAAATGAGAGGAACCTTCTTTTCTGGGAAGATTATCTCAACAATCTGAAAGCGTTGGACTTCAATGTATATGCTGAGAAACTGAAAGTTCCAGTCCTCGTGCCAATTGGAAGTAGAATACTCTTTAGGGGAGAGCTGAAGCATACAAACGAAGTTACTGTAGCACTTGGAGCTGACTACTTCGCCAAATGTTCAATAGCGCAGGCTGAGGTGCTGAGGCAACACAGGATAAAAGGTGATGCTTACAAGTAAATTTTTGAAAAATTAAAACATCGAATCTCTCATCGAGTTGGCTGCACCCATTTCCACCACACACAGCTAATCTACTAATAATCTTACGAACACTTTTCAAATAAAAAAAACTGCATTGTAGTCAGTTCTTCCATTTAAAAGCTGTAATATCACACTTAGATAGACAAAAGCCTTCAAATGTGTAAAGCCTTTTTTGCATTGGAGGTTAGAAACTGCCACATAAAGCAGCTTGCTGGTGTACTTCTCCACACTTGTGGCAAGGTCCAAAAATCCATAATATCTGAGCTGACCTTAATTTGTATTTGTTTACCTAGGGACAAAGAAACAACCAATAAAAATTGATGTCAAGGTATAATAAATAATCCACCACTTCTGTTTTTAGATGCGGGATCAAAACTAGACTCATTTAGAAAAGAAAAAGAATATTTGGAAAATCAGATTTCATTCACCCAACATAACCTATTTGAAAAGGAAGGCCAAGAAATAGTTGAAGTTTACACAGAAGAAGAGGACAAAGCATGGAGACAACACCATAAAGAAAACATGAGAAAGTACAAGCAAGGGAAAGCAAAAGAGGAAGAGGAACCTAAAGTTGAGATAACTGATGAAGAGCTATGGAATAGACTGGAAGAACTTGAACTAGAAGAAGAATTAGAAAATGAACTATTAGATAACTACAATGAAATTGGTGACAAAAGGAAAGAAAACTCGTTTTTAGTCAATGAGAAAAAAGTTTTGCTTAACACATACATGGAAGAAAAATCAAAAACAAGTATAGCTGACAAAAGTAATGATAAACTACCTCAAATTAATGATAACAAGACTGCAACAGACAATACAATTAATGGTCTAATAGATGTTAAAGTAACAGAGGCAAATGATACAAAATCGAATTTAAATTTACTGCAACAAGTACTAGATAAACAGAATCAACTAGAAGATAAACTGCTTGAACTTAAGAATAAAGACAGAGCACCTAGTAAAACTGAAAAGGATTTGATGTCAAGACTTGATGAAATGGAGCAACTTGATGAACTTGAAGATGAAATGGACAGATTAGATGATATCCTAGAAACAGAAGATGTAGATTCAGAAGATGATAAAATAACCAACTCTTCATGCATAACAAAACCAACAAAATTGAAGAAGAGTATATCTTTTGCTGATGAGGTAGAGGATTCCAATGAAACTTTAGAAATAACATTCAAACACAGTGAAGTTGAACCAGAACATGCCCCCTACGATCTAAAGGAAGGAATTTTAAAGCCAAGTGATATCTATACAGCTCACTCTAGTCTTTTTAATAGCAAACCAATCACAATTCTCAAAAAGTCGAAGATTGATTCAGATTTTGTGGAAGAATATTTACCAAAGAAACAAGTTACAATCAATAATTTATTGACGTCAGAATGTTGGGTCCCGCTCGCTAGGGATTTGGATTCAGCTGTAGATAACTCTGAAATGGATGTGTTCCCTGTAAAAGAGACAATTGTTGTGAAGAATGTTATGGAAAATCCAGTGGATAATCGAAAAAAGATAGATACAGATGCCAGACCTACAAGCCTCTTCAAGAAAAAAAGAATGCAGAACAAATCTTGACAATAAGTATTCAATAAATATACAAGAGCTTAAGATTGTTTTTTATTCAACTTTAAACCGTACAAAAATTTATATTTTATACCATTGAGATTTTTAACCATTTTTATAGTTGCTTATTTTGTATTGTATTTTAATTTGTGTACTAGGATAAGATAGATAGATAGATAATTTGTATTTTAGGTTTATAGTATGTTTTTAGATTTTTATAGATGCACCGCCGTCATGTGATAAATTATAATTCTGTCCATACAAAGGTTGTCTGGAAGAGATCGCTTTTAGCGATAAGACTGCCCATTGTACTAAATCTATTTGTAAAAATTATGTTTGGTATTTTACTTTAGTGCACAATAAAGAGTTATCTTTTTACACGGTAAGTAGCTCGATAACTTACGCAAGATAAAACTACTACGAGGACTACCCCTTTCAATACAAATTGGTGAAATATGGCGTACGTAAATGCTCTCGCTTGCTCTTCCGCTCTCTGTGAGCTACCTACTTTCTGAAGCAACCTGCGTGCGATGTACTACGCGTGACGGAATGTCTCATGTCTACATAATATTATATTCTCTGGTCTCATGTAGAAAATCAGGGGAAAGTCGGAACTATAAAAATTCATGAACGCAGCTTTTTTAACAGCTGATTTTTGACAATGACAAGTAGTAGAGCCGACAGAAGAGTTGACGTTAATATTTTTAGGTTAAGTTGTATTGTTGTGATTTCGTAAATTCACATAATTAATGTTATAAAAAGATTAATTTCTGTATAAAACACGATGCTGTCTCGGAATTGGCGTCAGCTATGCCGGCATTATTCACAGGCCACCACTTTTAGAACTACAGAATGTTCTCCCGTAAGTAACCTATTGATATATCAGGTCTTTACCTATGAAATTGCCGTTTTGTATGGAATAAGTGAAAGAACTTATTTTTTTAAACTTTTTTATTTCTGTTATTCAAAGTAATCACCCATGCAATCGACGCATCTTTGCCAACGCATTGGCAGTTTATTGATGCCCTTCTTGTAAAAATCAGCTGGACGGGAGGCAACAAACTCTTCAAAGGCATTTTGTACTACCCTCTCGGGGATTGAATTTTTTACCCACTAAAAAGTTGTCTAAATTTTGGGAAAAGTAATATTCAGAAGGTGCAAGGTCTGGTGAGTACGGCGGATGAGGGAGTGCTTCCAACCCCAGCTCTTGCAGCTTGGAGACTGTCTGTTGTGCAGTATGGGGTCGCGCGTTGTCTTGAAGGAGCAGTGGGGACGACCGATTGACCAAAGCTGGTTGCCGATGTGCAAGCTTCTCCATCATTGTCTCCAGTTCTTCACAGTACACATCTGCAGTAATGCTCATGCCGTTTTGTATAAAGTTGTGGTGAATCACACCCGCACTAGACCACCAAACAGTGACCATCACCTTTTTAGGGATCAGTTTTGGTTTAGGGCATTGCTTTGGTGCTGAACCAGGATCTAACCAACTTGCTGAGCGCTTTCGATTGTCGAACAGAATCCATTTTTCATCGCACATAACAATTCGGTTCAAAATTCCTTCATTTCTTTGCCTAATGAGCAGCGCGAGGCAGGTCTCGACACGTATGTTGCGCTGGCGATCGTTAAGTTCGTGGGGCACCCATCTATCAAGTTTTTTTACCTTGCCTATTTGTAGCAAATGGATCAAAATTGTTTTGATGCTAACATCAAAAGCTGTTGCTAGCTCAGCTGTAGATTGAGTTTCGTCAGCTTTCACAATCGCCTTTAATTCATCATTGGTGACCAGTCTCCGGACGACCACAAGCTTCATTTTTTATAGTCAAAATTTCCAGAACGGAACCGGAAAAATCAATAACGGGTTGTGAGTTCGTTTGTACAGTTCTCTCCGTAAACGTTTTTGATGTTATGTGCCGTTTGTGTCGCGTTGGTGCCACGACGGAACTCATATTCCATAATTACACGAATTTTTAAAGTATCCATTATGACGAAAAATGTTCAAATGTAATGAAAATACAACGCTAATCAATAAACAAAAGACTTGAGTTTGTAAAAAGAATGTCATGTTTTTAAAACAAAATTAATTTGAATTTAGAATACAAAGCCATTCCAAACTTTTATTCTATTTGAAATGACCAGTACTGAAGAACGGCAATTTCATAGGTAAAGACCTATTATTAAAGTGAGTTCTTATTTTTATTTGCAGATTTGTTTCAATAGCAGAAGCTGTTTCTAATTAAGTTTATTCAACACAACATTAATTAAATATATTCACTAAAGGGTCATTTTGAACGTCTGTTTCTCTACAACCCAAGCAGTAAAGAAATAATACTGACTGTTCTTTATGATCCCAAGTGATAGTAAAAGCGATACTTGACAATGAATCTTTGATAAATTTTTTTCATTTCATCTATTCCACTGGGGCTTTAAAATTTTAAAATACTTTTATAATAATTTAAATTACATTTTCCAGGCTCAACAAAATGAAAAGCAAATAGGTCTCTTCTACACTGTCCAGCCAGAAACATGCAAGCAGCTATTTGCCCACGGGGGCTTCCCTAAGAGCTTCACAAAACAGGCCAAGACCTTCACAGAGACCACCATCATGGTTCGACAGCCTGCTCTAGATATCATCAACTGCATCAAGCATACTGATATGGACAAACCAGTTATCAGATATGTATTATGTATCCTTTTCACAAAAAATCTGAAGCTGTTGCATTTATCAAATTATTAAACTTGAAGCGTTTCTTATATTGTCCTAGGTGTTCTGCTGCGTAGCCGGTAGGCCGGGCGATGAATATGAAACAGCAGTATGATTTACGGAGTTTAATGAGGATAGTAGATAGTTACAGACGTTAGAAGGAAGAATGAAACGATACAGTACAATACAAATTAAATGAAGTGATGCGATATGAATTATACTTTAGAATTAGCGAGTAAAAGGCGCGAGCGGCTGAGCAAGAGCGGTACGTGTTCCCCGTCGCGAGGCGCTAGGCGAGTGTGACCGCGTCGCCGGCGCAAGTGCGCTCCGTAGATCTCCTCCGTCGCGTCCCGCGCCGAACCCCGCAGCGCAGGGTCGCACTAAGGGGACGGACTCGGTGTATCGAGGATGACGCCACAAACTTATCTAAGAATGGAAGAAACCCCAGCCCCTGACTCACACAATTAATATTAAGATCATGTTAATATATATCTCACAAGCTGTCTATTTTTCCCCAAAAAGGTCTCAGTTTCCTTGGGTAGTACAACACAGAGTACAAACCCAAACATCAGTTGTATAATAAAAAAACAAATTATGTTCAATAATTACCTTAACATGAATTCAGATGGTGAGAAAGGAGTTGGTAAATCAATAACAATGGCACATCTTCTCCACTATGCACATGAACAAGGATACCTGATAGTCCATATACCCTGGGGTAAGATTTATCCTGATTTATTAATTATTGTTCTCCCTCTGAAAGATCCATCCATTTTTATTTTAATGTCAAGTTAACATAAATTTTCTGTACAATAATAAATAATTGTAAATGAATGACACAATAATAAATAAAAATATATTTCTATTTATTTTATTTTATTAGTGAACTTACTGGTTTGACTAGAAAAACTATTTATAAATTAAATTGAATGATTTCTAGCTTTAACTTTCCTTTTGTACTGATTGTTTTATTTGGTACATTAAATAATATTTTATCTATTTAATCCTTAAAGTCTTTTTTTATTTATCTTTAAAATTTATCTTCTTCAGTCTTTACAATAAATTGTTAATTTTTTTAGTATCTGAGTGGCTGAGACGTGTACAGAGGCACAAAGAGATGTCGAACTCCACAACTCGCGAGGGCTTCGTAGACCTGCCGCTAGATGCCGCCGCCTGGCTGCTGCACTTCAAGACACAGAACCAAGCATTATTGAAGAACCCAGAGGTAACCATTTTTAAAATACTTTTCTGTATAAGTGTCTGTTCGTAAGCTCACATACTCTGCTACACATCGGCGTAGCTTAGTAGGGGCGGCAGGACCAGCCCGCCCCGGGCGGCACCTTTAGGGGGCGGCAAAATTTCACAATAAATAATATCCTATAGATATTTGAACCATTTCATATTTTAGCAGTTACAATTCGGACCGATCGAAATGAGCATGGAATTTTTAATTCCTAGTACATACATAGTCTTAAATCAGAACACCTAAATAAGAGGGCGGCAAAATTTTCCTCCGCCCCGGGCGGCTGACACCCATGCTATGCTACTGCTGCCACAGTTTGACCTTTTTTTTATACCACCTGGAGATGGAACAAGCCTATGACCAACCTGATGTTAAGTGGTAACCATCACCTATAACAAAGTATAGCCCAGTAGGTCACGCATCTTAGAATCTTCATTAAAGCTCAATCATGTACGATAAGGCGGGGTAATGTAGGTATATACACACTACTGGTTGGGGGTCGCGAACTGGGTATAACCATAGATTCTATGGCATAGAATATAGAAGTTTGTGGTACCTTTGCTTGAACGTGCAATGAAAGGGAAGAGGTAAGTCTTCAAAAAGATGGTTTGTAGACTTTTTCTACAAAACAGAAAACCGCCTACAGGACACTTAAAAAAAAATCCTCAAATCTGCTGCCCTAAGCTCAAGCCTACTGGTAAATTCGCCACTGCTGACGGCCCCCATTGAGGTGCATTGCACCCTACTGTAGTGATCCAGTCTCGATGACGCACATACATCGGAATCCATCTCACAGTCATCTACTGCGTGGGCATGTTGAGTTAGCGACCCATCTACTAAAAAGCCTAAAAAAAACTATTTTTTAGGCTCGTAGATCTTTAGTCATGAGGCAGATATATATTTTACTCAAACCTGTTTTTGATAAGACTTTCTAAAACACTATGAGGTTTTATCATCACTTTTTCAATACAGGAGTCCGTTTACGAAATGTAAAGCTTTGAAGTGGCCAATCACGTAGTCATGTGTGTTGTGCGTGGTCCGACATTTTAAATTTGTTTTCAGTTGAAAATAAGCAAGGAGTATAGATGGAGCAAACGCGAGCTAACAGAAGCGGGTGCGCCGCTCTCCGCGCTGGTGGAGCATGGCATAGCGCGCGTGAAGTACGCCTGTGACGTCATCGACGCGCTCGTCTATGAGATCAAGGCGTTGTCTGAGAGTAAAGTGTGAGTTGACTTAGTTAAGCAAGATGCGCAAGCGCAACTATGTCTGGTCGTATTTAGTGCTTAAATATGTTTAAGGTAGTTGTCAAATCATACAAATGCGTTAACTACTGGAATTTTCAACTTAGTGTTTCTGTGGCATTTAGGTATGTGCAAAACCTTTGTGGCAAGTTAAAATGTCGGTCCTAGATATATTAGGGGGCGTCCATTAATTTTACGTGAGACGTTTTTGACGATTTTTTGACCCCCCTCCCCTCTGATGTGATGCTGCCAGATTTGTTTTGACCCCCTCCCCCTTCCAGTTATCTCACGTGAGATGTTGTTTTTGAGATTATATTTTATTTATTAAAAAAAAACACATTTGGCTTCATTATTTCAAGATTGCTTCTCTCGTAATCTCGATTTAAAGTGATAAAATTAATAAATTAAATTACGTGAGCCGAGACCCCCTCTCCCCCACGTGAGATTCAGCTAGACCCCCTTCCGCCCCTGAACACCTCACGTAATTAATGGACGGCCCCAAAGCCATCAAGCCATATACTAGGTCATAGACTTAAGGTCAAAAATAGCCTGCAGCGGAATCACCGTAGTTTTAGTTAAATTCTGGTACATAATAAAACTGTTTATAATTTTAGATGCAAAACATTTGTGGCAGTAGATGGGTTCAACAGTTTCTACTACCCCCTGACGCGACTGTACACGCCCACCAAGAAGAAAGTAACTCCTGATGAAGTTACACTCACCACTTCTATTCTGGAGCTCACTAAAAATGATTGGGTAAGAGAAATATCCTTATTTAAGTAAATATAAGGTGGTCTAAAATATACCCTGTATATGCACATATTAGACTCTAAACAGTGATAGACAAAAAAAAATCCTCACCATTAAGCTGATTAGTTTATGCATGAAAGTACAACTCTTAAAGATCTCTTTAACATATTAAGGATGTTACAAACAGCTGAAAGTTCTCAAATATAATATCATGGGGTATTCCCAGATACCCCTGGGTGTGAGGAATTTCAACTTTATGTAGACGTTTTTGTTTCGCCCACACTCACCTCTAATATTATTATTACTTGCTAGAATTTGGATTGGCCTTATGTGGGAAGTGATAAGAGCAGAAGCTCTGTACTCAAATCTAATCTGACGCTCAAATATAGATTTTTGCCAGTTCTTTATTCAAAAATACAACCCTGAGTCCTTGAGTATAATAATAGAATATAGGCCTAAAGACACTTGCGGCGCGTAGTGCGAGGCGAGACGGGTTCGGTGTGGATCGCACTCACCCTGATGAAGGTTCACGAATTTAACCGAAACATTGTCGGTCATAATCATAACACCGATAAAACGTTACTACGTGATAAAACCCGTATTTATACCTTTGTTTATATACAACCTTACCACCTTACCACCACCTTATAACAATGTTAGATATACATATGTAGATACATAATTCTTTGAAATTAAATTAATTTGCTAGAAGTTTATTTCACTAATAAAATAATACATTATGCGAATTATATAGTTAATTGATTAATGGCGGGTTCCTATATCCGTCGGTAACCAGCTACGACTCGTTTCTCCTTGAAAACGTGTAAAAGTTTGACACTTTTTCAAGAAGATACGAGTCGTCGGTTACCGACGGATATAGGAACCCATAAGTCTAGCAGCTTCTAAAAGTTCCGATTCTTAGATTCAACTCAGTACTTACAAAAATTCCAAAGATATATGTCACAGTGGCGCCCACATTTCATTCTGTAACATACAACTTTTTTGCTTTCAGACCAATGGCGTTGTAGTAGTTTCTGCGGATCAATTGGCTGTGCCTGAAGATCGCCAAGAGAGCTACCTGCCTAAATATTTGCTTTACAAAAAGGTAATCTATAATTATCTAATGTTTTAATGCACCAGAATGTCCACTAACAGAAACAAATGGCGAGATATCGTGAACAATGTTACATTAGCCCCCAAAAATAACGATACAATATGCGACCACGACTGCTCTGTTAGGTGTTACAATTGAGTAGAAGATAATCTAGATTATCTACATTATTTTCTACTCAGATTTTTCCTATAAATAAGAGTATAATAATTGCTGTGTTATTTATGAAGTTCTTAACAAACTTAAATAGAGGGAGAACCTACTTAGGATGACACTCCTTAGTCACAGTAGCTACAAACAAGAATCGAACTGAACCTACCTAGCTACTTGTCTCCATAACTGTTGTGCCCAACAGAGTCCATAATTGTACCATGCATTTGTACCTAATACCTATTATTTCATTTTTCACAGGGCTTTGAGCACTTAGATCCCTTTGTCCCCGTAGAAGTAGGAAGATATTCAGAAAAGGAGTTCCTGAGCTGTGCCAGCTACTACAGAGATAGGCTGTGGCTACGAGGACCCCCTGAAATTGAGTCAGAACTTAAGTTCACCAGTGCCTGCAACCCTTATAGGTTTATGGAACAGTGTGCACCATTGTAATTTTAACATTGTATTATAGTTAATTCTTAAATATGTGCTGGTTTTTTTTGTAGGTATCATAAATGAAAAACAATTCAAGGTAGTCTGAAGACTATTAATGCACAATAAAACAAGTTTTCCTCTAGAATATCCATTAAGTACAAATAGAAATTTATAAATAAAAATGAGCAGATGATTTAAATATATTTATTTTGCTGAACATAATATCTACAGAGGTACTCTTAGCTTATTCATAACTTAGACATCATAGCCGACAAAGTGACGCTTGCCAATGCATTCTCCAATGTAGAACCAGAAGAGTACTTCAGCACCAATAAGGGTGTTTACAGTCGCCTGCTTCAGAGTCTGGTCCTTCCAGGCACCAGTCTTGGCGCTGTGGACGAGCTTGCTAAGTCCAGCCTTAATCTGGGGGATCTCGCTCATCTTGGGCGGGGCCAGTTCGACGCGGGCATACTTCATGAAGATGTTGAACTTGGGACGAGCCTGAGCAAGTGCCGCTGAAAATAAAAATACAGATGATAGCCTGTTCAGTTAACTGCATGGACAATGCTCATTCAATACTGTGCTGATTCTACACTATTTCCTGGTAAAGGATGATAGTTCTCGGGCTAAAGAACTCTAGGACCTTGGAGATGTGTAAGATAACCCGTAAACTTGACGGTAATGAGAATTACATAACTGAGAGCATAACCAAAACATTTATAGTAGTATTATGGGTTACTTACAGCTGATGAGCGACGGCAATTTAGCGGCTGCTGCCATTTTATTAGTTAATCAAAACAAATGAATACGTAGCAGCAACTTAAATCGAATTTTTCGATTTTGGAATTGAAAAAGGAATGGCTGTCGGCTGACTGACTGACGGCAGTGGCGTTCAGTCTGTCACTTCACTGAAATTAAACGTCAAAAATTATTTAGATAGTGATGTCCCGAGGCCGCCGTATGAACGGTAGGTGCACAAACAATAATATCCGGTGTTTCTACCTCGACTAAAATATTTTTAGCGTGCAATATGATTTTAAATTATGGCAGCATTGTATGCAACGTCGATATTTTCTGTCATTCTGTCGGTCCTGTCCTGTCAAAATAGATGATTTGTCTTGTCAAGTCAAGAGGGTATGGGTAGAGTGGGTGGAATTATCTTACCGGCACTAAAAAGGAATTCTATGGTTAATCTATTCAATAAATTAGAAGTTTGAAAATAAAAGAAAGCCAGTCTTAATTTATTAAAACAAAGAGATGCATTTCCATGGTATGATTTCGTATTTTAATTTCTTGTAACCTGTCCACTGATCAAGCCTGTTTTACCTTCGGTTTTCCTTAACTTTTAATACAAACACATTATTTAACTTAATAAATTCATTTTTCTGTTACCTTTTCTATCGTATAAAACACTACCTTAGATATCTGCTGTAATTCTAAGGTGTTCTAAGTTAGGGACACGTCATTGTTGTGCTAGCGATGCTGCGCCGGCCTTTAATTGCATTTGAGGTTGCGAACTACTTTAAAAACAATATATTACCATCCTTTACTCTTAAATTGAAACAAAAACAAAAAATAGGTAACCATTATCTTACCTCAATAACTTACACCTTTGATTAAATCTAGCCTAACAGCTACAGACCTAGCTCCATTCTACATTTCTGTATAAATATTTTTCTGTGGTTCCAGCTCTATTCCTCCTACTACTAAGTACACTAGCACTAAGCAATGGCAATGGCAACACACTGCAAGGCACAATAGATGTGAAGAGACTGCAGAACATCCTACAGGACAGTACTAAGAGCAAGGATATCTCTACCCTGTACCATGCTGTTAAAGGCTTGAAAATCTTGAATGCGAATCTACCTAATATCTGTGAGGTAAGAATAATATTAATATAAGAAATAAAACATTCAAAACCACCATACAAAAAACAAACAAAAGAAAAAAAAACAATAACTTATCACATAAGCACTAACAAACTTGTATTACTAGGTGTAAAGAACTTTTAAAAGTTGTGTAGGGATGAATTGGCACTCAGCTCAGTGCGATGCTAGGTATGTTAATATGCCACGGTGCTGGTCTTCTTCAGAGTCCAGTTTAGTTATATAATATCTTATTGTACTCCCATCTAAAATTTTGCCTAAGACTACAGCAGCTGAATTCTTTACCTATCTAGAGCTGCAACTTGCCACCAGCCGCTGTATAAACTAATCAGGAGTCACCTACTTTTAAAATCACATCTCTAACATCAAAGAGCTCAAGCATCATTTTTATGTTTGTTTCTTTTGTGGTGTACAATTAAGTATTTTTCATTAATTTAAAGGTTTGCTGGAAGAAAACTTTTCTTAGGGCTTGCCTTTGTACATGCCCTCTACATCTGTATTTTTTGATTATATTTTCTTGTGTACATTAAAGAATAAGACAGAAAACACACATCTTTCCTTAACTTTTATTCTGTTAATTGATTGATATTGAACAGAAACCAGTGTATTTATAAACAGCAACAATACTAAACTTTCTTGTTTCAGGAGCTCAAAACAATTAAGTATGATCTCAAAAACATTGAACAAGTGTTCTATCTCACCAATGCTGCTGTCCTCACTGGCTGTCAGAACTCCCTGAAGCCTGAAGTACTGGGTGCTGCTGCACAGGTCCTAGATAAGAAGGATGTGACTATCCCCGAGTTGTATTATGCTGTTTACTCTCTGAAGGCTTTAGGAAAAGGCTCTGCTTATGATAAGGAAGATGCCTTGAAAAACCTTATACAGTTGCTCAAAAAAGATGACTCTCCAGTTAAGTAAGTTAATGTACTCTGTATTTAAATAGATTAACCAGTTGGCTCCCGGCAGACACAATGTTGAGCTAGACATGGTTCAATATAGCTACTATCCTGAATTTTGATAGGGTAAGCAACTTAGTGCCTATTCACACGGCGTATTTTAAACGCGCAAGTGACGCACGTACAAACTTGGTCAGCGCGTTAGAATCAATACAAATACTGCAATCTGCTTTTGGGCCTCTACATCGCTGAAAGTCGGCCGTGTGCATAAGCCCTAAGATGCTCATAAATAATAAATGAACACTCAATACCTCATGTTCTTCCACACTAACTGGCAGTAAACAAGAGATGCCTATACCCAGCAGTGGGTGATTCTGGGCTGAGATGGTGATGAATCTTTTAGCAACATAATCTGTTTGGCATATGCCTCTCCTTATTTTTTCCATTTCTTACGGTTCCATGCCAGTCTGGTGTTCCAGCGACCACCACTTTGTCCACTCATTGGTTGTATTAACCTCGTATTATTAATCCTGGGATGCCATGTGGTGTGAATATTTTCCTTTAATTAATACCAATGTATTTACCCAGCTATGGCTACGTATTTGCGCTGTGCGAACACATGGGCTGCGGCGCGTGGACCACTCAGCACGCCGAGGGCGTCCTATTAGCGGCTGACGAAACTGACTCCAAGGTGCTCCACTTTGAAGGAGGCCTACCCGTCACTTCTCTGCTGCTGACCACCATCACAAGGTACTTTTACTGTTTATAGGCATATTAGAACACCACAATGTCTCAACACCTTTTGGTTCAATTATACGATTAGTCCATTCAAAAGTTACATTTGGGGTTGCGTTTTTTAGAGGACGCAATTTTATTTTTTTGATGTGTAGGGGGGGTCAGTGTAAAGCTAAAACCAAGTTTGTGGGGTCGCCACCCTTGTCCCACGGCCGCCATCTTGAAAATAGGGGTTGAAATTGTTTTTACGATATATCTCTTAAACTATTAATTTGATTAAAAAAATTTGTTCACATTTTTTGTTGCAAATTAAATTCTCTACAACTTTGGTCCAGTAACTTTTTGTCGTAGAACTATAAATAAAAAAGTTATAAGCGAAAATGTTCAGAAATTCGAGAAAAAAAATTATATTTTTCGATATAACTTTTTTTTAATATTTTACGAAAAAATTATATCAGACCATTTTTGTAGATCGTTTTTTGATGAACAGCTTTTATTCGCAACATTTTTTCATTAAGTCAATAGCTAAGGTTTTACAGCGCTCCGAAGTGAGTACTATTTTTCAGTACTCTTAACTATACCTATATTATACGTGTGTACTAATAATGTGTTATCAGTTATTGTTGTATTTTTTTTTATTATGTTATTATAATTTTTTTAATTACAAATTTTGCAATATTATTAATAATTAATTATTGACTCTTTTCCCCCCACCCACGACGCGTTTTTTTTACGTGGTATCCCCAATAGGCATAATCCACGGTGATTTTCTAAATTAGAACTACTCCGTCCTCAGTCTTTTCGATGGACCAGGCTGCGGCTCAGCATCTGATCGGCTTTCTGAATTAAATATCAGTGGGAGAACTGGAGAAGGAAGGGGTTTTAATGTCGGCGGTTCATCATCAAAGTCATTTTCATGTATTAATTCTGAGAGTTCCATTACGTTGCTGCAAGTCTCTCCAGAACAATGGAAGCACACTGCAGAACATTTTAGCCCTGCTTTTTGACATCCACACATCGCCAACATCAACACAATATTATTAGCTATTCTTACAATAAGAGAGGTTAGGAATAATAATAATAATAGCAGGCAGCTGTTCTTTTGTTCCCTCATGGTCACTTGGGTATTTTCTACCTGAACAGTATATTCTCGGTAACGGCCATCAGATTTAAAATTATTTTAAAAATCAATAATTGTAAAATCCTGTAATGGAGTGGAAAAGAGTCAATAATTAATTATTAATAATATTGCAAAATTTGTAATTAATAAAATTATAATAGCAAAATTAAAAAAAAAAAAACAATAACTGATGACACATTATTAGTACACACGTATAATATAGGTATAGTTAAGAGTATTCAAAAATAGTACTCACTTCGGAGCGCTGAAAAACCTTAGCTATTGACTTAATGAAAAAATGTTGCGAATAAAAGTTGTTCCTCAAAAAACGATCTACGAAAATGGTCTGATATAATTTTTTCGTAAAATGATAAAAAAGTTATATCGAAAAATATAATTTTATTTCTCGAATTTCTGCACATTTTCGCTTATAACTTTTTTATTTATAGTTCTAAGACAAAAAGTTACAGGACCAAAGTTGTAGAGTATTTAATTTGCAACAAAAAATGTGAACAATTTTTTTTTTATCAAATTAATAGTTTAAGAGATATATCGTAAAAACCATTTCAACCCCTATTTTCAAGATGGCGGCCGTGGGACAAGGGTGGCGACCCCACAAACTTGGTTTTAGCTTTACACTGACCCCCCCTACACATCAAAAAAATAAAATTGCGTCCTCTAAAAAACGCAAGGTAAGGCCTAAAAAATGTAACATTTCAATGGACTAGATACGATGAGTGGGAAACTTGCGCTATAGCCGCTCCTTGCAAACTACTTTTAATTATTTATTAACAGACTTCAAAAAAAGGAAGAGATTGTGGATTCAGTTGTTTTTTTTTATTTTATATTTGTTAGGTACCTCAAACGCCGTCATTTAACAACCGATTTGGAAAATTCTTTTTTTATTTGAAAGGATACACTTTCAGATTGTTCCAATAGAAATTTTACCAAAATCGGTTCAGTAGTTGGATTTTAAATCAATATTGTACGGTTTTGCAAACCGCGTTGTTATGCAGTTCCACATGTCAGCAGTTTATGCTATAACGTGGTTTTATGGCTGTTTTTCGGCAGTCGCTAATGATCATCAAAAACGACAGTAAACCGTGAGACTGCGTCGCTTACTGGTAACCCCTATAATGTTTAAAGATTGAAAAAAAATTTGTAGAAGGAAGCTTTCCAAAAAGATTGTTTATTAATATGATAGAAAAATATAGATTTTATATAAACACACGACGTGTAATACAAACTTTTTTGAAATCATTGTTTAAAAATGTTTTATTTCAATGTTTAAACATACAGGGGGTTAGTTGTTAGTGATGCTGTATGTACAAAGGTTTGTTTAAGTGATTAATCATAATAAAACCAAAAGTTTATATAAAGGAAAAACTATCTCTTTATTGCACCAAATAAAGAAATATTAAAGAGAAATATGTACATGTTATCTGAAATGGGTAGGTACTTAGGTATTAATCTTGAGGATGATATTTGTTTATGTGGCATTTCAAAAGCCACTTCCTCGCAAATATGTTTCTACAATGATCACAAGAGAATCTTTTGATATTTAAATGTTTTGTTTCTATGTGCATCAGCAAACCGTTTTTGCCTTTGTATTTGTTGGAACATAAATCACATTCAAATTTTCTTTCATATAAATTCTTATTTTTTTTTTTAAGTGTTCCTTCACATTTCTTTTCGTGTTGCTTTAAATCCCACCTCCTTACAAATCCCTGTTTACATTTTCCACAAAAGAAATCTTTTATATTTAAATGTTTATCTACTATGTGAATCCTTAAGCTGTATTTTTTTGTGTATTTCTTGGAACACAAGTCGCATTCTAATAATGGTTTTTTGGCATGACCCATGTGTAACTTGATATGTCTGTTAAGACATGTTTTAGTACTAAAAGTTCTTTGGCAAATATCACATATTATACTTGTTGTTGTTTTTACGTTTTGTTTATTTTTTATTTTTTTTTGTTTTTTCATTTTATTGAGATTATTTGGACATTGATATTTCTCATGGCGGTTACAATTAGATTTATCAGTAAATATTTTGCTGCAATACTTACATACTATTCTATATTTTTGTGCCTCCAAATCATCATATGAATGTTTGCTTAAATAGTGATACTGAAGGTACTCATTTGTCTTATAAGTGTTTCTGCATTTATTGCATTTGAATAAAGCAGTATCAGAATGGGTTTTTAAATGACGCTTTAAGCTATTTTTTAGCTCGTAAACTTTACCGCAGATCTCACAGCTGTGTTCTTTTTGTACTGCGCAGGGATTGTCATGAGCCTCCATATGTTTCTCTAGAGATTCCTTCAATCGGAACTTTTTAAAACATTGCGTGCATTGTTTGTCATAAGGTATTCTTTTTAAACCAATTGAGGTGTCCCAAGTTTTTGACTTTTTACTTGTGTTGCGTTTTTTATGATTAGATTTTTTATTGACTTTATTATTGTTGTGTTGAAATATGTTTCCTGGTGTAAATATATCGGCTGCACATTGCAATACTTCTGGTCCAATAACTAGTTCCTCTTTTATGATATGATCCTCATACAAATCATCAAGATCTTCTTCGTATACTATTGAGTTTTTGATAGATTGGTGAATAGCTAAATTATGTTTCATGAGCTCTTCGTCTGAAGATTCTTCTTTGATTTTCTGAGCATATAATTTTTCTGTTTTGATCTCTTGCTTGTTCGTCATATTATCCTGAGCTCTCATAACAGACAATTCATTATTGTATAGAGTCATTGGCAAATCTTCTGAATCTTCGTCAAACACAATAGAATGCTTAAATGAGAAATTATTACTTAATTCAGTTTCATTGCAAATACTACTTTCTTTCTGTATCTTATCCTCTGGTACATCTTCAATTTCTTCTTTGAAAACAATATTTCTAATGGAATATTGAATTTCTGAATTGGTTTCTTCAGCCATTTCAATATTTGTGTATAATCACTGAAACAATAGAAATACTTTGTTGAATTTAGTACATAAGACAACATCATTTAATCTTTTGCGATCAGTATACATACAACTCCTTAAAAAATCTATAAACATTTACATAATCAGTATGTTTGAAGTAGTTATAGAAGTACCTAGTATGTTAGGGTTGCCATCTCCAAATTTTGAAATCAAGGAATCAAAGGTAGAAATACCAGGACATTTCAGTTTAAAACCAGGATGCACTATTGTGCTTGGAATCCTCATGAGCTTGTATAAGCTTTTATTGGTAAAGGTCCGGAAAGCTTTCAACATTGCTTCTTTGTTTCAAAAAGTGTCAACGACCACACACACAAGGCTCGGGGCCAGTGAACAAGGGATTGGAGACAGTAGTTGCGCATGAATTTTACACAAATGTTAAAAACCCAGGATGCTACTTAAAAACTATCCAGGACAGCCCAGGATGCCCCAAAAAGCAGGACATGTCCTGGGAAAACAGGACGGTTGGCAACCCTAACCAACCTATGTTGAAATGATTGAAATAAATACATGTAAATGAATCAAAAGTTTGTTGACCAAACTAAACACATGACGTGTACAATACTGACCCTTATAAATATACTAGCTGTTGCCAGCGGCTTCGCCCGCGTTGTTCTGGGATGCAATAATACATACATAAACTTTGACATCCTATTTTTATCCCATGGGAATTGATTCATGGGATAAAAAGTAGGCTATGTGGTAATCCAGGTTATAATCT
Source organism: Philereme transversata (assembly GCA_963924445.1). Classification (NCBI taxonomy): domain Eukaryota; kingdom Metazoa; phylum Arthropoda; class Insecta; order Lepidoptera; family Geometridae; genus Philereme; species Philereme transversata. The sequence goes on along the minus strand of OZ004342.1, from coordinate 22,040,605 downwards.
ATGTACACACCAAATTTCATCAACATCGGTTTAGCCGTTTCGACGTGATTGAGTAACAAAACAAATAAATAAACAAACATCCAAAGTTTCGCATTTATAATATTAACATTTACATACTTGTAAATAGAGCCATCTTTCAAATTGTAATCTTTGAACTTTTGCGGGGGTTTTACTAACTAGCGCTGCTTTCTGTACCTAGAATTTCACTAGCCCATAAAAGTCTTCTTCTAATTATAATATCCCTGAAATGTTTTGTTCATTTCTGATTTGGAACTAATAATGCAAGGAACATAAAACATGGTGTAAAAATGAAACTCAACTGACACTTGACTTAACTTTGTAAATTACACATTTTTCCGAGTCCGTGTAAAAACTTTGACTTACCTATGTTATATTGAAAGAGAGTCCATTGCTCTACTCATATTTGCAAGTTGTAATAATGCATTGCGTTGCGTTGCTTGCTTGTAGGCATGGGCGTTTATTCAACGGACTAGTCGAATCAACCGTCGATTAACATTCGACGCTTCAACGGTCTATCGTTTATTCGTAGACTAGTTGAATTCGTAGACGGTTGAATAAAATGTTAAGACGTTTGTTTCAACTAGAGCGCGACGGCTCGACGCGTAAACATAGTCGTATAATACGGGAACGGTAGATAGCTGGCTCGACGCGATGATAAAATAAATTTGAACTTTAAAGTTACATAGGTAGCGTTCATATTTGAATAAATAGTTATAGTGAGTTAAGCATTTATTAAAATTATCCTGTCGATTAAAGAAAAAGGATACCAACTATTTAATTTTTCACAACAATCTAACTGGACATTACATTACGGTCGACCTCGAGTTCAAAACAGTGTTACTTGGATGTTGCCAATTTCAGGGACACCACACTGCTGCTAATTAAATATCGCAGCCAGCCGTAGGACTATATCTACTTGTCGCGACGAGATTGCGTCGACGTCGAGCGGCTTTATCGTTGACTTTCTCAACGAATAGACTATAGGTCACGTTATGAACTAGTCGAAAAATTCAACTACTTGATCGACTAGTCGACGATCGACGATGAACGGTTTCGTTTCGTTTATGAAAAAATCGTCGACGACCCATCTCTGCTTGCTTGCATGGGTTTTGTTTGGGTTCGGTTCGGTCAGTCGTTGACTGACTGACTGACACTTGTGCTGTCATGTCACTGTCAGTCATTTAATGCATCATGGATGACATGATGTCAGACATTCGCCAATTCTAGGCATGTGGAAAAAAAAAACTATCTGTTTTTATTGGCGGTTTTTTTGCTACTTTTATTGAGTTACTGTTGAAACGAATAATGAGAGAAAGGTTAATCGATTCATTTCATTTATTCATATCCTTTGACAAATTACATGTGCTTGGATAAGTCAGATCAAACAATTAAAATATGTCACATAATTACATACCTAATCAACAGATAGGATACATGTAGTTATAACTTATATATTACATATATTATATATTACAATTTATAAAAAGAAAAGAGTGAAACAGTTCCAAAAAATAACAGCTTAAGGTCTTCGAAAGCATCGTCAAATTGTAAATAATAATTAAATAATCATAAGAAAAAATAATACCTAATATATATGTCAGGTAATCACTACAATTCATCAAATTTAAATATTATTTTATCAGCTAAAGCTTCGTCCAACTCAAGAATAATAACTTTTGCAAATAAGATGTCTTTTTATAAATAATCTAAATGAATTATCTGACATCACACTGTTCGGTATAGACGGTCTATAGCATAGTATGGGCAACAACCGGTCCGTGGGCCGGATCCGGCCCGCTGTAAGATATAATCCGGCCCGCCGAGACATTTTGAAAAAACCCAATTAAAAAAATATTACATTAGGTACTTATACTCACGAGAGTGACAGTGAGGCGGCAAACATCAAATCCTTTGATGTTTGCCGCCTCACTTTTTGATAATCGCCGCCACTCGGCTTGCTCGATCAAATTCTTTGAGGTTTGCCGCCTCACGGGCGACACATAAAAAGATTTATTGCTTCTCAGTTATTCTAAACTAGTTTATTCCAGATTATTCCTTCATTTTGCCTATATAAGCGGGTGGATGGCCTGAACGTTAGTTCAAGCATTCCGGTTTACCCTTTGGATCCGCCCGCTAACAAAATCCTCCGTCGTCCGAGACACGTTCTCGGAGACCCGGATGACGAAATCACCTCCGCTAATGCGGAAGCGATACCTGAGTCATCTATATCAGACAGAGCAAACACTTCACAGAAACACCGACCTCGCCGGCGAGGTCGATGAGTCCCTTCAGTCGCCGCCTATACGAGGTACAGACATGTACCTGGGCGTTTCGCTCCTATCCCCACCCCGGCAACTGCCCAAGCCGAGGCTCGTACCTAAGTGGTGCCCTTGCGCTAGTTGCCTAAATAACTTACTGGACTGAGCGCCATCTGCGCTCGCCAAAAGTTCGGTTAAGCTGTCACGGCCTCAGAGGCCAACAGCGAGTTTAGTCCATCAAAAAAAAAGCGTTAGTTCAGTTCTATTTGAGCTACCGAGGTGATAACTTGGAGAAGCGATATCCTAGCAAACTGCTGGAGCCGTCAACTTGCTTTGAGACTTTGTGTGCATCTTGAGTGGTTACTAACCATAGTTTGTTATTAAGTTTATTGAACGAAAAGTAAACAAAAATTATGTCTGGTGGAAAGAAACGAAAAGTAGATACAGAGGGTCGGCAGTTTCAAGAAAAATGGACTGAAGAATTCATTTTTATCTTGCACAATGGTAAGCCTATTATTTGTTTGCTGTGTAATGAGTCCATTTCAGTAATGAAAGAATTCAATATAAAGAGGCATTACTCAACTAAGCATGCTACGCTGCACTCACTGGCAGGACAATTAAGAACAGACAAAATCCAGAAGATTATCGCAAATTTGGAAAAACAGCAACAAATGTTTCATAAACAAAGAACATAACTTGATAATGTTGTGAAAGCTAGTTTTATAGTTAGCTCAAAATTGGCAAAGGCATTAAAACCATTTGCCGAAGGAGAATTTATCAAGAAGTGTATGTTAGAAGTTTGCGGTATTTTGTGTCCTGAAAAGAAAAATGAATTTGAAAAAATCAGTTTGTCAAGACAAACTGTTGTTCGAGGTATAGAAATGATGGCTAATGATATAAAAACAACATTGACTGACCGTATGGCTGGTTTTGAATCATTTTCCATAGCATAAGACGAGAGCACCGATTTGTCTGACACAGCTCAACTGGCTATATTTATTCGAGGTGTTGATAAGGAGTTCACTGTTACTGAGGAATTGCTTGCTTTACAGCCGCTAAAATGAACCTCTACAGGAGAGGATATTTTTATTGAAGTTCAAAAGGTATTCACAAGTTTTGGCTTGCCATGGTCAAAATTAATTGGAGTATGCACTGATGGTGCACCTTCTATGGTCGGCTTACATAAAGGTTTCATCGGAATTTTGAATGAAAAAGCAACAGAATTAAATGTACAAAAATATGATTTGATAGTCCTTCATTGCATTATCCACCAACAGAACTTGTGTTCTAAGTCCATTCGACTCCAGAATGTTATGAATGTAGTAGTAAAAACCATCAACTTTATTCGATCCCGAGGGCTTAACCATCGTCAGTTCAAGGCGTTTTTGGATGAAATATCAGCTGAATATAATGACGTAACATATTATTCTGAAGTCAGATGGCTGAGCAAAGGAAAAATGTTGAAACGGTTTTACGAGCTTAGAAATGACATAGCAGACTTTATGAAAATAAAAGATAAACCACTATCTGAATTAAGTGACTCAAAATTGATATGTGACTTAGCATTTCTGGTCGATCTTACAGGCTATTTGAATGATTTCAATTTGAAACTTCAAAAACAAGGACAGTTAGTAAATGATTTGTACAGCCATTTGAAAGCGTTTCAAATCAAACTACGCTTGTGAGAGGCACACATGCTGTCTGGTAACAGTTACCATTTCAACACGCTCTCTGCGTATGAAAATATTGCTTATGTTCAATATGCTGAAAAACTCAAGTTACTGTCGGAACAATTTTCGGACAGATTTAGCGACTTCAAAAACATGGATGACTGTTTCAGTTTATTTGCTACTCCTACAAAATGTAATGTACAAAATGCTCCAATACACTCACAAATGGAGTTGATCGAGATTCAAGAAAACTCACTCCTAAAATCCAAATTTGAAGACGAGTTGTGCGATTTCTACAAAAAATACCTAGAAAAAGACAATTTTCCGCAGCTTAGAAAATTCACAAGAAGATTGATTTGTACGTTTGGCAGTACTTATAAATGCGAACGGTTCTTTTCGTTGATGAAAGTTAATAAATCAACACATCGTACAAGACTGACTGACGATAATTTGAAAAATTCTTTACGTCTTTGTATCAGTGAAATTAATCCAAATATGGATAAATAATCGATGGATTAGTCTCCCAAATTCAAGCTCAAGTGTCTCATTGATTTCGGTGTATTTAACTTTCGTAGTTTGTAACAATTACAAATTTAACGATTTAATTATAATGTACCATTTTTTTAAATTTCATTTTGTTATTTTAATAAATTGTACTATTACATACTTATATTATTACATACATACATATATACATATACACACTATATATACATATGTATTGTATTTACATACATTGTATGGTAAATTGTCGTATTATTTCATGTCTAATATCTATCGCAAAAAATATTATCACTAGGTACTTTAAAATACACATAGGAATGATAAAATGGCCAAAATCTATTTTCTAATCAGATATCTAATTTTAAGAATTTTCCACCTCACCGTCTTTGAAGGCCGATTTTCGCCAAATTAGCCCATTAAGTACTACGTTTTTTAATGATTATGAAAGCTGAGTCTGGAAAATCCTTAAGACTTATATAAGAACCATGAAATCACTTGTTAAGATTTTTAATTTAAAGTTGAAAATTTAAGTCATAATTCACCGAATCTAATTTTTTGACTTTACACCAACATTTGATAGTTTTCATCAAAGTCACGTAGCTGATTATTTTATGCATGCATAAAAGAACAACTCATAAAAATTTAGTAGCAAAAAAAAATCTCAAGAAAGTTTTCTACTTTTTTTACAGAATTTTTGAAGTTGTAAATAATTAAGTGTGTAGATAATTTTCAAAAATTCGGAAAAAAATTCATAACTCGAAAACTATAAAAAATCGCGGAACATACATGGGGGTGATTCGGGTACCCCAAGGGGTGTTCTATCTCTGGACTTTCGCTTGACACTATTTTTTGGGACAACCAGTATATCTAAGTGATTAATTTTTTACTGTTACAGAATGACTCTACACAATGTCACTGTACCACTTGCTGAAATACTTATTAAAACAACATGGTGATGAATCCGCCGAAAATGATACTAATGAGTATTATAATTTTGAAAGAAAATTACATACCTATGCAGCCAGATCCAAGTAAACAATTGGATCAAATTCAAAGTCCAATCCAACCTCTTGTCCCGTTTGGTCCATGCAAACCTAGGCAGCTACAATTTTATGAATTTTATTACCCATAAATGCACTAAAATTCATGAAATTGTATATTATGTTCTCGTTGCTGAATAATGATATGTACTGTGCCACACGAAACCAAAGTATTTTTTATAAAGGGTTTAAAAATACCAGTTTCAAAATTTACGTATAGTATGCAGAAGTATGTGTCGTTTTACTAAATAATTATATTTGTTACTTGTACAAGTTGTATTTTTTACCTCTTCTCGTTGCTGAATCGAATAGTTGCATGTGCCACACGAAACCATAGTACTTTTTATTTTATTATTAGTTCGACAAATTTTAAATTTTTATTACCTAGCTTTGTGACTGTACCTTCTTCTTAGTCGTAGCACTCTTGGCAGAGTGGTCGTGGTCGTCATGTCAAGGTTGTGGCGCGCTTAACTACCCTTCGCCACTCCTCTCGCACCGATGCTCTTCTGGCACATTCGTTCAAAGGAACTCTATGGCAGCCTTTATTTGATCCGTCCATCTCATAGGCGATCTGCCACGCGCTCTTTTGCCGTCAACCTTCCCCTGCACCATCAAGCGCTCTATACCTAGACTGCGACTGTACCTAGATCTACACATAACAAAAACACTGGTAATAATGTTATCAATACTACCTACATACCTGAAGTTAGTAATTATCTATCATACGTACCTACTGCTTGGTTTTATATACTGTGGCACTAAGATATCGTACGCGGTCATGTAAGGTCAAGTGGCACACGGCCTGCCGGGCGCGTAAATAAATACGTCGCGCGCTCAGCATGGGGGGGCTGAGGTAGCGCTAAATGCCTAAAGTTCTTGGATAACCTCGCCTTAATCTACTAAAGGTTGTGTTTTTGTGTGTATGATGTTGCAGAACATACCAGTCGCAGAAGAAGGCGTCTCCCCTGAGCACGGTACAGCGCAACAAGTTCGCAGCCTACCTCGTGTCAAGACGCGGCGTCACCACGGCGCGTGGAGCCGCCACGCTGCTGGACGCGGCACTACTGCTAGCGAAGGAACAGGTACGAAACCATGCTCACTTCGAACCTTTCTATCAATCTTCTCTAACACTTTAAACGATATCCTTGTTACCACAAAACAGTTAAACACATCTTATCAATTTTTGTTTAGGATTCTTACAATCAGTGTTTAGCGGGTGTTTAACTTTTTTATGGTAAGACCCTACAAGTTTAAATATTGAAACCCGACTACTTAATACCTATGTCGATGGTAGTGTATGTCACCCGCATCATAATAACGAATCGATTGATACCTCATTCATCAAAACCGGATGTGTAGTTTAGGCGCTACGTGAACATAGAATACGTTAATACAAACATAATACTGACAGTCTTCCATTTGGCTTTACCGTAGTCGGGTACATGAAATACAAACCAAAATTATAATTATAAAACACTTACCTGCTATAGGTTTTGAAAGCTTATGTTTCCAACGTTTATTTAGAACTAGCTGTTGCCCGCGACTTCGTACGCGTTACACTACTAAATGTGTAGGTAGCCTAGAAATAAAGCTAAACTCGCCGTTGCAACTTGACACCCCATTTTTATCCCATGGGACCTGATTTATGGGATAAAAAGTAGCTTATGTGTTAATCCAGGTCTACGTACATACTAAATTTCATCGAAATCGATTCAGCCGTTACGAAGTGATTGAGTAACAAATAAATAAATACGAGGCATGCCTTTTAAGTTTTGTCGTTTGAAGAAAAAAACACATCTAGAACCTTATAGTACTTTTTATTGTTTTTCAAAGTATTCACAACGTAGCTTAAAACGCTTTTCCATTCGCTCAAACCAGTTATTATAACATTTATTCCACTCTAAAGTGGGGTGTTCAAAATGGCTGTCTTGAAAGCGTCGACTGCTTCTTCACCGGACTGGAACCTTTGACCACGAAGACTTTTCTTAATTTTAGGAAATGTAAAGAAATCGTTAGGGCTTAGGTCAGGACTGTATGGAGGATGGTCAAGAATTTCTACTTTTTCCTGCTTCAAATACTCAATCGTTTGACGAGCGCTGTGTGAGCTTGCGTTGTCGTGGTGCAGGATGATGCGTCGCTTTGAGTTAGATTTTCGAAGTTCGGCGATGACTTGTGGTAAACAAACTGTAGTATACCACTCTGCGTTAACCGTTCTACGATCTTCAAGTGCAATAGTCGCAACATGGCAACATCTTCTTTGAAGTGCTTCGAGAACGAACAACTTTAGTCGGCTTTGGCTCGTCTTGAAAGACCCAGATTGTAGATTGTTGTTTGGTATCAGGATCGTAGGCATAGATCCAAGATTCGTCACCACTTATGATGTCGTAGACGTGATTTGACTCCCCTCGGTTGAACCTTTGCAGAGTTTTCTTACACCATCTGACGCGGGCCGCCTTGTGATCGTCGGAAAGCAGATGCGGTATCCAACGGCAAACTAGCTTTCTCACACCAAGCGCTTCATGCAAGATCTTCTGAATGGTTGTCCCTGAGATGCCTAATAGAGCCTCTATCTCTCGATACGTCACATGACGATCTTCGAGAATTAGTTGTCTCACAGCAATGATGTTATCTTCAGTGAAGGCGGATTTTGGGCGTCCTTCGCGAAATCTGTCACTAACACTAGTATGTCCACGCTGGAATTCTAAATACCAGCGTTCGACAGTCCGCAGACATGGGGCTACATTACTGAACACAGATGTTAGCTCTTCTAAACACTGAAGCCGTGTCAGGCCTCTTCTAAAGTTGTAGAAAATTATTGCACGAACATTTTCCTTAGAAAGATTCATTTTCGTACGTGACCTGACAGATTCAAATCGAAACTGTGACTAAACAATAGCATTAATCCTAATACTTTAAACTGTTTTGAGATTCAAAATGTAAACACATTCGAATATAGAACAGTTCCAAATTCAAAATTGCTGGAAAATATGGAAACGACAGAACTTAAAAGGCATGCCTCGTATCCGAATATTAGTGTGCTTAAAGCAATACATAATAATTGAATTACCTGTCTGGTTTCCAGCCCACTCCAATCAGCATTTCCATCAAAGGCAAGAAGTACATCACATCCGATTCCGATTCCATCGAAGTGTCCATCTCGGATCTGATCGGGCAGCCGATTCAAGGCCTCAAGCCCGAGGAAGTCGTCGCCCAGTCAGGGACGAGACTAGCGGACGACGTGGTGGTTCTCTCTAAACAACCTCTTACCCCCAAACCGAACGAACCCACAACATTCATCCTTAATCTTAGCAAAATTAAGGCTCAATATGGCTTGTACAAGATCGCTTTGAGCGCTGGCAGTAATACCGCTAGTGTGAATGTAGCTGTGCTGGGAGAGATCCAAGTGGGGTCGGTTGAGATCGGAGTGGGCGATGTCGACGGCACTACCAGCCCCAAGATCACTACTGTTGCCTATCCGAACAAACTAACTGAGAAACTGCAGGCTGACCATTTGCAGAAGTGAGTATAATTGATTTATTTTTATGGAGCACTAGCTTCCGCCTGCGGCTTCGCTCTGACACAGACTGGGTGCGAAGAGACGGGAATCATGTTCAGTGACGTTTCAAATCAGTTTGTGTTTTAATTAGTATGTTAATTTTGAAAAAAATCCCGCATATTTTGAGAGACATCAGAGATCCAGCAGTGGACTGATGACGAATAAAGACAAAATATTTGGTAGCTAAAATCCTAACTAATATAATATTTTAAAATCAAAAGAAACTATGTTTCTCGGTCTGTTACGTTTCACGAGTAAACGGTAGGACCGTTTTCGTTAAAATTTGGTATACAGGTAGATTATGACCAGCCATAATAACTTTAGTCAATATTAATTTATTGATCATAATTATTATATTATTATTATTTATTATTTGGAGCCTGTACTGTCCCACTGCAGGGCAAAGGCCTCCCTTTCTTCCTTCCACTCCACTCTATCATACGCTTGTGTAGTCCAGTCTTCCATATACGAGTCGAGTTCGTCTTTCCATCGGCGTCGCGGTCTGCCACGTGGTCGTTTTCTGTCTTTTGGGATCCACTCGGTGGATCAATATATTTTGTACATACATACATACAATGGTACTTAATAAAATTCAAATATATTAATCAATTAATAAATACAAATTACAATAATAAGCATTATTCATTTATTCATACTTATCTTATAAATTCTACAGTGATTCTGTCTCTCTGTGTCTCTATCTGTTTTTTACGTTTTCAACTAAACGGCTGGACAGATTTCGATAAATACCGATTTCGGGACAAGTTTTTAATCGACTGCGCAGAAGGAAGGTTACGTTTTTATCGTCAAAATCAGACGTAAGAAGCTGCAGGCGAGTCAGCTCGTACAAAATAAATAATATTAGTCAACCAGGTCATTTATGAGCTACTAGCTGACCCGCCGAACTTCGTACTGCCTTGACATACATATGTACATATGACGCGGGCTGCCAATGTCGCCCCGGTATAATTGTCAATCAGTCAGCATTAGCTGCCTCTATGTAGGTATAAGAAAATGAATTTTCTTCATGATTTCTTTTGCGTGAATTTTTCCGATATTTTAATAGTTATTCTGCTATTCAGGGCGGAGACAAATCTAACAAATCAAAAATCATTAAAATCGGTCCAGGTGCTCTTGATTTATAAACGGTGTAACTAAACCGACTTTGTTTTATATATATATATAAGCTCGTTGTAGCTGTAGAAGCCAACGTTATATTTTTTCCTAAAAATTATGAAGCTTTGAACCTGCGTGACGGCGTCGGCTAAACGTGTCGATGTGTCATAAACCCATGACATGCGTCACTCACAATGCACTTGGGCAAAATTAAATCGTATATTAGCCTGGCTCGATTGAGACATAGACTACTTTTCTTTTAGCAGCTGCAGGGCTTGGTGGTGAACTTTGAAGGCCCACACTAGGGGCGATATAAACACAACTGGCGATCACAATAGGCCTCGTGGCCGCACTGAAACTAAAGCCACAAAAGCTAGTAAAAATAAGTTTTTGTTGGAAAATTACTTTTTCAAAACAAGCTTTTATAAAAAAATCATAATCAGAACCGGAAGCAGATTCAAATGAGCCCAAACACTAGTAGCCCACTAAAATCCATTCCGAAGTTCCATTGTCGCTAGACAGATTAATTTGTTGGAAGCTTCGATTGACTTGACCCGAGATTCTCGTACGCGCGTGTCTAATATTTGTGCGTGTGGCTGTTTTCGATCGTTGTACAAAACTTTACATACCTATGTTCCTATCTAAAGGGTCGTCCTTTAATCACGTGAGGTTAGGATGGTCCCCCATATTTTTGATTTAATGTGACGTTGTATTAGTTTTAGTGTTCTCCTCAGCAAGCCCTTTTATTTGATACCCATACTGCGGTAGTGCAGAAAAAATAACTAGTCCGCCATCTTGGATGATGCGCCATATTGGAATTAGAATGACGTCACATAGCTAAGCATGCATTATCATCCAAAATAAGCGTGTATACCAAATTTCAGCTACCGGTTAAAGTAACTGATTTAAAATTCAGTTGCAAGATTCCACCCGGACAAACATATAATACATACTACCCGGTCACATTATCTCGAGACCTGGCGTCGATGACGTCACGTCGCGTCGGCGCTCTGATATGGTGCGCAAAACAAGCATCCTCTAGTAGGATATTATTATAAACAATAAGATTTCCAACAAAACAAATATTGTGTTAATTAATTTAATGTAGGTAATATAGGTATGTAGGAAAGGAGAACGGGGCGGGAGGTTCGCATTCCAGCGAGGTCTCGAGATAATGTGACCGGGCTATACATTGCAAGTTAAATAAAAGCTTGTAAAAAACAAAAATAGGCTAGTTTGTAGTGTGACAGCTTGTAGGATGTGTTGTGTTTTGTTGCAGGGTAACGCTGAAACTGACGGTGCGCGACAAGTACAAGAAGCCCGTGCTGGTGCAGCAAGCCTTCGTGCGCGTCGCGAACCAACACGACGAGACCATCTTCGTCGCGGAGCCGGATAGCGCCAAGGCGTACAAACTCGAACTGGTAACTGCATTACATATCTGAAAGACAATTCACCTAAATCTAAATTTTTTTATGTATTAAAATCTCAAGGATCACTTTGAAACGTCATTTTTACTGCCTGTTCCTTCGAGACCAAGCCAGGAAAGAAAGGCAAGAAACAAGGCTGGTTGTTCTTTATAAAATAAATTACGTCTAAATTGTAACATTTTTGAACGAGTTGGAGAAATTTCAATCCCAAGCTTCTCTATCATCTAAATAATCCGTTAAGTTATAGTATGTAGACTTTTTTATAAAGATTTTGTTTAATTACGTTTAGCATTAGAATAAAAACTGTTTTGTGTTCTTTGCTGTCATTAGTAAATTGGAGCGATATTTTTTAGTAATTGTTCCAATTTTAATGTGCATTTTAATTAATTTAACCTTTATTTTTTCTTAATTAAATGTCTATTTTCGCTTAAATCATTCTTTTTCTCGTAGTCATGGTATAAAGTGTAGAATGCAACTCTTGAATAAAACGGATTTATCGCGTCGCTCAGGATTCTAACATGAGAATCACTCCCAAAGGTCGTGATTCAGTCATTAAAATCCTTCACTTGCTCGTGATTCATCTATGGCCCTTGCTTTAAATTCGTCCTTTGTTCGCTAATTGCATAATATACTTTTCAACACACTTGCTCGTAAAATGAGCCTTATTACATCGTTCTTAGGGCCATAAACCAAACTATAACACACACGTGCATAATAATATTACGCACTAGTGCATAATAGAATTATCCCTGCAACGTTAAGTTAGTACCTAACTGCAAATTATATGCGAGTAAACAGAGCATTTTCAATTTAACCGGGTAATACAGTTTTGTAACAACAAAGAGGTGTTATACCGCTGAAAATCCATTTACATTTTTGGAATAAATAAATGTATCCCTAATTAGGACGAAAAAGCATTTATTATTAACAAATTATTTATAATTCACAATAATTTGTTATAAAATATTTGCATTTTATCACTAAAATTATATTTTTGAAGTAGGCTGTATGTAATCAATCACCTTACATTTGGCGCGTGCAATAACATCGTTTTGAAAATTGTACATTCACCAATTGTTTTAATAATTTTATGCTTAACGATTATTCTAATACATGTGTGTTTTTCCTCGCAAGTGTGTTGAAAAAGTGCGTATGAAACTCGTGAGCAACTTGCTCACTAGACACTCGGCTGATTTACGCAACCCACAGCCTCGTGTATAATGAGCAACTTAGCTCACTTTTATCATAATTTACTATTAATCTAGGCTTGACACGTTTTATTGACTGTTCATAAGTTACCCCTGTTAGCCTTTGTCTACTGAAACTCAGGTTTTCCTAGTTCAGGCATAGTGTTAATAGAGTGATATCACAATTTCATCATCATCATTTCAACCGTAGACGTCCGCTGAACAAAAATAAAAGTGCATATATTTATTTATTTTTATTTTATTTATTCAAAAAGTATATAAACATATGTGTACAAAACAAGGTATAAAAAGTTATTGTGAAATATAAAGTACAATAAAACTTGAAGTACGTGTTATACACATGGGTGCAAATTTGGTAGTGTACTAACCTCCACCCTAGGTAAATACCTGTATTCTGGAGATAAGTTCTCTTCCGTTCAGCAATGGTACATCTAGATAGTGATGTGTTAATTAATATTAATATAAAAGAGCATATATTCATTTTCGAAAGGTTTTGACAGCTTAGTAGAACATATTAGTTCATTTCATATGCCTCAATGCGTTAGGTAACTATAATAAATAATTTAAATACCACAAAAAAAGTTAAACACTGTTTAGCGCGTGTTTAAAAAATTCCTTACCAATTTTGTTCAGGATTTTTAAATAGTGTTTAGCAGTTGTTTAATTTTTTTGTGGTAGACCCTTAGTTTTTTTTATTGTTGAACAGAACGTAGGAGCCATCGCAAAGCATTTGAACAGCGTGTCCGGAGCATACTCCCTGACGGTGTACCTCGGAGACAGCGCCGTGTCCAACCCCATCGCCTGGTCGCTTGGAGAAGTGCTGTTCAGCTTCGGAGGGCACGCTAATGCTGTTGGTAAGTACTTGCCACATGGCACATGAGGCTTTACACCTGTGTGCCTCTAGTTGATGGACGCAAAGCAGTGCATCGTAGGGCACATTTCTAACGTGCGTGACCTACGAGGCAATTCTCTGTTATAGGCGATGGTTACCACTTAACATCAGGTGGCCATAAGCATGTTCCATTTTCATTTAGTATTATAACACTTGCTACATAGGTTTGTAACCTGTTATTTTAGGAGGAAAGAGGAAAAGTTATTGCTTCGAATTTCACCAAAATTACTCTTAAAACTTCTTCAAAAGTTATTCCGTAGCGTAACTGTTTTAGTACCTACCTAGTTGCTTTTTGTGCTCATCTCTCAACATTCTATCCTCTGTAACTTATATGTAAACTAACCTGCCCCGGCTTTGCATATATATAAAATAAAATCTATGGTGCTCACGGATAACGTAGCTTTTTATCAGTGAAAAAACTTTCGAAGTAGATTCAGCAGTTTCCAAGATTACCCTCAACAAATAGAAATATTTACTTGCCCGCCCGCGTGCTTTCTTAACAAAAACATTACCCTCCTGCGTAGTCGGGTAAAAAGTAGCCTATGTCCCAATCCCGGTCTTAATCTATCTGTATATCAAATTTCATCGAAATCGGTCGAGCCGTATAGTCGTGTAATTGAAACAAACAGAAAGTCAGAGTTACTTTTGAATTTATAATTCGTTATGCTTTATGGTGCGCAGTAAAATACTATATACAACCTGTTTTGTTATGTTTGTGATGTTGGTGTTGTGTTATGTACGACATTGATTTAAACACACATCCGGAATCATATTAACTGATTTTAGAGGTAGCTTGAATATTTATCCAGTAATCGATACATTTCAAATAAACAAATTTTAACGTAAATCGGCGGCGCTTTTGTAACGATGCCGCTTAGTCAGTTTAACAGGTACCTACTTACATGGTGAATTAATTTGATTTTTTAACCTTTTTAATGCAGGCTGTTTCATTTATATTTTGAGACAAGACGGTTTGAAAATTTAAATTTATTTTATACGGTAAAGAATTTGAACAAAACCTATTTTATAAAAATAGTAACTATTAGCCCTACCTTTATTTTGATTTAATATCGTACATAATAAAACACATAGTATATGTTGTTCCCCAGGTTCCCCAGTGAAGACGAGTGACAAGTCGTACCGCGGCGCGCTGCCGGAGATCCGGCACTCATTCCGCACGCCGGAGCCGCGTCCTGCGCGTGCGCTGTCCGACGTATGCGCGTGCGCGTGCGCAGCGCCGCTGCTGCTGCTGCTGCTGCTGTGGGCGCGCCTCGGCATCAACTTCGCCGCCTTCCCCATCACGCCCAGCGCGCTCCTCTTCCATCTGGCGCTCGGAGGTGACCCATTCATACTTCTTCTTCGTGTTTCATTTCTAAATCGTATTAGCCCAATAGAGAGCAACTTCCACACCCCTCTCTGTTGCCTGGTACAAGTCCTCTCGTGGTGTTTGGGCAGAGAGGTCATGACAGCAGGTGGGCTATTGTTTGTACGGTGGCACTAGCGATTCATACTAGTTTTTTTACCCACGACGGAACGAAGGTGTATGCGTTTAGGGTGTGAGGTTGTTAGTGTGTGCAAAAACGAATGTTCCCATTTATCTCCATCGGGTTTGATTAATAATTAATAATTCTTTATTGTTCGTGGTCCTAGGTACATAATTGATGGAGAACTGATAATATAGAACTATTCTAGGTTCTGCCATTTAACCGTACAAACATTCATATAACAATTACTTAATACAATATTATGTATCTAAATAATATTATGTATGTACTACATATTTATTCCTTGATAAAATTAATACAATAAACAAAATAAGTAGCAAACAGTTAATAAAAATTGAAGGAAAAATTACAAAAGATTTGCATATTTGAGAACAATAATAATTACAATCATAGATCATAATAATTTAGAATTTTTAGGTTTTTAGTGAAAGGTTTGTGATTAATTTGGATGGTTCATAAGATAGGTGTTATGGTGTTAACTCGCCAGAGGGCGCTCTAATGGTTTTTTTGGTGAAGAGATCTTAGCTGTAAAATGAAAATGGTTTTTTCATTTTTTAAAATTTTTCAAAAATTTTTCGGTTTGCACTGAGCCACTGACGTCACGCATTCAAATATGTTTTCTCCTTCTGGTGACAGATGAGAAAGCTAGTTTACCTGGGGTGGTTCTTATGACATTGCACTTTAGAATTTTTATATTTTATTGAATTATTATTGATCGAGCGAAGCGAGATCTCCAAATCAACTTGGGCAAATCGACGTTGTATGTATGAATGAATGAATGAAATGAATGAATGAAAATTCTTTATTATATGTACCTTACAAGCTAAACACAACAGTTATAAAAATAAAATGTATGTTTGTTTGTTTGTCCGAGGATTACTGTCAAAGCGTTTATCCAATCTTTGTGAAATTTGGTATATAGGTAATGATGGCACAATTTTGGTGTGACTCAATGAGTTAAAAACTTTGGGGGTTTGTTGAGATATTGGGGTTCAAGAGGGGTAAAAAAAAATGAAAATGAGACTATTAGGTCAAGTGAGACGTCAAATGAAAGGTCTTTTTTAGTACATTTCGACCCCGTTTTTAGTTTTAGTAAAGTTTTTGTAGTTTTTGAGTTATTAGCCATAATAAAAACTAAACTTTGACTAAATTCACAGGATACACCATTGACCCTACAGTGCTGTAATTTGGTATGCGTGTAGCTTATCTACCGCAAATATAGGCAAAAGTCTGAAATCTAGAATAACTGCAATTTGTACCCCAAAAAAAAGTAACCACATTACATGAACTCCCGTTACCTGTAATTTGAATGAAACAAGTTAGTTGGTTATTATTTCGTGGCACTATTTTGATAGTCAAAGATTACAAATAATATTTTTTTGTTTTAATCGGAGACACGCGAGATCTCAGCTCGGAGCGAACTACTAGTTATTTTGAATTTAACTTACTTTACTTTTGAATTTTAAATTTTATTTATTGAATATTGATTTATATACTCTTTACTGCACACCAAATAAAAATACAGTAACAAAGGAAATATACAATAAATAACGGTACAATGGGCGGTCTTATCGGTTATTTTATTATTTTGTATTTTTATTCTGACATAGGCTTAATTTGTCGGTATTTGTAGTTATTACTTATGTTACTATTATGTTTTGTATGTCCTATGGGCATTGTCTGCGATCAATAATACTATTCTTAGCTTGTTATGAGGATCAAATCAGCCGATACAAAGATTATCAACACTTTTATAGTGTCGAATTTAAAAACAAATAAGATTTTTTTTTTTTTTATTTGGCGCGGGATGAGCTGAACTCTACTTTCGTTTTTGATTTATATATACCCATATTGGGTTTATCCTCGTGGTATAAGGATTGACCCTTAATTGCGAACAATAGAGACAAGTGGAAAGAGGGGAGAGAGGCCTTTGCCCTGCAGTGGGACACAACAGGCTTATCCCACTAATATTATGAACGCGATAGTTTGTATGGATGTATGTATGTTTGGATATTTGTTACTCTTTCGTATAGTAACGGCTGAACCGATTTCGACAAAATTTGGTATGTAGGTACGTAGATTATAACCTGGACACATAGGCTACTTTTTGTTGACAAACCACGCGTGCGAAGCTGCTAGCGGAAGCTACTAATAATATAATAATAATTTTTGTTTTTGCAGGTTCCCTCGGTCTGTACGGCATGCTGTGGCTGCAGCTGTCCATGTTCGACACGATGCGCTACCTGCTGCCGCTCGCCGGCCTCACCTTCCTCTCCGGGCACCGTCTGCTCCGACGCCTCGCTAAAGACAAACAGCCTAAATAGATTATACAAAACGCCAACGCTCTTGCAGGCGGAGTCAAACGTGGGACAAGCGACAATGATGTTGCTATCTCGCTCGCTCTTGCAGCCCTTGCTGGAGCCGGTAGTGATGCGCCGAGTACCTATCGATAACACTAATTACCAGTAATTGTATTGAAAAGGAAACAAACGTGTTTATTGGCCCCGTCTGCTACGAGTCTTGTACGGCGTGTACTAAAATTATTTCTAAACCTCATTTTACATTAGTGTTTTGTTTTAGTCTTAGATTAAGGAACCTTCATAACACCATAAATATAATCTTTTGCTGATCCAACCACTTACTAGTAAAATAAGAGTTGGAGATTTTAGTTTATTCCGTCTCTTTTCATCATTGGTCTTAACGCGAAATCCTTTCCCCGTAAAAGAAACAGTTCTAATTCAAAAACAAAACGCATATCTAAAGTGTATAATGCTGCATTTAGCACCATAATTTAATTGTAATGTACCTACTATCTAACGTTGCGCCTATAAACTGCTGGAACTAAACAAAAGCATCTTAGTATACACGCGCATAGTTAAGTATTGCGTACTGTTATGCAAGTGAATGTTTTTTAAGTGTGGAGTGAGCATTTATTTCCTAGGCGAAATTAATGGAAAGAATAAATTTAATTTTAAAAATAATGTTGACTTTTTGTATTTACATATACCTTATCAATGGCGGCGACCGACTGAACGAGAAAATTAGGTCACATCACACAAAATTTATCAATTCAGTTAAGATTTATTTATTCTGTATGTAGTTTTAAGTAAGATAACAGCTTAGTAAGCATGTTGACGTTTTTAATAAATAATAAAATAGGCTAACGACGTCTCCAACTTCCTCAAAGAGAATCTGTAAATTCTGAATAAATATCCCAAATGCCAACATTTAAATACACAATATACTGCTATTCAGAAATAAATGGATTTTAGTCCAAATGGAAGTTCACTTGTATCTCCACCACGAAGAAATTTAGAAGAACCGTACAAAGCTCAAAATACTGCCGTAGTCGAGGAAAAGGTAATAACAAAGTTTCACTGAAATCGGTTTAGTATTTTATGAGATAATTGGATCGAAAGAAAAACTCAAATTAGAGTCTTATGAGGTTATAACATTGAGATAGGGTGACAATGATTTCAATCAGTTGTAGAAATAACTTAAGAGGAAATCCAGGAAGCAAGACATTTGGAAAATAGGTATTTAACAAATCTATTGCTGGTGCGCTGTGCCCTATGTGCGTGCGATAGAGACAACTGCAGGTCGGACTGATTATACCTATGTAAAATAGACGAAATCACTGTTTCTTAGTACCCTGTTTCCTCCTCTAAAACTGGACAGATTTTAATTTTTTTTTTTTTCAAATATGTAATAAAAAGGGCTTTGGCTATGTTTGTACGTTTCATTTTTTTTATTTATATTCGTCAAATTTGTTTGCTGGATGTCTGAAAAGGGGCAGTAAAAATTTGCAATTTCTGTGACTTTAGAAGGTTCCTAGTTCTTATAATAATTAATTTATGGAGAAAAACTAAACGTAGGGACATGACCGTGGTACTTGTAGATTGTATGGTAAAAAAATATTTGCTCTAGTATCTAGTATCCAGAGAGGAAACTACGTTTGTATGAGCGAAACGCAGCCCAGATTTCCTCATAAGTACCTACCTACTACTAAACGTGGGAGTGCTCGTGTAGGTTCAAATAGGGACAGAGTTCCCTTTTCCTAAGAATCATCATTATTAAAATTGCAGTTTGCGATATTTTTATGTGCTGTTTCCAGACTGGCGCCAACTGCTAGATGTTTTGGGTGCATCTGATAACCGTTAGTTCAATTAATCTAACGTCAACGGGAATTCTTTTGAGAAAAGTTTTGTTTTACCATTCCACGCATTGAATTTTGTTTATTGCATATATTTATTAGGTAATACAAATATACATTTTTAAAAGGTTTTCTGACATAACTAAGATAGATACTTACCTTTAGAGAAAATAATTGAGCGAAGCGAAGCGAGATCTCCAAATAAACTTGGGCAAATCGGCGTTGTATGTATATTGTGTTGAAGCGTTTATCCGATCATCGTAAAATTTGGTATAAAGGTAGGTAGTGATGGCACAATTTTGGTGTGACTCAATGAGCCAAAAATGTTGAGGGGTTGTTGAGATATTAGGATTCAAGAGGGGTAAAAAAAAAACAAAATAGGTCAAGTGGCACGTCTAATAAAAAGTCTTTGTAAGTACATTTTTAACCGTTTTTATTTTTTTAATCCTTGTAGATTTTGAGTTATTAGACAATAAAAACAAAACTGACAAAATTCACAGGGTACAACAGTGACCCCAGAGTGCTGTAATTTGGTCTGAAATCCAGAATAACTGCAATTTCTACCCCAAAAAAGTATACCCAATTAACATGAACTTCCGTTACCTGTAATTTTAATGAAACTGTAGGTCAAGTAAGTTGATTAGACATTTCGTTGCACTAATTTGATAGTCAAAGATTGCGAATAATATTTTTTTGTTTTTATGGGAGACTCGCATCTCAGTTCGAGGCGAACCAGTATACGAAAAACTTACTAATTGGTGTTTGTAGATAGAAATGTACTCTAGTTAGGACTGGCATAAAAAAACAGACTTATTTAATTATTAAAAAATTTAATGTCATATAGAACAATCATATCACACAGTTTATAACTACATACATACATATTGCATAATTGTGCAAGAGCAAAAGTGTCAAATTAGTAAAATGGGAAAAACAAAGGAATGTTACAATGACGAGTTGTAATCAAAGTATGTGCACTTTATGTCAACATTCTATTGATTTAGATATTACTAAGTGAAAAATAATAAAGTTGGTATCTGGCAATTTTTCTCGTATATAACTATACTTAAACATTACATTAAAATTACACTATAGAATAGTCACAATTATTAGGCACTTTAATCTTGTGGTCACAAGACAACTGTGCCGGCTCCACTGAGATTTTGTCCTAAAATTATATAACCTAAGTACCTATATCAATACTCCATTGACTGATTTGTTTCTTATAATATTTAAGTGCGTGGGCTTATAACATAATTCTGAAAAAAATTGTTATCCATCTTCTCCAATCTCAGATGGATAAGAATAATATAGCTAAGCTACTCTTTTTATCAGTCTTACACTGAATTATCCTAAATTCGAGTGTGTCTTGTATTGTAATACTGTCAGTACTGTAAGCTTGGTTCTTAGAACTCTGCGTCTAGCGTGAAAACGTTGTCTTGTGGGTTGGACATGACGCCCCACTTTTGGTACTCGCCGACTTTCTTCTCGAAGAAGTTCGTCTTTCCTTCGAGTGAGATGAGGCTCATGAAATCGAACGGGTTCTTTGTGTTGTAGTGCTGTAACAAAATAAATTTATTAGGTACCACATTTTAAATATGGAAGTCGAATATTATGTAAAGATTCGAATATTCAAAAATAGCTTTACATATAAAATGTTATTCGTGAGTGATTAATGGTAGGTTAAAAATTCTTAATATTGAATAATTGTAAACTTTTATTTTTCGTAAAATTATGATTTTGTATAACCCCGTCATGAATTATGTTTTCATCAGAATTAAAAATACGTTATGACGTAACTTATAATATGCAGACTGTTTAGAAATTCAATTCTGTACATATTTAAAAAAGGACAACAAGAAAACAAGACGTTGAATATTAAATTTATTCCGTTTTAAATTAACAAATGTAAAAGTTCGTTGTTTGTAAGTTTATAGGTGGTAAACTAATTAACTAAGTAATTAAAAAAAAAAGGTGTGAACAACAGAAAGAACAGAACACAACAAAAGTGAAAACTTGAATAAAAGCAGACTACACTACAGATACTTATAACCAGAGGTGTCGGTCACGGTAACAGTGTCGCGAGTTCAATGGTTTTTTCCCATCACAAAAATGCCCAAAGCGCCTAAAGAAGTTTTCACTTCAAAAAAGTTCATTCCATAGATCCGTACGAAGCCGGGTTCGCACGGATCAGCTAGTGCATGATAAAACGAAACCAACATGCAGAACGCGAATGAATATCAGGCGCTGCATTGCTGCCTTATTGCTGCTTATCATGCTTAGGAAGTTAGATACAATTATTGAACTTAACCTCGCGTACGCCGATAAATTACTAATCGTTGCGATGTCAATTAACGTGTATAAATCTGACCAAGTTTGCATTAAATACATTAAGTAGGTTAGTTAATTACTAATGGTTGCATTTTTTAAATATGCCTCAATTCCTAATTTATCTATTATTATTATTTTAGCCATTTTCCATGAATTCCTATGTGGATACCGTTATCAACCGTCGCTTCAGCAACCGGTTTCAAATAAAGCTTTCATTTCATTCATTCATGTTTTGTGTCATGTCGGCGCCTGTTTATACTCCCTTGGAAAACCGACAATGATGACACAAACCGTCTTTGGGTGTCGCCACACTTGTACCGCGATACGCTTTCCCAAGGATATTTTTATTTTTTTACGATCATATGCCGTAACATTCTCGACCATTCGTCCCGACAACACCTTGCCGTGAGAATGTTGCTCGGTTAGGAGCACCGTGAGGCCCTAGAGGCCGCGCACTCACGCGCCGCCACCAGTTCGTATGCTTGTAAGGCCATTCGCTCTTACAAACATACTTAGTTATGAACGAGTCATTCAGATAGTATTTTTATTTTTATAGTGTTATCCGAACAGTTACGGAAAATACCAGGATTTTTAAAACATCTCACGACGCTCAAATCTCATAAAATATCTAACGGCGCTTGAGTCGTCCTCTGAATCAACTCACTAATTTCGATCCTGACGTGACAAGAGCCTATAGCACAACTGTTAGTGAATTCTCGTATCAAGAGGAAGGTTGCGAGTTCAAGCTTGAAGATTTTTGAGATGGTTTTAAAAATCTTAGAATCATTCAGCTCTAAGTGTTTTTGTTTGATGCTACAATAGGCGATTATTTTTATTTTATTGAAATAATAATTAGAACGGCACAGACCAATTACACTAATTATTCATTAAATATGTTAAAAAATAAGTGCCTGCACAAATAACAAATGATTACAAATTCTAAAAGTTACATTGGAAAGTACAAAATAGATTATAAATGGCGCCCTTGGCGGCAATCATCTTTATTCACCACTAATATGTTTTTTTAAGTGTGACCTACCTTTTCCCCAATAAGGTCCATGAGTAGTCTATCAGCCACGAACTCGATGTAATCCGACATTAAATCGCAGTTCATGCCCAGCAGTCGGACGGGGAGGGCGTCTGTGAGGAACTCCTGTTCTATAACGACAGCATCCTTGATGATGTGCAGTACTAGTTCCTTCGACGGCTTCTGGACGAGATGCTTGAACATTAGGCACGCGAAGTCTGTGTGTAGGCCCTGGAGAATTGATAGACAACAATTAGGTAGATGGTAGGTACCACACAAAAAGAATACATATACTAAGCTAGACAGGACTGGCCTTATTACAGAAATAAAACAACATGTGTGTAAGTTGATGGGCTTCATAGGGATCGTATTAAAAGCCATGATAATTCGCTAGCAAGAGCGCTGGTGGCAAATCATTTTGACACAAAGTGCCTGAAAAGAGTCCATGTCTCGGACAGCCTGCTTGCTGCTTCGAAAGAAGGGAAGAAGGACTAATGTGTCTTGATCCCGAACGCCACAGATACCACCTATTAGTCCTCCAACTGATTGCGGATCACAAAGAGAACAAAAAAATGTGTATAAGTTTGGCCACCAGTGGAGATAATGAGCAGTAATTTACCATTTGGTAGTTCTATTAAATGTAGATAAAAGTTGAGCATAAGAAAAGGAAATTACCCTATTAAATTTTACTTTACGCGTAGTGCATAGGTATTTATTATCAGTTTTATGATTATGTAATGTTTAACCCTTTTCATTTCAGTGCGAATTAGATAACGCGATACCGAGATAGATTCATAAGGATGTTTCAACGCTTTTTAACGTTTTGTGTTCGCACGCGGGCGCTTTTTTACGTCCGGCGTTTTTTATCGGTCCATGGTATATTTTAAACACCGAGCCTATTCAAACACGAAGCGTTTTTCAAGCGATCTCTACCGTAAAACTGCGGTTTTGACCGGTATGTAAGTGTTCTCTGTATCTTTCCCTCTGCTCTCTTTTTATTATCGTTCCCGACTTTGAATGTTACAGAAAACAGCCCCATTTTAGACCTTATTCTAAAGAGAATAAGGTAGAGTAATAAATTAGGCTTATTTTTACAAACCTCGTCACGAGATATCAGCTCATTGCTGAAAGTCAAGCCCGGCATTAGACCTCGCTTCTTCATCCAGAATATCGATGCAAAGCTGCCAGAGAAGAATATTCCCTCGACGGATGCGAAGGCCACAATGCGTTCTCCGAAGCTAGCTGTTTTGCTGCCGATCCACTGAAGCGCCCAGTCGGCCTTCTTTTTAACACAGGGTAGGGTCTCAACTGCGTTGAATAGGAAGTCCCTAGAATTTTTTTTATTAGTTTATAATTATTTAGGTAAACAAGGACACAAAAGATACAGCTAAATACAGTGTAAGGCAATTGGGTAATTGCGACACCAGCACCGTTCACCAGGCGATACTTAAGTAAATATTTTGTAAAAATTAAATATTATTCCCTATGCACACACACACTCTTTAACATACTCTCACACACACCCTCAAACATACACACTCACCCATTCTATCAAATAATAAGGAATGGGTGAGTATTATATAAATTACAAGTATCTTCTCACTGTATCTATACATATATAATTGTTCCTTTAACTTTCATTTTTCTTTGCTGTTATTTACTTATTTTACTTAGTTTTAAGCACAAATTATTTTTATTATTTAGATAGAACCATGTATGCTTTGTTGCCTGAGGAGGTGGGCGTTGAAGCTGCTCCACAATTTTCGTAATTTTTGCAGTTTCATCTTTCTATCTATAATCTGTTTGTACTACTCGTACATGTTAATAAATGAATTGAATTTAGGAAATGAAAAGTACTTATAAAATTAATGTGTTTCTTAACAAAGTTTAGTAATTATATCAAATTATTTATTTATATGAGCATCATGTTCTTTCTTACCTTTCCTTAGGATCTCTGATGTAAGTATCAATTAGCAGAGAGTACATCTCGGAATGAACATTCTCCATTGCAATCTGGAACCCATAGAAGCACCTAGCCTCGGTGACCTGCACTTCCTGAGAGAACCTCTCCACCAGATTCTCATTGACGATGCCGTCGGAGGCCGCGAAGAATGCCAGGACATGCTTCAGGAAGTGACGCTCACAGTCCTTCAACGACTCCCAGTCTGATAGATCCTGTACCAAGTATGTGATGGTTTGGAATTTATTTTGGCTTTACCAGACACAGGGAACAAAGGAAAAGGTTGGGGTAGGCGTATGCCAGCTTGCAAACAGATTGTGTTGATCAAAATAACAGAACACAAGACAGACCAAAGGAAATAACAATGAAATTAAATAATGTTAAAAAACCCTATGTAATCTAAATACAGGGCTTTATCTCTCTCATCTATAATTAAAATTATATAGTCAAATAAAATTATATATATTTGAATCCAGTAACTTATTGCAATCTTTTTGAACTTTTTGTGGGAGCCAATGACCGATGATTAGAATCTGGAGCAATGATAAAATAAACGGTCATAAAAAATACAGATTAAACTATGTTAGTGTCTGGCAAATAAAACCAGGCTAAGTTTGAAATAGACTTACCTACTGACTGATTATGTTAGAGGTTTTCAATGTAACAATGACTAATTGATAGATAATTTTCTAACTCCTTTATTATGCAAATGATAAAGGAATCACTAAATATAATTGAGGAAATCTACTAATGCATTGAATACTTTTTTGCCTTAAGTTTTTTCATTTATTTATTTGTTGAAATACCTAAGATTGTTTGCTATTTACATAGGTACATTATCTTTGAGTGAGTAGTTAGTTCTTAACATACTTAGTAGATATTCTTTAATAGTTAATAATTTTAAAACAATCAAGGTTTAAAACAGTATACTCAGATTATACAAACAAACAGATAGAGCGCGCCGAACGTGCGAGTGAAGCCACACAAGCGAATACAAATTTAAAAGCGAATACAATCTCGCGGCAGTGCTAAAGATAGCGTCGTACTGCTTGAATGTCTCGAGTGATTCATTATTTTCTGTCACAAAAGCTGTCTTGTGTCATTAAACAGTGTAAAAGTTGTTCCCAAAAACAAAAAAAAGTGGATGGAATATCATTTCACAAGTAACTATAAATTATTTAATTGATTTTATTATTTATTCACCCAATAATTAAACGGTTGTCTCGAAACACAAAACCTCGACATTAGTTCGACTGTGTTGCTAGTTTTCGGCAAAATGTTTTCCCTTCAATTGGGGAAACTACCTGTTGATCTAGGCGTTAGCTAGCCTGACTGTTAAATGTACGGACGTGGGTTCAATTCCCACGCGTAATCTCACGCCTAAATTGTTATTCCGAATTTGTATGTTTTTCTATAATTATGTTATTGCCGTTTACTGTGATTCGGTGATTAATATCTTATGCGGGATTTTAAATATAATTGTATATCTATAACAATTTAGTTCCGTATGTATATATGTAATGTATATACATTACATATACGCATATATAATAAATGATATATATAGAGAAGTAATAGCGATCCGCCCTCGCTTCGCTTCGGGAAAAATATCCTACCAGAACATTTTACCGGGATAAAAATATCCTATATGTTAATCCAGATCATATTCAATATGTGCAAAATTTCACAGAGTGAATCTGGTGAAGTTGTTGATAGAAAAGTATTTAATGGTGCGATTGCACTATATAGCAATATTAGAAACTAATTCTCGACATGTAGAAGCCAAACGGCAATATTACAAGAAATTAGTGCAAAATTAAGGTGGTTAATTTTTTTGGCAATATAATTAATTATGATTTTAATAAATATTTTGGATTCATATGTATGTTTTTTTATCAGTCTAATGAAATGAATATACTATATAATAATATATAATACTAAACTATATAATAATTACTACAGAAAAAACTAAAGTATTATTATAAAGTCCATTTTTCCAAAAAGTGTTATTGTAATTTTTCAAATTCTAATAACAGTCCGGAGTCAGGAATATATGCTGCGTTGTTGGCTAGTCTCTTGCGAAATGGCCGCCGTAGCCGTAATTCGGCCAGGAGGACATTAAAGTCCATGTAAACCTCAATAAACACCGGACGGACCGCTAGTTATAAAAATCTTCACATATTATTTCTTCTGTAATTTTACAATGCATTTATAATGGTACATGAAATATTTAAGTGTTTAATAAACTAGTTAATTAAACAATTGTTCAATCCTAATACTCACACAAATTTGTATTCAATTAGTAACAAAATCATGTATCCAAATAAAATTTTAGAACCTGTTGTCGTAAAAGGACATTAAAAAAAATACAGGGAGTTTTTTTCTTTTTCTGGTATCATTATACGCACACTGATGCACGTGTCCCTACAGAGCTATTTCTAATCGCCACGCACACATGAATGATAAGTGGCGTCATACTGTTTGTTGCGTACACTCTATCTGTTTGTTTGTATAATCTGAGACAGTATATTTAGAAATCATGATTTGTGATGTTTTATCCTGTTAATTCAGCACTGTTGAAATAATATGAGACTTTACAGGACTACGCAACAGCAGTATAAGCAAGTAGTTTAGACCTTGCAAATTGCCAGAATCTTACCTTGGAAAGATCCACTTCCTCCACAGTCCAAAATGAGGCCTCAGCTTTCTTGTACATTTCCCAGATGTCAGGGTACTGGATGGGGAAAATCACGAATCTGCGGGGGTTCTCCCTTAGAAGCGGCTCCTTTTGTGGGTCGAACACCGCAACCTCATTTTCTTTTTCTACATCCATTTTCCGTACTTTTACGTCGCCGTTTCTCTCAGACAAAACGTTGTTCTTGACTGGGGACTAGATTAACAAAATTACATTTTATAGCGTTCTTACAGTACGGCGTAGTAGTACCTACTGTAGAATACTGATTATGAGTTCAACGTAGTAAAATTAATGACTAACCTTTATGTGCACGTTGTTGATGCCGTTGAGAACATTTTCCTTGCCATTTGCGAGCGACATTTTTACAGATTATGATTAAACTGCTGTGAAATATCAATGAAAGTTGACTATAGTGATGCGAATTTATATCACTGGGCGGTTAAAGCAACTTATTTGTCCGAAAATAATGTTTGGAATCTCTTGTTTCTGTTGCCGACTGACTGAAATCTGAATTTTTATTTACAAAATTATCTGTCATGTGTAATATAAATGGCGGGAAATCGCTGCGGGAAATGACGAAACTAGTATTGGTTCGAAATGGGTACAGTAACTCAGAATTTACAAAATATTCAAAAACATACATTCAACATATCATTTTCAAGATAGTTTGAATATAAAATATTTTTGAGCAACTTTATTGTATAAAACTTAATGCTTAAATACTTTTTGTGTGCACTCTAAATTGAATTCCGTAACCACATAAATTGTTGAAATTGTATGAGAGTTGTCAAAACTACCTCTTAGCACATTTCGGACGACAATATTTTTTAGTTTCAGAGTTCATTGAACCATTCACAGAACAGCTGTAACAAAACCGCGGGAATTCGGCTCTCCCACCCATGAAATGTTATTTATAAAATAATGCCTTTTATACGTATAATTATCAACCCATGTCACTTTTTTTACAACAAACTAGTGTATCAAATACAGATCTATGCTTTTCAAAAAGCCTATTTACCATTCACATGTAAAATACTGAAAAATAAATTTAAGCGGGAAAATAACTTCTGTCTACTTTACATAATTGGTTTATCCTTTTAGCCAATCAAAAAGCCAAAGCTAACTGGACCGCAAACGAATGCATAATGTATGCGTTCAAGATTTCTTACAAACAACTACATATTTTTGAAAGAGTGGAGTGAATTTTCGATTTAACAGACTCACAACATCGTAAAATGAACGAATGTCAACGTCACTGTCAGTGTCAACGCATCTGCACTGTCATTCTTTGTAATTTGAGTTGCGTTGCGACTTGCGTTGTGTTTCTTTCAGTTCGTAGTTTTGTAGATAAAAATTTTATATATTCCTTAGAATGTCTGATAATGATGACGATTTTATGTGCGAGGAAGAAGAGGATTATGGATTGGTATGTACTGCTACGTAAATTGGGCAAAAAACACAAAACAACCCTGATATTACCTGATTTCACGACCTCTATGTCTAACAGTGTTTTCGCCGACAAATTGACCCGGCTTATCCTTCTTTAGGTCCCTAATAAGCTAGATTGTATCCTTATCTTCCTTCTCCTTAGCGGTTTGTAAACAAATTAATGTCTCTTTATGCAATAGTCGTATGATTTGTTGTAGCACCAACTCGTCTTATTTACCTCCTCGTGATTGTACCAACCAATTATTATCTATCACGCTAAGCCACCGTTATCACGAAAAGCATTAGCCTATATTTACCGAAAACGTGCAGGAAGTTTTTTCTGTCGGCATTTCCTAACCCCCTTCATTATCAACAGGAATATTCAGAAGACAGTAACTCGGAGCCAGATGTAGACTTGGAGAATCAGTACTACAACAGCAAGGCATTGAAGGAAGATGAGCCTCAGGCAGCCCTCACCAGCTTCCAGAGGGTATTGGAACTGGAGGGAGGAGATAAAGGAGAATGGGGCTTTAAGGCACTCAAGCAGATGATAAAAATTAATTTTAAACTGGTGAGTACATTTGAAGGAATCTTTGTGTAACCAGTGTGTGGCAAGATTTTTGTTTACCTGTTTATGTGTTTATATCTGAATTTAGACTTTAAAATATATTTCCCTGATTTTTATACATTTTAACTAATATGTCCGCCATGTAACTTCACATGTAATGTAAATAAAATAAGATTTGTTAAGGCCCGTAAGATCAATAGCAGTATAAACTACAATTCTAAGCTTTAACTAAAACTTTTCTTTGTCAGTGATTGTTTAAGCTTAGAATTTTAGTTTAAACTGCTATTGATCTTACGGGCCTAAGACATGACAACTATGCAAAGCAAGCCCCCTCACATACCATGGTTTACCAACACTAGTATAAGTAGGAAGTGGATTGTAATCGCTCATAGATTGCGCTCCGGGCACATGCCTCTAAGCGGCTTTAAATTTTTAATGAGAAAGATAGATACTCCTAATTGTAATGCTTGTGGAGTGGTGGAGGATGTATACCACTTTTTAACAGAGTGTGTCCGGAGTCAATCTATGAGAGAGGAGTTGTACAGAGCGCTGAAATTCAACCAGGTCGATGTGGGCCTGTTTCAGAGTGTATTAGCTGAGCAAACATCTGACTCAGCTAACATGCTCTACCGGTCCATATATGACCTGCTGAAGGATGCTGTATAGTCATTAATTACTGTAGCCAATTATGGAACTGACATCGTCGTAGAGAACGACGCAAGTTCCTTAAAAAACTAGATAAAAAAAAACTAATATGTCCGCCATGTAACTTCACATGTAATGTAAATAAAATAAGATTTGTTAAGGCCCGTAATATCAATAGCAGTATAAACTACAATTCTAAGCTTTAACTAAAACTTTTCTTTGTCAGTGATTGTTTAAGCTTAGAATTTTAGTTTAAACTGCTATTGATCTTACAGGCCTAAGACATGACATCTAGCTGTCTAATGGGCCAGCATCAGGTTACTTAATTCACTCTGCTTAGAAGCAGGCATCTGAAACCAACATACATACCAACAAACATGTGATACTAATTGGAATAAAAGGGAATGTCCTATCTACCAAGATACAAGTTGGCAACAGCTTAGTTTGGTAGATGGGGCTCCAACAAAGTGTATTGTACTTTAAAGTAATAAAGAATTTTAAATTTTTTAATACATAATAATTATATACATATTTCAGCATAACTAGTCTGGTCTGAATCTGAACAATAGCCTTCAAAGGGCATGGTTTGGTCAGTCTTGGCTGTAAAAGTAGCTAAGTCTAGTTGAAGACCCTAAAGCCCTTTATGAGTCAATGACTTGAAATAAACATTTTTTTATTATTATTTTATTTATTTAAGGCTAGCTGCCTAAAAGCTCTGACACCAGAGTTGACCACTAGCTCGTCATTTATTACATTTCTTTATTTCCACTCTTACATATAGTGGCATATGTGCATATTTAAACACTTGTATTATATTCGTGGCGATTCTGCTGTTTACACTGACTAACTAAAATTGTGTAACATATGTATGAACGGTCTTATTTGTTCCGCAGCGGAAATCGAATCCGCTACCTCTTGCGTCTCAGCCGGCTATACGCCCACTGCGCCACGGAGGCAGTGATCAATCAAATAGGTGTTGACTAAAACTAGCCCGAAAACACGCCTTCTTATTTAAAAATACTTAAATTTAAAAATGTCACTTTAAATGTCATTCTAATTTCATCTTTAGTGTGAACAAAATAAGACCGTTCGTATATTACACAATTTTAGTTAGTCAGCGTAAACAACAGAATCGCCGCCATTGATTAATTTAATTACATTAAACCAAACCTAATGAGTAACTAGTTCATAAAGAACTTCATAATTTTTTTAGTATGTTTTCTACTAATAAACTTAAGAATCTATTTCTGTTCGTTTTAGAGTAATTTCACAGAAATGATGGCGAGGTATAAGCAGCTTCTCACATACATCAAGAGTGCAGTGACGAGGAACCACTCTGAAAAGTCCATTAATTCAATCCTAGATTATATTTCAACCTCTAGGAATGTGAGTACGAGTGATGTGTGTATTCTTTATATTTCTTGCACTTACTTATATTTTGAAGATGTGTATTCATGAGGAGATAAATGTTGCAGGATGTTTATTGCCAGAGATGTCTACTTTACTGAATATCTTAAATTTGTAAAGGGTAGGTAATGTGCAATTTATGTGGAGTTATAAATGTCCATAGGCAATGGTAACTGCTTTCCATCAGGCAGGGGGATCCGTTTGCTTGTTCGCTACCTTAGTGGTACAATGACATGTTTTACAAAATAAATAAAAAGAGCATGTAATTGTCTTTTGTAACTTTTTGCGTATTACAAACAAGAGTCAAGAAGCCTTAAGCTCATCACGCAATGTACGAACCACTGTACAAAATGTACCAAATGTTAAGATTTTTGATATTATTACTATATTTTATATTTTTTATACAAAAATTACAAATTAGGTGGGATTAAAACCATTAAAATCTTATCACAGTAACAGGGTGGTCCATAATCGGAACATTAGCCACTTCGATAAACTCATTTAAAAGCAAATACTTTAGCTGCTATGACCAAATAAGAGATCACTACAAAAGCGAATATTAAGAGACTTTCAACACTGTGATGAATTTCACATCCTATTCCTATGTGATGTGATGTGACGTGATTAAAATCAAATAAATAATGATTCGCCTCTAGCAAAGTATTTTTGCTATGCTCTGGCAACATTGATCCTAGTAAGTTTGTCCCACCATGAATACAAAAGCTTTAAAATGTGTGTAATGTGCCTTATTATTTTTTCAACCAACAGTACATATATTAATTCCCATGTCTATTCATAGATGGAGCTTCTCCAGGATTTCTATGAGACCACATTAGAGGCACTAAAAGATGCAAAGAATGACCGGCTGTGGTTCAAAACTAACACTAAATTAGGCAAGCTGTATTATGATAGAGGAGATTTTAATAAATTAGCTAAGATATTGAAGCAGCTTCATCAGAGTTGTCAGGTAATCTTACTTTTCTGTTTTATATAACACTAGCTGACCTGTCCGCGTCTTTCTCACTTGTGATTTGTCAGCAAAAACATTGTACAACAAAAGTACACATGTAAAAATAAAAGTAGCCTATGTCTCAATCCCAGTTATAGTCTTATCTAAATAGGTACCAAATTTCATCGAAATTGGTTAAGCCGTTTTGTCGTGAAACACAACAAACAGACAGACAGAGAGACAGACAGTGTTTAATATAGTACAGATGTTTCTACCTAGTGTTTCATTGTCCAATCCCCTACCCTCCCGAAAGACAGATACTTTTGAATTTATAATATTAGTATGGATTTTATATTATATACATATAAACCTTCCTCTTGAAACCTATTGCTGAAAACTGCATTAAAATTCGTTGAGTAGTGTAAAAGATCTAAGGGAAAAGACAGCGGAAGCGACTTCATTTTATACTGTGTAAAGAAGACAAGCGTCCGCTCTCGGCTTCGCACGTGTGTTTGTCAATAACAAGTAGTCTGTCTCAATCCAGGCCACCATTTATTCATATACCAAAATCAGTATACAGCCTTGGCCAAAAGTATTAGGCACCCCTCTAAAACATGAATATCTCAGAACTTATTTAAAAAACAGCAAATATTTTTAATAAAACCCAAGCCGGTGCCGTCAAACGATTATTTAAACACTAGATAACCTTATTCTATGGGTCATAAAACATTTGGTGAGCCGGAACCCAAATTATGGGTATTTTACAAAAAATACTCAAAATGATTATCAGTCTGCATTTGTTATTCATAGCGTAAAGAAGCTTCCGTGTGTGATTTAGTGGTGAAATTGAGATTCTCTTTTTTCGAAAATGCCGAAAAAAATTGAACTGTGCTACGAAAAACGTATTAAAATCCAGTTGCTACACGAACAAGGAAAGTCCCAAGTAGAGATTGCCAAACTTGTAAAATGTTCGCGGTCCGCAGTACAATCTGCTATTAAACGGTTTGCGGAGACTGGTTCCCACGGAAATAAAATACGGACTGGCAGAAAACGCGTGACTACTGAGCGCCAGGACAGAAAACTCGTCCGCGAGTCTCTGAAGGACCGCAAAAAAACTTCTTCTGAGCTCGCTGCCGTCCTATCCGAGGAAATTGAATACCCTATTAGTGCTCGAACGGCAAGAAGAAAACTTGCAGATGCAGGTTCAAAGGGGTGTAAAGCAAGAAAGAAGCCATGGCTCTCGGAAAATAACAAAAAGAACCGCTTAGAATGGGCTCTACGATACCAACACTTCACGGAGGAGGATTGGTCAAATGTTGTTTGGTCCGATGAATCAAACTTTGAGGTAAGCTTTTATACTATTCCTTAAGAACGATAACATTGATCACTATGATTTTAGTCTACTTTCTTAAAAATAATGAGCACACATTTAAACTCTACTTTTTTCCATTGTTACAGTTATTTGGAACTGCGGGTGTAACCTTCGGGAGGCGTCGCGTCGGCGAGGAATATCATCCCGATTGCGTGGTTTCCACTGTTAAACACGGGGGAGGTAGCATAATGATCTGGGGCTGCATGCCAGCTGATGGTGTTGGCGAAATGTTCGTTTGCGAAGGCCGTGTGAACAGTGAAAAGTACATAAATGTGCTCGAAACTGCGCTAATGCCTTCGCTTACACGCATTTTCGGCGACACAAACATGGATGGAGTCAAATTCCAACAAGACAATGCTCCTTGTCATAAATCAGCGACCACCATGCGCTGGATTAGAAACAACAATATCGACTTGTTAGAATGGCCGGCGCAATCCCCAGATCTGAACCCTATCGAGCATCTTTGGGGTGTTCTGAAGCGCAAGGTCAGAGAGCACAGCATAACATCCAAAACCACTTTAAAAAATGCGTTAATTCAAGAGTGGGACGCCATAAGTGCAGCCGAATGTAAAAAGCTTGTAAGCAGCATGCCCCAAAGAATTGCTGCTGTGATCAATGCAAAGGGGGGGACAACTAAATATTGGTGTTTTTTATAATTTTATGTTAATATAGTAATTTGGAAAACAAACTAGTGTCATTTTTCACCTTGAACATGAAAAAGTCAGGAAATTTTAGGGTGCCTAATACTTTTGGCCAAGGCTGTATATATCATGTAATCAGTCAGTACAGGTATGTGTTCTGGGTTTGGATGTTACTTATATTTATTATATGTTTACAAATATATTCTATCAGTTACCTTATTCATATAGTACTAAGTTTAGGGCTAGATAATTCAAGAAATGTCCAGCATTTTTTTTTCTTTTTTATTTATTAAGAGATCAGATAATACAATGAACTTGCAGACTGACGAGGGAGAAGACGACTTGAAGAAAGGGACGCAACTGCTAGAGATATACGCGCTAGAGATCCAGATGTACACCGCACAGAAGAACAACAAGAAACTAAAAGCTCTCTATGAACAGTCGCTGCATATCAAGTCGGCGATACCGCATCCGCTCATCATGGGCGTCATACGAGGTTACTATGCTATTAATTACTGGTCTGCTCCTTTCTCGCGGCCACCGCTCTGTTGCTACCCTCGCCCATCTTCCGTCTTTCCTCCTTTCCTCCTTGCCAAGTGTCCAGCCCATCTCCACTTCAGCTGGTTGATCCTTCTACCCACATCCACGACTAGTCCTTTGGAGTTTACCCATTACGTACAAAATTTACCGCTTTATAATATAAGTATATCGACGAAGTCTACAGCTGTCTCTCAATCTCGTAAGTGATTTACGAACTGATACAGAATGTGTCGCCTATACAACGATCTGTTAGTCAACCATAGCAATGTAATAATGTTTTAAGTAATTAAATTATTAGTATAAGCCTGTGTCTCTTTAAAATTTTTGCCCCTTTTAAATAATAACCTATATAAATATAAAAAAGATTTCAAATCACTCTTGGAAAAGAGTTTATACCACACGGGGATGGAACAAGCTATCAGGTGGGCCTGATGTACACATATTTTGCAATATTTCCTAGTTCAAAATTCTTTATAATGTATTTATTTCATATTTTCTGGATGAGTTCTGTTTTGTGTGCCATATGTAATAAATAAAATAAAAAGCAGATGTGATATAAAATTGAGTAAGTAATCACACAAAAACAATTGTATTTTGTATCATGACTTATACACTGGCTTCAGTGTACTGTTAGATTATAAGCATTTTCCGACATCTTATGTCAAACTACGATGTATTAATTGCATTTTCCTCGTTTTAGAATGTGGCGGCAAAATGCACTTACGGGAAGGCGAATTCGAAAAGGCTCACACAGACTTTTTTGAAGCTTTCAAAAATTACGACGAGTCCGGCAGTCCCAGGAGAACCACTTGCCTTAAATATTTAGTATTAGCTAATATGTGAGTATAATTTTTAGTATTTATTTCAAAACTCAGGCACTAAGCCTGGACCTTTGACGACCTCCGTGGTGCAGTTGGCGAATAGCCGGCTGAGACGCAAGAAGTAGCGGGTTCGATTCCCATTGCGGAACAAATGTTTGCATGATCCACAGATATTTGTACCGGGTCTGGTTGTCTTTCTATATATTGTAAGTATGTATTTACAAAAAAAAATGTATATAAGTATTCCATCAGTTATATGGTTCCCATAGACAAGCTTTGCTTAGTTTGGGGCTAGATAACGCTGTGTGAAATGTCCAGCAATATTTATTTATTTACCTTTAACATAGGCATTACCGAGGCCGGAGCCAACGATTAAGAGTCCTGTTTACATCACATCATATAATGCCAAATAATTATTATGTTATCTATCACATCACACTAATATTATAAATGCGAAAGTTTGAATGTTTGTTTATTTATTTGTTTGTTTGTTACTCAATCACGTCGTAACGGCTGAACCGATTTCGATGATATTTAGTATGAACGTAGATTATAACCTGGGTTAATACATGAGCTACTTTTAACCAATAAATCAGGTCCCATGGGATAAAATAGGGTGTCAAGTCAAGTTGCATCAGCGAGTCTAACTTTATTTCTAGGTTACCTCCACATTTAATAGTGTAACGCGTTCGATGTCGCGGGCAACAGCTAGTACACTATAATAATGAGTATAATTAATATGCACCAAGTTTCACTTGAAAAATACACTCAGAAACACTAGTTAATCCTAGAATAAATGTATTGAATATTATTATTTATTAAATAAATAATCATTATTATTATTTATTTTTAACCTGTGTGTCCCACTGTAGGGCAAAGGCTTCCCTTCCTTCTATTGAATATTGAGATCAATATTTCGACAGGACGATATTCCAATGATGTATCATTTGGTTTTATCATTCGTTGGTATTATTTTGACACCTGTCAAATCTGACTTTATATTTCTATTTGTACTAATACCGGGATATTTACCATGATTTGTGATTGTTTTTAGTACAGATAGTGTTCATAACCATGATAGTTTCAAAAGTTTTTATATTTCCACGAGTAAGGTAAGTACCTGTGGCATTTAAGTTCCAGTTTCAAAGTTCGTGCATTTTTCATTGATGAGTTATTGATTTTAGAAAATTTTATTCTACTCGTCCGCCACATACATCAAGGCAATATAATCCTACTGCGTAAACCGCCCGCTCGCGCCAACCATCTTATCAGTATCGAACGATTTGTTGTCGACGGTACGCCTGCGGAGTGATTTTATATATTGTCTGCAGAGCACTGTAAATTATTGTTTTTTTATATGAACTTAGGAAAAGACATATTTATTATTATTAATTTTGTGTCACACTTTTCAATATATTATTTATTTTATAGTTTGTTAAAGTCCGCAAATCAAATTTGGTCCTAACGAAAGAGCAGCGTGGGTTGTTATACTCGTATACATTACCTACATTATGCTGAGTTAGAGTCCTTTTGGCAACATATGACAGCAGATTGTTTAGTTTTAAGTTGTTATTACCTTTTTCTTATTTATTATTCTATTCTATACTAAAAACCATCTTGATCGCATAAGGCACGAAATATGTGATCTACAACACTTTCCAGTTAGGTGGGCATTATATGCCGCGCCTACTTTATAGTAATTAAAATTTGCCTTATCGACCTGTTGTTCCTTCAGGCTTATGAAATCCGGCATCAATCCATTCGACTCGCAGGAGGCGAAGCCCTACAAGAACGACCCGGAGATCCTCGCCATGACCAACCTGGTGATGGCGTACCAGAACAACGACATTAACGAGTTCGAAGCCATTCTTAAACACAACAGGTTAGCACACGCCGTACTAAAATTAAGTTACTTATTCAATTGACCGTGTTATCTGTACTGATGTAACTTATTCAAGTAAAATATTAGTTGTCGCGTTTCGCCTCTAGCGCTGTTGCACAAAACAAAGGTAATGAGGGCTTTTCATTTTAGATTTAAAAAGAAAAAATAAGTTCTAACTAGCGTAATAGATGGCGGTGTCTGGAAAATATGGTTTATATGTCAAAATCTCAAAGACAATATCAAAATTTGTCCAAAACAATCGCAGTTCGTCAGATAAACAAGCACAAATGTTTGTGTTTTGATTTCGTACATTATGTTTTACTTCTACACTTTTACCGGCAGGTGTGAACGTTCATAAGTAACCACATACTGTGGTGGATCGTGTGTATAAAAAAACCGGCCAAGTGCACAAAACAAAGGTAATGAGGGCTTTTCATTTTAGATTTAAAAAGAAAAAATAAGTTCTAACTAGCGTAATAGATGGCGGTGTCTGGAAAATATGGTTTATATGTCAAAATCTCAAAGACAATATCAAAATTTGTCTAAAACAATCGCAATTCGTCAGATAAACAAGCACAAATGTTTGTGTTTTGATTTCGTACATTATGTTTTACTTCTACACTTTTACCGGCAGGTGTGAACGTTCATAAGTAACCACATACTGTGGTGGATCGTGTGTATAAAAAAACCGGCCAAGTGCGAGTCGGACTCGCGCACGAAGGGTTCCATATCATTACCTATACAAAAGAAAATAAAATCATGTCTGTTTTATGGGAGCCCCTCGTAAATATTTATTTTATTCTCTTTTTAGTATTTGTTGTTATAGCGGCAACAGAAATACATCATCTGTGAAAATTTCAACTGTCTAACTATCACGGTTTATGTGATACAGCCTGATGACAGACGGACAGACAGACAGACAGACAGCGGAGTCTTAGTAATAGGGTCCCGATTTACCCTTTGGGTACGGAACCCTAAAAACAAGACCGGTCAAATTCGAGTGAGATTCGTGCACCGACGCGACGGTTCCGTATCTATGTATATTTGTTCGAGCGAAGCGAGATCTCCAAATCAACTTGGGCGAATCGGTGTTGTATGTATGAATGTATGTTTGTTTGTCCGTGGATAACTTTCAAAGCATTGATCAGATCATCGTGAGGTAGTGATGGCACAATCCTGGTGTGTCAAAATGAGCTAATATTTAACATTTGAATTTTGAGGATAAAAACTTTGTGAGGTTGTTGAGATAGAGGGTTCAAGAGGGGTAAAAATATCAAAATGAGACTGTTAGGTGAAATAAGACGTTTTGTAAAAATTGTGTTGTTACAGAAACAACATAATGGACGATCCGTTCATCCGCGAGCACATCGAGGATCTGCTGCGCAACATCCGCACGCAGGTGCTGATCAAGCTGATCGGCCCCTACACGCGCATCCACATCCCCTTCATCTCCACGGAGCTCAACATCGACGAGAAGGAGGTCGAGAACCTGCTCGTCACCTGCATTCTCGACAAGTGAGTGACGCCAGTATGAACATACCTTTATTATTAACTAGCACAAGGCGCGTGCACGCGTGCTTTATCTATTTAAAATATCTTTGAATCTAGGGGACCAATTCCAGCATCTCAAAATAGTAGCATTCGAGTATCGATCAATTATGTTAAATGTTCCAAACGGTATTCACGTAACTGACAATACATCGGTATGAGTTGACTGACATGCGTTTTTTTTTCCTGATTGTGATCCGCAATCCGTTGGAGGACTATATGCGGAGGTGTTGATTTATTTGTGGCGTTCGGGATCAAGACACATTAGTCTTTCTTCCCGTCTTTCGAAGCAGCAAGCAGGTTGTCCAAGACATGGACTCTTTTCAGGCGCTTTGTGTCGAAATGATTTTCCACCAGCGCTCTTGTCAGCGGATTATCATGGGTTTTTAGGTGATCCATGTATCCTTTCCCTATGAAGCCAATTTTTTGGTCAATTGTGGGAACTTCTAGGTACTCATGGATCTCCTTGTTGGTTGTGAACCATGAGGCATTGGAGATGCGATTATACACTTTATTTTATCAAGCTAATATTGTAATACACACCTATGGTGAGCAAACCTGGTAACTAACAAATCGTCAAAAGTCCTCCCTTGGGGTATGCCAACGTGCAATGGAGCGCAGTATCCTGGGCGTGAAACTCACGGACCGAATCAGGAACTCGGTTATACGCTCCCGAACACAGGTGGCCGATGTCGCTCAAAAAGCTGGAAGACTCAAGTGGGACTGGGCCGAACACGTTTGCCGTATGCCAGACCCAATGTGGGCGAAGACCACCACTGAATGGCTCCCAAACTACGGACGGCGCCCGCGTGGAAGGCCCAGGTGAAGGTGGCGGGATGAGATAAACTCCTACCTCAAGGATTGGCCCCTACTTGCAATCAACAGAGACGAGTGGAAAGAGGGAAGTGAGGCCTTTGCCCTGCAGTGGGACACAACAGGCTTATAATAATAATAATAATATTGTAATATTAATGGAGCAGAACACCAAAATATATTCAATTCATAATCCATTTGGGTCAACTTTCGTTGTGTTTTTAAAATTGTATTATGTGAAAATGTCCCCTGGTAATATTCTATCTGTACAGTGTTTTTTAACTGGGACTGTATAGGCAAATCCGAAATCATAGCAGATATAGAGAAACTGCCTGAGGAACCACGTTGGAAAAAAGACTTTTGGTCAATTACGAGTTTTCCATGATATGAATTAGATTCACAACTTTATTAATAATTTAAATCGAATCAGTTCAGTCAGTCCTTTGTATATCATTTCATTGTATCGAAGTATAACAATATGGCCAGTAGAAATTTGATAAAATATTTTCATAGAATGTGTGCTATGAAGAGGGCTGTGCTTGGAGTTTCTCTACGGGATCCATCCGCCTCGAGCCCTCTTCCCGTGCAGTCGGGTAAAAAGTAGTCTATGTGTCAATCCAGGTCATAATCTATCTATAAACCAAATTTCATCGAAATCGGTCCAGCCGTTTACTTCGTGAAAACATAACAAACAGAGTTACCTTCGAATTTATAATATTAGTATGGATAAGATAAGTCGCACTTTCCTAAGAGGTTAAAATACATAGATGAAAAAAACAATTAGCCCGGCTTCACGATCGATCCCTAAACGTAATTAGATACTACCATGTTAAAATTTGATGTATTTGTATAATTTGACAACTGTCTTAAACATATTTAGGCACTAAATACGTTTAGGCATCGTTGCGCAAGTCGCCCTATTAACATCTTTTACTCTATTGAAGTGAATCAAATAAATGTATCATAGTAATGTTGATGACCTCTAAGACGCAGTGGGCGAATAACTAACTGAGACACAGAAGGTTGCGGGTTCTATTCCCGCTGCTAAACAAATTTTTGCATGGTCTACAGATTTTTGTTTTGGGTTTGGATATTTTTCTATTGGTATATTATACTATATATAGCTCGATTACCACTCACTGATTGATTGATTGATTGACTGACTGACTGACTGACTGACTCATTGACATGTTTGTTCTCCCAGATGCCACCTTGTAGGGTGAAAATGTTTGGTGGGATCGTATAGAGGGAGTTCCGATGAGTTGGGAATAAATCCTAAAGTACCCCTTTTGTCCCCCATTCGCTCCCATCCACCTCGTATCTCGGAAAGTATAGGTCTTACAGCGTTGGCGCAAAAACTAATGTTGCAGAGGACATTTTTTTATATCCGGTTCCATGAAAAAAAAATGGTCTTTCATACAAAAAAAAAATTGTCCCATACAAAATATTTCTGTATGAATACCGTAAACCGTAAATTTCGTTTGCCGTAATTTTCATACTGTTTTTGTAGGGAGCCCACGGCTTGTGTGTACTATAAAATTACTGTAAATTTGCTTGATTCTATATAATGGTGGTGGAGGGACATGAGATAACTTTCATAGTTTTTGCAAAGGTCATCATCATCATTTTGGAACATCCAATTTTTTTTTTTTTTTTAGTATGCAACGTTTATCATGTTTATTTTGGAACATCCACATTTTTTTAATTATGCCTCATCCACAATGATCACTTTGAAACGTCATTTTTTTTTTATTATGCAACAGCCACTGTGATCATTTTGGTACATAATTTTTTTTAATTATGCCTCATCCACAATGATCACTTTGGAACGTCAATTATTTTTTTTTATTATGCATCATCCACTGTGATCATTTTGGAACATCATTTTTTTTTCAATTATGCCTCATCCACTATGATCACTTTGAAACGTCAATTTTTTTTTTATTATGCAACATCCACTGTGATATTTTGGTACATCATTTTTTTTAATTATGCCTCATCCACAATGATCACTTTGGAACGTCAATTATTATTATTTTTTTTATTATGCAACATCCACTGTGATCATTTTGGTACATAATTTTTTTAATTACGCCTCATCCACAATGATCACTTTGGAACGTCAATTATTTTTTATTTTTTTATGATGCATCATCCACTGTGATCATTTTGGAACATCAATTTTTTTTAATTATGCCTCATCCACAATGATCACTTTGGAACGTCAATTTTTTTTTTTATTATGCATCATCCACTGTGATCATTTTGGAACATAATTTTTTTTAATTATGCCTCATCCACAATGATCACTTTGAAACGTCAATTATTTTTTTTATTATGCAACATCCACTGTGATCATTTTGGTACATCATTTTTTTTAATTATGCCTCATCCACAATGATCACTTTGGAACGTCAATTTTTTTTTTATTATGCATCATCCACTGTGATCATTTTGGAACATCATTTTTTTAATTATGCCTCATCCACAATGATCACTTTGGAACGTCAATTTTTTTTTTATTGTATTATGCAACATCCACTGTGATCATTTTGGTACATCATTTTTTAATTAGGCCTCATCCACAATGATCACTTTGGAACGTCAATTATTTTTTTTTATTATGCATCATCCACTGTGATCATTTTGGAACATAATTTTTTTTAATTATGCCTCATCCACAATGATCACTTTGGAACGTCAAGTATTTTTTTTATTATGCAACATCCACTGTGATCATTTTGGTACATAATTTTTTTAATTATGCTTCATCCACAATGATCACTTTGGAACGTCAATTATTTTTTTTTTATTATGCAACATCGACTGTGATCATTTTGGTACATCATTTTTTTAATTACGCCTCATCCACAAAGATCACTTTGGAACGTCATTTATTATTATTTTTTTTATTATGCATCATCCACTGTGATCATTTTGGAACACCATTTTTTTTTAATTATGCCTCATCCATATGATCATTTTGGAACGTCAATTTTTTTTTATTATGCAATATCCACTGTGATCATTTTGGAAAATCAATTTTTTTTTGTAGCACAAATTTTTGGTGGAATCGTTATTTTACGGTCATCATCGCCCTTGCCATCATTTTGAATTCTTCTCTCACTTCCTTTTCGTTTTCGAATGTTTCTTCCACATTGATATCCTCTTTAATTGTTTCTATAACTTCGAAATCCTCTTTGATGGCATTTTTACTTCAATATACTTTTGAATTGTTTTTTCTATTTTTCTATTTTCTTCAATTACTTCTCTTACTTCAATATCGACTCTATAAAATTATGGGTTTTAATACAAATCTTAAATCGCTCGTATCTTCTAAACGGGAAGAGTTACCCCCAGCAAACTTTTACAAAATATTGGTACTAATTTTTGGTGGATTAGTTTTTTTAATACCATCATTGCCCTTGACATCCGTTTTGAATGCTTCTCTTACTTCGTCTTCCACTTTAAATGCTTCTTTCACCTCGATATCTTCTATTTTTGCTTCTTACACTTTGATATCCTTTTTAATTGCTTTTTCTACTTATATGTTTTCTTCAATTGCTTCTTTTACTTCAATTCCCACTCTACAAAATTATGGGTTTTAATACAAATCTTAAATCGCTCGTATCTTCTAAACGGGAAGAGTTACCCCCAGCAAACTTTTACAAAATATTGGTACTAATTTTTGGTGGATTAGTTTTTTTAATACCATCATTGCCCTTGAGATCCTTTTTGAATGCTTCTCTTACTTGGTCTTCCGCTTTGAATGCTTCTTTCACCTCGATATCCTCTATTTTTGCTTCTTCGACTTTAATATCCTTTTTAATTGCTTTTTCTACTTATATATTTTCTTCAATTGCTTCTTTTACTACAATTTCCACTCTACAAAATTATGGGTTTTAATACAAATCTTAAATCGCTCGTATCTTCTAAACGGGAAGAGTTACGCCTAGCAAACTTTTACAAAATATTGGTACAAATTTTTGGTGGAATAGTTTTTTAATACCATCATTGCCCTTGACATCCGTTTTGAATGCTTCTCTTACTTCGTCTTCCACTTTGATTGCTTCTTTCACCTTGATATCATTTTTGATTGCTGCTTCCACTTGGATATCCTCTTTAATTTGATTGCTTTTTCCATTTCGATCGTC
Organism: Philereme transversata; assembly: GCA_963924445.1. NCBI lineage: Eukaryota > Metazoa > Arthropoda > Insecta > Lepidoptera > Geometridae > Philereme > Philereme transversata. Next base: position 21,996,474 of record OZ004342.1, on the reverse strand, counting down.
TTTGATTGCTTCTTACACATGGATATCCTCTTCGATAACTTTAAACAGCTCGATATCCTCTTTGATTGCTTCTTCCACTTTGATATCCTCTTTTATTGCTTCTACCTATTCGATATCATCTTCGATTTCCTTTTGATTGCTTCTTGCACTGCAATATTCTCTTTGATTGCTTCTTCCACTTCGATATCGTTTTTGACTGTTTCTTCCACTTCGATATCGTCTTCGATTGCTTTTTTCACTTGGTCATCCTCTTAGAACGCTTCTACCACCTCGGTATCCTCTTTGATTGCTTACTCAACTTTAATTTCCTCTTTGATTGTTTCTGCTACTTCGATATCCTATTTGATTGCTTCTTTCCCTTCAATATCCTCTTTGATTGCTTCTTTCACTTCGATATCGTTTTTGACTGTTTCTTCCAGTTCGATATCGTCTTTGATTCTTTTTTTACTTCGTCATCCTCTTAGAATGCTCTTACCACCTCGGTATCCTCTTTGATTGCTTACTCAACTTTAATTTCCTCATTGATTGTTTCTGCTGCTTCGATATCCTATTTGATTGCTTCTTTCACTTCAATATCCTCTTTGATTGCTGCTTCCACTTGGAAATCCGCTTTGATTTGATTGCTTCTTCCATTTCAATATCGTCTTTACTGCTTCTTACACATGGATATCCTCTTTGATGGCTTTTAACAGCTCGATATCCTCTTTAATTACTTCTTCGACTAAAAGAAAAACACGCGAGCTGCGAGCAGCTCGCGCACAACGCAACCTCTAGTTATAAGTATGTATTTCAAAAAAAAGTATATACCTAAGTATTCTATCCGGTATCTGGTTCCCATAGTACAAGCTTTGTTTAGTTTGGTGGTCGATAGCGCTGTGTGTAATGTCCAGCATTACTATGATTGTCATCCAGGCCGATTTCGACCACGGCGATCGTTTTGCCGCTTTATGATTTACGTTCATGCGCTTTCATACGACTTATATCCATACCCTATCTTTGTTGTGAACGTGCGTTTGCAGATACCTACTGCACGTAAGGGCATTATTCTCGTAATGGTAAATTATGTTAGCAGGCGGTTTATTTTTCAGTGCGTCGCGTTTTTGGTCAAACGCGCCTTCTATCGTCTTCAAATGACCAAACATTTTTCCGGATTTGGCTTCTCCATTCCGTGCGGTTTTTCATAAAAACAAACATCAAATTTTTCGCATTTATAATATTAGTGTGATTATTTATTTATTGTATGTTTGTCAGCACAATAAGCGGGCGCATAGACCAAGTGAACTCGGTGCTGGAGCTGACGGGCAGCGCGCGCGGCGCGGCGCGGTACGGCGCGCTCGACAAGTGGACCGCGCAGCTCGCCTGTCTGCATCTCGCGCTCGCCAACAAGATGGCGTAGCTGTGCGTACCTGTACCCAACACAACCCAATCTCACCAACAAGTCTTTGAGATGTATCTGGCATGACAAGTACCGCTAGGTGTCGCAAAACAGTGCCGTTTTTGTCGGAGTCACATTGAAAATACGCACTTTAACATTAACGACTAGATGTTTGTCGCAGTCACATTGTAAACTCCGCTCTTTAGTAAGGAGGGGGCTACTAAAAAGTATTTAGCATAACGGCTAGACCTTTGTCGCAGTCAAATTGTAAAGTTCGCTCTTTAACATAACGACTAGATGTTTGTCGGATGATCGTAAAGTCCGCTCTTTAAGATAACGGCTAGATGTTTGTCGCAGTCACATTGTAAAGTTCGCTCTTTAGCATAACGGCTGAATGTTAGTCGCTGTCACATTCTAAAGTTCGCTCTTTAGCATAACGGCTAGACCTTTGTCGCAGTCAAATTGTAAAGTTCGCTCTTTAACATAACGACTAGATGTTTGTCGGATGATCGTAAAGTCCGCTCTTTAAGATAACGGCTAGATGTTTGTCGCAGTCACATTGTAAAGTTCGCTCTTTAGCATAACGGCTGAATGTTAGTCGCTGTCACATTCTAAAGTTCGCTCTTTAGCATAACAGCTGAATGTTAGTCGCAGTCACATTGTAAAGTTCGCTCTTTAGCATAACGGCTGAATGTTAGTCGCAGTCACATTGTAAAGTTCGCTCATTAGCATAACGGGTGAATGTTAGTCGCAGTCACATTGTAAAGTTTGCTCATTAGCATAACGGCTGAATGTTAGTCGCTGTCACATTGTAAAATCCGCTCTTTAACATAACGGCTAGATGTTTGCCGCAGTCAAATTGTAAAGTCCTTTTTTACATCGGCTAGTAGCAGCATAACATCACTGATTTAACTCGTCCGTTTGTGTGTCGTCTGTTGTTTGTGATTAAGACTGCACTGACGTACTGCACGTTGGGTAAATGTACATGTACGTAGCGAAATCTTGTCAAGGGTCATCATTTAAAGAATAATTTGGTATAACACAAATGTATAAAAGTTGCAATATACAAGTAAAATATCAATTTTTATAATTATTTTAGGCTGTTAATAATATTATATTTTCTGGATCTGTGGTTGAGTGTATAAATAAAATATTACTTAAATCGTCTGCCCGTGACCACGACTGTTGCAGTACAGTTGGAACGTCGAATAATAAATAGGTACATACGCGATTAATAACCGTTTAATATTAGTTATTGTGTATACTGATCGAGAAAGTATGAAAAATGTAACTTAAAGAAGATTAGTGAATGGTGAAGCTGGAAGCAATACTTACCTCATTTGTCGCATTGACTGCCTCTGTGGTGCAGTGGGCGTATAGCCGGTTGAGACGCAGGAGGTAGCGGGTTCGATTCCCGCCGCGGAACAAATGTTTGCATGATCTACAGATATTTGTTCCGTGTCTGGGTGTTTTTCTATATATTATAAGTATGTATTTACAAAAAAAAGTTTATAAGTATTCTATCAGTTATCTGGTTCCCATAGTACAAGCTCTGCTTAGTTTGGAGATAGATAGCGCTGTGTGAAATGTCCAGCAATATTTATTTATTATTTTTATTTGTCCGAAACCATTGCAGCACTGCGCTTGTCGAAATGATGAGGTATGATGTTATAACGAATTGAAGGGTTCCCGGAGTGAACGGAAAACTTTTTAGTAGGTACTTTTGTTTTTTCTAAATCTGATTATATCTATTATTATACAACATTCTTTTGAATGTAGTTACTATAGTAAGAAAACTATTGATTAACAAAACTAAACATTAAAATCTCGTCTAAAACCCGTATTCCCAGAACCAAAGCATGATTATTGCAGAATCAAAAACGGCTGGGTACTGTTTAAAACTATTAAAGAACGATATAACTTAAAGGCTTATTCAGATGTAAGCGATATTGGCTGCTACTGGGTAGCGCTAAATACCGAACAGTATTCCGCCGGGTATTTGAATGAAGTTCCGCGGCTAGAGCGAAAGCAGAGTACCGCGTCGTACGGTCCAGGTAGGCGGTATCTTTCCGCTTGCTTTTCTGCCCATAGCGGTAGCGATATCCGCTTGGGTTTGAACAGAAGGAATACCGCATATCGTACCTGTTATTATAAATTATACCTGTGATTCAGTATAAGTTATAGCAGCTGTTGATTTTCCTACAAACAAATCAATTAGATAAATGTATACCTACTCGGTTTTCACAGCGGCAGCGATTATCGCTTATATCTGAACAGACCTTTAATCTGGAATTTGACATGAGCAGGATAACCATCGAATGATAAATTAAACTACTAGAAACAACCAGGAAAGTTAGATGCGTAATCTATCACAGACCGCACACTCCGGGAGCCTTTTGAATAGTTTAATCAGTTATGATTAGAGGCCGCCCTTATTGTCGGTCTACGGCGAATGTTCGTGGTTAATGTCCTAACTGTATCGTGAATGAAAGACAACACAAATATTTGTCATAGGGTGACAATATGACCGGCCCATTAGGATATCTAAACTATTTGCTAGTTCTATAATATCAGCGTGTGTGAATGAAGTACAACTAAAAACGGCTTATTCCATTATGACCCCACTTCATTGTTTTCAATGGGAGCATAAAGAGTGCATTATGCCCTCGTTTTTATTATGGCGAGCGTAGGGTGGCCCTCCACTAGATGGAAAGAAGACCTGATAAAGATTGCTGGGAGCCGTTGGGTGCATTGGGGAGGCCTATGTTCAGCAGTGGATTCTAATTCTAGGGTGGTATTATGCATTAGCAGGGGATATCCTTTGGCTGATATGATGGTGATGCTCTCGCCAAGGAGCCATGGACTCTCATCGTTCTGTTATAGTCCTACGCACGCGTATTATTGTAAATAGAGCATTTGATGTGCAATTATTATAAAATATCTCTATTCGAAGTATGTAATTGGGATCATAATGGGATAAAACCGGAGGTATTTTTTGATCCCTAAAATAGGAGGAGCATAATGCACTCGGAAGGTGGAACTGCTGGGCAATGGAGTGAGATCATAATGGAATATGCCTTAAAACATGTCTGATTTTACCTTATATGTATGTTTATTATACCTCTCAAAGACTAAAAGCCACGGTTGCACATCGATTGTCTCGCATTGACACGTGTACATGTCTATTCTCTCTCGTTTCGATGTTGCCATGCGTAAAGCGCGTATTGTAAGATATCACCTCCCTGTAATTATGCAAATAACCAATTAACTTTTATAATACTTTGTAAGTAATATGGACATGTTTAAAAAAACATTGCGATAAATAAAATGTGTTGTGTCAACCAAACGTTGTTTCATTATGTATCCCATAGCCTCAGACAAATTCAAAATTATTTGTGAATTAGCATAAATTCATACATTTCAGTATAAATTTATTTAAATATCTTTTATAATAGGATGATGCAGCGCCATCAACTTGGAAAGTAAATCACCTAAAGTGCATCGGCCCGCTATTTAATATACTACGTGTTTTGTTAAGTACGACATGAAAAGAAAACACGGGTAGGGCTAATGGCTAGTAAGTATTGTTGTAAAATGTTTTTTTTTCAAGTTCATTAGCATAAAAAAAATATTTATATCAAGTCCTAAAATATACCTACATAAATGAAATAACTAGTATAAAATAGGTAAACAAATCATATACATTCATCATGTCAGTAGGTTAAACTGACTAAGCGGCATCGTCGCAAAGGCGCCGCCGATTTACTTTAAAAATGGTTAGGTAATTGGAAATGTATTGGTTACTGGATAAATATTCAAACTATTATGTATGTATGTATTAAACCCACCTTTAAATTCAGTTAATACGATACCGGATAAGTGTTTTAAATTAATGTCAAAACAGACAATATAATTCACGTAAACGCTTTTAGCGATAATACCACCCTTTGTACATAGATATACCTGTCTACTCTTTATTGCACACTTAACATGATTATAGATTGAGAGAAGAGCAAAGAAGCTCATTTGCAATGAAGAGTTAGCAGACACAAGCCTCCACAGTCTCAAGCATCGTCGAAAGGTTGTAAGCCTCTCCATTTTTTATCGGATACATTTCGTAGATCCCCATTCTATCATCGAACAACCAGACGCTCCGTGTTGCTGCTGCCACCACTACATGGTAGACATACCTCCCATACGCATAAAGCGGTACTATTCCACCTTTATTATTCGCACCGCCAAGGAGTGGAACGCCTTGCCTGAATTTGTTTCCTGTTAACTACAACCTACGGGTCGTCAAGTCGTGAGTGAATAGGTTTCTTCTAGGCAAGCGTGTACCATCGTAGACTGCATCATCGCTTAACATCAGGCGAGATCGTAGTCAAACGCTAGCCTATAATATATATTTAAAGAAAAAAACGTTTGTACGCACGTCAGAAGTTATACTTCTTTGGCGTAACAGAACAAAAATAGCTAAAGATTTTATCCCGTATGCCACAACTCTTTGTTTGTAAAAGGAATGATAAATTAATAAATAGGTATAGTCATGAGTTTTCACGAAAACCTGAGAGACAGTTATCAGATAACTTCATCATGTCGCTTTTTGGCTGTCGGTGAGCGCGCGCATGAGACATTTATCAGCTAACTTCATCATGTCGCTTTTTGGCTGTCGGTGTCCGAGCGCATGACACAGTTTTCAGCTAACTTCATCATGTTGCTTTTTGGCAGTCGGTGTGCTTAAAAATTTTACTCATATTTTTTTTAACGCGCCAAAAGAAGTACCTATAACTTCAAAAAACATCACCTAAGACTAGTGGTTCCCCTGAACTGAGATCTCGCGAATCTCCCAAAATAAATATTATTCTTAGCACGACTTGCACAACGATGCCTAAACGTATTTACTAGTGGCTAAATATGATTTAAGGAGTTGTCAAATCATACAAATACTTCAAATTTAAACATTTTAGTCGCTAAATACGTTTAGTGATCTTTGTGCATGCCGGCTTTAATCTTTGACTAATAAATTGGTGCCACGAAATGCATAATCACATTACTTGACCTACAGTTTCATTCAAATTACAGGTTTTTGGGGTAGAAATTGCAGTTATTCTGGGTTTCAGACTTTTGCCTATATTTGTGTCACTAAAGCTACACGAATACCAAATTTCAGCATTGTGGGGTCACTGGTGGTAGGTACCCTGTGAATTTTGTCAAAGTTTTGTTTTTATCATGGCTAATAACTCAAAAACTACAAAAATTAAACTAAAAATAAAAACGGGATCGAAATGTACTAATAAAGACCTTTCATTTGGCGTCCCACTTGACCTAATAGTCTCATTTTCATTTTTTTTTACCCCTCTTGAACCCCAATATCTCAACAAAACCCCCATATTTTTAGCTCATTGAGTCACACCTAAATTGTGTCATCACTACCTACCTATATACCAAATTTCATGATGATCGGATAAACGCTACGAAAGTTATCCTCGGACAAACAAACATACATACATACAACGCCGATTTGGAGATCTCGCTTCGCTCGATCATAAAAGGTAGAGCTATCTATCAACAGCCAATGGCTGTATTGCCGGTCTTGAGTCCATTTTTACTGTTTTCTATGTCTAATTGGTTATTAGAGTATATTCTCAATTATTTATGAAGGTGTGACGCATTAAAAACACATTTTTATAGTAAAATATTATATGTATTTCGATTAAAATTCGTCGTAAGACTATAATTATGGACGGAATGGTATATCACAGGTTAGATATATACATTTCGATTAGTTTGTATATACAGTCCATTATAAAAACTAATAAAAGTTAATACATTAACAAATAGCAAGTTATAATACTTTTGCAGTCACAAACACATTTTAGGATCTAATGTCATTAAATGGCACGTTTTTTTCGAGATTATTTCCAATTAGTAACTTTTGATAATATAAGGCATATATGTTTTAGTAACATTGTGTAAATTTTAATACGATAAACACGTCTATTATAAAAAGGCTGTTTAAAAAAAAGAAATTCCGTATCCCATAATTTTAAATTGTTCAGCCTAGCTGTAGTGTACATCTATTAAAATCGGTAAATATATTTTATGTTTTACATTAGTAAAAATTAATTAATAAGTGTCAAAAGACAAAAATTGCACCAATAGTACCAACATACTGATCTCGCCCAAAATTCAAGTTATTAAAGATATCTAGCTTATTACACTAACAAGAATAAGTCAATAAACACAGCAGCTAAACGCCACTAAAAGCTAGCTTTGCTCGTTTAGCTAAGATACATTTTAGCTTAAATATACAACAATACACGATTTCTAACCACAAAAATTATTAGAACAACACATAGTTTGATGAATATCCCCTAATTAAAAACCATGTATTATTCGTTCCCTCTCCCTCCCCGACTATTTATACCACATAGTAAAGTCAGCCTTTCTACAAATGTTTCCTCTACTTCGCTCTATTTATGACCTCTTTACTAAATATATTATATAAGATCAGTGAGAAAAATATTTTTTTGTGCTTCGGACGTCCGTAGCGACGTGAAAAATCAATTTAAATAGTATTTTTATTTTTATAGTGCTATCCGAACACTTACAGAAAATTCTAAGATTTTTAAAACTATCTCAAAAATTTTCAAGCCTGGACGGGAGCTAGGCATGAAAAATTTCGAGACGTTTTTAAAAATCTTGGAATTCACTTTAAATTACAAAATAAGATTAATAGCACGCCTTTAAATCAATCGTTTCTTGGACTACGTTGGCACATTAGGACTTATGTAGATCATACAAGATAATCTTCGGTACTGAAATAACATGATTTGACCCAGTAGGTACATCAAAATCCAACGTTTTTTCTAAAATCTATGAACAAACATTGTTCTCGTAAAAAAAAGCTACGTAATATATACGTATAATAAGATCCCTCAAAACAAATTAAAAAACTATACATTTAAATTTAAAATGATACGTCGCGTCCTCCATATACACCAGCTTCTGAGCAGTCTGAGCTTCCTCCTCGTAGTCAAACTGGATTTTTAACTTTATTTTTGGGTTTAAATAAATTAAGGGTATTGTTATTTATTACGACTTACGAGCTAAGCCAATTTTCAAATTTCGTCTACGTGACCCCCTAGAGCGAAGTAGAAGTTTTCTAAGGCTCAATTTACATTGCCGCGGAACGGAATGGAAGCGAAGTTTGTTTACATAGCATGATGCACTTTATGTGAATTGTGTAACCTATAAACTAGATACAAGCCAAAACATCAGGTCGCGCGACTTCAGGAGAATTCTCATTGGCTCGTATCTAGTTTGTACGTTAAACAATTGACATAAAGTTCATTATCCATACTAATATTATAAATTCGAAAGTAACCCTGTCTCTGTCTATTTGTTAAGTTTTCACGACTAAACGGCTCGGCCGATTTCGATTAAATACAGGTAGATTATGACCAGGATTGGGACACAAATTGGGCTACTTTATACCCAACACCCAAAGCTAGCCCTACGTAAATTTCAAAAGTTCTAAAAATAAATGTTGCTTAACTTCGCGTCCATTCCATTTCGCGGCAATGTAATTGAAGCCTAAGTATCTGGTTGCATCAATGGTTAGGTTTCTCGTGCAGCCACGGTCGGAAGATGGGCAGCGTGCTCGGGTAGTGCGTGGGCGGCGCCTCCGAGTTCTCGTCCCGGAAGGGATATGTGCCGAGGAGTATCGGTAGCTGCAGCTTCACTTCCTTGTCCAAGCTCTTCGGCTCGATTATGAACTGAAATGAGAATGTAATGTTAAGGCTCCATTTTATTCATATATCATCATGTCTACGCGTTATCAGTACCTAAATAGTACTTATATTAAACCTTGCAATTAGCAATAAATTAAATAATGTTGCCGTGCGACAGCCACGCTAGCTGCCCCATCTCCATACCCGCCACGCGCCCGTGACACGAGTATTGAACGAGAGGTACTCACAAACACGTCGTACTGCACGGAGATGAGATGGCAGCCGCGCAGGTTGGTGGGCGGCAGCGGCGGCACGTACAGCAGCTCGTGCAGCCACGAGTCCGTGTCGCCGGCGCGCGTCTTGCCGTGCGACAGCCACGCCAGCTGCCGCACCTCCTTACCGGCCACGCGCCCATGACATGAGTATTGGATCGTCTGTAAATAATATTATACTAATCTATACAGAATTCGAACTTGCGTGGAGCATAAACAGCAGTTGCTAGAACCGTCTTAGCTACAAGAAAACATATTCATTTATTCTGCTTACATGTACATATACATTTTTCAGCTCAGATAGTAAGTAGCTTAGGGAGTAAGTACATATACCCTGTAAGGGCACTGCAAGTTGAGTTTGAGCCGTTTCAAAAAGTACAACAATTAAACAGAGAATTAAACATTCAAATCAAATAAATTAAAATTATTTTATGCGGCATACCTATGTCAAATAACACAGTAGAAGAACAAAGGTATGTCAAGCTATCGGGTAATCATTCTAATGTCAAGTGGAAAAATAATAATTATCATAAAGTCAAGTAATTTCAAAATAAAAATTAAATCTAAACTAGGGATGTTATGGAGGTTGTTTTAACAGAATCGAAGTCGGAGTTTTTAAATTTGGTTTGTCGGATTCGGAACCGGAGTCGAAGTCTGAGGTGGTGGTGGTTCAATGAAGTAGTTCCAAATAACGCTTGAAATTGGATTCATTGTCCAAATGAAGTCCAATTGTATTGCGTAACAAACACCAAGTGAAAGAGTAAACGACATGCGCTACATGTATAAACCTGTTCGTACATGTTGACCGCCACCGCCGCCGATTCAAATCTCCGATTTAAAAGTGTCGGAACCGGAGGTGGAATATCAATCGGAAGTTCCGACTTATCGGAGTCGGAGTCAAAGATCCGTAACATCCCTGATCTAAACATGCTTACTTACTACTTAGGTACCTCCCTATTAATGTTCGCTAGGGTCGTCACTTTGTTTGTCGTCACATTCTAACTTATGGTAAAAAGTTCTTCAAAGACAAGAATGTACCGGATTATTTTAGGCTCTGACCGGAACTAAGTTCAGTTCTAATCGGAAGTAAGTTCAGTTCTGACTGTAAGTAAATAGAGCAATGATCATCCAAAAACACATACAATTCTGTAAATAATCATACCTTTTCTTTGCAACTCTTCAAGTCTCTATGATAAATTAAACATAATGGCAGCAAAGATATGGCCCGACATTTTATCATACCGTGCTTTCTCTTGGCTTTAATAGTTTTCTCTATCGCTCTCCCACTCTGATTCTAAGGACATCGATCGATCGACAAAAGCTGTGATTACTTAAAAAAATTGTCTACAGCAAAATGAAATCCTCCCAAAAACTATACTCGTAATAAGGCTCTTTTCTAGTTGTACCAAAAAGGGAACACGTCGAAATTTGTATCGTCATCATCGTCATCATATCCTCCATAGATTTCCAAAGCGTTCGATCTTGTGCGGCCTGCATCCAACGGCTCCAGCAACCTTTATCAGGTCGTCTTTCCATTTAGTGGGGGGCCGTCCTACGCTGCGCTTTCTAGTGCGAGGCCTCCACTCGAGAACCTTTCTGCCCTAACGGCCGTCAGCTCTTCGAGCCCAATGCCACTTCAGCTTGCTAATCCTTTGTGCTATGTCGTTGACTTTGATCCATCTACGAATCTCATTTAATTTGATCTGTTGACGTAATTTGGTGTTCTATAATGTATAGAACACTAAATTACGTGAACAGATCGAATTAAATGAGAGTCGTAGACCTACAGTGGAAAAAAAATGAAATGAAAAAAACGCCAAGCACAGATCTGTCCATAGCGCGGAATTAGTTATGGTATTAGTAATGACCTCTGTAAGCGCAGCCTTCGTGCTCTTAATGGTAGTTCTGGAGTGGTTGTGCACGCGCGCAGTTAGCACGATGGTCTCGCCGGGCACGTACGCGCCGCGGTCGAGCGCCACGCGGCACGACACGCCGCCGCCGCCCACGCAGCCCACGCCCAGGCGGTGCTCGATGCTGCATTCCAGCTGTTGCTGCCGGAAATATCATACAAACTATTCAAAAGCGCTCATACTGCAACTAACTTCTTCAACCGATCAGCTGAGATATCATTTAAAAAGTTTTGGTAATTCAACCTCTGTGGCGCAGTAGGCGAATAGCCGGCAAAGACGCATACGATTGCGGGTTTGATTCTCGCTGCGGGACAAACGTTTGCATGGTCTACAGATGGTTCAGGGTTTGGGTATTTTTCATTTAATTATAAGTGTGTATTTATTTACAAAAAAAAAATGTTTATAAGTATCAGTTACCTAGTTCCCATAGTACAAGCTTTGCTTAGTACCGATAGATAGCGCTGTGTGAAATGTTCAGCATTATTATTATTCCATAAAATAATTATATAACAATGGAATCCCAAAAATATCTATAACTCTCCTAGTAATTAATCACAGATTATTTGTAATTGTTCAAAATTAAACTACATGACAATAGGACCTTAAAAAGTGGGACAGACAAGATTGCACCATTACAGAAATCAAATTCCATTCTATTCAAAGAAAAAGTAATTGTGCTAAGTTGTATTTCTTACTAATTACTCACTTCATTTAAGAATAACCAGTCTCATATCAGATTATCATGTAATATAATAACAATGGACCATTGAGTCAGTAAAGCTCTCATGACACAGTAAAAGTAAACAAAGACATTGAATAATGAATTTCTGTAACATTGAACACGATTATATAAACTGAACTAGAATGTTTGTTGTGTTCCAAATAAATAAATAAGCAATAGGTAACTTTGTATGAAGCAGTGGCGTCTTTTTTTTCGTTTTGCAGACACTGATGACACTTGGTTATTTGAAAAGAACTAACATTATGAAACAAAATAAGTTTTAGCACAATTATCTGAGATGCATCGGAGCTCAGATATTGGTGGCGATTCTGTTGTTACTAAAATAGCTGGATAACAAAAATTTAGTCAAATACGAACGTTCTTAATTTGTTCACACTAAAGACAAAATTATAACACGTGCGAGTTAACTGTGCAGTGTGCACCTCGCACTGACACGTCATTGTCACAGTGATGCTATAGTTACTAAGCGCGTCAGGCAAACGCGGGGCGCCGCGCGGGTAAGAGAGAGTGGAGTCGCATGTGGTGCACAGTTAACTCGCGCGTGTTATAGAATGACATTTAAAGTGACATTTCTAAAATTATGTAATTTTTACAAGATTTGCGGCCTAATTTCATTCAATACCAATTTGACTGCTAACTAAAACCAGCATTTAAGAAAAATCCTCGAATTGTATAATTTTTGTGTTTTTAATGAAATCTTTTGAGATCGATATTTCAGACAATTGTGCTGTAGCATATTTTGTTTCTTAATACTAGGTCTTTTCAAATAACCAAGTTTCATTAGTGGCTGCAAAACAAAAAAAAAAGACGCCACTATTACCCAAACCCATTAGAAATGTGTTCTATCTAAAAGTGTGTCAAATTTCCAAATACTTAGTAAAGAACAAATATTAGTACATGCTATGTGGACATTATGTGGAGGTCTGGCATTGACTGGCAGACAACTTGTTGAAACCACATGTTTTGGGCCATATTACATGGTAATTGGTACTTTATTACATTTATTTATTTTGATCCATGTAGCTATTTTATTTATATGATTCAGAGCCAGTTAAAATAATATCTGTGTGTGTACACAGTGACGAAATAAGAAGAAGATGGTAAAAGTATCATTATCATATCATTCATATGATATCCACTGTTCAACATAAAAATAAAATAAATAATGCTGGACATAACACATAGCTCTATCTAGCCCCAAACTAAGCAAAGCTTGTACTATGGCAACCAGATAACTGATACATATATAGATTTTTTTGTAAATACATACTAATAGTATAATAGAAAAATACCAAACCAGGAACAAATAACTATTAACCATGCAAACATTTGTCCCTAAGTGGGAATAGAACCCGCAACCTACTGCATCTCAGCCAGCTATTTGCCCACTGCGCCACAGAGGTTGTCAAACATAGGCCTCCCTGACAGTTTTCCAGAGCAACCAATCTTATATGGCCTGCACCCAACCAGCTCTCAGTAATTTACATTAAATTGTCATCAAATAAAAGTATACTCACAGCTAAAACAGGTGGCTCCAGATTTAAATCAATGGGGTTCATTACAATAAAAACTTGTTGATTCTTGTGGGTCAATCCATTGGGCTCTCTTAATGCTGCTTTGCAGTAATACTGGACCCAGCCATGTGTGCCCAGGAATGTGGATGGAAGCCCCATCGGAAGGCCTAGCTTGAACGGGAAGCTGTGGATTCCAGGGGACAGGACTGATGGTCCATTACCTGTAAATGTTCAATTGAGTTCAGTCTTCATAAAACAAAAGTAATAGTAGCCTGCTTGATAATAAATCATATAGATAGGTTTTATATTTTTTTAGTAGTTACAATGTCTTAAATTATATTATAGATATTTCATCAATGAAAAATACATTATTGATGTAAAACTAAATTTTGAAACATAAACCAAAATCAATAATTATTAAAGTTTTGTGCTAAAGTTGTATTCAGTACAAAAATAACTGGCTGTCGGTTTCAATTTATTTTTTATGTTATTTATTTTACAATCTTTGTTCAGTGATTCAAAAGTGATTGTATGATGATTGTTTAAAAATTAGTTTACTTACCTAAACTTAAATAAGGTAGTATAGAATTATAAGATTTCTCAGTAATCGATTTGTTTTATACAACTTTTGAGAAATAAATATTCTTAAATTATAAAATATCAAGGTATTATATATATACCTTATTAGAGAATCTTGTCTTGTGTATTTTTCAAACTCATAACAAAAACCTGCAGAATCAGTAAAAACATGTACAACACAGGAAAAGATTAGGCCCATTTCTCACCTGGTTCACCAAGCAGTCTCATCCGGAAGTCAATGTAATTCTCTTTGTCAAAAAGCCTTTCATGTCTCCCAGAGCCCATCCTCACCACTCCTTCACCAACCACATGAAAATGCAACCCTGTAATACAAGAGAGTTTTGGTACACAACTATCTAATCAACCCACATTCTGCCACTGCATTTAAGGTACATTTTAAATAAGTTATCCTAGATAGCGATTTGAATATTCTAAGTCTTTATATGTATAGGCCTTCACAGTATAACATCAATCTCACCAGCTCTGTGCCAGGGACATAAGATTTTATAAATTTTTTATTCCACAGCTTAATTTTTTTTATATTAATTATTTATTTCTGGTTTGTGAAAGTTTAAATTAAAGTGTAGTAACTTACCCAATACATGAGTGTCATCCTGTAGTTCCATTAGCACTTTTCCTGATAGAAACTGACCAGGGAAGTACAGCAGTGATGTGTTATCAAATACTATGAGGAACTTTAGCAATTTACGCGGCATTTTGACTGAGTTTTGTCTATCTAATTAGCTGTCAACAAAGATAATGAAATACAATTACCGAGAGGGACAAATTCTAAGCACGTTATTGTTTATGTATAAGGTAAACTACCTATATATTGTACATCAAGTCACATACACCCGACCGGAAGACGAAAATTCTTCGTGGGTCGAATTCTTGTACGAAGTTTTGCCTACTTGAAAACTTCTCTATTTCATGGGATATCGACAGGGAACCTTGTGAGTACGAAAGTCACGCCCACGGTGGCTAAACTTCAATGCTGCTCACATCAAGTAGGCAGTGCACAAAGTTGAGAAATATGCTAATCGAAGGCCATCAACTACTACTTGGAAACACCTACCTGAGTTTCGAAACGATCCACCTTTGAATGAAAACTTTAACAGATTTTATAGGAAATTATCTAGCACGTACTAGGCACCCTAAAATTCAATTGTTACTAAGCTAATCATAAAACTCACTAAAGAAAGAACTAAAAAAGTTCAAAACTTCTTTCTTTCATCACAGTTTTATAATTTTCTGAGACAAAATAATTACTCTGTATGACATTGACAGACGAACCAACTTATTCTGACAAACAGCAGACAGTAACAGTAACACAGTCACGTCAACCGAATTAAGAAAATGGCAGCACTGTGTGTGTTCTACGTAACAGTACAGTCCGTCTAAAAAGAGTAGAAATTAATGTTTAAGGAACTAACTATATTCTGTGGCTGGCAACACTTCATTAAAAGTCAATCTTGTCACTTGCTTGTCATTGTAATGTAAACATTGTTTGCTTTCATTTGAATTCTTGTTTCAATTCTAGTTTTTATCCAAAAACTTATTATAAACATTTGAAAAATGAATAAAACAATCCGCAGCGGCACTCGTGAAGTGATATACAAAGTTTTTATGCGATGTTTAGCCGAATTCCAAGCCGGCAGATTGCTCACGCAGATGGAACACGTTTATAAACGAACAGCGGATCTGACTGGTAAGTTATGAATTAATGTAGTACTTTTAGTCACTTTACACTCCTTTAAATAGTAATGTCTTATCCAAGAGTGGTCTTATCAAGAAATATTTACTTTTATATGTACAGTTGAGGTTATGAAAATAAAACATATTTATAGTGCGTGTGACTGGTTTTGATACTTAACAATATAATTTATTATTTTCAGGTAAATCCGAGAGTACAGTGCGACGAATAGTTTCGGAAGGATTCAGCAGAGGATAGCAGCAGCAGCATTGAGTCTGAAGCAGAATCAGAAGATTCCTGTCTGCCTAGTACTTCTCGGCAAGATTCTCCTGGGGCAATAGATGACAACATGTCTGGTGTCGAATATTTAGATTTTGATATGTTGGACGACTAATTTTATGAATAAATATTTTATTAATAACACTTAACTCTTGTTTTATTATTTTACTAGCTGTGCCCTCTAGTTATTCCAGGTAATAATCTATTCCTGTGCCAAGTTCCATCCATCCTCCCAATCTTCCGTATTTATAATAATATGTATTAGTAGAATTTAACCACAAATTGTGATGTAAAGTGGTTATGTGAAGTACTAAGCTTAGAATAATAAAATATTAATGCCAATAATACAATAAATAATTAGCAAGTATCAAAACCAGTTATTGTATAGTATGGGGTATACCAGTTAAACGACAGTGGCGCCCTCATTTATTGTCTACTCTTTTTAGACGGACTATACAGAATCAAACAGACGTCTTATTGGTTAAAAGCCTTCATATGAGTATTTTAGCCAATTAAAATAAGTTCTTTATATACAGATGATAACATACATAAATAAATGGATGACAGAGCGGCTGATGTATTTGTTTACTAGTTATTTTGAATTCGAAAAAAGGTGGCTTTCACGTATAAAATCATTGCAAAAGTATTAAAACTAAGCCACGATGCCGAGTGAAATGATAACTCTTCAGTTGGGACAGTGTGGGAATCAAAGTGAGTGAGAAATACATTGTTTCCATGTCCAGCGGTTATTTTCAAATAGTTCCGGTGTTTTTAGTTATTATTTTGTTTAACAGTTGGTTTCGAGTTCTGGAAGCAGCTATGCGTGGAGCATGGGATATCGCCTGATGGTATTCTCGAGGAGTTCGCATCTGCAGGCTCGGATAGGAAAGATGTGTTCTTCTACCAGGCAGATGATGATCATTACATCCCTAGGGCTGTTTTATTGGATCTGGAACCCAGAGTCATCAATACTATCATGAGTTCACCTTATGCCAAGGTAAGGTCGTCAAATACTCTACATGCTAAACAAAATATCCCATTAACGGAGAAGTGTTGAAGCATGAAATTGGAACTAATCCCTGACATGCAACATTTATTACAATTTGAAATGATCATTATTAATTCAACGAATAAAGTTAAATTCGCAGTGACTCTAACTTTGCTTGGAGGAGTATAATACCGCTATATGACTATAGTAAACTTTTATGAGCACTTTGATGTTACCTATACTCTTTTCTTTTCTTACAGCTATACAATCCTGAAAATGTGTACCTATCAAAACACGGAGGGGGTGCCGGTAACAACTGGGCATCTGGTTATGCCCAGGGAGAGAAACTCAATGAGGAGGTGTTTGATATCATCAACAGGGAGGCAGACGGCAGTGATAACTTAGAGGTATGATTTTGTTAACTTCTTTAATCTAATATCAAACAATTGTCAAACTGCTGCAGAGTATTGCCACCCAGGTTTGTCTGCATTTATGAAGCCTGTACATGATCCCATTGCTCAACAATCAGATCTATTTTCTGTTAATATTTATAAATATTGTTTCAGGGTTTTGTACTGTGCCATTCAATAGCAGGAGGTACCGGCTCAGGTATGGGCTCATACATTCTGGAACACCTCTCTGACAGATTCCCAAAGAAACTTGTGCAAACATACAGTGTGTTCCCCAATTTGGATGAAATAAGGTAACAGTTCACCACAGAATATTGCAGAAGTTTAGTTACCTACAACAAGTGATAACCTCGAATCAAGTCGGTCGAACCCCAGCTGCGAGTGCCGCGAGGTAAACATGATTCGCATCTCGCCAGAAGACTTAAATGATGTTTGTGTGACATATTGTTAGCTGGTTGTAAATGTAATAATGTGTGATTGTTCCACAGTGATGTAGTAGTTCAGCCATATAACTCGCTGCTGACGCTGAAGCGGCTGACAGAGAGCGCGGACTGCGTGATGGTGCTCGACAACACGGCGCTGAACAGGATCGCGAGCGACCGCCTGCATATAAAGAACCCCTCGTTCGCGCAGATCAACACTCTCGTTTCTACTATTATGAGCGCCAGTACAGCCACACTCAGGTAAATTAAATATTACATATTAGCAATTTAGAGTGCCTTTTCTTAAAGTGCAAGCAATGATTGTGTCTGCTATAATAACATAAATGTTTAAATAAATATAAGTCTAAGCACATCACAAACGTTGAAGATGCTATAATATTTCATGTTAATATAAATATCGCTCACCATACAATCCAATGTCAGATAAAAATATATATTATCTTCGCTGTGTTTGATGGTCCATTGGATTGTATGGCGAGCAATATTTTATATTATATGTATAGCCTATATCACTCTAGGATAGTGTTGCCTTTTATCAGTGAAATAATTTTCAGAACGGATCAGTTGTTCTAGAGATTACCCCCAGCATTGAAAAAAATAAACTTACACAATTTAGTCTTTTATAATACTAAGTAGGTGCTATAGATATTTCGGTCGCACTCGACCACGATTAGAGCAGTAATATCATCTTCGTCGAAAGTGCCTATTAACATTGTTCTAATTATTTTCCTGCAATTTAGTTTGAGCGATGAATTTTCTCTTTAGCAGTCTGCTAATTCGAAGAATTGACGGCCGTTGGGGCAGAAAGGCTCTAGACTGGAGACACGCTCTGGAACGCGCATAGTAGGACCATCCCCCCACTAGATGAAAAGACGACCTGATAAAGGTTGCTGGGAGCCCGCAGGCCGCAGAAGAGTTTGCTCTTGAAATCTATGGGGAGGTCTATGTTCAGCAGTGAACGTGTTAATGATATGACGATGGATAAGACCAACTTAAGATAAGGCGACCCTGAAATACAAATTAAGAACAAGCGCGTGATGTACTTTTGCAATAAACTTCAGTGAGTGAAAGTACTTCAGGAGATGATGTACGATTTGTGAGGGACCCAGGACCGGATTACAGGCACGTTCCGAATGTCTCTCCAGCAGCTGGACTACAGTAGGACTACTAACTTCACGTCCTACACTCTCCACATTCTGGTAAAGTATAAGATGTCTTCTCAATCCAGATTTCTGGGCAGTTGGCATCGTTTACCGGCGCTACAGGGAAGCGGCTATGATGCAAAACCCTCAAATAAATCAAAGTATTAGTTTTAAGTTTATTGTTTTATGTATGTTAGTCTTTACGGTATTTATAGATATGAGCCTTGTTATCAATTTTATATGGGCAGTGCACGTTGTTGCCTGAAATATACATTATATTGTATTATTAATATTACTAAACATGAAAGCTATTGTCCAATTTAATAATGCGTTCAGGGTGCTGTTGCGTCTCCCGCGCTTCTGTAGTGCCTCAGGCATGTTCGCCGAAGCACGCGCAGACACTTTTGATGCCATCTGGCGTAAACACAGCCTCACTACTGCGCACGGTACGCGAGCCCAGCAACACCATCCTGAACGTCATCGCCAAACTCGATTGTCGTCTGATGTGGAAGCTCACACAGAGGACTAAATCGCAATTAGTAATTAAGTACTAACTCCCCTAGATTAAGCAACACTAACAAAATGGATCCATTGTTCTCTTATTAAATAACTAGTGGTTCGCCCCGAACTGAGATCTCGCGAGTCTCCCATTAAAAAATATATATATTATTCATAATCAAACTAATAAAATAGTGCCACGAAATAATAACCAACATACTTGACCTACAGTGTCATTCAAATTACTGGTAACGGGAGTTCACGATAATTGGTAACACTTTTTGGGGGTAGAAATTACAGTTAATCTGGATTTCAGACTTTTGCCTATATTTGTGTCATTAAAGCTACACGAATACTAAATTTCAGCATTGTGGGGTCACTGGTGTACCATGTAAATTTAGTGAAAGTTTTGTTTTTAGTATGGCTAATAACTCAAAAACTACAAAGATTAAGCTAAAAATAAAAACAGGGTTGAAATGTAATAATGAAGACCTTTAATTTGACGTCCTACTTGACCTAATAGTCTCATTTTCATTTATTTTTACCCCTCTTGAACCCCAATAGCTTAACAACCCCCTAACATTTTTATCTCATTTAGTCACACCAAAATTGTGCCATCACTACCTACATATGTATCAAATTTCACGACGATTCAACGCTTCGAAAGTTATCCTCGGACAAACAAACATAGATACATACATACAACGGCGATTTGCCCAAGTTGATTTAGAGATCTCACTTCGCTCGATCAAATATTTAAAAATGATTGTCTCCAGGTATCCATCGTACATGAACAACGATCTAATAAGCCTGGTGGCGCCGCTTATACCCACCCCGCGCCTGCACTTCCTGATGACGGGCTACACGCCGCTCACAGCTGATCACGAGCTCAATACTGTTAGCCAGGTAAATATACAACAACCTCATATCATCATTATAAATTGTTTTGTGTTTTTCTCACGTTACTCGCTCATTAAACCAGACAACAGTCTTTCCCTGGAATCATAGTAACATTTAGCTCGTAGAAATATTAATTGATTCATTATAGGTACTTGTTTTGTTAAGTACGACATTAAATGAAAACACGGGTAGGGCTAATGGCTAGTATTGTTGTAAAATAGGTTTTTTCAAATTCGTAACCACAGAATTTTTTAAATTTACAAAGTCCTAAAATATCAATGAAACAGCCAGTATAACATAGGTAAACAAATCATATTCATTCATCATGTAAGCAGGTAGGTCCCTGTTAAACTGACTAACCGGCATCGTCGCAAAGGCGTCGCCGATTTACGTTAAAAATTGTTTATTGGAAATGTATCGATTACTGGATAATTATTAATCTTATCGCTGAGAAGCGATTACTTGGGCATAGTTCTACAAAGGGCCTAATTTATTATTGATCGAGCAAAGCGCGATCTCCAAATCAACTTGGGCCAATCGGCATTGTATGTATGTACGAGTATGTATGTTTGTTTGTCCGAGGATAGCTTTCGAAGCGTTGATCCTATCATCTTGAAATTTGATACATAGACTGAGCTAAAAATGTTCAGAGGATTGTGAGATATTGGGGTTCAAGAGGGGTAATATATTTTCTATATATGTATATTGTTACGAGCTGAGAGTTCGGGATAAAATAATGGGAATCGATCTAACCAAAATAACACTTTTATTCAACACTAAACGATGAAAACACGAACTTGGTCACACGTAATCACAACACACTAATTCACACCACTGTTGTACCACTTAAAGTCACCGAAATGTTCGCACGTATAGCAAAATCCAAACTGACTCGCGAGCAACTACTGTTGACGCGAGACCCTTCTCCACGTCAGTCCTCCAGGGCCTCGCCGAGACTCACTCACTGTCCGGCCATCTCTCCGGCCTATTTATATCGCGCACATTTCGATTGTTCGAGAACGATCTCGATCGTTCCAGGAAAGGGGTCGGTGTTTCGACAGAACACCAATCCCCATTGTGCGCAACCGCAGACAATAACAACAATAACACAACAAGACAAAAGCGTTCGAGAAGTTTCGATTATTACTCATTGTTTAACAGCCTCGGCGTAACAATATGTATATGTTTTTTTGAATTTTATGTGAGACTCGCGAGATCTCAGTTCGGCGCGAACCACTATTTAGTATGAGCCCATTGCCCTGCAGTGGGATCCTCCCTTCCTCTTTCCTTTCGTTGCGGTCCAAGCCTGTTGTAAATATTTGGACCTAGGTAAGTGTGGACTAAATGTTGGTTTATATTTGAGGTCTTTCCGTCCACAAGAATCCCACTAATAATATTATAAAAGTGAAAGTTTGTATGGATTTATGTGTGGATGTTTGTTGCTCTTTGACGTCGTAACGGCTAAACCAATTTCGATTAAATTTAGTATAAACTTAGATTATAACCTGGATTAACACATAGGCTACTTTTTATCCCACAAATCAGGTCCCATGGGATAAAAGTGGGGTGTCAAGTCAAGTTGCAACATCGTGTTTAGCTTTATTTCTAGGTTACCTACACATTTAGTAGTGTAACGCGTTCGAAGTCGCGGTCAACAGCTAGTAATAATATAATTTTGTGTTGACGCAGGCCCCGAAAATCCGGAAAACGACCGTACTCGACGTAATGCAAAGACTGCTGCAACCAAAGAATATGATGGTGTCCCTCAGCCCCGACCGTACCAACAAGCACTGCTACATATCTATACTCAATATTATACAGGTGAGAATTACATCATTCGCATTATTTGACGACCTCCATAGCTCCGTGGCCGAGCCGGCTGAGGCCAGTCCCGGAACTACAACTTTTCCTACCCGGGGCAGAAACTTGATGTGGCACCCCCTCTCCTCCAGCGTTTGAGGGGGAGGGTGTAAACTTTGAAGCGTTCCAAATCACATGGAGGTACAAAATGCAAAACACCTGTTGTACGACATCCTACATCTCAAAGCTACGTTTCCATCCTTAGAGCAGTAAACCAACCGGAGACGCCACGCGCGCTAATTTCTATACAAAAAAGTCTGCCGTTTTCGGCGCGGGGGACGAGGCAACGCACACAAATACTGTTAACACAAATGCATTTTTTCGATACGTCACTACACACACACAACTACAAAATTATCAAACACCAGCATAAACTATAAACACACACACAGACAACCTGTCCGTGAAAGATATGACGTCAGCTCGAAGTAAACATTGATAGTGCGAGAAACACATCGATAATAAATAATAAACTTATCGTTATTTTGTGGTGAAACAGAGAATAAAAAAACAACTTTTATAAAATAGTTTATTTGTAAAAATTATGTAAGCGTTACAGTTATTGCAGTTTTATCGCGCGCATTAGCAAAATGATTATCAATTATTTTTAGAAACACTATTGATTCTTAAAATGAATAAGTTTTGTGTATATGTACCTAATATATTTCTTAGGGTCAGTCTTTTTAGACAAGTAACTTATTTTAATGTTACTTTTGTATGATATTGTATTATATATGATTTTTGTGTATACTTTTGTATGGCCGTTTTCGCAAGTTCAATATTATGCATAACAAAATCATTATCAAAGTAGTGACTTTCGGTGTTTCTGAACAGTTGTCTACCAACATAATGGTGTAACACTTTATTTGTAACCCATTGGGGCGTACAAGAGCGGCTAACTTTTTTGTCATGAGACAAGTGCTTCCGGATTTCCACTTCGCTAAGACGACATAAATCAATAACTTCCTTCGATGCGTACGTTAGACTACCTCTACTTTTTTGGTACGTTATACTTTTTTTATTAGGCTCTCCACATAAGCCCTTTACGCATGTACAGCATTTAATTCTTTTAATAGTGGAAAATACTACGTATCCCGCTATGTATTCCACAACCTTTTCTCCAAAAGGGGATAAGTATGTTTCGATCTCTATTTCTGAAATTATATCACTTTCTTCCGAGATATCGAGAGCGAGGGACGTTGCTGTTTCTTTATGTCTGAAAAATAAATGATAAAAATAACATACTTTATAATGTTTACATCATCGACAAAATTCTTTTTGTGCTGTCCCATCACTAGCTTTCCTAGTACTGTGTTGCCAGAGTAGCAAATTAAAAGTGGCCTGTTTACGGAACAAGTGTAAATCATAAAATGCTAATAATTAATAAAGTACAAACTTAAACATACTATATTTACCTATAGCATTAAAT
Organism: Philereme transversata; assembly: GCA_963924445.1. Taxonomy (NCBI): domain Eukaryota; kingdom Metazoa; phylum Arthropoda; class Insecta; order Lepidoptera; family Geometridae; genus Philereme; species Philereme transversata. Next base: position 21,972,707 of record OZ004342.1, on the reverse strand, counting down.
AAAAATATATGTTGAAAATAAAAGAACAAATGAATTTGCTAACACACACAAAAATGACACCACGGAAGACCAGCGCTATAGTAGTATAAATATGCTACTATAGCACAATGCTGAGTGGGGACCGTTTTTACTCACAAATTTGCTCTATAATATAAACTCATTTATCTAAGCTGTAATGTACACTCGTGAAGCAAAATAAATGTTTTTCTATTCTATTCTAATTCATCGTTAATTCAATCAGCATCTACAATTATATTTCACGTTATTTATGGTTAGTACCATTTCTTTATTGAATAAATTATGTTAATATTAACGAATGTGAAAAAGAACTTTTAATTAAATATTTATACAGACAACGTTAAAAATTGCCCTAAAGTAGACCTACTACCATTAAGTGGCAACACTTTTAGATTGACAATATTTTTTAGTTTTTTGCAAATTTAATGTACCTACTATTTGATAATATTTAAACGTAATAATACTTACAGATGAAAAGTAATGTTATCCTTTTGTACACTAGAGGTTTTTGATCTTTTATTACACGAAAACACGTTACAATTCGGCATTTTCAGCTCACGTCGTTCCGCACTCATTGTGATCCGCTGAATGGCGCGGGTTTTATTTTTTTTTTTTTTTCGAATGGACTAATCTCGCTGTCGGCCTCTGAGGCCGTGACAGCTTAACCGAACTTTTGGCGAGCGCAGATGGCGCTCAGCCCAGTAAGTTTTTTTGGCAACTAGCGCAAGGGCACCACTTAGGTACGAGCCTCGGCTTGGGCTGTTGCCGGGGTGGGGATAGGAGAGAAACGCCCGGGTACATGTCTGTACCTCGCATAGGCGGCGACTGAAGGGACTCGTCGACCTCGCCGGCGAGGTCGGTATTTCTGTGAAGTGTTTGCTCTGTCTGATATAGATGACTCACCTTCCGCATTAGCGGAGGTGATTTCGTCATCCGGGTCTCCGAGAACGTGTCTCGGTCGACGGAGGATTTTGTTGGCGGGCGGATCCAACGGGTAGACCGGAATGGTGTGTACCAAAGGGTTCGGATGATTAGAGGCATGTTCATAAAACCGCTTGGAAGCGAGCTTCATGAACCTGGCTATTGATTCTAATTTCATATCGCGATGTAGATCGTTATTGCGAAAGTACCAGGGCGAGCCTGAGGCTTTTCGCAAGAACCGATTTTGAATAACCTGAATGGCACCAACTTTAGGAGAGTGGGCAAATACTACAGATGAGTATGTCATAATGGGACGAATGCACGCTTTGTAAAGGGTCACCTTATTTTTAAGGGACATTTTACTTTTCGCGCCTAGAAGTGAGGACAATCGTCCTAGGGTGAACTTTGCTTGGTTGCACCTCTTAGTGATGTGCAACCTAAAGGAAAGACGCCTATCGAGGATGACACCCAGATATTTGGCTAATGGGGCCCAGCGAATGGGCTGGCCAAATAGAGAGATCGGTTTGGGAGTGAGGTTTCTCCGTGAGAAGTACACTGCTGTACTTTTCGACGGGTTTACCTCGATCCGCCACTTGCGGAACCAAATGGCTAATGAATGAAGGGCAGCCTGCAGCCTTATACCCACCCGATCAGGATTCCGATTGGATGTGTACAAGGCTGTGTCGTCTGCGTATAGGGCTATTTCCACTTGAGGAGTGCGGGGGATATCGCGTTGTACAGCGTGAACAGGAGGGGGCCGAGAACGGAGCCTTGAGGGACTCCTGCTCTGACTGGTCTGGGACTAGAGAGAGTGCCTTCCACGGTGTAGCGAAAGCTGCGACCTTGTAGGTAGTCTCGTATGATGAGCACGAGTCTGTCTGGGACTCCGAGTTTGAAAAGCTTGTAGATCAAGCCGTTGTGCCAGACTTTGTCGAAAGCTTTCGCTACGTCGAGGAAGACGGCACCAGTATCTGAAGGCCAGGTGCTTTGCCAATTGGAGAGGACATGCTCCGTTATGCGGAGCACCTATTGTGGGCATGAGTGTTGGGCACGGAAGCCAAACTGCTCGTCGGGAAGGATGAATGGCGCGGGGCGCGCGGCAACGGTCTTGTACCTTTGGCAGAGGGGAACGCCTGTCAATGGCGCCTCCGGTTGGTTTAATGCTCTAAGTTTCCATCTGACGCAGCGATTTTGAAGTTTTCCGACGAACTATCATCCAAATATAGCGCTATGTTAAAGGACAAACGCACCCGCTTCTACTCAGACCTTATCCGCGCTGACCCTAACAAATCCAAGTGTATGTGGAGGATCATAATTGCGGAACTGGGCCGGAGTAGCCGCGAACGAGTTGACTATACTGATCTCATTCGGGGTATAGACGGACAGCCGTTCGCTTCTAAAGCTGACCTTGTAGACGCACTTAACGTCGAGTTTGTAACTGCTGCAAGTAAGTGTGGCGCCCCGGCTGCCGACTCGTTCCTTGCCATGGCTACGCTCGGGGATGACTCTGGCACCAGTGATACCTCGCTTAGGTTGAGTCCATTCACACATTCCGAAATTATAAAAATTACTCACTGGTATATAGCTCCAAAAAAGAGCGTAGACTATTACGGCCTATCCGCTAGTATATTGAAAGCCGCCGCAAAACCCTTAGCCAGCACAATCAGCCAGTTGTGTAACGCATGCCAGCGTCAAGGAATTTATCCCACGGCGCTGAAAAAAGTTAAAATCTGCCCGCTATACAAGGGTAAAGGCAAGAAGACCGACATCAAATCTTACCGCCCCATATCCTTAGTGCCGGCCATTAGTAAGATTCTCGAGGTTGGGCTCAACAATAGGCTGCTCGCATTCGTAGCGGGCCGTGGTATCTTATCGGATAGACAATATGCATATAGAGCGGGCCGCGCAACCACGGACCTGGTGCGCGAGGTGGTGTGGCGTGTACTGAGCGCGCGCGAGGCTGGCCAGCGCGTCGCGTTGCTATACTGTGACCTCTCGCGCGCGTTTGATACCGCTGACCACAATCTCATCGCCAACAAACTCCGGTTCTATGGAATCCGCGGTCCGGTGTTATCTTTACTCACCTCCTTCATGTCTGACAGATCTCAAGTGGTAGTGGGTGATGGGGGGCGCGTTACTTCATCAGAATTGGCGAATACCATAGGAGTTCCCCAGGGCTCGTGCTTGTCGAACACCTTGTTTAGCTTGCTCCTGAACGACCTACCCGGTGTCGTCGAAAACGCCGAAATCTTCATGTACGCGGACGACGTTGCCGCGGTGATTACTGCACCCACCGATCGCGAACTGGAGCATGGGCTGAATGAGGTGGTGCGACAACTTGAGTCTTGGTTCAAATCTAACGGTCTGGCATTGAACCGGGATAAGACTTGCTACATATCATTCTCCCTAAATGGTAGGAGACCTCTTTCACTTAAGGTTACCGCCGGGAATACCATGCTGAAACAAGTCCAAACTACGAAACTGTTGGGTTTTTACATAGACAGCTCGCTCGTGTGGAACACCCACATAGAGGAGCTATGCACAAGACTCGGGAGGGCCTGTTTCGCATTACGGAGGCTGGCGAGCACCGCGTCCCGCGACGTGGTGCGCTCCTGCTATTTTGCTACCGTCCACAGCGCCGTCACCTACGGAGCCGAGCTGTGGGCGCGCGCCGCTGACACCCAGCGCGCCTTAGTGATGCAGAAGCGGGCTGTGCGCGCTATCGTGGGTGTCCCAGGAGATGTCTCATGTAGGGACATTTTTAAAGAATTAAAGATCCTACCTCTGCCATGTGAGCTTCTATACCAGGTAGCATTGTTTACCTTTACAAATTTGGACTTGTTTCAGCGTCGGGGCGTTAACAAATCCCGTGCCCTACGCAGTGACAAATTTCAGCATCATCTTGTGGCTCCGCCGCACAAATTGACCAAATCCGAGAGGTCCGCATATATCATGGGCCCATCGGTGTTCAATAGATTGCCAGAATCGATAAGGACAGCAACGTCCGTGCCTATATTCAAGAGCAGGCTTAAAAAGTGGTTGTTGAGTGAGATATTCTATAGTGTAGATGAGTTTTATGAACTATAGAATATCGCACCGCGACTAGTACAATTTTTTTTTTTAATAAATTTGAATTTTATTATAATTAAATTAATAACTTTATTGGTGTTAACTAATTGTTATTTTTTATAATAATAAGTTACTGTTGAAAATGACTTGTAACTATGGAGTTATTAATAAAGTATTGTATTGTATCAAATGAACAGCCAGGTAAACTATGTAGGTAAAGCACGGGCAGGGAGTTGAATAATCGATAGTACGACGTGCGCGCTGGATGCCAAGCGGAAGAATTTGGTGCCCCCTGAAATGGCCGCCCGGGGCATGTTTGCCCCGTCCTAGATCCGGGGCTGGCTGAGGCGCAGGTTGCACTTTCGATTCCCGTTGCGAATAAATATTTCCATGATCAATAAATATCTTTTCCGGGTCTAGGTAATATAAGTACCTGGGTATGTATTTACAAAAAAAACTGAGTTATTTGGTTTACCTACAAGCTTTGTTTAGTTTAGTGAGTTTGATTATTAGTTTTCTTTTTGAAAAAATATAGGTATCATTATCATAATTAGGCCTTAACATCTAAACGATGATTTTAGCAAGTGTCAAGTTGGATAAAACAGGCACTTACTTTCGACGGTAAAAAACCTATTTGGGAGCGGCAGAAGTAGACTCTGTAGAAAGTTCAGGGTTTTCGGCACGATTATGCCTTTTTTTGTGTCACGAGTTTGTGTATTGCCATTTTGTGAATCTTCTATATTCGTCTCTTCTTCTTAATAAATAAAACAAAGTCGGGTTTGTTCGTACACTTATAACTCGAGAACGGCGGGACTGATTTTGATGATCTTTGATTTTTTGGATTTGTCTCCGCCCCGAATAGCAGAATAACTATAAAAATATTTGAAAAATTCACGCAAAAAAAAAAAATTAGACGAAAATTAATTTTCTCATATATACACTCAGCGGCACAATTAACCGCCCACCTTGATTTTACGATTTTGGTTTAAAAAAAAATTGTGGCCTCACTTGTGAATGTTATTTTATAACGTAGGTATATTGAAGTAAAATGAAAGATAATATTGTTTTTAATTATTACGTTTATTTATAAAAAAGTCTGAAAAACACTTTGACCGTAAATTAACAAATGTGATGAAATGGCTTAAAAATAAAAAATCTGCTGAATAAATGAATTCTAATAGTGCGTATTTCCACCTCTAGCCCTCATGACTTCCATCAAACGGTTTGGCATGCTGTCGATAACATCTTTGATCTGTTGTTGTGGAATGTTCTGCCACTCCTCAATCACGGATTGTTTTAATTCATCTATGGTGGTTGGAGCTGGTATGCGGCTTCGAACACGTCTTTTTAAATTGTCCCATATGTGTTCAATAGGATTTAAATCTGGGCTCCGGGATGGCCATGTTAATTTTCGAATGCCGACGGTATCCAGGTACGCGGTAACAACTCTAGCAACGTGGGGGCGAGCGTTGTCCTGCATTCATAAAAAATCTTCGCCAATAAATGGAGCAAATGGCATTACATGAGGTTCCAACACTTCTGTTACATACCTCTGAGCATTTATTCCACCTCTTTCGAAGATAACCAAGTCGGTGCGTGCTTCGTAAGTGATGCCGCCCCATATCATGATAGAGCCACCTTGGTAACCTACTGTTTCCACAACAGTACATGGTGCAAACCTTTCATTCTTGCGTCTGTATACACGCTGGCGACCGTCAAGACCGTGCAAGCATATTCTTGTCTCGTCAGTAAACATAACATTCTTCCATTGTTCCATATTCCATTCGGCGTGCTCTCGGGAAAAACGAAGTCTTTCTCTCCGGTGGCCTACGAGCAATAGTGGTACTCGAGATGGTCGAAAAGCTCCAAGGGCATTCTCTCCTAGTCTTTTTCTCACTGTTCTTTCACTCACTTGAACATTGCGAACCTCACGAAGTTGGTTTCGTGCCTCAACAGCTGTAGTGAACCGATTTCTTAGAACATTGGTCACAAGAAATCGGTCGTCACGAGCGGAGGTGCATCTTTTTCGGCCCTGTCCTGGTCTTCGCTCATAAGAGCCAGTTTCCCGAAACCGTTTCACTGCATCCCTTAAGGTGGTACGTGCGACACCAAGCTTCCGCGCCACGTAACGCTGACTAAACCCTTCGTCGATAAGAGCGACGGCTCTCGCCACTGAATTAGCATCAAATGGCATGTTTGTGATGTCCAAACACAGCTAGTGTTTGGACATCACAAGTTAAGTTACGAAACCAAAACAAACTCAAATTGTTTACTTTTAATGCCACTGAAGCAATGTAAGCAGTATGGCAACGATAACGATAATGAGACGAAGTTCGATATTTATCCTATTCACAACTTATGCATAAAAAAAACAAAGTTAACCGATTCATTGCGGATGGCACGGCAGCCGTGTCATCATTTTCTTTTGCGTGTGGCGTTAGGCACGTGAGCCGTGCCATTTTGAAATCGATGGTAATTCCTTCAAATTAAGTTTTAGGGAGATCTACCCCAGAACAAAACTTTTTTATTTTTAACGTTAATCAAGCTTGTAGCATTCGTTTCTGGATATTGTATTGTTTTTTAAAAAATAGGGGTCACCAACCTTTTTGAAAATTTTAATGATGATGATGATTTTTGTATAATAATATAATTGAAATAAATAATATTAAAAAATCGCTTATTTTTGTATCAGAAATGTGAACGATTTGAGAGAACATTTTTTTAACATTTTAGGAGAATCTTAGCGCAAAAGACAATTACCGCTACCGAAATAGGATGTCAGAAACTAATCAGAATATTGGAATATCGGAACCAGTGGTATATTGTCGCCACATGATGTACACGTCCAAAGTCCTTTGGACTATTTCGTTTTATTTTTGAATACCCAATTCATGAATTTAATATTGGATTGTACAAATAAGTACGGCAACAGACTGAAAGCAGCAGCGACTACTTCTCGAGCTCGATTTAGACAATGGACCGATGTAAGTGTCACCGAATTTAAAACATTTCTAGGCATACTGTTGCTGATGGGAACAATAAAACTCAATAGAATGGTAGATTATTGGTCCACTCATTATCTGTTCCGCTTAAGTCCACATATATTTATGTCGAGGGACAGGTTTTTTTTAATTTTAAGAGCCTTAAATGTTCAGAATAATGAAAGACCAGAGAGTATATTTAAAATTAAATCTTTAATTGATTTATTCAACGACACGGTTAATTCAGTATATTATCCATTAAGAGAGCTAACAATCGATGAGTCTCTTATTCTGTGGAAAGGAAGACTTTTTTTCCGTCAATACAATAAAGGAAAAACACATAAATACGGAATTAAATTATACATTTTAGCCGATGCCAACGGAATTATTTTAAATATTCACGTGTACGCAGGCTCCCAGGATGTGCAAGTCGGCGGTAGAAATCATATTAAAAAAGTGGTTCATTTGCTTATGCAAAAGTATATTGAAAAAGGCCATTCCTTGTATGTAGATAATTTTTATACCAGCGTGGGTTTAACTGAGGAGCTATTATGTAAACACACATACGTTGGCCAAAACTAACTGGCCAAAATATTTACATCCATGTATATCCAATACAGTTGGAACATGACGCTCATCATCCTTAGTTTTTTCTATGCACTTTGAACTGTCCACCATATTATTTTCTAAACACGTTGATCTGTCAACCATCTGTTTTTTTATGCACGTTGAAGTATCCTCATGTATAGATTTCAAGTGTTCTGAGTTTTCCCAGTGTTGTGAATATGTTTGCGAATTTTGCTCTAATATTTGGTCATCGTCGTCGCGTTGAGTTTCAATTTCTGTCTCGGGAATATATTTTCTTTTACGCCGTAATTCTTAAACAATAAATAGGCAATAATTTACTTTAAAATACTTGAAATTTCTTATCAGGAAAACCAAAACAATAATTTTAGAACTAATGTAAGTAGAAAAGGTTTATCACACCTGTATTAAAAAAGCCACTTACCATCCATTTCCAAAAATACACTTATTTTTACACTTTTTATCACTTGAAACTACGTTCCTGACCGTTCACGTTAGATTTCGAATGTAAACTAAAAGTTTAACGCTTAGAACCACGTAAAAATGGTAAAAAACACTGTTTTCTTTTCCGCATGGCTGAAGACACAGGAGCCATGTCATTTAATCGTATGGCGCTTGGCACGGCAGCCGTGTCACGGTAATTTTGTTCAACGCTACAGTTAGAAGTTTGCAAAATTAGACATCGCAACGAATCGGTTAAGTGGGTAGTTTGTAATTTTTTCGTCACTACATTTCTTTCACACTTGACTTATTTATGCCCAATAACTTACAACTGCGATAACATCAAAATTTGCCACTTTAAAAGGGTGGGCGGTTAATTGTGCCGCTAAGTGTAGATGTAGCTAATGATGGCCGATTGACAATTTTAGCGTCACATGCATGTCAAGACGGTACGAAGGTCGGCGGGTCAGCTAGTTAAACATAAAAATCCGGGAGAAACCTACATGATTATGCGTTAATGCCTGTTTATACATTAGGTACATTCGGCAACATAAGTAAACTAATGTGTACTTTGTTATAGGTTCCATCTCCAAGTTTACGATTTAAATAGAATAGCTTCATAAAATAATAATCCGTGTACAATCCATAAATGACATAAGCGTAGCTAAGCTGTTGAGATCATCAACATAATTTTATAGCGTTTTAACACGCTACATGCTTTAATAATTGGATAAAACATGTGCTGTGAGTCACAGGGGCTAAGCAGTGTCCAGTCGTCATCATTTACATAACAGACACAGGACGTCCACTGCTGGACTTATTTCTAATTGGTTTATTTTGCCAGGGTGAAGTGGATCCATCACAAGTACACAAGTCACTGCAGAGGATTCGAGAACGGAAACTTGCCTCGTTTATACCCTGGGGACCGGCTTCTATACAGGTACGTTTGTTTGTCCGGTCGTCGTGACAATGAATTGCTTGTCGCGAACAGATACAATTTTAAATGAAGCACCCAAAGTGTACGGGCCTGTACGTAAATACAAGTACCTCATACACACATAGTTGCAAATCCTGTGCTGAACCAACATTTTAAGAGTAGTAGAGGTCCTTGTGAAAGGGCTCGCCCGGGGAAGTACTACCATCGTACCTATTTCTGCCGCCAAGCAGCATTGCTGTGTTTCGATTTGAAGGGTATGGTTGCCGGTCAAATTACAGGCACATGAGGGTTTACACCTGTATGCCTCAATTTGATGGACGCAGGACAGTGCAACGTAGGGCACATTTCTTAAGTGCGTGACCTACGAGGCAGTTCTCTGTTATAGGCGATGTATGCAGAGTGACAGTGTATTTGTCAAATTTTGTATTTACATAGAGTACTTACATAAATGCTTGTATTTTAAAATACTTTTTACTGTTAATTTATGTAGTAACTAGCTTTAGTCAGCGGCTTCGCACACGTTTTTTGTCAAAAAAAGTAGTCTAGGTGTTGTCTATATATATTGTCTATATATAATCTATATATATTATAATCTACTTACATACCAAATTTTATCGAAATTGGTTCAGCTGTTACGACGTGATTGAGTAACAAACAAACAAACCTCCAAACTTTCGCATTTATAATATTAGTGTGATGTGGTTATTGTATTGTAACAGGTGGCCCTCTCTCGCCGGTCGCCGTACGTGCAAGCCACACATAAAGTATCCGGACTGCTGCTCGCGAACCACACTAATATCTGCTCCGTAAGTACGCACTATCCATCATAATGAATCCTTACTTAGTACGCAGACGGGTGGTGGCTCCCCTGCCCATTGCAAACTTGGGAAGGCCTATACCCAGCAATGGGTGAAGTCGGCCTGATGATGTTGCAAAATTACTTTTTAAAAGAAGCTTTAAAAAAAGCTCTTGCTGATGACTTTAGTACTATTTCAGTTTCAGTTTTCAGTTTCATTTATTCGCAAACAATAAATATTGTGTCGGAACATTTGGTACAGTAACAACAAAAGTATATGTAGTATGTAGTATTATTATTTATGGTAACAATAGAACGTTATTATTCACATGATAATTAATTATAATGTCAGATCATGTGATAATTAATAATACAAAGTCAAATTAAAAGATAAAAATATATATATATATAAAATACAATAATCATAACATGTCAAAATTCCAAAATAATACATTACAAATACTTAATAAATAAATGTTTTGTGTCAGGTAATCAGAGACTTGTCCTTACAAAATTCGTCAATGGAGTAAAAACACTTTTTCAACAATAACTCCTTAAGTTTAGTTTGGAGTTTGAATGTGCTATAGATGGTTTTAAAGACTATAGGCAAGTTATTAAAAAGCATTACACCCGGGTGCTGAACACTATGTTCTGAAATTCTCAGTCTAGACTGAGAATTTGTACCTAGGTACAAAGTCATTTTTTAAATCTTTTCTTCTAGTACTCTCTCTGACTGCCCTTTCTTCTTTAGTTTCAAGCCTATTTAGGTGTTTAACCAGATCTGTAAGAAGAACCAAGATGTATAGACAAGGGACAGTGAGTATGCCAAGTCTAATAAAGTGGTCTTTGCATGAGTCTGTTTGCGGTATTCGTACCATGGTCCTTATAGCTCTTTTTTGTATAATGAACGCTGAATTAATGTTGTAATCATAGCTGTTCCCCCAAAACATTATGCTGTAACGAAGTTTCGATTCTACTAACGCGTAATATACTAGTTTTAATTGTACTAGTGTAACTTCATCCCGAAGGCTTCTGATTGCATAACATGCCGAGCTTATATAACTTTCTATAGATGTCAATTCGTTTTTCCAATTCAAGAACATGTCAATATTTATACCTAAAAATTTTATACGTCAATTGCTTTAATTTGAATGTCATTATAATTCACGCATACATTTTCATTTTTTTTCGATGTCGTTTTAAATAGCATAACATTTGTATTTGTCATATTTAAGATTAAATTATTTATTCTAAACCATTCACTAAACCCCTGTAAAGCTTTATTTAATTTCGCCGTGAGCTCTGCTAATGTACTGGCAGAAATTGTAGCATTAGTGTCATCGGCGAAAACAACTAATTTTAACCCTGGTATGTTAGATTTCATGTGATGTATTAGATCATTCGTAAAAATTATGAATAAAATTGGCCCTAGAATAGATCCTTGTGGCACTCCTCTTGTGAGCTTAGTTAAATCCGATCTATATATCCGCTCTGTATTACACTAATTCTGTATTCCTTAATTCTACAACTTGTTGTCGATTATTATGATTTGAATAAATTTAGTTGTTTCCCTCTAACCCCGTAGTGTTCTAACTTTTCTAGCAAAATCTGATAATCCACTATGTCAAAAGCCGAACTTAAATCCAAAAATAGTCCTACCCTACTTATATTGTTTAACTGTAAAATTACATCATTCAGCATCAGCATATTTATAGCATCTCCCGTACTTACATTACGTTGATAACCAAACTGTCTTTCATTTTATATGTTGTTGTCGTGTAGATGCCTAATTAATCTATTTTTAATAATTATCTCGTAAATTTTCGACAGTACCGGTGGTAGTGAAATCAGTCTGTAGTTTTTTGGATCAGTTTTAGAACCTTTTTTAAAGATTGGCAGTATTCTAGGTACTTTAAGTTGTTCCGGAAATGTATCATATGTTATAAAAATACGCTAGAGGCCCTGACAAAATGTCTACATTCTCCTTAATTATCTGATTTGGCATATCATCGTATCCATACGATTTTTTGTTTTCCATATATTTTAGTATTTTGTAAATTTCTGTCCACTGGTTCAAACACCATGTTAGTCAGTATTCTGTTGTTTTGTTTTACAAGAACGTTCAACGCAGACACATTAAAATGATCATTTAGACCAAAAATGTTTATTTAATTATGAGTGTATTAATCAACCCTGAATTTTTGTATTTGATATTTAAAATTATATTCTGTAAAACTTCTGACCTTTCAAAGTGTACAAACAATATATCTTTATGGGATATAAATATTTTGATTTTGATTAAATTCATAGTCGGAACCCCAAGCAGACTCAAATGAGCCCAAACACTGTAGCCTACTATAAGTAATTCAGAAGTTCTGTTGTCTAGCATCCGTCTACATCATGAGACCTCCATGGTACCATATTATTGCATTGTCACCGAAGTTACACATGTATTCAAAATATCAGCTCCATCGGTTGGGAGGAACTGGTTTAAAATTCAGTTGTAAGATTTGACCTAAACAAACTATTATTTGATGACTGAAACTATGATTGATGATATTGCAAGTTAAATAAAAGCTTTTAAAAAACCTAACAGCCTACTCTAACCAGGCACACTGGACTTGTTGAGTAGGGTGAGCTGATGGCGTTTATGAAAGTACCCGCCTAGCCGCTGTTTAAATCATCTTCAATTAGTAGATGTTAAAAGCCTTAGGACTGAATCTTAGTTCAAGAAGGGATAAATTCAAGGGGGGTGTTTCAACATATAATTCTTTTTTCCAAACGAGTAGTTTCAACTTTTAGTTTTCTACAAGATTCATTTTGGTTAATGTGCGCAAGATCTTCATCACCTCATCCCTCCGTCCCCCTTCCACCACTGAACAAGCAGTCGTACCGAGAAGTACCACCTATACCTGGTCGGCATACCACCTTGCCGTACCAAAAGATTAGCTTCAACTTTTCTTATTAGCACAAGTAAGGAGTGGAACTCACTTTCGAACCAGTATAATCTCGGAGTCTTCAAGTCCCGAGTAAACAGGTTCTTTTAAGGCAAGCGTGTTTCATCTCCGATCACTTACCATCAGGTGAGGTGGTCTAGCGCTTGACTATCATCAATAAAAATAAAAAAACCCTTGTGGTGACGTTTTCGAATGCTTAATTACTCAGATTTCCAATAGAATGAAGTTGTGTTTTCCCCTTGCAGCTATTCGACAGATGCGTGCAGCAGTACGACAAGCTGCGTAAGCGGGAGGCGTTCCTCGAAGTGTTCCGCAAGGAGCCCATGTTCAAGGAATCGCTCGACGAGTTCGACGAGTCGCGCACTGTGGTCGACGAGCTCGTCAGGGAGTACCAGGCGGCGGCCACGCCAGATTATGTGCATTGGAACCCAGGTAATCTTAACACCTTCATTACTCGAAGATAACGTGCATATTCAAAGATACAAGAAGAAATAAATAAATGGCAAGAGATGTAAAAGGCTTTTATCCAGCAATGGAGAGCTGCTAAAAACAAAAAAAATCTAAAAGTTAATTGAATACATTGTATTATGATTTTATTTAATATTGTACAGATATAAAAACCACAACTATTACAATTTATTTTAAAGTGACTCTTATAGGAAATAAAGGCTATTTTATTTTTTATTAAAGGTGCTTATTGCATTAGCCCAGCAGAGGTGGCTATGGGCTGAATGATGGTGCTTAGGGTAGCTTTCCACCAGACCTATGCGAGAAAGCTAAGCGATGAGCGAGGAGACATTCACCAGTAGGATACGGGTAATGTGAGGCTAGGCTAATGATACGATCCTATTAGTGAGTTTGACACACATCTGTAGCTTAGCAACATTGCACAATTCTGGTGGAAAGACAGCCTAATTCTGGTCCATCAGAGGGGCTATTTTAAAACTTCGGAAAGCTGTTGGGTCATCGATTCCGTCAAAAACTGTCGGACCGATCCGATAGCTTTCCGACGTAATAATATAGCCCAGCTGATCGGTTTTATCGCCCAAACATTCACGTAGCAGGAATATAACCTGTACTCTTTCCTCAGACGCTACTTGCCTATCGCGCCACAGATACGCGGGCAGCTACTTAGTAATTACTTTATGTATTGTATCGATTGATCGGACTACTGTAGCCATAACCCCTGCGAAACTTGCAGTTATGTTGAAATTAAGTTAAAAGTAAACTTGTCCTTTCGATTTCACAGAGAGCAGTCAAATATAACAAAGCACTGGATCAGAATAGTAATTCGTAATACTCGGACCATGACACGGAGGGCGGCGGAGAATAGAAAGGCAAAGGAGGAATAGTATTACTGAGAGTTCACTCACTGTTGTTATAAGTTTTTGTTTAACCTGTGCCATTTATTGTAATATAATTAATGTAATCTCATTTGTTTTCTCGAATTAGACTAAGGTCACAAACAGTTTCAGGCGGAGATACGCACAGTTGAAATAAAAAAAGAATTGCTTTTTTACCAAGAATTTATTTTATTTAATCGCTAACACACTCCCTTCACACACATATCACTTTCGTGCCTCTTACAAAGTGGTTTGAACTTTCTTACAAACTGTTTTTACATATCAATTGGAAACAATAATGACTATCTGAAGCATTGGATAATAATGTTCAAATATCAGCATATTCTAGGAACTTAATCACTTTGCTAATACAATTAGTTAATTTACTTAAATTAATCACTGGAACCGAAATAGGAAATAAAATATGCAATGGGAAAAACAAAAATCAATAATGATCACCCAAGTCAAGCTTTACTTAACTTGAAAAAGGGAAACTTGCCTTTTAGCTACTGGAATGGGAGTAAAATAGTCTTGGAAATGCATCAATATTTGTGGTGGGCCTATAGTTCCTAGAATGCATCATATTCTAAAGAAATCACATAAAAAATAAACCAATTAGTAGGCTTTAACAACAGCAGCTACATTTTAATAACTACATAGCAGATCTAATGTTTTACCTACTACTGCAACCAATGTGATGATATGCCATTATGTATAGGGACAACAGATCTACAACAAATAATAATCCAATTTAAGTCCCAGTTATTCTATACTACCCCCATACAAAAATAATCCATGATTGTCCATATGATAAAAATATGTTCTACATGATTACAATCACGGATACATATTAAAAAAAATCTATCATAATACATGAATGAACGGCAAATCATGCAATTATGGCATCTGATAAATTATGTTATAGTTGGAAATGCATAACTTGAAACTAGTTGAAACATCAAAGTGCACGCACACCCTCACACAAATATATCCTAATTATTATACATAACAATTGTTCTTATAAAACTTTTGTGAAATTCTCAACATAGGCTACAAGAAACATCACAATTTTGATATCAAATAATAGTGAAACAAAGTAAATAAAGAGCTAATGGCCAACCATGACTCAATAATTGTTTGCTTGGAGCAACAGCTCAATCTGCCTTCCTAAGCATAGAAGAGTTGTAAATGCCTAACAAACACTTATTCAATGTTGACCATGTGAACATTTAGTGCGATGAAGAAATGAAATACTTAAAAATAATGTTGTTTTACCAATCTGTGCCAATTGTAACTAAATCAAACGCGATGCAGTGAGTTGCTTAGGCAAAACATGGAAGTGGTTAAATGAAGGGCTTATGGCTAATGAAGGCATGGCTCAGGTGTATGGCTCGACTGCTGGAACTTAGGCTGGATAATGGATGTCTTGCGAATGGGGACGGTCTCTGGTGTAGGAATAGCATCTCCAGTGGGATGCTTTGCAGGCACGGCTGGCGTCTTGAATGACGCGGCCAGGTTGCTTGGCCTCTGCTTTGCCATTTGATAGTCACCAGAGTCAAAAAACTTTTGCTGTAACAAAACAAAATTTATAGTAAATAAACGAGGTTAAGAAAGATATCACAACTTGTGTAACTACTTAAAGCAGTAAAATAGTTGCAATTGCAAGATGAAAACTTACTCCTTTAGCTAGCCTCTTCTGTAAAAATGCAGAATGTCCCCCAGGCCCTCTTCCAAGCATTGCATTTGGGAACTTTGCCTTCAATTTTGCTTCTTCTAACTTCTCCAACTCTTTGGGCTGAAAAATATATCTTATCAGTGGATCAATCAACAATAAGTAATAAAGTCAATGCTATCAATGTACTTACATCCTTTGGAGGGTCATTCTCTATTGGTGAGTCGCCCATTTTGAGTCTGTAACAAAGTAAAACTATATACAAATCGGGGGTACAAAAATAAGAAGTTTTGACAAGCGAAATTACCGTGACATTTTCACCATGTCCTCAAAAATGGGTGAAAATGATTTGTTTATTGCTGTTAGCAAGGCAAAAAATACAAATTATAAAGAAATGTATCAGACTAAAGCTTACTGAGTGGCTCTTCAAAGGAAATTAATTTGTAGTATTGACCTAAACAAATAATTACGAATGCACACATGGTTCGTTGCAATGAGATTGAATTTTACCGAGGGAATTCGATAACGTTCGACCAATTGAAAGTTGTTTACCTTGACAATAGACTTCGCAAATATGAGTTATTAATAACAAAAGCGTTTAACTTCACAACTTTTTACAATCTTCAATCGGCTGAAGACACTTTGTTTCCTAAAAAAATTAACAACACAACAGAAGCTTCTCGTGATTTTCGAAGTAAAAATGGCGTTAGAAAAAGTGCTGCCGGCCATGCCACCAACAAAATAAAATTTCTACTATATTAACAGAACTTTTATATAAAATATATTAAATTTGCCCGGTAATTATGATGTTTTAAAAACCGCAAAACATAGCTAAATAACGCATACGGGAATTAGCTGAAGTATGTATTATACTTAAACAGCGCAAAGAGTGTCAAAGATAATAAAATCTACTAAAATGGAAGTTTTTTTAAGTGTTTCCAGCTGGAAAGCTCATTCGTCCAAATTTGGATACACATTCTATTATTACGGTTCTATTATTACTATTTTAACAATAATAATTAATTTTATTATTGCAAAATGCCTCAAATAAAATTATTTACAAGAATATACAAGACAAACAGTTGAATACTCTAAATATTATATATATATATATATACTATATATGATATGATATTTTATATAATATAATCTCATCTATAAATTAAAAAAAAACAGCCCTTAAACTAAAAAATAATGGCAGAGATACTAATATACAGAGGTGTCGGTAACGTTAAATATCTATGTATTTATACAGTGTGTCCCTGGATAAAGTGCAACCCCGAAAGGGGGTGAAACTAGATCAAAAATTATCGACAAAAAAATAGAAAAAAAAAATTAAAAAAATTTAGTATATACTTTATTGATGAATTAAAATTTTTATTGCTCACTAATGACTCTATTTAATAAAAAAATGATTTCTTCCAAAGTAGTAGGTCTATTTTGTTAAAATAAAAACCATAATCATGTCAGATATGTGACGATGACGATAAAATAACAAATAACTCACAAACAAGTGGCTATCGTGACTTAAAGTTTAATTTTTGTATTAAAATTACATTTTTTAGGCTGTTTTTTTCCAATAAACTCCAAAAATCTTAAAATTAAGCCTATAATACTAGAAATTTTTATGACTTTTTATTATTGTCTATCATAATAGCTTTTAAATAAAATAAAAACCTACGTTCTAACATAAAAAATGTGCTGGCTAGGAGCATTTAAAGTTGACCACTGATTACGTCACCACTCAGGTAGAGACAAAAATTAAACTTTAAGTCACGATAGCCACTCGTTTGTGAGTTATTTGTTATTTTATCGTCATCGTCACATATCTGACATGATTATGGTTTTTATTTTAACAAAATAGACCTACTACTTTGGAAGAAATAATTTTTTTATTAAATAGAGTAATTAGTGAGTAATAAAAATTTTAATACATCAATAAAGTATATACGAATTTTTTTTTAATTTTTTTTTCTATTTTTTTGTCGATAATTTTTGATCTAGTTTCACCCCCTTTCGGGGTTGCACTTTATCCAGGGACACACTGTATATAATATGTTTCTTATAATATAAGTACCTAGTTATTATATAAGTTCATTCATTTATGTTATTTTTATATCATAAGTGTATGTTTAGGTAATATGTTAGGTACACCATTACACCCCAGGTACCTAATGTCCACACAGTCCATTCCATCCAAAGGTTGTCTGGTAGAGATTGCTATTCAGCGATAAGACTGCCAATTGTATCACATAGTTTTACGGTGTTATTTTTAGCTGTATTGTTTTCTTGGTGTGCAATAAAGAATTATCTAATCTAATATAATCTAAAGGTAATGGTTTTTTCCATCTCAAAAAATGCCCAACGCGCCTAAAGAAGTTTTCACTTCAAATATCTATAATATGGGGAGATGCACCAAAGTTGTAGCACTTTTGAAACCTGGAAAACCCCCTACAGACTCTAAAAGTTATAGACCTATTTCCCTCCTATAACATGCTACCTATACAAATGATTCTAAAGGCTTCTCCTCAACCGTCTTACCTCGAATAGAGAGCCTCAGCATTGCCGGATAATAACGGGATGTCTGAAGCCAACCCCTCTAAACCTGGTATACCCTTTGGCAGGTATATCACCCCCTGGAGTGAGATGAGATGTGGCTTGCTCCGTTGAAAAGCACAAACAAAAGCATGATGCAAAAGCAAAGCAGCATGTCGACACCCCTTATATGACTATCACATCCCGCAAGGCCGCCTTTCAACTCTTCACAATCACAAGGGCTACGAGCGATGATCGCCGCCGCTAGACGCACACTGTAGATAAATAGAAACTCCCCACAACCTCATTTTACCACCCTACAGGAACAGTTACCACCCGGGCACGATCTGCTGTGGCCAGTCTGGAAGTCCTTAAACTGGCTCCGCACCCAGGTTTGCCGCTGCAGACTTAATATGTGCAAATGAGGATTCAGGGACCCTAACTTAACGCAGTGCGACTGCGATGATCCTACACAGTCAATGCAGCACTTACTACTGTGCCCTTTGTGCCCGAACAGCTGCACGATGGAGGACTTATTAACCGCCTCACCTAATGCTATTGTTGTGGCCAAACACCTGTCCAACATCGTATACCTAAATTAAAACGTAGAATTCTTCATACGCTAAGAAGATGAATAACTATTTAAGTTGTATGTAATTAATGGCACTTTATACTTGTCCTTTACGAACATCGCAAATTACTGATTGCCATGATGATAATTTGAGTGTCACATTGGCTTGGATACCTGGCCACAGAGGTATTGTGGGTAATGAGCGGGTGGACAGTTTAGCTAAATTTGCAATTGTTCATGGTAGTAAACGTAATTTTACCACATACCCCCAGGACATTATTTCTATTGCTAAGCAAAGTTTAGAAAAATCCTGGAACACCCACTGGGTGAGTACAGGGGGACAAAAGGTAATCATCTATATCAGATTCAGCCGTTCATTTCTTTCAGACCTTGGTTTGCAAAAATTAAAGCTACTAAGCAAATTACTTCCACAATTTGTAGGATGCGAATTGGACATTGCTCCTCATCGGTTCACCTCCGAAAAATAAGAGTGAGAGACTCTTCACTTTGTGAATATGGTCTTGATGAAGGGTCTATTAATCACATACTGTACAACTGCCCCAGATACTCCTCACCTTCCCTATATGCTATTTTAGTTCATTGTAAAGCTCCTCTTCCATCTAACTTAACTTCCCTTTTATCACTACAAAATAAAAACACTATATATGTGCCCTTACTAAATTTATAGCTCATTATGATATTAAATTATAGATTACTAATATATATATTTATATATATGAATGTATTCGTGATGCCATACATGTTGCCGCCAACAGACACCGATGGCGAAACCTAGTCAAGGAAAAAATCACCCATGGAGAGGTCAAGACCCTCAGCACTGAGGATAACGACTCGAAGAGAGAGAGATGAATGTATTGTATTTATTTGCTTGATAGTAATAATAACATTTAACACATTGTTGCAGGTATCAGATAAACTCGGGTCGCGTATATCTTTAAACCCATTTTATCGTGATTTTCCATTAAACCGTACCGTGAACCTACTACGTGAAGTTGGCAGGAATGTTCCTCACGCCCTATTAGAGAAATCAGTTGCCATTTATATATATAAAAACAAAAAAACCTATACAGTGTTGATGGATGAATCCATCCATCAATCATCATCATCATCGCAGACATTGTATTGAACGATTGTAATTATTGGTCGGTATCGGAACAAGGAAAACAAATGTCAGTCAGACTAACGTCACGTCCGTTAGTCAATCCGTCAATTCCGTCAAATAATGTTTTGTCTGTCTTTCGTTCGAGTTGTTTAGTTTGGTTTGTTTGTTTTGTGTGTTGTGGTGTTTTGTTTTGATTTGGCGGAAAAAGTGAGAATTCCATGGAAAATATGGAAATAGACGATGAAAACATCGAAGAAGATATCGATGGTTGCATCCATAGCATACACGTTAGAAATTTCTTTTGCCATGATAACTTAGAGGTTACTTTAAACAGAAATGTTAATTTCATAGTCGGTCGGAACGGCAGTGGTAAAAGTGCTGTTTTGACTGCCTTGGTCGTCGGTTTAGGGGGCAGAGCCTCTGCAACAAATAGAGGGAGCAGCTTATCTTGTGAGTTATCTTATCAATAATCATGCCACTAGAATACTGGTTGTCTAAACACCTAGAGATCCTACTTACAAGATGTACTCGAAACTACCACTTACTTAGGTTTATTTAACAGTACTTATAAATTTACTCCTATATTATATTCCGTAATTCATCAATCAATTCATAGTAAATACTTTATTTCAGCATTTATCAAAAAAGGACAGAATTCAGCAACAATCGAGATTAAGATAAAGAACAGTAGTTCAAAAGCATTTAAACACAGTTTATATGGAGATTTCATTACTATAGTCAGAACTATCAATGCTTCTGGAGGCTCCAGTTACAAAGTAAAGTCAGCAACAGGTAATCTTGGCACCTTCCACACATAAATCATAAATCATTATTGTTTGTGGATCTGGGTTACTTTGTAGGAACAGGTGTTGATGTTTATAATAATAGAATGCTAGATCCTGTCTCACACCAAATAAACAAAGCTGACTTACTTTAGAGACGTTTTTTAGATTTTTTTTGCTAACCTTTACTGTCCTACAAAGAGAAGTCCCCTTCTTCCTTCCACTATTTCAATTATTATGATAAAAAATATGTGAACAAATTAAAATATATACATAATGTATAAGCCCTTCCTTCTATAAACTCCTTCATACATTATTATACATACAGGATTTATCACGTACCATCTTATTGGTGTTTCGACCCACAATGTACATCATACGTACATTCCTTCATACATTTCCAGGAGAAGTCATATCCACAAAATACGAAGAAGTGAATGGGATAATCCTGGCCCATGACATACAAGTAGATAACCCCATATCAGTCCTCAATCAAGATGATGCAAGGAGTTTCCATGCATCAGACTCCAAGAAGAAATACTCCTTGTTTAGAAAGGCAACTAATCTGGATCAGACTGAGAGCAACTATGTGCGGGCACTGGAGAATTGCAAAAAAGCTGATTCTACATGGACTAAGAAGAAGGATGTAAGTGGTTTAAGTTTCTATATCGATGCTAAAATAGTCAGTCTAAAAGATAAGTTAAACAAATTGCATTATGGTAAAATTTTGACTGTTGGTTAATAGCAATCATGCTATTATCCAACACTGTCAGAACAAAATCTTGTGTTCCATCTCTAATGGCCTCATGGTTCACAACCAACAAGGAGATCCATGAGTACCTAGAAGTTCCCACAATTGACCAAGAAATGGGGTTCAAAGGGAAAAGATACTTGGATCGCCTTAAAAGCCATGAAAATCTGCTGGTAAGAGTGCTGGTGGAAAATCATTTTGATACAAAGCGGCTGAAAAAAGTCCATGTGTCCAAGAAGGACTAATTTGTCTTGATCCCGAACGCCACATATAAATCAACCCATCCGCCTATAGTCCTCCAACTGATTGTGGATCACAATGAGAACCAAAAAAAAAGGTTGGATTTCAACCACTATTCACTGGCAACTAGTAACCATAAATCAGCCTTAGGACAACAACTGCTGAACATATAGGCCTCTCTCATGCATCTCCAATGGTTAAAAATTCTATTAGATTAACTAGTCAGGGTGGATACAAAGAACAGGCCCAAGAGAAAAATTTACTTATATATTGAAGTTTGAATTAAGGATGCCATTTTCATACTTTAATATTAAAGATGTTCTTCCTCCAGGGCCCTATAATTTTTTTTCCATCCTTTATGCTCCAAAATTACTAATATACAATTTTTGTCAAAAAATCTTTAACATTCATAATACATTTTCTTCATTATCACTTTGTTTGTCAGCACAATTCAAGATGATTTGTGCTGCTAAAAGAGATGCAAAAAAAATGTTTTCTATTACTTAGGCTTGTGTCGACCTAGAAAAAGAGTATAGAAAGTGGAAAACTAGTTATGAGCAGCTTCAATCACGTGACGAGATCGAGGCGCAAAAGCTAGCCCTACAGAATGAGTACTATTGGAGTGAAATAGCCGACTTAGAGAAGGAGGCCAACTCTATACAGGCTCAGCATGACAAACAACAGGCGAAGATGGAGAAGCTACAGGAGAAACTGAAGAAAATGGATCAAAACTATGGCAGTAATAATGATGCTATTGAGTAAGTCTTTTTTACCCGACTACGGCAAAGCCAAAAGGAAGGGTCATGTTTTTCGAAGTCTATGTATGTATGGATTTACCTATGTTTTACCGTAGCGTCTAAACTACTCGCCCGATTTCGATGAATGCGGTGTCAATCGATTCGTTATTAAAGTCCTGGTGATAGCCTACCATCAACATAGGTATTACATAGTCTGGTTTCAGTTATTAAACTTATATTGCTTGTTTATTGTACTAGCTTCCGCCCAAAGCTTCGCACGCGTTTTATGATAAAAAAATAAGTAGCCTATGTCTCAATCCAGATCATAATCCATACTTAATATTATAAATGCGAAAGTAACTGTTTGTTTGTTACCTTTTCATGACTAAACGGCTGAACGAATCGTAATAAAACTTGGCAAGGAGATAGATTATATCCTGGAGAAGGGCATAGGCTATCTTTTGTCTCAAAAATAATCTTGAAGGCGGTAAAATACGGCTTGAAAGTTTGTATGGGCAATCCATAATTCCTTACTAGCCTAACTATTCTGATCTGAAAATTCATATTTAGGCTTTTGGTAAGAAATAAAGAAATACGTGTTTCAACTTTGTTCTAAATCATCCTTGCGCAGAAGGAGGGTAATGTTTTTATTGACAAACCACGCATGCAAAGCCGCGGGCGGGTCAGTTAGTCCACTATACACCCATTCAAATTGGTCAGGCCGTTTAGTTGTGAATACGTAGCAAACAGACAGACAGAGGGATAGAGTTACTTTCGTATTTCTAATATTAGTAAAGATATGTATTAGTATGGATTGAGAAGCAACCAGACCCGGAACAAATATCTGTTGATCGTGCAAACATTTGTTCCGCGGCGGGAATCGAACTCAATCTCGAACTTTGAACGATTGAACTTGAGATTTACCAAGTTTTCTCTTTAACAGGGGCCTAAAAAAGCAACTCGCAGAGAAGAGTCAAGAGCGAACAGCATTAGAACAGGAGCTGCGTGCTCTGGAGAGTGAAGTGCGCGAGGTGCAGTCCACGCAGCGCAGCACGCAGAGCTCCTCGGGCAAGCAGCGAGACCTGATGGCCAGGGAGCAGAGGAAAGTCGCTGATTTAGAGAGAGAGATACGGAACATAGAGTAAGATATTTATTAATCTTAAACTTCTTAAAAATAAATAAATAATTCTGGACATTTCACACAGTGCTATCTAGCCCCGAACTAAGCAAAGCTTTTACTATGGGAACCAGATGACTGATAGAATACTTATAAACATATTTTTTTTGTAAATACATAATTACTTATTATATATAGAAAAATACATAAACCAGGAACAAATATCTGTAGACCATACAAACAATTATACCGCAGCGGGAATCGAACCCGCTTTTCTTTATTCAATGATTTTGAATTGTAGCTGGGAAGACTGAAATAACAAACCCGTAGCCTTATTAAGTAAGACAATTGCTGTCGCATCGCTGTCGCCGGTCAAGCCGTCCCCTACATATGTGGCACCGGGAAGTACCGGCTGGCTTACAAAGAAGCTCCTAATACACTTACAATGTTAATGTCTGTATATGTGGTTGTGTTCGCGGGGCATACTAAAAGTTTCTGGAACTCTTACAATAAAAAAATAAAAACGCAATAATTGAATTCGAAAATGGAACTCTCTGCGAACATGCTACTTTTTAATTTGCGAGACTGTCATTTGTTTAATCACTGTGGCGTCTTTTAGAAAATGCCGCTATTAAAATGAATTTAACTCGTGAAAGTTTTCGCTCAATGATTTTTTACGATTTTCGTTGTGGCTTAATTAAACAAGAGAATTGCCAGAGACTTCGATTGGCGTTTAGTGATGAATCCCCATGTCACAGCTTGTTTAGACGTGGACGTGATCATCTCCATAACGATGTAAGTGAAAGCCGGTTACAGTATCCAATATTGATACCGTACAACAACAGGGGCCCAATTCATCGCAAAATGGGCCACTATAGATACGTTTGGGTATTCTACTAACACAATATTGTGTAAGACCGTTGCTATGACAACACCATTGAAAAATTGCAACCTTATAACAGGAATAATAATAGTAATCGTTAAATAATGGTATGGCTCCAGAACGATTCATATAAATTAGCAGAATTGAACCCCTGATTGTAACTGACATAAAATTACTTGTTAGTAAACTCTTACTGTATTAGATTAGTATTACATTAGAATGAGCCAAGTACAAAACATTTAGCATGTGCAGGTTCCTTTTTCCTTTTGAGGTACAGAACCCTATTTAAAGCAAACAATAATACAATAGTTTATGTTATTTTAGAAACGACAAACAGCGTAGTAAATTACATGACATGGTGTGAACAATAAATAGTGAATGTACAACCCACGGCGTCATCTCAAGTCTATGTTGAAAATTTAGGTCTTAAACTTTAAGTCCTAAATTTTCAACATACACTTGAGACCTAAAGAGAAATTATAATGATATTAGGTCGTGTTTCCCTAATTCAGGAGAGCGCTTTCCTGCGCGTAGTCTCCTCTCGAGAACCTTTTTGTCCCAAGGTATATTCCATCTAGTGGTTGTGTTATTCAGATCAGGCAGCGCGATCGATCAGCGCGCGACGCTGGAGGCGCGAGCGGAGGCAGCGCGCGCGGCGGCGCACAGCGCGGAGGCGCGGTACAACACGGCGCACAACGACGCCGCGCAGGCGCGTAACAACTACGCGCACGCGCAGCAGCAGGCGGAGCAGGCCGTCGGCAGAGCGCAGAGGCAGAGGGACTCCATCAGTAAGTTATGCCTGAATCGCTCTCGCGGGAATATCTGCATCTACCGCCCTTCTAGGTGTAGAGGAATACTTAGCTTGTGGAATAAAAAAACTGGAAAGTCAAACAATCAAATGTTGTACGTTTTTCAAATTTAGAATGTTATTGTTATTGTGTAAAAAAAGTTTCACACAGTGCAGGTTTAATATTTATTCAAAGTGGCCACTATGTGAAAACGGTAATTTCATATTTAAACCCCTAATACTATAAATACACTATATATACTTCTCCTTTCGTGTCACTGGTAAGCTATACTATTTTAGAGTAGTACTTTGCGAGTTCAATAGCGTTGGGCGTGGCTTTGTTGAGGTCATACTATACTAGTACAGCCCCACGTCATACAACCAAACTGGACCAAGTACAAACTGCTCCTAATCCTCGACGCGCACTACCGTAAATCATAGCTAGATTTATCTTCAAGTAAACTAAATTGATCTTATTCATTAATTAAAACAAAAATATAATACTTATTAATAGTTGAAATTGTCATATGAATGTTTGTATTATTGTATATGGACTGCCTCCGTGGCGCAGTGGGTGTATAGCCGGCTGAGACGCAGGAGGTAGCGGGTTCGATTCCCGCCGCGGAACAAATGTTTGCATGATCTACAGATATTTGTTCCGTGTCTGGGTGTTTTTCTATATACTATAAGTATGTATTTACAAAAAAAAAAGTATATAAGTATTTTATCACTTATCTGGTTCCCATAGTACAAGCTCTGCTTAGTTTGGGGCTAGATAGCGCTGTGTGAAATGTCCAGCGCTATTTATTTTATTTATTTATTGTAACTTGCAGAACAACTAAAACAGCAGCTGCGCGAGTTAGAGTCGCGCGGTAACGACTCGCTCGCTGTGTACGGCAACAACATGGTGGAGCTGTGCCAGCGACTGAAGCGATCGGCGGCTAAGTTCTCTGCACCACCACGCGGACCGGTCGGTTAGTATACTCTGTACTTGTCTATAACTGACTTTATAAAATTTTGTCGTGAATACGTTTTTAAAATTGCTTCCATAATGGAAGGCAATCCAAAAAACGAATGATAACAAAATCGGGGGATACAGTTTGGTGTTGCAATTACATATCTATCATCTCCATCCAAAATTTAATTACACCACTGGATAGCTAAAGGATCAAATAATTCGTTACGCTAAGTGAGGACTGTGACGCATCGCGCTCGGTGGAGACGCTATTTTGAAGTCATTTTGCTGCGTTTCGAGATTTCCATCGAGATTCCATATGACCTGAAGGGTCTCTTAGTGTTCAAACATGATTATTACATACTTAAAATAGCGTGATTATATTTTGTCTCGAAAATATTACCTGTTACGTACACGTATTCACGTACAACACACGGCCGTGTACATGACACAGCCACACCTCATTTTTATTCGTCACTCTTGCTCTGAAAGTTGGTCAGTGTTAGCTCGCTACCGGATTCGTACATTCGATTTACGCCCCTAGGACCGTAAGTAAATTTTAAAAGTGGATGAAGCTTATTGCTTTCATAATAATAATTAATTAATTTCATAATAAATAAATAAATAAAATAAATAAATAAAAAATTTCACAACAATAATGTACTAAAATGAAATACAATCCCATGACAAATCCTTATTTCTATTTAGAATAAAAGAGTTAACATTCATAATATGCTTTATTGAAATACAACCTCCATGTGAAATCCATATTTTTAATAAATAAAAGATGCCATAGTTAGCAGTGAAAAAAAAATAATAATGGATTTTCAAATTTTCTTTTTAGCAACAAACTGTTATAAAGACTTTTTTTAATTTCCTCGCATTCGTGATGAAAAGTTATGTGTTATATTTGGGTGTAAATGATCAATATCACCCTCGACTCATTAGCCTCATATTAGACTCATATCTCGGGTGCAATTGATCGCTTACATACTTTGTATGACAATGTACTATTACAATCCCCTTTTGTTATTGCGCTTAGTGTTATGGTTATGGTGTTAGTGTCCAGCAATATTTATAGGCTACTTTTTATAGAAGACGCGGTTTTTTAAAAGCAAGCTAGTTAGCTGAGGTTGGTTTTTAGCTATGAGAGTTTTAGACCCCCCCCCCCACGCAAAAATAATGTGTTAATTTACCTTTTATCTTGTTTAAAATGTGTATAACGTTGCAGGTTCGTATATAAAGGTGAAGGAGAAGCGATGGGCAGGCGCGCTCGAGCACATCGTCGGCGGATACATGCAGGCCTTCTGCGTTAACACACCGGAGGATTCTAGGATACTGTTCGAGATTATGGGACAGGTGAGTTTATTACTGCGCACCCCCCCTGCCCCGCTACCGGTGCTAGGAGCAGCGGAGCCTGGGGGCCTGCTCATTTTTTCCTCATCATTATCGGGCCCACTTGGGGCTTGCTTATTGTTTTTCTCATCATTAGCGGGGCCACTAGAAACCTGCTCATTTTTTCTTCATCATTAACGGGGCCACTTGGGGCTCGCTTATTGTTTTTCTCATCATTAGCAGGGCCACTAGAGGCCTGCTATTTTTTTCCCTCATTAGCGGGGCCACTGGAGGCTTGCTCATTTCGCCCTTATCTTTAGCGGGGCCACTGGAGGCCTGTTCATCATGTTTCTCTTAGTGGGCCCATTGGGGGCATGCTCATTGTTTTTCCCTTAATTAGGGGGAATTTGCACATACTCACCTCGCTGGGCATGAGGGTTGGGGAGCGCAATTGTGCTGTTGATGACCCTGCTACTCATCCCCCAGTTTTTCCCCTTAGTTCAAGTCCCGTCCAGATCGAAAAGATGGTTTTAAAAATCTTAAGTTCATATAATGTTCATACCAAATTACCAAAATCAACTTTGTATTCTAAAATTACAAAGATACAGCCGTACTTACTGTCTCTCTCTGTGGTCTCACACGCGCTTGACTTATTATTATTATTTATATGCTTATCCTAGGTATACGGCAGAGCGTCAAAACCCAGTGTAACCTGCAGCAAGTTCCTCAGTAAAGTACACGACGTGAGGAAGAACAAGGTGCGGGCCAGCGGCTTCCACTCCGCCTTGGACTCTGTGGACGTAACCGACCCCGTGGTGGCCAACTTTCTCATCGACCAAGTCAGCTTGGAGTCTGTACTACTGGTGCCAGAACACGGTAAGGCATTTACCTGCTTATTGCCTTCAGAGAGAGTTTATTTTTATAAATACGGTGGTGTGAGAAGAAATAAAGAGCGGGCCAGCTGATTTCCACCCGCCCTGGACACTGTGGATGTTACCGACCCAGTGGTGGCCAACTTTCTCATCGACCAAGTCAGCTTGGAGTCTGTACTACTGGTGCCAGAACACGGTAAGGCATTTACCTGCTTATTGCCTTCAGAGAGAGTTTATTTTTATAAATACGGTGGTGTGAGAAGAAATAAAGAGCGGGCCAGCTGATTTCCATCAAAGTCAAAAAGTCAAAGTCAAATATTTTTATTCATTAAAATCACAAGGATCACTTTGAAACGTCAATAATCCGCCCTGAACACTGGATGTTACCGACCCAGTGGTGGCCAACTTTCTCATTGACCAAGTCAGTTTGGAGTCTATACTACTGGTGGCAAAACATGTTAAGGCATTATACATGAAGACGTCTTACATTTATAGTACTACTATGCTTCCTGGCACCTTGAAGTTAAAATTCCGTGCCGTTTTAGTTTTCAGACGACCTTTATAAATTCTGATTGATTATCAAGAGAAGACTTCCCCGTTCCCCTTTTCGTTTTTGCTTGGGTTACAGCGGGGAAAAATTTAAATTCCGAAGTTCCCTCAATTTTAATTTGCATACTTCGATGCTATGTGGGAATTAATATAATATATTTTTAAAGACATTCATTTCGTGGGACCAAGCGCCTAACTTGTTTCCGCTGTTCTCCAGGGGAACTAAAAAGGGGTACCCACGGGGAAGAAGCGAGTCACTACACAAACTTACAAGTGATTCCATTTTCCTCAAAATTACGTCAGTAAAAAAAAGAGCCTTCTTTTTAAAAAAAAAAGGCTTTGAAAAAAGAGGCTTATAACGCAATTTTTTAACGTTAACTATTTTACCCAACAGACGACGCAGTCCGTCTGTCAGACAACGAGGAGAATGTACCAGAGAATTGTGCAAAGATAGTGACTCTAGACTCGTCCGAGTACTACCCGGCGCCCAACTACCGCAGCTACGGCGGAAACAACCGACCCAGTCAGAGGCTGCAAGTCAGCACTGCCGAGCGGAAAAAGTCAGTATTCTCCTTGTTATAGATTCTAATTTAGGATGGAAGAGGCTGCAAGTCAAGACTGCTGCGTGTCAGTCAGTATTCTCAGTGTGATACATTACATTTTAGAAAAACAAACATTGTAGTTACGAGTTTATTAAAAAGTTTAGTAAGTTTTGTAATAGTCTAAGTGGATGAGGTCTGAAAAGGCTACTATTTAGTTATACGAGGCATGCCTTTTAAGTTTTGTCGTTTGAAGAAAAAAACACATCTAGAACCTTATAGTACTTTTTATTGTTTTTCAAAGTATTCACAACGTAGCTTAAAACACTTTTCCATTCGCTCAAACCAGTTATTATAACATTTATTCCACTCTAAAGTGGGGTGTTCAAAATGGCTGTCTTGAAAGCGTCGACTGCTTCTTCACCGGACTGGAACCTTTGACCACGAAGACTTTTCTTAATTTTAGGAAATGTAAAGAAATCGTTAGGGCTTAGGTCAGGACTGTATGGAGGATGGTCAAGAATTTCTACTTTTTCCTGCTTCAAATACTCAATCGTTTGACGAGCGCTGTGTGAGCTTGCGTTGTCGTGGTGCAGGATGATGCGTCGCTTTGAGTTAGATTTTCGAAGTTCGGCGATGACTTGTGGTAAACAAACTGTAGTATACCACTCTGCGTTAACCGTTCTACGATCTTCAAGTGCAATAGTCGCAACATGGCCGGTTTTTCCAACGAACGTGGCCACCATCTTCTTTGAAGTGCTTCGAGAACGAACAACTTTAGTCGGCTTTGGCTCGTCTTGAAAGACCCAGATTGTAGATTGTTGTTTGGTATCAGGATTGTAGGCATAGATCCAAGATTCGTCACCACTTATGATGTCGTAGACGTGATTTGACTCCCCTCGGTTGAACCTTTGCAGAGTTTTCTTACACCATCTGACGCGGGCCGCCTTGTGATCGTCGGAAAGCAGATGCGGTATCCAACGGCAAACTAGCTTTCTCACACCAAGCGCTTCATGCAAGATCTTCTGAATGGTTGTCCCTGAGATGCCTAATAGAGCCTCTATCTCTCGATACGTCACATGACGATCTTCGAGAATTAGTTGTCTCACAGCAATGATGTTATCTTCAGTGAAGGCGGATTTTGGGCGTCCTTCGCGAAATCTGTCACTAACACTAGTATGTCCACGCTGGAATTCTAAATACCAGCGTTCGACAGTCCGCAGACATGGGGCTACATCACTGAACACAGATGTTAGCTCTTCTAAACACTGAAGCCGTGTCAGGCCTCTTCTAAAGTTGTAGAAAATTATTGCACGAACATTTTCCTTAGAAAGATTCATTTTCGTACGTGACCTGACAGATTCAAATCGAAACTGTGACTAAACAATAGCATTAATCCTAATACTTTCAACTGTTTTGAGATTCAAAATGTAAACACATTCGAATATAGAACAGTTCCAAATTCAAAATTGCCGGAAAATATGGAAACGACAGAACTTAAAAGGCATGCCTCGTATTTGTACTATTTAGCCCTGATGCAAACTGCTGCACCGACGCGTTTTGCAGTGTTGGAGAGTTTTAGGTAAGCCGCGGTCGGGCGGTTGGTGCGAAATCTTTGACTGTGAATTATGAAGCAATGTGCACGTGCATGCACTACAACAAACAGCAAATAGTTACATGAGCTAATTTCAGCCAAATTTGACTGTTGCTTCGAAACTTGTTTGCGGGACTTAAATAGTATTTAATCGCATTTGCAAGTATTATCACATTTGACATCTTTACATCTTCTTTACATAGCATAAAATGAAGTCGCTTCCGCTGTATGTTCGTTTAGATCTTTTAAACTACTCAACGGATTTTAATGCAGTTTTTAGCAATAGATAGAGTGATTCAAGAGGAAAGTTTATATGTATAATACATACTTAACTCTGTTTGTTTGTTACCTTTACACTACTAAACGAAATAACGAAATTTTGCAAGGAGATAGATTATATCCTGGGAAAGTACATAGGCTACTTTTTAGC
Source organism: Philereme transversata (assembly GCA_963924445.1). Classification (NCBI taxonomy): domain Eukaryota; kingdom Metazoa; phylum Arthropoda; class Insecta; order Lepidoptera; family Geometridae; genus Philereme; species Philereme transversata. The sequence continues at coordinate 21,941,187 of OZ004342.1, read as the reverse complement.
CAACTTCACAAAATGAGGGCAATGTTTTATTGAAAAACCACCCGTGCGAGGCCGCGGGCGGGTCACCTAGTACATAATAAAGTTTTTAAAAACAGCTTGGCTTAGTTTGGGGCTAGAGATAGCCCTGTGTGAAAAGCCCAGCATTATTTATGGATATGATAAATTTTTTATCATATCCATATGATAAATTAATTAATTGAGTTGAATTAAAAAAGTGAATTTCAGGGTTATAAACATTATTTGTGTGGTCAGTAGTGCATGCCCTTCATAAATGCATTTATAATTTGAATTCAGGCAAGTTCAAGCCGAGATCGCAGAAGCGGAACAAGCTCTTCGAGCGCTTGAAGCGCGCGGTGAGGCACTCGGTGCTGAAGCTACGGAGGCACGAAAGGCGGAGCGGGACGCGTCTAAAGCGCTGCAAGCGCTGCTGGCGCTGCGGCACGACGCGAACGAGGCGGTGCAGCAAGCGGTTGCGGCGCTGGAACAGGAGAATACACCGCATCATGCCGTACTTGTACGTACTTCCTTCATAAGAACGCTTCGGTGTTCATTCGTGACAACGCTTCGGTATTCATTCATAGGAACGCTTTAGTATTTATTAATGAAAACGCTTCAGCGTTCATTGTGTGGCGTGAAGTTGGTGAATATACATTATCGATTTCCCGCATTGATTGGTTGGATTTCTATTGTGCGTCGTCCACACATGAATAGCTCACTTTGTTCACCGCTGCTTTATCTATAAAGGCATTTAGGAAGCGACACACTTTGTGTTCACAATAAAACTTTATTAATTATTTTGAAATTATCTTATAATTTTCACGTTTTTCTTTAGGTAGAAGAGTTAAACCTATCAAAAGAGAAACTGCGTACGTTGCAAGAGCAAGTAGACGCAGCGTCGAGCAAAGACCGCGGGTTCCGGTGCAAGATAGACGAGCTCGATTCCAAGATGAGGCGCACCAAGAACCAGCTCAGTGAAGCCACAGCCCTCTGCCGGTCTCTCAGCGTAAGTCGTATCATTGGTTATTTCAAACCCAAAAATTGCGGGTTTCATAATTTTTTGTTAAAATTTTGTTATAACTAATTTCTGAAATTATGTAAAATTAGTACTTTTTTATTTATTTCTTAGCATCTATTGCTATCGTCTTATCATTCGTTTTCATATCAAGATTAAATATTTTATACCATAATCAATAAAACATAAGACATAGTCAAAAAAATTGCCTCGTTGGAAACTCGCTCGCAAATTTTACCAAAGAGACTTTGATTATTCAGGGGCCCTAATCCTTAATAGGTGTGTTCTAATAAGAGAAAGGTAGTTAGGGTTCCTAATTAAAGGGGTATTATACTACGCGACATTTAGGGTCCTGAATAGCGCGTAGTGCAATGCCCCTTTTAATAATGACTATGCTTAACGACGTTTTCGGATGTATGCGGATGTATTTCGGATGTTTTCAAAAATTGGCGCTGTTATAATTTATTACACTAGTAGTTCGCCCCGAACTGAGATCTCGCGAGTCTCCCATAAAAACAAAAAAAATATTATTCGTAATCTTTGACTATCAAAATAGTGCCCCGAAATAATAACCAACTTGACCTACAGTTTCGTTCAAATTATAGGTAACGGGAGTTCATGTTAATGGGTTACCTTTTTGGGGTACAAATTGCAGTTATTCTAGATTTCAGACTTTTGCCTATATTTGTGATACTTAAGCTACACGCATACCAAATTACAGTACTGTGGGTTCACTGTTGTACCCGGTGAATTTTGTCAAAGTTTAGTTTTTATTATGGCTAATAACTCAAAAACTATAAAAACTTTACCAAAAATAAAAACGGGGTCGAAATGTACTAATGAAGACCTTTCATTTGACGTCTCACTTGACCTAATAGTCTCATTTTCATTTTTTTTACCCCTCTTGAACCCCAATGTCTCAACAACCCTCCAAAATTTTTAGCTCATTGAGTCACACCAAAATTGTGCCATCATTACCTACCTATATACCAAATTTCACGATGACCGAATTTTGGAAGTAATTTTTGAGTTGACAGTTGCCTACTTTCAGAGCATGAGAGATGTTTTTTTAAATTGTATAATTCCAGGAAGAGATAGACCAGGAACAGAACAAGGTGGACCAAAGCGTGACTGAGAGTCGCACGTGGCACCAACGCATCTGTGAAGACAGGATCAAACTGACGCAGGTCGAGGCCATCCTCGAGGAGAAGAGGGAACTCATACGGAAGAAGGAACAAGAAGCTCTCATTTTATGCAAGAGGATAGATAAACCGAGGTTTTTTTCATACTACACTAGCTGACCTGCCCGCGGCTTCGCACGCGTGGCTTGTCAATCAAAACATTACCCTGTCCCGGTCACAATCTATCTCTATACCAACTGTACATAGGAAGTGCATCTAAAGAATACCTCATAATTTGAACCCCTTACTTTACCCGAACTTTACCGTGTGGAATACTTTGCCGTCATCTGTTTTTCCTAAAGAACACAATCCGGGCCTCTTTAAGGTAAGAGTGAACAGGTTTCTTCTAGATTTTCGTGCTTCATCTTAGACCACATCATCGCTTATCATTAGGTGAGATTGTGGTCCAACGAAGAAAAAACTGGCGGCTAATAGTGATCAAAAATAAAATAATCAATTATTTTTATGCATTAAAATCACAAGGATCACTTTGAAACGTCAATTTTACTGCCTGTTCCTTCGCGACCAAGCCAGGAAAAAGGCTGGTTATTCTTTTTAATGATCCTTTTAGAGTACATAAAAATAAAGAAAATAAATTACGTTTAAATTGTAATAATAGTAGTAAATAAATAAAAAAATAAATATTGCTGGACATTTGTCCATTTGTCCCAAGTGCCTTAAACTATGGGAACCAGATAACTGATACAATACTTATACAGGGTTACAGGAAAAATCGTGCTAGATCCGTTAAGGGCGTGGAGTACCCATCATTTCTGACTTATTTCACTATGAAACACCCTACCCTAAACTTAACCCTTTTCGAGATATTCGACTTTTAATTTTTTTATTGAAAATTGCCGATTTTTAGGCTACTAAATTTATTTTTGTTTATTTTGTGTATCTTATTATTATTATTATTGCATTTTTACATGTGTAATAAGATGCTTTAGGACGTCTATCATTAAAATAGTGCATAAGTTAATTGAATAGACCGTAGTAGACAAGTGAAAGTTAAGAAATAAAAAAAAATATTAGAAAGTTTATTTTTCTCTAAGGGATATCTAAAAAAAATATTATGGCAATGGTTCGGCAGATGTTTTTTAAAATATCTACGTTTCATCAGCTATCTAACGAGGTATAATAATCTAGGGTTTTATTCAAATGCATTGAAAAAAATTTAGTTTTATAGGCGACAGTGGAGAAGAAAATTTATACTTAGCCCTAAAAAGTAAAATAAAATAATAGGTAAGCATGAAATGTCATTTATTAAAGATTTTCACACAACTTTTTCTTATTCTACAGTTCATGTTCAACATGGCCGCCTCTATTTCTGATACATTGTCGCATCCTTCTACGGAGACCAGTCTACTACTCCAGTGGTTAACGTGGTCCTCATTTTATTGGCTGCATCCACAATCCTTTCTCGTAAGTCTTCCACAGACGAAACTGGATTCGGCTCGCTGTACACAAGACTTTTCATGCACCCCCACACGTGAAAATCCATGGGGGTTAGGTCCGGACTTCTTGCTGGCCATGGCAACGGTCCACCTCGTCCTATCCATTTGTTTGGATAATTTGTGTCCAGCCAGTCTCTGACACTTCTCCTGAAATGGGCAGGGCAGCCATCGTGTTGGAACCACATGTCCCTGATCAGGTTGAGTGGCAGATCATCCAGCAAATCACTTTAGTCTGCTCTCAGGAAATTTTCGTAGCTTTCCCCATTTAGATTATCCGGGAGAAAGTAAGGTCCAATCAAATGATTGGAGATAATGCCCATCCACACATTCACGCTGAATCTTCGTTGGGACCCCTTCACTCTTTTCTTATTGGGATTCCTTAGCTCTTTTGGGGCCCAGTAATGGGCGTTGTGATAGTTAGTTATGCCATCTTTTTCAAATTTGGACTCATCCGTCCACAAGATATTTCTTAGAAAATCTGGGTCTTCTACGACAGCATTTAGCATAAATCTGCAAAAGTCCAATCTTCTCGCGGGGTCTCCTTCTTCAATAACGTGTACCGGCGTGTAATGGTACGGGTATAGGCCAGCAGTATGCACTGTAAACCACACTCTCCATTGCGAAAGTCCCAGATCACGGGCAACAATATTAGTGGAAGTAGTCGGATCCGCTCGAAAGCGTTGCACTATCTCATTGTCCTGTTCTTCGTCATCAATTCGTGGTCTTCCCATGTCTGTATTTCGTCTCAAAACAGAGCCAGTTTCTCGAAGTCTTCGATAGACTCTGTCAAAAACGGCCACATCCGGCACTCGACGACCGGGGTAGCGAGTTATGTATTCGTTGTGAGCTTGCAATTTTTTGCAAAAATTTGTAATACAAACCCTAGATTGTTATACCTCGTTAGATAGCTGATGAAACGTAGATATTTTAAAAAACATCTGCCGAACCATTGCCATAATATTTTTTTTAGATATCCCTTAGAGAAAAATAAACTTTCTAATATTTTTTTTTATTTCTTAACTTTCACTTGTCTACTACGGTCTATTCAATTAACTTATGCACTATTTTAATGATAGACGTCCTAAAGCATCTTATTACACATGTAAAAATGCAATAATAATAATAATAAGATACACAAAATAAACAAAAATAAATTTAGTAGCCTAAAAATCGGCAATTTTCAATAAAAAAATTAAAAGTCGAATATCTCGAAAAGGGTTAAGTTTAGGGTAGGGTGTTTCATAGTGAAATAAGTCAGAAATGATGGGTACTCCACGCCCTTAACGGATCTAGCACGATTTTTCCTGTAACCCTGTATACTTTTTTTAAATACATGCTTATAATAGATAGAAAAAAATCCAGGCCTGGAATATCTGTAAACCATGCAAAAATTTCGCGGCGGGAATCGAACCCGCTGCCTCCTGCGTCTCAGCTGGCTATTCGCCCACTGCGCCACAGAGGTCGTCATAATAACCTTTAGTTGATCCACAGAGACAAAGCGATAGTAACGAACGAGCTAAAGAAAACCCAGTTAAAGCTGAGCTCGATTCGCAGCGACGGACTTACTAAGGCACAGGTTGGAGAAAAGCTGTTGGAAGTGGAACGAAAATATCGCCGCACTAAACTCATGCTCGATCGACTCAAGCTGCTTATAGACGACGTAAGTATACTTACCCCTGTACTTTGCATTACCATCGTATCAGCTACAAGACGTCCAATGATGAACACAAGCCTCCTCTATAGATTTCCGCAGCAATCGACGTTGTGCGGCCTGCACACGATCGCTCTCGGCAACCTTTATCAGACATAGATAATCATTTATTTGCTAAATAGCACACAATACATTTACAACAGATGAGTGAGACACAAGAGATAAAGAAAGATGATTTAAAAATAATGAATATAAAAAATAAAATTAAACAGTACATGCAAAAACGGAAACAAATATTTATATAATAATTAATTTTAAACATGGGGTAAGTATGTTGTGTGGTATAATAGCAAAAGGGCCTCGACTTAGCATTATGCCCACTGGGCTAGTAGTGGACGATGTTATTCTGCCGAGACCGCTTAATCACCCACTAGACCCTAGAACAAAATTATGTTGTACTGGCTTCGCACGCGTAGTTTGTCAACAAAAGGTAGCTTATAATTGAATCCAGGTCATAATCTATCAATACACCAAATTTCATCGAAATCGGTTCAGCCATTACGACGCGATTGAGTAAGAAAGAACGAAACAACCATCCAAACTGTCACATTTATAATACTAACTGTTGCTTGCGACTTCGTACGCGTTACACCACTAAATGTATAGGTAAAAACAAATAAAGCTAAACTCGCTGTTGGTATTTTTGGGCATTTTTTGAGATGGTAAAAACCATTGAACTCGCGACACCGTTACCGTTACTAACACCTCTGTATATAGGTATCTGTAGTGTAGTCTGTTCAGAGAACCATTTTTAAAGTGAAAACTTCTTTAGGCGCGTTGGGCATTTTTTGACATGGGGAAAAAACCATTAAACTCGCACCACTGATACCGTTACCGACCCCTCTGTATATAAGATCTCGTAATTGTTCAAGTTATCTCTTCACTTCTGTCGGCACTCCTCTTTACCTCCCTGCTATCACATCAAATTTTACCGAAATTGGTTCAGCAGTTAATTCGTGAAATTATACGAACAGACACAAGTTACTTTCTATTTTTTTTATTTTGCAACGGTCTTAAGATGATTCAACTGTTTCTTCTTTACTTACAGAATATAACTGGATGGTATTTTATTTTTACATAGTGTAAAATGAAGTCGCTTCCGCTGTTTGTTAGCTTAGATCTTTTAAACTACTCAAGGGATTTTAATGCAGTTTTCAGCAGTAGATAGAGTGATTCAAGAGGAAGGTTTATTGTAAAATACATACATAACTCTGTTTGTTTGTTAACTTTACACGAATAAACGGCTGAACGGATCGTAATGAAATTTTGCAAGAAGATAGATTATGTCCTGGGAAAGGACATGCTACTTTTTAGCCAACTGCGCAAAATGAGGGTAATGTTTTATTGAAAAACCACCCGTGCGAAGCCGCGGGCGGGTCAGCTAGTAGTGTTATAAAATACTTTTTGACTATTTCTTGCAGATCAAAAGCACTGCAGATAAGCATTTGAACTTCTGTCACCAAGTGCAAATATACATCGCGAGGCGAGTGCAGTACTGTTTCCAGTCCATATTGACTTTGCGAGGATATTCTGTAAGCATACTTAATTTTAACACCCAAAAGAAAAAGAGGGGTTATTAGTTTGAAACTTGTCTTACTTCCTAAATGGAGAATTTGAACCCGCCTCTATCTATCTCTTATTGCTAAGGACTGTTTACTGCTTCTCTCCAGCGCTTTCTATCAGTTGTCTGCTGAAGAGCCGCGCTGACTGGCATGTCTACTGACGGGATATTTACCATGATTTGTGAGTTTTTGAGTATCCCGATATTTCGACGCAGTTGCATGCGCCTGATCACGAGTTAACTGAGGTCTTTGCGAGTGTATGTTTATTGGCAGATATAAGGATCTACCCTCTTTCTCAGTCTCTTGCTAGGAATGAATTCACTAATGGTAAATATCACGTTTTTGGTCCTAATAGTGCTCATAACCATGATAGTTTCAAAAGTTATATGGCATCTCTAGATGTTCGGATTCCACCCATAATCATAATTTTAAGATAAACTCTTTTAAGATAAGAAATAAAGATAAACTCGGTGTTGCCACTTGCTTACTCCATAAAGTTAGTAAATGGTTTAAAGGGCAAGGTGTACGCTTGTATAACAAACTCCCAAGTGATGTACAACAATTGACAATTATCAAATTTAAAAACGTTATTAAACAGTGATGTTTTTGTATTTGCATGTTATGTTTATTATTAATTATAAAATACTTGTACGTCGCAAGGAAAAATCTAGCGCTAATATAAAACTCCTACCATCTTACATTGTACCTAGATTTACAATAAATAAATGAATTGAACATAATCTTTATAAAAATGCCTACTACAATGGCTTAGACAGAGGCCTCATTGGTGCGTTGCGTTACGTAGCGTCGTCGCACGCGACGTTTCAACGGATTGACAGACAAGAGACGAAGCGGGGGGAGGTGACAACGCAGCGTGCGTTGTTGGAGCTCCGGTGCGGCGACGGACTGTGTTCCACTGCTAGAGGGGTAAACTAGCCGAAATTAACACTAAGACGCTGCGCTGCGATGGCGTGCGTCGCCCCAACGCAACGCACACATGAGACCTCCCTCTTATTTCTAAAAACGTAACAAACAGACAGACAGAGTTAGATACTTTCGAACGTAAAATATTTGTATGGATATAAGTATTAATTCGAAATAATTGAAAAATATTTTCAGGGTCGCATGGAGATCGACAACGCACGCGGCGTGCTAGAGATCCTCTGCACGGGACGAGAGTCCAGCAGCAAACGACACGCGTCCTCGACCTCGTCCCTGTCGGGCGGGGAGCGCTCCTACTCCACCGTGGCGTTCATAATGGCGCTGTGGGAGTGTGTAGAACTACCTTTCTACTTCATGGACGAGTTCGACGTGTTTATGGTGAGCTTGTAGTCTATCTTGCGTCTCTGTCGGGCGGGGAGCGCTCCTTCGCCATAATGACGCAGTGGGAGTGTGTAGAACTACCTTTCTACTTATTTTTTTCTTTCTACCGTTCGTTCGTACCATAACGGTTCGTTCAGTTGTTACGACGTGATTGACTAACAAACAAATAAATAAACAAACATCCAAACTTTCGCATTTATAATATTAGTGTGATAATTACACTCAGAAGCACTAGTTAATCCTGGATCAATGTTTCGACATGACGATATTATAATGTTGTATCATTTCTGTGGTTCGTTGGTAGTAATTTGACATCTGTCAAATCCAACCTATTATATTTGCACGAGTTATACGTATATGCCCGTATGTCAGTAACCGTAAACTAAACGGTCATCATCATCGTATCAGCCTGTCCTATGATGTCCTATGGGACATCCTCTACTGAACATAAACCTCCCCAACAATTTCCAGAGCGAGAGAGAGAGATCGTTGCGGCCTGCACCCAACGGCTCCCACCAACCTTTATCAGTTCGTCATTCCAGTTGGGGGCCGTTCTACGCTGCGCTTTCCAGCGCGTGGTCTCCACTCGAGAACCTTTCTGACCCAACGGCCATCAGTATTTTAAGCTATGTGCCCTGCCCAGTGTCACTTGAGCTTGCTAATCATTTGCACTATGTCAGTGACTGGTTCGTGTACGAATCTCTTCATTTCTGATTCGATCTCGTACGTAACCTATCTACCACCTACTTGTACTTGCGCCGTTATAACAAGCCCGATTTCACCTCTGCCATTTTTCTCGGCGTGATAACTTTGAACGAACGTCTACACAAGAAGTCGAAAAATCAACCATATGTAATGCCAAAATTATTAGGATATCCGACACTATTCCAATGTTGTCAATGCTGTAGAGTTGCGATCGTTTTAACCACTTGGGAACCAAATAAAATCGATTATTACAAAAAAACTAAACATTTAGTAAACTTAAGATTGTTGCTATCGTTTATAACCACTTCGGAACCAACTAAAACCGATTATTACATCTAAATCTAAACATATACTAAATTTTAGATTTATAAAAACAGAAACGTATTTTTGTTTTTTTATGTTTTATACCTACATAAGAATCGATTATAGATGTTGATGCATCCACAATGAAGGGTTTTCATCATTATTTTAACAGTGCAATAAAGAATTTTCTAATCTAATCTGCTTATCATTATCGTCAATATTTTCTTGAATGACAAACGATACAAATTATGTATATATAGCCAAGCTAGTTTGATATGAATTTAACCTAAGTTAAACTAAACGATAACAAACTATTAATCAACAACAACAAACAAACAATTAATCAAAATGTCTCAAGAATCGGTTTTTCTAGCAAACGATTTTTTATTACTACTCTAGTTCCCATCTCTACTCTCTATATTTTGACAACGTCAAATCGGGCCTTTTAGAACGGCGATGGTATAAGCTATGACTAAACTAATTTGTTTATGTACCTACCTACTTATGCAATGTTGATTTGAGAGGACATTATAATACATTATAATTTAGGAGTCAAACAGCCATTAACACGAAAGAAGAATGTTACTAAGTTTACAATTCTTTCTGATTTTAAGTGACATTGTTTTTAAATCTATACTAAATATTATAAAGAGGAAAGATTTGTATTTTTGTATGTTTGTAACGAATAAACTCAAAAACTATTTGTCAAAAATTCTTTAGAAAAATCTTTAGGATGCTACATTATCCCTGAGTAACATAGGAGTAACATGCGCAGGAGGGTAATGTTTTTATTGACAAACCAGGCGTGCGAAGCCGCAGGCAGGTCAGCTAGTGAGAAATAAAGATTGTTTGAAGTGAAAGTAAAGGGCGCGGTGTTACGATTGTATTGCAGGATAACGTGAACCGCAAGGCGGTGATGGAGCTGCTGATCGACCACGCGCTGAAGAACACGAGCCGGCAGTTCGTGTTTCTGACGCCGCAGGACGCCTCCTCCGTGCAGGCCGGCCCCATGCTCAGCATACACTTGTAAGTACAGATGTAAAACAAAATCGGGTTTTTTAAATCGTTAAAACGTTTAAACCCCAAATAAATCGTTTTAAACGGTTAAAAACTCGCATACAAAAATAAAAGAACTGTGTTTTACACTTTTTTATGGGCAATTTTTGGTCACCTGACGTCATGTTTCGTTTTAATTAGTTTATAGAAAATCAATAGAATGTACCTACCTACATTACCTACTACACGAAAACTTAAGTATACCGCTAAGCATATCAATGTCAGTATATCACGCATTTAAAAAACCTTTACACAGTTTATAGGTACTCCGTTATATCCCTACCTCGGTAAAATCAAGAAAATGTAGTTATAACTATGAAAAACATAGTCTTTTTATTTTATAGCGTTATCCGAACACATACGGAAAATTCCAAGATTTTTGAAGGCTTGAAGTTGTTGGTTTTAAAAATCTTAAAATAATAGACATTAACACCAACCATTTTAAATCGAAAAAAATGGTTTATTCCGGGTTTTGTTGTTTAAACGGATTGGTATAATTAGTTTTAAACCGGTCTTACTTGTAAGTCAACAAACCAGGATTTACACATTTCTCAAGTATATGCTGTTAAATTTTGGCACCCTTCAATCCGACAATTAAGTTGAAATTGCACTAGAAATAATTTTTGTGAGCATGTATATTTTTTGAATTGATACAAAAGCCCCAAATAATCTAGTCTTTTGTTAGGATAGCTAGCTAAATACATGTACGAGGCATGCCTTTTAAGTTCTGTCGTTTCCATATTTTCCGGCAATTTTGAATTTGGAACTGTTCTATATTCGAATGTGTTTACATTTTGAATCTCAAAACAGTTGAAAGTATTAGGATTAATGCTATTGTTTAGTCACAGTTTCGATTTGAATCTGTCAGGTCACGTACGAAAATGAATCTTTCTAAGGAAAATGTTCGTGCAATAATTTTCTACAACTTTAGAAGAGGCCTGACACGGCTTCAGTGTTTAGAAGAGCTAACATCTGTGTTCAGTGATGTAGCCCCATGTCTGCGGACTGTCGAACGCTGGTATTTAGAATTCCAGCGTGGACATACTAGTGTTAGTGACAGATTTCGCGAAGGACGCCCAAAATCCGCCTTCACTGAAGATAACATCATTGCTGTGAGACAACTAATTCTCGAAGATCGTCATGTGACGTATCGAGAGATAGAGGCTCTATTAGGCATCTCAGGGACAACCATTCAGAAGATCTTGCATGAAGCGCTTGGTGTGAGAAAGCTAGTTTGCCGTTTGATACCGCATCTGCTTTCCGACGATCACAAGGCGACCCGCGTCAGATGGTGTAAGAAAACTCTGCAAAGGTTCAACCGAGGAAAGTCAAATCACGTCTACGGCATCATCAGTGGTGACGAATCTTGGATCTATGCCTACCATTCTGATTCCAAACAACAATCTACAATCTGGGTCTTTCAAGACGAGCCAAAGCCGACTAAAGTTGTTCGTTCTTGAAGCACTTCAAAGAAGATGGTGGCCACGTTCGTTGAAAAAGCCGGCCATGTTGCGGCTATTGCACTTGAAGATCGTAGAACGGTTAACGCAGAGTGGTATACCGCAGTTTGTTTACCACAAGTCATCGCCGAACTTCGAAAATCTAACTCAAAGCGATGCATCATCCTGCACCACGACAACGCAAGCTCACACAGCGCTCGTCAAACGATTGAGTATTTGAAGCAGAAAAAAGTAGAAATTCTTGACCATCCTCCATACAGTCCTGACCTAAGCCCCAAAGATTTCTTTACATTTCCTAAAATTAAGAAAAGTCTTCATGGTCAAAGGTTCCAGTCCGGTGAAGAAGCAGTCGACGCTTTCAAGTCAGCCATTTTGAACACCCCCACTTTAAAGTGAAATAAATGTTATAATAATTGGTTTGAGCGAATGGAAAAGTGTATTAAGCTACGCGGTGAATACTTTGAAAAACAATAAAAAGTACTATAAGGTTCTAGATGTGTTTTTTTCTTCAAACGACAAAACTTAAAAGGCATGCCTCGTATACCTAGTCAGGTCATAAGTATTGTCACACAGTAAAAACTTTTCTTTTAGAATGCTGGCCACAAAAAAGTTTATAGAATTCGAATTTCGAATAGTTCATGAAAATAAAAATGTATACTTTTTAGAATTTTACTCATTTTTAAATATGGAGTGGCCGTTTAACAGGTTAGCTGTCCCGAAGCAAGTTTCGATCTTCTTTGTACACGTCCTCGTAGTAAATAATGACAGCTAACGCTCATGAAGTTTCGTATTAAGTTACGTCATTCTCTTCAAGTATTTTATGATACTTTATGTGTCCTAGTGATTGAAATTAATTATATCGATAATTGCTAATGTTAGATAAGTATGATAAGAAATTAATTATTTACGTTTAATGATAAAATGTACGTTTATGTTCGTAACACTTTAGACATCTGAAAAATATCTTTTTGAAAACAATCTTCTGTTATTGAATTGCACCATTCAATTAGGTACCCTTTCGGCCACCAGTTTCCAAACAAGAAAAAAATTTAAAGAAATCAAATCTATGACGGTTCCTCACTTGAGAAAGGTCCTACGATTAGGCTAATTTCCTTTGCTGGCTTCGTTATTGTCTGGACGGCTTGTATTGATGGAAAAATTACCGATCTCCTTGGAAAAGGTTATCAAATCTTTTTTAAAAAGTTATCAAAAGTGACACTTAATTGAATTTATTCAATAGTCCGTGGTGTCATCAGTACCATTTGTTTCTTTTGAATTATTATCAGCTCATAAAAATAATGAATAACCTTTCAATAATAATAAAATCGATCTTTTCAAAAAAACCAAAAACACTTTACGAAATTTGCCTGTCGAATATCATGGATCTCATGAAATTCAGCGTGGGCAATTGTTTGGAGGATTATTCAAAGTCAGATCTGGAAAATGTATGTATTTGGTTTAGGTAACTTTGTTCGGTTCTACACTAATTTATTAGAAAAAATCCTCAACGAGGATGCTATTTGTACGAATACGAAACGCAGTCTTGAATATTACATTTTTTAAACGGAACATGTCAATGTCGGCTAGTAAAATTCTAATACCTAAAATAGTACCTACTGTCTACGCTACTACTTGACACTTGTGTTTGTTTTCAGGCTGATAATATTAAATTACTTTTATACCGGTTGAATTTACCAAGAACCATATTTACAGAATTATTTTTTAGAACAATCCCTGATGAAGCGATTTCGCTCAGGGATGAAGGAATGATTCCTGCAAAAAGGTGCCAAGAATGTGTGAACCATTTTTGTTACCACCTACCTAGTGATATCGTTGAGTGGCGACAATTATATTGCCGCTGTTGTGCAGGAGATTTATTTTTCAAGATGTAGAAATGTGAAGTATGTAATAGGGAAACGATGTAATTTCTTGACAGCCTATCGTAAAACCACTCAACATATTCGTAAAACAGGAAATGAATCGTTCTAAGTACGTACGTACTTGAAAAAGTCCTCTTTCTTTAAAATAAATACTCCTTACTAGTAAAACTTGTTATTAGTATGCATCGAGCCGCTCCTGTCATTGTTTGTTGTCATTCATTTGAAAATGGAGGAGAATATGGATAACGAAGTTCTTCGTAGAATTCTAGAAGAATCCGATACAGAGGAAAATTTTGACTTTATAGAAGAGCGTAATTATACTTTACGCGTAGAGCAAGATGATTGTTATGATAGTGAAGTTGAGACAATCCAAAATATTTCAGAATATATAGCATTGTCATCAACAAATGCAACTTCAAGTGGGCCGCGAGTGAATGAAAATGAGGATCAATGGTCTACTCAAATAAAAGATATAACACGAGAAGTGTTTAAAGTATCACCACAACGTAAACAACAAGAATTGTTTAATCATAGTACTTCGATATTTACTATTTTTCGAAATACATATTATAAATGACGATGTTATTCAGCTAATGATAACACAGACAAATAATTATGCCAGACACTTAAAGGAAGATCGATCTCATAACACCCATAGTCGCATACATAGATGGACTGATGTTGATGAAACCGTAATTTTGAAATTCATTGGCATTTATTTATTAACAGGTATCATAGTAATGCCGTCATTAGAATCGTATTGGAAAAAGGACTCCCTGTATTATCATCCTCTTTTTCACAATATTGACATGTCGTACAACAGGTTTACAAATATCTTGAGATGTTGGCACTTTTGTGATAATCTTGCGGTCAGAGATCCAAATAATAGACTCTACAAAATTCAACCTCTTGTTGATCTCATTATAGCAAACTTTCGGAAAATTTACACACCAGATGCTGTTGTTGTGGTTGACGAGTCAATCGTGCCTTTTCAAGGAAGGTTGTTTTTTCGACAATATATACCAACGAAGGCTCATAAATATGGGTTAAAAATTTACAAACTTTGTACATCCGATGGGTATACACGGAGTTATTTGATTTATTCCGGCGAAAGTGAAAAACTTTTCAATCTTGATGTTTCAGGGAGCATTGTAGTAAAATTAAGCGATGATCTCCTGGATGAAGGTCGTCTTATAATAACTGATAATTTTTACACTAGTATTCCCTTGGCGATGTACATGAAGAGCCGAGGCACAGATTTGTGTGGAACAATAAGGACAAATAGAAAAGGTCTACCTAAAGACGTAATGGCTGCAGAACTCAAACAAGGTGAAATTGCTGCACAACAAAAAGGAAATATTACAGTTTTAAAATGGAAAGACAGACGAAACGTGCATATGTTGTCTACCTGCCATAATCACGATGTGGCAATAACGCCTGGTCGAAATTCAAAACCAAAACCACTCATGATACTGGACTATAATAAGGGCAAAAAGGGAATCGATTTATCTGATCAGCTGGCAAGCTATTATACGCCCATAAGAAAAACAATCATCTGGTATAAAAAAATAGCAGCTGATCTTCTCTGTATTTCGATTATAAATTCCGTGCTGATTTACAATGAGTTTCGTGAGGACAGTAACAAACTATCAATTCTTTCTGGTCAAGAACAAATTGTCAAAGAATTATTGCAAATATCTACGTCATCGTCATCACTAATGAAAACAGCAAATCCGTCCACAAGTCATTTTTTGACTACTATGCCACGACAGCGTAATAATAAAATAAAAAGAAAACTTTGCAGTGGATGTTACGCAAAGAAACGCAATGAAAATTTATCATCCAAAGATGCTGGAAAAAAGGCTAAAATGGTATCAACTGAGTGTACAATATGTAACATTTCATATTGTATGCTATGTTTTAAAGAAAAACATACATGAGGGAATATAATCGCAGGTCTACAATCGCCATTTCGGTTTTGATGATAATAGGCTAGTTTCCTAATTTTTGTTGGCAACCCTAGTTCAAAGGGTCTCACAATAATAGTAACATCGGTGAAAGAATAATTTTGTGTTTGAATAAGGTTAATGTTAATTTTTAAGTGAAATTTATTTTTTGTTTAAGTTCAATAATAAGTTGATTGGTAGAATTTGGTTGTAGTATAATTTACTAATGCTACAAATAATATAATTATTAAAAAAAATTATCGATAGATCGATTGCATTATCTACATCATTGGCCATGAGGCACATATGCCTCATGGACGTACCAGTGCAATCACCCATGAGGCACATGTGCCTCATCGGACAGCTAACCTGTTAAAGAAGACCGTGTTGCAGTTATTGCGTTGCATCGTTGCGGTTACGCGCCAATTCAAATTTTTGACATACTGAAAAATTTGAATATAACCAAAACATTCGTTTATCGCACCATCAAACGATACAATGAAGACTCTAGTGTAGATGACAGGTCAAGAAGTGGTCGCCCTCGGTCTGTTAGGACTCCAGCAGTGATAAAAGCTGTGAAGGCGCGAATTCAAAGAAATCCCAAACGTAAGCAGAAACTGTTGGCCCTTTAGATGGGGTTAAGCAGAACCACGGTGAAAAGGGTGTTAAATGAAGACTTAGGGGGACAGTAGTGAAGAAGCGAGCAACCGTATTCCGCGTGTCCAACGAGGTCATTTTCCATCCTCGCTCATGGTATGGTTGGGAGTTTCTTATTGGGGCTTAACAGAGGTACATTTTTGTGAGAAAGGTGTAAAAACGAATGCAGTTGTGTATCAAAATACAGTCCTGACGAACCTTGTGGAACCTGTTTCTCATACCATGTTCAATAACAGGCACTGGGTATTCCAACAAGATTCGGCGCCAGCTCATAGAGCGAAGAGCACACAAGACTGGCTGGCGGCGCGTGAAATCGACTTCATCCGGCACGAAGACTGACCCTCCTCCAGTCCAGATTTGAATCCGTTAGATTACAAGATATGGCAACACTTGAAGGAAAAGGCGTGCTCAAAGCCTCATCCCAATTTGGAGTCATTCAAGACATCCTTGATTAAGGCAGCCGCCGATATTGACATAGACCTCGTTCGTGCTGCGATAGACGACTGGCCGCGCAGATTGAAGGCCTGTATTCAAAATCACGGAGGTCATTTTGAATAAACTTTAGTGTCATAAGAATCTATGTTTTGTTAAGTTCATTTTGGTATATAAATGGTTACATAATGAATAAACTTGTTTCAATTATTTTATATTAAACATGTGACAGAATTTATGACCTGACTAGGTACTTATGGCATAATACAATTGAACCTATCACTAATATTAACTAATGATGGGTATCTTTTTGTTACAGAATGGCCGATCCTCGACCATAGTTACCTACTCCTACTTATGCATTCTTAATCCTAGTGATTATAATATTTTATGTTGATTAATATTATGATTACATTACAATTGTTTTTTTATAGTGATTATGTAAGTTCAATTATTACGAGTGATGCCAAATAAAGGTACAATATTGTTACAAGGTTCAGTTATTTTATTTTTAGATGATAATTCATTTTTTAGGGAACAAAGAGCAACGGAAAATAATAAAAAAAACACAAGAAAATAAAATAGAACTACAAAAAAAAAATAAAGCAGGGAAGTGAATTAATAACTTGTGATTATGTGTATTTTTTTTAATATTTATACATATTAACCAGGGATGGCGAATATTCGCATTCGCATATGCGGAGCCTCCGCATCGATTTGGCCATTTGCATTCGCAATAATCGATGCGGATGCAGCGCAGATCGCGACAAGAAATTGGATGGGGATTGTGAGTGGCGCGTGCTGATGGACAAATAGAAGCAAATATTTCGGTGACAAGATCCGATGCGTTTGTTATTGTTTATCATTATTTGTATCTCGTAATAACGTGTTGCGCTTATTATCTGATCATTGCAGTTTTTGAGTATATAGTGAGTATTGTATGTTAAGCGAGTTTTCTGCAGTTAATTCAAACTAATATTATAAATGCGAAAGTAACTCTGTTTGTTTGTTACCGTTTCACGACTAAACGGCTGAACGGATCGTAATGTTTGGCAAGGAGATAGATAATAACCACGCGTGCGAAGCCGCAGGCGGGTCAGCTAGTAGTTTATACTTTTGTTTTATTACTTCACCAAAACGAAGTTTCTTAAAAAAAAATCTTAAGATCCGCATCCGCGGATGTCAATGAATCTGCATCCGCAACATCCTTGATGATAACCAATACCTAGTATCATCGACTAAGTAACGTGCGTTACTATTTCTCACACACATTACTTTCCCTTAGTGTAAATTAGATTAACTGTAAAGTAAACAATTTATTGATATTATCAACATCATTTATTTAATACAACAGCAAAATAGCCGCGACTTACATTGAGTACAAAATGTGATCTATCAATGCATTTATTGCACACGTGACAATCTATCCGAAACACTAATGCTACTCACGAGTGATATAATATAAATATGTTTTATTAAATTACTTATATATTATAATTAGACATTAGTTTATACAAAACATATTCATTATATCGCTCGTGAAAGCGTTTATGGAACTGTCTTGAGATCACACCAGATTTATCCATCCAATTTAAAAATCTATTACAATTAAGTTTTTTATATTAGTTTCTAATTGATATAAAAATAACTTAAACCTAACAATGTGCTTCATTTACGCTAAGAATATATTTAAATTATTCTGATAACAATAAGTCTTATTTAAAAGGCGTGGCGCGCCTTACAGGATAAGCGTAATCGTTGAACTTAATCTAACATCAATACCCGAATAAGATGTAATTAGGTACAAGCTTTTGTACAATTATTTTATTAGAATCGTTAGACATGCATTGCGTATTCGCATAAGTATCGGCAACTCTCGTCGCTTCCTTATCATGTAGGTAAAAATAAAAATAGTTATTATATGTAATATTGACACACATTCTTTATCAGTTGAGACAGTAACGATCTCGGTTGGCAAGTCGCCCAAACCTCGCCGTTACTACTCCATTGAATCAATGCTTTTATAAATAAGTCAAATAATAATTCAGTCAAATCGCATACGATTCAGTCGAACAGGATTTTTGCGACTGTAAACAGATATGTATCTATTACTTTTAGAAATATTTTCATATGTAATTATTCATATATCAGAGTGTATATAATAAAAGAAACAAACAAAACAAGCTTTTTAAAGTACCAAAAATGCAATTGAAGGAAAATACTTAAAAAAGCATTCAAGATCTTTCTACAGTCTTTGGTTAAATTGAATGAAAATTTTAACCATAAGCATTTTTTTTAAAGAATTCGCAATTGACTCTGGGCAGTCTCTCAGTCAGTCTCATGAACACATTTTGTTCATTCTTCGATCAAGAAATAATTTATATTTACATTCAGAAACTAAGCAAACAGATTTATTACCTAAATAAGAGGACTTATTAATTTATTATCTACGTATAACTAAATCAAAAGGTATATTTATTTGATTGAGATTTGGAATTCAAAAAGGCAACCCACATCATGGCTTGTTTTTAGATCACATTTTTCAATAGCTTTTGCAAATCTTAAGTAAAAGGTATTCACCAAAGTCGCTGCGTGTACGACTAATAAAGTTAGGTTATGAACCATTATAATATTAGAATAAACAAATACCGCGTAGTTAAAAAAGTACATCACGAAATAACTATTCAGATTTACAACTCATTAGCTCGCAGAATATACAAGTGATTTAAAATGATTGAACAGAAAATGCATTTTAATATTTATACAATTGATAACCCTATTAATATGGTCACAAAACTAATATGTACAACCATTTCACTATATTTAAAGAAATTATATTTGCACGCGACCTTACTTATTGGGGTTGAAACTAATGAGATTTAATGTAAAACAAAGTTCTACAAAAATTAAGAAACAAAGCGGGGAACACTCTTAGAAAATAAATAAATACTGCTGGCCAAAAAAAAAAGGTTAGTAACAAAAATATCCTTACTTATAAATGTAAAATATGCGTGGAATGTTTACATTTACAGCTTGAAAATCAAATGCTCTAGCCGGTTTTCAGCGTGCTATGAAAATCCGTAATTATTAAAATTTGTCTATAAACATGCATTACCTTCGTATTACAAAAGATTTCATCGCTCGATGATAGAGCTGCCGTCCATTATCATTGTAAAAAGTATAACATAGTAATGTTAGAAGTTCTTCACAATGTTTCTACTTGTTGTAGATTTCATGTATTTTTAATCTGCAATTCAGCCGCCTTCATTAATATGTAAACAGTATAAGTACTATATCGCACTAAGGAGCATCTACTGAAAAAGTTGTACAATGTCGCACTAAAGAGCGCCTACTGACAAAGTTGTACCATGTCGCACTAAAGAGTTATCTGACAAAGTTATCTTTATTGCAACTTGATACTAAACTATATAAATCATTGATAGTGGTGTACTACCATAGTATTACTTCGCGTTATCTTGCATGATTTACATCAATCAATGGTAGTAATCAATGGTTTATTCGAGGCCTGCACGCCGAATTATATGTGTGTGGCCTTGCCATTGTCGGTCTACGCGAAAATTTGTGACATGTCTGTCTACCTGTATATATCGTCAAACGACATACACGAAGGACAAAGACGCACAACACGAACATTCACCGTATACCGTAAATGTAGCCGGCCCATAACAAGTAATTTACGATACAACAAGTAGATCCTGTACTTATCATTCATTCAACACTAAAATCAGACTTAAATGAAAAATGCCGGTACATCAAAGTACAATTAAAATTGCAATTTTATCAATGCAATATAGTATACTACATCGGCTACACCCAAAAGTTAAGATATAATTGAAGGACATATCTTATCTAAATCATAAATCCAAACCTTGACGATTTATGTTTCCTTGCCTACATAAATAGATTTTTTTTAACTGGTTGAATAAAGTTTCAATTTGCAGCATATCCTTTATATTATTTTAATCTGGGTAGTTAGTACCATGCTCACTGCAAACGCGTGTTATTCATTTTAGTGAATTAGTATGCGAAATCTTTCACACAGCGTTAGAATACTACTAACAGGCATTCCAATACATCCAATAACATGTAGGTAGGTTCTGATCAGTGTCGGATATCCTACTGCTACCAAAAAGGAATATGTAAGGCAGTTGGTTCAACGATATTACCACTCATCAGATGGCTGTAGAAACGTATGTAAATACCTAAGATGTTCTACGAATTCTTCAATAGTAGTAATTGTCGTCCTCTGCCGTCGGAACGTCTGTTACTAACATTAAATTCATTGGATAAAGGATATTACAAACTGGTCATTAGAATCTAGTTGAGATAATTCTTGGACAGGTAATCTCTTAGTAATCAATGATATTACTTATTAAAGGAGGGATTAATAAATGATCTCAAACTATTATTATGTCCAAGGACCTTTTTCTCACAAGTTTTTTTTCTTTTTCAAGAGTTTTTCATTGTCAAATCCTTAGAACTTAGAAGTTCTTTCCTATGCCTAAATAGGCAAGGCGTATTAGTTAACTAAACGTTTCACGAATTTGTAAAAGTGAACAACCAGCATTTTAGCAACAGTACTTTCAGCGTGTACGGGCAATCGCCAATACGACCGTTTCCAATAAACTATCTAGATTATAAATAAGAGAAGGATAGGTTTACTAATAGTTACTGATTAAAACGGGTATTTATCGCGTATGTACAATTTCAGCTGTGTTGCAACAGCCGAAACGTCGGGTTAACAAATAAAAAAGGTACATACGCGTTAAATACCCGTTTAAATCAGTAATTAAGTAGTGATCGCGAAGGTTTACTAATGCTGCATGCACACAACGCCAAACCATGCTAATCTGTGGTTGATTGGTCCAATGAAATGCATCAGCTTATTACCCTGGCTTCATGTACAGTGTAGTAAACCTTCCAGATAAATTATCTATAACTGAGATAATATATTGAAATCAGCCGAAAACAGATATTAAACTATCTTAGTCCATAGCGGCGGGTTAGTTCCTCCCGTAGACTCACTGCTCATTCCTCAGACAGCAAGTCCAGGTCAGGTAAAGGCGAATGCCTCGTAGAAGGCGTCTTAGTGGTGGGAGTCTTAGGGCTTTTGTGGTCGGACTGCGGGGGGGTCGGTGGGTATATGTGCTCGGTGTCTTGTGATGTGGAGGCTCCGGTGTCTTGGGTGGTCGACTGGTTTTCTTGCATCAGCTGGTATACCTTATCCTGTTGACGGAAATAAAAGGAATAAGTTGTAACCCCAAACTAAGCTGAGCTTGTACTACGGAAACCAGCTAACTGATAGAATACTTATATACTTTTTTATGTAAATACATACTTATAATATATAGAAAAACACCCAGACCTGGAACAAATATCTGTAGATCATGCAAACATTTTGTTCCGCGGTGGGAATCGAACCCGCATCCTCCTGCGTCTTAGCCGAGCACTGCGCCACGGAAGTCGTCTTAGTACTCACAAACATATCCAGTGAGACGTTATGCGACTGTATCCGATGGCTCTCGTCCAGGTTGATGTCGGGACAGATGAGATGCAGCCCCGCCCCGCGCTGTACGAACTCCCCGTCCCCGCCGCGCACCGCACACACCGCGCCTTCCGCGCGCACCACCGACACCACCGGCGACAGCCACCGGTAGCACGGCTCGATCGCCTCCCAGCTGTACCCTGCAAATACAAACAAAATCTTTTTATTCATTAAAATCACAAGGATCACTTTTTACTGACTGAAACGTCAATTTTACTGACTGTTCGCAAACACAACAACATAAAAACTTATCTAGGTCAACGCATAAACTTGCAATATAGCGGGGCAATGCAGCTAGTGTCTTGGAAACACTTCGCCTGGCAGTGATCTGGAGCAGTTGAGCTATCTATAGATCGTTTGCAACGGTTTTTATAATCTTGTAAATAATTTTATATTCTTTCTGTTATTGAAGGTGTTTTGCCCCATAAAAAAAAAAGAAAAACCATTAATATAAATACGGGATTTATCTATCACGTATCGTTATATCGGTTTTTCGACCGACAATGTTTCGGTTCAATTCAATTGAAAAGGTTCACGAATTGAACCGAAACATTGTCGGTCGAAACACCGATAGAACTGTACGTACAACGGTAGAACGTGATAAATAATGATTTATTTATTTATTATCAAAATTAATTAATTATAAATAATAATATAATAAATTAAATTATAAATGTCCAGCAATATTTATAATGATTGAAATAAATTACGAAAGTTTTCTAAGTGAAACTAAAAAACCCGTTAAATTAAAACTAGCTAAGAACCATCCCAGTTATATCTACCTACTATTTTTCTATAAAAAAATGTGGTGGGTAGTATCGCTATCGTATTTTTATTGAGTGATAACTTCTCTTGTGGACAACTTTGCACTTCAACATTTTTTTCTTAGCTAATCTTTTAATGCTCCTCAATATCCACACGAAGACGCACAAATAACTGGTGTTGTGTTGCCCTTTCCGTTGCGGAGTTATTACTCATTATTTGGTCGCGCAGAGTGAATTTGAAGGCTCTTTTGCAACCTCTCATCCCCACACAATGACGTAGGCGTACGTACAATGGCATAAGTGCACTAAAACGCAACGTACAGAGGTCTATTTTCAGAATCCACTTGAATACAAGAATACAAGAATTTATTAATAAAAATAATATTTATACGTCAAATTACATGCATAAAATAAATTATTAATACATATTAATGATTCATCTTGTGAAACAATTGCCTGACCAATCCGCAGCTACGCACACGTAGTTTTTAAATAAAAACATTACCCTCCTTCTGCACAGTTGGGTTAAAAGTAGCCTAATGTAGCATTCTAATGGTGAAAGAATTTTTGAAATCGGATTAGTAGATTTTGAGGTTATTCGTTACAAACATACAAATCTTTCCTGTTTATAATATTAGTACAGATTATCTATTGTGTAGGGAGAAATAGTGCCATAAAACATTCTCTTTGACTTATGGTTAACAGTTCAAAGATTGAAAAGTTAGCTCACCTGACACCCTAACCCCCAGTTCCTTGGTGAAGGAATGCGCCATGGCCGCCGCAGCAATCACACTGTACGGGTACTGGTTCACGTCCACATGCAGCACCGCCAGGTCAATCAGCTGGCCGCTTATCACGAACTCCAGCGAAGAGTACTGAGGGAACACGAACGTGTACCCTCTCAAGGCATTCGCGCCAAGGTCGCTCTCTCCTAGGAGTCTCCGCTTCGCACTGCGTCCTTCACTCGCCAGCTGCATGTACACGTTCAACCAGCTGTTGATAGTGATCGGTGTGATACTCCACGATAAGATCTTGAGGATCAGAAGTTCTTCTAGCAAGATTTCCTCGGTGGTGCACGCTCCGTCGGTTACGTAGGCGAATTCCCCTATTTTTGGCGGGTAAACCTCCTCCACTTTAGCGGCGATGAATAAGCATGTTATTCCTGAAATTGTAAACGATTGTTAAGCGGTCGAGCTTCGCTAGGATTTTCCCCGGTGTCGGAACCTAGGTAGGTAAATTGTATATTTGGATAATCTACTTATATTTGTTTCTGGTTTGGGTATTTCTCTATATATTATAAGTATGTATTTACAAAAAAAAAGTATATCAGTATTATATCTGTTATCTGGTTCCCATAGTACAAGCTTTGTTTAGTTTGGGGCTAGATAGCGTTGTGTGAAATGTCCAGCATTTTTTTTTAATTGTTTACTTAAAACATGTAAATTTTATCAAAATCAAAGTAGCGTGTTTTATATCTCGTGACAGACACAAACAAACATACTAACTCGATTTATGATTAGTGGAATAACTCACGTATGACCTCGCTATATTTAGAATACCAACGACGTTTTTATACAAACGCTTTTGTGAGTGTATCAATCGTACAACTTATTACTTTATCTGATAAGAGTTAAACAATAGAGACTACTTCAGGTTATAAGGAGAGTCTCTCATGAGAGAAGCACAACCAAAGGATGGACCTCAACCTTTGGGAACAGTTAGATTGACCACGAAAGGATCCTTTATTGAACCTCTTTATAAACTCTTTCAGGGTCACTTAAACTGGATTCTACTGCACACCTAATAGAATCACCAAGAATTAGTGAATAGTCGGCGTTTCAAACTATTTGTAATAGAATCCCTTAAGACCAAACAGGCCTAATTTGGAAGAATTATTACGGTAAATTCATTGACCACAATTGTTGTTTCAGTCACTAGATATTTTAAGTCCAGCATATCTCAGAAATAGTCCAACTAAAACCAGTGTTTTAAATTCTTCATCATTACAATGGCGAAAGCAACCTACAACACAACTTACCTACAAGTTGCAGTCGTCCCTTCTGCAAATCTTCCGTGTTGGAGAGATAGCGGTCGATGTAATCCACTGTCAGATGGAACGACTCTCTGTGGAGTTTGTACACCTCGCATACCTGACGGAAAAGATACATACACATTACAACTATTGAAGATGACGTATTCAGCGCCTAGTAGGAAGTTTGCAGCTGCAGCTGTAAGTACTGATAAGTACTACGATGCAATATTTGTTAAAATTGGATAGATCATTGTCTTACTAACTAACACAGCAGCCATTAGTGATTCAATGTTGTTCAATTTCAGTTTAACGCAGTCTTACGATACGTAATAAATCCCGTATTTATAATAATGAACGCAGCATTAGTTCTCTTCGATTTTCTGTGTCAATGCACTAAGCCTAACTAGTAATAGCGGTAACTAGCGAAGCGGTTACCTCTGCTTGTAACAGTTGCCTAAACTTTTACTTTATTTACATATTAAGAATAGGTGCTTGGTCTGCATTGCATTGTTCTGCACACATCACCGCCAAGGAGTGGAACGCCTTGCCTGAGTCTGTGTTTCCTGATAACTACAACCTAGGGATCTTCAAGTCACGAGTGAATAGGTTTCTTCTAGGCAAGCGTGTACCATCGTAGACTGCATCATCGCTTACCATCAGGCGAGATAGTGGTCAAACGCTCGCCTATAATTTATAAAAAAAAAAAAAAAAAAAAACACCCCAAGATATACACGTGTAAAATCAGACGACTATTATTTCACCGGGACCCATACCCTACAAACAGAATCACAGCAATGCAAAACATACACAAAATCTATGTGTATTTTCTACTTGCCACGATGCTGACTACACAATTTGTTTATTAGTTAGATTATTATGTTCATTTACATGCGGGCGTCAAGTAGAATCATACGTAAATTAAACGCAATAATTTATGACCTAGCGACAGCTGTTTGTAAGTACCTACCTCTATTCTAGGCACAGTTTTTGTCACGATGAGTCAATTAGAAGGACACACGATTAAGTCGTGTTATTTCCTACTCTATAGCGTTGGACTTAAGTCCGCATAGCCTAAAAAAACGATTGAACAATGGACTAAGTATAGTACCACCATCAAGAGTACAACAAAACTGAGCTAAGTTCTAATAAAAGGCAAAGTAAGCGGTATTGTAAGTCGCTTCAGAATTAAGTCAAACGTTATCTGAATTTATTCAGATCAATAAGAGCTGAGGCCCGGTACGGGGATTTGGCGAAAACATTAATATCTCGCTATTGTTGAGTTTGGGTTTATACAGAATCTATTCGTCAAACAAACATCTGAAGGTGGGATCATTGCAGATCTTATTCCCTAGAATTAGACTAACATCTGATTGTATAAAATGAGAAATTAATTCCGAATGTACTTTCCGGGGCCTTTCCCTAGTCTACTATCGGCGTTTTAAACCGCCGCCCGCCCTCTAACATGACTTGACGAATAATAAGTATTCTTCGAAGCATACAAGCACTCAAAACACTTTCGTGATTGATTTCAATCATTATTATAAGTACGGGATTATTCAGTGCTATCAACATTGTCGGTCGAAACACCGATAAAACGGTACGTGATAAATTCCGTATTTATAATAACGATAGAAGCACTTAATTGAAAAGGCCACTAGCGTTCACTTTGTTAAGATCCATTCTTTATTAATTACAAACCATCTCCAGATTATTCAGATATTCCAGAGCGAAGCGAGATATCTAAATCAACTTGGGCAAATCGGCGTTGTTTGTATGTATGTTTGTTTTTCCGTGGATAACTTTTGAAGCGTTTATCCGATCATCGTGAAATTTGGTATATAGGTAGGTAGTGATGGCACAATTTTGGTGTGACTAAAGTAGCTAAAATCTGAGGTTCTTGTTGAAGTATTGGGTCTTTTTGGTTTTTTTACCCCTCTTCAAGAGGGGTAAAAAAATGGGACTGTCCGGTCAAGTGGTACGTTTAATAAAAGGTCTTTGTGAGTACATTTCGACCCCGTTTTTATTTTTAGTTTAAACCTTGTCGTTTTTAACTTATTAGCCATAATAAACACTGAACTTGACAAAATTCACAGAGTACACCAGTAATCCCACAATGCTAAAATTTAGTATGCGTGTAGCTTTAGTGACACATATATAGGGAAAAGTCTGAAATCCAGAATAACTAAAATTTCTACCCCAAAAAAGAGTAACCAATGAACATGAGCTCCCGTTACCTGTAATTTCAATGAAACTGTACGTTAATTTATTGGTTATGCATTTCGTGGCACTATTTTGATAGTCAAAGATTAGGTACAAATAATATTTTTTGTTTTTATGGGAGACTCGCGAGATCTCAGTTCGGGGCGAACCAATAGTTATGAAATGAAATAATTGTCGAAATTCGACTCAGAACTAAAAATCGTGGATGTAGGTAGATGGGTCAATTAGTTGAAGTGGAGATGAGCAGTACACACTTGGCTAGGCGGGAAGATGGAAGATGGACCAAGGCAGTGACTGAGTGGATGCGAGAGTTATAGACTACCAGGCAGACCACCAACCTGTTTGTCAGATATTGTAACAAGCTATATAGGTATAAAAACTGAAACTACTTAATACCCGCACCGCACCATAATAACGAATCGATTGACACCTAATTCATAAAAATCGGATCAGTAGTTCAGGCGCTACGGTGGAACGTACGTAAATAAAAAATAAATAAAACGTAGTTTTATTTTTTATATATTTATTTCTAAGTAGGTATGTTACATATGTATAGTAAACAGGCGGGCTACTTTGCCGAGTCAAATTATAAACGTTTAGCATTACATAATGTAGATTAAATTTGGTTGAAGTTCAGTG
This sequence comes from Philereme transversata, assembly GCA_963924445.1. Lineage (NCBI taxonomy): Eukaryota > Metazoa > Arthropoda > Insecta > Lepidoptera > Geometridae > Philereme > Philereme transversata. Next base: position 21,913,281 of record OZ004342.1, on the reverse strand, counting down.
CTATGTTCATAAGATTATAAAATACGGTAACTGTACATCTAAGAATTAATCAATAACATAAAATACAAACATACATACTCACTACTCAGGTACATACATAGACTGCTAAAAACATAAACCTTCCTTTTGAGTTTGTAGTTGTCGGGTAAAAACTAGATTCTTTTAGCACAGGATCGAAAATGGCGAGAGGCCTTTTACCGAGCAGTGGGTGGAAGTTTACTGATTAGATACTTGTCATGTTTAGTTTATCATGGTAGATTGATTTTATAATTACACTCTATCGGGGTGATGACATGAATGCATTTAGGCCTAATTGTTCACCCCACCTAATAACCTTTTGCTTTGTCGTGTAAGCAGACGTTGTATTATTTCGTTTGTAACATCTATCGAAATAAACTTGTTGATACGGTGCTGAAACTGTTCTGCCATATCAGAGGGTATTGACGGGTTAACGGTAATTTCTCACGATGATTTCGAGTATGAAGTTACTTAGTACTTATGTGCATATTGGTGACATAGAGAAAACTGCACTAAATGCAATTTAATTCAGGTCGTCCAGCTGTTTCAGTGGAATCAGCTAATTTATCGAGCACACGACACGACCTATACGCATTAAGAAACTTACACGTTAAGAAACTACGTGACCCATTTTTTAAAATTTTTATCCCCTCCCCGGTGACCACCTATAGTATATGCCAAGACCCCCCCCACCCCCCAAGGTCATATTTGTCTATAGTACTACAGCGTGCGTACTACAGCATACGTGCGTGCATACCTATGTATACCTACAGGTTTGAAAAGCTCTAAGTGCTGCGCGACATCATACTAATACTATAAATGCGAATGTTTAGATGTTTGTTTATTTATTTGTTACTCAATTACGTCGTAACGGCTGAACCGAGTTCGATGAAATTTAGTATGTACGTAGATTATAACCTGGATTAATACTTTTTATCCCATAAATCAGGTCCCATGGGATACAAATGGGATGTCAAGTCAAGTTGCGACAGCGAGCTTAGCTTTATTTCTAGGTTACTTACACATTTGGTAGTGTAATGCGTACGAAGTTGCGGACAACAGCTAGTATTTGAATATAGCTCGAAAAAGCGCGATATTTCTCTAGCAGATATTGACGACGTGAAGAAAAGCTCTTCCGACCCTGTGACCAAGGTATTTAGAACCTTTAGGTACGTGGTACGTCCCCTTATTTACTTTAAAATTTCTTATACGGTGGTCTTCAAGAATACCTATCTTACAAAGTTACAACATACTAATCAATAAAAATAGCTAATCAATTTGTTGCTGACGGAATGCAATCGCACCGAGGCCGTTTTTAAACATTATCAATGACCTCTCGTGTATTATGCGACATGCAACCAAAAACATCTTCAACTTAGAAATTAAAATAAACATTGCTGGACATTTCACACTGCGCTATCTAGCCCCAAACTAAGCAGAACTTGTGCTATGGGAACCAGGTAACTGATAGAATACTTATATAATTTTTTTGTAAATACATACTTCTAATATATAGAAAAACACCCAGACACGGAACAAATATCTGTAGATCATGCAAACATTTGTTCCATAGCGGGGATCGAACCCGCTACCTCCTGCGTCGCTGCTATACGCCCACTGTGCCACAGAGGTCGTCAATTGGTAAGTAATACTTGATTTTGGAAGACATTTAAGTTTTACAAATTTTAACAGAGATATACGGCGATAAGCTGATTGTTTTTTTTTTAATTTGTCATTACAGATTTCACAGCACTTTATTTTAATGTTAACAATTTATTATAGCTATTTAATTGCAGGGCATCGCAGGCACATTGCAAACGGGCGTGACCTGCGAGACAATTCTCTGTTACATACATGTTACATTACATAGACAATAACAATAACTAGCTAGTATACTCGTAATTTATCTTATTGTCCAATAAGTAGAGCAAAAGGTTTCTATCAGGTCCATTAAGGTAAGTCTCCACCGAACGAAAGTTGCTAACATTTGTGTTGTCAACTTCGTTGGTAACAATAGTTTCTGTGATTACTATAAGTTGTCAACACAAGTTGTAAGCAAGTGTTGGGAACCGTGTTTCCGTTTTTGGCGGTAAACATGTTATGCATTTAAATATCGGCAACACGCGTATTTTGTTGTGACTGCTTGCTCAGTTATCAACATAAAATTTTCCTCAAATCGTTGATATTATTTAATTTGGTGTGGACAAAAAAAGAAACAAAAGTTGGTGATACTTTGAAAATTTGCCAACACAGAAGTTTCCAACAATTTTGGTGGACACGCACCTTTACGTCACAGTACACACTCACGTCGTCATAATAACACCGTTTTATCGCGAACTTACAAGATTAGAAGGAAAGCTTTCGTACCTACTTTGTTATCGCTCTATTGTAGGTACCATTCGTTCGTGTCCTACTTTCCATTCCGGATAAATGAAATTAGTTCCTGCATTCTCACAAGATATTCCAAGAGAAGACCACAGCCTACTAAACCGTGTCGTTGCGCATACGATTACGCAAAATATTTAGAACTAGCTGCCGCCCGCGTCTCGCAGGCGTGGTTTGTTAATAAAACATAACCCTCTTTCTGCGCAGTCGGGTAAAAAGTAGCCGATGTCCCGATCCGGGTCATAATCTATTTGTATACCAAATTACATCGAAAACGGTCTAGCCGTTTAGTTGTAAAAACGTTACAGAGAGACAGTTACTTTAGAACTTAAAATATTCTTTTTTACTATTCTGTTATCAAATATCCAAAACATATGGCTGTTTATATAACATCTTTACATAGTATAAAATGAAGTCGCTTCCGCTGTCTGTTCGCTTAGATCTTTTAAACTACTAAACGGATTTTAATGCAGTTTTCAGCAATAGATAGAGTGATTCAAGAGAAAGGTTTATATGTATAATACATACATAACTCGTTTGTTTGTTAACTTTACACGACTAAATGGCTAACGCATTGTAATGAAATTTTGCAAGGAGATTATATCCTGGGAAAGAACATAGGCTACGTTTTAGCCAACTGCGCAAAATGAGGGTGGTGTTTTATTGAAAAACCACCCGTGCGAAGCCGCGGGCGGGTCAGCTAGTTTATTTATAAAAGTGACCTTTGTACTTTCTCCCAACGTTTGTAAAGTGACGAAAAAACTGGAACACTGCTATATCAAAGCTTTTAGAAGTTTACTGTAGAAATATATACCTCTAATTGCAAGTAACATAATTAAAAAAAAAGCTATTGCTATTCCCCTATGATAAAAGCTCTGTTACTTGACCAAATATTGCAAGGTAACAAAGCCTACTTAAAAACAATACAAAATCCAATTGTATAATCCAAAGATATTGCAGGTATACATCAGAGTAGGTAAATTAAAAAGTTAACTGTAAACACACTGTAAAGCACAATTAATGGTGGTGGATTGGAATCGTGTTGGTTAAGAGGTCATTGCACACTGCAAAAAAAGGGTCATTGAACCCAATCTAACATCACTTTCATACATTCTCAGATTCAATAACAGGTTACAGGTATCTTCCAGACTTACAATTAGATAGATAGATCATTCTTTATTGCTACACCAAATTACAATTACTTAACCTATAATACTTTGACTAATACGTTGTGGTACAATGGGCGGCCTTATCGCATAAAGCGATCTCTTCCAGGCAACCTTTGGATGGACTGGACTTAAACCCGTATTCTAAATTTTGCTCGAGCATGAATCGAGACTCAGGCATATATTTTTTAGGGTTCCGTACCTCAAAAGGTAAAAAAAAGGAACCCTTATCACTCTCTAGTCTGTCTGTCTGTCCGTGTGTCACCACTGATTTTCTCAGGAACGGGTGGACCTAGCAAGTTGAAATTTATACCAGATACTGAGGTCTATAGTCCCTATTAGGTGTATAAAACTCAAGGTCCTGAGTAAACACGATAAAAAGATATGGGCAAATTTAGATTTTCGCGAAAACTTGTAGTACCAAAATTTACCTTAATTTTTAACTTTTTTTATTTTTCTGAATTTTCCCTTTACTTGTGCACATTGGACATTGCTTTTAACCAAAATTGACAATTCTAGGTCAACCGGAAGTACCCTATAGGTTTTGGGGTAGTTCCCGTTGACCTAGAATCACGAAATTTGGCAAAAAGCAAGGTCTTATCATGTGTCAAAAGCAAGGTCAGCACAAATAAAGAAAAAATTCTAAATTATAATAAAAGATAAAAATTAAAGGGTGTCCCCATACATACATAGTTGACCCCATACATACATAGTTGACCCCATACATACATATAATTTCATTATATATAACTATATTATAGATAACTAGATTATAGATGGTACTATAAGACTAAAATGGGGTATTATAAGGTTGACTTCTATTTCTGTGTTTGTCTGTCTGTCTACCTGTCTAAGGCATCGCAGTTCATAAACGGATGGACCGATTCGGATGCGGGTTTTATTAATAGCAAGCTAGTTTAAATGGGGTGCTGAGCTATGTCAGTTTTTAAGCCCCGACGAAAAAAAGAGATTTGGAGGGTTTATTTTTATTTATACTTCATTACAGCTTCCAATAAACTAACTGTCAAAGATATGCTTAAGTCTCGATTCAGTTGTGAGTTTAGTTCTGGCATACATACGTTAAATTGCGTATTATTACGTCAAAGCGAAAAAATCTTTATCGCAATTTTACGGTCATTACAAAACTTCAATAGACGCGGTTCACCGCGTCACTCCCTTCAGGGAGGCGCTGTTTTAAATAGGAATACACATATCTAGAAGGGCTTGCAACCTTTCATGTGGAATGCTTAACTTCTATGCAAGAAGTAGGCATGTGTCAAACACAGATCGCTATGTTTGGACTTGCCTCTGACAAACCCATTGTGGGGTATCTTTACGAGTCTGCGTACTGAGTAAGAGACCCAAAGAAGTCCATGATGGGATCCATACTTGTATTTTATTTATTATATCTAGATGCCTACCTTTCTTACCTTTTCCTTCCGTTTCGTCGCAATTTAAGGATCATTTTGAAACTTTAAATAGAAGGGGTGGGATGGGGCCGCTATCTAGGTATTGTTCTTACCTTTAACCCTTTAGCAGCATGAAACAGTATAATTAACAAAATAACATTATCATAAAAAAAATACTTCCTGAAAAAGATAGCCCTCACAACTATAATGGATATACATAAACTTATCAATAGTTATCAACATAGGTCTTGTACCTATGCAAAAAAACCAACAAAAAATATTATTATACATCTAGACAATAGAATTAGGAAAGCTAGACAATATTCTATTGTAACTCTCAGTCTGAAACTATTGAAAATGTTCCAGTATAATAAACAAAATGTCACTATCATTAAATAAAACTTCCTGAAAAAGATAGCCCCGACCACAACAAAGGATATAACTACATACACTTATCAACATAGATATAAGCATGTGAAAAATTATTCATTGTAAAATCAGGAATTTCCAAAATGTAAATGGATAACATGTCTAGGAGCCAGAAACTCTTCTGAAACATTTCTAACACTTATCTTTCACCAGACCCTTACTATTGGCCACAAGGCAGCCTTATCCATTCAAAGTTGGTTACAGAATAGGGTCACCAGTACTGGTGACAATAATAATGATGAGCTTACTCTTGGCTCTCCAGTCCTGGTTTCTTACAATGGACCTTAGATACAACCTTGAGACCAATACTCATTGAGCCAACCTTACTGAATTTTCATTCTAATCTGAGCCAATCCTGAAAAAAATCTTGGACTGAAAAGTGAATTGATGGTACTCAGGTTCTTGGCATGGCAACTTCCGTATGTCAACATCTAGAGTACAATGTTCTGTGTGGGGTCCTAGTGAAAAATTAAAAATCTTGGACATCGTATTTTGTAAATCTTATTATCTCATTGATAATAAGATTTACGGCTGGGCTCTCATCCTGGGTTGCTGGTTAACAATCATGCTGGTGATAGATAACCAGCAACCCAGGATAAGCACTTATCTAGGTCAATACCCTGAGGTTAATGACCTATACATAAGTAGGGTATCTAACGGTTTCCCACCTTAGCTAGTATTAGCCCAAAGTTAGGTTTGTTTATCATAAGTACATCCTTACCTCATTCAACCAGTCCAGAAGAATAGCTCTCATCCGGGGCTGAAGATTGGGGTGGTTGTCAAACATACTGGGGTTCTTCTTAGCACAGGAGCGCATGTCACACTCGCACATACTATTCCACACATCATTGGGGTCTGCCCAGGAGAGGCCTGGTAGTGGACACTTGCGTTTGGGCAGGATTGGACAGGCTTGCTTGTTTGGGCTGTAAGACAAACGTAATGTCTGGTCTAGAAGTTGCTGTGGTATCTTACACTTATGTAGGCATCACTGTACGAGCTATAATTCTCGTGGTTGTTAAAAGGTAGTACTTTTGAGTAGAATCAAGGAAGCAGGACTTGTTTAATTTAAATTTGATGGTGTGCAGAATGGGTCAGAATTATTTAAGACCAAACCAAATAATAGAGAGGCCTGTATAAAACAGGGGATGCTGGAAGTTGTTTGAATAGTTAAGTGTGTAGAGCAGTTGTTATACAGTAGACCTAAATAATGAAGAATTAGCAATTTAATGTAAAAGAGATAAGATCTGCTCTAGTTCTTACTGTTTAGTGATAGTGAAATTCTTTCTTGTTCTTGTTATTGTTAAGAGCATGCTTCATATGATCTTTTAGGTCTATGCTAGCAATATCTTAAAAAAACAAGGCTTAAAAACTTTCTGCCATCATCTTTCAGAAATACATGATTAGAATGCAAAGGAATCAGTATTTATATAGTTCTCTAATTCGAATCGAAGAATAGGATGGCATTTATTAGTCACAGTTTACAACAGCCCACCTATCAATCTAAAAATAGCTGACACTGAATAGCTCTTTGCTAAAAATATTTTATGGATTTAAATTGAGAGGCATTAAATATGATTAAAAGAAATTTTTGCAGTGCAGTACTGCACTGTACTTACTTAGATCTCTTGTTAGAGTGAGGGGTTGATTCCCCCCTAGCCACATTCTCTAAAGGGCTCAATACACAGTTGTCAGGGAGACTGGGTGGGCTTAAAAAGCTGTCTGCATTGTATTCCAAGTCTGTGAACACACTCCTTGGTTGCTCTACATTCTCAAATTGAGAGCCCTCATCATCACTAGAGCAGGATGAAGACTCCACCACCACATTCTGAGCTGGCTGCTCATTCAACTCTTCCTCAAGCTTGGGAGAGATCTTCACTGGTGGCTGGTTCTCCAGCTACAAACAGAGTAAGTTATTGTAAGTATGTTCTCTACTTAAATGTTATGAATAAATTAGGAATGATACAGACCTCATCATCAGAGGAAGTCCTTCTCCGTTTCAAATTCAAGCGTTTCTCACTGGCCTCATAGGAACTGTGAACAAGTGTCACTTACAGTAAGTAGGTAAACAAAGCACCAAGGTCAGAACCTTATTGAATATAGATCAGTCCTGTACATACCCAGTTTCAGCCATTGCAGCTGGGTCAGGAGGCCTGGCACGTTATCCCCAGAGCCTAAAACATAACGCTCGTTTAGTACACCTGTCGGTATATACATTTCGAGCTTAGGAAATAAGTGTAAATGCCTAGAAATTACCGCATGTCATGTTCAGTATTCAAATAGGGTTATGTCACTTGACGACCGTAATTGAGGGCAAATTTCCAATTTTATCATAAAGCACATGTGCTCTGAATCAGTAGCAAGCATTTTAGTAGAACATAGGTCCCAAAATTAGACGTTAACTAAGCTCAAAAACGTCAAACAGAGGGCTGTTTCTCGGCGTGCCCCCTGCTGATTGGCGGGAGAATCATTTTCGAGGCGTTATTTCAGGCGGTAAAAAGCAAATAAATTACGTATTTGCATATTTTATGTTCACTACGGTTCATAATCTATCGATTTAGAAAAAGAAAACTAGAAATTTCAATGATCAGCTGCCGTAAAAAATGCCACGAATCCGTCACAATCGCGCGCGAAAAACCTCCCGTCAGCCATTAGACACGTCGCAAGCTTGGGTTTCTTGGCACATCCACTTATGGAAATTGATAAAAATAGCCCATGAAGATTGCGGTATTCTTGAATAAGAGATACGTAATCGAAATATCACTGTTAGAACCGAAAAAAGCCTTCTAAAACGACCCATTCGATGACATCGTAATTGGCTTGGCTTATCGCCCACCAAAGGTTTCTAACCTAGTTATTGTTGGAAGACTAAGAATACCTATTTAATAAATTATGGCAAACGATGACCCCTAAACTCTAGTTTAAATTCGATATAAAATATCATACCTGATCATTCACAATTTAATCCAAATCAGGTGAAACTTATTTCCCCAAGCACTAGATACGTGGGGTGATCTTTGAACACAAATTTTTGTATTTTAGCGTACTTTTTTCACTGTAAAGTTCTATAGTCGCGAAGTCTAGATAAACTGTCTACACACTAAGGAAATTTCTAATTTTGCACGTCTTTTCCAGGCTTTTCACGGCTCGATAACGCCCGGCTTTCCGCGCGAAAATGTCGCGGCAAAAGCTAGCTACTCCGCGGCATCACAAATGACTAACTTCACATTTGTTTCTTCTGAAAACGGACGTCATTTACGTTGTTCCGATTTACGCAGAAAAATACTTTTAGACGCATTAGTCTTTATTAATATACATGTCTAGCTTTCTTTGCGAAATAATTAATTTTTATTAACGTCGTAAAAACATCAACATTGTCAAGTATTTGGGTTTGTTTTTCAGATTGTTAAGTTATTATTTTTACAATTGTTATTCTTTTGTACAAATTGTTTTTCCTAATTAAATTCAGAAAAGTTTTGTAAGCCTAAGTGGTTCATAACATTGCTTTAGTGATACAATCTATAAAATTATACATGTTTAACATTATTGCCAGTAAATGACATTACGTGAAACGAAACCCAAAGCATAAATCATTGCTTGTTTTCGATTGGTGCAATGGTGAAAATGGTGGTGTGGTAGTGCCAACAACGCCATCTAAATTTTGTAATTAAGTTGGTGGCCCTGAAAAAGCTACTTTCAGGGTGGAATACAGCTGGGCGCCAGCTGATAGAAAATTGTGCGAGAAAACCCAGTCGATGGGTAATGATAACGAAAAAATGTCTTATTTTTAGACAATTAGAATAGAAATTAGACAGTGGAAATCTATTAAATATATCCGTAGAAATGGCTGCACAAAATATTGCTGTAAAATTGTGCGGCGTTCTTCAAGCTCAAGGCGATGAAGGTTGGAAGAAAAGCTAATCAATATTTCTGTATGAAATGTCTTTGTTTCTTATTTCTAAAGTATTTTATTCGTTTTTCAGATGTAACAGCGCGAGAATGGCGCTTGTTAGGGCAGGAACAAGACGGATCTCAGCTGTTGACCTGGGTATCTGATGACGACGGAAAAGAGGTTCTAAACATTGGAGTTTATACCAATAGAACTAAAACCCTGGCCATATTGCACACATTTGATGAAAAGTTGAACATTATACAGGCGTCAGTGAATGTTACACGGAGCTTACTTGTGTATGTTGTGAAAAAGTTGCCAACGGAAGATTCTGAGGTGAAGGAACCTTTATACTGCCCATATTTGATTTGCATGCTTCCGGATAAGAAGAGTGGGCCTGAGGAAGTTGAAGAAGGTTCCACTAAGCAGACAATGGTTCAGTATGTCTATGGAAAGAGTAATAAGTACAGTCCAGGAATCCGAAATGATCGATTCTTGTTATTCAAGCACTTGGAATGTAAGAACTCTTATCAGTTTATTTTTAACACGCTTCTTTAGTGACCACTTTCTTTTATTTTAATTCTAGGGCAGGGGGAACAAGATTTGTTCTGTCATCTTGTATATTATCTCTGAAACATTTCAACTCTTTGAAATAGCAGAGAAAGTTTTTGGTATGATGGCAGCAGTTTTCCAGTTTCCCTAAGGGTGATATTTATATTGCCAACATTCTTTTATTTATTTGAATGTAATTTTAATATTGTTATAGGTATTAAGATTTACCGCTCACCTATGTTTTTGAATGAATGTGACGATGGTACGGAAAAGTGGGGGTTTGATGGCATTTATCCAGAACCTGAGACTATTGTCAAGGTGTTCTCGTGGGCTCAGTGGGACTGCGTTAATCAGGTAAGCAACTTGTTGTATTTATTTTGTTTCTGTTAGATCAGGAGCCAGCTTCATATTATCACACAACACATAGTACATTTTGGTCCATTTTCTTGTTTTTAGGTTTTATACTATATTCACTACCGACAGCCGACGCAAAGCTTCGCAGAAGGCGAGGAAATTAAGTCTCCCTGTGAAATGACGCCTACATTATCTGCATTCCAATTCCACGCTGATCTGCCGTATGAGACTGTTGTAAGTTTATTTTGCTGGGAAGTTGTAAGAATGTAGTTTCATAATAAGTAAACTACTTAACCATTGGATTAGCAATGATTTAGATTTATCTTTTATCCCCAGCTCAATATCCCACTAAGTCTACCCCACGTATCTGGTTCCGGTGAAGGCGCGGCGTGCGGGGCTTACGAAGACGACCCAATTCCGCTGAGAGTGCACGATTGCAGCTTGGATCTGCAGATCGTGTGTGATCAGAGAGGGATATTGTGCATCTGCCATCATTATTTGTATAAGGTGAGTGTGCTATATAATTTTTCTATTGGCTAGCTTGATTTATGAGCTGAATGCCAATGCTGATCGTTATTTATCAGTAACGCTCTGTTAAATGTATAATGTAATATGTGGTCCTTGTATATGTTAAGTTACATGGACTAACAATCATACTAATATTATAAATGCGAAAGATTGGATGTTTGCTTGTTTGTTATTTAATCATGTCGTAACTACTGAACTATGATCGATGCAATTTAATGTATAATATAAATAGTACAAATACATAGGTATATAAAAAAAAGTCGGGTTTGTTCGAACACTTGAGAATGGCTGGACCGATTTTCATGGATTTTGATTTGTTGTATTTGTCTCCGTCCCGAATAGCAGAATAACTATTAAACACATTGGAAATTTGATGAAAAATAAAATAAAGAAAAATATTTTCAACATACATAATGATGGCAGATTTACAATTCTACTGGGGTGACTTACATTGACAACCTGCGTCATGTGCATGTCAAGGCGGTACGAAGTTTGGCAGGCCAATTAGTATATAAATAGATTGAAACATACTCTTTACTGACAAATCATGCGTGCGAAACCTATACACAAGGAGGACAAGCTTTTAGAATCTGACATTCTACTTAATACTGTTACGAGCTGAGGGTTCGGGATAAAATAATGGGAATCGATTTGACCAAAATAACACTTTTATTCAACACTAGAACGATGAATACACGAACTTGGTCACACGTAATCACAACACACTAATTCACACCACTGTTGCACCACTTAGTCACCGAAATGATCGCACGTATAGCTTAATCCAGACTGACTCGGGAGCAACCACTGTTCACGCGAGACCCTTCCCACGTCAGTCCTCCAGGGCCTCGCTGAGACTAACTCACTGAGACTAACTGAGACTCGAGACTGACTGTCCGGTTTTTCTTTTCGAATGGACTAATCTCGCTGTTGGCCTCTGAGGCCGTGACAGCTTAACCGAACTTTTGGCGAGCGCAGATGGCGCTCAGCCCAGTAAGTTTTTTAGGCAACTAGCGCAAGGGCACCACTTAGGTACGAACCTCGGCTTGGGCTGTTGCCGGGATGGGGATAGGAGAGAAACGCCCGGGTACATGTCTGTACCTCGTATAAGCGGCGACTGAAGGGACTCGTCGACCTCGCCGGCGAGGTCGGTGTTTCTGTGAAGTGTTTGCTCTGTCTGATGTAGATGACTCACCTTCCGCATTAGCAGAGGTGATTTCGTCATCCGGGTCTCCGAGAACGTGTCTCGGACGACGGAGGATTTGGGAGGATTTAAGACTGACTGTCCGGCCATCTCTCCGGCCTATTTATATCGTACACATTTCGATTGTTCGAGAAGGATCTCGATCGTTCCAGGAAAAGGGTCGGTCCCTCGACACAATGGCCACTCCATTGTGCGCAACCGCAGACAATAACAACAATAACGCAGCAAGACAAAAGCGTTCGAGAAGTTACGATTATTACTCATTGTTTAACAGCCTCGGCGTAACAATACTAAATAATAATGAACATATACAGTCTTAGTTCTAAACTGGGATTCTCTAATTTATTTTTATACTACATGGACATGGGACAATCTTATGGCCCACTTGATGTTAAGTGGTAACCATTGCCTGTAACAGAGAATTGCCACGTAGGTCACGCAAGTTAGCAATGTGCCCTACGATGCACTCAACTTGATACATAAGTCAGTACCTATGTATCAAAAACTAACAACACCCAGACCTAAGCTCCTATGCATGACCATTGACCAGCAACTTCATAGGTATTGTAACTTGTAATTTATATTCAGCCTCTCGACGATTCCACCACATCTCTGATATTGGAAGATAGCGTGGACCTCAAAGAGTCCGGCGTGAACTTTGCGTATTCTATAACACTGCTTCAACATGGGTGCGTGGTCCACACGGTTGTACCAGACCTACCCTGGTCGCTCGCCAAGTCACTGAGACCGTCTTACATTCTGTATGCTGGTGAGTTAACATTTTTGATTTTCTTATGTCCCGTTGTAGTCCCTATCCACTAACATAGCTCGTATCGTCATAACTACAAGAACACTTTATTAGAAAACTAGCATCACTTTTGGAGAAATTTGCATCTGCAGTGGAAAAAAATGTGAAATGGTAATTTTACTCGCAGACTGAAATAACTTCTATTGTTTTGAAAATCTATAAATTAGAAAGAATTGCTAAGGATTCACTGTAGACTTAAGTTAATTAGGTATTCGCCAAAAATGAGGCGACCAAAACACGATAAATGACAAAAGGGCGCACTTCAAGTAGCTAACGTGATTGTATTTAATTATACACCGTGCTTCGTCTAAGTGTGTTTGTTAGATGTCTCTATCTATCTAATATCATCAATAACAATAGCGATCTATTGATGATTCAATAATAACCTCTTAAAGACCTCAAAAACACGATGTCTTATAAAAAAACTGCAAAAACACTAGCCACCAAAATTGTGAGGTTATCACACTATAATATTATAAATGCGAAAGTTTGGATGTTTGTTTGTTTGTTACTGAATAACGCCGTAACGGCTGAACTGATTTCGATGAAATTTGGTATATAAGTAGATTATAACCTGGATCACCACATAGGCTACCACTTATTCCATAAATCAGTTCCCATGGGATAAAAATAGGGTGTCAAGTCAAGTTGCAACAGCGAGTTTAGCTTTAATTATAGGTTACCTACACATTTAGTAGTGTAACGCGTACGAAGTCGCGGGCAACAGCTAGTTATTATATAACAAAGTTTTAAAAATTCTGAAATATTTTCTTGAACGGTCACGTAAACCCTTATCCTTTCCAATACCTACATATTTTTCAGACAACCATCTCCTGGTAAAAATACCGATGCTTTACACTCACCTCATCGATATAAGTCTCTACCACGAGCCTTGCTGCCACATCGTCATTCCCATGGAGGAATGCGAGAGTGGTCCTACACTCGCGCCTATTCTCGGCTGGGGGGCGCACGGGATGGTCGACCTCAAGACTCTAGACGTGGTGGCATTGACAGTAGCTGAGAAGGATATAGCAGCAACTTTTAAGAGCAATACGGCGATTGAGAATAAGCTGGCGATTATTCATTATTTGATACAGCATGAGGGGAATATGGATTTGGCAGAAGAGGTGAGTTCCGATATTTTTTTTATTTAACCAAACCAATGTTTAATTATTTATATGACTAAAATACATAAACAGTTGAATCATCTAAAGACGATCAAACGGTCTATAGATAGCTCAATTGCTCCAGATCATTAAAAGGCGGAAGTGTCCCCAAGACTTATTTAATTTTGACTAACTTTGGTAAAATCCACAAAGTTTAGTGTCTGTCTGTTCGTCCGTAAATACACCCGTTTTTCTCTTGTTCTTTTTTGTGTAGTAATTATTGAGGTCTTGCCGTTACTTTAGCAGAAAAAGCGAAAACACTTCACGTTACGTGTCGTTTTATTAATTTTAGCCATTGAAGTCTAATTTGAAGGTGACCACAGTTATGTGTCGTTGGTCTAACAGTTTTATTTATTGCAGCTAATATCCTGGATGTGTCTGAACCAACGCTGCGGTCTCGGGGGCTTCCAGCGCGTATTACAGGAGTATTTAGTGAGCGCTACATTCGCGCTCACTCGCCGCTCACTGCCTGCGTCCGCACTGCCTCTCATGAAGATGCTGCCTTTTACTCAGCACTTGAAGTTCGCTGATGTCAAGGTGAAAAATTAGGCTTGAAAGTCATTATCATCATCATCATATCGTCCACTGCTGAACATAAGTCATTTATTCTTTGCTGATAATTGTTGTTGTGTCACAAAATAAGGTCTTTAGATTCCATTGATTTCCAGACCGACCAATCTTGTGCGGCCTGCACCCAACAGCTCCTAATAACCTTTATCACGTCGACTTTTCATCTAACGGGTGTCCACGTGGTCTCCACTCGAGAACCTTTATGCCACAACGTCCGTCCGTGTTATGTGCCCCGCCCAGCAGCTCCCTGTTAGCAGTTCAACACAGTTGAACTTTAGCGGTGGGCTCAGCCTTTTAAATTGAATCACCAGTCGAGTGGTGAATCCAGTCAGCCTACACTCCATCTTTGACATTCTCGCTTGCAGATGTTAAAGATGGATGGCCCTCTTGGTATACCATCAATAATGGGCTTACCACCCATTATTGATTTTGGAAATTAATAAACATTATGATCAATTTTGCATGTAGTCCTATCTAGTGCCTTTTTTAACAGATCTTAGGTGTTTGTAAATGATATCATACCTATGAACTTGTAGGTCCGAGACATGTGCGTATCAGTATCTCAAGATACGCTGTGGAACAGCTCGTGCGTGGTCCTAGCGCCCAGACAGCGCGTGTGTCAGTTCGCGGAGGACGTGTGGACGCGTCTGTGGGCCGCGCTCAACCAGCAGCCTGCGACCCGCCTGCAGCCGAGACAAGTCCTCGACAAGCTGCGAGTCAGCCTGCATTGCTACCAGGTGCACAAGCTTTATTACTAAATTCAAAAGTGTAAGGTCTGGCTATGACGGTAAAAGCCTTCTCCTAGTGTTTATATTCTTATCTGTCTCCGGTTTCATGTGTGACGTCGTCACACTCTCGCTTATGGTGGAACAATTCGTGTAGGTATGTGACGGGCCACTTAAAAACTAATGATCAGCATAGCACAACACCTTCGGGGCGACTCTATTTAATAATGTTAGCGAGTAAACAACTCTGATGTTTCTTCTTGATCTATCCATGACTCGGTCTATTTGTACTTGAACCCACGGATGCTCAAAGGTGTTTATCTACGATAGTGGTCGCCTGGCCGTCTGGGGTTGATCTTCAGCAACTACTACAAAAATATTATTTGTACTAAAAACGGGATATTTACCATGATTTGAGTATCCCGATATTTCGACGCAGTTGCATGCGCCATGAATGATAGAACGCGACACCGTGGAAGGCCTAAGAAGCGGTGGCACGATGATTTGGACGCTTTTTATAGGAACTGGTGGGATTTGGTACAAAATCGAGATAAGGGGGAGGCCTTTTTTAAATCCTCCGTCGTCCGAGACACGTTCTCGGAGACCCGGATGACGAAATCACCTCCGCTAATGCGGAAGGTGAGTCATCTACATCAGACAGAGCAAACACTTCACAGAAACACCGATCTCGCCGGCGAGGTCGACGAATCCCTTCAGTCGCCGCCTATACGAGGTACAAACATGTACCCGGGCGTTTCTCTCCTATCCCCATCCCGGCAACAGCCCAAGCCGAGGTTCGTACCTAAGTGGTGCCCTTGCGCTAGTTGCCTAAAAAACTTACTGGGCTGAGCGCCATCTGCGCTCGCCAAAAGTTCGGTTAAGCTGTCACGGCCTCAGAGGCCAACAGCGAGTTTAGTCCATTCGAAAAAAATTAAAAATAAATAAAAAAGCCTTTGCCCAGCAGTGGGACAGCATAGGCTAGATAAAAGAAAATACCAGCGTTTCGGCTCTGTTACAACAGCCGTGGTCACGGGTGGACTGGAGTACTTGGAGCTTCCATCGAGAAGTGATGGCAGCTGCAGCAACTACCCTCACTTGGTTTTCATAATTAGAAATGTCCTCGTTCATATTATGACACATTATACTAATTATGTACAGTGATAGCAAAAGATAGTTTCAAAAGTTACAAAAATGTTGTATGTACTTAACTGGGATACCGAATATTGCCTTTCAGCCCGAAGCCCTATCACGCTCCAGTACTCCGCTATCCCCCATGGCGTCCGGTCCTCCCCTTGGCGTGGCACAACGCCGCTCCTCCATCGGTAACAACCAGGATCTACTGCCGTTCTTCGAGCTGGACATATGTACTGCTAGTAAGCAGGAGCATATTATTGCTGCGGTATGTAGATTGATTTATCATAACACTGTTATATATTTTTCAACACACTTGCTCGTAAAGTGAGCCTTATTACATCGTTCTTAGGGCCATAAACCAAACTATAACACACGTGCATAATAATAATTCGCACTAGTGCATTATCTAGTGCACTAGTGACTTATCCCTGCAAAGTTAAGTTAGTACCTAACTGTAAATTATATGCGAGTAAACAGAGCATTTTCAATTTAACCGGGTAATACAATTTTGTAACAACAAAGAGGTTTTATGCCGCTGAAAATCCATTTAAATTTTTGGAATAAATAAGTGTAACCCTAACTAGGACGAAAAAATATTATTATCAAATTATTTATAATTCACAATAATTTGTTATAAAATATTTGCATTTTATCACTAAAACGATAATTTTGAAGTAGGCTGTATATGTAATCAATAACCTTACATTTGGCGCGTGCAACAATATCGTTCTGAAAATTGTACATTCATCAATTGTTTTAATAATGTTATGCTTAACGATTTATGCAGTACATGTTTGTTTTTTCCTCGCAAGTGTGTTGAAAAAGTGCGTATGAAACTCGTGAGCAACTTGCTCACTAGACACTGATTTACGCCCACGCCTACGGCTCGGGCTGCAACCCACAGCCTCGTGTATAATGAGCAACTTAGCTCACTTGTATCATAATACTGAGGTCGACTACCATAAATACCTGTCAGTGAATAGATACGATTGCTGCTATACTTTTATATAATTATTGTAAAAATTGCAAGCAGTAAGTTGCTGCAATTGCGATTAAGTTCGTTTTTATTGCATTATTAACTTAGAGTAGTGTTACGGGTCGATCGAATTATGAAACTAATTAGACAGATATCTATTTCCATCTGATCGGTTATCGTCTCTAGAAAACCGTTCACCAGTGGTCATAAGATCTCTCCCAAAGAATGCCAATATCTGATTAATTGTAATTTCTTATTAGTATTGTATCGTTACTGGGTTTACCAGAACCTACGCGAGGTGAGCGTCCACCTGATGCGAGAGTTGTCGGAGAAGGGCGGTGGTGCGGGGTCGCGGGGGGTGGAGAGCGGGGTTCACGCGGTGGGCACGCGCTGGGCGGCGGCGCAGCTAGACGCGTCGCGCGCGCTGTGCCGCGCCGTCACCAGGCCGCTCGCTGCCACGCCCAGCCATAACCAGCATAGAGGATTCACCTTCATGTATGAACCTCTAGAGTCATGTGTGTTTTTGGTTTTGTGTTTGTACTGCTTTAGGCTTTTTCGTTTTGTTTTCATCATGTTTTTTTATTGAGAATATTCTAGTGCTTGACCACTACTCAACTGAAGGTGTGACCAAAGATGAAGCACGGTTGACTGATGGTTTGTGAATTATGGTAAGTTTCACGGAGTGTCAAGTCAAGTGCAAAGTATATAGTTCTTCATGAAGAGCATTTAATTGCCGCTAGAATCATTGTTTTTGTGCATTCATTATGGGTTTGTGTTGCTGTAGAAACTAGGCTTTTTCGTTAAGTTTTTCTGTTGCAAATGGCTGGTTTGTGAATTATGAATAGTTTCTTGGGATGGATGTTCATCTAGTCACTTGATACGAGTGATTTCAAGCAGTTTTGGTGAAGAACGGCTCTCGGTGCCAGGCCTTGAAGAGCCTGCTGCTGCTCCCAGCCGTAGAAAATTCACATTAATGTACTTATGAGCGTCCAAGCAGCCGCTGTTGTCATGTTTTATTTTATAGGTTTTTATCATTATTATAAATACGGCATTTATCACGTACCGTTTTATCTATGTTACGACCGACAGTGCAAGTCTAGACGCAGTGTGGAGCGGATTGCACTCACCCTGATGAAGGTTCACGAATTGAACCAAAACATTGTCCGTCGTAACACCGATAAAACGGTACGTGATAAATCTCGTACTTATAATGATGATTAAAATATATTACGAAAGTTTTTAGGTTTGTGCTTGTTTGATTCATTTGGTGTTTGTTTTGCTTAAGTTTGGATTTTCGGTACAAATTTTTTTAAGTATCACTTGTTTTTATGTTTATTTGGGTTTCAAGGGTCATCACAAAGTTTCCATTCCGATTTGAGTTTTTGTTTTGTGCTTATTTTATTAACCAGTAGGAAACCCTACCCTACTGCATCATCATACCAAAAACTTGAATTGGCTGGACCTTGATTAGGTAAAGTTGTATAACAGTGCACTCCCGGTCTATTAGGATTTATTAGAAAGAAAGAAGAAAGATAATACATTTATTTGCATCACAAAAGAAGAAGAAAATGTAACCATAAAAATTAAACTAAACTTATTTACACTAAATCTGAAATTAAAGTAACAAGCCACATTTAACACAATATGATACAGTGTGATGGCGAAAGGGCCTTTAGCTCAGCATATGCTACTGCATGTGCCCATGCTGGAGCGCTGGCCTTCTGCTGAGGCCAGTGTTGACTTATTAGGGGCGTATTTCATTTTCTTTTGTGTTGGATGTAGGCGTAATTCCTATGTTTTTTGTTTTTACTGCTTTTGTGTGTGTGCAATTTATCGTAGGTTTTGTGAATTTCTTATTCATTCCATTTAACTCGTTTTGTAGTTATGACATTACTATCAAGACTATCTCTATTATAACTTCATTTGTAGTGTGTGGTTTCCTCCTTGGTTATCGTGCGTGTATTTATTTACCTACGGTCAGATAAAAAGGTGAGTGACCAAACTCGAACAAACAAATACAGAATTGGCAATTTCGATTTTACCTAAGTTGTTGCCTTCGATCGTCCGCGTAGTTTGTCAATAAAAACATAACTCCTTCTGCACAGTCGGTTAAAATGTAGCCTATGTGCCAATCCCGGTCATAATCTATCTTTATACCAAATTTATTCGAAATCGGTCCATCCGTTTAGTCGTGAAAGCGTAACAAACAGAGAGACAGAGTTACTTTCGTGTGTATCATATTTGTAACCCATATTAGTATATTAGTAAACTCACTAAAAGCTTATTCGTGCACTACCTACAAAATATATTTTCCACATTACGCAAAGGTTAACTGGAAGAGTATGCTTGCGAGCATTAAGTTCGCCGTATACATACATACAATTCATTATATGTAGGTATATACAACTTTTAATCAATCAATCAACTTTACCTGTATAATATTAGTAAGTAGGTATAAATAACATTTATATTTTTTCCCACAGCGATGAAATGGATCCGACCCACGCGTACATCCTTCTGAAAGCGCTGGAGCAGTACTACCTCGCGTGCGACGGCATCGCGTACCCGCTGCCGCAAGGGTTCAGCTCCTTCTTCACGTACCTCGGGTACCGCGCGCTGCCCTTCCGGGCCTTCGTGCAGTACGTGCATAGGAACGTGTTTGAGCTGCAGATTGATGTTATGAAGGCGATTATTTCTTGTGAGTATCAAAACTGTATTTATTTTGTTTATTTGTACTTCTTCTTTCGTGTCACTGGTAAGCTAAACTATTTTAGAGCAGTACTTTGCCACTTCAATATTGTTGGGCGTGGTTTTGAGGTTATCCCCTGTGCAAGTGGTAGGGCACAAGGGACAGGAGAGCAGATGAGACGTGGACTAAATAGAAGCTCCTCATTCGCATTCAGTCCGGGAGGAGTCTCTTATACCCAAAGCTGGGCAAAATACATGCTTTCCGTTAATAAAAATAAAAATTATAAAATACTATCTCCCACGTATTTAAATTACGAAACACAAAATATTTTTAGACGTGTATTTGAAATATAAAATACACTGTTTTAACTATTTTTATTTAAAATACAATCACAAAATCAGGTGTTAGGTACCAACTTGACAATTTGACGTACCTACAGTACAGGTGCAAACTTTAAAAATTGACATATTTAGTGGTCACCATTTTGCTTAAAATAGTTACGAAAACTATCGAGCTCTATTTTCCACCATTAATAAAATCGCTAAATGTATTTATGTTCAGATGTACATATTTTGAAGCCACAAAGATTGAGATTTGGATCGTGAGTTATGGAGGAACATGGGAGACCTTTGCCTAGCAGCTGACATAGCCAAAAACGATTACAGAAAACAAGCTCCCTATTAAAAAAAAAAAGTGGCACTCCGAGAGTGCCGACAGAAGTGAAAAATTTAGCACTCAATGTTTGGGTATTCAAAATTTAAAAGCAGACTACACTACATATACTTATATACAGAGGTGTCGGTAACGGTAACAGTGTCGCGAGTTCAATGGTTTTTTCCCATCTCAAAAAATACCCAACGCTCCTAAAGAAGTTTTCACTTCATAAAATTGCGTCCGAATCGGTCCATCTGTTTCGGAACTAAGTCCGATGCCACAGACAGGCAGACAGACATAGGCGTTAAACTAATAACGCCTTTCTTTTTGCGTTGGGGGTTAAAAATGACTGACGTCTTGTTTTTGTACACTACGGATTTTCAATTTGCGCTAGAAAAATAGTATAGAACACTAAAATGTAGGTGGGCACTAATGGGTACGTCATTGTTAAATCAATTTACTAATTATTGGTGCGGACTCCACGCAGTCCATTCCATCCAAAGGTTGTCTGATAGAAATCGCTATTTATCGATAACACCGCCAATTGCATCACAAAGATTTACGTTGTTCTTTTTAATTGGGTGTATGGTATGCAATAAAGAATTATTTAATCTATGTCGATTTAGATTAGATACAAATTCTTAAATTAAAACTAGATGGTATAACTTTTTAAATATATACAGAAGTTTACACTTACTCGTATGAAGCAAAATACGTTTTTGCTCCTCTAAGGACTTTCTAACTTGCGCGAATATTTTTTGGTAATATCTATCTAAATACCTACTATATAAAAAGTGTAACCAGACAAATGCTTAATTATTATTTAAAACCCCTATTGGATTTTTTTTTATTTTGCTCCTTAGGGGGAAAACCCGATTTGTGCAAAAAAAATTATACGCGGCAAAGTAGGTGGTCAGGTTTAATTTACACTGCAACTTGCTTATTCTAAAAGGCACTGAAAAGGTCTGATATTTTATAAATACAAAATGCTGAGGTCCTTTGTTCTGCGCTTTTCAGTATATTTTCAACTAGCTTTCGCCAGCGGTTTCGCGCGCGTTGTTTGTCCATAAAAAGTAGCCTATGTTTGAATCCAGGTCATCTATCAACACACCAAATTTCATCGAAATCAGTTCAGCCGTTACGACGTGATTGAGTAACAAAAAACTAAACAAACATCCAAACTTTCAGATTTGTAATAGGTATTAGTGTGATAAGGCAGGTCCATTTATATGTGAGGACAAGGGTTATTAGCAGTGTGCTATTTTCAGGCAAAGACGACGACAGCAAAACCTCCGTAAACAACAAGCTGCGTCTCATCCAGTTGGTGGGAGAGGGACGAGGGCGGCGCGCGCTCGCGGCGTGGGGCCACCGCGCCGCGCTCGTGCTGCGCGCGCGCGACCACGCCGCCACGCTGCTCAGCGGCGCCGCGGGACACGCGCACCCGCAGCCGGCGAGGCACCGCCCGGTAGCTGATACAGGTACTGTACAATCCATTTTAACTTACTGCGTACTATAACATCAGGGGGGACTTATGCTTGTTCTATCATCAGGTGGTATAAAAAAAATACCTGCTTATGTGATGATCTGGCGCGTTAGTTTAGTACAATTTTGTTCCAAAACAAGATCAACTGCAATATAACTTGTTGGTCCAACAGGAATAGATTTCCTTGTGGTCAAACTATTTGAATTGGGAAAACCTAATGACCTACAGGCCGCTGAATGACAGTACATTTTTTTTAACAAAGCAAGCTACTATGTTATCTAACATTACCCAGTCAGTGTTTGACGTTTCTATCCCAGCAGTTTGCCCAGTAAGTTAAACCTGTTGGACAAATCAGTTATACTAAAAAGTTTGATCACGAGGAACAACCCGAATAATTAACTTACAGTGCTAGGGACCAATTCACGTAATACAATTTTAAAAACAACGAAAGTTGACCGACAATTGATTGGATTATTAGTTGAGTATATTTTAGCATTCTGCTCCATGAATATTACAATATTAGCTTGATTTAAATAAAATCTATACGCCAATGACAGCAACCTCGGTGAAATAAGGTGCTAGCATTGGCTATCTATTATATATCTGTTGTTTTACGTAAAATTTCGTGCTAGGCCTTCTAGCCCACGCGGGCACGTAGCAAAAATAAATTTTGCTCCCGCTACGCTACGATTGACTAAATTGCATTTTTCTGATATGCACGCGCGCCGTACAATTGTAGATAACTCCGGAAAGACCATGCGCCGGCAAGGGTTCGTTGACTGGGGAACTTAACAGCAATTTAATATTTTTCGCTATGTTACAATTTTATTGGAACTCGCTTGCAAGTATTTTATTAATCGGTCAGGCACCACAACCTTACAATATGTTGGCGTGATCCCTGACGGGTAAAAAATAAATACATATAGTACCTACTGTTAATTGTTTCGTCAAACTATGGTTGTATTTAGATGAAATGCATTTTTTGCGGTATATATGTAACTTTATTTGTCTGCCTTTTTACAATGAGGTGTTTCTATTGACACGTTTTTATAATAATTGCTAACAGATGTCGCGGCAACACCTACATTCCTTGTACCTGTTTATTAAGGATCTCTGGACTTGTGCTGTCTGATAATTCGTGCACATTGTAACATGACCTATAGGACATCATTTTGTATAGTGCTTAATTCAACTTTACTTTTCTATGTTTACAGGTATAGCGGCCCTCCCGTCCGGCGAACGTCTGTCTCCACTGGACACTTTTCTGGATCTCCTCACTGCCAAGGCCAGTCTCAATGAACTAGACTTCAATCTCATCATTGAAGCTACTTTAGCATCCGTGCAGCAAGATGGAGCTGCATAAAGCCAAACATTATGTTTAAAACTTCATTGTATAAACAAAACTAGAAAAGGCAGTTGGGAAAACATTGTCTACCTACCCCTGGCAGAATAAAACTGCACCAACTCACACCTAACTTAGAGCTATCTTACATCTTCAAATAAAGAAACCTGTGTTTTTGACTTATTATGGATGACTGGTTCGAAATGCTATTTAGCTTTAAGTCCTCTCTTTGTATCTAAATGAATAAGAAACCGCATTAAAATCTCTTCATCCATTTGGGAGCTATGATGAAAAGGACAAACATTTTTTCTGTCAGGGTTAAACCACCAGCTAAATACCTAAAATATCTCAGGAAGAAAGCAACAAGCCTAAATAGTACCGATATTAAGTAGGTAAGTACCTATTCCTTGGTATTCGTAATTTTGCATATTATATAACTTGTTTTTCACTTTTTAGAGTAGTAATTTAAATTGTTTTTGATATTCAATACATATTATTATAATCAATGATAACTAGACATTCCATTTCGAATATTTACGTTTAGGATTAGTTGATGTATTTGCGTGTAGCCAAAAAAGCACAAAATTATTGCAGAAATCGGGTCTAACATTCCGATAAATGCATTCCTAGTGATTCTAGTGCAATATTAATGTCTAAGATTTAAGTTTAAATTAAAACATTTTGATATTGTGACCATTTGTTTTATTTGTACCATTTTATGGGAATTCTCCTCAATATACTAGTCAGTTAATCGGTCAGGCACCACAACCATACAAAAACGTATTTGCGTGATCCTAGACAGGTAAAATAAAACTTGAAAGCGCTTATAGTGCAGATTGCAGTATTTAAAATTGTACTACTAGCTAGTTCCATGCTTCAGAAGGCATCATTCTAAGGAAAGAAGAAGTAAGATTTGCACTGACATCCTTAATAAGGGTGTTTGGCCTCTTTCTAACCTAACTCCTTAAAGAAACAGAAGGATTTTGGGTTGATGGCAGCAGTTTTCCAGGATCCCTGAGGGTGTTGTGTTAGCCATGTCAGAGGCCTTTCAAGCGACCTAAAGATACCAGAGTAGGCCACTAGTTTTAGTATTACTTTAGCTATTAGTTGTAAAATGGGTTATATGTCACCCAATGAGCTCTTTGTTGATCCTTATCATTAGAATGTGATGTAAACAATGACTTATAAACTTCACTAGATTGTGGATCCATTGCCACACTGTAATCTTTCTTAGTTTTCTTATAAGAAGGATCTTGCTGTAACTCTGTTGAGGAAAAGGCTCGCTTCGATGATCCAAAATGACCTCTAGCAATTTTGTTAGGGTTGTACTTAGGTAATGATAGTGGAATTGTGTCAACAATTTCTTTCTTTGTTACATTACTTGAGCTTGATCCTGCTTCTGGTTCTACTTTGATTTCCTTCTGATCTTTAATTTCTTCGGGTATTTCGTTTGAGGGTGTGGCAGGTTCAATTTTCACTTCAACTTTCTCAGCTTTGGATTTAGATTTCTTGCTGCTCTTTCTGCTGGCTACTCTTAATGCTATCTTTTCTCTGAGTAGTTCAATGTCTTCATCTGTTCCATTGAGGACCACTGTGTCATTGCTTGTGAATGGTACCTGGCACTGTAAGAGAAAACTATAATTACATACTGGAAATGGTGTTTTGTACTTTTAGGTTGTTTAGTATGGACATGGGCTTTCTGCCATATCCATATTACTAATTAATGAAAAATCAATCTTAAGCTTCCGCTTAAAATCATTATTTTGGTATCCAAAGTTACTAATAATGTGACTACCTTAAACTAAATAATTTGAATCTGAATAAGAGAAGAATTTTTTCCCTCTCAGCACCATGGTGGTTCTTTCTTACCATGTGACAAAGGTTCTGCTTCACCTCTTTCAATGCCCTCTCAGCGAGCACACAACCACAGCTCCAGAGGAAGACGAATCGGAACTTGCCAGCCATCTCAATCCCACTGATGGGGCAGATGTAGGGGGCATTGCCTTCGCCTACAGCGCCATCGGTGTGCTCAGTAGGTACATAGGCAGGGTTCTTAACAAGTGTCAAATCTTTAATATCCTGGAATATATGGTAATTTTTAAAAAAACGCCAACATAGTGTATGAGATAACTTTTGACAAGGAATAATAATGTAAAACAGGATAAATGTGAACATGAAAAGTTATAGTTAGAATAGATCATCAGGCCATGAAGATGTTTTGATAAGTTAAGAGTACATAGGTGATTAATAGCAGGATATAATTAATGCTAACCTTTAAGTTCTTGATGTGACTGACAGACTCTGGCTTGCTGTCCTTATCAATCAGAGCCTCAAGGACTGAGCTCTTGCTGTACAGCCTCCCGAGTCCACAAGCCACCACGGGCTCCTGCAGCGGCTGCTGGGACAGTGCACAGTTGCGCCACTTGAACGAACGCTCTGCATCTTTGTCTTTCTAAAATAAATATAGAAACAATCAATAAAACACTGATGTAGTCGTTGTGTAATGTAACACGAAAATCAGGTGCTGGCAATGCCAGCACTGGCATACCTGTTCTGGCTTCTTTTTCAAGCGTACGAGCTCGTCCCGGCGTGGAATAGTACCGCCATCACAACCCATTGTACGATATTGATATTTTCAATTGAGTGCTAGCAGAGAATTAACGTAAACTCTTTGGGAGATTATATTTGTTTACGTTTGGCGATGGCTGGCAATTTACGTCATTCACGCGTTCGTCGCCATTGAAACTGAATGAATGAATGACTGAACCTCAGCTGGGCGCTGGCAGACAGACCATTTGCGTTAGCATCCTAGTAGTCTGTGGACAGAACTCACTAACCCAAGTAACCCAGTCTTCTATTATCGTAGACTTAGAATAATTATTCTCCGTCTGCGTCTAGTATGTACCTAGTCATATAGTATTTCCGAATGAACCATGAAAAATGTGTAGAAAGAACGAGTAGGTAGGTAGCGCCTGCTGCATAAAGTTTGAGTTCAGAACTTTGAATTGAAACGTCAAAGTCACTAGTCAAGTCAAAGCATGACAGTCTGTCATGTTAGGTTGTTTATTTTTTTGAGGTTACTTATATCTTTTCTTTGGACGATTTTGGAAAATACTAATTATTCCTATGATAGCCTAGTTTTATCTGCTCAGGTTATTTAAAATGCCAGAAAACGATACAGAAAGAGTGCCAGAGAATGGCAGGGATTGCGAAGATAATACGGACAGTTTGGACAATAATTCAGATTCTGGCAAAGTGGTCAAGAAAAAGACGAGAAAACGCGGAATTGTCTTCCTATCCACTATTCCTCCTTACATGAATGTCGCAAAAATAAGAGAGGTATTCAGCAAGTATGGTGAAATCGGCAGAATTTATCTACAATCAAGTTCAAGTAGGTCTTCGGGGTTATGTTATTGTTGTGTCCTTGACTACTCATTTATACGTGCAGTGTACATTATTTAACAAATATTCCAGAACCCGGGGAGAAACGGAAGCGTGTTCCAAACCAATTCACTGAAGGTTGGGTGGAATTCCAGAAGAAGGCAGTAGCTAAGCAGGTAGCTGCATTAATAAACAATACAAAAATCGGCACTAGAAAAAGGTCCCGATACTACGATATGATATGGAACATCAAGTACATTCCTAGATTCAAGTGGGTACATCTTAGCGAGCGTTTGGCATATGAGAAGGCTGCTATGAAGCAGAGGCTCCGGGCTGAGATATCACAAGCTAAAAAGGAGGCCCATTACTTGCAGACCAATGTGGAGAAGAGCAAAAAAATTAAAAAGAATAAAGCTGCTGAGACATCAGCTTAGGATAACATAATATTTTGTTGAATATAAGAGTAAAAGATATTTGATTTTCAATTTACAAATGTACACATTTGAATAGGTAGTATTTACTTTTGTAAGATTTCATAAAAAAAATAAACAACATTTTGCAAATAGTAAAGTATGTATTTCCATTACAAATGCTATTATAAAAATCTCTATTTTCAAATTTTACATAATGTAGGTCATTTTAGTTTAATTGTTATTGAAGGTAGCTTGTCCACTGATGATCAGTTCCACCTGCATTCTCTCTTTTGGATTCAATGGATCTGGTGTTAGTTTCTGTATGTATCTCCGTGGTGGTATGACATGGGACAGGATTCCTTGTGAGAACTCTCTGTGGACCCTGACTCCATCCAGGGCATTAGGCTGGAGCTTCTCAAAGCTGTGTAGTTCTCTCATAAATTGCTTGCGTTGTGCTATCTTTGCCCAGTGGTAGCGATGACGACAAACAACACGACTGAAAGTATGAATTAATGAGTTCAAATGTGTTTGTTGTTGTTTTAAGCCAAAGAATAATTTCTGCATAGTACCTATATGAGTTGAAAATGATAAGTTACTTACTAGGCTAGCCCCAATTTGGAGTAGGAGGGGTGTATACTGACATCCGATCTGGATAACTCTGGGAACCCAGGGTGCAGAGGGATATGTTTTTTTTCCACCACCACTTGGTCTCCCATGGTTTAAAATAACACAAAAAACCTGTATAAGTAAAAGAAAAAAGATTCATGAAGTTACTGTGATTGTTTACTATGGCAACTGTTTTGTCAATACCATAGAGAAATACTAATAGACAGTCAATACCCAGTCTATAAGTATTTCTTTAGCTCAATACCACAGAGCATGAATATCCCAAGTTAACTTGTTCTAAGGCATAGAGAAATACTAAGGGCAATAATCTATCATTAAACTAAGTTTTACATTTAATCTTATTCTCTTCATTATCTGGAAACACCTACTTGACCTCTGAAAATGGTAAAATTCACTTTTATACTCACAGGGGTTCCTGGAGTTTTTACAGATTTAAACAGGCTGCACACCATAATCACTCACATAAATAGTAGAGTGTGAGGATAGTAAATAGGAGAATCCTATGGGACCAAAATAATGTATTGAGGGTGAGAGTGATAGTTTGAATCCAGAGCAGAGCGAAGGATTCTAGAGTTAAAAAAACGAATCAGAAGTTACCGCGTATTTTTTTTTTATTTGATTTAACAATGCCGCGTCAGCAGACGCGCTTATTTTATTATCGGCCAGCACTTTATCGAAGCGAATTGCGTTCATACTTTTCACTAATTAAATAGTGTTCCAAATTCAAGTCATTTCGTCACTGTAGTTAAGTGCGCCGGAATGACCTATTTTGCGCGCATTTATCGAGGAACCCTGCGCCTCTTTTCAAATAGATAAGATGAAAAAATATTTACTTCATATTAGACTTAGCCAGCATACTTTTCAAATGTGGTGCTACAGTAAATTTATGTTTGGTATGCATGTTTTGACACAAAATAAAATAAGATTTAAACAAAATTATATTAATAACATTTATTAGTACAGCAATAATGTTTATTTAAATCTACTTCACAGAACTTTGCAGCATTATTTCCCAATGTAATAATTTATGATATTGCTGGTATGGTTGAATTATTATGTACAGTCAGTTACTAGCTCAGGAGGATGTAACAGCGGCAATCCTACTCTTGCACACACAGTCATTGAATTGATTCACTAGCACTGAACACAAGAGGGATTTGTTGGGGTTTGAACCGTAGCACTCCAGGACCTGAAATCAAATATTATATTTGTAAACTGTACCTCTATTATATAATTAGCAAACATAAAAATGTTTGTTAATTTTATTTTAATTAAATCTGTTAGTATTATTATTTTAGGTTTATAGTATGTAGGTATAATTCAAATTCAAATATTTTTATTCATTAAAATCACAAGGATCACTTTGAAACGTCAATTTTACTGCCTGTTCCTTCGTGACCAAGCCAGGAAAGAAAGGCAAGAAACAAGGCTGGTTGTTTTTTTTAATGATCCTTTTACAATACATAATACAGAACATAAATTACGTCTAAATTGTAACATTTTGAACGAGTTGGAGCAATTTCAATCCCAAGCTTCTCTATCATCTAAATAATCCGATATTTTATAGTAGGCTCTTTTATAAAGATTTTGTTTAATTACGTTTTTAAATTTGTTAATTGTCAATTTTTGTACATCCCTTGGGAGTTTGTTATAAAAGCGCACACCTTGCCCTTTAAACGATTTACTAACTTTATGGAGTCTACAAGTGGCAACAGCGAGTATGTTTTTAGTATTAGATAGATGCACCGCTGTCATGTGATCAATTATTATCCTGTCCATACAAAGGTTGTCTGGAAGAGATCGCTTTTAGCAATAAGACCGCCCATTGTACTAATACTATTTGTAAAAATTATGTTCTGTATTTTACTTTGGTGTACAATAAAGAGTTATCTTATCTATTGTTGTGATCAATACATGCAAAATATTTGTCTTGCAGAAATTACACTAGCACTTTCAGCTACTCAACTGTTTTTCAGTGCTTTTGTTTTGATTATTAAATTGTTTATTATGTTAATCTTAAATAATTTACATTGTCTCATCTAAACTATCTTAAAAATTTATGTAAAATATCATAATTTAAAATTTTTATTGAAACAATGACTCAGCCATATTGTATGCTATTCCATATCATCGGCCTAATTATCAGAATTTGTAAGTCCATTTGGGCAAATTTTACAGTAGCAACAAAAAACTGTTTTTCTCACAAAGTTTGAGAGAATATATTTACAATATAAATATATTGAGTCATAAAAATCTCTCAAATTATGTGAAAAAATCAGTTTTTTATTGCTCCTGTAACATTTGCCCAAATGGACTTACGAATTCTGATAATTAGGCCGACAATATTATTGTTATGTATGGTTTATGTCATTTTCTTCATCACCTTTCGAGTAAGGTGTGTGACCAGCTTTGGTTCCTAAATGGCGGTTGTGGTGGCAAAAAAATAGTTTATGTTATAGGCATGTGAAACTTCTTAGACATAGATCCCAGGAACCAGTTTTCTCACAATGTTTTCCTATGTTGCCTGAGCGCATCAAGCACATTAATAGAAAAGTGTTTTTTTAAACTACTTCACAAGACCAGGATTTAAACTCTCAACCTTATATTTCTGCATTTGTACCTTTGATTTCTCTTCCTGACATGGTGGTAGTTTACTCGCAATTTTGTCCTGCTGTGCTAGATTGAAAAGATCATTGGCCTCCTTCAGTGTCTTTTGGTATTCATTGTGCATTCCACTATTTATCTTTTCATGTGCTCGTTTTAGGCCCTCGATGCGTCGTGTCCAATAGGCCTCCTCCGCTGCGTTCTCTTGCTGTCGTCGTGGATCGTAGAAGGGAGTCGGCGGCGGCGGTGGCGCTTTGTACGTCTGTTGCGGTTGAGGCTGAGCTTGCTGTAGGTAATTGCAATGACTCATAATTAGTATTATGTTTTGATGGATAGACTTTCTCAGGAAAACTTATAATGGACTTAGTAACGTATATGTAGGAGTAAATTTAATTATTTTTATAGTATTGCAAGTTTATATAGTTACAATACATGGAAAACTAACCTACAACACAACAGTAATTTAGGCCAGCTACAGCTGCTGTTGTAATGATGATAGCTATCTGGAAATGAAGCTAAAGGTGGAATGGTTCAGATTTTTAACTTATTACTGATTTAATTTGCCACAACAAGACGTGACATTGATCTAAATTATGTAATGCAGCATCATATTTACTTTTGAAGCCAGCTGAGCAGATATCCTGTCTAGCGCATCTTGGGACACTTGGATAGAATTCTCATTGTCTACAGTTACTTTTCGGGTGCTTTGTGAGCCTCCCATGTTGATAAAAATTGGCTAAATCAAAATTTTTTTGTCGGCAACTCGCGTCAAAAAGACATTTTTTGACAGCATTTGTGATTTTTGTGGAAACTTCAAAAACCATAGACAAGACCAATCTGATTTTTTTTCCTTAACATAACATATCATCAGTGCTAGTGTCGAGAATGGCATTTTGGAAAGGATAATTTTAGTACAGCTACTCCGTAATAGATGGCGCTAACATTATTAAATCAGCGGTCGGTGCGGCTGTCGGGCGGCCGGGCGGTAACAAATTAGCTCTACCATACACATCATATAGGCAGGCACTCACCGGCTATTCAAATATTAAAATTAACCCCCCGTATAGAAAAAACTCCTTATTTTAGCGTAGATTAAAATAAAACCATAATGCAAATTTCAAACTGTTTTAATAACTTACAAGAATATTTTGATTGTAATAAAGAAGAAATGTTAGGATTAGGAAATACCTACCTAGGTACTAAAAACACAAACAATAATTGATAACTAGTTAGGCATAAAAGTAGATAAGTTTAATATTTTAAGTAGATAATTAATAAAATAAGGGTCTTACCACAATAAAAAAATTAAACACTGGCTAGTACCTGTATAAAAAAATCCTATACAAAAACTGGTAAGGATTTTTTTAAACACGCGTTAAACAGCTGTTTAATTTTTTTGTGGTAACAAGGTTTGTAACTAAGTTGTAGCAAGTAGGTTTGTAAGTAACTTGATTAATATTATGTACCTAACTAAGTTATAGTATCTGCAGCCGGGCGAGTCTCATTATTCATATTTATTTGTATCATGTTTGTTTTTACAATAGGTGTTTAGTACAAAATTTTGGTCCGAAACATGAGCCCCGCTGAGGCACTATTACATAATTACTATACACATATTACATAAGTACCTATACTAATATCTCAAGACAAAAGTAAAATTAACAGGTCATTTACCTATAACAATATTATATAGGTACCTTTTTATACCTACTTACAAGTTTACTTGCATAGGTACCTACTCTAGTTCCATTAGAAGACAGTAAATCGCAGATTATCTCAGTAGTGCTCTTACTACTATGATTGGTCGGTATCTGATTCATAAAGTCATAACATCGACAAAAGAATAAACGTAATTGAAACTAATCGATATTTACCTACATATCGACTTACCTCCGTGGCGCAATGGGTGAATAGCTGGCTGAGACGCAGGAGGTAGCGGGTTCGATTCCCGCCGCGGAACAAATGTTTGCATGTTCTACAAATATTTGTTCCGGGTCTGGATGTTTTTCTATATAATAAGCATGTATTTACAAACAAAAAAGTATAAAAGTATCAGTTATCTGGGTCCCATAGTACAAGTTCTGCTTAGTTTGGGGCTAGATAGCTCTCTGTGGCATGTCCAGCAATATTTATTTATTTATTACCAAATTTAAAAAGCCATTTCGACGGAACTTGAACCCGCAACCTTCCACTTGATACGAGGATGCGTTGCCAGGCCCTTGTCACGTCAGGCTCGAAATTAGCGATATGATTCAGTTTACGACTCAAAGCACCGCGCCATTACCATTCTTGGTAAAAGTTCCTACTATATTGTATTTTAAAAATAATGTCGGTATAATTAAACATGAAAGTCCAAAAGTTTCGACTAAAATACCAATCTATATTTTGGCGAGTCCTTACTCGCATGGGTCGAGTTGGGGGCATAAAAAGTGACCAGTACTTACGCCGGCAACCGGTTACACCGGTCTCCTCTGTGCCTCTCGCCGTACTTTCTTCTGTCTGGCTCGCTGCCCGCCAGATAGGTGCTTGCTTTAAATTATCTTGTGTGCTTACTTGAAATAAATAGGTTATATTATTTATATATTTGTATTTTATTACACGGTAAAGCTCTGCAGGGGTAAGGATTTAGCTTGTAGGTACTTAGTAGAAAATTATATAGGTTAGTAATAATCATTTTGACTGTCCGCTTTTCTAAGTAACTAAGTTTATGGTTAGTTAACGTTAAGTAAGCTTGTATTTCGCAACATTAACGTACATAAGTTACCTATATCAATCACTTTTTAAGATAACTACTTACCAATATAAATCGATTTTATAAAGAAAAGTTACTACGTATGTTTTTTATCAATTCATCGGTTTATGTTTTTTTTAATAGGTATCAACATTATTTTTTATACATAGAGATTGAACAGGCGTATGGTCCACCTATGGCCCACCTGATGTTACATGATAACCATCGACTGTAACAAACTATTGTTTCGGGTCATGCACCATAGAAACGTGCCCCACAATGCACTGCTCGAGTCCATCAACTTGAGGTAGGTATACATACAGATGTAAAGCCTGTAATTTCACCGTATTTGATTTTAATTTATTATATGACGCTCAAAACAAACTCTCAATCATAAATATGATGCACCTTGATTCTGCAAATAAAAACACCACCCCAGGGTATTGTTGGGGATAGTGCGAATTTGTGAGAAAAAACTTCAGAAAATGCGCGCCAGGCCTTGCATTACCTGCATACAACATTGTCAAATTCAGAAGAATAATACGTGCAACATTTAACTCTACGTTTTATCCCCACAAAAAACCACAAACGTGTCTCTGACTTTACAAGCCTTTATGGTGCCATTTACGCATCTCATTTCGTCCGTAATCCATTAATTGGCTCGGATTGGGACGTTTTTGTACCTTTTTTACTGCACGGCACCTGTACAGACCCTTCGATTTCGATGACTGGTTGTATTAGAAAAATAAAACGACAATCTTTAGGTCCTCTACACAGGATAATCATTCGTAAAGGCTTCGGTATAAAGTGTGGTTTCTGGTGGATGGTATTAGATATTGTAAATGTTGTTGGAGGGTGAGAAGATGAGTCTACCGGCAAGCCTGGACGCGCAGGTAGAAAATCGATTGTTATAGGTAAGATGTCAGATCCTTTCATAATAATACAAATACTTATATTATAAATAGTTGTATCCAGCCGTCTATATAAACGCATCGGAGTCAAATTGGTTATATCAGCGTAGATAATACCTTCCGAAAGTTTAATGTACCAACTCAATCATTCTTGATATGAAACTTTCCCATTCTGCTTGTTGGTAAGTATGGACAATATATTGTATTAAATGCGTATCTTCCTCATAAATTTATTCATTTACCTAGCTTTCTTATTATTTTATCATAACAACTTCAACAAATACACCCTCTCAAACACACACAATCCCACACACACACAGACGCACCCACAAACTCAAATGCATCCCTTACACGAGTCTCCGATATTTTATTATATTTTGTCTTAGTAATTTTGTAATCCTTTTTTTAAGCCTACATTTTCCCACTGCTGGGCAAAGGCCTCCCTCAACTCCTTCCACCTATCACGATCCTTGGCAATCCTTTACTATATTATTTTTTATCTTTAGCGTAACTTAACTTAAATTTGTTCATTTTTGTCTCTCTGTTCTCATAATAGTCTAAAATTTATACTTAATCGGTTTGGTCTCGCATATAATCTGTTTAACTTTTGCAAATCCATACTGGGCATCCGCGATACAGGTGCTACACTAAGTGCGGAGCTCATTAAGTACATAAATATATGTTAATTCTTATTTAGAAAAATAAAATATTTGTATTTGAAATACATATACGAGGCATGCCTTTTAAGTTTTGTCGTTTGAAGAAAAAAACACAACTAGAACCTTATAGTACTTTTTATTGTTTTTCAAAGTATTCACCGCGTAGCTTAATACACTTTTCCATTCGCTCAAACCAGTTATTATAACATTTATTTCACTTTAAAGTGGGGGTGTTCAAAATGGCTGACTTGAAAGCGTCGACTGCTTCTTCACCGGACTGGAACCTTTGACCATGAAGACTTTTCTTAATTTTAGGAAATGTAAAGAAATCTTTGGGGCTTAGGTCAGGACTGTATGGAGGATGGTCAAGAATTTCTACTTTTTTCTGCTTCAAATACTCAATCGTTTGACGAGCGCTGTGTGAGCTTGCGTTGTCGTGGTGCAGGATGATGCATCGCTTTGAGTTAGATTTTCGAAGTTCGGCGATGACTTGTGGTAAACAAACTGCGGTATACCACTCTGCGTTAACCGTTCTACGATCTTCAAGTGCAATAGCCGCAACATGGCCGGCTTTTTCAACGAACGTGGCCACCATCTTCTTTGAAGTGCTTCAAGAACGAACAACTTTAGTCGGCTTTGGCTCGTCTTGAAAGACCCAGATTGTAGATTGTTGTTTGGAATCAGAATGGTAGGCATAGATCCAAGATTCGTCACCACTGATGATGCCGTAGACGTGATTTGACTTTCCTCGGTTGAACCTTTGCAGAGTTTTCTTACACCATCTGACGCGGGTCGCCTTGTGATCGTCGGAAAGCAGATGCGGTATCAAACGGCAAACTAGCTTTCTCACACCAAGCGCTTCATGCAAGATCTTCTGAATGGTTGTCCCTGAGATGCCTAATAGAGCCTCTATCTCTCGATACGTCACATGACGATCTTCGAGAATTAGTTGTCTCACAGCAATGATGTTATCTTCAGTGAAGGCGGATTTTGGGCGTCCTTCGCGAAATCTGTCACTAACACTAGTATGTCCACGCTGGAATTCTAAATACCAGCGTTCGACAGTCCGCAGACATGGGGCTACATCACTGAACACAGATGTTAGCTCTTCTAAACACTGAAGCCGTGTCAGGCCTCTTCTAAAGTTGTAGAAAATTATTGCACGAACATTTTCCTTAGAAAGATTCATTTTCGTACGTGACCTGACAGATTCAAATCGAAACTGTGACTAAACAATAGCATTAATCCTAATACTTTCAACTGTTTTGAGATTCAAAATGTAAACACATTCGAATATAGAACAGTTCCAAATTCAAAATTGCCGGAAAATATGGAAACGACAGAACTTAAAAGGCATGCCTCGTACTTATCAATATTAATTTGGGCAGACCCCAGAGCTGACTTTGCCGCTGCACTGGTAAAGAACAGCATCCTAACTTTTTGTGATTAGTGACAAAAATATCTAGTAGACTCGAAATACCTTTTTATTAGCGTAGCGTTCTGTAGAGATCTTCAATTCACGAACAGGTTTCTTCTAGGCAAGCGTGTTCCATCGTAGTCTGCATCATCGCTTACCGTCAGGCGAGATCGTGGTAAAACGCTAGTCTATCATTTATAAAAAACGGTTTCCCACGTGACAAACGACAAAATAACGTACACACTGCTACAACTCAAGCTGCCTCAAGCTATATTTTCCAGTATAAGCTGACCTCGCATTGTCTAGGTTTTCCGTACAATAAGAGGTCAGCATATACTGGAAAACTATAGCTTGATGTGTAGCCGTGTGTACATAACACTTCTGAATATTAGATTTAAATAAATGACCTTATCAGTTTATTCTACCTTTTTCTCTCGCTTGGGGACACTTCCACCTGAGCTATCTATAAATCGTTTGCAACGGTCTTTAGATGATTCAATTTATCAACTGGATCTTGTGAATTTTTAAAGAGATATGATAATAATTATATATTATTTCTGTTCATAAAATGTTACAAGGAGTATCGTAGCATCGGTTCCCAAGGCCCAGTCTGGCACTAAGATAAGTGGAGTCCACTTAATTGCGATTTATGTGCCGAGCTTAGAAGGTATTATGATAGTTCTGTTCGTATTATTGCGTACGTGCTGGGATGCAGAGAACTGAGGGAAAATGTGCCCCCATTATTAAAATATCTACCTAACAAAGGATACCCACAACTATACAATAATTAATGGTACAGATTCTATTTGGTTTTATCAAATGGTACAGGTTGGAAAGTCCTGAAGTCATCCAGCATCTTCAATTGTCGACGACCACATCTTAACTAATATTTATTTTTCTTATTTATGTAGGTACTAGCTTCCGCGGCTTCCCACGCGTGGTTTGCCAATTCAAAGTAGCCCATGTGTTAATCCAGGTTATAATCTACGTACATACCAAATTTCATCGAAATTGGTTCAGCCGCTACGACATGTCTGTGTAACAAACAAACATCAAAACTTTCCTGGCCCTACTAGCTGTCTTCTTTGCCTCTGGACTGATGAATGTAGGTAAATCTTCGTCTATAATTATCCTTAAATTGAATAGGATTCTGGTCCATTGTAACCTACATTGAGAACCTGTACACACAAAGTCTATTAATAAACATGAACCATCCCTTGGTTGCATCACGCACGATCTCAAGAGTCATGTTTCACGTTTTTTAAACATTGGTACTACGTGTGCGAACCCGCGTGCAGAAGCTAGTATTAGTATAGATTACGAAAACTAACGTAAGTACTTTATATTAATCAAATTGTTATGTTACACTATCCACTGCTTTTAAGTAGGTACATTAAACCATAAAGTACACTATTCTACAATCCTTAATCTAGATAAATTGAAATATCAATAATTTACTCCAAACTCTCTATTACCGAGATTCAATCTTTGTTAATAAAATTGTTCATGGTGCATTGGTTGGTCTAAGGTCGTAGATTTATGAGTAGAAACAACGAGTTCAACCATCAGACAGAGTCGTAATCAGGATTATTAATAAGGGGGTCAGATAATCCTGTATATTATGTAAGAATATGCAGCTATCACATAAAACTGGGTTGGTAAATAGTTTCCAGTTGTTGCCGAAGAGGGGAAAAATTGAATCATTTTAATTACGATTTAAGCTGGTTTCCATCGTAGTAGGTAATAAGTGCGAATGAGAGAACGAAATTCTTTATTATACCTTACAAGCTAGACACAACAGTTAAAACGAATTAAAAAACAAGTAAATGTAAGCATAACTGGCGGTCTTATCGCTTAACAAAGCGATCTCTTCCAGACAACCTTTGGATAGAGAGGATCATGTGTGTTATGTGACAATTAAATAATTATCCATGTCTGTGAGAAAGATCTGGGGATGGGGTTATATTTTGAGTTTAATCCTGACTCCGACCCTACCGTCTGGTGCTCTGGCACCATTTATCAAATGTCGCGGCTCACGGCTTTCGGGCACTTCCATACAACTGGCTATCGTTCATTTTAGATGAAATGTCATAGAGATGCTCCGTTACGATAAAATCTAGGTATGCCACTGACGAGTCCTATTAACAAAAGGGGATGTTTGTTACTAAATAGCGCCATGAACATTCAAAAAATCATCTAATTTGGATATTTTGAGGCTGGTATATGTTGGAAAAACATTATCATAATAAAACCGGCACATTTTGATATCGTTAGTGCGAACTACGGATAAACATTAATGATAACGTAGGTAATTAATTTCTGTGATGTGATGTGATGACACTAAAGTGCGGTATTAATAATGTTAATTATAATAGCAAAATGTGCAAGCGTGTTTACCTCTTCTCAGTTTATTTTGCAGTTGGGTTTTATTTTTATAATTAGTAATTTTTATGTTTAACAAAACTTTTGCAAAAAGTTTTGTTTATGGTTCTGAGCTATATTTATAACTAGCTTCCGCCCGCGGCTTCGTAGGCGTGTTTGCCCATAAAAAGTAGACCCTGTGATAATCCAGGTTCTAATTTCCGTAAATACCAAATTTCATCAAAATCGGTTTAGCCGTTACTTCGTGATTGAGTAAAAAAACATGCACACATACATCCATACAAACTTTCGCGTTTATAATATTTGTTACCGCCATATTTAAACTTGCCGCGTATAGGCTATTTTGTCGTTAGAATTCTGGCTATGGATATTGAACTCCTTTCTCCCTCCTATTTCTCCCTTATCAGCGTCTGCCAGCGACATGAGCGGAAAGAGGTTAAATAGCAAAAAAAAAAGGCATCCGCCATTGAGAACACATTGGGCCAGCGTTGTGAGAGGACAAAAAATACAAAATATATTACAATTGTTTAACTGTTGGTGTTTTAAGACTATAAAGGTGCTGTCGATTGTGAAAACGGACAGTGAAGACCAAACGAGGTGTGATTTGTGGTGATAAAGTGGCTGGCCGGCCAAGTCGAAGAAACCGCGTGGTCCGAAGTCTTGAAGACTTCGGCACCTGGATTGGACCGTCCGAAAGTGCTACATCATCGCAATATTGGAAAAAGGTAGGACGCTGTCCACACATTTTCAACTCCTACAACATCCTTGATTTCATTCCTTTGTCCGGGTTATCCATAACCAACCTTTCCGATAAAACATTTTCATAAAGCCGAACCGCAGGCTCGCATAATCTCGGTTTTCGAGTTACCGCTCCAAGCCCTTAGAGGTCTGGACGGGCTGAAAATTAATTTAACAGCCATAACTTCATGGTCAATTCCCGCTAAGATGCAAAAGCGCTAAGTTGTTTTTTTAAGCTCCCTGGCCCTAACAATATTAGTGGGAAGTGGGATTTATTGGAAACTGGTCCAGTATGACCTAAGATAAAGTGTTTTTAAATTTTGAAATGAATATCTTGAATAGGTACCTAAGTAAAGTAAAATAGAATAATATTTATTTGCAACAACATAAGTTTAAAGAAAACAAAAGAACAACAAAAAAAAATTATGAAATAAACTAACCAATCTACTTCAATTATTGTTACAAAATGAACCCCAACTCAGCATGATGCGGGTCTTCCGCTAGGACCTATTCTGATTACTCGTATGTAACTTATCTGTATTGTATCTGGAAGTTAAATTATTATAATTAGGGAAAGGTCGTTGTTTGCGTAAATTACTTCCCGAACCCGTACCTCCAAAAACCGAGCAATTGAAAAGTCTATGAAACAAAATAACCCGAACCCATACAATGCCATCTTCAATTTCATAACACGGCTCTTAGGGGCTATGCACACGGTGTATTTTAAATGGCCAGACGACGCGTTTTTAGCGCCCCGTAGAGGCCAAAAAAGCGATACATATGCTGCAATCTGCTTTTTAGTCCCATACGAGCGCCCCGGCGCGATGCCAAATACGCGCGTCGTTTAGGTCTGCGCGTTTAAAATACGCCGTGTGCATAGGCCGTTATTTATAAAATCAGTAATGCAACACTCAGTACAAAATACGATGCTAATTAAACGAAATGTAATTTAATTTATTTTCTAGAACATATGTAATACAATTAAGTATTATATAAATTATAAGTCCATTATTATCACAATCAAATTCAAACAATTTTGGCATGCAAATATTAATGTTATATTCAACTGATTATTTATTCATAGTTACACTTACAATAGATCTTGTTATTATAAAAAGCAAATAGAAAATAAGAAAAAAAATTAACTAAATACTAATTAGTTGATGACGACCTCCGTGGCGCAGTGGACGAATAACCGGCTGAGACGCAGGAGGTGGCGGGTTCAACAATATAAGTATTCTATCAGTTATCTGGTTCCCATAGTACAAGCTCTGCTTAGTTTGGGGCTGGATAGCGCTGTGTGAAATGTCCAGCCATATTTATTATTATTTAAGTAATCAATTTATGAATGACCTTTGCTGCAAAAACTTGTCTTTTAAAGTTGTATGCGTTTTTTTAAAGTTTTTAGGTCTATTTCTTAGCTTCGTTAATGAAGCCTGATTAAGGCAGCAAGAAAAATTATAGTAAAAAAAATGTCTCTTCTCTTAACAGTTTATTTTTGCGTACCTGTAGTAATCTAGTAGTAATATTCCCACTTCATGACATTTTAAACAACGTTTTTAACCTGGTAGCAGTAGACAAGTAGAATTAGTAATTTAAGCCGCGATCCCACCGCCTTAATTACAGCCAGGTTAATGTGCGGTTCCAAACCGACGAGTTTGTGGTCTTACGCAGAAACGTTCAAATCTGCGAACGCGATGTTATCCACGTAGAGATGATAAAACTTTATAATTTATAGTTTAAGGAAAAGATTTGTCGTAATTTGAGGATTCGAGTGAAATAAAAGTTTTTTTCGAAGAAGCTTCTTAATTAATCTGCAACGATAGAAGAAAACCATAGAATACGTGCAAAGACAAATATAAAAATAAATTATTTTGATTGAACCTTTATGAGGTCGTTAAGAAGGTAAGTTTCAATTATGTTCTACCTTTATATTTCATCATACGGGTAATATGGATGAAAAGTCTTTTTTTGTTTTATAGACTACTATGCGGTAAAATTGATGTTTCAACGGAATAAAGCTCATCCACGGTGTAGAGGTCCTACCCAGGCTTCATTGATAGACTCGGTGCAAAAGTGGACTGTATTTATTTTTCTTCTTAGTTGCTAGTTTACAAGGTATAAATCGCGTTCTTGAATGATCACAAATTTCTGGACGTGTCTTCATCTCACACACCGGCGAAGCCGGTGTGGGGGATGCAGTGCCGGGCTTTTTGGCCCTTTCCTGCGGAGTTCTTACCGCCCCCCGTTTCAACGGGGGGGTCATCGGGTCGGCTCGCGGAGCCTCAGGTTTGCTGGCTACTGGCCGCCCGATGCTCACTCCGCAGGGAGGATCTTCGGACAGTCGCCGCGCAGGTACCTTCAAAGGAAGATGGGTAGGGGGAAGGGATGAGGGAGGGATGCCCCTATCTGACGACGCCTGGTCGTCGTCAGTGTCTGTGGCCAGTTCCCGCGGGTACGGCTTACTCTTCGGTGGTCTTTCTGCGAGAGGGGCCAGTTCTCGCAGATGAGAGTAAGTGGAGTTATCTAGGCGCTCGAACATCCTGGTCGCTAAGCGGCCTATAAATTGATCCAGACTTTCAATTTTCAGGTCCCGCTGTATGGTGGCGTTTCGAACGTACCGTGGCGCGTTTACGATCGTCCGGAGGCATAGGCTTTGCTGACTTCGCAGTATCTTTCTGTGGCCTTTGGCTAGCAAAGCATACCACGCGGGGGCCGCGTATGTGAGACGCGGGCGGACGTACGTCTTATACAATCCAACCTTCATTCGGAGCGGAATGTTGGACTGCAGGACGGGCTTGAGTAGCGCTCGGGTTACGCTCGCTAGACCGCGGACGTCCCTTGCGTGCTTTCTCATCGTGAGGTTGCGGTCTAGAGTTACTCCCAGGTATTTCGCCGTGTGCGACCAGGCCACGGGTTGATCCTCCAGAGTGAGCTTCGGCGGCAGGGTGAGCCTCTTCGAGAATGCCACCGCCTGTGTTTTACTCACGTTGACACTCAGTCTCCATTTAGTAAGCCAGGCGGGGAGCTCTGTTAGGACCCTTTGCATTTTGGTGGCGGCGTGGTTGAGGTTCATCGACTTGGTGATGTATGCTGCGTCGTCCGCGTAAAGGGCCAACAGAGCGTCTTCGGTGATGGGAATGTCATCAGTGTATCGTGAGTAACACACAGGGGAGAGGCAGCTGCCTTGCGGTACTCCCGCCTCGATGGGTCGTCTGGAGGAGAGCGCTTGCTCCACGCGCACTGAGAAGCTGCGGCCATGTAGGAACGACGCTATTACCTTCACCACCTTCTGCGGTATTGGTGAGGTAGCCATCTTGTAGAGGAGTCCCGCGTGCCAGACTCGGTCGAACGCTTTTTCCATATCCAGTAATACTGCGACTGAGTGTTCGCGCCTGTTGTAGGCGGTGGTGAGGTGATGCAGTACCCTAGTCAA
Source organism: Philereme transversata (assembly GCA_963924445.1). Taxonomy (NCBI): domain Eukaryota; kingdom Metazoa; phylum Arthropoda; class Insecta; order Lepidoptera; family Geometridae; genus Philereme; species Philereme transversata. The sequence goes on along the minus strand of OZ004342.1, from coordinate 21,870,504 downwards.
TTGGAGCGTCGTGCTGTGTTCAGACCGAAATCCGTATTGTTCTGGACGCGGGGGGATATAGGGATTAATGTGGGTGAGGAGGAGCTTTTCAAACAGTTTCGATAGGCTGGGAAGAAGGGTGATAGGACGGTAGCTCTCTGGGAGCAGGATGTTTTTGCCGGGTTTCGGTATCATGATAACCCGGCCGGATTTCCAGGGGGAGGGGAAGTGACCGCTTCGCATGATCCCGTTGAAGAGCCGGGTCACGGAGGCGATCGTTTTGCACAAATTTCTGCTTGAAAACGGTCTATCTTTATACAAAACTACTCCTCGCCCTAGCCATGGTGCGGGGATCGTAATTCACGCTTTCACAAATCACGTTATACAATTCTTAATGCATCGAAGTTTCCAGCAAAGTTAGACGGGGACTTACATGTAGCTATCTCACTCTTTTGACCTTTACAAGTTTAAACTGTTACAATCTTAGCTACCTGTTAACATTTGAATCTGATTTGATCTTATAACTACCTAATACATTTCAAATCTAGATTCGATCCTTCCCCGTCTTTGATCGTCCGTTACAGTCTCCCCCCGGCGCAGATCCTCGCAGCCTTCTTATTCAATCGGGAGGACGATCAACCTTCTCACTGGCCTCCGGAAAACGCCTCCCCGCGTCCGCACCTCAGCGCTCCGAACTACTCCGTCCGGACCCGTAATCACGCGCTCGATCTGGCCCCGCGGCCATACGTTCCGAGGTAGCAAACCGTCCGCGATTATGACGACGTCCCCTTCTTTGATGTTCTCTTGCTGTCTTCTGACGTCGCCTCGCGGCGCCAACGTAGGCAAGTACTCGTCGATCCAGCGCTTCCAAAAGGAGTTTGCCAGAGCTTGTGCGGCGCGCCACGTCCTTCTGTCGGCTACGTCGCAGTCTCCCACATATGGCAAACCTACTGCCGTCCCCAATAAAAAGTGGTTCGGCGTTAAAGCTTCCTTTTCCTCTGGGTCCACGGGTACATGCGTTAAAGGCCGCGAGTTCACGGTGTGCTCGATTTCTGTCATTAGCGTATTCAATACCTCTTCTCGCGGGGCACGTTCATTTAAGGTGATGGCTAGGGCTCTCTTCACCGTTTTTATCATTCGCTCCCAGGCTCCCCCCTGGTTTGGTGCACCAGGGTCGATGTACCGCCACTCGATCCGCTGTTTGAGTGCGTACTCTTTTAGGCCTGGGAGCCATTCTTCGTACGCCTTTCTTAGTTCCACTTCCGATCCGTGGAAGTTCGTTCCATTGTCTGATACGATTGCACTAGGAGTCCCCCGTCGGGCAGCCATTCGCCTGATAGCCATAATAGCCGAGTCGGTGCTGAGACTCGCTATAAGCTCCACGTGTATAGCTCTCGTTACCAGACACGTAAAGAGCATACCCCATCGCTTCTCACGGCGCCGCCCGATCGCTACCCACATAGGGCCGAAACAATCGATGCCGCAGTTAGTGAACGGCCTCGTGTTCATCTCTAGGCGAATCTTCGGCAAGTCGCCCTTTACTGGCTTCTTTGGGTTCGCTCTCCTTATCTTACACAGCGTACAATCGTTCAGAACCGTTCTGACCGCCGGACGCAACCGCAGTATCCAAAATCGCTGGCGCAGATTATTCACGATCTGTTCTCTGCCCGCGTGCTTATTCTCCTCATGTTCCCGCCTGATCAGTAGACGTGATAAGCGGTGCGCTCCGTCCAGAATGGGTGGATCCTTCAGGTGATCCGGTACTGTAGCGGCGTTGATCCTACCGCTCAGCCTTATTATTTCATCGTCACCGTACTTAGGGTCGAGTTGGTACAGCCTGCTCGTTCGATCGACGCTCATCCCTTTCTTCAGGCGCTGGACTTCGTCAGGGAAACATGCTCGCTGCGAGTCTCTGATGAGCAGGCGTTCTGCCTCCCGCAGTTCTCCCATCCCAAGCTGCCCACCGCGTCGTCGACATTTCTTTAAAAATGTGAGCGCGTGGGCCAGCGTGCGAACTAACCGTTCGTGGGATGAGAACCTGCTCATGTCGATGAGCGTTGATCCCTGGCTCACGTGCGCTGCACATGTTCTCTCTTCGTCTTGTTCTGGTGGCGATGAAACCTCTACAGGCCAACGTTCTTCGTCTTCAAATAGAAACGCCGGTCCCGTAAACCATCTATCGTCGCTCCGTAGCTGAGTGTTCCTCGATCGCGTTGCGTCGTCTGCTACGTTAAGCGCTGTGGGCACCCACCGCCATTGTTCTGGGCGAGTTAACTCTGCTATCTCCCCGAGTCGGTGCGCCACGTACGGAGTGAATCTCGTTTCGTCGTTCCTAATCCAATGTAGCACCGTCTTTGAGTCGCTCCAAAATGTTACATTTGTTTCTAAGTCGTGGCTTTTGACAATCTCCGCGGCAAGTCTAGCGGCGATTAAGCTAGCCTGCAGCTCCATTCGTGGTATGCTCTGTGCCTTTAGTGGCGCAACCTTTGCCTTTCCTGCTACTATAGCGATGCTCACGCCGTCTTGGCTGACATTTCGCCAAAACGCGACCGCAGCGAACGCCTGCTCGCTGGCGTCACAGAAAACATGAAGTTGTCGCTGTATTATGTCTGGTCTTGCGTCGTAACATCGCGGCAGTCTTAGGTCGGCGACGTAGCGTAAATTATTTTGCCATTCAAAAAATGTCGCCACCTCCTCGGCTTGCAAAGGTTCATCCCAATCCACGTTCTTTTTCCACAACTCTTGTAACATGATCTTTGCCGTAATCGTGTATGGACTCAGCAGGCCTAGTGGGTCGAACAACGACATAACTGTTCCCAATGCCTCCCGCTTTGTTGGCGTTCGTGCCACATTCTTAACATCTTCAGGTACGCGAGGCATGGCAGTGTTAAAGGTGAGTTCATCCGTGTCGGTAATCCAAAGAATACCCAATGTCTTGCCATATACATGTGCATTGGCCGCTAGCTCTTTTGGTGCATGCGCTCGGTTCTCCGGGGTAATACTATCCAGTAAGCCTTCACGGTTTGCGCTCCAGCTTGCAAGTTCAAAACCCGCTTGTTGATGCACCTCTTGCACTTGTGCTATAGCTCTGGCGGCTATCTCTTCCGTTGCAAAGCTGTCCACCCAGTCGTCCATGTAGTGGTTCCGAGTTATAGCGTCAAACGCTAGCGGGTGTGTCCGCTCGTGATCTTTCGCGTTCTTGTTCCTGACGCTATGAGCCAGAAATGGAGAACTTCTCGCTCCGAATATCATGGACTTCATCATGTACTTCTGCGGTGGATCTGTTCGGTTGTCGCCGCGCCATAGAAAGTGTTGGGCTGTACGGTCCTCTTGTCGTATGGTCACCCTCAGGAACATGTCCCGAATGTCCGCAGTGACCGCGATCGGCTTCGTTCTGAAGCGAAACAAGACGCCATGTAATGTCTGTAGTAGATCTGGTCCGTCCAGCAGCGCGTCATTGAGACATGTTCCATTAGCGCGCGCGGCTGCATCGAAAACCATTCTAAACTTCCCCGGCTTGTTGGGGTTTGTCACCGCGAAGTGAGGGAGAAACTTTGCGTTTGGCTTTCTTTTAATTGAAACGCCCAAAGCATCTATCTCAAAGTGTGCTTTCACGAGCTTGCTTAATTCCTCGTCTTGGTCGTTCAAAGTATGTCCGTTCTGGACACCTTGGCACGTATGGACGTGTAGTACCGTCTCCTGCTGTCTTATTGTGCTCCTGGGGATTGATCCATGGATAACCCATCCCAGCTGCGTTAGTGATGCAGCTGGCTGGTTTCTCTTCCCTGTCAGAAGCTTCCTCGTCACAATAAGATGCCAGTTGTCGGCCCCGATGAGTATGCGTGGCTTCGCTGACGCATAGCACACGGCTTCTGGACGGAGTTTCCTTAAGTGCGCGTATTTTAACACATCGGTACTGACGAGTTGATTTCCTAAGGTCAGGTTCTTCACAGTGCGCGCTGTGATCCGATGTGAGTCCGACTTGTGTCCTCGGATCACGATATCCACTACCCGGCTCTCGGGTTCCCTCTGACTAGTCGTAGCCCCCACGATGTTCAAGGCTTTTGTCGGGCCTTCCGTTCCGATCATCGCGGCGATCTCTTCATCGATCAGAGTTATCGTTGATCCTTCGTCCAGTAACGCATACGTATTTATTTCCATGCCGTTACTGCCCTTAATCACGACTGGACACACCTTCAGTAGGACTTGATTCCTTGCTGTTACATGCGCAGATGCAGTGATGGCTGATTCTTTGGTCTGGCCCTGCTCACTGGCACCCTCGTTCCTTATTTTCGGCGCATGTAACAGTGCGTGATGCGGACGTGTGCATTCACCTACTCCGCATCGCTTGCTCTTGCACATAAAGCGTCTATGTTTGCTGCTCAGACAGCGAAAACATATGCCTGTCTCTTTGGCCCATTCCCATCTCTTGTCTACTGGCATCGCCGCAAGCTTTTTACACTCGACGGTTCTATGGTTGCCCCCGCAGCAACGGCACTCGTTCTTGTCCATTACTGCGTTCTTACTCGTTGAGGCTTCCTTCTCCGATGCCGCGTTCTGTGTAGCGTACAACGACCCACGATTTCGTTCGTTCACCCTGGGTCGCTGCTCTGTAGGTCGGGCCTTTGAGGTGCTCTGCGAAGGCGTAGCTGTATACGCGTATCGCATTGCGCGATCTGCCTCTCTCATCAGGAACTGGGACAGCGTCAATATTTCTGGTTCATTTCGGCTGCCAAATTCCTCTGCATAGTCGCACCATTTTGATCGGATGTGCGGTGTCAACTTCTCGGCTACCTGTCGCGCAAACATCGGGTTCTGCAGGTAGCCGCGTTGGTCCATACAAGAGATGGCGGTTACTACGTTCTGTAGTTTGATGGCGAAAGCGTTTAATTCGCCTGCGGTCGCGCCCAGTCGCGGTAGCTTCTTAATCTCTTCTAACGCGTTGTCTATAATCATCTCTGGGCGACCGTAACACTGCTCCAAAGTCTTCATTATAACTGCCGGTTCGGTTGCAGTGTATAACAAAGCCGACACTGCTTGACGGGCTTCGCCTTTCAGGCATGTTCTAAGCCTCGCTAGATTCTCAGCCGATGAGATCTTGTGGATGGTCGTCGATTCCTTCATGGCTGCCTTGAACGGTAGCCAATCCCCCGCAGCACCTCCGAATACAGGTAGGTCGTACGTCTGTCTCGGAGGTGGTCTACGGTGAGCCATCTTCTCTATGGCTTCCGTTAACCGATCAATCCCTCTGTCTCGCGTTCGGTCCGGCGTGAGTGATCTGTCTCGCAGTTGTTCTGGCTCCCCCCGTTTATGATGGCGTTGGAGCCAGTCCTCTATTCTGTGTTCTGTGTCTAGGGCTCCGTTCCGTGCACCCGTGCCCTGGATGCTTTCTTGTTCATCTTCTTCCCGTATTGTAGCGACTTCGGCAATCAACCTCTTCCTTATAAGTTCCGCTTGAATATGGAGCTCTTGCCTCTTAATCTCAGCAAGTCGTTCTTCAGCTTCAAATTCAATTTGCCGTATCCTTGCTATCGCGCTGGCGGTGGAGCGTTGCGAGCGGACGGACGGGGCACGCCGGCGTTCGGGCTCGGCGTGTGTGGTCACTCGCGGTGCTACCTCGGTCGCGGGCGCGGGCGCGGTCGTCTCTGACGCTACGCGAGCGGAGGAGGGTCCCGCTTCGGCGGGTCGTGGCTCAACGGGAGCATTCGGAAGCGCGGGTTCGGACGGGGACGCGGGGAAGTCTTCGTAGACGCGAAGTGCAGCCTTCTTCCCCCTCGTCACTGGTGGGCTCCTGATGGTCATCTTCTTCAGCACTTGATGCCCCTACCTACCTAGCGGTCCCTAACACTAACACTAAAACCGCCCTAAGGCGTTTACCCGCTATTTCGACCGTTTGGCACCGTTAGGTGGCCGGAATAAACGGGCCGTGGACCAGCCACGTGAGGGGGTGGGGGGTCTTCACTCTTCGGGTGACGTCCTCGTTCGGTTGTCTTCAACGGACGCGGGCTTATCTTCAGGCACCCCGTGCCCTTGCGCCGGTCTTGACAACGTCGCACGTCGCACCGTTGGGTGATCTTCAGGCACCCCGTGCCCTTGCGCCGGTCTTGACAACGATGCTCGTCGCACCGTTGGGTGATCTTCAAGCCCGCGCCGTCTCTTCAGTGGTTATACGATGTAACTGTTTCTTGAAATCCAGTGGAGCGGGTCTTGTCGGCTCCGCAGGAACAACTGGTCCGGTCGTCGCAGGAACGGCTTATCCGGGTCGGAGGACCAAAAACTTGTAGAGGTCCTACCCAGGCTTCAATGATAGACTCGGTACTGTGCAAAAGTGGACTGTATTTACTTTTTCTTCTTAGTTGCTAGTTTACAAGGTATAAATCGCGTTCTTGAATGATCACAAATTTCTGGTCAAAAACGGTTTACCTTTATACAAAACTACTCCTCGCCCTAGCCATGGTGCGGGGATCGTAATTCACGCTTTCACAAATCATGTTATACAATTCTTAATACATCGAAGTTTCCAGCAAAGTTAGACGGGGACTTACATGTAGCTATCTCACTCTTTTGACCTTTACAAGTTTAAACTGTTACAATCTTAGCTACCTGTTAACATTTGAATCTGATTTGATCTTATAACTACCTAATACATTTCAAATCTAGATTCGATCCTTCCCCGTCTTTGATCGTCCGTTACACACGGATTGAGCACCGCGCGTCACACGCTTCACGCGATCTTTTCTCGTACCATATACTACTTGCAAGTTGTGGAATGAGCTACGATCTGAGGGTTTTCCCATAAGCTACGACATTGTATGCTTCAAGAAAGATGTAGAGGTTTCTACAGGGTAGGGAACGCATTGAAAATACCCCCGTGTTGCCGGTGTCAATAGGCGACGGTGACCGCTTACCATCAGGTGGGCCGTAAGCCTGGTTCCCCACAGATAACTTAAAAAAAACCTTGCTTTTTTAATGTATAAATGAATATTGACTATTGTTCCTTTTCAAGTTTGTTACGGAAGACTATCTCTTTTGAGGTATTCAGGTCTTTAATTTTACGACATTTTGTGTTTAGAAGACCCTTGTCTTCTGGTCTGAGGCCATCCACTAGAAACGGTGAAGTGACCGAGTTGAACGGTAGTGGTTTATTTGTTGCGACATTTGCGGTGGTACTAAAGTTGGCGAATAGCCCTTGGCTAAAACACGATTATACTAATACGATAAGTACTAATTTAAAAGCACGTGGTTTTTTATGTATGTACATTATAAGTACTTAAACTAAGTAACCTTACCACCTTCATCATCATCATAACAGCCATCCATACATTTCCAGAGCAACCAATCTTGTACGGCCTGCACCCAATGGTTCCCAACAACCTCTATCAGTTCGTCTTTCTATCGTCCTACGCTGCACTTTTCAGTGTGACTTCTCCACTCGAGAACCTTTCAGCCCCAACGGCCGTCAGTTCTTCGAGCTGTGTGCCCTGCCCACTGCCATTTCAGCTTGCTAATCTTAATATAACTTATAGGCACTTTAATAAAATTCGGAATAACTAGGTTCTTATCTCTAGTACAGTCACACAGTATTTTGTTTCTTTCAATCGAAATTGAAACTGCTGAAAGCGAAGGAAAATCCCCGATTATAAAGTTCTTGGACGTAATCATTTTTAATGAAAAATTTGATGAGTAAGTACCTAATCGTACGATCGAAAGAGATTTTTATCCGAAGCCATAGGTTCTCAAACTGCTTCGCCACCACCGCCCTGAGAATAAAAATATATCTAACGCCCCGCAAATTACGGAACACAAATAAAAATACTTACCATAATGTTGCGCATCATAAAACAGCTGCTTAACGCAATTATTTATTTATTATTTTTATTTTATTTATTCGTGAAAAGTTACTTAACAGTATAACATAAAGCACTGCAAAACCCTAGAGGTTTGTCTCGGTGCTTAGCCGCTATTATTTAGATATCTAAATTTATAAAATAAATAAATAATAATATATTATTAATATATTTTTGTGGTGAGACCCTTATTATTTATTACTGTGACGTTATTTATCACAGCTTTCTTACACTGACTAAAGCAGGGGAAATAAACAATATATATAAAAAAATAATAGGGGGAAAAAATGATATCGTTAGTATTTAATAGTAGGTGTTTAATTTTGGTTTGAAATACCTAGAAACATAATATTTACTTTTTTTAATTAGCTAGCAATAATCGCCATAAAGACATTAAATTTTTGTTCATTTACCGCTACTTTTAAAGACCTAAGTGCCCCCAAAAACGCGTTATCGCCCCCTTTGATAAAGACTGCTATAACTAGAGCACCCGAATTAAAAGTTGGACAATAATTCAAGCACAAAGGAAGGGTTTACTTTGTTTGATCTTCGCGCTAAATCATATTTAAGGAACAATTTTGTTTTAATAATATATCATGGTTGAAGAAGGTACCGGCTTACCTCCAATATTAAATGAAAAGGTTCAGTTATATAACTTTTGAAACTATCAGGGTTAAGAATACAATTTTTCACAGAATTCACAGAATAACAAAAAAAAAAAACAACAAAAAAAACAAATCTCTAATACGGAAACCATTCAAATTAAGTCATGGACCATAGTTAGTTACATGCCTAATAGATTTACAAAAATACATTTAAACTATTTTTAGGGTTCCATACCCAAAGGGTAAAAAAAACCCCTCTTCAAAATCTTCCTTCTAAATTAGTGATTTCACTTAACAAAAGTAATTAATATAATTAATGAGCCACCATTATTAGGTACTTGGGTACAACGGTAGATATGCGCAGGCGCCACGAGCGCGTTGAAGTCTTTTGTATGCAGTTTAGACGTAACATGTATTTTTTAGAAATTTTTTACATAGCAAATACTGTTGTTGCTTAATATTTATATAGTGATCGTTAATATTAAAAGCACGTTACGGAAGGAGATCCCGAACCTAAGTATCTTTTTTTTCGTCTTCTTGTCCTATCTTCGTATGAACAAATAAACATCATACTAATACTCGTATTACAAACGCCAAAGTGGGTTTGTTTTTTGTTCTTACTTGTTGCTCTTTTGTTGTTGTAACGGCTAAACCGATTTCGATGAAATTTGGTATATCGATAGATTATAAACTGGATTGAGACATAGGCTACTTTTTACTAACAAACCACGCGTGCGAAGCCGTGGGCGGAAGATAATTTTACGTATAACGTTAAATTTCAATTTCTAAACCAATTTACTTTTATTTACGTTTTAGCGGGGAAATGCAGCCAGTCTCTTGTGGACACTTCGGCCTGGTAGTGATCCGGATTAGTTGAGCTATCTATAGATCGTTTGCAACGGCGTTTAGCTTATTCAACTGTTTCTTCTGTAATTTAGTCAAGTACATATTTGTATATTCTTTCTGTTATTAAAGACATATTGCCCCTATAAGAATTACTATAATTTTTAGTATCAGAAGGTTATATAAGACTTTTCACCCTTTTATTTGTATAAATCGTGAAAATATGGTGATTAACTAATAAACAGAAGTTGTAAGGGCAACGTTCTCATAGTGGCCTTTTTAAAGTTACCAATTTAATAGAAGGGGACACAAGGGATAATTTCAAAAGTTTTTATCAATTTCGTATAAAATCTTATGATATTTTCTCTCAAAAGCGTCTGGGGACCATAAATTGAATTTTTGATCAGAAAAGTTTAACACAAATTCGATATTTGATGCAGGAACGTGTGTAACTAATCGCTGTATCTCTTGAGTCAGAGGTCGATGAACGGCTGGCGAGGCTGTCTACTTGTTTCCAACTGAAGATAAGATTATTGATTATACTAATAGCTAGATTACTTATAGAAAAACAGCAGGATGATCTAAATATCATAAAGAAAAAACTGTCAAAAGTCAATGGCCTAAGTAATGTTTAAGCGATTATGAATGAATAGTATTATGTACGTAATAAGTGTGTATTACTTAAATAGTACGAGGTTATAAATAGTTCAGACGAAAACAATCCACTACGAAAAACGTACAAAGGAAACTTTTGAAATAAATTTTGACGAAATTTTGAAATTTGACGACCTCCGTCGCGCAGTGGGCGAATAACCGGCTATTACAGTAGGTAGAGGGTTCGATTCCCGCCGCGGATCAAATGTTTGTATAATCTACAAATATTTGTTACGAATCTGGATGTTTTTCTATATATTATATCAGTTTTCTGGTTTCGTCGTACAAACTCTGCTCAGTTTGGGGCTAGATAGTGCTGTGTGAAATGTCCAGCAATATTTATTATTTATTGATTTGAAATACTTTTTTATTGGAATAATTTAGTAACTCTACTAAAACTATATAAATTTATATTAATTAATATACGTTATTAATAGCGACAAACATTTTGATCTGAAGTTGTATTTATTGTTTGGCTAGATCTCGCCATTCGTGGCTAAGATGGCCACATTGTCTGGATATCCTAGGCCAGGCTAGATAACTAGATAACTATACATCGGTAGATCTATCTACTGCGTAACTTTTACATCATGGATCGTTAGATTGTTTGGATTGTTAAAACAAACTGTGAGATTTTTTGGGCCCATCCGTGGAAGTACTACCATCAGAGTAGTAGAGTTTCTTGTGAAAGGGCTCGTCCGTGGAAGTACTATCACCGTACCTATTTCTGACGCCAAACAGTATTGCTGTGTTTCGGTAAGGGTAGAAGTGCACTATTTCCGGTGAACTTACAGGGACATGAGGCTTTATACCTGTATGCCTCAAGTTGATGAAAGCAAAGCATTGCATCGTAGGAAACGTTTTTAAGGTGCGTGGGTCTACGAGGCAATACTTTGCTATAGGCGATGGTTACCAATTACCATCAGGTGAGCCATATACTCCTGCCAGCTCTAGAGAGTATAAATAAAACGTGTGTGGGTACTTGTGTACGCACGTAAGAAGTTATTCTTCTCTGGAATAACAGAACAAAAATAGCTACAGACGAATTTTTACAATGGCCTATCATTCACCACCATATATAATTTAAAAATCACATACACACATGTATATTTATGAGTAAATATATTTTTCTTATCTCCACTGACATGTGTGGATTTATGAATATTTGAGAAACTACTTTGAATAAAGTTATGAGTTTTCACGGAAACTTGAGAGACAGTTATGAGTTAACTTCATCATGTCGCTTTTTGGCTGTTAGAGTGCACGCGCATCAGATATCAGCTGTCGGTATGCGCGCGCATCGTTAAAATTTACTCACATGGTTCTTTCCAAACGCGCCAAAAGAAATATATCTTCAAAAAAAGCTCACAGACTTATAACTGAAAATGATTGTTTCGCGTTTGGACTGCCCCATCCTACCAGATGGATGCAAATACTTTTAGGTAATAGTTAAGTTAGAGTATTATTTGTAATTATTTTAATTTATTTAATTATGAAATTATTGACATGCTTTTAAATTATTCGATTATCTTTGTTATTAATTTTAATTTTTGTATACTTAATTATTTGATGATTATGACTATAAAATATTATATGTTAGCGGTTTAGAATTTTTATATGGATTTTTAAATTGAATTAAATGAATAATAATAATAACACTCCTCTTTTTGTGTCGGGGTTAAAAAGAGGGTTTGTCGGCTAAAAGATAGTGTTTATTTATTGCAAATCTTTATTATCAGAATTCGTAGTAATCCGCTTTATAGATTGTGTGTCGTGTACTCGTATTACACTGAGCGTTGTTTATGGTATCATTTACCTATAGCCCGCTTTACGATCTATTTTACTGCCAATATATTGTCTTCGACATTTGTGTATAAACTCGATACTTGGATGAGATTGTTGAGATAAATAATACGTAACACCACTGCTAAAAAACGCAAGGAATGGAAAGAAATGGGGGAATCTTTGCACAGATTTAGAGGTGAGTTTAATACTGGTAGCTTGAATATTTATCCAGTAATCGATACATTTCGAATAAATCATTTTTAATGAAAATCGGTGGCGCCATTGCGACGATGCCGCTTAGTCAGTTTAACAGGTACCTATTTACATGATGAATGAATATGATTTGTTTATCTATTTTATACAGGCTGTTACATTGATATTTTAGAACTTGATAATAAGATTGTTTGATAACTTAAAATTTTCTATTGTAGTGAATTTGAAAAAAACATATTTTACTACAGTAAATATGCCCATGAGCCCAACCCGTGTTTTCATTTAATGTCGTACATAACAAAACACGTAGTATATTATCGTAATAACACACATTACTAAGGGTCTAGATAGACGGACTGCATCATAACGGCACTGAATCGAAACTACCAACCGTATGTAAGAACTGCTCGCTAAATACACGCCAACTGCAAACGGACTGCACAGAATGTTGGCAGCGTGCAGTTTAGATGCAGGCTGTCTGTTTACAGCTTTATTACAAAAACTTTTAACTGTACCTGACATCTTTATTAGGTACCTATGTTTTACAATAAATGTTTTTGATTTATAATAATAATAAATAATTTAATTCATGCAACATTAAAACAGTTACAGGATAGTAAATAACTTTTTCTACGGCCCATAAAGATATATACTCGTACCTTAGCTTAACATACATATTTTATAATAAAACGTATTTTTATTTACTTTAGTACATACATCCTTTGATATCGCCGATTTGATTTGATAACGAACGGATGACCAGCACTGGTTGTTGGAACCAGCAACTGCTGAGATAAGGGCGTTTTTGGAACCGCAAATACGTTATTGATCGAGCGAAGCGACATCTCCAAATAAACTTGTGCAAATCGGCGTTGTATGTATGTATGTTTGTTTGTCCGAGGATAACTTTCGAAGTGTTTATCCAATCATCGTGAAATTTGATATATAGGTAGGTAGTATAGGCACAACTCTGGTGTGACTAAATGAGCTAAAAATGTGAGGGAGTTGTTGAGATATTGGGGTTCAAGAGGGGTAAAAAAATAACCAAATGAGATTGTGCGGTCAAGTGGCAAGTTTAATGAAAGGTACATTTTGGTCCCGTTTTTATTTTTAGTTTAATTTTTGTAGCTTTTAACTTATTAGCCATGATAAAAACTGAACATTGACGAAATTCACAAGGTACACCAGTGACTCCACAGCGTTGAAATTTGGAATACTTGTAGCTCCAATAACACAAATATAGGCAAAAGTAGGAAATCCAGAATAACTGCTTTTTCTACCATTAAAAATATAACCAATTAACGTGAACTCCTGTTACCTGTAATTTGATTGAAACTGTAGGTCAAGTTATTTGGATTTAATTTTGTGCCACTAGTTAGAGTCCAAGATTAAAGATAATATTTTATTTTTATTGCAGACTCGCGAGATCTCAGTTCGGGGCGAACCACTAGTAATAAGTGTAAAAAAAAACATGTTTTTTTCCTCATTTGCTGTATTATTAAATTCAAATTTTCTCTAATGTACGTATAATAGTAAGTAGATTTCCAAACCTTAAACCTATAACTTACTTTTAAAACCATTACATTATAATGATATAAGTTTATTTGCTTCAAATTAATCCAAGCCGTGGTTTCGCCTGCGCCGTTAAAAAAACAACATCGATCGGATACAACCACTGCGCTGCACCTATATATAAACCTTAAGTTATAATATAAGTTTTATGTCTTTGTATTAAGGTGCAAGGTTGTGGTCGCCGTGTGTTTACGTTGGCGTGTTGAAAGTAACATGTCGGTTTGAGGGCGCGGGTCGTTGGAATGCGGTCTGAGATACCCCATGGGCTATGCGGTGTAGTATAGCCTGTAGGTGCTGCGACTTGATACACTTCGAACTTGAAACAATATTTTTAAATGAGATTTTTACGGATACGGAAAAAAATAGTAGAATTAAATATTATATATAGCATCAAAGTTGCAATGCAAAGTTGCAATGTATACAGAAAGAAAGCAAGTAGGTACATTTATTTGTATTAACATGAATTTGTATTTAGACGAGAGTGATTACCATTTTGAATCATAGACAGCTTGAACTTTGTATTCATTTAACAATAAACAAAATATTCTAAAAGCCGGATCATAGTGTCTACAGCTCCAACCCATTAAATATTTTAAAAAACAGTGGATTACTTTGACCAATGTTTTTACCTTATAAAACAATTTAATAGGTAATTTACAGGGGTATATGAAATGTCTAGCATTATTAATTTATTTATTATGTTACAGTAGCTAAGCTATCCTAATGACAGGTATGCGCAAACGCATCGAACGCGTTGATGTCTTTTGTATGGGCATTCGTCGATTATTTTTCTGTGTCGTCAGTCATTACAATTAAATGGTACGTAATCTTATTCTCACATCATCACGATGAGTATCTTAAAAAAACTTATATTGTTATTTAAGATTATTTTAATTCAAAGTTAAACTTTATCCTTTGTATTGATTAAATATGATGTAAAATCGATATAACTTGTCATATGAACAAAGGAAAATCATAGAGCATCTTAAACGTGATTCAAATGAGTCAATTTCTGATTGACATTACTTTCTAGTTTCATTCAAACTTGAAATGAAATAAAAGAAAACTCTAGCGTCTTTCTATTGCAACCAAAGGTACATAATTAAGGATAAAGTTAATTTGAGTCTGATAAGAACACCCTACTAGCATTTATTTGTTTACCTTTAATAATGTTTGTAATATTTAAATAAAAAAAAAATCATTCATCACTATTTTTCTTATTTCATAAAAAAAAACTGAACTTTCTTTATAAATTCCGTAAAGTCCATCGTCTCCGCAGTCAGATCTCCCCATATAAGAGAAGCGCCCGCAGCGACGCTGAACTCCACCGCTAAAATAACCACTGGTCAAAGAGCTCCACGTTTTTTTGGAACATTTCATGGGTTAGGGCTGTAGACACTAAAAATGTTTTATATTCCGGCTTTTAGAATATATTGTTTATTGGTAAGTTTTTGGTTATTTATATTATATAAAATTCAAGATGAGCCAAGGCATACACGTACGTGCTGTACGTGGTTGTACGCGACGTCACATCGGGTGGTTGGGTCCAGCCAAATAGTCGTCTATCGATGTATTTAGAGTTCGCTTTATTCGGCTTTTCTGCTTTTGTGTCCCAACGCTAGCCTCGGGTTAACGACCCACTTGAAACAATTGGAGCCCAATCGTCTACGTACGTAATTTATGTCATGAACTCATGAGAATATGCTTTATTAGGAAATTTAAGGCAGTTTAGTTTCTTACAAGAAAGGTATTGTTGCAAAAACGCGTGATGCTTTTTGATATAGGTATTTTTTCTATGACTTGATAATGGAACCAACATGTGGCCACATTGATGTTAAGTGGTAACCATCGCCTATAATAAAGTATTGCCTTGTAGGTCACGACTTGTACGATGCACTGCCCTGCTTCTATCAGCTTGAGGCACACAGGTGTGCCTGTAATTTCCTCGGCAACCATACCTAAGCTGCTTGGCGGCAGAATTAAGTGGCTTTCTTTCCGTAGCAAGAAACATTTTGGTGAAGTTGATTTTTTGGGCCATTGCCACGTGAAATCCTGAGGACACCCAACTGCGAGTAAGGCGGATGATGGACATGATGAAACCCAGCAACCTGGAAGTAGTTACTCCCGGAGTTAAAGTTAGGGCAATGAGTTTAAAGAGACCTTTACATGCAGATAAAATGAAGAGAATAACCAGCCTTGTTTATTGCCAGATTTTTTCCTGTCTTGGTCGTGGAAGGACAGGCGCTAAAATTGACGTTTCAAAGTGATCCTTGTGATTTTAATGAATTAATGAATATTGATTATTGAAAAATAATAATAATTCGTTTTTTGAAAGACAACAATGAGGTCCATAAGTGTTAGTAACAATCTTTAATAACTGCCAAGCTGTCTATTGTCCGGTCAGGCTTTTGAACTGTCGATTCGACTCACGTACTCCTAGTTGTAGGTATTTATTTACAATTCTAATTTAGTTACGTAGTATTTGGCAAAGGTACTGGCAATTTAGGTATTGTTTAAATGGTTACGATCGAGCGGCGAATGCTAATGCCAAAGGTTGGATTGGGTTATCCAATTTATTGGGTTAAGATAACCCGAGACGGCATTTGAATAGGTGGTAATTGATAGGTACTTTATTATGGACCCTGTTGGGCACAACAATATTATGGAGAGAGGGGGACGTCATTGTTATATCATTTTAAAAAGAAAACATTAAAGTCTAATTGTCAAATGCTTTCAAAATATTATGTCAACCCCAATTCCCACTGAGTGATTTTCTTTATTTTGAGACTTTGTACCCGATTTCTGTTGCGTAGCTTTTGCGTCGCGATTACTGTTGCTTATTTTTGGTAAGTTATAACCTCCTCCTTGCCAAAGGCTGTCGCTAAATCTAGCGCTAGGCTAGCTAGACAGAACTAGCGTAAGCTATATATCAGAAACCTGTTCCTTCCATAGAAATAAGCGTTCATTTTTTCCAAAGCACTAATGAATTAATTCATGAAGAAACATTCTTTATACTTACAAACTAGATTGTTTTTTATTCTTTGTAAAAATTAAAGAAATCATGTATAACGGATGGTCTTATCGCTAAAGAACTTAGTTTAGTTTCCAAATAATCCAAATGATATTAGATTACACTGCAAAATCGAGCATTCAATTATTCAGCCATCGCAATATAAAGATAAATTCATTTTAAATCCCTTTCCTAGCCTGAGCCTGAGCTATCTTCTCACGGGGTAATGTATTCCACCCACGCTGAATTTGCATAACAGAAAAAAAATCTTCTATTCTACTCGTAAGAATAAAACAAATCAAATTATAAATAAATAAATAATATGGTGTACAATAATCGTACAATAAATGTGAAACCATTAAAATATGCATACAGTTTCTTGATATTATTAGCGAAAATATCCATTTCTCCAGACTTAGAAGTGCAAGTATACTGCTTAGCTATTCTGGCGAGTGGAGCGTTATTAGAATGGGAACCATTCAGTTAAAAATATTGTAATTAGAGGCACGTGGCAATCGGCTAGGAGCAGAGAGAGGAAAGCTAATAAAACTATTCTTTAGGTTATGCAGACTAAGCGCGGTTGAACTCGGGCAAAATCTTCTCATCACACCATTATGAGAATAATGTACATTTCATAGATGACGGAAAATGCTGCGTAATTTCGGTTCATCATTGACTTACCTCAAACGTGCTTAATCCTGACATATTATCCCCGATCCCTTGAATGATTATAACTCTTACGGTTTTGTAATAAGAGTGTTGTTACTATGTATAAATACGTGAAGATAAACCTTTTGTGCTTGTTTTGCGCATAGAGTGTGAGATTTGGCATTAACTATACGTTTATGGTTTGTATGAGTTTTGAGTTTGTAATTTGTAAGTACAGTAGAGTCTCACTAATCCGGCACTTCAGTAGTCCGGCACCCTCCACTCACGCCTCCCTCACCCCTCCCGCCTCCCTCACCCCTCCCACCTCCCTCACCCCTCCCTACTCAATTTTATATAAAATGCTTTATTTTGTTTACATATTATGAATTTTTCTATACATTCCAATAATCCGATAATCCGGCACCCCCTAGTTTTTAATAGTGCCGGATTAGTGAGACTACTGTAATGCTAAATATAATCTAAAAGCTTTATTATAGTCTAGTTGATAAATATGTAGAATAAATGGTTTTTTTCTTTCCCTATATCAGAAAGGTTCTAAAGTAGAGACCATGCACTGTAAAACACGTTGGGTGGCCCCTCAAAAGATAGAAAGAGGACCTGTTAAAGATTGCTGGGAGCTGTTGGCTGCAGGCCGCACAAGATCGGTCGCTGATGATGATGATGACAAAAGATTCATAACAGGGTTGCTGTAGACAGAAGAGGCCTAATTCTAATACAAGCTCTATTGGCAGACAATAGCTGGCCTGTCAATGCGCATGTAAACCTAATTGCCCCATGCATTCATGCAACAACCCTAATCTAAACAAAGCATTTCGAGGACCATTCCATTCATGGACAACTGCTAACATTTCCCTGTTAACGGGAGATTGGTTCATAGATAAATAAATAAATAAATATAAATATAGCTGGACATTTCACACAGCGCTATCTAGCCCCAAATTAAGCAGAGCTTGTACTATGGGAACCAGATAACTGATAGAATACTTATATACATTTTTTTTTGTAAATACATACTTATAATATATAGAGAAACAACCAGACCCGGAACAAATATCTGTAGATCATGCAAACATTTGTTCCGCAGCGGGGATCGAACCCGCTACCTCCCGCGTCTCAGCCGGTTATTCGCCCACTGCACCACGGAGGTCGTCAATGACGATGAGCTCGTTGTGTTTTGACAAAAAACAACGAGTGAGTTTTTTTAATTGTAAGAATACTAGTTGAACGATCTTTGCTTCGTACGGATTTATCTAAATAAAATATAGAGTAGCACTTGGGATAGCTTTTATTCAAAGAAATAATTTATAATATCGGTTCAGTAGTTCCTGATTTCCATTATATATAAAGGGGCATGCCCACTCTCCCTTGTAAAAAATGCTGTCACTGCACACACTTGAAACTAATTGCTAATGATTCTAGGCTTAGTTAGTAATAAAAGAGCTAAGAAGTTAGTTATAAAAAAGTTTACTATAAAGAGAAAAATCAGTTTTTATTTTTCACAAACAACCAGTTTTACATCACTGTATTCAACTACAACTTAAATAGTTTATTATTGTAATTATAACGATTCCTAGATAAATTATGATATTGATAATTATCAATTTAATCGTTTAAGCTTTAAGTCGGCAAACAAACAAAAATACGGCCACAGACACAGATCACAGGAAACGGCTTGTGTATAATAACTTTTTATTAGCTGCAGTAAAATGACGTTTCTAAATGTCATTCCGTAAAATAATGTTGACAGCCTAATCTCAATAGGGATGTGATTCAGTTCACAAAAGTTTACAGAATATCTAATCGTTCCATAGCTGACTCATAATGATCATACTAAATTCTATTTAATATTAATGTAAATAAAAGGCTGTATAAACGTTGATCCTTTTAGACATATACAAGGTAACACTCAAGAAAACGCTCTCTCAAGCTGGTAGTACTGGTTTTTGGTTACGGTGCTACGATGACGCTTGACCGCCATTTTGTTTCGGTTGTCATTTGCTCATTCGGCTTCATACTTCTGTTTTGAGTGCATGAATAACTTTGATTTGCCCACTGCGCGTTATTGTTAAACTTATGTTACGTTGTGTTTGTTTTTCATTACCTGTTTTCGTTACTCGTGTTAGTTTTTTTTTGTTTGATACATTGAAGACATGGATGCTCTGCCGAGCACATGGCAAGATGGAGACACATTTTTATCTCCTAAGAAAAAAAGGCCACGTGTAGCTCTAAGTGCAACTGAAAAACTTTGGGTCCAAAACGTTTACAAATATGTGTTTGAAGTGAAATCTTTAGAATCAAACATTGAAGTTCCAAAAACAAGTGAATGCGTTAACAAGGTGGCTGAAGTCTTGGGAATATCCGTCCGCACAGTTTATTCCGTTTTAAAGGAGCACAAGGAGAACGACAGCGAATCACCAAAACCTCCTGAAAAAACGGGCCCAAAACTTACATTTAAAGATAAACTTGATGATTTCACATTCACTGCTCTTAGACGAATTGTACATCAGTTCTTTCATAGAAATGAAATACCCACCATCGCAAAAGTTAGTTTACACATGTCGTCACTCATCTTTTTATTATACGTTATGTATGTTTTCTCCCATCCCAATCTATCTATGTATGATGATGATGATGTATGTAATCTTAACCAATTAGGTAATAACTTTAATCATTTTTAGGTGCTGCAAGTTGTAAATGATGACCCAGGATTGCCCAACTTCTCGAAAGAGACATTGAGAAAAATTATGAAGCATCTTAATTTCGAATTCGCTACTCGATCACGCAAGAGTGGGCTTATTGATAGACAAGATATCATATCATGGCGCCAGCGCTACCTGCGTTTAATTAAACAATATCGTAGGGAGGGAAAATACATATATTAAGACGAGACGTGGGTCAACGCTGGTACGTGTCAACTCTTAGTTTCTTCTATTTGTTCCCTTTTTGTTTTGATGTCGAAACTTATGATTCTTTTTTGTTCGACAGCGACAGTGATTTCGAAAAAGATTAATTAAATTACATTATTATGACGTTTTTGTCTCATTTTGAATGTACCTCCCTATACTTCCACTAAAAAGATCAATCCTTTAGTATAGTAATAATAATAGGTAAAAAAATACATTACAACTTAATATTAAATCTCAAAAAAAAACCAAACTGATTATTCATATATGATTCACTCATTTAGCTACATCCCTATTTATTTTTCTTCAAAAACCGGCAACCCACAAAACGTCATTTTACTGCAGCTAATAAAAAGTTAGACCAGTCATAGGGATTGGCATATCGACCATCGACTATTATCCGAAATATCGATTTATCGGCGCAAAATAATCGGTCAAATCGAGCAATCGATTATATTTAATCTCAAGGCGCGCGCGCACAGAAGTGCCATTTTTGACATCGCGCTCCTGTACAATCAACAGACGAGGGCAATTATTCCAGTAAATCAAAATTCAATATTTTAATGCAAAGAAATAATAATCATCTGATTCTGTTGAGTAAATGTTGAATCGAAGTAAAATTGAGTTTATTTCGATTCAACACGAGCGCCACAGATAAATACAAAAATATACCTACCTATTTACTTCTGAAAATCAGATATTTAGTGTGTCAGGGGTAGTAATAAGGTAATAAAATGTACGAAAAATGTAAGTACCAATTGTACCCAAGCGAAAAAAACATGTACTTATTTGTCTTTGGAGATGTTTAATAGAATTCATTATGTATTTCTGTGTTGATTTTGTAAACTTGGATTGAATAGGTAGTCGATATCGATCGATATCGACTATCGTTTGAGTTAGTTCTTAATTCGATGATTTGGGAGGAATAACGAGTGATAGGTGCCTAACTAAAAAATATCTCATGTCTGTGTCATTAACTCGTCTCTGCATGGCCTTATGCAAAAATCGTGCGAAGCTTTAACCTCTCATCTGTTGATCGAATTAAAATCGAGATAATGCTATAGATAAGCCGAGTTATTTTTTTTCCGCTTTTTTTGTCTCCACTGGTTAATCCTAAAGCCATCTAGAAGGTGGCGCTGAGATCAACGGCCCGCCGATTATGATCAAGGTTAGCTGAGAGCGAGAGGATTTAGATCAATTGCGGTGCGTCAACAGCTGAGCGCAAATTCAGCGCGCACTGCGATTGGCTGAGATTATCTCGCTCGGGCGCTCGCTACCAGCGCGAGTCAAGCATAATACCACCCCCGGGTTAATTAAAGAGAAAAAAAAACGATTTACAAAACGCTCATTGGGAAACAAATATCGTTTTGGTTTCGTACTTCTGAAATCGGTGACCGATTTTTCGTGTCAGTGAAAATACAGTCAAATAAATCGATTGTTTTATTTATGGTCTTTTATCAACAATCGATTATTGTCTCAGAACAACTCTGGCTCAACACTAATGTTTGCAACTGGAGCCAATTTGCTACCATTTCATTTCCTGTCGTTTTCATATTCATTATTATTTTAAAATATGGTAGGATACTTTTCGTGTTAATCGATTGATACGTAGAATAACGAAAAAATGTAATATATTTTTTGGATGACCGCAATTTTTTGTGCAGTTGACAGCATTATATGGGCATGCCCCTTTACCGAAGAGGTAAGGATGAAACTCACAGCGGGCCCAAACTGGAGAAGGGTTGCCCGAGATAGATCCCAATGGAAATTGCATATGCCATGAGGCACACTGAACTGAGATACTTATTATAACAAATACCACTTAAAGAAAGAATTCGGTTATGATACAGAGCCTATAATAATAATAAAAATACATTTATTTGTACCTACTGTTCTTTATAGTTGTTTCATGTGTACTTTTGTGTGTACCAAATAAATTATTATTCTATTTTTCCTGAAGCGTTGTCTCAGTCGGTTAGTCACGGACTAAGTCATCAAAATGTAACGCCAAACAAAAAGTAAGTCTGCCTCATCCAAAAGATCCACAAAGCTGGAGTCCCGTAGCTAACTATTCCCATCCAGTCGTGTATTCCTGTCAGTCTGTGTGCTCAAATGTCACTTATCATTGTTACATACAAGTCGCACACGACATGTACAATTGTACACGGTAATGCACGAGTTCGTGCTGCCCCGTTTCGTGCTATTATTCCAATTTATTGCAAAGATATCAGAGGTACAAATGGACCACTTCGTGCTAGATACGAGACATGATCGAATTTGTATAATGTGATTCACGATATACTCAGCTTTCCTATACAGTGTGCTCCAAAATATG
Organism: Philereme transversata; assembly: GCA_963924445.1. Classification (NCBI taxonomy): domain Eukaryota; kingdom Metazoa; phylum Arthropoda; class Insecta; order Lepidoptera; family Geometridae; genus Philereme; species Philereme transversata. Next base: position 21,848,089 of record OZ004342.1, on the reverse strand, counting down.
CATGGTAACCCTAAAGGGGATTATTGGCCTAATGCCCTTGCCTAGGAGAACAATGTTTATTCTACGACTTTACTGACGGTCAAAATCTGTTTATTAACTGTTTTAGGCAAATGTCCAAATATGTCATTCGTATAAGTTCTATTTATAGGCGCAGATAGATTTGAAGCAGCCGATTTTGATGCAAGCTAAAAAGTTTTAATATATAAGAAATAATAGAGTAAGTATGTGAAAAGTAAATATTAATTAGTGACTAGGATGCGCCTGACTGCGATCAAACATTAAGAGAAGTTTTAATTACGACAAAATGTAAAAATGGAAACAAAATAAATATTTTTCTATTCTATTTCTATTCTAATCTACAAATCTCTTTTTAACCGACAAGGTCAAAAATAACAATCCGATTCCTATATTTTTTAAATATATGCTTAACATTTTACGATGAATATTTACTACATTTGAAACATACTCGTACAGCAAAAATATACAAAGAAAAATCGAAAAACATGACACAAAACAAAATGAGACAAGAATGATGTACTGTATGCTACAATGTAAGCACATAATAATTTTTATCTTGTCTCTAGTGCTTCAGCGAAAGCTCTTAACCCAACTTAGAGTTCATCCACGAATATGGAACGAACATGGAGCGTTCCATGTAATACTACCGGGAGTAGGGTGTGGAGTGCAGTAAGAGCTCGAACATAATGGATACCAGTGGCGGATTAACACATTTCCCAAGTATAGACTGTTAAATTTTTGTCTCCCTTTAATCCAACGGTTAAGTTGAAAATGCACAAGAAATAGTTCTGGGTATATCTCTGAGCTAAGCTTAATAAGAAGAAAGAAAAGTCGTCAGAAAGATGGCTTGTATACTTACTGCTTTACAGAAATCTTAAAAAAAACACGGTCTCAAAATTTGCCACACCTAAAATCTGCTGCACAAGGCTCAAATCTACTCAACCTGCTTGCTGCAGGATACGAAACTCTTTTTTTATACCACTAAGGTAGCAAACAAACATACGGCCCACCTGATGGTAAGCCATTACCGTAGCCTATGGACGTTTGTAACACCAATCTCGCGCGTTACCTACCCTTTAAAATTTTTAAAACGCCCTTTTTGAAGAACCCGATACTTTAGTCCCTGAGGGAAACCTCGGCAGGGAGACCATTCGAAGTGTTCGCGGGAGGAAATTCCTCTGGAACCTCACGATACGCGACCACATCGTCTCCAAGGACCTTTACAATTCGTATGAGCATTTGGCTAACTTAGAAGCGTTAGTACGTTCCATTGCAAAATGTATATCAAGTTTTATGCCTCAGCTTCGCCCACGAATATATAAATTCAAACCAAGCTCGGCTCACAGATATTCTCACAATAAAACTATCATCTAAATCGATTATTTTAATTCTACACTTATAGTGTACTTTCTATTCGCAAAGCTGCAATTTGTTGAACTGCACTGTGAAGAAGATACGCATACTTATCGATAACATTATTCTCCTTGACATTTGGTGCTATTTTTCTGACATGAGACAGAACGAGCGTGTTCTAGGCTGGCAGTGCAGTGCAGCATTGTCCATTCTTGAACGTTCCAGCGTAAATCAGCAGTCAATTTTCAATAAAATAACTATCAGAATGACAAAAAAGATTGAGGTTTATTGTTTTGAGGTATGATTTTCCGTTTTCATAAAAAGGAACAAAAACTAGAAATCATTTTCGTAAAAGTCGATACTAGTAGCCTACTATAATTTATTCATAAGTTCCGTTTTCTAGCATCCGTCTCCATCATGAGACCACCTCCATGGTACCATTATTATTGCATTGTTACCGAAGTTACACATGCATTCCAAATTTCAGCTCAATCAGTTGGGGAGAACTGGTTTAAAATTCAATTGCAAGATTTGACCTACACAAACTAACAAACATTGCAAGTTAAATAAAAGCTTCAAAAAAACTTCCAGTACATAATGCCCCGCTTCTTGTTCTCAGTACAGATCTCAGACAGCACTTAGGTTACATTGTAGCCTAGTGGTTACAATAATTGCAGATTATAGGCCCGCCTGCACTGGGCACTGGTTTCTAAGGCTAGGGCATGTCATTTTGTGCCATTTTAGGTCAATTTAATTAGCTTAAAGTGTTAGAGTGGCGAGCTTTACCTTTTTAAGTTTCGATGGAACGATAAAAGTTATAGGGTGAGGTCTGTAGGTATTTAAAAAGGTGTCTACGCTTGCTCGATTGAACAATAATGGATGTTGCGAGGTTGGTTTGATTTTCCCAGAAGACCAATTCACGTAACTTAAAATAGTAAAATTTAAGCTTCGATCTAGTTTCATTATGTTAAACTAGCTGTTGCCCGCGACTTCGTACAGGTTACACTACTTAAAGTGTAGGTAACCTAGAAATAAAGCTAAACTCGCTGTTGCAACTTGACTTGACACCCCATTTTCATCCCATGGGGTCTAATTTATGGGATAAACAGTAGCCTATGTGTTAATACAGGTTAAAATCTACGTAGGTACATACTAAATTTCATCGAAATGGGTTCAGCCGTTACGACGTGATTGAATATCAAACAAACAAACTAATAAATAAATAAACGAACATCCAAACTTTATCATTAGTGTGATGTCATAAACGGTATTCACGTAATGACAATACAATGGTATGACTTGACTGACATTCGATTATAGACTTTAATTATATCAAGATAATAATCTAATATTAGAGGAGCAGAATGCCAAAATATATTTAATTCATAATCCAATCTCGTTTAGGTCAAATATCGTTATGTTTTTTAAATTTTATTACGTGAACCGAGAACTATAAGTTAATTATTCGGGTTCTTCCTCGTGATCAATCTTTTTAGTACTGATTTGTCCAACAGGCCTAGCAGAGTAACTGTAGAGAAGGGTTTTGACTTGAGTAATTTTTCGGAAGAAAGAAGACACTTGTCGACCGTCTCGAGCACTCGACTGGGAAATACTGCCATTCAGTGGCCTGCAGGTTTTCTCAATTCAAATAGTGTGACCACAAGGAAAATTATTCTTGTTCCAACCAGTTGGACTAGTCCAATTTGACCACGTGGAGGAAGCTAATTATACATGCCATCGGGGCCCATTATTGACAACTAGTGAGGCCTAGGAGGAAATTTTATTTCTCGCGCCCAATTCTACAAAACTAAACCCACTATGACAATGGTATCGTCGCAAAATGACTATAGACACCTTTTGGCGTTCTACTAACACAATTTTTTCAATGACCGCCGTTGCTATGACAGCACTAATTCAAATTAGCCAGCTTAAGACAGGAACAACAACTATAATCGTTAAAAATAGTTTTTCTTATAAATTAGCAGAACTATATCCGATATAAAGCTGATTGTTTCGGAATAAAACTAATTAATCATCGGAACAGCCGACTGCCCAACAATACAATCCTTCTTGATTGACGCACGATTGATGAACTGCAAAGCCGAGACGAATAATAGTTACTTAGCACGTCATTAGCTTCTAGATACAAGGGTATCAAAGACAGTGTGAAAGACGTGCTAAGTAACGATTACTTATGTCTACTTTGCTTTTAATGATCACCATTTTTTTTTTATTGGATAGAACTTTGTTTGACTACAATCTCACCTGATGGTAAGTGATGATGTGGTCTAAGATGAAGCACAAAGATCTAGAAGAAACCTATTTACTCTTACCTTAAAGAGGCCCGGATTGTATTCTTTAGGAAAAACAGACGACGGCAAAGTGTTCCATACCTTAGCTGTACGCATCAAGAATGTAGAACCAAAAAGGTGTGTGCGAATGGGTGGTATATACTAGGTACGGATGGTACTGAGCCGTGCGCCTGCTTGTCCTTTGATGGAAGGGAGATGGCGGAATCAGATCGTATAGTTCCTGGGCACATTCTCCAAAATGTATTCTGTAAAAGATCGATAGGCTTGCAACTTTACGGCGGTGTTCGAGACTTTGGGTCTTAGTCTCCGCCATGTATTGCTCACCTATAAGCCTAAAAGCCCTACGTTCTATCGAGTCTAAGGTAGCGAGCTGGTATTTGGCCGAACCATCCCAAAGGTGGCAGCAGTACTCTATACCAGACCGGACTTGAGCTTTGTAAAGACTAAGAAGCTGTCCTGGTGTGAAGTATCTCCTGACCTTGTTGAGGATGCCCAGCTTCATGGCAGCTGTTTTAGCCTTAGACTCGATGTATGACCTAAAGTTGAGAGTAGGCGTGAGCGAGACCCCTAGGAGATCGAGGTGACCATCATTTGTGTGAGCAGGAATAAAGAACAGTGGCTTAGCTAAACACTAGTTCGGTTCGACCTAAGTTTGCTATAAGGGTACACGATAATTATTTATACTCCACTAACTGAAAACGGTCAGTTTTTTTTAGTCTTCTCACCATAAAATCCATTAACTATTATAACGAATACCTACTTTTAAGATTAACATACTCTTGACCAGAACCCACGTTATCGAGAACCTGGTGACTGGACAAACCTAGTATAGGTTTTAGGGCATCATAACCAGGTTTTTGTATAAGAAACAATAAAAAAATGCTAAATTATGTCGGTGTATGTCCTCAATATTCGATGTGGATGTGAATGATTATGATGTAAATTCTCCGCCTTTTCACAAGACTGGTAAATCCTACTCAATAATTAAAAGGACTTAACCACAAAAAGCTTATTGGAAAATTACAAGGTAAGTTTCCGTTCCGTATATTATTATTATTGTTAATAACGTGAGAAAATCGCCATTACAGTTTATTGAAGACAATTACGGTCAATTCTGAAGTATTACTGCGTCCAATTTCCGCTGCGAATTTTACTGCCCAATGCGTGCACTAACCCCTTATTTGAGCAAGATTTGTGACCACTTTTTCTGACTGCTTTTTCTTTTTGTGCTGGCTTTAATTTTGGGAAGGAGCGGTTCGTTTTTTATAGAACTGTGTTGGTGGTAAATTGTATTGCAATACGAATTATAAAGGCAGAAATACTTATTTAAAATTGCAAATATAATTAATTTTGCTTGTATTGTATAGGCAAGGATTTGGTTAGCTGTGTTAAATAATGATTTGTGTATGTTTTTTTTAACAAGAAATCCTTCGTGATTTATTTCAATCATTATTATAAATACGGGATTAATCATATACCGTTTTATCGTTGTTACGTCTGACAATGTTTCGATTCAATTCGTGAACCTTCATCAGGGTTAGTGCGATCCGCTCCGCGCTGCGTCTCGCCTCACACTCACCCTGATGAAGGTTCACGAATTGAATGATTTGTATATGGGTAAATAAAAAAATCTGTGCATCAAAAATCATAAGTACGCACGTAAGAAGTTATACTTCGTTCATGACTAAATATTATTATTTGTACTAAAAACGAGATATTTACCATGATTTGTGAGTTTTTCGAGTATCCGATATTTCGACGCAGTTGCATGCGCCATGATCACAGGTAAACTAAAGTCTTTGCGAGTGGGTAGTTATTGGCAGATATAACGATCTACTCTCTTTCTTAGTCTCTTGCTAGGAATGAATTCACGAATACTATCACTACTACCGGTTTCATTCTCGATCATAACTCGATTCCGACACACAACACTGAGGACGCGTAATTGACACATCATCACAGGATTCCAGGCTTCAGATAGTTGAAAACCATCTTAACGATTGAAATTCTTATGTTTGGTAATCTTAATTGCCTCTTGAACCAGTTTCGGCATGTAATATCGCTCAGTTACAAATAGTGTTCAATAACCATGATAGTTTCTAAAGTTAAATATTAATATGTCATTTGCGCAGAGGTGAACTTTGATAACTTCAGACCGGAATAACTAGCTTTATGGTATTGTTACCGGCGCGCGCAACTTCGTAACATGCTGAAAATATCTGATCTGATTCTCCTATAACGTGTCAAAAGAATTATGACTTCAAAAATAATTACTGAGAAACTAAAATTAACTTTTAGGATATAATGTCTTGTAATCTCTTAAAAAATGTTCAACCCACAAACCGTTATCATAATCAGACTCGTAAGTGCATGTTTATTTACATTTAAGTGCACGTGTATTTATTGTAGCAACAACGAATGATACTTGCTGAGCTAATAGGTATTAAGCACGCAACCATATCATTAGGAGCCTCACGAAATGGTAAGTTCCTTATATTTTATTGTATCGAAAACATTCGTAACGCAGCTAAGTCGCTGCTGCAGCTGTATACCGGGTGTGAGTAAACTTCTTCCAAATACTTCAGATTTAGAAGGCTACAGGTTAAACAACCAACTGCTTGCACGAACAACTTTTATTTATTATTTGGTGATAGTCAAACGCTTGACCTCTACCACACCTGATGGTAAGTGATGGTGTGATCGAAGATGTACAACGCTTGCCTAAAACAACCTGTTCACTCTGGACTTGAAGACTCCAAGATTATACCGGAGAAGTGAGTTCCACTCCTTACTCATTTTTTTTCGAACGCGATTTTTATTGGGTGGAAAATAGGGGGGAAAAGGGGGAAGTTTGCTGTAGTGTATACATATATGGACGGATTTCAATTTTTGAAATTTTTTGGAAACACAAGACGAAGTCGTAGACACGAGATTTGACCTAGGACTAAGGGAACGCGAGTAATCGCTGAAACTTGGGGTATCCAGAATAACTGCAATTTCTACCCCTAAAAAAATTAACCAGTTTACATGAACTTCTGTTACTTGTAATTTGAATGAAGCAGTAGGTCAAGTTATTTGGTTGTTTATTTTGTGACACTATTTTATTACTCAAAGATTTTAAGTTTTTTGGGAGACTCGCGAGATCGGTTCGGGGCGAACCACTAGTGTACTTAGCCTTAGCGATCAGTTCCGCACTCGGTTGTATTGATATTTGTGTGACGTAAAAGTTTGGTTTGCAAAACATTAGAAAAGTAAAGCTGAGGTGTGTCGAAGCCTGAAGGCTTTATTATTTATAGCAGTATAAATAATGAAAAACGGCTGAAGTAATAACCACTGAAATCCGCTAACGGCTAATATAATCCAGTTAGAGCTCACAGCGGATAATAAAGTATAAATATAAAAACGCCGTAAACAGATGAAAGTAAAATGACATCAGCGTAAAAACGGGCTAATGGAATTACAAGGTACTTAGTGCCGGGAGGAATGCCAAATGAAAATGTAAAGTGATATTTTATACCCGAGATATTCACGTACAATTCAATTAAGTAATTAAATATCATCAACATCAGCCACTGCTGGACATAGGCCTCTAGGATATACGCTATTGAATTAAATATAATCCTCTTCTATCATGCCAATAGTTTATGCATAATTATTTACAGGTTCGAAACTAAATTGACTTTGAGAAGTTGTTAAGGTCGTCCTTGGTGCAGGTTGTAGGGCACATAGGACAGTTACGCAAGTGAGGCATGGTCTGAAGGGGGTACCCACAATCACAGCTGATTAGTGAAAGGTCTCGCATTCCCCACCTACAGAGGTTTTTCCTGCAATGCCCAACCTGAGTCCGGAGTCGGTTGATAGATTTCTAGATCGGCCACGGAAGGTTGTATCTAGGGGGGCGGTGTTCGTGAGGTGCAGTAAAGCCAGGAGGTGATGGGTGCTTCTTTTTCCACAAATTAACCTTTAGTGCGGCCGGGTGGTCACTCGCGTAAAAAACTATTTTCGCTTTTTAGTCGGGCTTGTGGAGGTTGGTGTCCATAGAGAGGATGTCGGTAGTCAGATCTTTGTTTTATTAAATATAATAATAAAAATGGACATTTCACACAACGCTATCTAGCCCCAAACTAAGAAAAGCTTGTACAAGGGAACCAGATAACTGATTTATTACTTAAATACTTATTTTTTTTTGTAATATAAAAACATCCAGACCCGGAACAAATAACTGTAGATCGAGCAAACATTTGTTCCACGGCAAGAATCCAACTCGCAACCTGCTGTGACTCAACCCACTGCACCACGGAAGTCATGTTGTATCTAATTTAAAATGCAATATTTTGATGCGTACTTACTCGAATATCCTCAATTTTTGCATAATACAATATTACTTTTTAAAAATAGTATCATATGAGGTGGTATGAACCCTTAAAATGAGAATTTTACCATTTCTGGTAGTGCAAATGAACTGAATACACCCTGTCTAGTTTGGTTTGATGAATCAACCTGTATTGTATAGAAAAGTCACATTACGTTAGTTGACGTACTTGTAACTCAGTTAATATCGATTCTATTTACTTGTCGATTCGACGCTCCGCTCAATTCAACCGAGATGCGCGCAGTCTTCTATTGTGGCTTGTTAGGGCTACCACTTAGTAAATAGAATAGAATAGAATAGAGTAGAATAATGTATTTCAGATGGTTTACATAGGATATACAAAACATAAAAGTAATAATCACAAATACAAGTATGTCAAATTAAAATAAAACAAATTATAGAATTTAATATTCGAAAGTAAAATGTAATAAGTTAAATACAAATTAATAATAATACAGAAAAAATAAAAAATTAAAAGTCAAATGTCATAAATAAATAGGAATATGTATATCATTAAATTGAATATTATTACAGTTATTTAAAATAAAATAAAATTAATAACAAATCCAAAATTCTTAAAAAAATTACAAGTAATAATAAATAATAATAAGTTAATGTATCTACAATCAAATCAATAATACCGAGCGTAACCGAAAAACCAACCCAATTGGGTTGGATTGATTTGCTTAGGAATATGAACGCAGCTGGTTTCATTGGGAGCCGATAGAAATTTAAAAAAGGCTAATAGACTATGCAACTGTGCCTGTCTCAGGACAGTATTGTCTAATCTAAGGTGTTTATCTTAATATATATAAATCTCCTGTCACGATGTTTGTCCGCGATGGATTCCTAAACTACATAACCGATTTTAAATTAAATTGTCACACCGTGACCAGTCTGCTCCAACTTGAGAGATAGGATAGCTTACATCTTTAATATACCTATAAAATTTTCGTGTCACAATGTTTGTAACAATACTTCTCCGGAACAGCTTGATCGACTCTTATGAATTTTTTTTGTTGTATATTTGGTAGGTTTGAGAATAGGACGTAAACTATTTTTCATACCCCTATGTGATAAGTGTAGTTCACCCCAAATTTTTTATTGTTATTTTTTGTACAAAATCTTTTATTTTTATGGTTCGGCCATATAAAACACATACAACCATAAATTTATACTCTACAACCAACCACAATATTTCAATAGCGATATTAGTACCTTAATAATTTGGATAGTTGATTATAGTGGTTTATTACAAAATTTATTGGCGGTACGAAGTTCGCGGGGTCAGCTAGTTGTATATAGAGTAGGGTCATGTAAACATCAAATAAACCACATGACGTGGTCTCTCACAATATAATAGTGATGTTCCGGTAAAACCTTCCATGGGAATCCCATAGAAGTTATCATCAAATGTAGCTACTTTGGATCAACATCATTTGTTAAAAAGCATTTATGTCAGCCCTACATTTAGGTTGTTAGCGGCTATTGTCACAGTGGGCGAATAGCCGTCTGCGATGCAGGAGGTTGCGGGTTCGATTCCCGATGATCACACACATTTGTTCCGGGTCTAGTTGTTTCTCTTTAAATCAAAAGTATGTATTTACAAACAGAATGTATGTAATTATTCTATTAGTTATCTGGTTCCCATAGTACAAGCTTTGTTTCTTGCTTGTTCTAAGCTTGTTCTTTAGGGGCTAGATGGCGCTGTCTGAAATGTCTAGAATTATTGATCGAGCGAAGCGAGATCTCTAAATGAACTTGGGTAAATCGGCGTTGTATGTAAGTAAGTATGTATGTTTGTTTGTCTGAGGATAACTTTTGAAGCGTTTATCCGATCATCGTGAAATTTGGTAAATAGGTAGGTAGCACAATTTTGGTGTGACTCAATGAGCTGAAAATGTGGAGGGATTGTTGAGATATTGGGATTCAAGAGGGGTAAAAAAAACCAAAATGGTACTATCCGGTCAAATGGCAAGGTCTTTGTGAGTACATTTCGACCCCGTTTTTATTTTTAGTTTAAACCTTGTAGTTTTTAAGTCTTAGCCATAATACAAACTGAATTTTAACAAAGTTCACAGGGTACACCATTGACCACAGTGTTGTAATTTGGTATGCGTGTAGCTTAAATGACGCAAATATAGGTAAAAGTCAGAAATCTAGAGTAACTGCAATTTGTACCCCAAAAACGAGTAACCAGTTAACATGAATTACGGTTACCTGTAATTTAGATGAAACTGTAGGTCAAGTTAGTTGGTTATGTATTTCAACTCGCAAGCTCTCAGTTCGGGGCGAACCACTAGTTATAATAATTTGTGTCAGTCAACCCTACAGGGCCGTTAGCGGCCATCGTTACTCTGGATCCTAGATTATAGAACATTGGCTAGAGCTTGTTGCAATTCTTCGCAATTGCTATTCGATTCAGTTATTCTGTAGCTCTTTTGTTTTTAGTAATCGATAAAAAACGATTTTTAAATGTTTGGAGAACTCTTTAAATATTGACCTGAAAATAATTGGTTAAGTGCGTGATGCACAGTGTTGGGTTCCGTAGTTGGTCTTAGTAGGTACGGTGTATTTTAGTTATTTTAAAATACAAAGTTAACTTTGCAATTGATTTTGTGCACTTATAGCAATGTAATTGGCTCAGTTGGGTCCAAAGATCGGTATCCATATTACGTTAGCCAGTTGCTGTTGCCCGTCTGTCGTCTGTGGCCTAACCCATCGACAGCGATAGCGACTGGCTTACAGAATAAGGCTAAGAAAGGGGTTTTTTGCTGGCAGAGTGCAATAAAAAGCTTCACTATACCATTATCAATTTGCTAGTAGTGTATCGCAAGTGAATATTAAACCAGTCGAGGTAATGTCAAGCTCAGTCGTTGTCATTGACCAATATTTAAGTTTAGCGACTTACCCGTTAACGTTAGAAACTAGTGAAGTAAGTGTATTCTAATGTCACGTAGTTCGGTCCCTTTAGTTTAACTTATAATAGTTTACAGACTTAGGAAGTTCTAGACAAGGACTTGGACACGTCATTAACGTCCTTTTAGATACAGTACATAGTGATAATAATAACGCACGATTATTAAACCTGATGGACATCTTCGGATCACATACTCTACTACATAAGAGTAGTAGACTTTCTTGTGAAAGAGCTCGCCCGGGGAAGTACCTACATCACCATACCTATTTCTGCCACCAAGCGGCATTGCTGTGTTTCGATTTGAAGGGTATGGTTGCCGGTGAAATTACAAGGCACATGAGGCTTTACACCTGTGCCTCAAATTGATGGACGCAGGGCGGTGCAACGTAGGGCACATTTCTTAGGTGGTGCACATACCTACGAGGCAGTTCTCTGTTATAGGCGATGGTTACCATATAACATCAGGTGGGCCGTAATGTAGCACTAAGATCCGTGATGTTATCCCACAGGGGGGTGGGGGGAAGGGGGGGGGGGGTTAGTCAAAGGCTGAGTTAAACCATACGTTAAGATGCCACACACGTCAATGATTTCTTTGCGAAAGCTTTGTGCAAGTCTGGTTTGTGCAACTCTCTGTGGGAAATTTGTTCAAATTTCTCGGCTTGTGCAAAGAAATCGTTTAAGTGTGTGGGCCCCGTTAGCATTCAAGTGACAGGTTGTAAACCCATAGCTTTAGAATACTAACCCGATGGCAATGGCTTTGAATTGGTGTTCCGGATGATTTCCTTCACTGTTTTGACCATGTGTTTAAAGCGCAGATACAATTTTCGAGTAGAAAAATCTTTTGAATGAATGAATGAAAATTATCTTGTATATACGTTACAAGCAAGATACAACAAATTGAGAAAATGGTGTATGGTGCACGGACGGGGTTCAAACACACAATCTCTCAATTGGAAGTCCCACTAGTGGCCTACTGCAATTATCCCTCATTTCGATTGGATTCCATGGCTTTCAGTTGCAGTCTAAAAACCTATCTTGGTTATTTGTCAGAAGGCACTTAGGAAAATTTTCGTGATAAACTTCAATCAATAGCGAACTTTTAGAAGTCTCCATAGATTTTGATACTTTGAAAGTGATAAACGATTTGATAGCCAAACTATTTACTCTTGAATAACATAATATGAATAGCATTTAAATTAACTGGGGACACTTCAGTATCTTTGCACAAAACAAAACCACGTGACATAACATTAAAATATTTAAAATATTGTGTCATTCATTGTTTATCCACCTTTTATGAGCTCCGTTTAATGTTCTTTATTAGTCCATTATGTGTAATGTGTGCCAAATAAATGTGTTTTCTTACTTTTTTCTTCCTCCTCTTCGCATTAAATATTTCCTTTAGCATTAAATATTCCCAGAAATAGGCAGAGTATTCCAAGATTAGACCATTCCATGCAGATAAGGTAATGAGATTTCTTAGTGCATAGAATTACTATGGGGCTCGGCGCCACCGAGCTTAGATCGTGGTTATACCTACTAAAGCTCGATATTAAGTGTGAGTATTTTAAGTCTAGGGTAGGGGAAATAAGATCTGCACTGACGTACCGCATCCTTATGCGGTAATGCACAATACTCCCTTGTGTGTGCATTACTGCCCTTTTAACCTGACACCATCCCAACTCCCCGTAGCGGATTACAACATTAGGTTGATGGCATTTTTTCCAGAGTCCTCGAGGTCGTTGCTGACATCGAAGATGACTCGATGAGTTCATGCAGTCCCGTCTTCACAGGTCCTTCTGTTCATCCTGTAGGCCTCCCCGACATAGTCCACTATCCATGGCCCCTGTCTTCAGAAAATGGTGATTTAGTTCGCAGTGTCCTGCGATGATCACTACCATCATCCGCAAGTCCTCGCGTTTAATTTTTAGCAGAATATGTTATTATTATATGCTACTAACGAACAATAAAAGAAGGAATAATATATGTTGTCACCACCAAGACATGTCTGTATATCAGTTATTTAATTTAGTGATAATAGGCTCGGTGAAACCGGCCGTACTCGTGACTTAGGTATTCCTAGCTCCCTGCCAAGGTATATGTCCACCTCCTACCTAGGAGATATTTAAATACCAGCGTTCGTACAGATATTTAATCTGGCAGCCTGGCCGATTAGTCATACTCGTACCAAGAGAGCACTTCGAATACTTAAAAATACTTAAACATTTATAGCATTATCTTGAATACTATCTTAATAACATATCCAACTTACAATTTAAGTAAGGATAAGGAAAGCAGTATGTCATAAACCTAACTTTAAGTTTGAAGGTAAGTAATGTGCCAATGTTACTATTGTTGAGTGGTGATAGTCATCGTCAACTCGCCCGCCCCGTCAGGCGAGATGGCGAAAGGTAAGATGGTGTAACGACTTATTGAATGCTAACTATTATGCAAAAGTGGTCATGTTTATCGACTTGTCCCTGACTACCCCCTAATGGATCTGCCTACTGAGTAAGAGATCCGAGGATGACCTTCGTTAATTAAAAAAATCTTTAAAGTCGTGAAGCTTTCCTTGGTATCACACTATAATGCGAAAGTTTGGATGTTTGATTGTTTATTTGATTGTTAATCACGTCGAAACGGCTGAACAGATTTTGATGAAATTTGGTATGGACGTAGATTATAACCTTGATTAACACATAGGCTTCTTTTTATCACATAAATCAGTTTCCATGTTATTTCAAAATGTCTATATGTATTTCTGCACCCCAGAACAACGAAGCCGCTAGCAACAGATAGTTAAACATATTTTGAGTTATTACGTCAAATGTCCTAATGCATGAAAAAGACAAAGCATTCTATAAATAGTCTTATAAAAATAACTTTAATAAGGTTAAATATATTTTTATAAAACTAAGCTCGGCTTGCGCAACGATGCCTAAACATATTTAGTGCCTAAATATGGTTAAGAGAGTTGTCAAATCATACTAATACGTCAAATTAAAACATGTTTAGTCACTAAACACGTTTTACTAATAGGGATCGTTGTGCAAGTCGCCTTTAGGGGGTTAACCTTCACGGGAAGTACCTACAACACTAGACCACAGGTAACTCTAAAAACGGGTGTGTTGTATCATTTTATCCTAAAACAATAATAAGATCAATTAAACCAGTATTCTTTCAACATAATTATATTGCAAGTGACACAAATCGAACTACAGTTACGAAGTGGAGAGATTTCGCGGAACCAGTTTGTAGCAGGCTGGACAACTTTTTTCGCAACTCTACCTGGCCTGCCCTGCACATTTATTCGGAGTTATCGCAGACTTAGATGGACGTGAGCTTATGTCTTGTATGCGTCTGATAGTAACCGTAGAAATATTAATTTATCGCGTCACTTGTGGAAATGTAACGTAAGTTCGCAGGAAGACGTAAGAGCGAGACCGCATCATCTGGCATGTGTGCTGGCAGCTTTACTGTCGTACTAACTGACCCGACCCGGCTACGCCCACATTTTTTTTTGTTCTACTGGATATGGAACAAGCGTATGATCCATCTGATGTTAAGTGGTAACCATCGCTTATAACAAAATTTTGCCTCGCAGGTCACGCTCCTTAGAAACGTGCCCTACTATCTAACTAAATGATGTTTATGTAAATGTAATATGCTCTATAACACTCAAGGATAATGTGAAAGAATGCCAGCATCGGATCAGTAGTTCCAGAGATTACCCCATACATCGAAACAAAAAAAAATCTCATAAACTTTACCTCTTTATAACATTGGTATAGATTGTGCAACTCGTGAAAAGTTGACATTATTGGCGATGATATTATTCACGGGTAACACAGAATGGGTGGGCTTGCTCATCAGTTTCGATAGTAACTACCTTATCGTTAAAATTAATGGTGTTGCTACGCTATATTATGTTTTACTTTGGCTAATTTCAGTAATGCAAACAAATTCATTCAATCTCATTCCGATGCCTGTCAACGCATAAGTTATGTCGTTAAATAATGAGAACGGTTGATACCTTTTATAACAATAAAAAAACCTGTCGTAGTTTCCCCGGTTTCTGATAAACCGGATAATTAATTAAACAGTTTTTGACACATCCTGTGGAGTAGATTATGATGTAGTTACGATTGGGAGAGAAGAATGGAATGAAAAGATAAGTGACCAGACTCAAAAATAAACAGATTCTAGTGACAAAACAACTAAGTACCAACTATAGATACAGACTGTCTTCACAAGTGTCTATATCGATTGTAGACCAACTATCCAACGTATAGGAGATATAGTATACGTACCTATATACAATATATAGGTTGTATACGCACAGTATGTACATAGTATCTACACAAGTAGGTATGTAAAAAATGGCAAGACGCGTAAGTCCAAATTTGCGCTGCGGAGCATTGACTTCGCAGATGGACCATTTAGCCAGCCCAGCTCATGTACTCAGACTACCTAAACGAGTTTTATGTTGTTGTCCATTGTATTACGAGATTGAAAATAATAAATAAATCATTAAAAAACCAGATTAAAAGTCGAATCTTATGTAATATATTTTTGTTATCTTATGACCTTTAAACTTATAAATAATAATGCTGGACATTTCACACAGCGCCATCTAGCCCCAAACTAAGTAAAACTTGTACTTATGGGAACCAAATACCTGATAAACCTGATACTTATATACGTTTTTTTGTAAATACATACTTATCATACACAGAGAAACAACCAGACCCGGAACAAATATCTCTAGATCGTGTAAACATTTATTCCGCGGTGGGAATCGAGCCCCCAACCTCCTGCGTCTCAGCCGGCTATTCGCCTCTGCGCCATGGAGGTCGTCAAACTTATTTAGTTTCACTGTTGGATATACTTAAGTTTCGATGTGGCATGGAGTCAGATCTTCGCTTTTTCACATCCAGTATTTGGCTGCTACAGCATGCAAATCGCCGGTTGTGGGCCTACAATAACTTCAGCTTGGTGACCCTCTCAGCTATGTCGATCACCTTGGTTCTCTGTATTATGTAGATATAATGTCTGGTGAAAACATTGATTTTTCTAGGTACCTACCAAGCTGTGGTAAAAGTAGCCAATATTTATCTACAAATATTTCTTTCACACGTGCGCACTGACCATACAAAAAGCGAAAATCTGCTTCTTAATTTCAGCGTATAATTTACGATAAGCGAAAGACTTAGAAGAATTAAATACAATCCAATATGAAACCATATACAATGGACACACGCCTATAACACCCACACACTCACACTCGTGTTACCACGCCCCACATGCGCAGGAGTTTGGTCACGACCACGACCGAGATCGGCCCGAGATTGTCTTCTCCTGTCTACTCCATATACCTTTATATATAGCATCTACCTACATTATGTATCTATATACTATGACTTGAATCAAATACTATGTATAACGTCTGCGATATCCCGTAGGTATTTATTAATATAAGTTCTATGCGTGTCGCTTTTTGCTTCTAGACAAGGTTTACGCAGGGTTATGATATTTTTATATCAGTGTGCAATTACAAGATGCGTGTTGTGGTACTCGTCTCGTACCTATGATAATTGGATTCCAAGTTTTGGTTTAGGAAAACGTATTTGAGGGTGTTTCTAGTAAGCTACAGGAGAAAAGTCTGAACAGATCATTGGATGTAAATAATCAAGTGTTTGTTAGTGTGGGTCATAATATAAATGTCGTAATTATTTTAGTTTTTACTTCACTTTATCTTTACCTAATTATTGGTACATATTTTAGCTGGAAACACAGATTTTGTGTGTGCTTAGCTCCTGTTTCACCCCTTTTTATTTCGATGCAGGCTTCTAAGACTTTTAACTCGTATTTAAAAACTAGAATGTGTTTCCTGTCACGAAGAATTGGACCTGTTTGCTTGCAGCTGATGCAAAAAGTAGCGTAAATTTACAACATGCCGTACATACTAGTAAAATTAGTTTTACTATGTAAGTTTAATTATATTTAATTGTTTACAAGTAGTTCGTCTGACAAAGAGATTGCTTATCTTACTTATCGATCGACTAATAGACTCTTAAATTTGACGATATAGTTAAAATCTTACGACTAAGTCGGATAATTCACGAAATTTTAACGATCAATCGAATTTAGCCGTCAATTTATCAATCAATTCCGTTTTACACTGCTGTCTTGAAACATAAAAAATATGATATAAATTGATCTGCATATTCGACGGTGCGTAAATTAGTTCGTTGGTGAATGATGTTTGTTAAATTATGAAGTAAAGTGTTTACTAGTTGCTTGTAAAGCATATTCAGCGGTCCCAAGATGTTCCACGTCCAAGGAAGGTTAAAAAACTAAAGTCTGACAAACTAGATCTATAATCACGATCTGCCAGTGACCACGGCTGTTGCAACACAGCCAAAACATCGGGATGATAAATAAAAAGGTACTATACCCGTTTAAATCAAAAGTTTGAAAAATAAACTACATAGATCAAATTTTTAGCACGGCTTTTACTTCTTGGTCATATATGTAGTTCATTATTACTGAAGATTGTTCCGTCTTGGAAGGCGTGAGTAGAGTTTGCGACGAGCTGTGTCTCAGGGCAGCGGTGACAGGGAGGCCTGTGAGAACCATGACTTGATCAGACCAGCGGCTAGGCGATCGGCCTCGAGGTCTTTTGCCGCCGATTTTTCCTACTATCACACTAGTGTTACAAATGCGAAGGTTTGAATGTTTGTTTGTTTGTTACTCAATTACGTCGTAATGGCTGAACCGACTTCGATGAAATTTGGTATATACCTAGATTATAACCTGGACTACCACATAGGTTATCATTTATCCCATAAATCAGTTCCCATGGGATAAAAATGGGGTGTCAAGTCAAGTTGCAAGAGCAAGTTAAGCTTCATTTCTAGGTTATCTACACATGTAGTAGTGTAACGCGTACGAAATCGCGGGCAACAGCTAGTAACCAATATTTTTATCAGTTTATCAGGCTGTCTTCATGTTAAATTACCAAAATAGCTACGGACTCGTTGATAACGAATGGTCAATAGTCTGGTTTTGATGGCAAGTTGGACCAATATTACAGGCTTCGATCAATAAAATACTAGATATACGATCGGCCCGTCAAGGACGTCCACGCTGGAGAGTGCTTAAACGCCGCTTAAGCACTCTCGGCTCTTAGTCGCGCGCTTGCCGTCGAAGTCACAACATGCCCAAGTGCTCCGTCAAAAGTTGCAAAAACAACACTTTAACTACATTAAAAAAAGATGGAATTTCGTATTTCCGGTGAGTATTACCTTAAAGTTTGATAATTTGATGAATTTGATTTTGAATTAGTCTATAATATGCTTTAAAACAATATTTTACGGAAATATTTGTAATTACAGATACACGACTACGCTACGCTACTGTCCCTTTCCCTCGCGTTGCATCGTTCATTTATCTGTACGTGACCGAAGACCAATGAACCGGACTACATTAAATTTCGAATGAATAGAGTCGCATACTAAAAACATTTTAACAAGTTTACAAAACAATTTTATTAGTAAGCATTATATACTAATCAGATGCGGCCAATTCTAAAACTATCTTCATGAAACAAACAACTCTTGTGTTTTATTTTTATCAAAATCATTAAAAAAACACGCGGTAGCCTACCGTTAAATTTTGGGCAACGAGATAAATTTTCGGTACTAAAAATACAGTCATTTTTATATTCAATTTTGTAAAGTTTATTAATTCTTAGTTGCCTTATTCAGTAAACAAAATAATATCCTAATTTTTTTTTACTATAGAGGTCAATTCATCAGTGTTCTGGGCTTTTCTTTGCTGATTTCTGCCTATACTGTTAAAGTTCTAGTACTAAACATGGTTCTGCAATATTGTATACAATACAAAATTCGATTTTATTCAAAACTAGAGGTTGCCCGGGAACTTCGTACGCGAGGATGAAAATGTTATGACCCTCCTTTTTGCATCATTGACCTCGGTCTCATACACTGAAGGGAGATTTACGATTTTATTATTGTAGAGAAGAGAATTCATCTAGGACCCGAGTAGTCGGCAAGACAAATTAATCGAACCCAAAAACTCGATGAGGTGGCATCGTTTAATCACAGTTCCCATAGCCATCTTCTGGCTCCATCATCAGACCCTGGATATCATCTAGATAAAGAATACTCTTTGACACTAATCGAACGAGCCCACACTCGATGTAACTATGTCATTTTATTACAGAGTTCCCAAAGCCTGGCTCCGTCATTAAACCCTAACCTGGATATCATTTAGGATCCGAATACTAGTTAAGACAGATCAAATGAACCTAAAGTCGATGTTGTTGTGTAGTTTAGTTTAAGCATCTGATGATGCACCATCTTACTGCATCATGAGATCAGCTTCATGTCGCATATGCATGCAAAATTTCAAATCAAATCAGAAACCGGGCAGGTCTAATATCGCAATATTTTATTACCTATAAACGATAGACAAGACAACGAGGCACATTAAACTGAATAGGAGCCTGTAAAAATAAAAGATTTTATCAAACTATCCGATTATTAAAAAATGCGACTTTTGAATTTGGTTAACAAATGATTTATCCCTACGTAATAGATTCGAAATTTCATTTCTCAACAAAAAAATATTGTGTACGTTTCTACTCCTCCACACTTCTGTTCCGAACGGAGTAATTTTACGATCTTCAAACAGCACATTTTGAATCCGACCTTATTGCCATACCGTTAAAGTCAACAGTTTTTTAAAGGACAAAAGAAGGCAATAAATTTTTACGACTTAACAGCTGCTTCATTTCATAACGTCATATCTCCAAAATGCGAATGCTTGAAATGAAACTTTTAAACTGCGGAATAAAGTCGAGTTTAGATTATTTAACTTTTGGTATTAATAATGTTAGGCATTTTCGGCACTCACACAAATGCAAGGTATCGCTCGCCGCTTTTCGGCGGTGAGTTTGTTAGGGACAGTGATTCCTGAGATTATAATTTCTTTGATTACAGGCCGTAAAATTGACGTATCAAAGTGATCCTTGTGATTTTGATGAATAAATGAATATTGTCTTTTGACTATTGAATAGATTATTTTTTTGTCAGTTCATGGGATACGATTAAATTACGTGAAGATTTTTTGAGTTATTATTAGTTTTTTTTAGTTATGTTTAGTTATTATTATTATTTAGGTATTATTATTTATATTAAAGTTTTCGGGCTCGGGTGACAGATGGGAATAATTCTATATAAAATATTAACTTTATCTAACGCCTGTATCCCAGAACTAATCTTAAAATTAGTTATTAAAAGTTTTTTCAATGGATTCACGCTTGAGCAAAATTTATAATCATCATCATCATTTCAGCCCGGCATCACCCAATGCTGGTGCCTCCCTTGTTTCTGCCAGCCTCCTTCCAAAGTTTTAGAATACGAGCAAAAAACTTCTACTTCAGTACCTACTAAATAATTTTAATAACCATGCAAATTTACTCATTAAACTTTACTATTTCACACTTATACATACAGGGTGTCCCGGAACTAGAAATAATGAAAGCATTTTATTACCCAGGATTTTTTAAACTTATTAGTTTGACTTTAAATCAGCTGGTTTTCCTTACACAAACGTAATGTTACGAGCTGAGAGTTCGGGATAAAATAATGGGAATCGGTCTGACCAAAATAACACTTTTATTCAGCACTGAACGGTGTATACACGAACTTGGTCACACGTAATCACAACACACTAATTCACACCACAGTTGCACCACTTAAAGTCACCGAAATGATCGCACGTTTAGCTTAATCCAGACTGACTCGGGAGCAACTACTGTTCACGCGAGACCCTTCCCACGTCAGTCCTCCAGGGCCTCGCTGAGACTAACTCACTCAGACTGACTGAGACTGACTCACAACTGACTGTCCGGCCATCTCTCCGGCCTATTTATATCGCACACATTTCGATTGTTCGAGAACGATGTCGATCCTTCCAGGATAGGGTCGGTCCCTCGACACAATGGCCACTCCCCATTCTGCGAACCACAAACAATAGCAGCAATAACACAGCAAGACAAAAGCGTTCGAGAAGGTTCGATTATTACTCATTGTTAACAGCCTCGGCGTAACACTGCCCCCTCCTAAAACATGCTCGTCCCGAGCATTGTTAGCCCCATATCGCGGCAGGCGATCAACATGAACAATTTTAGGCGCACCTCGCGCTGAAGATGTAGCAACTAGAGGAGCCACATTGCCGTCTCCAGTACTTCAGGACACCCAGAGTCCCTTTCTCATCAGCGATCCCAATTCCAGCCTCCAAAACACGGCTCTCATGATTTCTATCTGTTCTTTCACTTCCTGGAATTACTTTCCAGATGAACCGAACAATTCCCTCATCAGTCGAGCCCAATTCCAGCCTCCAAAACACGGCTCTCATGATTTCTATCTGTTCTTTCACTTCCTGGAATTCCTTTCCAGATGAACCGAACGATTCCCTCATCAGTCGAGCACGCTCTTATGGCCAACGTCGCTGATCTTCCTGTTGACGACGCTGCTCTTCTTTATCCTGACGTCGCTGTTCCTCTTGCAACCGAGTCTGCTCCACTTGTTCACGTCGCTGTTCCTTCTGCAACCGAGCCTGCTCTTCCTGCTGACGACGCTTCTCTTCTTTATGCTGACGGCGTTCTTCCTCCTGTAACCAAGCCTGCTCTTCTTGCTGACGACGCTGCTCTTCCTTATCCTGACGTCACTGTTCTGCCTGCAACCGAGCCTGCTCTTCTTGCTGACGACGCTGCTCTTCCTTATCCTGACGTCGCTGTTCTTCCTGCAACCGAGCCTGCTCTTCTTCCTAACGTCGCTGTTCTTCCTGCCAACGTCGCTGCTCTTCTTGTTGACGACAAAGCATGGCCATAATAGCAGCAAGATCGCCTGTCACAGGAGCTTGCCCCACGGATGATGATGATAAAGCTCCAATTGATTCGGGGGCGGCTGATTCCATCTGTATCGGCTGACGACTCTGTTGATCTTCTTGAACCGGAGAATCTCCAAACCGCCTTTCATGGACTTCCTGTTGTTGTTGACCTCTCGTCCTTACACCGTCCACGTTATCCTTTGGCAGAACCGGCATAATTTTATCCCACTTCTGACACCAAATTGTTACGAGCTGAGAGTTCGGGATAAAATAATGGGAATCGGTCTGACCAAAATAACACTTTTATTCAGCACTGAACGGTGTATACACGAACTTGGTCACACGTAATCACAACACACTAATTCACACCACAGTTGCACCACTTAAAGTCACCGAAATGATCGCACGTTTAGCTTAATCCAGACTGACTCGGGAGCAACTACTGTTCACGCGAGACCCTTCCCACGTCAGTCCTCCAGGGCCTCGCTGAGACTAACTCACTCAGACTGACTGAGACTGACTCACAACTGACTGTCCGGCCATCTCTCCGGTCTATTTATATCGCACACATTTCGATTGTTCGAGAACGATGTCGATCCTTCCAGGAAAGGGTCGGTCCCTCGACACAATGGCCACTCCCCATTCTGCGAACCACAAACAATAGCAGCAATAACACAGCAAGACAAAAGCGTTCGAGAAGGTTCGATTATTACTCATTGTTAACAGCCTCGGCGTAACAGTAATATTAAACGTTAGATCTTTGACCTAAAACAGCTGATAAATAGAATTTTAACCGAAATCAGTTGTTTTTACCAAGTGATTCTTCAATGAAAATCATCGAATTCACAAAAGTCGTAAAACATTAGTTATTCTCGTAGAAGTGTTGAGAATCGGCCCCTCTTTGCATAACATACTAATTCTGGGACACTGTATAGAAACAAGGAGAATGCTAACAAGTTAATTTTATGACAATATTGTGAAGCTGCGAAAATCTTAAGAATTCTTCAGCGGTCGATAGCCTTGACACGAGACGAAAATTATATGTGCATGTTGTTTGAAATAGTTTTTCTCTCTCATTTATAATCTGCCAACACTAAGCCCGGCTTGTACAACGATTCCTAAACGTATTTAGTCGCCTTAAATATGATTAAGTTGTGAAATCATACAAAAGTCGCCTTAAGCTTGCATAACGATGCAGAACGTTGCATAAAAGCTGTTTTAAAAATTGTTAATACTGTTTTTAGCTACTCTGGCACTTAATAGAACTTTATTAGGTATATACCACATTTAAATTAACAAATCCGCCCCCATAGATTTCCAGAGTGGCCAATCTTGTGTGACCTGCACCAAACGGCTCCCAGCAACCTTTATTACGCGTTTTTCCATCTAATGGATTGGGGCTACAAAATGTTCTACACATTTTATACATAGGTACGTATAGCTGAGAGTTTTCTCTGTCACGTTTGTGTCGCACGCCATTTTATATCAAAATACATTAAAGGGGCGCCACGTCTTCGCATCGTCCTCGCCTTAAGTGTGGCCTGCGCCTTACAAAACATTAAAACCTTTAAAGTAGACCACCGCAGGCCACAGCCTATCTCTAGACAGCCGCGTTAATTGACAGTTGAATCGGGCCGGTCACGAATTAATCGGGCTATTGAATTATTTATAGGATGCAGTGTGCGAGCCGCGGGGAGGGTGCGGGGCGGTGTGCAGAGGGGGGGGTGCTCAACAGGTCCGCATTGTGTCGGGATGCAGGGATGAGGACCGGTAGGGCTGCTACTTGATTCATCTTCACTTGATAACTGAACTGAACAGTATAAACATCGAATTAGTTATGTTATTTCAAGATTTTTAAAACCATCTCAAAAATGTTCAAGCCTAGATGGGACTTGAACCCGCAACCTTCCTCTTGATACGAGGATGCACTGACAATTGGGCTATCTATAGATCGTTTGGAACTTTCTATACATGATTTTAACTATGATGATTGTCTTTTTAACTGTTTATTTAGTATTTTTGAAAGGGATTATGTATATTATTTAATATTCTTTCTGTTACTAAATGTTTTAGTTTTAATTGTAGCATGGTCGCAGGAACAATTATCGTGCGGAGAGATATAAACACAAGGTACCTAACTAATTAAATTAACTTTTTAAGTCAACCTTAATCAAGTTCTCACGGTTTTCTAAAATTCTGAATTTCTTCGTTAGTTTCAATCATTTTTTTAACCAGAAAAAAAATTATGTACCAACAGACAGTGCAAGTCAGTGCAATCAAAGATTTAAATACAACTTCATACATATAAAATACGAAAATACTTTCTCCCAGGCCTATTATTTATGTTAATATTATTCCTTAAAATATGTATTATCCTTAAAAAGTTCAACCTATTCTATATCTATATATCAATCCCATTGCTGGAAAAAGGTCTCCCGCAAGTCCTTCCATCTGTCTCTATCGTGTGCGATACTCCACTCCTGCTCGAAGACAAGATCGTCTCGCCAACGCTTTCTTGGATGACCCCGATAGCGTCTTCCATAAAAATAATTAAATTTTATAAATAATTAGCTGACCCGGCGAACTTCGTACCGCCTTGACATGCATATGACGCGGGCTGCCAATGTACGTCACCGGTAGAGTTGTCAATCAGCCATTGGCATTAGCTGCATCTTTGTATAAGAAAATGAATTTTCCTTATAACTTTTTTTGCGTGTATTTTTCCGATATTTTAATAGTTATTTTGCTATTTGGGGTAGAGACAAATCCAACAAATCAAAGATCATCAAAATCGGTTCAGCCGTTCTTGAGTAATGGTGTAACTAACCCGACTTTGTTTCATATATGTATATAAGATATGAACTCTTTAGTAGCAACCCTGAACGGCGGCGGCGGGGGTGCGCGGGCGCAGCCAGGAATGCGGTCTCTTGTTCGTTTTGGGGAGCGTCTGCGCAGGTAGGCGCGCTGTTGCTAACCGCGCCCGCGCCGCCATCACACATCTAGACTTGCCTGTTGCCTGGATACAAACTTTTATTACGAGAAGGGATGCTTAAAGTAAAGTAATTTTTTTATTTTTTTTTAAATATACACTTGCAATTAACTCGAGCTATATACATATTTATGAGGATAGATGAGGAGGTTATGAGTAGACATAGTGATCGCAGGAAGCATCATTCATTATCATCACTACAGAATATTGTACCTGTCGAATGCTTCACGATAACATGATTCACAAAGTTTTATGCCACCTAAAACTAAAAATATGCACATAAATTTATGATTTTGATATTTATTACCAACGTCCAACTTCATCATCATCATCAGCTGAACATAGGCCTCTCCAAAAGATTTCCAAAGCGACCTATTTTGTGCGGCCTCTACCCGACGGCTTCTGATCTGACTTACTTACTTTTTAGGATAATTTTTCGCTTTTTTGAGCTCTAATATCCAACGTTTTGAGTGAAGGATTTATGGGGACGTCACCAAAACTGCTTCGCCTTTACAATAATAAAGTAAGCTTATAATTAAGGGTCATGGTACGAAATGGCAGTGTAATATTATTTTAATATTGCTATAAAAGATTGATTTGCTGGTTGGCTCCCAGGTCGTCTTTCCATCTAGTGGGAGGCAGTGCTACTTACGCAACCCTGGCCAGTGCGTGATCACCGCTCTAGAACATTTCTGCCCCAATGGCCGTTAGTTCTTCGAACTATTACCTAGGTTATCACAATATAATGCCGGGAAATATATTGGTCTCTTTACATTTATATTGGTTTAAACAGTAAAAATATATATTTTACGCCGATACGAATTACTGTTATAACTCTATCGGCCTTATTCCAAAAAAGTACATTAGTCTAGGTTTAAACCAGAACTAAGAAGTCTAGGTTTGTTTCAGTATTAAAGTTGGTACCAGGATTAAAATGCGTCCTTAATACAAAACGTAGATCAACCAAAGATCACTTAGTACCAGAAATAGTCCATGGTTTAACTAAATCCATAGATTATATTATAAATATTGATAATGCATCATTCATTCATTCTGCAACCATTCGATGCAACGTTCCGTTTCGATAAATGTGATATTTTCTTTAAGATGTAAAAGGATTAGAAATATGTTTAATGATAGATTATTAATCTATTTGTTACTAAAATATGTTTTAATCTCTCAAACATGGGCGATTTATTGTTCAAAAGGTTTTTTTTAAAAGAGTTGTTATCATTTCTTGAATAACTCATGCGTGTAATGGAGTGAAGTTTCATCATGCACGCAAAATTCGAGACCATCAGTCAGGCCATGTCAATCAAAACAATATTTGTGATGGAGCTTTGTTGAGAAACCACTTGAAAGTTTTGAAGACTTTTTTAACACTCGAGGGAATCCTAGGCGATTCACCTTGAGCTTGAACAAATACACCAATATATCCATTTGTACATTTTGTACATAATTGACCTAAGTTGAGATCGTGTTGGGGTAAAAAAATGGAACAAATGAAGAAGAAAAAGGGGTGAAAACTGGAGTTTTGAAGAGAAAGTAAGTCTTGTGAGCACCATTAGATAACTAATAAGTACCTATATTACTTTGTTTCCCTTCATACGTTTTTAACTAGATAATGCAATTTTCTATAATGTTTTTTATTGTTTTACAGAACTGAAGAAATGCGCCAGTACAAAGGGACTTAAAAAAAACAGAATTGCTGGAAATGAAAAACATTTGAACTAGAAATAGCTTTATTAGAATGTAAGAAAAACACGTTATAATTTTTATTATTATGAATAAATGACTATTATTATGACACCATCATTAAAAAATTTACCATACATAGAATAAAAATAAAATACATATTTATTTAAGACATTATATTAAAAATGAGTTTCAATAAACTGGATTCTCCTAGTATTCCCCTGTACTGTGTTATGAATATACCTTGGTATCGGTACGGGTTCCCCTTGAAAAAGTCAGCTCACTGCTATCCTCACCAGGAAACAGGTCTTCTTTCATGTCAGTGGCAATCGTGAAGGACAACGGAACTGTTGCTTCGATAGACCAAAACTTTCCACTGTGTTCCGGGTACGGATATGCCACCTATTGTAGTTTTCATCTTTGGGACTTCCGGGATTCAGCAATGGTAAATAAATACACACAATGGTAAATAAGTACATGGATAACCACTGTATCCCTGTAATATTTCAAAGAATGCACCAGCCTCTTGATTTAATCTGCATTCCCGGAATATTCTTGAGTCATGCACACTGCCACGCTACCTGGTCACCATTTTCATAGTTTTCAGATCAGCATCACAAACTACCTGGAAAGTTAACACTTTTTAGTACTTACCTACTTATAATCTTTCCATAATGTTTTGTTTTATACCATAGTTGTAAAATTTTTAAGATTTATCTTGTCCCCTATATTCTATAGATTTGTCTAGATTAGTTTAATCCCCCTTCATGAAATAAATGTGATTGTATGTATGTTTTATTAGACAGTAACAAACTAAAATCAAAATTACCTGTACATTAATTGAAGAACATCACAATTCACTATTGTGCGGAATTTTCTTATGCTCTCCTCGTGATGGCCTAAAGTTGCAGGCATTTTTATAAATCATGTTTTGCTGACAGCTGGTTGAGATACATCATATAAATCAGCAGTATCGTCTTGAATCTAGGATGAAAAATAATAATGTAATGTAAGTATTAGTAGGTAAATTAATTAAATTCGTTTTTATAAAACTTTGTATTACAAGGTTATAAGCACTTACTTCATGGCGAACCCAATTGTGAAGCGCGCAAATCACTTGGATTTCGGGGCTCAAGATCGTGAGACAAATCTTCACGCAATAAATCTACTAAAATCTTCATCACATAGGTTCACATAGGTAAAGGATTCACTCGGAGACGATGTCTATCAGATCACCGGAACGTCTCCAGCATGTCTATATCTTCTAAATCAATCAAGCCGATCATGTGAATGCCCATTTCGGTAAATTATTTATCAAAATGTAACACAAAAATCAAAGTAAACATCAAAGTTAACCTCAAAGCAAGAAAAACCAAAGATAAACTAGGGGTCTCGGGAGTTTATCTTTAGACCATAGATGATCCATGGTTTTAGTGCTAAACTTCGTTTTGTAATAAAGTTTATTTTAGTCTCTGGTCTAAACCTGATTTAAACCTAGTCTATTTATAGTCTGCGTTTTGGAATAAGGCCGTATATGTTGTAACTGCAGAGGTGGATTAAGGACGGAATTGAGGGAAAAGTAGGACCACGAAAAAAACCAATTGCATAATGTCACAAAGTACGAAGAGAAATAAAAAAAACACAAAAAAATTGGCTGATCGAGGACTATGCCGTAAATAGATAGATTATAACCTCGATTGAGATATATATTTATTTATTGACGTATGAAGCCGCTGACTGAAGCAAGTCGAGAAATAGGGAAAGTTGTTTGGTTGGATGACTATGAGGAGGTACCAAGGCGTAGGCCAGACAGAAGAGACATAATATACTTGTGTTTCTAAAACAGCGAATTTAATTTAACTAGTGTATAATTGTATGAATCATAATTAATGATTTAAATGTATATACTTAATACTCTTCTTAATACTCTACTTAATACATACCTAATACTATACCTAATACTATACGGTAATGAATTACTGATTTAATCGGGTATTTACCGCGTATATTTACTCCAGTCTGCCCGCGACTACGGTTGATGCAATACAATCGAAACGTAGGTATAACAATTAAATCAAGTACATACGCTATAAATACCCATTTGAATTTTTATTTTGTTTTTATTTGCATATCTTTTATTGCTGCTAATCTCTTACTGACACTAAAAGGCAAGTGTTATAAATTTAACAGCATTGCCTGTAAGTCGAGGACGGGGTAAAGTCGTGGCGCCCCTTTGTACATATATATATATGTATAAAAGTTTACCCCTTTGTACATATATATACCTATATATATATGTATAAAAGTACAAAGGGGCGCCACGATTTTACCCCGTCCTCGACTTACAGGCAATGCTGTTAAATTTATAACACTTGCCTTTTAGCGTCAGTAAGAGATTAGCAGCAATAAAAGATATGCAAATAAAAACAAAATAAAAATTCAATTCAATCGAAATCTAAAGTGCATTTTAAAGAAACACCTTACATAAAGTAAATAAGAATGGGAGCTAAAAATAAATGTTATTCGTTCGTCCGTCACTCGCTCCGTACCCTTCAACCTTTTTCTTTTTCTCGCCGGCGAGTCGAGTAGTAAAAGTATTGAGTAAAAAACGTAAAAAGGTTGGCCATGGGAGCCGAAAGCAGGTCATAAATGGACGGCAAACGTCTCACGTGCTTCATAATTAATAGGATCCTAATCGATTAAAGAATGGGATAAATATATAAGCTTTAGGCTGTGTTACCTGGTTTTTACAACTTGCTTTGTATGTTTGTACCATTTCTATGGAGTCTTAGAATACTAAATATTTCTATGTAGGATGGTATGGAGGTTCTATGATGTTGATAACATCATAGAACCACCACTGCTAAACATAGACATTCCAAATAGATTTTAGAGTGACTGATCTTATGCGGCCTACACGCAACGGATCCCAGCAAACTTTATCAGGTGGCCTTTCCAGTGGGATCCTACACTGCACTTTCTAGCGCTAATACAAAGTATAACGTATGGAAAAGGGCGTTTTGTAATACTTCTCTGAAGCGGCTAGCCTCCCCGTACACGAGCCACGTGCTACAGCCACAAAACGCTGCCACCGAGCTGCGGATTACATTTTTTATGAACTCGCCGCACACGGTTGACGTCACTAGAGGCTACACGCCTCAACACGCCGCTTCTCGCTTTGTATGTTCATATAGCCGTCAGCGAGTAAAAGTGGAAGAAAAAGTAATAAGTTTTTTGTTGAAAATTTATTTTTTCAAAACAAGCTTTTATAAAATTCATAATTGGAACCGCAAGTAGATTCAAATGAGCACAAACACTAGTAGCCTACTATAATCCATTCAGAAGTTCCGTTGTCTAGCATCCGTCTCCATCATGAGACCACCTCCATGGTACCATATTATTGCATTGCCACCAAAGTTACATATGTATTCCAAATTTCAGCTCAATCGGTTGAGGGGAACAGGTTTTAAATTCAGTTGCAAGATTCCACTCGGACAAACATACATACATAGCAAGTTAATAAAAAGCTTCTAAAAATAGTGGCTATCGCGCACTTCTGCTACTAAGTGAACGCTTCCAGCATCATGTGGCGGCGTTTTGTGGTTGTGGTGCGTGGCTCGTGTGCGGCGACGCTTATATTACCATTCACATAACCCAACAATGAACTAAATCACGATACACCTCGAATAAGATTGAACGAAGCCAAATAGAAAGTCCGGAAAGATGATTCACATTGGCATAAAGGTCACGTTCCTCCCATGATGGTGTCAAACATAGAGCTATTATACTACAGAAAGAGACCGAGTATTTGGACGCGCAGTGTCGCCAGTTAAACTAAGCCATTTAGGCTTAGTTGGCTGGATGGATCGCCAGTCTTCAAAAATATAATATAATAGAAAACATTTATTTGACACACAAGAACACAGAACGGACATAAATAACAATCAGAAAAGGATAAGAATAGAAAAACAGAAATAAGTTGGAAAAGTCACAGGAAAGTAAAATAATTAAAGAAAACAGAAATATACTACGTACCCACATAAATATGGTCAAGCTATTACGATCAGCTCTGACATCATCATCATCATATGAGCTATAGGACGTCTTCTGCTGAAAATAGGCCTCCATTTCCAGAGCGACCGTTCCACACAATTATTTTGGGGGTTTATGGCCGTACTCGCCATGTTTGGCATGCGGGATGCCCACCTCCCAGTTTTTCCCTCAGTGGCCTCTTACGAAGCCCACGTGACGAGATGAGGGGGCATATTCTTAAGCCGGGGCCCACGGTAAGCCCAGACTGTTATAGGCATCAGTATTCGTTCACTAGCGTGTATGTTGAGGAGCGTGAACTTTCGTCGTTCCGGGGACGGATACTGAACACCGAGAACTGGGGTCTAAATTGCAGTGTTTATGTAGTAAATAAGTAGTTTTTAGTAGAATATGTATTTTAGGCTAAGGCTTTATATCTTTATGGGCCGTAGAATAAGTAATTTACTAACCCGTAACTATTTTATTGTTGCCTGAATTAAATAATTTATTATTATTATTTTCGTTGCCTCTCGCGCGACACAAACTTTGAATAAAACTTACCCTCTATGTTTAATACCTCAATGGTGTTCAACTTATTTATACTCCAATAAAATGATTGTCGGATAAATATATATCTCAATATGTACATGTCTAAGTCAATAAAATGATATTGGAGTGATAAATTCAAGTTGAGACTTTGAGACCTGGTTTTATTGAATGCTTTACGGTTTTATGCTTACTTGTGTGTGGGTTGATATCTTGTAGTCCCCTTACTTCATACCACTTTCCATACAAAGGTTGTCTGGAAGAAATTACTTTCAGTTAAGGCCTCCTATTGTTAACAAAAACTACTTTTTTAAATTTATGCTGGACATTTCACACAGTGCCATCTAGCCCCAAACTAAGCAAAGCTTGTACCATGGGAACTAGACAACTGATAGAATACTTAAATACTTTTTTATTGTTCTAAAAGTATTGTATAAGTATTACTAGTTGTTCGCCCCGAACTGAGATCTCGCGAGTCTCCCATAAAAACAAAACAATATTATTTGTACCCAATCGTTGACTAACTAAATAGTGCCACGAAATGCATAACCAACTAACTTGACCTACAGTTTCATAATTCAAATTACAGGTTCATGTTAATTGGTAACTCTTTTTTGGGGATA
Source organism: Philereme transversata (assembly GCA_963924445.1). Classification (NCBI taxonomy): domain Eukaryota; kingdom Metazoa; phylum Arthropoda; class Insecta; order Lepidoptera; family Geometridae; genus Philereme; species Philereme transversata. The sequence goes on along the minus strand of OZ004342.1, from coordinate 21,816,312 downwards.
GAAATTGCAGTTATTCTGGATTTTAGACTTTTTTCTATATTTGTGTTACTAAAGCTACACGCATATCAAATTTCAACACTGTGGGGTCACTGGTGTACCCTGTGAATTTTGTCTAAGTTCAGTTTTTATTATGGCTAATAACATAAAAGCTACAAAGTTTAAACTAAAAATAAAAACGGGGTCGAAATGTACTCACCTGTGAAATGTACAATCTTTAATTAGACGTGCCATTTGACCGAATAGTCCATTTTTTTTAACTCCTTTTGAACCCCAATGTATCAACAAGCCCCCAAAATTTTTAGCTAATTTAGTCATACCAACATTATGCTATCACTACCTACTTATGTACCTACCAACATTGACGATGATCGGATCAACGCTTCGAAAGTTATCCTCGGACAAACAAACATACATACATACATACAACGCCGATTTGCCCAAGTTGATTTAGAGATCTCGCTTCGCTCGATCAATGAGTATTCTCTGGTGTACTTAAATAAAGTATTATTATATTCATCATCATCATCATCATTGTCAGCCCTTCTCATCCCACTCTTCCACTCTTCGTTGTCGCCATTCGCCTCTGTCCTGCGCTGTTCTAACCCACATACGACCTGCGATTTTTATAATGTCGTCGACCCATCTTACCGGTGGACGACCTGCGTTCCTGGTTCCATCTCGGGGACACCACTCAGTCAGCACCCTGCTCCACCTGTCATCACCGCGCCTGGCCACATGTCCTGTCCAACTCTAGGTCTTAATCTACAGGTCTTAATACTACGCGTTTTGTTATGTACGACATTAAATGAAAACACGGGTAAGGCTAATACTGTGATATTAATATTAACTAATTTTATTATATTTATGAATTTAAATAATATTATTGCGCTAATATTGTTATAAATAGGTTTTTTCAAATTTATTACCATAGAAAATTTTAAGTTTTTCAAACAATTTTATTATCAAGTCCTAAAATATAACTGAAGCGGCCTGTATAAAATAGGTAAACAAATCATATTCATTCATCGTGTAAGTAAATAGATAAACTGACGAAGCGGCATCGACGCAAAGGCACCGTCGATTTACGTTAAAAATTGTTTATTAATGTCGTACATAACAAAACAGGTTGTCTTATACCATACCATAGACCCTTGAAATCTGTTCAGCTGTAAAGATGTGATTGAGTAATAAACAAACATCCAAACTTTAGCTTTTATAATATTAGTGTGATGTCACGCACGAGCAACACTCATACAAAACTTATTACGAATGTTTATTTATTTGTTTCTTACGCTTTCACGTTGTAACGGCTGAACCGATTTTAATAAAATTTGGTACATAGATTGATTATGACCTAGATTAAGACAGGATAATTTTGAAACTATTTTCCTTTTTTGCCTTTTTTCCAGTCCCAGTCATATTCTATCTTTATACCAAATTTCATCGAAATCGGTCAAGCTGCTTAGTCGTGAAAATTTAACAAACAGACAAAGAGACAAAGTTACTTTCTTTATAATATTAGTTAGTATGAATGATTGTAATAATGATAATATTCAAAGAAGGTCCAATAAAAACTGCACTTTTAATTTTCCGCGCGAAGAAAGAGCCATTCTAGTTAGCATAGTCCTTTACTCTTCCTTTTACATTCTACGTCCACTAAAGTTACGTACATAACTAGACTACGTATACAGACGTTCGCAAAAGATAACCTTGGTACAAAAATATGTGTACGCCGGCCGCGAGCGCGGGCGGAGTCGGGCTTTTAACTTGTATTTTTTGCGTTGTTTTTTCACCTTGCGAGAGAAACGACCGTTGGAACTGACAGGCTATACAATGTTATGTTCTATAGTGAAGTCTACTAAAAAGCGGTAAGCGTAATATAACGGCCGTTATATAGCTAAGGTAAGATGAGTTATCATAATCATAGACGATAACGACTGCTTCGTAAAGACCACCACCTTATTGTTTTTAAGATAATTGTTGATTTTGTTTACGTACAAAAGATATCTATCTATCATCAAAAAAGCGAAAAAGAAAGTCATTAGTATTATTATTATTTATTTATTTAGTAGGATGGCTACTTGAGATAACTAAGGGTGTGTACGTGTAATAACTACGAGAGTGAATCGGCTGAACCGATTTTGATGAAATTTGGTATAGTATAGATAGATTATGACCTGGATGTAGACATAGGTTACTTTTTATTGACAAACCACGCGTGCGAAGCCGTAGACGGAATCTAGTGTTGCTTAAAGAAAAAAGCAAATGGACGAAACTACATTAATAGCACCGATATGTACAAAAGCTCTCAAATCATAAGAAGAGAAGTACTTTTAAGAGGAGTACTACCACCATATCTATTTCGGCCGCCAAGCAGCATATCTGTGTTTCGGTTTGAAGGGTTTATTTGCTGGTGAAATTATAGGGATACGAGGCTTTACACCTGTATATCTCAAGTTAATGAACACAGAGCAGTGCATCGCAGGGCATGTTTCTAAGGTGCGTGACCTGCGAGACAATACTTTGATATAGACGATGGTTTGGTTTCCATTTAACATCAGGTGCGCCATAAGCTTGTTCAATCTCTAAGTAGTATAAAAAAAAGATGACAAATTTCGCTCAGACATGGCATTTGATATTTTATTGATGTAAGGTTGCAATTCGACTTTATCCATCGCTACAATTTGGCCGTCATGACGTTCACTATTTTTCAGAAAACCTGAACGTTAGATCAAAAAAATGCTACACTGGCTGGATGTTGGTCAGGTGGTCGATATTATGATTTTTTGCTCAGGTCACTGTCTAAAATCAGAGGTTGAACGTTAAAAGTTTTGCACGTGCATTGTGCTGAAGAGACTGAGGCCTTAGGGCTTTTCACACTTGTGAGCTGAGAGCGATTTTCCAGTGAGGCGATTTGTGAACGTAGCTGCGTAGTCGCCGAGTCCGTCGCGAACTTGACACAAGTGCGCGGTTGCGATACAATGCGCAAATTATACGTATAATTATCATCATCACATCAGCCACAGGGCTTCATCTGCTAAACATAGATATATAGATGTTGCATCCGATCGTGAATAGCGACACAAAACGAAATAACAGCAGTCGGCTGTGATTGGTTGGAATGGAACGCAAGCGATCATATGACGTTACGCAGAGTCAATACCCTCCTTCTGCGCAGTTGGGTAAAAAGTAGCCTATATTACTCACTCCGGGCATTCTCTGTGTACTCTGACTCTGTAGCATTCTAATGGTGAAAAAGTTTTTAAAATCGGACCAGTTATTTTTAAGTGTACCTATTCGTTACAAACATGCAAATCTTTCCTCTTTATAATGATACTAGCTTCCGCCACCGGCTTCGCACGCGTTATTTATCAACAAAAAGTAGTCTATGTGTTAATCCAGGTTATAATCTACGTATTTACCAAATTTCCTCGAAATCGGTTCAGCCGTTACGACGTGATTGAGTAACAAACAAACATCCAAACTTTCGCATTTATAATACTAGCTTCCGCCCACGGCTTCGCATGCGTGGCTTGTCAATAAAAAGTAGCCTGTGTTAATCCAGGTTATAATCTATGTACAAACCAAAATTCATTAAAATCCATTCAGTAGTTTTTGCTTGAAAGAGTAACAAACGAGTAACGAGTAAAGAGGAGTATGAGATTAGCATAGTTATATGGAGTAGAGAAAGCCTAAATAAAAGTATTTTATGAATTACCGTCGAATTTCGCCCACTGCACTGGCAAATAGTATTAAGTCAAATAGTTGTATTTTTTGTAAATAATGATCAATGACAATGATTATGCTGATCACAAGTAACATTATACGATCTCCGTTACAAGTACCTACCTAACAATGTATCACTTTTATATAAAGCGATAAGATGTTTCAATGTTGCAGTAGTTTTTATGTGTTTTATAAAATCCCGAGGTATTTATATTTTACCTTATTTGTTCATGTTTTCCTCGATCCTTTTTACAAAATGGAGGTTCTATAAAAAGTATCGTGCGTATCTGCGTTTATCTCAATACGATATCTCAGGTCCAAGTGCTGGTAGACAAGTGGTGGGCGAAAAACGCTGACCCTTTGAAAATGTTGAAGGGTTGCTGCCATCCGTCTGGGATTTCCCAGATTTGTCCTAGTTTAGGCTTGGACTATATGGCATCCGGGTCTCTCCGATCCTGCGAACCCGGAGCATGTTCCGGTTGCTGCTAGGTAAAAATTGTGTGCAGGAAAAATTCTTTGGTTGTGCGACGGATTGGTCAGGGGCCGTTAAAAAACGGTCCCTGACAAGCCCGGATGCCATATAGCCCCAGCCTTAGAGGGTGCCCGGGGGCCATCTGGAAGGTGTTTTTATACTACCTGGAGATAGAATAAGCTTATGGCCCACCTGATGTTAAGTGGTAGCCATTGGCTATCGCAAAGTATTGCATCGTAGGTCACGCACCTTAGAAACGTGCCCTACTATGCACTGCCCTTAGTCTATCAACTTGAGGCATACAAATGTAAAGCCTCATGTGCCTGTAATTTTACCGGAAACCATACCCTTCATATCCAAACACAGCAATGCTGCTTGGCAACAGAAATAGCTATGGTGGTAGTGCTTTCCCGGACGAGCCCTTTCGGGGTTTTTGGGGTTTCAAATAGTGTCCACAACTAAAAACAATTAAATTACAATTAAAAAGAACAACGTAAATCTTTGTGATATAATTAGCGGTCTAATAGCTAAATAGCGATCTCTACCAGACATCCTTTGGATGGAAGGAGTAGTTCTCTAAATGACAAGTTGCAGTTGGGAATGGAAAATCTCGTCTATTAATAAAAACATTGTTTTAAAGTATTTTTATTATAAACTACTTAGTATTTAAAGTAATTAAGAAAAAAAACATTGTTTGTAAAGTACTTTTATTATAAGCTACCTACATAGTAAAATAAATTCAGTCAGTAAAAACATTACCCTCCTTTTGCGGAGTTGGGTAAAAAGTTGCCTATATCTTAATATCGGTCATAACTTATCTATTAATAAAATTTCATTGAAATCGGTCCAGCCGTTTAGTCGTGAAAGCTTAACAAACAGACAGACAGTGTGACAGCTACTTCAGGTTATTGCTCCAGCAATGGTCACGCATTTATGTAATCTGTAATACCTTCCCATGTTATCAAAATAGCAGAAAACCCTAAGCTTCCATGCAAGATGACATTCAAAACCTTCGTTAGCGATTTACTCTACCGATAGCCACCTGTCTAGTTCAGTTCACAGCTAACAAGTTATCCTTTTAGCAAGGACCATTCATCACAGCAGCCGGCCTCTCGTTACGAGAACAAAAACCGATGCGCCATTATTGTCCATCACCATTACACACAGGAAACGGACATGCTATATAAATATACATAATATAAATCGATGGAATTGTGGACAAAAAGGGAGGAAACTCACGTGTTTTTGCTTGAGAGTATGCAAAGTATTCCTATAGCAAACCTTTACTAATTCTGATTCCGCACGAGTTTCATTATGTTTCCTCCATTGAGGTTTTCGGATCCAAAAAGTAGAAACAGTAATAGATGTTCTACAGGTATAAGGTGTTGCAATTTAAACTACAAATAATGATGGCGTATGTTTTTGAGACCATAAATGATATATTTTTGTTTTTTTTAATCCTAAAAAACTTTATTTTTGAGTTTTTGTGCCTAACATGTAGGTACTTACCGCCCTGCCGTATTCACCGTACGCGCTCTGTTGATTGGTTGGGTCATTGACCGGGCCAGGTCATCGACTGGGCAAAGCATTGAATAAGCGAGTCGTTGAATGGCTCGCAATAACTATTTAGTAATCTGTGGCATTGTACAATTCGCTAGTTTTCTAACATTTCTTCGAGCAGCATTTTATCGATTTTATGGAGATTTTGATAATAAAACAAGAAATTTTATGGATGCATTTTGTTTTTATTTTTAGAGTAGAAACCGTTATCCATACTAATATGATAAATCCGAAAGTAACTCTGTTTGTTTGTAAGTTTTCTTTTGGTTGTTACCTTTTCACGACTAAACGGCTGAACGGATCATAATGAAATTTGGCAAGAAAGGACATAGATTATATTACGGGGAATCTTTTGTCTCAAAAATTAATCTTGAAGGTAGTGAAATAGGGCTTGAAAGTTTGTATGGGCAATCTATAATTCCTTAAGTTTGGGAATTATGGATTAAACTGAAAATTCATATTTAGGCTTTGGGTAAGAAATAAAGAAATACGTGTTTCAACTTTTAATAATAAATAAAGTAAAGGGGTGAATAAAGTAAAGGGTTAAAATATGTGGTACTCTTCATAATTACTGTCAAATGAAAGGATTTATTATCCTGGAAGTATGGTTGTATAAAGGTGCATGATATATGAATGGTTGGTTTCACAAACTTCGACATTCAAACTCGGCATGCAAACAAAAAATACCAAAGGGATCAACAAATTAGTTGGTATATACACTAACCTGGCAATCGCGCAAATTTTGGAAAATAATACCAACGTGAAACCCAAACCAAACACGTTAAATACCAACGTTAGACACGTACTTAGCGCGATTTCCCCCCTCACCATCTTAACTCTTTAAAGAAACGGGAAGGTTCAGGGTACGCGATTCATGGCAGCATTCTATCGTCACTGAGAGAGTGATATTAAAGGTGACTTGCGCAACCATGCTTAAATGTATGTAGTGGCTAAATATAAGAGAGTTGTCAAATCATACAATACGTCAAATTTAACCATGTTTAGTCACTAAATACTTTTAGGGATCGTTGTGCAAGCCGGCCTAAAACTTTTATTTTAAAGGCGTTTGTTTGTTTCGATTCAGCACGAAAACGCTTAGTTATAAATACCAATGGCGCTATTATAAGCATTGATCTATTATTCAGTATAGAAAATGTGTGAAAAGATTGCCATTTGTAACGTAGGACGACTGGGAATGAACATTTGTTGGCGATTCAATCGAATGGAATAGATATTTTGTGAGCTGGAATAATATGTATATAGGCCTTATCCGGATTCCGGGGTGCGAGAAATAGGCTTCACTCAAAAGAAATAGTGAAAATAAATAATATTATCCAACAGCTTCGTTCGTGTAACTACTATTTGCAGTTCAATACAGGCTATATTTTATTCCGCTATGTATTTTACAGAAACAGATAATTAGGTTTGCAGCGTTCCGTGAGATGCTATGGATACTTTTTAGGTATTCAAGAATAGCATGTTGGCTGGAAGGGTACGGGAGGAGGGGGGAGTCACACGACTATTAAAAAAATGGCAATCTTGAAGCTCTATATTTCGTAAACGGGCTCTTGTATCAAAAAAGTGTTGAGCAAACCTTATAATATTTATAAAATACCTATTCAACGACCCTCCACAGACATGTACAAAAATACATTTATTTCAAGCAATTATGTAGCTCATATAGGGAAGGACACAACACAGAAGATATATTAAAACATATATTAAACAGGGTTTTTGGGAACATGTCTATGACAGCAATGTCTGGTGTACTGGCAGTCTACTCTGCCGGCTATGATTGCCAAGACGCTGTTTGAGCTGGCACGCAGCTTGCGCATCAGGGACGCGGCTCGTTTGCGTATGCGTATAGGGTTCCTTTAATCCTTTTGAGGTAACCCTAAAAACAGCATTCAAATCGGTTTATCCTTTTACGTGCTACGATCGGTTTAGACAATGTTTATTGTCTTAAGAAATAATAAATTTCACTTACAAGACAACTTAATGCCAACTTAATAAAACTTGTTAAGAAGCCGGTGAGCAAACAATGTCTCATACAGTTAAATAGATTCTTCAGTAGACACAGACTTCACATAGTTCACATAAAGTACCTCTTGCGGCGGAAGTCACAAATTGAATAGACTTTTCACCATCCCACAGTCCTAAACGGTTAGTCTGACTCACTAGATGATGCGGTCTAGAATTAGAATAGCATGTGCGAGGCGATGCCGATTAACCTCCAAAGAGTTCAAGATCTCTCACCGTTACCCGGAACTTCGGATCATATCTGCGAACTTAAGGGGTGGTCTCGATAATATTGTATATTTTGGAACAAGCATTTAATGTAGAGATATTTGTAAGATCTCGCGTACAAATAATAAATAAATAAATAATGCTGCACATTTCACACAGTGCCATCTAGCCCCAAACTAAGCAAAGCTTATATATACTTATAGTTCTTCCTAAAGACTACAATCCGGGTCTCTTTAAGGTAAGAGTGAATAGGTGTCTTTTAGATCTTCGTGCTTCATCTTAGTGTTCATCTTACCATCAGGTGAGATTGCGGTCAAAGATCAATACATGTTTAAAAAATTAATATTTTTTTTAAATAAGATCATAGTTATTATTTATACAGAAACAACCAGACCCGGAACTAATATCTGTATATGATGAAAACATTTGTTCTACGGCGTGAATCTAACCCACTGAGCTAACCATCTGACCATCTAACCATCTGAGCTGGCGGCTATTCACCCACTGTGTCACAAAGGTCGTCAAAAAAACTGAAGAAATGATTCTGCAGATTTTTGAAATCATCTCAATATTTACGAGTTGGACGGGCATCGAACCTTCTAGATTTGCTTTCTAGAATTACGTATGCCATAGACAGGAAATCCATCCTCACTTCTTGGAGATGATGTGGTCCTGGTCTCGCACCGTTAGGTTTCAGAGAAATTTTCTCCCGAAAACACGTTATGGAATTGTCTCCGGTCGAGGTTTTCTGCAGAGACTACAGTAAATGGTTCTTCAAAAAGGGCATTTACAACGCGCGATTGATGCCAGCGGTCTTACAAAGATCCACCGGCTCCGGTACCTTCTTATCATCAGGTGGGGCGTATGCTCTTTGACCACCTTAGTGATATATAAAAAAACATTCATACAGTTTGAACTTATGCAACAAGATTTTTCTAATTAGAGTTCGCTGTCATTTTAGCACTAAAGGTGACTTTCGCAACAATGCTTTAACGTATTTAGTGGCTAAATATGATTAAGAGGGTTGTCAAATCATACAAATACGTTAAATTTAAACATGTTTTATCGCTAAATGCGTTTAGGAATCGTTGTGCAAGTCAGGCTAAATATGATTTTTCCTTATGAACTTTGACAATTGTATGTAACAATTAAACACGAAAATAAGTTTTTTTTTAATGTAGATTACATTTAAAAAAAAACTTAATTAGGTATGTGTTTCATTGTTACATACATTTATATGGATTAAAAACAGTCTTAAACGAGGCAGCTTTTTGGTGTCTCGGACAAGACTTTAAAAGTAGTAGCACAAAAAAGATCGGTACAGAAGATAAGCTTATTACAACAAGCGATAACGGGAGCATGCACAATTGCACATATAGAGTGTTCATCAAGTTGGAAGCCTCACCATGGTATTTGATGGTTTCGACTATGCCAAAAAACTATGCTAAAATAGTGCCGCAAAGCAGAGAAATAGTGACGCTGTAGTTTAGGAGATATAGAGGTCATTCTCACGCGCGCGTACGATCTCTGATCAAGTCGGTCGAAAGCTAGTCGCGCTTTGACGAGACTTAAATCATGTTTTGTGTGACATCATTATAAGGTGGAAAATATAACTTGAGATTATAAATATAAATAAATAAATATTGCTGGACATTTCACACAGCGTTATCTAGCCCCAAACTAAGCAGAGCTTGTACTATGGGAACCAGATAACTGATAGAATACTTATATACTTTTTTTTGTAAATACATACGTATAATATATAGAAAACACACGGAACAAATATCTGTACATCATGCAAACATTTGTTCCGCGGCGGGAATCGAACCCGCTACCTCCTGCGTCTCAGCCGGCTATAGATTATTCAGGTAAAATAAATTACTATCTTTACAAAATTGTTGTGTATTTTGTTGTAGAATGTTGAAGACACCATGCCAGAGCTACAATATTAATAACGCTACGCTCGGGAGTCGGTAATTAAAATCTAAATCGGCATGAACTTTAGTTCTCTACCTATCTACATTATGGTAGTAGGCTTACGTAGATATATTAGGCTTACATAGTATGTATTAAAAAAAACGTTTGAATATGTATAAATAAAAAATATATTGTTAATAATATAATTATGTTATATAAATTATCACCCTTCTTTTTCCTGCCCCTTTCCCACATTACGTGGGGTCGGCACAACAAGTGCCATCCTCCTCCACATCTCTCTCTCAGCCGTCATCTCCGCTGCCACTTCCTTCCTACCCATATCATTCTTCACACTGTCCATCCATCTCTTCTTCGGCCTTCCTCTACTTCTATATCCATACACACTCATATCTAACACTCTTTTATTCACATAATTTTCTTCCCTCCGCATGACATGCCCATACCACGCTAGCCTCTTACTCCTCAATTTTTCTATCACTGGCGCTACTTTTAAACTTTATAAATTATTATTACTATTAGTTATAAACAAAAAGTATTCAAGCATCTAATCTACGACCAGACGCAAATTGATTCCTAATAAAACAGAGTAAACGGTTATGCGTTTTTTTATATTTTGTTATACGACTTGGAGATGGCATAAGCATATGGTCCACCTGATGTTAAGTGCTAACCATCGCTTATAACAAAATATTGTCTCGTAGGTCACGCACCTTAGAAACGTACCCTACGATGTATTGCTCTGCGTCCATCAATTTGAGGCATACAGGTGTACAGCCACATGTGCCTGTAATTACAGTACAAAATGTTAGCCTAACAAGTAACTTTTTAACAAAAATATAATGGACTTAACCAAACTACGGAATTGATTTTGATGAAATTTCTATGAGACCAATATGAAAGTATATCCTGTCAAATAAAAAAATAATTTTCCAAATAGGTTTATAGGTGGCAATAACAGGTAATAACAATCATAAAACCGATTTACGTCCCTTCGAGTAATCGGGGAACATACACACAAAAAAAAAATCAATTCCGACGTATTGAGAACCTTCTGTCGGTTAAAAATGTCTCCGATCTCCATGTCGGAAGAAAATCAGGCGAAAAGTGGATAAAAAAAAATCGGCTAGAAAGACATGGTCTAAGCTAAGCTGAGCCACGGTGAAGTCAAACTTGTACATTCATAATTGCGAAATAGTTAATTACGTTATTTGATTACATTCGCCGGTGTAGTGAACACGTCATGTAATTATTCTGTAAACGTTTTTGCTAAACAATGTTTAGGTATCCGCTAAGAGTTCACTGACCGACTCTATCGCAAAAAATCTTGTACACATCTTTTTGTTAGACTTCGCCCACCTCCCATCCCCTCTCCTCCCATCTGAGTGCTAACTACAATAATTGAACAAGCGAAGCGAGATTTCCAAATCAACTTGGGCAAATCGGCGTTGTATGTATGTATGTTTGTTTGTCCGAGGATAACTTTCAAAGCGTTGATCCGATCATCGTGAAATTTGATACATAGGTAGGTAGTAATGGCACAATGTTGGTGTGACTAAATAAGCTAAACATGTTGAGAGATGTTGAGTTAATGGGGTTCAAGAGGGGTAAAAAAAATTAAAATGAGACTTTTCGGTTAAATGGGACGTCAAATTAAAGGTCTGCGTTAGTACATTTCGACTCCACTTTTATTTTTAGTAAAGTCCTTGTATTTTTTGAGTTATTAGCCATAATAAAAACTGAAATTTGGCAAAATTCACAGGGTACACCCGTGACCCCACAGTGCTAAAATTTGGTATGCGTGTAGCTTTAGAGACACAAATATAGGCAAAAGTTTGAAATGCAGAATAACTGCATTGTACCCCAAAAAAGTATAATCAATATACGTGAACTCCCGTTACCTGTAATTTGAATGAAACTGTAGGTCAAGTTAAGTGGTTATGCATTTCAGGACACTATTTTGATATTCAAAGATTACGAATAATATTTTTTTGTTTGTATGGGAGACTCGCGAGATCTCAGTTCGGGGCGAACCACTAGTGTAATTTATGTTATGTAGAGCTATACCTATCTATCAAAGACTAAGGCGCCACCTCCACGAGCGAGTGAGTCACGACGATGTACCACCTAATTCTATATTAAGTTGATGAGAGTGTGACACTCTCCACACGGCGATAGTATCGCAGCGTAACGACGAGTGGCCATGACGAGCAAAATGCCCGTCGCAACTTCGTGGGACACGGCTGCGTTCTAACAGCGCGCTCACCGCAAATGTAGGTATAATAAATAGGAACTTTTGACACTACTTATATAATATATATGTATATATATATATCTACTACTATTTATTATACAATTGCGTTTTTCAACAGAAAAATTGAGGTTTTTTAACAAAACAACTGTGCAACAAGTCATCACTTAGGAATAACCCGTCGCTGCGAGTACGCAGCAATCCGCGAGATAAGACGATACGCTGGCGGAATAATCGTCGTCTCGTGGAGATTACCCAACGATAGAAGAGCGGACTTGTCGCGATTCACCCGCTCGTGGAGGCGACGCCTAACCGTACTGAAGCTTTCAGCGGTGCTTTCAATTTCAGATAACTATTCTATTCCACGCATCAAATGCAGTTTCTATTATATTTCTTATAATGCAGTATCAATGCTGTGTCTCAACAAAGGTTATTGGTTTCGAAGCTTAGAGGAAAATAATTCCTGCTATAGATAATATGATAATTGATTTTGCTATAATGTATATTTTCTTATAATTTTTGAGCATTGGTATATTTTAAAACTAGGGCTTTGGTTTTAAAAATCTCAATTAAATATAAAATTGGTCAAGCGTATGTCGGACCACGCTCAGTGAGTAGTTTTTATTTAATAACTTACTAGGCGTCACTGAAAGGTATCAGTATGTCAAGTTTCAGATCTACAGCACTTATGTTCTACGAGTATAAGTTTTTTGTTGAAAAATTACTTTTTCAAACAAGCTTTTATAAAATTCATAATCGGAACCGCAAGCAGATTCAAATAAGCCCAAACACTAGTAGCCTACTATAATCCATCCAGAAGTTCCGTTGTTTAGCATCCGTCTTCATCATGAGACCACCTCCATGGTACCATATTATTACATTGTCACCGAAGTTACATATGTATTCAAAATTTCAGCTCAATCGGTTGAGGGGAACGGGTTTAAAATTCAGTTAAAAGATTTCACCCGGACAAACATACATACATACCAAGTTAATAAAAAGCTTGTAAAAAGTACCTACCATAACTGGTCGACAGAGGTATAGACAGACAGACAGATGGACACGAAAACTATAACTGAGCACCGAGTGGGTCTCACGAGGCGTAAGGCCGTGTGGCCGGCAGATGGCAGTACAAGCTCAACGTGCATCGATGAGAGTACTTCAAGAGATGATGTACTCCGATTCGTGGAGAGAGAACCCAGGGCCGGATTACAGACACGTTCCGAATGTCTCTCCAGCGACTGGAGTCCATAAGGACTACTAACTTCATGTCCTACACTCTCCAGATTCTGGTGAAGCATAAGGATGTGGTATTTGATCAGGATGTCTTGCCAGTCGGCATCGTTTACAGGCGCTACAGGAAAGCCAAATAAATAAGTGTTCTATAAGGTTTGGGCCTTGTAATCTTATTTTGTATCTGCACATTGTTGCCTGAAATATACGTTATGTAGGATAACGATAACGTGAATGGAGGAAGGAAAGGTCTTTGTCCAGCAGTGGGGCTCGCAGGTTTTTTCCTTGAAAATGTACTGTATTTTGAGAACCATTTATCAGAGATATCTCTTGATACCCGTCTCCTTTTGTGTGAATTTACAAAGATTTTCTTCTAAGGTAGAGAATTTACCGAATACCATGCTCAAAACTAACGTGCTATATTTTGAGAAGCATTCATCCGAGATATCTCTTGATCATTGATATTCCTGTCTCCAGGCCATTTAGCGAAATACAAATAGGAAATGCCGTTGTACAGATAACGTCACGAGGCCGAATAACTGTCCCGGGAGATAAGAAAGGCTTTGATAAAATAACGGGAGTTATTATCCTACCACTCGAAATGTAGTGTCGTGATCGAGATACTCCCTATATATTGTCTAAACTTAAATTATGCGAGCCACTACATTATCAAATGAAAGCAAAATAATCTTTATTTATCGCAATCAGAAAGATTTTGAATTGTCTTTTATTGTAAGTATTTTATGTAGACGCAGTGGAAAGGTGCGTAATTTTAGCTTTAAATATAACAATACTTATTCTGTGCTAATGTTATAAGAAATGATAACTTTTTTAAGTGTTGGTTAATCGATAAACGTCAGCTATATGGATAAAATTTACAATAGATTCAACATGTCGATTTCTGAATACAGTTTTTATCAATATAATACAAAAAAAATTGGTGCTTAGCTGTGATTCGTATCGAACTCTAGGATCTTTATTAGTAGATATTTAGTAAATTAATTACGTATTTGGTTCAGACATGAAATTGCAATTAATATTCGATCGAAGTATCAATTGGAAATACAGCAACCACTTGCCTATTTCATGTTGTCAGTGAAATAGGTGCGTTTTGTGTCCATTTAATTACTGAGATAGCTTAGATAAGGTTTAATTGCACAGAATCTAATGGAAATTGTTAAGTAGTTGATAGAGATTACGACACGAACAACCACTCGGAAAAGTAGTACAATTCTACGTTCACTAGTAACATTTAAATTAGCCTGCATTGCAATTTAAAGGTTTAATAAATGACAAAAATCTTTTAAGTTTTTCTAACTTTCCCTGAATTTAAATTCATATACTCGAGGCAGGTCATTCCTTTAGGCAGGAATACCTTTTTTAATAAAAATATGTATATGTTTATTATATAGGGTGTTTGATAATACACGCACAAACATGAAAGGGGTTATTTTGATGAGCATAATAAATAAATTTGTGAAATGTTTGCCATAGAAACGTGAAATTAATTTTGACATGTAAAAACAAACACTTTATTAAAGTTATGTTGTGCTATTGCATAATGTTTGCCATCTAATCACAGATACTGTATTGGTGACGTCTCAAGATATCTCTTGTTGTCCCTTTGTAACCTAAAACCCGCAGCCATTTCTGAAAGAGATATCAAATCGACTTTTATTTTTGGATGTCGGTTGTAAGAGTAAGCAGTAAGTTTTATATCGAATTAACCACCTAAATTTAGTCGATTTTCTTTCAAATTTGATAATATAACTAGTAGTTTTTTTTCGAGAAGTCTTTTTTTATGTTTTGAGAAACCGTCACTTGAATATCGCCGGTACATTACCAAACACCCTGTATTCAAATGTAAAATGCTTCAGATATAAGTAGAACATTTATTATTATGTCGAATTAGAGATTCCACGCTTTGGTAATAAGGTCTGCCGCAGGCTTTGTCTGAGAATACTTATAAATATCATAATAATATGTCTTTATGTAGAAGGTATCGATTATAATCTCGACGTGTATTGTCCATCTCGACTGAGTTACAGCTTGGCTTAGTCCTGCAGTAAATTGGTACTTCAACTTTTACGACTTGTGTTATCGAATCGATCGCGCCGAGTTCTCGCTAAGTATGTCTGGTAGAAAAGATTTTCACGTTTAAGTTTGCTGTTATGCGTTGGTCTATTCATTAGTGGTCGAAATGAGATTCCACGGAATGGGATTGACGGTGATAAATCTTGTGAATGTGGTAATAGTAGAATAGTCCCCAGTATCTTGAATACAATTTTACTCCAGATACACACTTTGAGTTATTATTTACCTGGTAAATTCGTACAATAACAACTGTTTAATCGTTTTGGAACATACAAGGAACTCTAAAAGGGGTTTAGAAAAGTACATTTTCATTTATTACCTCTCGCTATGTGTGTAGATAGCAATTGTTTATTCTCCCCAATAATGTATGGTGCAGAGGATTGTTTTTACGTTTTCTGTGTTTTTATTCTTGTAAGTTATTTATATTACTTGCGTTTGTTACTTATATTGCGCTTGTTACTTGTTATTTATATTACTTTATTTAAGTTATTTATACTTCCTGGTGCATCAACCCCGAAGCGGGTCTTGGCCTCCAACAAGACACTGGTCTCTATTCTGCGCCACTTCTTGCCAGTCTAACACTTGAAGAGCGCGAAGGTCTTTCTCCACCTCATCCTTCCAGCGATATCTGGGTCGGCCAACTGGCATTCCTAGGTGGGCACGTTTGACAGCATAATCGTCCCCCATTCGCTCAGCGTGACCGAGCCAGCGTAATCGATGAGGTTTTATTTCGCCTATTATGTTGGGCTCGGCCACCAGTTCTACCTCACTCGCAGAGTGCCATCTTCTCGTCGCACCAGGCCTAAGATCTTACTTGGCAACTTTCTTTCCGTCCCCAGAAGTTTACGCTCTTCTTAAGTTATTGATGAGTAATTTTCCTTCCTAAAGCTTTCGGAATAAGTCTTCTTTTCATAACCTTAACTATTTTTGTTACGTTTCATTGTATGTTATGTTTTTTGATTTACTTGTAGGTATGATAAGTAACTATAATACTTTGGACAGCCCCTTCCTTAAAGGATTTTAAAGGGTTTTCGTCAAATGTTAGTTTTTTCCCTACTGTTATTGACTTTGAAAGCAAGTAATTTTGAAAACAAAATCTTGAATTGATTTTATAAATGCTGCTGCCTATTTGCATTGAGGAAATATTTTTATAGTATGCTGACATCGTTTATTTTTAGCGTATTATTGACAAAAAGTATTCAATGTCAACATTGCGAGTTGAACAAACTACCTATATATTCATGACTCAAAATAAATGTTTAACTTTACAAATTAAAGATATGTTGACTTCTCTTTATTCTTGGAAGAAAGGAAAATTATTGTTTTGCCAAAAACACCTACACACTTACTATAGAATCTGTAAGCGGTGTATTTACATAACAAGTATATATAAACGGACGGACCGATTCGGATGCGATTTTTTTTCAAACAAAGCTAGTTTTACCGGAGGTAGTTCTTAGTAATGTCACTTTTCAACCCCCGACGTGAAAAGATGTTGGGGTTTTTAAATTTAAATTTATGCTTGTTTTTACTATGGCTGTCACTAGACGCGATATCTAAAGATAGATATATGCGGCGGAAGTTAGCGAGCCATGGCGTGCTGTTCTGTAATGAAGAACTGTTAGAAAATGCTCAGTAAAGCCGAAGTTTCATTGCAGCGCACGAGCACGCTACGCACTTACTTAGCTTCGCTTTGTATAACATTTTAGGCATATCAATCCACTGCGGATCAATACCTGCGGCACACGGTGGCGTAGCTTCACAAAAATAACTAACGTATGCAAAGTGGGCATAGTTCAATATTCGTGCGCCGCAGTGAAAAGGACACACGCAGCCAGACAAATGGACGCTCGCAGCTAACGTGCGAAGTCTATGCACATCCTACGTACGAGTAGCAATGGAACTGTTCCCTGTCGTACCGCCGCGGCGGCGACTCCGTTGCTGCCACGCCGTTCATTGAGTGGGTGGGTAGAGCAGAGATGCGAGCGAGACATCATGCGGCATCGGTGTTGCATCGGTAAAGACGTTTGCCATCGAATTTGGCATTGATCTCTTTACGGAGGCTTCCACTTAACACGATCCATCTTTCGATCGACGAGATTACAATACAATGGTTATAATTAGCGTGGGAAGTGGGCCTTATCGACATCATTACGTATTTGATTATAGTTTTTGTTTTACCTACGTTTTAATAACATGCAAAAGAGTGGTTCTGTTTAGTTTATAATGGAAATAACTACATTAATTTTTTTAACATTGTTTTTCTCGATATATTCGCGAATGACAATGAAAACAGCATTTTAATTGGATTATTAAAACTAAAGATTTACTAATGTATACGGCAAGCATATAAAAGTTTTTAAATGGTGAAATAGAGGGCAATGCACAATAAACCAATACACTCAGGCAGTCAGTCAGTGCAGAACTTAGTCCCACCCACCCTAGGATTAAAATAGTGAGAAACGGGGTTATATAAGAGGCGATGGTTACCACTTAACATCAGGGCCATTTGCTTGTTCCATCTCTAAGTTCTTTATTAAAAAAGACGGAATAATTCAAGATACCCCCCCTTCATTCATATACAATCCAGGGCCCGTAGCCAAATTACATTCGCTACGAATCGTTCGATTTCTACATACATTTGTTGTCGCTGTATCACGTGGTATTTCTATAGCATGTGTCAAATCCCATACATTTTCGGACTTATCGATTAGCGTCATCGCTAATCGACTGTAACTTGGCTAAACCCTCAGGCTGGTCAACGGCATGATTATTCGTCACATGAAAGACATGAAGACACACATCACGAATATCCGTAGTCCAATAATGTTGCCACAGGGCGTACATCTCAGATCTTAGACTATATATAAATGCTACGGGCTGTCTGGATGTTCCATAATACGTGCTAGTCATCTTGTACGTGTCTCACAATAGGTATGTACGTGCATTAGGGACTGCAGTGGGCGGTAAGTGCTGGGCGGAATGAAATATCATTGTTTGCTTAGACCTTCACACGTTCAGAATACCGAGACCTTTTCAATTCTAGAGAATATAGAAAACAGACTAAAAAAAAAAAGAGATTTGTTCATACTGTCAACACAGTTTATCATTAACATAAATAAATTTAACATCAGATGGATCAATTTTGGTTCCATCTCAGAATCTACTGAACCAATTCTGGAAATTATTTAACTAATAGAAAGCTATGTATACCTGAGTGGTATATTTTATTCAGATAAAAATCCATGTGTTGCCAGGGCGCGACAGAATAAAAAGTTTCATGACATTTACGAAGATATACACATTAATTAGAATTCAAATTAGGTATTATAATCAGTTCTTTGACAATGCCCCTGTACAGCAGCTATTATCTTAAGTACCTTTACCAAAGAAATTATAATCTCAGGAATCACTGTCCCTAACAAACTCACCGCCGAAAAGCGGCGAGCGATACCTTGCATTTGTGTGAGTGCCGAAAATGCCTAACATTATTAATACCAAAAGTTAAATAATCTAAACTCGACTTTATTCCGCAGTTTAAAAGTTTCATTTCAAGCATTCGCATTTTGGAGATATGACGTTATGAAATGAAGCAGCTGTTAAGTCGTAAAAATTTATTGCCTTCTTTTGTCCTTTAAAAAACTGTTGACTTTAACGGTATGGCAATAAGGTCGGATTCAAAATGTGCTGTTTGAAGATCGTAAAATTACTCCGTTCGGAACAGAAGTGTGGAGGAGTAGAAACGTACACAATATTTTTTTGTTGAGAAATGAAATTTCGAATCTATTACGTAGGGATAAATCATTTGTTAACCAAATTCAAAAGTCGCATTTTTTAATAATCGGATAGTTTGATAAAATCTTTTATTTTTACAGGCTCCTATTCAGTTTAATGTGCCTCGTTGTCTTGTCTATCGTTTATAGGTAATAAAATATTGCGATATTAGACCTGCCCGGTTTCTGATTTGATTTGAAATTTTGCATGCATATGCGACATGAAGCTGATCTCATGATGCAGTAAGATGGTGCATCATCAGATGCTTAAACTAAACTACACAACAACATCGACTTTAGGTTCATTTGATCTGTCTTAACTAGTATTCGGATCCTAAATGATATCCAGGTTAGGGTTTAATGACGGAGCCAGGCTTTGGGAACTCTGTAATAAAATGACATAGTTACATCGAGTGTGGGCTCGTTCGATTAGTGTCAAAGAGTATTCTTTATCTAGATGATATCCAGGGTCTGATGATGGAGCCAGAAGATGGCTATGGGAACTGTGATTAAACGATGCCACCTCATCGAGTTTTTGGGTTCGATTAATTTGTCTTGCCGACTACTCGGGTCCTAGATGAATTCTCTTCTCTACAATAATAAAATCGTAAATCTCCCTTCAGTGTATGAGACCGAGGTCAATGATGCAAAAAGGAGGGTCATAACATTTTCATCCTCGCGTACGAAGTTCCCGGGCAACCTCTAGTTTTGAATAAAATCGAATTTTGTATTGTATACAATATTGCAGAACCATGTTTAGTACTAGAACTTTAACAGTATAGGCAGAAATCAGCAAAGAAAAGCCCAGAACACTGATGAATTGACCTCTATAGTAAAAAAAAATTAGGATATTATTTTGTTTACTGAATAAGGCAACTAAGAATTAATAAACTTTACAAAATTGAATATAAAAATGACTGTATTTTTAGTACCGAAAATTTATCTCGTTGCCCAAAATTTAACGGTAGGCTACCGCGTGTTTTTTTAATGATTTTGATAAAAATAAAACACAAGAGTTGTTTGTTTCATGAAGATAGTTTTAGAATTGGCCGCATCTGATTAGTATATAATGCTTACTAATAAAATTGTTTTGTAAACTTGTTAAAATGTTTTTAGTATGCGACTCTATTCATTCGAAATTTAATGTAGTCCGGTTCATTGGTCTTCGGTCACGTACAGATAAATGAACGATGCAACGCGAGGGAAAGGGACAGTAGCGTAGCGTAGTCGTGTATCTGTAATTACAAATATTTCCGTAAAATATTGTTTTAAAGCATATTATAGACTAATTCAAAATCAAATTCATCAAATTATCAAACTTTAAGGTAATACTCACCGGAAATACGAAATTCCATCTTTTTTTAATGTAGTTAAAGTGTTGTTTTTGCAACTTTTGACGGAGCACTTGGGCATGTTGTGACTTCGACGGCAAGCGCGCGACTAAGAGCCGAGAGTGCTTAAGCGGCGTTTAAGCACTCTCCAGCGTGGACGTCCTTGACGGGCCGATCGTATATCTAGTATTTTATTGATCGAAGACCTTTACCTATCATTATTTAGATGCTTAAATGTTTATGAAAAGCTTGTCTGTCTCGGGCCAAAATTATGGTGCTTAGATAAAGCCATGTAATTAATTAAGTAGTATTATTGACGTAACCAAGTGTTCTATTGTGTTCCTACGGTTTGAATAAATGAGTATGAGTACATAAATGTACAAGCTCTATGTTGTGAGTGTACCAACGTGTCAAAGAGAATATAAATAATATAATAAATAATAAAATAATAAATATTACTGGACATTTCACAAAGTGCTATCTAGCCCCAAACTAAGCAGAGCTTGTACTATGGGAACCAGATAACTGATAGAGTACTTATATACTTTTTTTTTGTAAATACCTACTTATATTATATAGAAAAACGTCCAGACCCGGAACAAATATCTGTAGATCATGCAAACATTTGTTCCGCAGCAGGAATCGAACCCACTACCTCCTGCGTCTCAGCCGGCTATTCGCCCACTGCGCCACGGATGTCGTCGAATATTACGAAAATTATATTATTATAATTTTACGAGAATAATATTTATAGTTCATAATTTTTATCAATGCCGTCCTATATCATACTGTAAATCCAGTCCATCCCCAGATTGTCTGGAAGAGATCGCTCATAGCGTTAAGACCGACGATGGTACTTTGCAATATATATTTAAGAATTTCTTTCTTATTAAATGTTGGTTTTATATATGGCCAATAAAGTATTTTCAAATCTATTATTTTGTATGCCCTGAACTTGCGCCTTCATGTAGCAAAACCATAGGATCTCTTTTTTTCTCGCAGTCAGGAGATGTCTCCTAAATTATTTCTACTTTACTTTCTTGAACACTTATTCCCATTATCCATATAAGTTACTTAACCGTAATTAGCTGTATCCCTGCGCTATCTCTACGTTTTCGGACCTTCGCAGACCTCAGGTCGTGATGAGATAGCTGCTAAGGTGTTCACGAGGTTATCTGCTCATCGCTATTTCTATTGCACCCGCCTTTCACGATGCAAGTACAAAGTATTGGGGTAGTTAAGTAGCGAGAGTTGTGAGAAGGCAATGGATGCTTGGGATAGGATCGGAGAGAGTAACCTAATAACGAGGAGACCTTAAAAATCAAAGGTTTAATCCTAGTTACTATGTGAGTAAGTAATCAATCTTTATGGACAATTCACGAAACTTAAAACAGGAAAGTTCAAACTTTGATCTAGTCTCGATATGTTAATAATACATTATGATATAAGTGCGGTAAGTTGAAAATTACAGCCGAGGCGATATTGCTACAAGAAAGCAGAGGCTGTAATTATCAAAGCGCACGTATGTTATACGACGTTTTATAACATATTTGCAAGGAAATAAATAAAACTCGGGACTTTCTCGGAAAAAAAAGAGCGCGGAATAATTTTACTTATTCACAAATTAGCGATGCGCGCGCATCGCCTAACAAGGCACAAAAACAGCCAGTATTACTAATAAAGTAAATTTATATTTTTTTGTTTTTGTTATAGATAAATGGTTGTAATTTATTGACAAAATTAATTAAATTAAAGAATTAAATGTTATTCTTTATATTTTATCCCCCAAAGTTAATTTTCCTCATAAAATGTTGACCACTTTTCTGACATAAAAACTCTTTTGCTAAGATTTAAAAAAGTACCGTTCGTTTTAGACGGAGCATCTTGACCGTACGTTTTACCTTATTAAAAAGAAACTCGTGCGTTTTACATTACAATAACGCACAAGTACGTAATGACATATATTACGATATTGAAATTGGTGAAATAAGAGACCTTTTACGAGCAAATGTGTTATAAATGTCATTACGGTATTCACGTAACTGCAATACAATGATATGAGTTGCTATTATATCTAATCTAATTTAAAGAGCCCGCTGGATCCCACTGCTGGGCAAAGGCCTCCTTTCCCTTCTTCCATTCAGGCGCGAGACCGCGTGGCCGGCCCAGGCGGAAATGGCGGGACGAACTTGACGCACACAGTACGAACTGGTCGACAGAAGCCCTAGACCGGGATGCTATTATATACTTTAATTATATCAATTTGAGTTATATTGCGATTGCCATCTCTGGTATTCAAATCACTGACCCTTTGACAGCATTTTGTCCTGAGGATCTCGGATCATGTGGCATGTCCATCTCCACTTCAGCTGGTCTATTCGAGTAATTAAATCAACTACTTTAGTTTTTCCTTTATTAAGCTATTTATAGAGGGCGTTAAAAACAAGATGGGAAGACGATCTAAGACTTATAGGTGGACAGCCAGCTACACTGGGAGCCCTGCCTCCCTAAACTGTCTAAACTGGTACACGGATGGTTCCAAAATGGGACAGGATGTAGGCTGTGGAGTTTATGGAGAGCAATCCAAGTTGAAGAAATGCATTAATTTGGGAAAATACGCCTCCATTTTCCAAGCAGAGGTATACGCCATTCTAGAATGTGAGGAAATCTGCAAAAGCGATACACCTACCATACAATCTACATCAATTCTGACAGCCAGGCAGATCTTATGGCACTGGATTCGAAGGTCATCTCGTCGAGGCTGGTCGAGGACTGTCTGTCCCGTTTAAACGCTCTGGGCGTAAAGAACAGAGTTATGTTAAGATGGGTTCCGGGACACGCAGGTATTGACGGTAACGAATGTGCCGACGAGCTTACGCGAGCAGGGCTAATGGAACACGGCAGGGCCCTAAGTGGTTCTGTGGTATACCAAAAAGCCTAGCACAAAAATCCTAATGAACTTCTGCTTCGAGGAATCATCCAAACTTTGGATCAATTCTTCAGGCATGAACCATTCCAAATCACTGATTAAAGCCTAGGGCTATGCGATAGGTACACAAACCTGCAGATTCTGTAATGAGGCGGTAGAATCGCCGTTACATCTGTTAGGCGAGTGTGGTCCACTAATGCGTAAACGTAGCATTCATCTGGGCAAACACATTCTTAGCCCGGAGGAGCTAACAGTTGTCACCCCTTAAAATATTCTACAGTTTTTAGCAGCTGTAGACTTAGTGGTGAACTTTAACGCCCCCATAACCTAGGGACGACACAAAAACAAGTGGCAATCCCAATAGGCCTCGTGGCCGCAGGGAAACTAAAGCCGCAAAAGATAGAAGAAGGGTAGCACAAGATAGAACGCAGGGAAAGTGTTAGGGGAGGCCTATACCTATGAACTCACAATATTACTTAACACATGTAAATCCAAAGTTTGGAATAAGTGGCTTTAAAATATATTTAATTCATAATCCAATCTTGTTTGGGTCAAATGTTATGTTTATAAAATTTTATCTAATTACTAAGTTTTATGTCGCTTTATAGCCTCCCTAAAGACAAACTAAAACCATTTTTATCTGAATACCACAAAAGCAAAGTCGGGGGCAGAAACTACTGTACAAAGAAAACAAATCTGTTATGGTGTCGATAAATATGCAAGGGTCTCATTTAGCGTCAATTTACTTTATTTATTCCTCTTTGTTTCCAAGTCAAGCATTCTTGTTATATTTTGGGAGTCTCCTAATGATGGTTTTTATTTTTTCCTTAACGTTTAAGAGCATTATTCCGTAAATAATACTTTTTTTATAATAGTTATTGTGTCATGTTTAATATTTAACAAGAGAGATTAACAAATTGTAGTAAGATATTAAAATCGCGTTTCCGAAAAAAATTGTGTTGAACACAATATAAAAATTAACAAATGTACTCGTATGTAAGTAAAAATTTGGCTCCTAGACTTATATTTAAAAGTAGTTTGTCATTCTTGTTTGTCACAATGACAATACCTTTAATTGTACCACCCAATTGCATTAGCAAACGGAAATATATATTATTATATATAGCAGATATTTGTTCCGTGTCTGGGTGTTTTTCTATCTATTATAAGTATGTATTTACAAAAAAAAAATATATATAAGTATTCTATCAGTTATCTGGTTCCCATAGTACAAGCTCTGCTTAGTTTGGGGCTAGATAGCGCTGTGTGAAATGTCCAGCGATATTTATTTATTTATTTATTTATAAATGGAAATCCATATAATTTTAAGTTAAATGCTCAAATCTTCAAAAACTTGAAAAGTTTATTTGTGTATGCATAATTTTATAATTACTGTCTTCTTTCGTAGTCCATTAACTTTTTACGACAAACAGCATCAATCATTGGAAAGTCGGACGTTCTGGACACCCACGAGTACTTATACTACAAGTTATAAAATGTATAAATGATCTCAATCAAGCGGGGTCGACGACTCAAAACCCGTTTGATACGATGCGAGAGCCTCTATACCTCTTAAATATTATATAAAATGTCATGTGTCTTATCATTAATTGGGCTGATTCGCAGGGGGCTGGTATTTTTATCTTTAAATGAATCTACTTAAATCATAAATTTAAAAGTATGTATGTTTGTAAACTTTGAAAATGAAGTAAAAATCTCTTATAAGAACAGATTTTGTTGCGCGCCAAAACGGCTGAAATGTTTGGATGAAATTTAGTATAGTAGCTTTTAAAAGTGTTTTAACGCATTATGAAAACTATTGGTGTAGGCTGGTTTATAATAACGCTTTATGATATTATTTATATTCGAAAAATATTTTTTTTGTATATCAAAATATAATTGGTTATCGCTATGGAGCGGATATTAGATTGGGTAATTTTGATGCTAATGAATTGACGAATTAATGAATAGTTTTTGAAATTTTAATAATGAGCTTTAGGAGGTATACAGAACCGCCATCTGAAACTAGCTTAGTAGCGAAAGCACGCGATGGCAACTTTTTTAGTTTTTTCCTTCACTTTTGGTTGGTGGCGGGTACATGACCACTTGAAATTAGACGGCGTCTGGTGGCGTGCAGCGACCACTGGGGTTAACAGTGTCCGATTCATATAAAATATATGAAAAATAAAGTCTGCAACTCGGTGGTGGCATTTTGTAGCTGTGGCGACTCGTGTGCGGCATCTAACAGAGAAGAACGCTGTTATGCAGTAGGAGGTAATGGATACCGTCTTAGAACGAGACAAAGGGAGGGCATTGCATTAGTTGTATCGACTATAGCGAAACTCTTAATATGAGAACAAAATTCTCATACTTTTTAATAAACGGTCAATGTAAGTCATTCTCGCGTACACAGGGTTCCGTACACACGGCTACACCTCAAGCTATACATTTTCAGTATAAGCTGAACTCGCATTGTGTAGGTTTTTCGTACAATGAGAGGTCAGCATAGACTGGAAATATATAGCTTGATGTGTAGCCGTGTGTACCATTTGGTTTATTCGATCAGTAAACTATAATTGAGAAAGAAGTTATAGTAATGTAATTTTACCAGACAAACTCTTAGATACAATTTTGTATGATTGTGGTGCCTGAACGATTACACACCATAATATAAGTATATTTGCGAAGTTTATTAGCTAATTCTATAAAACTACTAACTAGTGGTTCGCCACGGACCTCACGAACCTCGAATCTCGCGAGTCTCCATTAAAAACAAAAATAAAATATTCGTAATCTTTGAGACTATCAAAATAGTGCCACAAAATAATAACCACATTACTTGACCTATAGTTTCATTCAAATTACAGGTAACGGAAATCCCGTTGTTAATTGGTTACTCTTTTTGGGGTAGAAATAGAAGTTATACTGGATTTCAGACTTTTGCCTATATTTGTGTCACTAAAGCTACACGCATACAAAATTTCAGCGCTGTGGGGTCACTGGTGTACCCTGTGAATTTTGTCAAAGTTAAGTTTTTATTATGACTGATAACTTAAAAATTAGAAAGTATAAACTAAAAATAAAGACACGGTCGAAATGTACTCACAAAGACCTTTTATTAAATGTGCCACTTGACCAGATAGTCCCATTAAGTTTTTTTTTACTCCACTTGAACCCCATTATCTCAACAATCCCCCCACATTTTTACCGCATTGAGTCAAACCAAAATTGTGCCATCACAACCTACCAATATTCATGATGATCGGATAAAGCTTCGAAAGTTATCCTCGGACAAACAAACATACGAGTACATACATACATACAATGCCGATTTCTCCAAGTTGATTTGGAGATCTCGCTTCGCTCGATCAATTACAGATTTAATAAAATTTAAGCTTAATAACTCCGGGATAAATGGCATAAATAAATAGAGGCCTATACCTACCCATCCACACTATACTATGGATCGACATGGGCTGAAAATGATGATGATGATGATAAAACTTAATAATCAGCTGTTAGCGATAAGACCACCTATTGTACTTACCTGTATTTTTGTGTATTTTCCATATATTTAGCTATCTATCAACATAATGGTGACTATACACTGTAGATATCTATATTGAATTGAACATAAAAGCCTACTAAGGCAAGGTTAGTGGCATGGTGTGGTTAAAATAGACTCCCGCCTACGGACGGTAATAGATAGACCATTGTGTGCCAACCGGATTTTGTGGACCGGTCGCCTGTGCTGGTGGTAGGGCTGCCAGGATTCACAGGGAAATAACCACCTTCGGTGACTTTTATCTTAATTCATTACAGAATCAACAACACTTGATAACAATGTAAACAAACTACTATAGCTAATGAAATGATAGTGTTACGAGCTGAGGGTTCGGGATAAAATAATGGGAATCGATCCAACCAAAATAACACTTTTATTCAAGACTAAAACGATGAATACACGAACTTGGTCACACGTAATCACAACACACTAATTCACACAACTGTTGCACCACTTAAAGTCACCAAAATGTTCGCACGTATAGCTAAATCCAGACTGACTCGCGAGCAACTACTGTTCATGCGAGACTCTTCTCACGTCAGTCCTCCAGGGCCTCGCTAAGACTCACTCACCGGCCATCTCTCCAGCCTATTTATATCGTACACAATTCGATTGTTCGAGAACGATCTCGATCGTTCCAGGAAAGGGGTCAGTGTTTCGACAGAACGACTAATCCCCATTGTGCGCAACCGCAGACAATAACAACAATAACACAGCAAGACAAAAGCGTTCGAGAAGTTTCGATTATTACTCATTGTTTAACAGCCTCGGCGTAACAATAGCAAACAGTTATGCCAAAAACAGATTCTCATTTTTTAGACATAACTTTTAAGCAAGACACCTAGAGAGAAGTATTAAAAACACAATATAATTTTTATTTTTTAAGGAATATGAAGTGTCTTGTTTTCTGAGAAATAAACGTAGATTTTTATTATTTGAGGCCTTTATATCTTAAAATTATTAAAATAATCCCCGAAATGACGAACTAGACGGGATTTGAACCCGCAACTTAATGTTGTTACGGACTCACTCGTGTAGCGCGGAAATATTTGAATGTTATCATGTTACTTTACGGCTCAAATCTTTTCTTTATTTTATAATAAATAAGTTAATAAAATATTTTTTCACTTTGATCTATCTCCCTAACGTTCTAAAGATACAGATATATTGTTATCCTCAAAAAATACTAAGAAGAAGAAGTCACTTAGACCAATCCAAAAAACACAAATCTAAAGTTCTTCGTGATAAACCCAAACATTATCCACTTTGAAATAGACGCAAACTCAAGAGGATTATCAAAAAAGTTTTATTTACTTACTCTCATTTCATTTGTAACGTTTCACAACCCTAGCAAACCACAGATTTGCTTTAATAAACGGCCCCCTAAACAAAAATGGCACCTCGGTCTTTGAAGCATATTTTAATTTTCACGTGAACAATATGCAATTTTTATAATTTAGTTGTCTGGTTGATCTAGTCTACAAATTATAATGTTCATTTCGGATAACACTAAAAGCTTACGACTAGTTTTATTTTAATTTTGGAAAAGAAAATTGTGAATATGAACCGTTAGTTTTACATAGGTAGAATATTAAAAGAAATGCAAAAAAAACTTGTGTTAACTTTAAAGAGGGAAGGAAAGAGGGAGATCTAATCCATAAAAATGATCAACTTTTTCTAAAACTTTAGTCGATTTACAAGTTGTTTGAGACAAATTCATGAATTTTGTGGAATTGCCTTTAATCGGCTATTTCTTTGAGTTTTTCCTAACTTTAAACTAACTCGAAATATATAAGAAGTAAAAGAACTGACAAACTTTTTCACTGGATTTTAATGAAGGTTTTCTTAAATAAAAACACCAAATTTCGAAGAGTCATAGAACAAAACTTGCTTTCGTGAATGCAATGATCTACTTTCGGGTCAGCATATTCTGATGCAGTCTGTAGTTTTCCATAAACTTAGACCCAAACTTAATTTAAACCTAAATGTGTTTATCCCTAAGTTGTTATAAAGAGTAGCGAATGAATCAGGGGACGACCGCTAGTTTAAATATTTTAAAGTAATCACGACATAGTGATAGATATTCCAGTGGGTAGAAGCTTTCTAGGTTTAATTGTTAGGGATACTGTTGCCAACTCAATTTTTAGCTAAGTGAAAATCCTGCAAGGACAGCAACTGCCAGCTGCCAACTGCAAGTGCCGCGGCTGCTGCAGTTATGTATAAATCCATATACATATATAACAATGTCAGGTTAGTTACGCCATTTATAACTCAAGAACGGCTGGACCGGTTTTGATGACCTTTGATTTGTCTCCGCCAGAAATAGCAGAATAACTATTAAAATATCGGAAAAATTCACGCAAAAAAAAATTATGAAGATCATTAATTTTCTCATACATAGATGCTAAGCTAATGATGGCCGATTGACAATTCTACCGGGGCGACGTACCTAAATTGGCAGCCGTCACGTCACGTTGTATGCACGTCACGGCGCGCGGTGGTACGAATTTCGCCGGGTCAATTAGTAATATGATAAATATATGTATTATTTTCTCTTTCTTCTTTCTTTCAGTTTGAAGTTGCAGTCAGCAGCGTCGGTCGAATGTAATGTCAGGTGAAGGATTTAGTTCAAATGAATGTAAAAATTTTTTGGCTATTTCATCCTGCTATCTATTTTTATTTTTTATTTTATTTTAATTTTATATTTATTTGACATTTTACTAAAAAGTTACTCACTTATTTAATCCTCATTTTTACCATACGCCATATAAGGATAAATATATTAATATATAATATTAATAGGCAATACATACCTACAAAACCACAGATAATTAATTAAAACCTTTCATTGTTTCATTTACAGTCGTTTTATTAGTAGGTTTACTAATAAAAAAACTGTAAAGGGGTGAAGTAAAGCACCCAGGAAAATTTACTATAAGACCGATTTGCTAAAAATCTCGCTACAATCAGCATAAATGTGGTAAGATCTATCCAAAAAGTGGCAACATTAGCGGTGTTCTAGAAAGGTGCCGCCTACGATCTAGCCTACCTACGATCGAGCTAGGTATCGCGCGACCCGGTGACTCACTGCTGCCAACTTTCTACATAATATATTGATAGCATACCTACAAACCTAGGTTCTATGAACTAGGCTACTTTCTTAGCCTTTATTCCTTCTGAGAGGAAAAGCTTCTGATTATACCTTAATAACGAATCGATTCACACCTCATTCATCAAAATCGGATGAGTAGTGTTGGCACTATGGTGGAACATACATCTACTATAACAGCTAAAAACTAAAATAACTAAAAATAACCCATCCTTTTGGCTTTGTCGTAGTTGGGTAAAAATGTATCCTATGTCACCCGCACCATAATAATCTATCAATTCATCAAAATTGGATGAGTAGTTTAGGCACTATGGCGGAAAATATGTAAACGTAAAGGAAAGTAGGTAACATATATACATATACCCTTATTTCTTTTTGCATTGTCGTAGTCCATCCGTTTGAGAGCTACGATGCAACAGACAGACAGACACATAGACAGATAAAATTAGTGTTACGAGCTGAGGGTTCGGGATAAAATTATGGGAATCGATCCAACCAAAATAACACTTTTATTCAACACTAAACGATGAATACACGAACTTGGTCACGCGTAATCACAACACACTAATTCACACCACTGTTGCACCACTTACAGTCACCGAAATGTTCGCACGTATAGCAAAATCCAGACTGACTGTCCGGCCATCTCTCCGGCCTATTTATATCGCACACAATTCACTATACTAGAACGATCTTGAACGTTCCAGGAAAAGGGTCGGTGTTTCGACAGAATGACCAATCCCCATCCTGCGCAACCGTAGACAATAACACAGACAAAAGCGTTCGAGAAACTTCGATTATTACTCATTGTTTAACAGCCTCGGTGTAACATTAGTTTTGCTTAGAATAGAAAAATTTATACTGTCTCGCGTAGGAACGTTTTAATTTCGAGTTCAAATAGAACAAGATTAAAGACGCGCTTTCGAAATTATGTGAAACTAGTTGTATACCCGCGACTTCGTCCGCAATTTTCTAGATCTAGATCCAATTGTGAATCTAAACCATCAAAGGACCCAATCAAACACACAGAAAAAATTTGATCAAATTCGGTTCAGCCGGTTTTGAGTTTTAGCGAGTCTAATATATAAGAGCAATAGATTTCTATACACATGCATACACAATAATCATTATTATAAATACGGAATTTATCACGTACCGTTTTATCGGTGTTTCGACCGACAATGTTTCGCTTCAATTCGTTCAATCAATTTTGATTTCAAAATGGTTCTTCTTGCTCGTAAGAAGGATTTGGATTACATTAAAGGGAGGCTCACACAATTTCGCTTTACATGCAAATGTTATGCAATTCCATATCAAACGTACCCAATTATCATTTTAACCCCTGACAAGCACACTGGGTACAAAGTACCCACCCTACAATTTTATTTCGTTATAATTCTTTGTGTATATTTAACAAAGGGCCTTCCCTTTCAGCGATGTTTTGTTGAGACCTAGAGGAAGCGTGTTCAGTAGCCGTTGGTGAGATTCAGTTGTTACAACGCAGTGAGCGCGGAACTTTGTGGGTACTTTTAACCCAGTGTGCCAGTTAAGTGTAGACAGTCAAGTGTTCAAGAGTTTTTATCGGATCATACGAGTGTTTCTTTTTTTATTTACAGTAAGTAATAATTTATGATTACAATTGTAGCACAAAATATTTATGAACTTATGGAAATTTATTTATTTATATGCATGTATAAGTCATATAAGTCATACATATATATGTGTTGACATATAAAATATTTTTAGACATTTTGAATAGTTTCGTAAATTGTGATTTTAGATGAGTAAACGAAGGAGAAATTCTACTGTGCTTATTAACGACGAAACAACTGATGATAGATCAACTTCTCAACTACGAAACACCTGCTGTTAATTATTCTGAAGTCATATCAATATACAAAACAAGATGTTCATATTGTCATTATTAATTAGGAGTTAAAACAACCATGATGTGTCCGCAGTGTGAAAAATCTATGTGTAAAAGACATCCATGCCCTATGTGCGTAGAGTGTTGTAACAAAAATTCTATTTAAAATATATATTTTATGTTTATTTGTATTTTCGTGCTAGAAAATAAAGATTACAATGAGTAATAGATCTCTGATTTCTTAAAAAACCGTCCTGTACCTACTTTTTAGCATACGCTACTTTAATGCATTCAAGTAGAAAAATAACTATACTTTTTGAAGCGGATAAAAAAACGAATTCCACCATCCTTTAGAGCACTTTCTAAGCTTTCCAAAACACTATAATTTTTATATTTTAGTCCGTTAGAATTAAAGATACGGCCCAAAAACAAAACAATCTCAAAAACGAACCTTTTTTAGCTTCGGTAGTATTTTTATCTATTTCAATTGACTCTAATTAATTTAATATTATATCTATTTTATAGAGAATTGTTAGAGCTTTAATAAAAAAAAAAAAAATTCTAACTTTATTAGGGACCAAAATATTTGAAAATGAAATGTGCTGGGTACTTTTTACCCTCAATGCCTAAAGAGGTATACCTTTTAGATGTGTGCTTGTCAGGGGTTAATTGAATTGATTTTGATTTAATTTATATCATAAAATTGCAGAAGGTTTTTCCCAAAGTTTAAAATTTTAATTGATAAAGCTAATGATTTAAGGAATTATATAAAATGAAAAAAAATCTTTATTGCACCTTAACAGCTAGATAGTCTAGATACAACATAATGAGAAACACGAAAATGTATAATGGACAATCTTATCTCTTCCAGACAACCTTTGGATTGAAAGGAGTAGGTATTATTACAATTTACATGGAATGTTGGCCGAGGTGTGATATAAATGGAAGAGATCGCTTCTAAGCGATAAAACCGCCCCTTATGCTATTTACTTTGTGTTTTCTATGTTGTTTGTATTTTTTTGTTTATATGGTGTACATTAAAGAGTTTTCATTCATAAGTAATTAATAAAATATTATAATCCAGATGTAGGTATCTAATGTTGGTAAAGTAGGGTATTGCCCGCAAATACCTATATAAAGTTACCTAATTTTTTTTCTATGCATAACATTTTCACTATTTTTACGGTCTAAGTGACTTATTTATTTATTAAATCTATGATAAATGAAAAATAGCTATATAGGAAGGCAACATCTTGTGATTTACGAAGATTTTATGGGCAATATACGTTTGATATTATTTAAATTGAGATACTCTATGAAATATATCTTGAAACCAACATTTATTTCATATCCTCAAGGAAACTGATACCTATATAAAGTTACCTAATTTTTTTTCTATATCAGTTTCCTTGAGGATATGAAATAAATGTTGGTTTCAAGATATATTTCATAGAGTATCTCAATTTAAATAATATCAAACGTATATTGCCCATAAAATCTTCGTAAATCACAAGATGTTGCCTTCCTGATGCCAGCGTTATGAGATTCAGTGGCTCACTAGGGCGCTTGATTTGCACAAATTGTAGAAATCTTACACGAAATACGATCATTTTATCTGATGCATTACACGACGACCTCCATGGCGCAGTGGGCGAATAGCCGGCTGAGTTGCAGGTGGTTGCGAGTTGAATTCCCGCCGCGGAACAAATGTATGCACGATCTACAGATATATGTTCCGCATCTGGATGTTTCTCTATTTAATATAAGTATGTATTTACAAAAAATAGTATATAAGTATTATTATATCAGTTATCTGCTTCCCATAGTACAAGCTTTGTTTGGTTTGGGGCCAGATAGCACTGTCTGAAATGTCCAGCATTAATTATTATTTATTTATTTATAATAGGTATAAAGCTTTCATTTTATTTCTATTTCTAACCCTAACGCAAAAAGAGGGTGTTACAAGTTTAACCGCCTATATCTGTCTGTGGCATCATAGTTCTTAAACGGATGGACCAATTTACACGCGAGTTTTTAAATAGAAAGCTAGTTTATCTGGGGTGGTTCTTAGCTATGTCAATTATACGTGGTTTTACGGGGGTTTTAGGTATTAATTTTTTTATTTAATTTTGCTTGTTGGTGAATAACATATCTTTATTGTAACAAACAATATAAAATTGCAGGTATAATAATTTTAGCTTGAAACGAGAGGGAAGCATTTAAACCTATTTTAAAGGGGATCCCATCGTGTAGCAGGCCTTCTTTTTCTCCTTTTATTGTGTATTGGGTACCAATTTGATATTGTTTTAGACGACCTTTCGTTATACATTCTTGAAAATACAAATACGTCAAATTATATTACATTTACCGAACAACCATTGTGTATGGTGATGTTATGCAATACCTATGCATGATGCATATACCTATGTAAATGAAATGTAAAAAAAATGCTTGTCTGTTTCTGGCACCTCCAATATTATGGTTCAATGAACTATACACTTAGATAAATACATTTAATTAATTAAGTACTATGATTGGCGAAACCAAGTGTTCTACTGTGTCCCTACGGTTTAAATAAATGAGTATGAGTATGATGATCATAAACGATTTTTATATAGCTTGGGTCTAGTCTCGCCAATCTTTATTATCTTTAGTTTCATTCAGTTTAGAATTAATTTAGCTGAGGTAGATCTACGATCCAACCTTGGTAACATTATATTGATATTGTTTCAGTTACTTTTCGTGCCTTATCCCAAATAAGTAACCAGTTTCACTGACCTCTGATATCAATACAAGTCTACACAAACAGTACAATTTCACTCGGGTATTTCAGAAACAAGAGCTCAAGTATTTTTTTGCCAGCACTCATGACGCTGTATTTTGACTGTGGGCATCGCATTTCGTCCGAGTCCAATCGCTTTTCGTGTCCAATTCTATAACAAAGGCGATTGGTATGCCTATAAAGTTGTTCACTCATTGGCAACAGCGTTTTGCTTTTTGCTGGATTTCATGGAATGTCTGGAGTTCAGGTCTTTGTAATGCCGCTGCCTGACAATTGCTTGGTTTGTTCTCGCTCGTAACTCGTAAAGAATCAATAGAATACGCAAATATAACTAAGCAGAAAGGTTTTGCACTCCTGCATGTCAAAATGTCTTGCGTGTTGTTTTCACATTTGTGTATTCAAATCAAATGGACAAAAATAGTTTGATATCATTGTGATCTTTAAGTACTGAATTTTAATTACACTCTATAATCTGTATACCTGCCAGACAAGAAAATAAATCAAGCCTACAAAGATCACGACCCGATGCGAAAATTACAGCACTTCCTCGTAGACGTAAATTGCCTCATTATTTCTCCCGATCATAAATAAATAAGGCCGAACCACAGCCAACATTCTCAGCCAGACCACTTCAAACCTTATTATTACTCAAATCCCAGACTGATAGAATTGTAACCGGCGTCTTTGTGTAACGGCCGCGGTGGCCTTGGCT
Organism: Philereme transversata; assembly: GCA_963924445.1. Taxonomy (NCBI): domain Eukaryota; kingdom Metazoa; phylum Arthropoda; class Insecta; order Lepidoptera; family Geometridae; genus Philereme; species Philereme transversata. The sequence goes on along the minus strand of OZ004342.1, from coordinate 21,780,726 downwards.
GTCCGTGACTGCGGCCACAGAATATCCAGCAGTTGACCTGCGCAGGCGCAGCAACGCATAATAGACGCAATGACGTACAGAGAGAATGTTCCTTAACATATTAATCAAGAAAATCGAAAAAGGAAGAGAATTTAAATGCTCATGTTAAAATGACGAGATCTTTAAGCGAGGCTTTTAGCGGTGGTCGGTGATGCTTCCGAATTTTGAATATTATAACCGTTTTTTCTTTACCAGTGAGGAAATTATTTCCTTTTTTTCTACCGTTTACGAAACATGCGAAGGTCGGCCCTCAAGCCACAACAGCATCCCATATTCACAGAAGTATTAGAATTGCTTTGTTAAAGAGTAACAATAATTTGTACTCTGTTTTTTTGCACTCGTGTGGCACAGGTCAATGCTTCAGCTATACGTCTTGACCTTACAACTGGTGACGTCATCGAGCCGACAATTTTGGGCATTTTATTCGCGTGAGGCTGTAGCGTGATATCCGGGCTGACCAATCGCCAATGTCTGTGGTAATCCTTAATTTCAAACTACAGCCAGACCATATCTGCAGCCATATAATAGAGTAAAATTACATTTCAGCGTAGAAATTAGAATTAATTTGTTGTTCCTTTTTAGGGTCTATTACTAAGACTCCGCTGTCTATCTGTCTGTCTGTATGTCCGTCTGTTACCAGGCTGTATCTCATGAACCGTGATAGTCAAACAGTTGAAATTTTTACAGATCGTGTATTTCTATTGCCGCTATGTAAACAAATACTAAAAACTGAATAAAATACATATTTAAGTGGGGCTCCCATACAACAGATATTTTTTTTTGCCATTTTTATAGATTATGGTACGAAACCCTTCGTGCGCGAGTCCGACTCGTACTTGGCCGGCTTTTTATGTTTTTGTCAACCTATGTTATTTCAACCTGTCACGGATGACTGCTGAAAAACACTGTTCAGCATTAAGTCCGCCCTTTATACATACTTCTTTGGGCAATAAAGTATTAAATAAATAAAAACATCGTACCTACATGTTTCTACTCTCTTTCTCTATTCATTCATAGAGACAGATCTTTCCAGTGAGGTAATGCTAGCGGTTTCATAATGCGCTTTGGAAATCAAGATGTACGATCGAGGCCAAACATTGAATTGTATGGAATTGTGTCGAATAGTTGATATGCTTACACGATCTATCATCATCAAAAGTTAATCTTCACATTACGAATGCTACTTATTTTATCTTACGCAATATGTACGCAACCAAGAAACAACAACATTGGAATCGAATAAATCGTATTCAAATCAATTTAATTCCTCGAAAGCCGGCATTTATAAACGGCGGCTTTAGAAAATAGCTTCAAATTCAGATGTGTTACTTAAGGTCTTCTTAATCACTTATTCTGTAATATATTCATTGTTATTACACGGCCTATAACCGCGGTTATCTAGGAGTACAATCGCGAGAACAATGAGCTATGTTAGTTGCAGGCAAGATTGGCCTTGAACTGCTTAGAAATAAAGAATTGTTCTGCGTGAAGGAATTCGGCGAAGGTTCACCAACTGTGTGGTGTACGGTCACGGGAGTAGTTCTTGGCGTAACAATTCGACTCGCTACACTTGCTTGGATTCGGTGTTTGGGGCTTCGTGGTGAAATCATGTTTGATAATAATAAAGGGAATCACATCCAAAGATTTTAGAAAGCCGGACAGGTTTTTTTACGACCTCCTGTAGGAGGTAAGATTGTAAGTTTAAGGCTCACCTAATGTAAAGTGCTAACCATCGCCTATAACAAAGTATTCTCTAGTAGGGCTGTGCATCGTAGGTATTAGAAACGTGTCCTACGATGTACTTTCCTGCGTCCATCAACATTTTTTTTTTTATATATATAGGTTTGCGTTTGACCGCTGTCTCGTCTGATGGTAAGCGATGATGCAGTCTACGATGGTACACGCTTGCCTAGAAGAAACCTATTCACTCGCGACTTAAAGATACCCAGGTTGTAGCTATCAGGAAACACAGACTCTGGCAAGGCGTTCCACTCTTTGGCGGTGCGCGTAATAAAGGTCGAAGAGAACCGCTTTGTGCGAATGGAAGGTACTTCTACCATATAGCGGTGGCGCACCGCAGAGCGTCTGGTTGTCCGATGATAGAATGGAGAATGGAACATGAGACATACTGGCCTGTAATTTTATCAACTGTGTACCAGGTATTGCTACTAATGAAATTGTAGGTAACAGTTTTATGTGGCGATGGTTTAAGGCGTCACAAAACTGCGTCAGAACCAGGATATTGATAAAAAAACAAAGTAATAGGTACTGTAGATGTATTATATTGTGATTCAATTGTTCGTGGAATGAAATAGTCACACCAATTATCATCTAAAAGATACAAGGAAGTTATATATTTATGACACATCGGTACCATTGACTTATCCGAAAAGAAAATAATTTCTGAACTTAGCTTGTGCCAGGTCAAACGTTTATACGAGTATGTCTGTTTCTAATAAATTATAGTTCTACGTCTAGTAATCAATGGCGCAATATATATAAATAATAGGTCAAGCGCGTGTCGCACCATGGTTTTGTAGTCAGTATGGCTGTATATTAGTTATATTGAAATACAAAATTAACTTGGCAGTTGATTTTGGTCATTTTGTATGAAAATTATATGAAATGTTTACAAACCCAACTGCATTCACCCTGGACAGGCATATTTAACTATGTTATAGGGGACGACAATACAATTTTCAACGCAGCAGCATGTGCAGACCTTAGACAAAGCCCGACTTGCAAAGCCGAACCTCTCTACCTCAATCCGTCGCCACAGGGCTTTTATGTCTCGAGTGCCAGTATCCAGAAACAGTCCGTTGCGTAGGACATACATATTAAGGTGCGTAAGTGCACACACAAACACAGACACACCCTCTCGTCCCTTCTCCCCTTTACCTGATGGAACGGATAGCCGCTACGATCAGAGAAGAGTCGGGATGCAGTGTCTAGATGGCAAAAACTAGACTAGACCCCTATCACCGCCTTAAGCTTTCCACAATGTCTCGCTGCCCCACCACTGGAGATGGATTGCTAATAAGCCAAGGCAGACTTTAGTGCACTAAGCGAGGAGTGATCACTAAGACCTCAGTGCCGAAGCACTCAGACCCCCCTCTGCCAGGTTTCGCCCACGAGTTGACGTGGTTTCCAGGGTGTGGCCGCTGCATGCAGGACAGCTACTTGGAGCCACTAGCGAGAGATTATAGATTTCAACGATTTTACCTGGAACTTCAGCCACCCATGTGGATCGACTGGCTGAATCAGACGCTGCAAACCCACTACACCCCAACATTGATCATTCTTCTTACAACTACAGTAGGTATAATGTGCTACTTTGGATACTTTTTAGGTATCCAACAAGAGCTGTTGGATTAGTAGGGGTGTTGCCTACGACTGAGTTTAGTTCGATATTATGTCTAAGTACCTATTACCTAGCAATTTAAATTCTAGATGTTATTTAATTGATTTCTGATTGATTTGATTAAACTTAAGGTTAAGAAACTCAATTAAATTAAATTATTCAGATTATTATAAAATTATATACCTATTGATTGCTGGTAATTTTTTTAAAATTATTATTATTAGTTAGGATCCCTCTCAGGTAAATGCCTCCTCCAGTCCTTTGCAGCGGTCTCGGTCTAGTGCTACTTTAGTCCAGTTTTCTGTTTTTATGTACATATTTAATTCGTCGGCCCATCTAGCTAGTGGCCTGCCAATTCTTCTGTTTTCTTCCAGGTGACAATTGCAGTGGCCTATCTGTCCTTGTGCATTCTGGCGACGTGTCCCGTCCATTGCCACTTCATTTTACGCGCATGCTCAAGAGCGTCTATAAATTTGGTTTTTGCTCTTGTTTCCTCGTGGGGTATTTTATCAATCAGTCTTATTTTCATAATAATTATTTCTATGGCTCTGGTATCTAGCTATTTTATTTTTGGCTTCTCTTGTGTAGGTCCATCTCTGGCTGCTGTACGTAAGTGTGAGAAGGAGACAAGAGCCTACTACTTTTTTCATGCTCCAGAATTTTCTCCAAGTTTCTGATACTCGCCTTTCTATTTCTTCAATATTGTCAGTAGACTAAAATGAAACTTGCTTTCCAAATATAACCTATTACCTACTAGATATACCTAATAGTGCTGATAGAAAGCTCAAAAAAGCACACAAGCACCAAAAATCAGACACACGCTAAACCGTAATAAAATGTCCAAATCAGTTCAGTAATTGAACACTTCAAAGTTGCAACAATAGGTTGTAACAATGCACCGAAATTCGAGCCGAAATTGGCGCTTGAACTCGTGGGACTGTGGACTTAAACATAACAATGCGCCGACTGTTCCGGAACATAAAACTACATCGAATTACCGACTTCGTTTCAATCTTAGACGGTCAGGTGATCATCCAACCATTCTTTGTTATTGTCGAGAATAGTGGCTATAACGCATGGGTGAACCATGTTAGTTCACATATGAAACCACCTGATGAAGGTTCATTCCTGAATCGAAGTATTATCGGTCGTAACACAGATAAAACGGTACGTGATGAATTCCGTATTTATAATAATAATAATATAACGTTTATTTCAACGTGTGTCAAAAAACAAATAAATATCAATAAAAGGGCCCATATCTATAAATACCTGATACACGATTATACGGATAATAATAGTAGATTATAAAACGAGGGGATAAAACAGTATCTTGCGTCACCTCACGGGCGCTATATTGAAGCCCGAACGTAACGAAGGATTCTAGAGTTAACTCACGAGCTGAGCGAGGGAGTTACAAGAATCCTGAATGCAGAAAGGGATATAAGTACGCCCAAGACTCAAACAGCTTTATCCACGAGGAATATACTCTACTTTTCACACTTTCTGCGAGACAATTTTTTTCTTTGTAACAGCGTTTCGCGGCATTTGCTTTGTAAGATACGAAAGACATAAGAAGACACAAGGAGAAACAAGAAGATCTAAAAACCTAAGAACACATATTACATATTTTGCGTTCTGTGCTGTTCGAATAACGATAAAGTTCTTATCGCGTGAATCTCCTTGACTTAAATTCTGATACAAATGAAGTTCCAAATTCAAATTACATTATACACACGCGGGCATGATCAAATTCAGTACATCTTTACTTCCGGCTCAGTCATAGGTCGTAGTTATTGCAACTTAACAAAGGAGATCCCAACCCATGTAACCCACAGTTATTGTAATACAATAAAGAATTTTAGAATGTTATGAATTTGAATTTGAATTAAATCACCTGCTTTCGGTGAAGTTTACATGACATGTAATTTGACATTGTCGAGCAGGAGGTGTGATAAATTGTAATCTTCATTACACCTATAGATAGGGGTTTCTCTGCGTTGCCTCCCTATAGCTTCGAGACACAATTCCGGTCAGAAATCAGGAGCGAGGGAAACCTTTATGCTTTGCAGGCGTACGGATTACGTAGGATTAAAGTTAGTCTCCCTTGTCGACTCCAGCCGCGTCAAAACAGCTTTTAAGCTGGCTCGATATTCCGACTCTAGAAACGCTCTTTCACATATATAAATAAAAAATGCTGGACATTTCACACAACGCTTTCTAGCCCTAAACCAAGTAACGCTTGTACTATGGGAACCAGATAACTGATAGAATACTTAAATACATATTTTTTGTAAATACATACTTATAATAATAGAAAAACATCCAGACCCGGAACAAATATCTGTAAATCATACAAACATTTGTCCCATAGCGGGATTCGGACTCGCAACCTCCTGCGTCTCAATCGGCTATTTGCCCACTGCGCCACAGAGATTGGCATACTTCAGGACTTTATCCCTTGATGTGTTTGGGACTAAACATGAAATGTAGACCATACTGGGTCCACAGCACGCAGAGTGACCCCGAGGATATGATAATTATTAGTTCACATAGTTTTTGGGAAGACGCTGACATAATCATCATTCTCATACATCCATTGGGTGACCATACGACCGATGAAGCAACCGATCTTATATGACTTACTCCCATCGTCTACCCGCAACCTTTATTAGGTCTGAGCAGGTCAAAATTGTAAAAAGTTTTGCTGTAGTTGGAGCTAACGGCGCTTTGAGTCGTAAACTGAATCATTTCACAAATTTCGACCCTGATGTGACAAGAGCCCGTAGCACAATTGGCAGTGCATCCTCTTATAAAGAGGAAGGCTGCGGGTTCAAGTTCCGTCCGGCTTGAAAGTTTTTGAGATGGTTTTAAAAATCTTGGAATTTTTCGTAAGTGTCTGATATAAAAATAAAACACTTTATTTGTTCGTTTTAACCCCGTCCTACTCTGTGTTTTCGGTCGCCTCTACTCAAGCACCTTTTTGTCCCAACGGCCACCAGCCCTTCGAGCCATGTCCACCCACTTCCACTTCAGTTTGCTAATCCTGTATTTATGTCAGTGAGTTTAGTTTGTCTACTGTAAATGCCACACTTCCTTATAAATAAGACAGCAGAGTTATGGGAGGCTATTTAGTAAATTCTCGAATAGTTAATTAAGAATTTCCAAGACTTACCTACAATTTCTAGTAAGGAAATGTCTAAGCTTGTTATGCAAAGTAGTATTTGAATACGGAAGCGTTTAGGTAAAGCGTTAATTGGTTTAGCCACTGATATTATTGCTCGCCTTACTAGTTAAAATACAGAACCAGATTACCCTCTTATCTCTAGACAAAAGGTCGTCGATGAAACGAAGCTAAGGAAATATGTCGATATTTTCGAAGTTTCGAAGGCGTCGTCACGGAAGATATGTGATAATTGGCGTTACTTTGCATGCTGGTGACCGTTTTAGTTATCATGCAATTGATTGATAATTATTTTTACCGTCTGATTAGCCACCAAATAAAAGAATCATTATTATTATTATTATTGAAAGTAACATTCGCACCAAGTTTGATATATACTTTTTGGAGTGAAAACTTCTTTAGGCGCGTTGGGCATTTTTTTGAGATGGGAAAAAACCATTGAACTCGCGACACTGTCACCGTTACCGTTACCTACACCTCTGTATATAAGTATCTCGTAGTTGTTCAAGTTTTCACTTCTGTCGGCACTCCCGGAGAGACACATTTTTTTTTTATCCTTCTCCCTAGTTTCGTTGTCAATTTGTTCCATGGACAAGTGATTTCATGGCGACGAGCGATAACCACTTGACTACTAACCTAATTGTTTTATTATAAACAAAATGGCGATGGAACAAGCAAATAGCCCACCTGATGTTAAGTGGTAATCATAGCCCTTAACAAAGCACTGCCTCGTAGTTCACGAACCTTAGGAATACGATGTATTGTTCTGCGTCTATCAACTTGAGGCATACAGGTGTAAAGCCTCGTGTGCATGTAATTTAACCGGCCTCTATACCCTTTAAACCGAAACACAGTAATGCTGCTTGGCGGGAAAAATAGATGGTAGTACTTGCCCGGGCAAGTCTTTTCACAAAGGACTACTACTCTCTTGATCTTCATGTTTCATCGTAGACCACATCATCGCTTACCAGCAGGTAAGATTGTGGTCAATTAAAATAATAGTATTATTCAAAATTTCGCGATTACTGTACATAATTACTGATTAAAACGGGTATTTATCACGTATGCACCTTTTTATTTGTTATCCCGACGCTTCAACTACGTTGCAACAGCCGTGGTCACGGGCGGTGGGCCACGGCTGTTGCAATATAGTCGAAACCTCGGGATAACGAATAAAAAGGTACATACGCGTTAAATACCCGTTTTAATCAGTAATAAAATAAAATACACGATGGTTAAAAAAACCTTTTTCATTTGAGCGCGTTACCATGTTACATTTATACGATCAACCAATGTTAAACTGTTATTTACTAAAGGATACGAAAGTCGTTAAGCCTTTGGGTGGCCTAAAAGCTTTGACAAATTTCGGCCACTCGCTCATACAAACTCACATACTTTTAGTAAACGATTCGTTTACAGTATTTGCCAATAGGCATTTATCGAGAGCTGATATAGTTTGAGTCGCCCCCAGCTCGCTTTATTTTGTGAGCGCTATACTCGTATAATGAAACGTAAATTACTGAAATGCTAAATAGAATCGTTCCTTGTATCTATAAATTACTTGAAGCATGTTTTGATAAATTTACTAAGCTACTATTTGTACTAAAAACGGGATATTTACCATGATTTGTGAGTTCTTGAGTGTCCCGATACTACTAAGCTATCTATAAAGGGACATGCCCATATAATGCTGTCAACTGCACAAAAAATTGCGTTCATCCAAAAAATATATTACATTTTTTCGTTAATCTACGTATCAATCGATTAACACGAAAAGTATCCTACAATATTTTAAAATATTAATGAATATGAAAACGACAGGAAATGAAATGGTAGCAAATTGCCTGCAGTTGCAAACATTAGTGTTGAGCCAGAGTTGTTCTGAGACAATCATCGATTGTTGATAAAAGACCATAAATAAAACAATCGATTTATTTGACTGTATTTTCACTGACACGAAAAATCGGTCACCGATTTCAGAAGTACGAAACCAAAACGATATTTGTTTCCCAATGAGCGTTTTGTAAATCGTTTTTTTTCTCTTTAATTAACTCGGGGGTGGTATTATGCTTGACTCGCGCTGGTAGCGAGCGCCCGAGCGAGCTAATCTCAGCCAATCGCAGTGCGCGCTGAATTTGCGCTCAGCTGTTGACGCACCGCAATTGATCTAAATCCTCTCGCTCTCAGCTAACCTTGATCATAATCGGCGGGCCGTTGATCTCAGCGCCACCTTCTAGATGGCTTTAGGATTAACCAGTGGAGAGAAAAAAAGCGGAAAAAAATAACTCGGCTTATCTGTAGCATTATCTCGATTTTACTTCGATCAACAAATGAGAGGTTAAAGCTTCGCACGATTTTTGCATAAGGCCATGCAGAGACGAGTTAATGACACAGACATGAGATATTTTTTAGTTAGGCACCTATCACTCGTTATTCCTCCCAAATCATCGAATTAAGAACTAACTCAAACGATAGTCGATATCGACTACCTATTCAATCTAAGTTTACAAAATCAACACATAAATACATAATGAATTCTATTAAACATCTCCAAAGGTAAATAAGTACATTTTTTTTTCGCTTGGGTACAATTGGTAGGTACTTACATTTTTCGTACATTTTATTACCTTATTACTACCCCTGACACACTAAATATCTGATTTACAGAAGTAAATAGGTAGGTATATTTTTGTATTTATCTGTGGCGCTCGTGTTGAATCGAAATAAACTCGATTTTACTTCGATTCAAAATTTGCTCAACAGAATCAGATGATTATTATTTCTTTGCATTAAAATATTGAATTTTGATTTACTGGAATAATTGCCCCCGTCTGTTGATTGTATAGGAGCGCGATGTCAAAAATGGCACTTCTGTGCGCGCGCGCCTTGAGATTAAATATAATCGATTGCTCCATTTGACCGATTATTTTGCGTCGATAAATCGATATTTCGGATAATAGTCGATGGTCGATATACCAATCCCTATGACTGTGCGCGTACGTCATTCACAAACAAGTACCTACACAAGCCGTTTCCTGTGATCTGTGTCTGTGGCCGTTTCTTTTGTTTTCTCGCGTATTTTTGTTTGTTTGCTGACTTAAAGCTTAAACGATTAAATTGATAGTAATTATCAATATCATAATTTATCTAGGAATCGTTATAATTACAATAATAAACTATTTAAGTTGTAGTTGAATACAGTGATGTAAAACTGGTTGTTTGTGAAAAATAAAAACTGATTTTTCTCATTATAGTAAACTTTTTTATAACTAACTTCTTAGCTCTTTTATTACTAACTAAGCCTAGAATCATTAGCAATTAGTTTCAAGTGTGTGCAGTGACAGCATTTTTTACAAGGGAGAGTGGGCATGCCCCTTTACACCATTCATCTTATCTAAATAGATCTTAATGATTCTAGTGCAGAAATCACTGTTTAATGGCATTTAAACTGAAAGCTTCTGGTGCCTAACGGGTTAGTATGACGGCTCTAGGAAAGTTTATTTCTACGAAAGAATAGAGGAAATTGTCATTTTAGCGTAGAAAGTATATAAATAATTCCACTAAATGTAAAGGTCGTTTTTATGGAGTGTCAGGAGCTTGCCTAGTGCCTGTATTTGCTCTCAGCTTCATCATCATCATATCAGTTACAGGACGCGCTTTTTTTACAATTAAATAATTTTTTCGTTAATCACACTTTTCTCAATTTAAATTTATTAAAAATTATTTTCCATGTGCGGCTAACTACAAAAGCGTGTTTTTTATGCTATTGTCATTGGTCCTTGATAAGTGTGCAAAATTTCAATTTAATTCGATGTTTAAAAGTGGTTGAAAATCAAGTTCAAAGATTCCGTTACATACATACATACCAAGCTAATAAAAGTGTGATAAAAACAACAAAAGAAAACAAAAAAATTTACGAGACAATGAAAGTATATAATTTCAATGGTTTAAGCTGTTTTAGTGATCCTTCATTTAATTTTGATAACATTTATCAATTTAAATTTAAAACTACTTTGCCATAATTTTCGATACCTTATTACTGAGCAGCAACGTAAATACATATTGCGTGCTAAATCCCCATGAGCCGTGCTAAGAAGGCTTTAGAATAAATTTAATATCGATACCGCACGGAATTCTCGAGAAATTCAGCTGACTTCGATGCAATTTATACAGAACCCTATTTGTGTAATTAATCTTGCTGTTCTGAGGGCAGTGCATGATGAAGTAACATGTTAAGAGATCTTACTTTTCTGGATTGTCAGAAGTGTTTAAAGTGGACAGCACAACTTTGCACGGAAAGGTACTTATTTTTATTTTTTATACTAACTATTCCTGGGTAATAAGTCCACCTTAGTAAACCATATTGAAATCCGCGCCCGCGCAGAACAGCCCCGACACTTGTCGTCTACGTGACCAGTGAGTGACAGACGTCATTTTAAATATTTTTATATTAAAGTTTAAATAATGATAATAATAAATAAATAATGCTAAATATTTAACACAGCGCTATCTAGCCCTAAACTAAGCAAATTGTACTATGGGAACCAGATGACGGATATAATACTTATATACTTTTTTTTGTAAATACATTCTTATAGATATATACAGGGTTACAGGAAAAATCGTGCTAGATCCGTTAAGGGCGTGGAGTACCCATCATTTCTGACTTATTTCACTATAAAACACCCTACCCTAAACTTAACCCTTTTCGAGATATTCGACTTTTAATTTTTTTATTGAAAATTGCCGATTTTTAGGCTACTAAATTTATTTTTGTTTATTTTGTGTATCTTTTTATTATTATTATTGCATTTTTACATGTGTAATAAGATGTTTTAGGGCGTCAATCATTAAAATAGTGCATAAGTTAATTGAATAGACCGTAGTAGACAAGTGAAAGTTAAGAAATAAAAAAAAATATTAGAAAGTTTATTTTTCTCTAAGGGATATCTAAAAAAAATATTATGGCAATGGTTCGGCAGATGTTTTTTAAAATATCTACGTTTCATCAGCTATCTAACGAGGTATAACAATCTAGGGTTTGTATTACATTTCGTGGAAAAAAAGTAGTTGGGAAAGTATCTGGGACTTTCGCAATGGAGAGTGTGGTTTACAGTGCATACTGCTGGCCTATACCCGTACCATTACACGCCGGTACACGTTATTGAAGAAGGAGACCCCGCGAGAAGATTGGACTTTTGCAGATTTATGCTAAATGCTGACGTAGAAGACCCAGATTTTCTAAGAAATATCTTGTGGACGGATGAGTCCAAATTTGATAAAGATGGCATAACTAACTATCACAACGCCCATTACTGGGCCCCAAAAGAGCTAAGGAATCCCAATAAGAAAAGAGTGAAGGGGTCCCAACGAAGATTCAGCGTGAATGTGTGGATGGGCATTATCTCCAATCATTTGATTGGACCTTACTTTCTCCCGGATAATCTAAATGGGGAAAGCTACGAAAATTTCCTGAGAGCAGACTTAAGTGATTTGCTGGATGATCTGCCACTCAACCTGATCAGGGACATGTGGTTCCAACACGATGGCTGCCCTGCCCATTTCAGGAGAAGTGTCAGAGACTGGCTGGACACAAATTATCCAAACAAATGGATAGGACGAGGTGGACCGTTGCCATGGCCAGCAAGAAGTCCGGACCTAACCCCCATGGATTTTCACGTGTGTGGGTGCATGAAAAGTCTTGTGTACAGCGAGCCGAATCCAGTTTCGTCTGTGGAAGACTTACGAGAAAGGATTGTGGATGCAGCCAATAAAATGAGGACCATGTTAACCACTGGAGTAGTAAAGACTGGTCTCCGTAGAAGGATGCGACAATGTATCAGAAATAGAGGCGGCCATGTTGAACATGAACTGTAGAATAAGAAAAAGTTTTGTGAAAATCTTTAATAAATGACATTTCATGCTTACCTATTATTTTATTTTACTTTTTAGGGCTAAGTATAAATTTTCTTCTCCACTGTCGCCTATAAAACTAAATTGATTTCAATGCATTTGAATAAAACCCTAGATTATTATACCTCGTTAGATAGCTGATGAAACGTAGATATTTTAAAAAACATCTGCCGAACAACTGCCATAATATTTTTTTTAGATATCCCTTAGAGAAAAATAAACTTTCTAATATTTTTTTTTTATTTCTTAACTTTCACTATCTACTACGGTCTATTCAATTAACTTATGCACTATTTTATTGATAGACGTCCTAAAGCATCTTATTACACATGTAAAAATGCAATAATAATAATAATAAGATACACAAAATAAACAAAAATAAATTTAGTAGCCTAAAAATCGGCAATTTTCAATAAAAAAATTAAAAGTCGAATATCTCGAAAAGGGTTAAGTTTAGGGTAGGGTGTTTCATAGTGAAATAAGTCAGAAATGATGGGTACTCCACGCCCTTAACGGATCTAGCACGATTTTTCCTGTAACCCTGTAGATAAATACCCTAACCCGGAACAAATATCTTTAGACCATGCAAACATTTGTCCAGCGACGGGAAGCGAACCCGCAACCTGCGCCTTGTTTCTAGTATGAAGTACTACTTATTTATGAAGCAAAATAGGAAAGATATGAAGTAGCACGGTTGACTGGTAGAAAATGCTTTTAGCATGAAGTCCTCCATTTGTAAATTTTTGTGTTTGTGCAATAAAAAATTAAACAAACAAACAACAATACCTACGTGCGAACTTTTTTTCATGAACCTTATTTGGAAACGAGTGGTAGATATATTTTCTACGTCCTTCAAAAGGGGTAAAAGGGGTACTTGTATATAATTTGAAAAAATCTTACACAACTCCAATAAAATTATATTCAATTTACTTTGAGCCCACTCAAAAAGCCATTATCCATATCTTAAATACCAATCAGCTTTTCAACATGCTACACGTAGCAGACTCATGATTAAAAGGATCGAGCTTTCATGTTCAACTTAAGATGGTACGATTCCTATACAAACGTTTAGTGGCGAGTCACTAGATAACTGAACAGTAGAAATGTCTTAACATATGCATATCGAATTAGTTATGTCTTATTATTCCCGCAAAATCAATAAAATATTACACTTTCATTCATAAAAGATATTAATAATTAGAAAAAAACACTTTTTTCATTTCAGACAAGTGAAAATCATAAATATTTCGATATTTTATGAACGAAAGTGTGCAATTTTATTGATTTTGCGGGAATAATAAGACGTAACCAATGTGATTAGCCTATGTTTAGACATTTCTGTTGTTTAGTTATCTAGTGACTCGCCACTAAACGTTTGTGTAGGAATCTCACCACCTTAAGGACTGCTATTTCCAGAATTGTAGCTATTTAAGTCTCGTAACTTTAATTACAGTTTTCGCATTATGGTCTTTGAGCTTCCGCACGCGGTTTCACACGCGTGTTTTATGAATAAAAAGGAGACTAAATGTAAATAAATCTAAATCTAGGTATTAATCTATCTATATACCAAATTTCATAGAAATCGGTTTGTTATGACTTAAAAATATAACGAACAGACAAACTCACTTAAGCATTCATTGTATTTATTTATTTAATTTAATCAACACGGTGAGATCCAATTACATTTATTAAATATTTTAGGTAAGTACATATTATTATAACAACTATTCATATAAATACAGTTCAGATAATACCATGTCAAGAGTAAAATATAAATTAGCATGATATAATATGAAGTAAGAAGTATGATGGAGGCAGCCATTGCATTACACCACCATTTGATCGAATCTTGAATTTATCTAGATTTCCTAACGGCGAGTTCTTGGGGGTAAGGTACAGTAAGCAATATCTAGATAGAGCTAATAGAGCTCATATAGCTCGTTAAACAAACAATAGCCTACTCATTGCCACTTCAACTTGCGAGTTCTCTCTTCGGGCTAGTTTAAATCATTGCCACCAGCCTACTCTATCAGTTCCGGCACGGGTTCTAAAAGCTACACACGATCAGTTAAAACTGGCAGTTCAACTCAATAACGATGCGGTATGCGCACCCCGGGAGAGCCACGATATAAGCGAGAAGCAATGCTGGATTTGCATTTTCGCTTCAAAGAGTTGAGAAGTTGCTTTTAACGTATTTATAAAATAGAGATAAAATACGAATGTTTACTTTGTAACTTGTTTGTTTGTTTTAAGTAGTTTTTTTAATTAAGACCATAAAAGTAAATGCCTTGTTACCACAAAAAAGCTAAACAACTGTTTAACGCGTGTTAAAAAATATCCTTACCAATTGACGCACATGGCACAGGAGGTGAATAGCCGGCTGAGACGCAGGAGGTAGCGGGTTCGATTCCCGCCGCGGAACAAATATTTGCATGATCTACAGATATTTGTTCCGTGTCTGGGTGTTTTCCATATAAATATTATAAGTATGTATTTACAAAAAAAATATATAAGTATTCTATCAGTTATCTGGTTCCCATTGTACAAGTTATGCTTAGTTTGGGGCTAGATAGCGCTGTGTGAAATGTCCAGCGATATTTATTTATTTACTAGTGTCTAAGTGCTTATTTCACCACCTCTGAGTAACGCTATAAAAAAATATATAAATCTTTTGTTTTCACATGGAAACAGATAAAGAGAGAATAATTTTTTACCCGTCAATTAAAGTTACCCGTACTTATGTAGATTGCAGTAGCCACTCTGCGAAGTTCCAACTCTTTGTACTCACGTTCTTTGAGGGCAGTATAATGAGTGCAAGTCGCTCTCCTGTGGCAGTCAGTAAACGATTCCAGGCATTCGCCATTATGCTAAAACCTTATCAGGATTTGGCACTTTTATGGCGTTATTGTCAATTTGCAAAATGTTGGTAGAAAGGTATTTTGACGACAATCGAGAACATCAGCTTTAATTTAACTTCGATGCCTGTCCAATGCAACGTTTTATTGTGACTTAGGGGTGATGCTGTATAGAAAGATCGCACGTAACGATATCGAACGTTGACTAAAGTTAATCTGTTTCTCTATTCTGTTGAGTATAGGGTTGGGTGCAGTAAGTGCTAAGGAAGGGTTCATTACACTACAGGAAATCTAATGGGTTCGATTTGACGTCTGTCATTTTGCATGCCGTGATAACTTTGTTCGAACGTCTGCTCATCGAAAAATCAACCACATAATGCCTAATTATGATTATGCTATCCATACACTATAACAATGAGTATCACACTAATATTATAAATGCGAAAGTTTGGATGTTTGTTACTCAATCACGTCATAACGGCTGAACCAATTTCTATGAAATTTGGTGTGTCGATAGATTATGACTTGGCTACTTTTTATTGACAAACCACGCGTGCAAAGCCGCGGGCGAAAGCTAGTAATTAATATGCCGTTCTTATAAAACCTAGTCCATCCAAAGGTTGTCTGGAAGAGATCGCTTTTAGTGATAAGACCACCAATTATATTATCGCGTATTATACTATATATATGTAGCTCGATTACCACTCACTGATTGATTGACTGACTGACTGACTGACTGACTCATTGACATGTTTGTTCTCCCAGATGCCACCTCGTAGGGTGAAAATGTTTGGTGGGATCGTATAGAGGGAGTTCCGGTGAGTTGGGAATAAATCCTAAAGTCCCCCTTTTGTCCCCCATTCGCTCCCATCGACCTCGTATCTCGGAAAGTATAGGTCTTACAGCGTTGCTGAGGTCATTTTTTTATATCCGGATCCATGAAAAAAAATTGTCTTTCATACAAAAAAAAAAATTGTCCCATACAAAATATTTCTGTATGAATACCGTAAACCGTATATTTCGTTTGCCGTAATTTTCATACTGTTTTTGTAGGGAGCCCACGGCTTGTGTGTACTATAAAATTACTGTAAATTTGCTTGATTCTATATAATGGTGGTGGAGGGACATGAGATAACTTTCATAGTTTTTGCAAAGGTCATCATCATCATTTTGGAACATCCAATTTTTTTTTTTTTAGTATGCAAAGTTCATCATGTTTATTTTGGAACATCCACATTTTTTTAATTATGCCTCATCCACAATGATCACTTTGGAACGTCAATTTTTTTTTTATTATGCAACATCCACTGTGTTCATTTTGGTACATCATTTTTTTTAATTATGCCTCATCCACAACGATCACTTTGGAACGTCAATTTTTTTTTTATTATGCATCATCCACTGTGATCATTTTGGAACATCATTTTTTTTTTCAATTATGCCTCATCCACTATGATCACTTTGGAACGTCAATTTTTTTTTTTATTATGCAACATCCACTGTGATATTTTGGTACATCATTTTTTTTAATTATGCCTCATCCACAATGATCACTTTGGAACGTCAATTTTTTTTTTATTATGCAACATCCACTGTGATCATTTTGGTACATCATTTTTTTAATTACGCCTCATCCACAATGATCACTTTGGAACGTCAATTATTTTTTATTTTTTTATTATGCATCATCCACTGTGATCATTTTGGAACATCATTTTTTTTAATTATGCCTCATCCACAATGATCATTTTGGAACGTCAATTTTTTTTTTTTACTATGCATCATCCACTGTGATCATTTTGGAAAATCATTTTTTTTAAATTATGCCTCATCCACAATGATCATTTTGGAACGTCAATTTTTTTTTATTATGCAACATCCACTGTGATCATTTTGGTACATCATTTTTTTAATTACGCCTCATCCACAATGATCACTTTGGAACGTCAATTTTTTTTTTTTTACTATGCATCATCCACTGTGATCATTTTGGAACATCATTTTTTTTAAATTATGCCTCATCCACATGATCATTTTGGAACGTCAATTTTTTTTTATTATGCAACATCCACTGTGATCATTTTGGAAAATCAATTTTTTTTTGTAGCACAAATTTTTGGTGGAATCGTTATTTTACGGTCATCATCGCCCTTGCCATCATTTTGAATTCTTCTCTCACTTCCTTTTCGTTTTCGAATGTTTCTTCCACATTGATATCCTCTTTAATTGTTTCTATAACTTCGAAATCCTCTTTGATGGCATTTTTACTTCAATATACTTTTGAATTGTTTTTTCTATTTTTATATTTCCTTCAATTACTTCTCTTACTTCAATATCGACTCTACAAAATTATGGGTTTAAATACAAATCTTAAATCGCTCGTATCTTCTAAACGGGAAGAGTTACGCCTAGCAAACTTTTACAAAATATTGGTACAAATTTTTGGTGGAATAGTTTTTTTAATACCATCATTGCCCTTGACATCCGTTTTGAATGCTTCTCTTACTTCGTCTTCCACTTTAAATGCTTCTTTCACCTCGATATCCTCTATTTTTGCTTCTTCCACTTTGAGAGCCTTTTTAATGTCTTTTTCTACTTAAGTATATGTCTTCTTCAATTGCTTCTTTTACTTCAATTTCCACTCCACAGAATTATGGATTTTCATACAAAACTTAAATCGCTCGTATCTTTTAAACGGGAAGAGATAGCTCGAGGAAACTTCTACAAAATATTAGTATAAGTTTTTGGTGAAACCGTTTTTTATTTTTATCCTTGTCCTCGACGTCTTTTACTCAATTTCAATTTCCTCTTTAATAGTTTCTGCTACTTCGATATCCTATTTGATTGCTTCTTTCACTTCAATATCCTCTTTGATTGCTTCTTCCACTTCGATATCATCTTTGATTGCTGCTTCCACTTGGATATGCGCTTTGATTTGATGGCTTCTTCCATTTCGATCGTCTTTGACTGCTTCTTACATATGGATATCCTCTTCGATAACTTTAAACAGCTCGATATCCTCTTTGATTGCTTCTTCCACTTTGATATCCTCTTTTATTGCTTCTACCAATTCGATATCATCTTCGATTTCCTTTTGATTGCTTCTTGCACTGCAATATTCTCTTTGATTGCATTTTCATCTTCGATATCGTTTTTGATAGCATTTTCACTTTGATATCCTCTGTGATGGCTTCTTCCACTTCGATACCCTCTTTGATTGCTTCTTCCACTTCGATATCCTCTTTGATTGCTTCTTCCACTTCGATATCCTCTTTGATTGCTTCTTCCACTTCGATATCGTCATTGACTGTTTCTTCCACTTCGATATCGTCTTTGATTGCTTTTTTCACTTCGTCATCCTCTTAGAACGCTTCTACCACCTCGGTATCCTCTTTGATTGCTTAC
Source organism: Philereme transversata (assembly GCA_963924445.1). Classification (NCBI taxonomy): domain Eukaryota; kingdom Metazoa; phylum Arthropoda; class Insecta; order Lepidoptera; family Geometridae; genus Philereme; species Philereme transversata. The sequence continues at coordinate 21,761,969 of OZ004342.1, read as the reverse complement.
TCAACTTTAATTTCCTCTTTGATTGTTTCTGCTACTTCGATATCCTATTTGATTGCTTCTTTCACGTCAATATCCTCTTTGATTGCTTCTTCCACTTCGATATCGTTTTTGACTGTTTCTTCCACTTCGATATCGTCTTTGATTGCTTTTTTTACTTCGTCATCCTCTTAGAACGCTTCTACCACCTCGGTATCCTCTTTGATTGCTTACTCAACTTTAATTTCCTCTTTGATTGTTTCTGCTTCTTCGATATCCTATTTGATTGCTTCTTTCACTTCAATATCCTCTTTGATTGCTTCTTCCACTTCGATATCGTTTTTGACTGTTTCTTCCACTTCGATATCGTCTTTGATTGCTTTTTTTACTTCGTCATCCTCTTAGAATGCTCTTACCACCTCGGTATCCTCTTTGATTGCTTACTCAACTTTAATTTCCTCTTTGATTGTTTCTGCTGCTTTGATATCCTATTTGATTGCTTCTTTCACTTCAATATCCTCTTTAATTGCTGCTTCCACTGGGAAATCCTCTTTGATTTGATTGCTTCTTCCATTTCGATATCGTCTTTGACTGCTTCTTACACATGGATATCCTCTTTGATGGCTTTTAACAGCTCGATATCCTCTTTAATTACTTCTTCGACTAAAAGAAAAACACGCGAGCTGCGAGCAGCTCGCGCACAACGCAACCTCTAGTCTAGCTTTATGTTTTAAATACGATTTGTTTATTTAAGTGTGGTATACAATAAAGCGTTTTCTATTCTATTCACGAAGTTACACTTTATATTTAAAAATTGCACTCGGAAACACCAGTAATGCTGAATCACTATTTAGACAGGACAATATTCCAACGTTGTAGTATCATTTGTTTCAGTTGTTCGTTGGTATTATTTAGACATCTGATAAATCCGACCTATTAAATTTCGACGAGTATAATCGAAGATAGGGGCCCGTAGCCAAATGTCATTCGCCACGAATCTATTCGACTTCTACATACATTTGTTGTCGCTGAATGACGTCATATTTCTATAGCAGGTGTCAAATCCCATACATATTCGGACGTATCGACTAGCGTTATCGCCAATCGACTGTAACTTGGCTAAGCCCTCTGTTCATCAGTATCTATGCACAAGCATCATTTAACAATTTTTTGGCTAACAAATTCCAACCATAATACTTCTATACTATTTGGAGATGGAACAAGCATATGTCATACTTGATTTTAAGTGGTAACCATCGCCTATTACAAAAATCCTCTCCATGCAACGGTTGTCTGGAAGATATCGCTTCTAAGTGATAAACGCCCATTGTACATGTTGCTTTGTGAATTTTTATTTTTATGTTTGTTTCTTTTGTGGTGTACAATAAAGTGTTTTCATTCATTCAAAGTATTGCCTCGTAGGTCACACACCTTAAGAAAGTATCTACGATGCACTGCCCTGCGTTCATCACCTTGAGGCATACAGGTGTAAAGCTTCATGCGCCTGTAATTTCAGCGGAAACCACACTCTTCATACCGAAATACAGCAATGCTGCTTGGCGGCAGAAACAGGTATGGTGGTAATACTTTCACAAGAAACTCTACTACTCTTAATTTCTCTCTCTTAATTACTCTTAAATTAATTACTTAGTACATACTTATTTATTTTATATATGATACTTATTTATTTAATATTATTTATGTGCCTATTATTTATGTATTTAAGGTTAAGTAATTATTCTTTTTCTATTATTAGGTTTATTCTTTTTACACCTCGGCCAATCTTCCATTAAGCAATGATCCTCTCCATCCAAAGGTTGTCTGGAAGAGATCGCTTTATTAAGCGATAAGACCGCCCGTTATGCTTACATTTACTTGTTTTATTTTTTATTTTTATATCTGTTGTGTTTAGCTTGTAAGGTATAATAAAGAATTTTCATTCATTCATTCATTCATACTCTTAATCGACCTTAATTTTCACGATAAAAGAATCTTTACATATACTCCATTCAGATACGATGCCAGTAAAGATAGCCAGACCCTATTTTAGCCAGTAACAAAGGCTTTGTTAATTTAAGGCCACCTCTGCACTAGTTAATTGAACTTTAACTAATGACGAGCAACTAATGCGGCCGAAACGTAATCAATAACGGTTTAGCCTTTCTAATGACCGCCTTTGTGATCACTCAACGGTAATGTATCCTTATTGGGAGCTTATACTTTTACGGATTATGTTTTAGAATAATGAGCTTTTCACCATGGAAAAGATTTAAAAAGCTCTATAGAAAATATAGGTTTTGAGTTTTTGTCATGTTTGATTGTATGTTGTTGCTGTACCTAAGTATTTTTAAGCTTTATTTTTTTATTAGCTGACCCGCCCGCGGCATCACACGGGTGGTTTTTTCAATAAAACATTACCCTCATTTTGTGCAGTTGGCTAAAAAGTAGAATAGAACAGAAAAGAAAACGCTTTATTGTAAATCACAGTTAATATAAAAAACAATATAAAAAACAAACAATACACGCAGAAATACAAATGGCGGTCTTATCGCTAAAGCGATCTCTTCCAGACAACAGGCTGGTTATGCATTTCGTGGCACTAATTTATTAATCAAGGATTAAGGCTGGCATGCACAAGGATCACTAAACGTACATATTTATCGACTAAAGATGTTTAAATTTGACGTATTTGTATGATTTGACAACTCCTTGAATCATATTTAGCCACTAAATAGTTTAGGCATCGTTGTGCAAGTCGCCCTAAGAATAATATTTATTTTGGGGGATTCGCGTTCGGGGCGAACCACTAGTTATTTCGTTTAATTTACGAATAACTAACAATTATTGAATTTAATTACTAATATTATTTTAAATTATGTAATTCTTAGAGGGAAATAAGGGCTATCCTCATTTTTATTATTTTATTTTATAATGAATGAGATGGGGCATGGGAGATGGGGTGGGAAAGTTTATTTTTAGCTGTCCTTTGTGCCTTGTAATACTACTGGTTTACATATGGTAGAAATACTTATTGATTAGCACCGCACCTGAGTAAGTTAACGCTATAATCAATACTTTATTCATGGTAAGATCCCATACAAATGTCATGGTTTAAAAATTCCTTCATACTCAATTATCGTATTAGATATAATTTGGAGTCCGGTAGTAAACTGAGCTTTAAACAGTAGAACTTTCGATCGCTCAGTTTTATGCTATTAGCTTCTGTGGACAGGGTGAATTTGTAAACATTTGACAAACTTTGAGGCACAAAGGAAATCAGTATATTTCAATACAATAACGAAGTTATCATAATTTAGAGGAGCAATCAGTTTTGCAAACATCAAAACTTTTTGTAGCCATAATGATGAAGCGACGATCAATATGAAGGAAATTAATTGGGCTCTGGTTGGGCCCTCGCTTATTTTGACCGTCATTTGTTTATTTTTCGTACGGCAACTCTATTGGGAGTTCAATACAGTAGGGTTCCGAGACGAAATTGTCAAGGTATTATTTTGGTATAAAATAATAATTCAATGCGTCTCAATTTCGAGATTGGCCAAAAAATGCTTTTGTCCGTCCGTCTGTCAGTCTGTTTTGTCGTTGTCTGTTTGGTTTTTGTCTGTTTGTTCTTGCGGAGGTCGCATTTTTCAACAGATTTTGACAAATATTGGCACACAATTTTAACGAAAACTGAAAGTTCCTTGATTTATTTAATGTTTTATGATTTTTGATTGGGGTGAAAATAGAGATAAAGTTTGCTGTAGCGTTATTTATCGACGGATTTCAATCAAATTTGAGAAGCTCACTAAGGACTTCATTCTACACAAGATTTTGTGAAAAAAAATCCTAAATCCGCAAGTAGGGGGGGAAGTTTCCTGTAGCGTTTTATATGGACGGATTTCAATTTTTGATTTTTTTTCGGATAATTAATACCTACCTATACCAATCAGACTACGCAGTCCTCTCCGCCTTTACGAGACGAACCCGTAGACATCACCGACCTCATAGAACCAAAGGGAATGCGAGTAATCACTAAAACTTGGAATATCCATAATAACTGCAAATTCTATCATTAAAAAGATTAACCAGAATTGATTGGTGAATATAATTATAATAAACTGAGCTACAGCTTGATTCTCTGTTTTTATTAATTATAGCACAAATTCAGAACCAATATAATGTGAACCTGTTAGATATTGGTGTATTTCAGAGTATCTGGTCTGCCCCGCTATGCGATGCAGCCAGGGTACCTTATACAATGGTGAATAATATTACTAAGTCTAATTGTTCAGTATAGTTGCAAGATACAACAGGGCTGACACAGTGGCAAGCCACTCAATGCCCTTTTAAAGTTAAAGAATAAAAAAAATATTATAGTATAGGCAATCGTTTGAGCACTACTTCACATTATTGTAAGTGATAATAAATAATAATAATATAATAAATATTGCTGGACATTTCACACAGCGCTATCTAGCCTCAAATTAAGCAGAGCTTGTACTATGAGAACCAGATATCTGATAGACTACTTATATACTTCTTTTTTTTTGTAAATACATACTTATATTATATAGAAAAACATCGAGACCCGAAACAAATATTTGTAGATCATGCAAACATTTGTTCCGCGGCGGGAATCGAACCCTGAACCTCCTGCGTCACAGTCGGCTACTCGCCCACTACGCCACGGAGGTCGTCATAGCTCATAATGATAGCTATAATTAACTATACTTACTATTAATCATCATCATATCAGCCATAGGAAGTCCCCTGCTGAACATAGGCCTCCCCATACATTTCCAGAGCGACCGATCTTGTGCGGTCTGCACGCAATGGCTCCCAGCAACCTTTATCAGGTTGTCTTTCCATATATGACCAATATAATTGATCGAGCGAAGCGAAATGTCCAAATCAACTTGGGCAAATCGGCGTTGTATGTATGTATGTTTGTTTGTCCGAGGATAACTTTCGAAGCGTTGATCCGATCGTCGTGAAATTTGATACATAGGTAGGTAGTGATGGCACAATTTTGGTATGACTAAATGAGCTAAAAATGTTGGGGGGTTGTGGAGACATTGGGGTTCAAGACGGGTAAAAAAAAATTTAATGATATTATTAAGTCAAGTGGGACGTCATATGAAAGGTATTGATTAGTAAATTTCAACCCTGTTTTTATTTTTAGTTTAATTTTTGTAGTTTTTGAGTTATTAACCATAATAAAAACAAAACTTTGACAAAATTCACAGGATACACCAGTGACCCCACAATGCTGAAATTTGATAGTCACAGATTACGAATAATATATTTTTGTTTTTATGGGAGACTCGCGAGATCTCAGTTCGGGGCGAACCACTTATACTTTAATACCAAGTTTTATGAAGAGTTAAAGGTAGTTGTTTGTATGTTTGTAGGGGGGGGGGGGGGGGGGTAATTTTAGAAACTACTAAACCGATTCTGAAAAAAATTCTTTCACGAATCTAGACCATCCCTGAATGCTATAGACTATATTTTATTTTGATAAAAATCTATGCGACGCTGGCGGGTCTGCTAGTATCCTACAACAACACAGTCGTCACCAGACAACCATTCCATAATTTATCAATCAGAGCATCATTCTGCCATGTTCCTTTAAATTGTATTGTAAATAGTGACTTGCTATTCCAGTAACGAGGCACCCAGTTTAAATATGTACAAAAAGTTTTTAAATCACCGCGAGTGAGTCGAGAGGCTCTCGTGTAGGCGGACTTCTCGGACGGAGTGCCACAAGTTGGGGAAATTAGCGGATGGATTATTTTAATGCGGAACAAATGTTTGCATGATCTACAGATATTTGTTTCGTGTCTGGTTGTTTCTCTATATAAGTACTTTAAAAAATGTATGTAAGTATTCCATCAGTTATCTGGTTCCCATAGTAGGTACAAGCTTTGCTTAGTTAAGGGCTAAATGGCGCTGTGTCTGAATTAAATTACGCGATAAATTCCGTATTTAGGTATATTTAATGATTTAAATAACTCACAAAAGTGTTCGTAATAAAATGAGTAATATCTGTTTTTCATAAAATAATCATTATTATTAAACGAATGTATGAAATTTTTGCTAAGGTATCTTTCTAATCGACTTTGAATTTGTATATTATACTTTCCCTACTTATTATTTGCTGTTTTTTTTCAGTAAATATTATGTATGGGTTGCAAATACATATATCTAATGATAACTCTTACAAATACTTTGTAATTTTAGACTTTATGGTAGACATTAAACAAAACAATATGACAATTCTAGATGATTCTCTTTGCCTCCCAAAATAGTCTATGGTTAACCTACGTTCGAACCTTTTGTCTGTCTGTCTGTATTTGTTTGTCACTCAGCTACGAACGTCAGCTCACTAACGAATAGACCGATTTATCTATGTGTATTTTTTTCAATATGGGTCTTGCTATTCATAAAAATGTACTTATCAACCAGTTCCTCCGACCGCATTCGCCTATGCCAGAGGTGTATCTCTCGTGGGAGGTTGTAACGCTACATGTTAACGCATCTGCATCGGCCGGGTTCAACGAACCGCGCTTCTATAACGAACGTGTGAGAAGGTCATGAGATTCGGCAACTGCCAATTCTTGACCGTTTCAATTTGAATTTCGAATGCACACAGAATGTTCCATTTGTTTTTTAGTTAGATTAGAAACTCGTTTGCGGAGCCAAACGAGTTTTGTTTTTATTTTTATGATGGTGGCGTGAGGAGGTTTTATTTTTACTTATTCTTAAAACTCCATTTACTTTTATTGGGAACTGATAAAATCCCAGCGCGCAACGATTTGTCTTTTAAGAAGCTTAATTTTTCTTTTAATAAATTAATGCGATATCCGCTTTTGATAAAATTTATAAGACAAAATCACCTAACTTTAGTAGCACTCAGTTTTGAAAGGTAAGATTAAAAGCGGCTTGCTGCCTTTAAGACGCGCTTACGTGTGAGTCTTAAAGGATTTATACTTTCTCCTCCCCCGATCTCCCAAAGGGTGAAGTTTTCCAGTTAAAATGGAAATACACGTTTAAATTACTTGTGGAGGTTTTACGCTTTAAAAGTGTGTTTAGCCTAGAATTTTACGAGCTCCGGAACATTTTATAGGGGTTTCTTGTTTTCTACGTAAACTAGGGACATTTTATAACAAATTTTATTTCGTGTTATGGTGTTTCATACTAAAATGGAAACATTATAAGCGGAACACGTCTGGAATTTGCGAAACTGACTGTTACTCGTTATTTTCTCGTTGTTATTTTTAATAATAAAAAGATTATTATTATTTATTTTAACGAAAAACAATAGCTGTATTAACTTAACAATTAACTTATACAAAACCGAAAGCAAATTATAGGATTTCATGTATAGACTTAACAACTTTTTAGAAACATAACCAGGTAAGAACATAATATTAGCCAACATTCGGTGAAACTTTGTAATTAAGATAGGATGGGTTCCTCTCTTCCTTTTGATGACAAAAAAAGTTCAGTTATCATTTTGACCCGACGATGAACCCGAGAATCTGTTAAGTTAGATCTTAAATAAATATAATAAATAAATATTGCTGGACATTTCACACAACGCTATCTAGCCCCAAACTAAGCAGAGCTAGTACTATGTGAACCAGATAACTGATAGAATACTTATATACATTATTTTTTTGTATATATGTATGTACATACTTATAATATATAGAGAAACAACCAGACCCGGAACTCATATCTGTAGATCATGCAAACATTTGTTCCGCGGCGGGGATCGAACCCGCTACCTACTGCATCACAGCCGGCTATTCGCCCGCTGCACCACGGAGGTCGTCAAATCATTTATTTCTGGTTTTAACGTTCTCGAAAAAAGGCAATTGACTTTTCTCCATTGCCAAGTCTAAATCCATTCGATGTAAATTCAAAAGCAATACAAAAAATAAAGGTTAAAGTGTCGCTGGTCCTATAACGGTCGCAATAGAACTTTATGAAACAATATGACCTCTGAGAATATGGACCCTATTCTCTATTGAATGCTTGGTAAAGTTTAAATCGTCTTTTGTGATGTTAATAATGAAACGCGAAGACTTACGGATAATGGTGAAAAGAAAGAGACAGAGGTTTGTGCATGTGATGCCTAACAGCACAGCTACAAATAACCCTAGAATGCGTCATCTTCTCTATACACTATAGGCTATTATCTATTCTTCTAAATCTATAAACACTTCATCACTCTTAAAGATACATAATAAAATTGAGCACTTTATGTAGGTATATTTATGAATTTCGTTTAAGTATGTGTGTATTATCATTATTAATTTCTGTAATTTTATTGTACAATACCTAAGCTAAAGTTTACCTTTCTATTTTCGGGCACTACCACTTTATCCACACTACACAAAGGTTAGCTGGAAGAAAATACTAATTAGCATTAAGTTCGCCTATGTCTTATTTTATTAGTGCAATAAAGAATTTTCTAATCTAATCTTATCTTCTACCGCGTTTAAAACCAACAATTCTGCAAAACAGAGTCCATCAAGGAGTTAGGACAGTTGGGGTCAGACCATAGAAGGGATGCACAATACAACACAATGCGGGACGTCATTGCAGATCTTATGCCAGCCTCATCCTAGAGTTAGGATAAGATGGTTCTGAAGATCTTGAGAATAGAACCCCTGAGGTAACAAGCAAGATTGGATTCGATTCCACAACTATGTTGATAAACAGTCGACAAACGAGACTTTTGTAACAATGTTGAATCTAATGTTGTTGAATACATTAGGTTAGAAAAATTATTATAGTAAAAATAGATCCTTTACAGAAAAAATATATATATATATATATTTTTTTATTTAGCCTATGCTGTCCCACTACTGGGCAAAGGCCTCCCCCTCATCTCTCCACTTATCTCGATCTTGTACCAAATCCCGCAAGTCCCTATAAAAAACGTCCAAATCATCGCGCTACCGCTTCTTAGGCCTTCCACGGAGTCGTCCAAGATATTAGGTAATATAACAAATATATTGCTTTTACATTATAAGCAGTCTTTGCGGACAAACACATAGACATAAAGACAAAGATCTCAAAACTATACCAGTTTTTGCAACGGGGGTTTCATAAGAGAGATATTTATTTCAACACGCCAAAGCGTTCAGGCTGTACGAGTTAAGTGAGTGAGTGGAGTAGGTGGAAACGATAAGTGCGATAATAATTATGACAATTTTCCACCCTGTATAAGCTCTTCAAAGTCGAGCAATAATCCATTCATAATTTATAATTCCACAACCGAATCTAAATTAAAATAAACAGCCTCTTCCATCTTCTAAAGTTGTTCAACTCTGACATTTCAAAGAGTATTTTATCGGTGTCATCAGAACGTAAATGCACAGAGGGCCTGCCACGAATAATTTACGTTATAATAGCCACTTGACAGCTGAAACAAGTGTTTAGCGCACAGTGTCTATAATAATGAACCTTATATAATATTGTTGGCGCGCATTTTAATTCTGTTGATTATCTACAACAGATTACTTACATTTCAAAAAAATAACAAAAGCTAGACAATGACAGCGTTTTTGAAATGCTTGTAAATATTTGACTTTTGCTATCGTCTCTCTAAGCTGCGGCAGCCAATTAGGGCGCTGCTGCAGCCTGGCAGACTTAGGGCACGTTTATGTCCATATATATCAACCTCCGTGGCGCAGTGAGTGAATAGCCGGCTGAGACGCATGAGGTAGCGGGTTCGTTTCCCGCCGCGGAACAAATGTTTGCATGATCTACAGGTATTTTTTTCGGGTCTGGTTGTTTCTCTGTATATTTATAAGTATGTATTTACAAAACAATCGTATATAAGTATTCTATCAGTTATCTGGTTCCCATAGCACAGCTTTGCTTAGTTTGAGTTGACGACCTCCGTGGCGCAGTGGGTGTATAGCCGGCTGAGACGCAGGAGGAAGCGGGTTCGATTCCCGCCGTGGAACAAATGTTTGCATGATCTACAAATATTTGTTCCGGGTCTGGATGTTTTTTTATATATTATAAGTATGTATCTACAAAAAAAAGTATATAAGTATTCTATCAGTTATCTGGTTCCCGTAGTACAAGCTCTGCTTAGTTTGGGGCTAGATAACGCTGTGTGAAATATCCACCAATATTTATTTATTTATTTAGTTTGAGGCTAGATGGCGCTGTGTGAAACAAAAAAGAAATGTCCACCGTTATTTATTTTTTTATTTTATAGAGACGCAGCGCGTTGTGTGGCGTGAACAAACAAAAGTTTCTACATTAACGCTTTCATACATTATGTTCGTATACATACATATAATCGTGCCCTTACAGAAGCCTGTTAGGTAGGTCTTATTTTCCTTACGTATTGTTCGTGCTACGCCCTCTGAACAAATATGCGACTTCGTGCCAATAAAATCGGATAGATGAGCTGTGTGTCACGCGGTGTCAGGACTGAGTCACGACTTGACTCCGCCTTCTATTGTCTGGATAGAAAGTCCCAAATAACTTGAATTGACGTCTCGTGTACCTATTGTACGAACTTCCATTAATAGTGGCCACTCCTGTACTCTTAGATTGTGAGTGATCACGTTTTAAGGGTCCCCCATTAGTTGGAAGACTCTGTTAGAGGTTGAGGAGAGACTTGAGGTGCTCTGAAAATCTGGACGCCTATGTAAAGTAACCGTCGTCCTATAGCTGATATTATAAATAAATAAACTAATAGTTCTATAGTTCTGCGAAAAGCATACACTTTTTTGCAGCCATTAATATACCACTGAAAAGTAACTACCATTCAAATAAAAACAGAACCATCGAAATCGGATATCAAAAGGTCCAAATGGAGATATCCAGTTACCCCTTTTCCTCCTTTTTTGGAGGAAATACGCATCCAATCAAAAATCCCCAGCGGAAAAATAACTCTATAAAGTTGTAAAACCTGTATACCAAGTTTCGTCCAGATCGGTTCTAAAATACGACCTGTAGAAGAGTACCAACAAACTGACAGGAATCCAATTTTGACAGACTTGAAGCACAGACGCTTCGCTTTCTCGGTCAACAAATGATAATAATATAATTTATCTTCATCAAATAAATAACATTTTAATCGTAAACTATTAATTGTAATAAAAAACACTGGATACTTTCCCATCAAAGTCTCTTGGCTAGACTGGTTAAAGGTCAGTGAAAGATTTTCGACGATAGTCCACGAGAGATATATGTATTTTTTTAAATTCCTTTGATGTTACCGACATGCAACGCTGCAAAATTGCGGAACACCTTTGGCGTTTGTCTATACAGGTGACAAGACCACAAAACTAAGGTAACCCATTCATTGGCGTCAGTTAAGCTGATCTGTTCCCAGCATTAGACACAGCTGTTGGCCCATGAGTTCGTTATACTTTTAAACAAATAATGACAATTTCGCCTTTTATACCAAAACCAAGTTTTTAATAACTTTTAATATGTGAAGTTTTTGGTGCCAAGGCAACATAGCATACAGAAAAGTATTTAATTACCTATAACACCTTTTTTGTAAATTAAATATGATAATTTCGGCGCCGCTTAATGTTGTATGCAAATATCATCTCGTATTTTAGTTAAATTCAGAATATAGCTACCAGCCAGTATTTACGCACCCTGTTACTCCGAGGACTCCCAACTAAAAGGTTTTGCATGTATTAATAAATTTGTAGGTTATGGTTAGGTACTTTAAACTGCTTAGCTGAATGTATCTGTATTAGATCCACCTCTAAAGGGGCGATTAGTTGAATGCAAGTACGGAACAAGAAATCAGTTCGATGCAAACTATAGCTAACTAGTGGTTCACCCCGAACTGAGATCTCGCGAGTATCCCCTAAGAACAAAAAATATTATTTGTAATCTTTGAATCAAAATAGTGCCACAAAATACAAAACCAACTTACTTGACCTACAGTTTCATTCAAATTACAGGTAACGGCAGTTCATGTTAATTGGTTACTTTTTTCGAGGTAGAAATTTCAGTTATTTTGGATTTCATACCTTTCCCTATATATTTGTTACTAAAGCGACACACATACCAAATTTCAGCACTATGGGGTCACTGGTGTACCCTGTGAATTTTATCAGAATTAAGTTTTTATTATTGATAATAACTTAAAAACTACAAGTTTAACTAAAAATAAAAAATGGGTCAAAATGTGCCCACAAAACCTTTTATTAGACGTGCCATTTGACCGGATAGTCCCATTTTGTTTTTTTTTACCCCTCTTGAGCTCAACAACCCCCCTTACTTTTAGCTCATTTAGTCACACCAAAATTGTGTCATCACTACCTACTTATATACCAAATATCATGTCTCGATTCGCTCGATCAAATATGATGTATGATATGACTAATTTAAACATGTTTAGTCTCTAGATACGTTTGGGAATCGTTGTGCAAGCCGGCCAATGTATGTTTCAAATATAATTGTATTGTATAGTTAATAAATGATGTCTGTCTAAAAGAAAACCGACTTTATTGCGAGTTGTATGCTATTATCCGTTGAGGAGTTTCGTTCCTCAGGTCCAAAGATCAGTAGCCATATTAAGTAAGCCAGTTGCTGTCGTCTGCTGGCGTTCGGGTCATGCCGTCCCCTTTACATCTACAGTGCATATCTTACGTGTGTAAAGGACGGCCTGATCCGTACAACAGCGGACGACAGCGACTGGCTTATGAAATAAGGCTAGAGATCTTCACCAAATTTATATGGAACCAACCTTGCGATACTCTTCTTCTTCCTGCCTTTTTCTCACATTACGTGGGGTCGGCACAACATGTATTTCTCTTCCATACCTATCTATCAGCCGTCATCTCCGTTGTCACTTCTTTCTTACCCATAACATTCTTCACACAGTCCATCCATCTCTTCTTCGGCCTTCCTTTACTTCTATATCCATCCACGTTCATTTCTAACACTCTTTTGTGACATGATTTTCTTCCCTCCGCATGACAAGCCCATAGCACGCTAGCCTATTAATCCTCAACTTGCGATACAACCCGTTCAATAATAAACGTATTGACATAATCAGTTCATATTAAAACGAAGAAAATGCCCAAATTATAGGAAGGGAAAACAACTGACCACGCGGTAGCTGTGTCTCTCACGACACGAGACACCCAGCATTTACTTTACAACTGGATAGGGAACACAGTCCATTCTCTATATCAAAGGGGCTTCCATATTTTATTACATGCAAGCACTACATGTTCGCTCGAACACAAATTGCGAAAATTGTCTAAAATGATTGCATTGCAGGTAGTTTTAAGTACCCTATTTATTGAAATCTACAGCCTCCAGATCGTTACAAGAAATATTGGAATTTCTGAAGTGAAATTGATAAGGATGTCTGTCATAAATCGTGTAATTTCCGCATTTAGATTATTGGACAGATACATACGTTTCGGTTATTTCCTGAAACTCACCATTATTAAACTCGTATCAATATATAGTCAGTTATTTCAATTTTTAACAGTCTCAATACTTAATTGATATTTTTAAAAGATAGATATGCATTTTGAAGATTTTGCTGTATAATTTAAGTTTATTTCACAATCTTAAAATATTGTTTCAGATTTCCGTTATTCCAAGTATGAGCCAAAATTCAATCGATTTTTAACCTTCCAGCTAAATATAACTTTTGAAACTATCATGGTTATGGCTATTTGTACTAAAAACGGGATATTTACCATGATTTGTGAGTTCTTGAGTGTCCCGATATTTCGACGCAGTTGCATGCGCCATGATCACGGGTAAACTGAAGTCTTTGCGAGTGGATAGTTATTGGCAGATATAACGATCTACCCTCTTTCTTAGTCTCTTGCTAGGAATGAATTCACTAATACTATCACTACTACCGGTTTTATTCTCGATCATAACTCGATTCCGACACACAACACTCACGGTATCAGGACGCGAAAATGACACTACACTTCTTCGGTTCTTACACATTCTCATCACAGGATTCCAGGCTCCAGATAGTTGAAAACCATCTTCACGATTGAAATTGTTGTGTTTGGTAATCTCAATTGCCTCTTGAACCAGTCTTGGGATGTAATGCCGCTCTTTTGAGATTACTTGTGGGTTGTGTAGCTCGATCCAGTGGTTTGAGCCTGAGTCCAGCAGATGTTCCGCTATGGCAGACTTTTGTCTGTCAACATTCTTCACAGCCCTGATATGTTCCTTCACCCGACAAGCTATTGTGCGTTTGGTTTGACCAATATAAGAACTCCCACAGTTACAGCCTGTTTTATACACTCCTATTTTACTCACTCGTTTTATTCAGATAAATGAAAAAAAAATCTAATTCGTAAAGCAAATATTTTCAAAACTTTATGAACAAGCTGTGTCGAAGTTTTGTTGATTCGATCTCATATAAGCAGCACCTTAAACAGTACCTAAGGGCATGTTACACGGCGTATTTTAAACGCGCAGAATACGCGCGTTTTTGTCGCAGCCACTATTTTATTTGTATCGGTTCAAATGCGAGTACAAAGTTCGTATGTGTTTGAATCGATAAAAATGTAATCTGCTTTTTCGGCCTGATCATCATCATATCAGCCACAAGACGTCCACTTCTGAACATAGGTCTTCCCCATAGATTTCCATACATTTCCAGAGCAACCGATCTTGTGCGGCCTGCACCCAAGGCTCCCAGTAACCTTTAATAAGTCGTCTTTCCATCTAGTGGGCGCCGACCTATGTTGCGCTTTCCAGTGCGTGGTCACCTTCGAGAACTCGAGAACCTTTCTGCCCCAAAGGTTTTCTCAGTTTTTCGAGCTAAGTGCCCCATCCACTGCCATTTCAGCTTGCTTATTCTTTGTGCTATGTTTGGGGCGCAACGGCGAAGATGCGCGTTGTGTGCGCGTTTAAAACACGCTGTGTGCATATGCCCTATGCTGTTGCCAGGAGCGCTCGATCAGTTGTAAGTTCCAAACGGGTTCCACAAGAAACCTACGCTTTATTCTAGACCAGTGATTAAAATAGAGAACAGTTTCCGTTAATTTAAATTGAATGGCCGAGAGCTGACATATTGGAGCTAAGCTACTGCCCAATTGACCAACTTAACCACTATATTGTGTAAATTTTTGTTTAACTCAAAACTAATATTATAAATGCTCTTTTTGTTTGTTAGTTTGTTTGTTTGATTTTCACGACTAAACAGCTAAACAGATGGACGTCGTGGTCTCCACTCGAGAACCTTTCTGCCCAAACATCCATCAGTTCTTCGTCAGGTATCAGAATTAAAAAATATCATTAACGATTACAAATTGGTACAACTAGAGCAAAAAATAAAATTATCATTCTATCATGTCATTGTGAAAGGGCTCGCCTGTAGAAGTACTACCACCATACCTATTTCTGCCGCCAAGCAGCATTGAGATTTTTCTTGAGTTTACACCTGTATGCCTCAAGTTGATGGACGCAGGGCAGTGCATCGTAGGTCACGTTCCTTTGGTGTGTGACCGTAATATATATATATATATTACGTGTATATGTGGTGCGTTCATAGGCGATTGTTACCACTTGACATTAGGTGGGCCATTTGCTTCTTCCAAGTTCACGATATATAAAAAAAATAACGACATAATTTTTTTATGATATGACAGAACTGACGGACGGACCACACTTGACACATAGCAAAGAGCTGTCATATTTTGACAACCTGTAAAGGCAAGTTTTTACTACATTAATCTATCATGGTCTCTTGACTTGACAAGAGGCAGAGGAAGTACTGATTGATTTACAAGTCCGATGCCAACTGGTTATTCTATACCAAAGGTTAATGAACTCTCTGTAATAGTAAACTTGTGTGTTGATGCTTCGTGTATAGTCTGTGTATGCTAAGTTTGCATAGCACTAAACGTAACTAATCGTAAACGTAATCTGCTGGATTTAGCGTTGAATTTGGAAACAAATTCCGGTATTTCCAACCTCTAGGGTTTTACAGTGCTTTATGTATTACTATTAGTATGTAACTTTTTGTCGAATAAATAAATACAAAACTGTCTATTAAATAAAAATATAAATATTAAGAATATATATTTATTTAAATGGCTTATACGGTACATTAAAAGGAAAGCTTCTTCTTCTTCATATCAACGATTCACTACTTAATTCAATTCAAATATTCAAATTCAAAATTCAAAAATTCTTTATTTCTCTGTCATACTTATTGTCATGCTTTACAATAAATGGCACCCTACTTGCCAAACTAAGTTTGTGAAAACTTGTATCTTGGCAATTAGTGCTCTTCCTTTTGATTAAAACTACTTACAGAGATGTGAACTAAAAACAAATTAAATGAACTAAAAAATAAATTACATTATGTACATAAATTACTTATTAAAATTAATTATTGTCTTTACATAAGAATTAGGATCCACACTATTCCTATTTAATTAATAGTGGTGTGTGTGTGTGGGGGTGTGTTTGTGTGTGTGTACGTGTATTTTGGTGTGTTCGTGTATTACCTTAAATAATTATTTTAAAAAGATCCTCGGTTACAATAAGGATGAATAAAAATTAGCCACTTCTATTGCGTTGTCAGTGCCACAGAAGAAAGATAATTCAATTCCATTCAATTCATTTATTTTTCAGACATGTCATCCATTCTGTTAGTAAACATTAATAAAATCTTAGAACTATGTTAGCAGACCGGCAATTGCAATTAAATATAAAACAAAATAACATAAAAATCGGTAGGTACATACACAATAATCAAACAAATAATAATCACTTAAAATTCAGACAAATAATAGCTGGGTCAAATTATAAATAAATAATAATATAATTATTGAGTCACAAGCTGGGCGACTGGCTGGTGTTTTAAATCCCAGCAGCCAATGATGCCGGAATTAAAATTAAAATTATCTGCCATAACGGCCAGCATACTGTTGAAGCTGTCTCTGACGCGGCTAATCAGAGACGCGGTTCTTTTGAGTATGATCGCATAAAAGTCGTCAACTCGCGCGTCTGCGAACATGCCTGATGCGCTGCAGCACCTCCGCAGCCCCAGCAGCACCCCGAATCCGTTGTTGTACTGGACTCGTAGAGTATTGTAGGATTTCTGCGTATGCCGGACCCATAGGCTGCTCGTCTGTACAGGTTTTGACAATAAGTCCTGAACAAGGTCACTTTGACCGGGGCAGAACAACGTGAAAACCTGCGAGCCAACATATTGCATCGAACCGACAACGCTCTACGTTCCCTCTCTATGTCCGTATCATCACCCATATCCTCAGTGACCCAGTGGCCCAAGTACTTAAACATCTTAACCCAGGTGAGGGGTGTTCCATCAAGCAAGACTGGAGGAACAGTGTAAGTCTTACTCCTGACTTAAACAACATAACCTCACTCTTTTTTGAATTGTACTTGAGCCCATGGGTGACTGCATAGGACTTACAAATAAGCATGTAGACCATGCTTTGAACAGATTCCCCGCAGTCGCAGCCAGTTAATGTAGGGTCCCGCATTCCCCATCTACACTGATTCTTCCTGCACCGGCCGATTAGAGTTCAGAGTCGGTCCATGGACTTCCAAACTGGCCACGGAAGGTAGCCCTGGGGGAAGACGTTCCTGTGGTGCGATAAAGTCATGTGGCGGTGGGTATTTTTCCTTCCATAGGTTAAGATTTATGGTGCACGAGTGGTTAACGGCAGCGTGTATAAAATAAAGCTTAGGTGTAGTTAGGTATTAATAAATACTTTACATTAAATAGAAATATTAGAAAAGGAATCTTAAAATCTACCATTTTGTTATTATGCAGACTTATCGCAGCCGGAATATATTCTCGAAGTAAATGTAATTTCTGAGACGTATATCTTCGTTGCGTGAAAGGATCTTCCCTACGGGGTGCACCTTGGGTCCTTTCATCATAAAGGCCTTTATCTTGACTGGCAGAATAATACAAACCCTTTTGTTCTGCCAGGTGAAGAATTATGGGTACTGAATAGTTATCTATATAATTAATACGTGAAGAAAATCTTTATAACTCTTTTATCACTTATCACGTGCACGAAGGAGAGTGAGATTTGGCATAGCTAAAGTTTATATGCAGAAGGAAGGAAAGGCTAAAATTAAGAAAAAAACATATTATCCCGGGTATACAATTGATATCAAGGATTTTCTTTATAACGAATTAATGAAATATTTGTAGGCACTGGGCTTTGTTTGTCGGCTGGTGAGATAGACTTACAACATACATAACGTAAAATCAGTATCGGATAGCTAATGACTGAATTGATGATGATGAAATATGTTGAAGAAAAGTTAAGCCCTGTAATTAATAAAGTTACGCTTGTCATGGCTCAGTTGGAAATATTTTAAAGCATGTTTCTCTTAAAATTAGGTAAAAGGTTTTTATAAAAACAAATAAGAAAGAAATAAAGGTTATTGTAATAGAATTAATCAGAATTGGAATACAAATTCCAATAATATTGAATGTACTTATGTATTAGGTACCTATGTGAGTCTATTATTTTGTGATATCGAATACATGCCGGTTCGCTTTGATACGCATAGCTCAAGGTATGATAGCACACTTAGCGAACAAGGTTTTATATCAGACAGTCGGCGAGTCTGCCGCGAAAACATGCCGGATCTGGTTTTCCTCATGACGTTTCGACTATAAATAAATATGATTTTCACACAAATCGTTATGACTATTTCAAAGGACAGTAGCTAGTGTGAATTCTTAGAAACGTGGTTGTATAGGTGAATATATATATCGACCGTGTATCCCTTGTACTTAGAGTCTCCATTGCGCACGATTTGGTGTCTATTTGGGTTTATTTTTGGTCGTTTTCGACCGTCGTCAACCAGGTGGAGGGCGATCTTCTGCGCCCGCGCTTCGTCGTTGGCAAGCTTAGGGCAAGCGTAATCTATCGGGCGTCTCTGAACGTACCCATACCATCGCAGGCGTTTTTCGACTATAGGTGCGAATTTGAAAGTTCGCTTTATAGATTCGTTTCGGATTTTATCCAGTAATAAGACTTCCGTTGTATAGCGTACCATACGCATTTCTGTTGTGTGCAGCTTGTTGAGGTGTTTTTTATTAGTCGTCAAATCTTTACATAGTATAAAATTAAGTCGCTTCCGCTGTCTATTCGCTTAAATGTTTTGAACTACTCAACGGATTTTAACGCAGTTTCAGCAATAGATAGAGTGATTCAAGAGAAAGGTTTATATGTATAAAAGATACATAACTGTTTGTTTGTTACCTTTACACGACTAAACGGCTGAACGGATCGTAATGAAATTTTGCAAGAAGATAGATTATATCCTGGGAAAGGCTACTTTTTAGCCAACTGCGCAAAATGAGGGTAATGTTTTATTGAAACACCACCCATGCGTATAAATATAGAATATTACTGTTTAAATAGTTAAATAGACCCAGATAACTGATATAATACTTATATACATTTTTTTTTGTAAATACATACTTATAATAATAGAAAAACATCCAGACCCGGAACAAATATCTGTAAATCTTGCAAACATTTGTTCCGTGGCGGGAATCGAACCCGCTACCTCTTGCGTCTCAGCCGGCTATTCGCCCACTGCGCCACGGAGGTCGTCAAATACTTATAACAACAGGGCTAGGTATACAAATAGTTTGCAAAAAGATCTCAACTCAGCGTCTGCAAATTCGAACCTGCGCTGTTCTTCCGTTAAAGCCTTTAGTACCGAGTAGGACAAATGAATATGTAATAAATAGAAAGCGAACGGGATTGATAAGTACATAAATGCACACAAATGTGAACAGAATATCATAATATCGATTTTACTACGTTTAAATTGCAAATTAATCAATCCCAATTACAATAATGATTATAACCGAACATTTCCAGTCAACAGGCTTGTATCTGATCATGCAGAAGTAACATTATGTATACATACATAAGTTTATCTCGTATACGTGAGTTTAATTATATATATTATAACGTCATTTAACGTTTAACGAGAAGGTAGATAGTGGGGCTAATCAAATAGTGTTTGATCACTTCACGTACCGGATGTAGGTATGCAAGATATAGAAGATTGAATTACATAGGTTTTAAATCGAAGATTGTTTACGGTATGAGCTGTCCGATTATGGAATGACTTGCCTCTTTTCACCAGACATGCTATCATACTAAATCCTTATCTATTTTAAAAGTGAGTTCTATGAACTGTACTCAACAGCTTCTTTATAAAGTCAAAGTCAAATATTTATATTCATTAAAATCACAAAGATCACTTTGAAACGTCAATTTTACTGCCTGTTCCTTCGCGACCAAGCCAGGAAAGAAATCCAAGAAACAAGGCTGGTTGTTTTTTTTAATGATCCTTTTACAATACATAATACAGAAAATAAATTACATCTAAATTGTAACATTTTGAACAAGTTGGAGCAATTTCAATCCCAAGCTTCTGTATCATCTAAATAATCGGATATTTTATAGTAGACTCTTTTATAAAGATTTTGTTTAATTACGTTTTTAAATTTGTTAATTGTCAACTTTTGTACATCCCTTGGGAGTTTGTTATAAAAGCGTACTCCTTGCCCTTTAAACGATTTACTAACTTTATGGAGTCTACAAGTGGCAACAGCGAGTTTATCTTTATTTGTAGTATTAAAATTATGATTATCACTATTTTTCTTAAACAAATTAATATTTTTGTGAACATACATTAGATTTTCATAGATGTATTGACAAGGGAATGTCATAATATTTATTTCTTTAAACTTATTGCGTAAAGATTCTCTGGGATACATATTATAAATTGCACGAACAGCCCTCTTCTGCAGCACAAAAACAGTGTTTATATCTGCAGCTATAGTAATTCACTGTCAATTCATTCAATATATTTTAAGTTATTATTATAAATACGAGATTTATCACGTACCGTTTCATTGGTGTGTGAAATCAATCACGAAAGTTTTCTAAGTAAAATATTTTAAGTTACTTAGTTTTAAGTAGGATTATTTTAGGTCTAGGTATTTATTTATTTGCTATCCTTTTATAGGAGGATACGTGGCTACGATTCCAATCCACTCCATCCAAAGGTTGCGTGAAAGAGCTCGCTTTAAGCGATAAGGCTGCCCATTGTACCGCCAAGTATTAGGGTCTTACCAAAAAAATAATTAAACACTGTTTATCGCGTATTTCAAAAATCCTATACCAAAATTGCAAAGGAATTTTCTTAACACACGTTAAACAATTGTTTAACTTTTTTGGGGTCTCAATGTTATAAATATGTAACAATAAAGAATTTACTATCTATCTACTTATTGTAGGTACATAGTTTATGTCAAAATGTTTTGATTAAGTTTAAAAAAGTAAGAATAAATAAAATTCCTGCTTCTATGTGATATGCTATCGTCCAATGAGGTTCAACCATATCGGTTCTTATTTAGTAGAGATCTGAATTGACGTAGCTATTTTTTTTAATACGGTGATAAAATTTGTTTTAATTTTAAAGTTGGTCTGGGTGATATTGTGTCTATCTACATCGTAGCTCATAATTGTGTGGACTGGTTTAAAATTAGTTTTTTATGTTGGAAATCTAGTGATTTAGAGATGGTTCTAAGCTGTTATTATTAATATTGTTATTAGCGATAAAAATATGTAACCGGTCTTAAGAACGGAAAGCTTTTAAATTAACTTGTTTGTAAAAGAAATCAGTAGCTAAAGATTGAGGACATATCAATATAGGGACTGACCTCTGTCCCTCGTGATGTTAGGAAAATAATGACAAATCAAAACATTTATGTAAAAAACATTAAGCGATAATACATTACTTATGGATCCAAAATGTACTTACAATGTAATTCAAAAAGACACATGGAAAAGGGTTCTATTTTTTTTAAATAATAACAATGCATTATCAATTAATTTGTATCGACTATGATTTTATTTGAACATTCATAATATTCTGTACTTAAATACTTGTACAGTCAGCAAATAAATTCATTTAATCTAAAAATAAAATTCGATTTAAATATCACAAACATAACAGTCTACTTTCGATCAAAAAACGTACTGTTCAAAAAAATCGTTTCCAGGCAAGCAGTTTTCCTTTCCTGGAACAGCAAATAGGGTATATGTTAAGTCAATACACAAACAACTCGTTAGCAAAACATAGCAAATACAAAGGAATTTTAACTGCAAACCGAGGCTTTTCTCTTTGCATGTTTATTTCTTTTTAGCCAACTACCTAAAGAAGAATGATCTCACTTGATACAAAATGTAAAAAAGGACCGACTTTTCTGAGGCAGCGAACTGTCATTCTATATTTTTATCAGCTTTTTTTATTATAATGTATGAATACTGTTTAAGGACAGGGTGACACATACCATCCCTTATTTTGTTCTGACGTGCTATTTTAATTTCACTTTATTTATAACACTAATATTATAAATGCGAAGTTTAGATGTTTCTTTGTTACTCAATCACGTCGGCTGAACCGATTTCGATGAAATTTGGTATGTACCTACGTAGATTATCCTGGATTACCACATAGAATACTTTTTATAGACAAACCTTACGTGCGAAACTGCGAGCGGAAGCTAGTACTACTGAACTCTCACATCTCTGCTCTTCTTAAAAAAGGGTTCTTAATTAAAAAAAAATGTTTTGATTGAATCTAGAATTCTGTAAAGAAATTAATCGTCGATTACATTATTATTATCTCCAGATCAACTTTAGCAAATCGGCATTGTATGTATGTTTGTTTGTCCGAGGATAACTTTCGAAGTGTTTATCCGATCATAGTGAAATTTGATACATAGGTAGGTAATAATAGTACAATTTTAGTGTGACTAAATGAGCTAAAAATGTGGGGGGGGGGGGGTTGTTAAGATATTGAGATTCAGAGGGGTAAAAAAAACTATCTAGTCAAATGGCACGTTTTATAAAAAGTCTGTGTAAGAACATTTTGCTTCCGTTTTTATTTTTAGTTTAAATTTTGTAGTTTCTAAGTTATTAGCCATAATAAAAACTGAACTTTGACAATATTCACAGGGTACACCAATAACCCCACAGCACTGAAATTTGGTATGCGTGTAGTTTTAGTGACACAAATATAAGAAAAAGACTAAAATCCAGAATAAATGCAATTTCTACCCCAAAAAAGAATAACCACTTTACGTAAACTCCCGTACCTGTCCACTACCTGTAATTTGAATGAACCTGTAGGTCAAGTTATATGGTTATTTATTTCGTGGCACTATTTTGATAGTCAGAGATACAAATAACAATATTTTGTTTGTATGGGAGACTCGTGAGATCTCAGTTCGGGGCAAACCACTAGTTATTATGACATAAGTTTACTTGGTTTCTGAGTCACATAACTAGATGGCACTGCTAAATTACTATAAATCACGGTAGTACGGACCATTGGTGCGCGAGTCTCGAACTCGACCGGTCTTGTTTTAGAAAGATATTTAATTTTGTTTGTATAAATCCAATCAACATAACCTATAACAATCGTAAATTCGTATGGGTATTTAAGTACTTATAATATATACCATATAAAAGTACTCGGTCGGTTTAAACTGTACCTACTTTCTGCGAAGGAATTTACATCGATTTTAAATAGGTACCTACCGGTTATAAGGCGAGATGGCGGATGCGTTGTGTCCTCGATCCACAAAGGCGATCCAACCGTAAAATATGAACATTCAATAAGGCTGGTTTAACTGCTTTAGACTCAGTTCCCAGTTTTATTCCAATCTTACTAACTGTAGATTTTCAACTTTAATATTGGATTGAAATAAATACTCTATATTTTATTAAAAGTGAAATACCTAGCATTATTTATTTACTGTTGTGGATTACGGGCAAAGCCTTTAACCACGTCCAATGTTTTTAGTTTCAACACAAATTAAAAAAAATATTTTTGATTTTACGGATACCTCGGTTGCTCATGTAGATAATAGACAGAGTTTTGTTATGGCCAGGTTTAATAAAAATACTCTCTTCAAAATTATTAGAATATTTTGATTGAGGCGTCATCATAACTAGATGAAGTAACGGCTGTTTTACGTGATCGAGCAGTTTAGTCAGTACTGGCAGGGTTGCCAGCACCGAAAGATTCGTTGATTGTTTTCTTATATTTCACTTCGTATACTCAACAATCTGTTGAGAAAACTACCTCGGTAAATTGCTATATAAAAAACTTAACTTCCTATCATACAGCTTGAGCTGGTAAAGTCTGGATCGACTGTCAGTCGTTCCATTTATTGATTCTCATAAAACCTGAGAGCGGCAACTAATGTAGCAGGTTTTTTTTAAATCATCCGTTGGATCATTATTATTATTCACCGACATTACTCGTTGTATATATATAGGAGCCGGACCTCGGCTATTTTCAGCAATAAACTGTTACAACAGGTTTATCTTAAGCCATCGAGAATTAAACCTCAAGTGCACAGAATAAATTACCAACCACACGTCTGCGGTGAATGGCAAGTATGCAAGTAATTTCATAGCCACAGAGAGAAATAGTAAACGCAAACGTAAAATTCCGCCAACCTTGAGCAAAGGTGCCAACCAGCGTAAACTTGCCGGTGGAAATCATATTACTGCTGTTCAGAAAACCGGTTCTTTCAGTACCGTGAGACGGCCTGAAGAGGCAGGACGTTATTTAGTCAAAAATTAGTGCATGACGTCTTGTTCGAATTCTATTCGCAAAAATTGAACGCGCCCAAACCGGTCTCCGTATTCGAAGAAAGCCGCCATTGTGCGTCCGTCCGCCATTACGAAAATTCGGCCATGTTTGTTTCGCGGCGCAAAAACGCGGCAAAAGTGATCGGTGCCCAACGCGCAGACTAGAAACCGCGTCATTTTGTATTCTAAATTCAGATTTGATGATTCGGATAAGTTTGTCTGCCAGCGGCATGTCGTGGTCTTGAATATTAAGGTGAGATCTGATGTTAGAAGCGATGGCGGTGGCGATCTTAAAAACATAGATAAAAATATAATTCGATACCTAATAATTAGGGTGTAAACTTCATAGACCTTCTACATCCTAATTATTAGGAATCGAATTATATTTCTATCTAGGTCTTAAAAGAGTTTCGTAAATAATTTTTGAATTTTTTTAGGTCCACCTGTTATCGAAAACATAGCTATCTAGCAATAGGAAATTCCTCAAGCTGAAATATTTTTTGTTTTAACTTTTCTAATGTTTGTATTTGTACATGTTGTTTAAGCTTCAGAAGCTGCTTTTCAAACATTTTACGACAAGCAAAGTCATCCCGTATCTCAATCCTTCCTCCCTAATGGTCCAATCATTATCTCATTTCAAATTCGGTTCGTTTTGGCTCAACCGTCGGTCGCCGCCTTTGGCCGGTGCGTGGCGCGGTCATCGCCGTGGGTGACGTCAGCGAGGCTGTGCGGCGGCCAATAGCGAGGCAGCGCGGGGTGAGTGGCGTGAGGAGTGCGGGGCGGGATCGGTGGCGCGGGCCAGTCGCGTCTCGCTATGCAGTGCGCGCCGCACGCGCCGAGGCCGCACCACTCGGCCCAGGCGCAGTCGACAACTCGTTCGCTCGATCCCTGGAGTAGCCGCCGCCGACGCCGGGTTTAAGCAATTGTGCGGTTTCCGTACAATTGCGTCTACATACCCGGATGCGTCCTCCAGACTGGTGAGTTCTATTTCTTTATTTTTCAAGTTGGTAGTTAAGACTGGATTGGTAAAGACCGGTTAGATTGGCGTTGTCATAAGTCATTCAAAACGTGTTGGGCGTTTTTTGTAGCGGGTAGATTGTGGTTTCTTTTTATCGATTGATATGAGAAATATGATTTTCAATCTTTTTCCCCAGTTTTTAAAATTTATTGTTTATCATCAGCACATGTTTTATACCTACGCTCGCGTTAAAAGTAATATTTTAGTAAAACATTGGACACCGATCATTCATTTTTAAACCAAGGCATACTACAGTCTAACAAAAGACAAATTGTTCCACCTAGTCTTTCTTCGAATTCTCAAAACTCGACTTAATTTTGAGGGTATTCAAAGAAACGGGCATACAAAAGGCTGTCGTTTATAAGAGGGTGCGGTTACGTTGGGGCTTTTAGACCGCCTTCAAAGAATAATACGAACAAGACATGTGGTATTTTGTCTCTGAGCAACATCCGGGTTCGATGTCTCGCCCACGCCAGCCTTGACCGCGGCATCACGCGATCACTAAATGTAGGCTTTTAAGGTATCTCCTATGAATAACACCGACAATATTCAGTTAAAATTTCGATGGTTGTATTGAGATATGATACAGGGGCTATGAGGACACGTTTCTAAATATACCGGTATTTGATACCTTCGATTTAAAAAAGATTTATATATTTCTGTAATTGTAATATTTTGTTTCTTCTAACTAGTTAGAAAAACTTATTTCCTTAATTCTTGAAGATTTGTAAGCCTACTCCTGAAGTTTCATGTTATTTATCGTTAAATGTGTATTTTCGGTGTTTCGTAGCACTGCTACGGATCCGTAGCATCATTTCAAACGATTCAAAAATAGTCGTCACATAATTTCTATGGCATGAACTCATAATATCACCTAACTTAACATTGAGCGTAGTTTATTTGTTTGCAATTGGATTAAAATATGAGCAAAAATAGGTAGGTATCGTTCATTACTGTCGGGGTAAATAGAAGGAGGCGCGTTGATGTCTTACGTAGGGCCATATGTGGATAAACCTTATGCATAATAAGGTATTTAGAATTTATATCTATTAAACGAGATACAAGATAGCTGTAAATCCTTCGTATCTTAAAAACATCGATATTGTGTAATATTTAAAAGTCTTACCACTTTATACATGCCCATTAAGGATTTAAGACATCCTCAGATATCACTCAGTACTCAGACCTGTAAAGGGGAAGAATATCTTACAAGGGGGCAGTAGGTAACAGGTTGTTTATATATATGCCTACTTTGCAAAGTAGTTAGCATTTCATACGTGACAGTTCAGTCTAATATTAAAAGTTAGAAAAATCTTTCCTCTTTTTTATAGAGGGATAATCTACAAAACAGATTAGATTAGATTAGATAATACTTTATTGCACACCACGAAACAAATACATATAAAAAAAAAACAACTACGTAAATCTATGGATACAATTGGCGGTCTTATCACTAATTAGCGATCTCTACCAGACAACCTTTGAAATTGAAAGATTACAATCCACCTAGCACTAATTAAACCAAACATCTAATTTTTTTTCACCTTTTACATTCTTGTCACATAATGTACATTATTCTAACAATTCAAGGAATCTATAATTTACTAAAGTATTTACGGAGTGATTCACAGATTATGGCATCCAAGGAAAGCTAAGATGTCCATATATTCGGAACAAAAAAAACGTGGTATTTTGTTGATGCACAACGCAGTATTAATATTGAAGCCGCCACGAAAACAATACACGCTTTTGTTTAAAAATATTCGAAAATTAAACTAGTTAACCGCCACCACAAAAAATAAATGATGTCGTCCAAAATTGCTAAAAATGATTTTATTTTCGGTGTCAACTTGACACAAGTTGTACTAACTCAAATATTTGGATATCGCGTTTGTGGCATAATTCAAAGCCATTTTTATTGATTGTTCATAAATATTACTGATTCGACTAACATTTTAAAACGTTGTATTAATTTAAAGGTGTTTAGTGTACTAATACTTTATTTTTGGGCATAGTTTGCTTTAGATCGAAACCTACTGTAAACTATAATATGATCTCAGTTAGTAAGTAAACGGTAGAAACTACTTGCCGCGATCTCTGTACCCAAATGGAAAATGGCAAGCAGCATTACCCTTCTTTGACGAAGGTATCGATCAATAATAAATGTTTATGGTCAATCTAACGTAGAGACCGGACCGTAACTAGAATTAATCTAGATTTAATTAGTTTACACGCTGCCAATTTAGATCGCTATTACGCTAATTTATAACCAAAGATCAACATATTTTAGTATCAAGTTGATATTCTGTTGAAATCTAGCCCAGTCTGGTGGTAAAGCATGGAAGACATTATATCTACTTGCAAACCATCACCTAGTTAGAATGGCGGTTTCTCTAAAGGCAATCTCAGTATCGTCATACTCTTAATGCAAAACTGATGAGTTTCACACAATCTCCAGTCTCCGCCATGTCGACATAACTACCTCGCTCATAAATATATTGCATTAAAGTCGATTGCACACGACGTCAATAAGTAGGCTAGGACGGTGAGCTGGACCAATTATATCTGGTAGGTAGTTTTGTAAGGTATTGGTCTCGTCTAGACTCTTAGATCACTGTACATAAGCCTAGACTTGAATCATCGTTATATCAGCTAATGAACGTCCGGGTCCGCGGCTGAACAAAAACCCCCCTAATCGATGACCAACAGGTATCAAGCAGCCTGCATCCAATGGCTGATATCTAAACATTAAGCCCTCAAATGATTCTCACCTTTTTACTAAAACCATCTTACTTGAAGACTTCGAAACACGTTGGTATTGAAAAATCATTTCAAAAGCAAGCATATGATAAAGACAATGGTAGCTTGTAGTGAGTTGATCCTCGACAAAGGGACAGGCTAATAATTGGTGCGCTACAAAATCGATCTGGCTTTCCCATCGTCGTTACCTCGTGTAAAACCTGCTTTAGTTGTGTCGCAAATTTCCACGTATGACCAGTAATGGCCCGAATCTGGGACAGATCTGTTACTAATTGTTGTAATTGCGTGGCCAAATCCAGTTATCGATTGCTTAATGTTAGGGAAAAGGTTGCAACTTGTAAAATGGCTTTTATATTTCATACTTACGTATTAAGAACAGGATTGTTGTCTACAGGTACACTCGTCAAGGACCAAGCCTGTCCAGTTTATAAATAAATATTTTCTAGTGCCCCTAGTCACTGCAGGCAAAATCCACCCTTAAGGTTGCTAGGCTTGGCCCTTGACGAGTATACTCATTGACAATCACTTGACAAATCAAAATTTAATGTTCAATCGAGCATTCAGAAAGTAGAATTTTTAAATATTTACGTAATATTATTAAATAATATCAAAATGAAAGTCGAGTTATTTCTAAGCCGTTACAAATAATCTAAATAAAGCACAATGGCTCAGATACTTATCACTATCAATCTAATAGATTTGTAAATTTAGTTATAAGTCTGTCTAAGTCAAAACAGCTAATTAAAACCTCTATTACAACTAAGAATTGTAGAAAAAAATTATCTTGTCAGTGCTTTGTGAATCGTTATGGTAGCCGCACATTTTCGTTTCCTGAATTCAACATTGTTCTTTCGGCAGTGGATAATTTGATTCCATTTGTAATTCAGTGTAATTATCGTTATCAGCAGTCGACGGATCGCGATATAGCTCTCTTAGCGGCAAATTCATATAATTAATGATTTAAATGAGCTACTTAGCATTGACGTAAGAAGCCGGTTTCCAGTGCATTTCTTGTCTACTGATTTTTTTTTATCACGAACTAAGCGTAGACTAAACCGTAGCTAGAGAGAGATTTTTTTTTAATTTCCTTTGGTTGTTTTTGTGTTATGTCAAATATTATGTTAAAATAAGATTTAGTTCTCGAATTGGGCAGCATCCATAGAAAAATATTATTTGTCAAGTTTAATTTTCATTTCATTTATTCAGAAAGAATATAACAATCGTATTTGAAATCATATTATTACAAGTTACCTATATTCAGTATTTTATTGCGTTCATATAAAGTGGATTAAAATGTTACATGTCAGATCTTATTGACTAGTCAAGAGTCCAGCACTTCGTATGTACCCTACAAGTAAGGGTTATTGATCGAGCGAAGCGAGATCTTCAAATCAACTTGCGCAAATCGGTGTTGTATGTTTGTTTGTCCGAGGATAACTTTCGAAGCGTTGATCTGATCATCATGAAATTTGATGCATAGGTAGGTAGTGATAGCACAATTTTGGTGTGACTAAATGAGCTAAAAATGTTGGGGGGTTGTTGAGAATTGGGGTTCAAGAGGGGTAAAAAACAATGAAAATGAGACTATTAGGTCAAAAAGGACGTCATATGAAAGGTCTTCATTAGTACATTTCGACCCCGTTTTTATTTTTAGTAAAGTTTTTGTAGTTTTTGAATTATTAGCCATAATAAAAACTAAACTTTGACAAAATTGACAGGGTACACCAGTGACCCCACAATGCTGTAATTTGGTGGGCGTGTAGCTTATGTATCACAAATATAGGCAAAAGTCTGAAATACAGAAAAAACTGCAATTTGTACCCCAAAAAAGAGTAACCAATGCAAACGAACTCCCCTTACCTGTAATTTGAATGAAACCGTAGGTCAAGTAGGTTGGTTATTTATTTCATGGCACTATTTTATTAGTCTAAAGATTAAGGCCGGCTTGCACAACAATCCCTATATGTATTTACCGGCTAAACATGTTTAAATTTTACGTATTTGTATGATTTGACAATTCTATAAATCATATTTAGCCACTAAATACGTTTAGGCATCGTTGCACGAGTGGCCCTTAGAATATTTGTTTTTGTATTTTGGGACACTCGCGAGATCTCAGTTCGGGGGGATAGAGAAATGAAAATAAAAGTTGATCCAATGAAATAATTATTTTTTAATAAGGTTTAAGGCACTAGTTAAACAATATTCATAATTTACAAATGATTAATTTGATAGTTGATTCGTTTAGTCAGTTTTAGTGACTGGACGTATTAAATCGTTCGAAAAGCAAATGTTATATGCCTTGTAGGTGCTGGTTGATAATCGTCTACCAGCTTTTACAAATAATGCCTTAGGATTTCACCGTCTGTGCCATTGTTTGTGGGTAATAATATTCGTCTACTGGCGGTCGTCGCTCCGCGTTAGAATACCTATTTACATAGCTAGCGACCGTGAATGTGTGTGTATCATTCACAACTCCACCGTGTGAATCCGAGAGGCTAAGAATGCGCCTGGAAAAATCTAACTATTTTGTAAAGTGGCCATGGGTTTAGGAAATTTTCGGACATATCGTGAAACATTTTTTGTTATTTTTAACTTCAGCTAAGTAACAGTTTGATCGCAGTAACAGTTTAAATAACTTCTTTAATTCAAAATGTCAAATTAAGAATGACAAGTTACAAGATGTGTGTCACTGTGTTTTCTAGAATGTTAATCTACAAGTGTCTAGTCTCAGAAACGTGATCGAGTAGGAGTGCCGATGCCAACTGATGATTCATTTCCAACATTTTGCAATTCCATTCCATCCAAATGATTTCTGCTGTCGTTAACCGCGTTTCGCAAATATCCATAAAGCGTCAGTGTTCGGCTCTTTTCTAATGCCCGCGTCTTTTTCATTTTATTCGCGGGAACATTAACGTTTGTTCTATACTAACTGTACTTTCATCTGTGTCCGTCAAGAATTAGCCGGTACATTCTCAATTTACATAGTCAGTGACCGTAAATTCTCGTGTGAACACCTCGGAGGGCGACGGAGCGTTCAGTGCTTCTCTCGACCATTTAGTTTTATGTCGAACGCCCAAATTAAATTAGAAACGGAATGGTTTTGTGCAGTCGTGAGCTCGTCGGTTTTCGCCGAATTGGGTGATGTTCACCCAAGTGAATATTTGCGTTTTTTGCCGTTTTGAGTTTGTGGTTCACTTGTGATATTTATTTAATCAATAAAAAGAACTGCAATGAGTTATAAATGCAACTCCGATAAACAACATGGCAAAAATAAAGATGTTATGTTTTTTGTGTGAGCATCATAAAACCTGTCTGGCTGGACTGCCAGGATTGTCGTTTAATTGTCCTAATTATACGTGAAGCATGGCGACTGCTGTAGACTACATAATAGGGCACATTAGAAGTGCCGTCACGAACTTGCCGGGTCTGAATATACACATATCTGTGGTACGATCGCACTTGTTGCACGTTCATGTACGAGCTTGTGCATTCGACATGGTAATTATTTTTTACAACCGCTAAAGTTTTATGTAATAACTCGAAAACTGTTAAAAAAAGGTTGTCTACTCCCATCTTACTAAAATTCTTTTGATCTGAGATATTCTCTTTTGTTTTCTTATTCTAAAATTGTTAAAGTAATTAGTTTTAAATTGAGAATAAGCAGTTGCGCATTTAAATATGAAAGTGTATTGTCTTGCTTACAAAATCTTCCAAAACAATACTTATAAAACCAAGTTTTTCCAATCAAAGCAGTTTATTCGAGTTAGCAACTTGTAACGAGATTGTTCGCTAACTCGCAAATACCAGCAAATAACAATATTACCTTTACAGAAGAGTATAATAAAATTATAGACGTAAAAATATACTTTGACCCCTTCACTTGTGTTATTAAAAAATGTTTTAACAACTATTCTTAAGAAAGTCGTAAATCTCGCAAATTGTGTTTCGTTTTCTCGCATTTCATAGAATCCGGTAATTTCAACAAGCATCTTAAAAATAGAGAACACATAATGATATAGCATTTTGAAACCAATAACTCTGAGGCTATAAAAATTTACTGTCTTCGAAGAACCCACAACTACCTGGACATAAACCTCTTTGTCCTACGACTTATAGAGCCTGGTATTGTGGTTGGAGCAATTCCAAGCTTTAAAAGCTTACATTTGTGGTTTAAAAATCGAAAAACAAAAGGCAGAATAAGCGATGATCTCGAATTCTTTAGCTGAGAAGAAAGATCTGACCTGAAGAGAATCTTTAAGTCAGGCTATTCGTTCAGTTAGTAGGGGCTCAAATTCAAACAAAAACGAAGCAACAGGTTGTACTGTGAAATCATTATTCTTGTGCTTAGCAGCTTTTGAGTTTTTGTTCCTTGGATTTGTTTTTATTATTACCACGGCCTTAAAATTATATGGATTCTTTATTTTCCCAAATTGAAGAAGTTTTAATGCGTGGGTTTTTACGATTTCAAAAGTTTACCTTTGTTTAAATGGCCATTTCAATGGTCAATTTCTTTATTTACCCGGCGTAATGATACGTGAACGCCAAGTAGGGTTAAATTGACTGGTAGGCGGACTGTGATTGTTTGTTGTTGATCATGGGACCGCTATTAGGCAAACGAATTAGACGAAAGTTTATTCAAAGAATTTTCATGCAAATAAGTACTTGTTTGAAATGTTGGAAACAGTTCTTTTGATATCTGATTTTTATCTATTTTTAAACCAAAACAAAAGTACCTACAGAAAAATAACGATCAGGTAATTCGCATAATAGTTTGAAAACTATCGTGATTTATTTCAATCATTATTATGAATACGGGATTTATCACGTACTGACGTGACAATGCTTCGGTTAACTATAAGACCGCCACTTTTATAGTGGCATAAATATGCTACTATAGCATAATGCTGAGTGGTGACCGTTTTTACTCACAAAATTAGCTATTTAACTTATACATATTGGTCTAAAATATACATGTGACGCAAAATAAACGGTTTTTTATTCTATTCTAACCAATCTTAGTTTTGTAAGATTTCTACCATTTAGGTAGGTAATTTTAAAAGATTGAGTACCAACATTTTTGTTCTCAGTCAAGTAGAGTTGCAGGTATAAATTTTAAAAGCATAGCAGGTAAAGCATAACTTTTTTTATTCAAATATTTCAATAAATTTACGACAAGCTAAGATACGACACCATCTACACGAATCCCTCAAGATCTCGTTACAAAGCAAACAGTGACCAATCACAGTCTGTTCCGACCAATTAATAGCAGCGGACCGGATTGCAGGTATTCTTATCTTTTCTTGCCGACCGACGGGCAGGTAAGTGATGCGTACTCCGACCCTTCACCTGTTCTGTTGGTCCCCCAAAGTTATTTGTGCTTCCCCTCGGCCGCCCGGCAGGAATACCGTGCGGGGGGCAAGGTAGCTCATTGTCGGCCGGTCTTCAGTCTTGTGCAGCCACCTGTGAGGCTACACGGTGTCCCGACTATTGATAAAGTGCTTTATTCTGTACGGAGCATCTGTTGAGAGGTAAATAATACAACCACATTTTTGCTCGTCATTCCTCAGAATGTGTGCGTTTCGTCTTTGTTCTTGCGTTTTCGCACACTTATGTGTAATATTTGCTGTTAATTTTTCGGTTCTGTTTATTGTTCAGAGTTCGTTAGTCTCTGCTAATACGTGACGTTTCTGAAATATTTCAATGCCACGCGTGTTCGAGTAATCACTATAAAAACAAAAAATCCAGATATCAGTTTGTTGCAGTAACTTTTTGAAATTATTTCATCAACTTTTATATGAATGTATAATCTTAAGTTCACACATACGTGAGCCAATATAACCTATGACAGCCATTTTTTTGACGCTTACCTTATGAAATCTGTCTAAGAATCTTGACGAGTCTTACTTAGGACACCTCGTTTAAGCGAATTAAGCCATTTAAGCGTGATACAGAATCCCACAGTCACATAAACACATGATAAAAAAAAACATTAGCAAGGCAGTAAACCGAATTCCGTGTCCCGTTTTATAAATGGTGTTTTTTATATTTAATTCGTTGCATCCATCAGTGTCCATTCATGTCTAGTTATTAATGAGTCCTCGCGGTGTTCACCTGTCTCCATATGTACATGTATTGCGATACGTGTGACACCTGTACTTCGCCTTATGTAGCTACGCGTAAAACAAAAACTGAATAAATTAGCCGTGAGAAGGAATGGCCGTACCATACTTGAGTTTCTTACTTGGTCACCTTACGTTAGGTATTTGCTGGCAGTGTGTCACTCATATTTTTGATACCCATAGAAGAATTAATATATAAAAAATAACATTCTTCTAGACATTCGCCGTGTATAATTCCCACCCCCATTCTATCATCGGACAACCAGATGCTCCGCGATGCGCCACCGCTACATGATAGACATACCTCTCATCCGTACGAAACGGTACTCTTCCACCTTTATTATGCGCACCGCCAAGGAGTGAAACGCCTTGCGAGTCTGTGTTTCCTGATAACTACAACTTGGGGGTCTTCAAGTCGCGAGTGAATAGGTTTCTTCTAAGTAAGCGTGTACCATCGTAGACTGCATCATCGTCTACGTCAGGCGAGATCGTAGTCAAACGCTAGCCTATAATTTATAAAAAAAAGCGATGTCTGTCAAAAAATTATGGTATGTTTATTACGAGTTCATTCCCATAAAATATCCTATAAACACGATCTCATAGTCACCATACTACGTACCAGGAAAGACCAGACATTCATTGCACATACTAATAGTTAGAAGGTTCGTCCGTAGCGAATCGCCACAGTTCAAAGATCACAGTAGGAAAGATTGCGGTTTTTATTGCAATAATTTATTCTAGTGATTGGCGCCGACGTAATGCTGCCTCTACACGATCAGCCAACCTTCCAACTCCCAACTTCGTCAGACGTTTGTCTGGACTCATTATTCGGTTTGATTAGTAGGTACTAACTTCCGTTTATAAATTATATTCCGTCACATTAAATCTTACCATGATATCACTTAAAACTTCCAACTGCTACGCAATAAGGCAGACTGCACCGTCTCGCTGTGGTAGTTAGTATTTCACACTAATATTATAAATGCGAAAGTTTGGATGTTTGTTTATTTATTTGTTTGTAACTCCAAACCGATTTCGATGAATTTTGGTATGTACGTAGATTATAACCTGGATTACCACATAGGTCACTTTTTATCCCATTACTCAGTTCCCATGGGATGTCAAAGTTTATATATGTATTTTGCACCCCAGAACAACGCGTGCGAAGCCGCTGGCAACAGCTAGTATATGAATATATTTGTTTACCTATTGCGCGGATCGTATAGATAAGCTCGGCAGCTAGATGTTGCCTCAGTTAGTATGCGCTAGGTCTTTAATATACGCACGTTGCACCAAGCTCGGTCCAACGGACGAGCCATCCATCAACATATCGAAGATTGGATTAGGTTGGAGAAATGGACGATCGTGTAAATGCAGCCTAAGCATGGGTGGTAATGAATGGAGTGATTATGATGCATTCATGAATGAACTAATTACAAGTGTGAGCGTTTCCATAATGTAAATAACTTGAGCATATTTGGCACAAGTTTAAGTTAAAAGCAAGTATTGTATTCCTGTATTAGTTACCTAGCAATGATATAAACTTTGTTACAAAGTTGTAAGCGGTTTCATAAGGTAGCATTTAATATTAAACTAAAGCCCGTTTTCCAGATAAACTCCAAACTTAACTATCGAGCCGCAATGACAGTTATTTCATTTAATACACTTAAATAATTTTTGAGTCGCGTTAACGCTTGAGCAAAGTTCTGAAACATGGATATTAAACAAAAAAAAAAAAAAATAGTTTAGATCATTTTACACCAATCACCAGGAAGAATCAGACAACACACGTTTCTACGCCCAAACAGCTGGACCGATTTCTTTGAAATTTAGTAAACTGATAGATTATGACCGGGATCCGAAAATAGTGTTTACTCGACTGCGCAGAAGGAGGGGGTTTATATTATACAGAGGTTAAGTTTGTGAGTTTGTATGGGTATAGGGGTTAATCTAATCTTATTTTACTAATAGGAAGCTATCCCTGAGTACGATAGGCCATATTTTATTTTGATAAAAACCGTGCAAAGCACGGAGCAGGTCAGGTAGTATTATTATAACGAGATAAAGTTTGTTGTTTGTATGTTTTGTATGGGGTTAACTTGATTTTTGATTTGTTTTGATGAATGTACTTAACCAATTTTGAAAATTATTTCACAGTTAAAAAGCTATACTATCCCTGAATGGTGATATTTTGGTAAAATCCGTGTGAAGTCGGGGCGGGTCAGTTAGTATGTTTATAAAGGTGATTCTTGAGTGGCCTAATTTAAAACACGATCACGTATACATTTTGATTTATCGAAAACGCATTCACTCAAATTTGTATTATTGCTTGTAAAATTCGTAGTAGGCGAACCCGAGTGAATTTATAATAGAAATGACAGTTTGCATTTATTAGGCAGAAAGGTAGGCAGGCATAGTGCTAGCGAAATTTCGCAACTTGTCTATCCCAAGGTTTTCTGGAAGAGATATCTTTTAGCTTAAATACTAATTGTGTACCGTGAGCAGTTTTTAGTATTTGTAGCAGTCTTTCATAAACAAGTTACTGTCCGCGGCTTTGCACGTGTGGTTTGTCAATAAAAGCCACCCTCTTTCCGCGCAGTCGGGTAAGTAGTCTCTCTCTTAATCTCGGTCAATATCAAAATTAGTCGTTTAGACGTATCAAACAGAGACGGACAGACTTACTTTAGATTTTTTTGTATGGAGTATGGATGGAAAGAGGTAAGGTATAGAAGCATATATATAGTATAAGTATAATACATGTAATGTATTTTAGCACAAAAGTGCGCCTCTTGACCCGGTATTTCCAAAAATTAAACTATTTACTATAATTGATTTTTAACAATGAAAAATCAAAAAGGTTTCTTTTTTATTTTAATTAATAGTAAATACCTAAAAATATATTGCTACGTTATGAGCGTGGCAACAAGGGATGTTGCTGTCCTAGTCATCGCTAAGCCAGTCGAGGTTTCGTGCAAGCGCCACGTTCGGCACACTCACATTTTCTCGGGCGGTTGGAGCGCGCGGTCGTGTTATGTGCATTCAGTTTAATTGATGGCCGATTTTAGTGTGTTTTTGTAATTATTTTCACGGAATACTGTTGTTTTGTTGAGATTAGTTGTTTTTTAAATAAATATTGATACTGATTTGATAGAATATAGTATAAAACCACGTTGTTTACGCTTATTAAATAGTTCCAAAAATCAATAAGTACTATAAATGTAATACAATGGGTCTATTGATAAACTTTATCAACGCGTAGAAAGTTTTCATCCCCTAGTGTCAGTCTGAAGGTTTTCTGGACGTAACAAACTTTCATGTTATTTCGCACGTTTGATCGCAAATGGTGTAAAAGACTGCTGATAAATAAATTTAATAGTTATCTTTATATATTTATTAAGGAACAACAAACAACTACATTACATGGCTTAAATACAATCCATGTAGGTACATTTTGGATATGTTTAAATTGATTGATAATGTAGCCCTTAAGGTTATCCACATATTAAAACAAATACATGTTGTAAAATTAAAGAGAGTTTAGAGAGTCTAACAGTAGAATAGTAGAAGTTTAGTTTAGTGTCGATGTGTCTCATATTTGCAAGAATAGGTACAATAAAGATAAACAAAAATGGCTGGACATTTCACACAGTGCTATCTAGCCCCAAACTAAGCAGAGCGTGTACTATGGAAACCAGATAACTGATAGAATACTTATATACTTTTTTTTGTAAACACATACTTATAATATATAGAAAAACACCCAGACACGGAACAAATATCTGTAGATCATGCAAACATTTGTTCCGCGGCGGGAATCGAACCCGCTACCTCCTAGGACTAAATCTGTATAGTGAAAAATATTGTATCTTTGCTGAGCTTTGTCTTTGACTGAAATTCTAAAAATTTTTAATATTTAAGCTTTCTGCTCCAAACTTAAACTTCTGCGGTTCAGTAGGTATTTAATTATCCAAATTTCTATACATTGAAAGTTATAACCACGATTATCTGTAAAATTCTTGCCGGAATTTGGAACATCAAAGAAGCCGAGGTATAGAGAAGGCTTTTAGGTGAAATTGTTCGTGTCTATGGGCTTTGTACTCAAGTGTTATGGAGCGAAAATATAGTTAAAGCGTACACGTGTATGGTACGTACTATCTCCTACCTGCGAATTTGCTCGCGCTGTACTAAAAGTACACAATTTTTGACTACATAAATTGGAAATGGTGGTTCATGCCCCCGTATTGGGCAAGGACGATCTGTGATGACCTCCGTGGTGCAGTGGGCTAATAGCCGGCTGAGACGCAGGAGGTAGCGGGTTTGATTCCCGCCGTGGAACAAATGTTTGCATGATATACAGATATTTGTTTCGGGTCTGGATGTTTTTCTATATATTATAAGTAACTATTTACAAAAAAAAAATGTATATACGTATTCTATCAGTTATCTGATTCTCATAGTACAAGCTCTGCTTAGTTTGGGGCTAGATAGCGCTGTGTGAAATGTCCAGCAATATTTATTTATTTATTTATGTATAGATAATTATCAACTATTCACAAGAATAGTATACAAGTAAGCATCGAATATCGTACATATTGCGATGCCAATAATCTGCGACCAAAATCGAGGTTCATAGCAATTTTTTAATGTGATAAATAATTTCCTGTTTTCCTACTTGTATTTTAAACGACTGCAATTAGAATGTAAATGTGTACCGCACATTTAAAACAAGTTCTAAATTGTCTGAGACCGGTGTCTAGAATGTGCCAAAGTGCTGGTCGCCATAATTTACTGAGTGTCGGCTATAAATTGGCTTTTTCGTTATAAAGTGTAAGAGCTTTTCAATACCGACATATTTGGCACCCGTTTACCTAAGCTGAAGCTGTTTCCTACCTGGTTTATACTTACCTATTATGACTTTGTATTTTCTGGTTCAATTTTGCGTTCTCAATACAGGGTGTTTGGTAATACACTGACGATATTCAAGTGACGGTTTCACAAAACAAAAAATAAATACTTCTCGAAAAAAACTACTAGTTATATTATCAAATTTTAAAGAAAATCGACTAAATTTAGGTGATTAATTAGATATAAAACTTACTGCCTACTCTTGCAATCGACATCCAAAAATAAAGGCCGATTTAATATCTCTTTCGGAA
Organism: Philereme transversata; assembly: GCA_963924445.1. Lineage (NCBI taxonomy): Eukaryota > Metazoa > Arthropoda > Insecta > Lepidoptera > Geometridae > Philereme > Philereme transversata. The sequence continues at coordinate 21,722,254 of OZ004342.1, read as the reverse complement.
ATTACTTCGGGTTTAGGGTTAGAAAGGGACAACAAGAGATATCATTGAGACGTCACCAATACAGTATTTATGGTTAGATGGCAAGCATTATGCAATAGCACAACATAAGTTTAATAAAGTGTTTGTTTACATGCCAAAATAAATTTCACATTTCTATGGTAAACTTTTCACAAATTAATTATTATGTTCATCAAAATAACCCCTTTCAAAAAATATTTGCCAGCAGAGTTGAAAAGTTACATTGTTGTGGAGGTTGTTTTGGCAAATCCTACTCGAATGTTAAATAAATAAATGATTTTGAAAAGCATTAAATTCAGCTACTTCTCAGTCCTAGACTGTCCTGACCTATAGGTTTCATTAATCAAGTAAGGCTAGCAAACCTGAGGATAACCGTTAACCGATCTCCTTTTCAATTCTGAACCGTATCTCTTCGATATACATTTGAAATTGGCTTAATGGTGATGTTTTTGCACGAAGAGCCTATGTGAATGAGGTTTAGCAAGCCCCAGATGGCAGAACTGGTCTGATAAGTTAGAATAAGCCATTACTGGAGTTTCCACAGCAATTATTGATGCCTCAAATGGGTACGGTCTAGTCTCTCGCATAAAATTATGTCTCGAAGCTCCTAATTCTAACTCTAGTCTTCGTCTTTGTTATGCGTGTATTGGCTCGTTTGATTTTGTTATGACGTAAACTTGGTCACTAATAAATTCGAATTCAAATCTTTGGAAAAGTTATACCGTGCTTTGTTTTACAAAGTTTATAAAAAACTATCGCTCACAAAAAATATCTACGTTTGCGTAAATTGACCATTATCAAAAAGTATAAAACACGCTTTAACTATTAAAAGGATAATGCGACTATATAGTGTTTTTAATAATTTTCTCTAGGTGACTAATTTCTTAAAAGTTATGTCTATAAAATAAAAATCTGTTATTAGCATTATGCATTAGCTATAAAAGTTTGTTTACATTGATTCTATTGATTCTGTAATGAATGAATAAAACAAATTAAAAAAAAAAATTTTTGGTACACCAGCTAACCCACCCGGCCTCTCACGGTTTTTTATTAATTACACTAATATTATAAATGCGAAAGTTTGGATGTTTGTTTATTTATTTATTTGTTTGTTACTCAATCACGTCGTAACAGTTAACCAATTTCTATGACATTTAGTATGTACGTAGATTATAACCTGGATTAACACATAGGCTACTTTGTATCTCATAAAGCAGGTCCCATGGGATGAAATGGTGTGTCAAGTCAAGTTGCAACAGCGAGTTTAGCTTTGTTTCTAGGTTATCTACAAATTTAGTACTGCAACGCGTGCGAAGTCGCGGGCATCAGTTAGTATAAAATGAAGGCTATATCATTCAGGTATAGTATAGATATCTATAAGTGATAGAATTTTCAGAATAATTTTAGAATTACCTACATCGTAAGAAACAAAATGGTTTTGAAGGCACTTGACAAAATGTTCATTAGTTTTCCTGTTTACAGTAACAAAATCAGTTAGCGTGGCTAGACTAACTTATGTTTAAATTTGATGTATTTTTATGATTTGACAACGCTTCTAAACATATTTAGGCACTAAACACAATTAATTATGCATCGTTGCTCAAGTTACCCTTATTTATAATATAAATCGGCTAGTATTTTCGTTTGACCTTCTTTTAAATTGGTTTCAATTTAACTTAGCCTGTTCTTGTTTGAGAAAATGTGTTTCATGCCTTTGTTTAAACTTAAATTAACTTCTCCTTTCTGAATATTTTCTTGTATCCTTAAATTGTTATATAACGTAATAGAGTTCATTTATTTTTTAGAAATGGCAAACAGAATACAATCGATTACATTTTACATACATACAAACATACAAAGTTGTATGTGTAGAAATTAAAGTTTCGGTTTTATAGATATTGGTATACCACGCACTTGTCCAAACAAAAGCAATTTCTAATGTTTTTATAGCCTTAAATAATATCGGATCGCAATTTTTTAAAATGTTATTGAGATACTCATGATACGATGATCTCCGCGCGGCGCTTTGGGCGAATAGCCTTTCAACCCAGGCTATTCGCCCACTGCGCAGGAGGTAGCGGGTTAGATTCCCGCCGCATATAAACCCGCCGGGATAAATGTTTGCATGATCTACAGATATTTGTTCTGGATTTGGTTGTTTTTCTATATATTATAAGTAAGTATTTACAAAAAAAAAGTATATAAGTATTCTATCAGTTATCTGGTTCCCATAGTACAAGCTCTGCTTAGTTTGGGGCTAGATAGCGCTGTGTGAAACGTCCAGATATATTTATTTATTTATACTAAACGTTATATTTATACGTTCCTTATTTTCTTTTATAAACATGTTTTTATAGTAGATTACTTGCGTCACGGGCGCTATATTGAATCCCTTACGTAACGAAGGATTCTAGAGTTAACACACGAGCGGAGTGACGGAGTTACTAGAATCCTGAGTTCAGAAAGGGATATAAGCACGCCCAAGATGCAGCGAGCTTTATCCACAAGGAGAATACTCTACTTTTCAGACTTTTTGTATGACAATACAAACCAAATCTAGGTTGGTGCGTTCTGTGCAGATGTTAGTTCGATTTAGGAATAAGTTCTTATTGTGTGAGTCTGTGATTCAAATTTTAATACAGGTAAGGTTTCAAATTCAAATCACATTATGCCTGCGAGGACATAATGAAATTCAGTACAACTTTACTCCCGGCTCAGCCGTAGGGATTTAATCACCTGTTTTCGGTGAGGTTTACATGACAATTAATTTGACATTGTCGAGCAGGTGGTGTGAATAATATATTACCCACAGTTTTAATATAAGTAGATGTTATATGTGTGCAAGAAGGTCAGGATTTATATAAGGAAGGCGAAAAGTGCGTGGGTTGTTTGTTAAACCACAAGGTAATCTTTTAAAGTTAGAGGACATTTTGTAACCGAGCATTTACCTTCATTATCCTTTTCTGAATTTCTCGTTTAAGCTCAGCTAATACTGCTTATAGGTTAAATCTTTAGGACACCATCACATCAGCCGTTTTTAGATTTTGATGCATTTACATTTAATGCCAAACCAAAAATTGAAATTGTTAGATGACCCAATTTGTAAGCTTGAATCTTTCCCTTGTGGCTCATGTGAAAGTTATTTGCCTTTAAGCAACGCCCGCGAATATAATAAATGTTAAACCGCATTATGTGCTAATTCAATAGAATTTTGGATACGAAACGAGTGACTGGCACACGTGTTCTTGAATAACACGTCGTGGAGCGTGACTGGTCTAAAATCTAGATAACGCCTAAACCTGGCCTGAGTTCTGGTTTTCCTGCAGACATTGCTCCAAGGCTGAGCTTGTCAAAGCAGCTTGGTATTTCTGACTCATATTCCAAACTGCCTAAAACAAGATTGGTATTTGAATTTACCTAAGAATATTATAAGTACCTATGCGTAGGTATGTCTATAAATATAAAAAATGATTTTATCTACAAATATGAAAGTTGGCAAAACTTTTTATGTGGTTTTTTATTGACGTGGTTTACGTTTGCGAACCCGCGTGCGGAAACTAGCAATAGTACCTATATTTAATACTCATGCAATATTTTATCAGTTAGGTATTGTATAGTTATTAGATAGATAAATAAAATAAAAAAATAATATTGCAGGACATTTCATACAGCGCTATCTAGCCCCAAACTAAGGAGAGCTTGTACTATGGGAACCAGTTAACTGATAGAATACTTATATAAATTTTTTTTGGTAAATACATACTTATATTTTATAGAGAAACAACCAGACTCAGACCGATATAAAAAATAGATAAGTATTCTATCTGTTATCTGGTTCCCGTAGTACAAGCTCTGCTTAGTTTGGGGCTAGAGAGCGCTGTGTGAAATGTCCAGCAATATTAATTATTATTTATTATTATATTGATTGTACAAAGCTTTTCAGACTGTGGCCAGGCAATCTAACTTTTTACATTTTCGTCCTTATAACCTTTGTAATACCAGTACATATGTACCTACTTAGTCATTTTCAAAAACACTATAGCCTATAGTCTACAGGTGAATCAGCCTAGCAAAGTTCTCACGTCCACCGATTCCACAGGAACGACAAAAACACATAACGAAGCGTCGCATGCATACAAAGTACACGCACGCAAACAAATTCGAACAAATGGTATTTAATAAGCAATCCACGAGTGAAGGACGTCGTCCTGGCGCTGATGGAAATATGGCCGTTACGATTAACTGATAATCCTGTTCATGCCACACCTTGGTAAACACGAAAAGTATAAAAAACGTTTAATCATAAATTTTGTGTAATTAAGAGAGAAAGGAAGGTAACCCATTATATTTATCCATCAAACACCAAGTTAAAAAAATATTATTAAATTAGCTACAGCGCTCATCTTCTGCTGAGGCCAGTGTTGACATACTCATGGATAACTTGACATACTAAAATAGTCAAGCATTTGACTACTAGTGATGGTGTGGTCAAGATGGAGCACGCTTTTGTGGACATACTCGTATATAGGTAAAAATACAGTCACACCTTACATTTGAAAATAGTAGAGGCTTGATAAAGGTCTAAAACTGATATTATCCTTATTTTTGCATCAGAATTTTAATAGGTAACATTTCCACTACAAATTAGCCATGACGTATCTAATATTCATTATCTTTGTGGATCTAAAATCGATTGATTGATAACTCTTGACTTACTTTGTGTTACATCAAAATTAAAATTACTTATCCTAAAATTGTGGTCGACAGAGGCCTACGTAAAATGTTTCGATAAACCTAAACAAAAAGACGAATAGATAAACCGAAGACAAGGCCAGCCACGGTCGTCGGCTCGTGATCCACGACTTTCCAAATATTGTCACCTTGTCATGGTCAAGATCAGTTTATTTGGAGAAAGATAGGCAGTTTAAACGGAATTTATGTAGGTTAGAAGAGCTCTCAATTTTGTAGGTGAATTTGGGAACCCGGTATGCGCTGGAACGATTTCAAGTACTTATTTTAGGATGATGATGGAGAGATCCATAACAAATGGATCCGAGGGGGATTTTAAAAGTATAAGAAAGATTCTCTGATCAATTAATGATCTTATGATCCATAATCTAAAATTGCCAATTTAATTTGAAATGGTTTTTGAGGATACATACATAAAAAATTCTTCAGGGCACTAACGATTGACCAATCCAATGAAAAATTGCGTAAAGGAAGGAAAATTCAACAATGACAGACAACGATTTCTAGGCCGCTGTTTCCTTTACTTGCTGTCATGGTCACATGGTGACGACCAATTAAGCATGACTCTTAGCACCGACCCACGTCGTTCACCTTCGGAGGCTCGTGAGGGTCCACACTAAACTGGTGATTGTATTTCACATAGTATAATAGGTATGTTTACCTAAATAAACAGTTCCACGAAGTTAGTCATCGTCTAACGAATATCTTTGCACAAGTCATTTGCGTCTGAGCGATCGTGGTGGGCTCTTGCCGTAAAACCTTTTTCTCTTCAAACTCAAATCTTTTTATACGTTCATTTTTCAAAGATGGCGTTTTGTTTTTTATGTTTCGTCTTTGTTGGCCATGGTCGCAAAATCTTGGGTGTTTTTGTGGATTTTTTATAGCGGTGTAGGTAGTTACATAAAGTGTTTTATTGAAAGATGATTGCTGTGAACTCTCGACAGTCATAAACGCCTTTACTGTTGTTATTTACTTCCATGTCATGTTTTCTTTTTTAATTTTAGCTATTGTCACGTTTCAGGAAATCCGGTGGGGTTTCGACACTTCGTCACTTCTCTTCGTGGCTTTGAGAAGACTTGAAAATGGAAACAAATAGAGACAACAAGAGTCTGAAGAAAGAAGGAAGAGATGTAGATTGGTTAATTATCTTTGGTTATCTAGCTGTATGAGTATTGTAGACATCATAAAGCTAGGTTACCGGAGTTAAGTGCCATCTACTGCAACGTTCAGAAGACCACATGAAGATAAAGCTACATGAAAATTAGTTGTAGATTAAATATGACGAGCTCCGGCCTTCGCGCAGTGGACGAATAGCCGACTGAGACGCACGAGATTGCGGGTTCGATTCCTACAAAGTAAATGTTTGCATGTTCTACAGATACATATGTATATTTATTCCGGGTCTGGTTGCTTATCTATATAATTATTATACGTATGTATTTACAAAAAAGTGGGTATATTCCCTCTCCTATTTGCTATATTCATTTATTCATTCTATCTCACAAAATGTAACTTCTTCCTACCACCTGTACGCAGATGACTTGCAAATTTATACTCAAGCTACAGTTGAAAATATCGATGGAGCCATTAGCTTATTAAATACTGACCTTGACTGGATATGCGACTGGAGTAAATCTTTTGGCCTTACAGTCAATCCAAACAAAACACAGACCATTATTATTGGTAGCTCCAAACAGATCTCCAAAATCAATTTTGCACAACTACCATCCATAGTTTTTGACGGAACACCTATAGAAATCACACATTAAGTGAAAAATTTAAGAATACAGATGGATACCCGTTTAACTTGGGTTCCCTGTATCAATGAGATTAGCCGCAGGGTGTTTGCATCGTCTGGATCTTTACGGAGACTTCGTAACTTCTTGCCAACTGAACTTGGGTTCCCTGTATCAATGAGATTAGCCGCAGGGTGTTTGCATCGTCTGGATCTTTACGGAGACTTCGTAACTTCTTGCCGACTGCTACCAAGGTTACGCTTACACAGACTCTTTTACTTCCGATTCTGGACTACGCCGACGCTTGCTATCTTGACCTCTCTGAAGCCCAACTGAGCAAACTTGAGCACCTTCAAAACCTCTGTATTCGGTTTATATTTGGCTTGCGCAAGTATGTCCATGTCTCTGATTTTCGCGCAAAGCTCAAATGGCTCCCCATCCGTCTTCGCCGGAATGCACATATACTGTCCCTTTTGGATAACAACCTTTTTAACCCTTCTTCTCCCTTTTATCTTAAGGAGCGTTTTGAGTTTCTCCACCAGGCTAATGATCGCAATTTGCGTTTTTCTCAACTTAAAACTCCTGTCCATACGACAGAGTTATATGGTCGATCCTTCACTGTAACAGCCGTACGATTGTGGAACGATTTGCCCTTCTCTATAAGAACATCCAAGTCTATTAGTAATTTTAAAATAAGCACACACCCATTATCTGTCCCTGTGTTGAAGTTGTCGCTGCTTGTTAATTCATCATAACCATTTTTATAGTTGCTTATTTTATTATAATTAAATTTGTGTTATTATTAGTATTTTAGGTTTATAGTATGTAGGTATGTTTTTAATTTTATATAGATGCACCGCTGTCATGCGATATGTTATAATCCTGTCCATGCTAAGGTTGTCTGGAAGAGATCGCTTTTAGCGATAAGGCCGCCCATTGTACTAAATCTGTTCCTAAAAATTATGTTCTGTATTTTACTTTGGTGTACAATAAAGAGTTGCTCCCCTAATATTACAAGCTTTGCTTAGTTAAGGGCGATGTGAAATGTTTAGAATAATTAATTAAGATAATTTATATGGTGTATCGTAAAATTGAGGGTATTCTGTTGAAACATATACAGCCATTAAAATATAGGTAATAATGAGATAATGTAATTGAGCTATACTAGATCATTATGATCGTATTTGAACACCTCTGTAGCTCGGTAGGCTAGTAGCTGAATGACGCGTTGCGTTTGATCTCCGCTATATGACAGATATTTGCATCACCTGTAAATATTTAAACTGTGGATGTTGTTCTAATAACCAGGATACTAGAAATCCAATAAACAATTTTTAACGTAAATCGTCGGCGCTTAGTCAGTTTAACAGGTACCTACATGATAAATTAATATAACTTATTACCTACTAGCTGACCCGCCCGCGGCTTCGCACGGGTGGTTTTTCAATAAAACATTACCCTTATTTTGCGCAGTTAGCTAAAAAGTAGCCTATGTCCTTTCCCAGGGTATAATCTATATCCTTGCAAAATTTCATTGTGATTCAGCCGTTTAGTCGTGTAAATGTAACAAACAAACCAACAAACAAACAAACCAACAAACAAATAGAGTTATGTATGTATTATACATATAAACCTTCCTCTTGTATCACTCTCTCTGGTTTCAGCTGAAAATCAGCGTTGGATGCATAACATCCAACATTATGCTGAGCTGAACGCCATTTTGGTACGCAGACACATGAGTCGAACAGTCATAAATGATTCAATTGTATCTACTGTTCCTTAAAATTGTTTCATGTGTCATTTTGTGCGTACCAAATAAATAATTATTCAATTTTATTCTTCGTCTATTCTATCTATTGCTGAAAACTGCATTAAAATCCGTTGAGTGGTTTAAAAAGATCTAAGCGAACAGACAGCGGAAGCGACTTCATTTTATACTACCTATGTAAAGATATAGAAGAAAGAAAAGATTTATACAGGCCGTTTCATTGATATTTTAGGACTTGCTTGATATTAAGGTTGTTTAGAACAGATTTTTTTTATTTTTAATCTATTTGAAAAAAAAACCCATTTTACAACAATACTAGCCAATAGCCCCACCCGTGTTCTCATTTAATGTCGTACATAACAAAATACGTCGTATATCAATAAAACTGGATGTTGGTAATAAGATTGATAAACTCCAACACGGTTTGACCGATCACAATGAAGGTTGACACATCAATGAATGAATGAATGAAAACATTTAATTGTACACCACAAAAGAAACAAACATAAAAATAAAAGTTCACAAAGGAACAAGTACAATGGACAGTCTTATCGCTTAGAAGCAATTTCTTCCAGAATACCTTTGGAAGGAGAGAATTTGTTACATTACAATAACGGTACATTAACAAAACAAAAAATAAATTTTCAGAGAGCGCTGATCACCTACAGTAATCAATGTGTTTTGTTTATGGTGAAGGTATTTATGTTGTTTTTAAGTAGCGGGCGTAATCTAGTAATTGTACATCTACGTATATCTTAAAAGTTTGTTATAAGATCAGTTTTTTTTGTTGTTTGTTTTATTCATTTAAAAGCGCTGAAAAATATTTTGTATATCATCTGCTGTCTATATAGGTTTTCATTCTTAAGAAACATTGCAAAATTTATTTCCAACTGCTCGTATTCAAGTTGAATTGAACTGTGATTGATTCAGAGTAAAATAAACAAGATAAATAATTACCTCGCAATATTACATTTTGAAGCAAATCTTTTAGGTAGCAATTTCATCATTTTGTTTCTTCTATTTTTGGACGTCAATTTCAAATCAAATTGATCTAAAATGGAGTTTTGCTTATTTCTTTGTTTCATTTTATCTTCTTTATACATATATATAATTCTACTGTACACGTGTATGTCACTGAACTCCTCTTAAACGGCTGGACCGATTTGAATATTGTATGTGTTTGTGTGGGTCCCTGGATGGTTTAGATTCACAATTGGACCCAGTAGGTGGCGCTGTTGTCGAGATCCAGAAAATTGCGGACGAAGTCGCGGGCATACAACTAGTATATATATATATAATATGACGACCTCCGTGACGCAGTGGGCGAATAGCCAGCTGAGACGCAGGAGGTAGCGGGTTCGATTCCCGCCGCAGAACAAATGTTTGTATGATCTACAGTTCTTGGTCTGGATGTTTTTCTATGTACTATAAGTATGTATTTACAAAAAAAGTATATAAGTATTATATCAGTTATCTAGTTCCCATAGTACCAGCTCTGCTTAGTTTGGGGCTGTGAAATGTCTAGCAATATTTATTATTTATTTATATATGTATCTGGCGCCCAAAATGATTATGGATTATGGTTGTTGTTCCTGTCATAAGCTGACAAATTTTCAATTGTGTTGTCATAACAACGGTGGTCATAGGAAAAATATTGTGTCATTAGAATACCAAAAGGTATCTACAGTGGCCATTTTTCGACGACATCATTGTCATAGGGCCTCAGAACCTATACATGTGTTATACTAGTGTTTATTGAGGTGTAATATTAGAAAATTGTTTATTAAAAACTAGCTGACCCGCCCGCGGCTTCGCACGGGTGGTTTTTCAATAAAACATTACCCTCATTTTGCGCAGTTGGCTAAAAAGTAGCCTATGTCCTTTCCCAGGATACAATCTCTTTGCAAAATTTCAGCCGTTTAGTAGTGTAAAGGTAAAATCCGTTGAGTGGTTTAAAAGATTTATATCTTTAAAGCTACTCAACGGATTTTAAGGCAATTTTCAGCAATAGATAGAGTGATTCAAGAGAAAGGTTTATATGTATAATATATACATAACTCTGCAAACAGACAGCGGATTCATTTTCATTTTATACTATGTAAAGAAGAAGATTTGAAAATACTGTATAACCGTTTGATGTTTGGGTATGAGTATTATAAACAATCTTAGATTTTTTAAACTTTTCCTCCTACTTGTCGTGCACTTTCTACAAAAAATGTATTTTCCACATTACGCAAAGGTTAACTGGAAGAGAATGCTTGCTAGCATTAAAAACGCTTGTGAACAGATATTTTAATTTAGTCCAAGGTCTGGTCGAAGCGACGTGTGATCCGAGAGCTGGCGCTTATCTGAGTCAACGCATAAGCATTGCAATAGAGCGGGGCAATGCAGCCAGTATCTTGGGGACACTTCACTTCCGCCTGGTAGTGATCTGGAGCAGTTGTGCTATCTACAGATCGTTTGCAACGGTGTTTAGACTATTCAACAATTTTTTTAGGTTTTTATTGTAAATAATTGTATATTCTTTCTGTTATTAAAGGCATTTTACCATGTTAAATTAAGTGCAATTAATAATTTTTAATCAATTCATACATTTGATGCTGTGCTATATGACGACCTCCGTGCAGTGGCGAATACCCGGCTGAGACGCAGGAGGTAGCGGGTTCGATTCCCGCCGCGGAACAAATGTTTGCATGATTTATAGATATTTGTTCCGGGTCTGGTTATTTCTTTATATATTATAAGTATGGATTTACCAAAAAAAAATGTATTTAGGTATTTTACCAGTTATCTGGTTCCCATAGTACAAGCTTTGCTTAGTTTGGGGCTAGATAGCGCTGTGTGAAATGTCAAGCAATATTTATATTTATATTGCAAATGCTTAGACGAACCAAAGTCACAGACATACCACAATGGATTAGCGAGCTGAAGTGGTAGTGGGCAGGACACATAGCTCAAAGAGCTGACGGCCGTTGGGACATAAATGTTTTCGCGAGACCACGCACTGGAATGCCGAGCGTAGGACGGCCCCCATAGATGAAAAGTCGACCTGATAAAGGTTCCTGGGAGCCATTGGCCGCACAAGGTCGGTCGCTCTGACAATCTATGGGGGTGACCTATGTTCAGCAGTGGACGTCCAGTGTACGTTATGATAATGATAATTATAAATGCGAATATGAGTTTCAAGAAGAGAAACCAAATTTAATTAAAAACTGTTAAGCGATTTAGTCGTAAAAACGACAAAGACAATTACTTCCGAATTTATAATATTATGTATCTAGTATGTATCCTCTCAGTTCGAATATAGTTGTTTCAACTGAATATGGCTGTAGTTAACAACTACTGTATTTTCTCATTAGAACTAATTTCACAGTTTGTTATGAGCACGAATAAGTGAAATACATTAATGGAAAATGTTTTGTGATATATTGCTAAAGTTCAGATTGGAATTTATTCGTAGATTATAATACTAGTAGATGACACATTTTTATCGAAATAGCCGATATTTGTTTAACCTTTTTAGTAAGTGTATAATAAAATGGATTAGAATCGAACCCTCAAAATTAGGATCAAATGTCAAGTAATGTTTGCATTTTTAAATTTTACAACATGTATACAAAAGCTTCCGTCCGTGGCTTCGCACGCGTAGTTTGTCAATAAAACATTACTATCCTTCGGCAGTCGGATAAGAGTATGTCCCAGCCCCGGTCATAGTTATATCTATAACCAGATTTCATTGAAATCGGTCCAGCTGTTTAGTCGGTTCAGTTAAATGTTTTCCTCAATCAGATTCCTTATCTATACTAATATTATAATTTTGAAACTAGCTCTGTCTGTTTGGTTTCACGACTAAACGGCTGAACCGATTTCTGTGAAATTGGTATATAGATAGATTATGACCGGGATTGAGACATAGGGTGTACCCGACCGCGCAGGGAGGGTAATGATTTTATTGTAAACCACGCGTGTGAAGCCGCGGGCGGACACTGGTTTCTACGAAGTAGATTAGGTCTTAAGGAATTTTAACAGCAGATAATTTTACGATTAGTGATTTTGAAAGATCAGAGGTTAATTAGATAACACCCACTTACTTTAACGTCGAATCAGGGGCGCGATCATGGATAAAAAAATTTAATTATTCTGGGATATAATAATTATTTGAATTTCGCAAAGTTGAAATGGCAGTGGGCGGGCACAAAGCTAGAAAGATTAACGGCCGTTGAGGCAGGAAGGTTCTGGAAAACACAGTGTAGCACGGCGTCCCACTAGATGGAAGGTTGCTGGGAGCCGTTGGGTGTGGGCCCCATAAGTTCGGTCACTGTGGAAATCTATAAGTTAGCTAATGTTCAGAACGGGACGTCCCGTCTAATGGAATATAATACTAGTTACATACAACCATAATTAAATTTGCATTGCTGTGTTTCGGTTTGAAAGCTTGGGTGAAATTAAAGGCTCAAGCGACTTTTTACCTTGAGGACAAAACGCGTGTGATGTTACAAACTTTTCTGTTTTATATGCACTAGCTGACCCGCCCGCGGCTTCGCACGCGTGGTTTGCCATTAAAACATTACCCTCCTGCGCAGTCGTATAAAAAGTAACCTATATCCCAATCCCGGTCACAATCTATATATATACCAACGGTACATAGGGAGTGCATCTAAAGAATACCTCATAATATAATCCCCATCGCCCGTTTAGGCATGATTTTTCAAAAAACTTGACACACGTATTTCTTTGTTTCTTACCAAAAGCCTAAATATGAATTTTTCAAATCCCTAACTTGAAGAATTCTGGAATGCAACTTTAAACCCCTATTTCACCCCCTTCAAGATTATTTTTTTAGACAAAAGATAGTCTATGTCCTTCTCGAGGATATATGTAATCTCTTTCCTTGCCAAGTTTTAATACGATTTGTTCAGCCGTTTAGTCGTGAGAAGGTAACAAACAAACAAACAGTGTTACTTTCACATTAATAATAATGTGCATTAATATGGATTCATTACTGCGTGAATTGGTGTACAACTGCAGTACTATCGTATGTTTATCCAACAAGTTGTATCAAAAAAGGACCCGTATGCACATGGGACAAGATTTTGTTTATTTTATACGTCCTGTACATACTGGACAAGCTTTTTTAAACTGAATATATCTTCGTTTGACCACAATCTCACCTGATTGTAAGCGATGATGTGATCTAAGATGAAGCACGAAGATCTAGAAGCTTATGGGTACCACCTGAAGTTAAGTGGTAACCATCGCCTATGACAAAGTATTGCTTCGCAGGTCACGCACTTCAGATACGTGCCCTACGAGGCTACGATACACTGCTTTGCGTCAATCAACTTGAGGCATACAGGTGTAAAGCCTCATGTGCCTGAAATTTCATCGGCAACCATACCCTTCAAACTGAAACACAGGAATGTTGTTTGGCGGCAGAAATAGTACTTCCTCATATGGTGGTAGTACTTCCCCGAGCGAGCCCTTTCACAAGGAACTCTACCGTATGTTTATCTAACAAATTGTATCCTAAAAGGACTCGTATGTAATGGGATGAGAACTCTTACCTTGTCGTAACACAACTAACCTAGCACAACTAGACTTTACAACTAAACTAGCACGGAAGGATAAACTCTCTAACTGTATACTTACCTACCCACATTGTTGCGTAGATTTATTTAGCTACCGATTGTTACAGCGTAGTTATTTATTTTTCTAGGTAATAAACTATTTTTCACACCACCTGCTTGACAATGTCAAATTACATGTCATGTAAACCTCACCGAAAGCATGTGATTAAATCCCTACGGCTGAGCCGGGAGTAAAGTTGCACTAATTTGAATTTGGAACCTCATCTGTATTAAAATTTGGACCAAAGAGACACACACACAATAAGAACTTATTCGTAAATCGAACTAATTACTGCACAGAATGCACAAAGAGATTAGATTTGGTTTTTATTGTCTCGCAGAAAGTGTGAAAAGTAGAGTGTTGTCCTCGTGGATGAAGCTGCCTGCATCTTGGGCGTGCTTATATCCCTCTCTGCACTCAAGATTCTAGTATCTCCCTCGCTCCGCTCGTGAGTTAACTCTAGAATCCTTCGTTACGTTCAGGATTCAATATAGCGACCGTGACGCAAGACACTACTTTATCCCCTCGTTTGATAATCTACTATTAGATTGATTCAGATAAGTAAGTAGGTATAATACTGTTTTTTTGATGTAAATAAATTTATTCTTATACTATTTCTTAAACTTCCTACAATACGGTAGTTGGGTAAGCTACGGTAACCTTACGGTTTACCATCAGGTGGGCCGTATGCTCATTTGCATAAAACCTCCGATTGTACAATGTTCTTATACATGTATGTTAATAAAAAAAGGTTATCTGGAAGATAACACTCTTTAGCATTAAGTTCGTCATTGTACTATTTTTATAAATGAAATAAAGTATATTAAATCAATCAATATGAATTTTTGTGGGGACTTTATAACTGGAGGGTACTCAAGGTAAAAGTGACATGATTATTTTAATATTATTTTGAAATTAACTGTTGTATTGTAAAACTGACAAGAATTTGTAAAACTTTGCAAGCTCTAACCGGCAGATCTTTAAGCACTTATAACTTTGCAAGCCAGCAGATAATATCTTTAAACACTTATGTTATTTAATCTATGACCTTATTTTGTTACATATTATCGGCAAAGAATAAATGACATAATATAATATGTTGGTATGACTTATGACTTATTCGTCCTCTGACAATAAGAGTAAATATTCTGAATGAAGACGGGAGTGCACGAACTCATCGATTCATCTTCGACGTCAGCAACAACCTCTGCGTCTCTGGAAAACTTTGCCACGAACACAAAGTCCTACTCCGCTACTTTAAGGAGTTGGGATGGCTGGGGTTAGGTTAGGAGGGTAATGCACGATATTGCACCCTATCCCTATCTTGCACGCCATAACAAACGCTCAATAGCACGCACCTAATCCCCAAAATTAAAGCATCACGTATTCAAGCGAGCTCACTGCTCAAAGCAAACTCTAGCCGTATATTACAGAATAGTTAGCACGTAAGCACAACGCTGAGAGCTAACGTATGCATTGGATCGCTTTTGTACCCTACGGGACGCATTTTGGAATATATTGTATGTAAATGTAGCTTTGTGGCCTATACAAGGCTTAGCAATAATCATCTATGAGAGAGATTAGGAAAAAAATTACCAGTAACAGGGTTTTTGAGTAAAATATATTTTTACGTTTTAACAAAAAAACGCTTAATCTTGACGTGGGTGATGAGTGACTCTGATGAGTGATGACAAACGCTGCGTCTAACTTGAAACGATTTATTTATTTGATCGAGCGAAGCGAAGATAACTTTCGAAGCGTTGATCCGATCATCGTGAAATTTAATACATAGGTAGGTAGTGATGGCACAATTTTGGTGTGACTAAATAAGCTAAAAATGGGGTGGTGTTGTTGAGATATTGGGGTTCAAGAGGGGTAAAAAATGAAAATGAGAGGGCGGCAAATAAAAGGTCTTAATTAGTACATTTAGACTCCGTTTTTATTTTTAGTAAAGTGATTATAGTTTTTGATAAATAATAAAAACAATAAAAACTAAACTTTGTCAAAATACACAGGGACCATTGACCCCACAATGCTGTAATTTGGTATGCGTGTAGCTTAAATGACACAAATGTGGACAAAAGTCTAAAATCTAGAATAACTGCAATTTGTACCCCAAAAAAGAGTAACCACATAACATGAACTCCCGTTACCTGTAATTTGAATGAAACTACTACTGTTAAATAGTTCTTTATTTCGTGGCAATATTTTGATAGTTAAAGATTACAAATAATATTTTTTTGTTTTAATCGGAGACTCGCGAGATCTCAGTTCGGGGCGAACCAATAGTTATTATAAATTTATAGACCTCATCTCCAAGTGATTAAGTAAGAGTTTAAGTAACAATAGGGCCTTATTACACTGGCGAGGCGCGAACGTATTGTTACGCCGAGGCTGTTAAACAATGAGTAATAATCGTAACTTCTCGAACGCTTTTGTCTTGCTGTGTTATTGTTGTTATTGTCTACGGTTGCGCACAATGGAGTGGCCATTGTGTCGAGGGACCGACCCTTTCCTGGAAGGATCGACATCGTTCTCGAACAATCGAAATGTGTGCGATATAAATAGGCCGGAAAGATGGCCGGTCAGTCAGTCTCGAGTCAGTCTCAGTCAGTGAGTTAGTCTGAGCGAGGCCCTGGAGGACTGACGTGGGAAGGGTCTCGCGTGAACAGTAGTTGCTCGCGAGTCAGTCTGGATTAAGCTATACGTGCGATCATTTCGGTGACTTTAAGTGGTGCAACAGTGGTGTGAATTAGTGTGTTGTGATTACGTGTGACCAAGTTCGTGTATTCACCGTTTAGTGTTGAATAAAAGTGTTATTTTGGCTAAACCGATTCCCATTATTTTATCCCGAACCCTCAGCTCGTAACAGTATTTCCAGCGAGGCAATGTGTGTTTACGTAGCGTGCACGCCGCGTTCACGCAATAGTATACACTAGCGCCCCGCGACACTTCAGCCAGTCATATCATAGTTCTTTTTCTTTTCTTTTTCTGAAGGACTAACTCCTCTGAGACCGTTGCAGCTTAACCGAACTTCTGGCGAGCACAGAGGGCGCTCAGCCCTGTAAGTTTTAATTAGCCAACTAGCGTAAGGGCACCACTTAGGTACGAATCTCGTCTTGGGCCGTTCCCAGAGAGGGGAAAGGAAAGAAACGTCCAGGTACATGTCTGTACCTTGTGTCGGCGGCAATTGTCGACCTCGGCGAGTGTGAGTTAGTGTAGGTATCTGTGGAGTGTTTGCTCTGACGAATGTAGATGACTTTGAAGTCTCCTCCGCATCAGCGGATGCCATTTGAATCACCGAGAACGTAGCACGGTCGACGGAGGGCTTAAACATATCACGCATGCAAGCACACACAAATACCACACATTCACACACGCACTTACACACCGTCACATACCTACATTCAAAAACATAAATAATCAATATTCAATAAATCAATATGCAATAAATATTATAATTATAATAAATCAATATTCAAAATGTATTTATTAAAATTTATTAATTAATGTATGCCCTTTATAAATAAATAATTATATTTTGTTTAATAGTCTTAATTCAATTCAATTTATTTCAGACATTAAATATAACATTCATTCCTAGTCCATATGAAATACAATACAACAACAAAAAATAATGAAATATATAAACAACAAAAATAACATAAAATACACATAAAAACAATAGAAAGACACATAAAAACAATAGAAAGATACATAAAATAATAGACAGAAATATACATAATAGACATTCGACTCTGGAGACACTAGACGTACGCTCTCGTCCAGTGTTCCATGAAGGGACAGTCGAAGTCCAGCCTCCCTGCAATGAGTTGCAGGTAGCTGTTAGGGCTGCCGCACACCCTGCGCATCAGGGACGCCGTTCTCTTGCGCAGTATCGCTGTAAACCCGTCTACTCGCGCCTCCACGAACATTCCCGATGCGCTACAGAAGCGCAGCAGCCCCAACAGTGCCCTGAACGCATTATTATATTGTACGCGCAGGCCGTTAAAAGCCTTCTGCGTATGCTTGACCCATAAGCTGCACGTATAAAACGACTGGCAGTACGCTTTGAATAGTGTCATCTTTACCTGCGTACCTACTGCACCGTGCAAACCTACGGGCCAGCATATTAGCTCTGACTGTTAACGCGCTACGCTCCTTCTCCATGTCCTTCATCTGTCAGATTCTTCTTAAGTACCTACTGTATA
This sequence comes from Philereme transversata, assembly GCA_963924445.1. Lineage (NCBI taxonomy): Eukaryota > Metazoa > Arthropoda > Insecta > Lepidoptera > Geometridae > Philereme > Philereme transversata. The sequence continues at coordinate 21,704,144 of OZ004342.1, read as the reverse complement.
AAATGGACGAAAGAGACTACCTTACCACAATACAGGTTTATACCTAAGGCAGATAGTGATCACTCAGTTTTCACATACCGTGCTGTGAATAGCATGTATGTTATACTTCTGTGACAAATAAATGATTTGATTTGATATTGTTGAAACGGTTGTAACGTATAATTTACGTATTGAACGCCGGCCGCGTGCCAGTCGCGAGTTTGCCGCGCACGCGTCGCGATCATGTTCACAAATCGCCCACTGTCACAAAGCCCTTTAACAAACTGCAATAAAATACCGTTTTAAAATGTTTAACAAATTTTATACTTACCCTTTTAATTTCTGAAATATTAATGCAATAAAATCTCGATACAAAATTGCCAGAACTATGTAGGTATGTAGTATAATAAAGTATTGGAAATCTCCTTGTAAGTAACGATACTATGTGCTATCACTAGTTTAGACAATATGTCATGTATCTTTGGTACTGAATGTTTGCTACTAAGTTCCTATGATGTCGACATGGCAAAGTGTTTCTAGTGTAACACAATTTGGCGACGTGCGGAAACTTATCTTCTCGGAAGTACCGTAGAGAGGCGACTCAAAAATAACAAATACTTAGAACCCAGAAGATAGGTTTTCCGAAATATGACTGATGAACACCAACTGATGGAGTATCTAGTAATGTGTAGTTGATAATAATGCCTCGTGTTTACTTACAGTGGTCCTTAAATTAGGATTTTTGCATGGTGATATTATTCAATGTAGGTACATACAATATAGCCAATTTTATTATATTATAGGGTTTTTATTCTATTGCATATAATGTTCATACAAAATTACCAAAATCAACTGCTAAATTAACTTTATATATTTTAAACTAGCTTCCGCCAGCAGCTTCGTACGCGTTGTTTATCAATAAAGTAGCCTATGTTTGAATCCAGGTCATAATCTATCAACACAACAATATTGAAATCGGTTTAGCCGTTACGACGTGATTGAATAACAAACAAACACCCAAGCTTTCACATTTATAATATTAGTGTGATTGCCAGAAATACAGCCGTTCTGCCTACGGAACCTTTCACTGTGCGTGGTCTGACACGCTTATCCAATTTATTTATCAACAGCACACTGTACATGCAATTACGTGCTACTTGCTATGAGCCATTGGGTGCAGGGCGCACAAGATCAGTCGTTTTGGAAATCTATGTAGGAGGCCTATGCGTAGCACTGAACGTCTAAGGGTGGATTCGACCAAACGAGAATAAGTTTTATTCTTAGAATAAATTGTCAGTTAATCGAGAGTAACTCAATTTTACGTTTTACCATTCACGAATCTAAGAATACCGGGCTTATTCGGGAATAGTTACTATACCACCATTTCGCGTGGAATAACCGACCTATTCCAAGAATATTTTAATGGCGTCCGCATGCTATATGTTTCTTTGCTGTTTTGTCATTTGAACTAAAAGCACTTGGTAATTAATTATTGTAACAAAAATAATGGAACGATTAAGAAATTTGATTGAAGATACTGATAGTGACGTGGAAGTTACACCTAGACGTCCAGGGTGGATAGGAAAGAACCTACTCATTTGAATACTGCGATGATCATGATTTCGCGATCAGGGTTTCGTTTGAGTAAAGAAACAACTTTACTGCTGACAAAATTGAATATAACTTGGAAGTCATTTTCGATCGGTAAGCGCCTGCGAATTAGTGTTTAGTACCTACATACTTATACCTAAGTATTATATACATACCTGCCTATAATTCGAACCTTTATTAAGTACCTGCCTGTGTAGATTATTACATTCCTTATTACCGTTCTATAATATGACAAATGCGAGTAGACATGACTTGTGCTTGTATGACGTCCCGTTGTAGGACAACATTTGTTTGCAGGATAATACATCTGTTCATCGTTCCTTTTGCTATTCGGGAGTAATTCCAAGAGTAGCTTTACTTTAGATAGCATGGTAAAACGACTTTCGACTTACTCAAGAATAAGAAAGTGGAATAGATATATCCTTGGTATAGTTACTCGAGTGTAAATGCAAGTTTGGTAGAATCCACCCTAAGGCTTGTATTATAATCAGAGATCGGATAAACGAATGCATATTTACCTAATATTTATATACTTATTCTTCATGGTGCAGTCTCTCCGCTGGTGTCCCTCAAGGCGGCGTCTTATCTCCTCTTCTTTTATCTGTTTTCATTCACTCAATATCTCAAAAATTATCTTCTTCCTACCACCTGTATGCAGATGATTTACAAATTTATACACAAGCTACGGTTGATAACATTAACGGAGCAATCAGCATAATAAATTCAGATTTGGACCGAATTTGTGATTGGAGCAAATCCTTTGGCCTTACAGTAAACCCACAGAAGACACAAGCTATCATAATTGGTAGCCACAAAATGATTCCCCGGCTAAAGTTTGAGCAACTTCCACCTGTAGTTTTTAATGGGGCTCAGATAGGTATCAGTCAGACGGTGAAAAACTTAGGCATTATTATGGACACCAAGCTATCGTGGGAGCCGTGTATTGCCGAGATCAGCCGAAAAATGTTTGCGTCCTCAGCCTCGTTGCGAAGACTTCGCAACTTTTTACCAACCGCCACCAAAATTACGCTTGCACAATCCCTTCTACTCCCTATTTTAGATTACGCCGACGTCAGCTATCTCGACCTTTCTGAAGTCCAATTGAGCAAACTTGAGCGCCTTCAAAATCTTTGTATTCGGTTCGTATTTGGCTTGCGCAAATATGACCATGTTTCAGAATTTCGCGCAAAACTCAAGTGGCTCCCTATCCGTCTTCGCCGGAATGCACATATTTTGTCCCTTCTTTTTAACATTCTTTTCAATCCTTCTTCACCATCCTATCTAAGGGAGCGTTTTGTGTTCTTGCACCAGGCGCATGATCGAAATCTACGCTCATCTGAAGCTCTAAGTCTTCAATTGTCCACAGTTCCTGTCCACAGTTCTCAATTTTATGGTGACTTCTTTACTGTTCAAGCTGTGCGGCTGTGGAACGCTTTACCTTTCTCTATTAGATCATCTAAATCTCTTCCTATCTTTAAAGCTAAGGTATACAACCATTTCCTTTCTTTGTCTACGCACTGCTAGTTTATCGTTATGTTTATCTCCTTTATTGTAGTTTATATATAAGTATATATTATTATATTTGTAAGTATATATATTTAGTTTATTAGTAAGTATAGGTAGTTTATGTAAGTTTATGAATATACTCGTATTTACACCGCCGTCTTTTTGATTTTGTTTTGTCCTGTCCATCCAAAGGTTGTCTGGAAGAGATCGCTTTTAGCGATAAGACCGCCCATTGTACTTACCTTAATTTTTGTGTATTTTTATTGTATTTTAATTTTGTTGTTGTGCAATAAAGAGTATTCTATTCTATTCTATTCTATTCTAAAGTTAAAAGTTGGCTAGTATGGATAACACTTTTTTATCGAAATTATTCCGTGATTCCGGGATCAACAAATTTATCATGTGTTATTTTTTTTAAATTGTTTTATCTAGTTAACCTAGACATCCCTTAACGCTGCATAGGTTTTTATGTATGTCATTCATCCCTCATATAGTCTAAAGAAATTTACATTCTATGAACAAACGCACACTTTGGCACATAGGTATATTAGGTGCACATAATGCCTTGTTACAACGTAATATGGTTGCTTTTCCCTAATTTTACTGTCAGTAATTTTTGACGTTGCGAAAACAACCTTGTAACAAGTGTCAGATCGGGCCTAAGACCTAAAGGAATATAATCATTTTGTAATTGTGCGAGTGAGATGGCCAATTCTACCTGCTTAATAATTAACGTTATATTAATATACATCTAATCCCGGCATCCTAAGATTTTAGAATAGAATAAAATAGAACAGAATACTCTTTATTGCATACCCACAAAATTAACAAACAATAAAAATACACAAAAATTAAAGTAAGTACAATGGGCGGTCTTATCGCTAAAAGCGATCTCTTCCAGACAATCTTTGGATGAATAGGACAAAACAAAATCAAAAAGACGGCGGTGTATCTACGAGTATGTTCATAAACCTACATATACTACCTATACTAACTAATAAACTAAATATATATACAAGTATAATAATATATACTTATATATAAACTACAGTAAAGGAGATAAACATAACGATAAACTAGCAGTGCGTAGACAGAGAAAGGAAATGGTTGTATACCTTAGCTTTAAAGATAGGAAGAGATTTAGATGATCTAATAGAGTAGTAGAATAGTAAAGCGTTCCACAGCCGCACAGCTTGAACTTTACAGTTTACTGACAGTCAAAACAGTAATTTTGGTGGCGGTTGGTAAAAAGTTTATTTATAAAGATTTTATTTTTAATAAAAATATTCTAAGAAGCCGCTTCCATAATTTGTTAACCAAAAATAAACTTTAGGTAAATATGCATCCGAATCACTAATTATAATGATTATAAATCTTAGTTCGTAGGTATTTAAATTTTTTTTTTAAACTTTTTACATACTATATTTTTCTTTATTCGAATTCAAAGCATACGACATCCCTATTACTTAAACTCATGCAACACAAGGTCGAGATCGCAACGGCACTTACGATCTAACGAGGTTTGCTTGCCAAAGAAAGTATATAAGCGCAACAACTTGATGCTATGTGTTGCAACTAAGGGCGCAGGCTTGCGAAAGTGCTTGAGTTTTAGAAGAGGGTACATAACACTCTTAGCTCCTCCTTTTATGATCGGCATCCTACAGTTATAGTACTGTGCAGTTTAGTTAATAGTTTACGATACACTTCACTGGTGGCCAAAGTACATTTTTAGACACTGTTTATATCAATGACTGTTATAAGGTGACTGCTAATGAAAGAAATGGAAAGTTGACGCCAAATTCAGTAGAGATGGATTTTTTAATCCTGGTAAATAGGTTGCACTAGAGTCTGTCTACCTATTACCAGCAGATGTAGAATGATAGGATAGTTAACTTAGTTCAGAAAGAACCGAAAAGAAGATATAATGTCGTCCTCTGATTTCCAAGAAAACATTTTACAGTAAAATAGTTCACAAGAAAGGACTCGGTTATTTACCGCGAACTCATCGAGTTAGAAATGTTAGATTTATTGGGTAAATTCGCCGATCGGGAAGCCCTTTGTCCAATCGGGAACGGGGCAAATTGGGGACAATCGGATATATACCCAGAGGCAAAATATATAACAGAGCCACAAAGTAAACTGAAAACCAATTCCCGTAATTCAAATTCAAGTTCCGTTCTTATCTCAAAGTAGTTGAAACATTGTCGATCTTAACACCGATAAAACGGTACGTGATAAATGCCGTATTTATAATAATGATTAATATAAATCACAAAAGTTTTCGAAGTAAAATTGAAGTAGTGAAAGGCTCGCCGGTAAAGTACTCCCACCATACCTATTTCTACAGCCAAGCAGAAATTCTATGTTTTAGTTTGAAGAGTAGGTATGCTGGTTTAATAGCAAGCATTAGGCTTTTCACCTGAATGCCTCAAGTTGTTAATCGCAGGGCAGTGCATCGTAGGGCAAGTTCTTGAGATGCGCGACCTACGAGGCAGTGGTTTGTTATAGGCGATGGTTATCGCTTAACATCAGGTTCTTTCCAATGCGGTCTTCCCAAATTATTAAGTGACCCTGGCTTTAAACTGACGCATTTTACTATTATTTGCCTTTCTTATATTTTCCTTTCAAATGTGATATTTATGAAGTTGTCAAAAATTCGGATATTCACCGCGGTATCAATTTAGTTTTTTTACCTAAACCTTTAAAATGTTTCTTTGATTCAACAAGATTAGATAAACTCTTTATTGTACTTACACCAAATAAAATACAGAAAATAATTAAGCATTTTGTATTTAATCCCCTTTTATAGTATTTTAGACATTTATTCAAGAGAGATATGTAAATATTGTTACGAGCTGAGGGTTCGGGATAAAATAATGAGAATCAATCTAACCAAAATAACACTTTTATTCAACACTAAAACGATGAATACACGAACTTGGTCACATGTATCACAACACACTAATTCACACCACTGTTGCACCACTTAAAGTCACCGAAATGTTCGCACGTATAGCAAAATCCAGACTGACTCTCCGGCCATCTCTCCGGCCTATTTATATCGCACACATTTCGATTGTTCGAGAACGATCTCGATCGTTCCAGGAAAGGGTCGGTGTTTCGACAGAATGGCCACTCCCCATTCTGCGAAACCCCAAACAATAACACAGCAGGTAAGACCAAAGCGTTCGAGAAATTTCGATTATTACTCATTGTTTAACAGCCTCGGCGTAACAATATCTTTTCACACCTCCTGCTCGACAATGTCAAATTATACGTCATGTAAACCTGACCGAAAGCAGGTGATTTAATCCCTACAGCTGTGCTGGGAGTATAGTAGTACTGACTTTCATTACGCCCTCGCGGGAATAATGTGATTTGAATTTGAAACCTCATCTGTATTAAAATTTGAACTAAAGAGACCCACACAATAAGAACTTGTTTTCGTAAATCGCACTAACCTCTGCACAGAAAGCACCAATCTAAATTTGGTGTATATTGTCTCGCAGAAAGTGTGAATAGTAGAGTATTCTCCTCGTGGATAAAGCTGTCTGCATCTTGGGCGTGCTTATATCCCTTTCTGAACTCAGGATTCTAGTAACTCCCTCGCTCCACTCGTGAGAGTTAACTCTAGAATCCTTTGCTACGCTCGGTTACTTTCGGGGTTCAATATGATGCCCGTGACGCAAGACACTGCTTTATCCCCTCTTTTATTAATCTACTGATATTTCTGATGGTAAATATATTTTGATATGATGCACAGTTATAAGAAAAGTTTAACACAAGCTAGAGATAAATCTTCTTTTAGAATAGCGTAGTTATGGTCGAATAACTCGATGCTGGATCTAGTTTACGCCCTAATATTTTGTCTCTGTGAGACCATTAAATAACCCACTCTTATCTCAAGCTAAAGAGCAAGTTAGAAACGTGAAGTTCTATGAAAAGGTTACAAACACAATTTAGTTTCAGATATTGTGTTACAAGAGCTGAGTGCTGCTTCACACACAAAGGTTATATATATTATATAGTTCCTACGAAAAAATCAACCGAAACCCCCGAATGTTCCAATAAAAAGAGGGGTAAGTATTTGTTGGCCTCTGGCTTTGAGCTCTGGAAGGGATTCAGTGATTTCAAGGTTTTTTTTGTATAGAAGCTTTGAGATGTAGTTATTTTTGTCCCAACTATAACTCATGTCACTCTTTAGGACTCTCATGAGTTAATTTCACTTAACTATCTTCGCATAGTGAAAATAACAAGAAAAACATTAAAAAAGTATAAAATGAATTCTACCTATAATAATTATGCATAAAGTTTTGACCAGGTTACCTACTTATATGTTTATTATGACTGACTTTAAATTCTGATAGCCCTCCTTTTATACATTATCCACTTTGTGGAGGTAAAAAATTTAATAAATATGGTGTAACAGATAACTTTTCATCACGAATGCGAGAAAATTAACAAAGTATTTTCATAACAGTTTGTTGCTAAATCGAAAATTTGCATTTCCGGTGTCCCTTCTTTTATTTATTTTTCACAACCGAACGGTGGCATGTTCCATTTTCAAATAGAAATAACGATTTGTCATGGAGAAGAGAGCTTCTTTCTATTTTTAAATTTACTTTACAGGCCAGAAATCGAAATTTTAGAGCAGTTTTAGAGTTAACAATTACCTATTTTCACACCATGAGTGATGAAAAACTATATTTCACACCACCGGCTCGACCATGTCAAATTATGTCGTGTAAACCTCACCGAAAGCAGGTGGTTAAATCCCTACGGATGAGCCGAGAGTAAAGTTGTACTGAATTACATTATGGCCGCGAAGACATAGTGTGATTTGAATTTGGAACCTCATCTGTATTCAAATTTGACAATAAGAACTTATTCGTAAATCGAACTAACCTCTGCACAGAATGAAGAAGATGAAAAACCTAGATTTGGTTTTCATTCCCCAGAAAGTGTGTAAAGTAGAGTGTGACACCTCGTGGATAAAGCTGTCTGCATCTTGAGTGTGCTTATATCCCTCTCTGCACTCAGGATTCTAGTAACTCGAGGGAGTTAACTCTAGAATCCTTCCTTACGTTCGGGATTCAATATAGCGCCCGTGACGCAAGACACTGCTGTAATCTGTTGTTAATAATCTACTATTAACATTCTCCTAATTACACTTCTTCTAAAGAAAAGAGCCAAAAGGTGAATGTAAAATTCACAAGGTACACAAAGTAATTCCTCATTGTTCTTGTAAAATCCACATTGTTAGAATACTAAACGTGAAACGCCTGGGGGATCCGGAGAGCAAACAACAGAGGTTTTAGTTAAAGCTGCTAGGCACCGAGTGCTACGAACTTTAGTTGGTATGGGTATGGTACTATTTTTCCCTACTGATGGAGGAGAGCTATGTTTATCGAGTTCATCATCATCATTCACAGAACTACTTCTTCCACTGCTGGGTATACCCCTCCCTTATTGCATGGTGCCATTAACCACGAGCATGAACTTATTTTTACCAGAGACCAGTAATATAAATATTGTGTTATATATTATATATATTATACTGGTCTGTGGTATTACTTAGCTTAGTCGCCCATCAAGATAGTCAAAGTTCTTAAACATAAAAACTATAATCAGAAAATATCAATAATTTTCGATAAAAAACAATTTTTTTATTTCTCTCCAAGTGCTGATATATCCGTACTTAACCGTATAATCCTTACGTATTTACTCAAAAACAATAGGTTGGGGTCTCTTTTGTTGTAATATCCTGTTTTAGAAACTCTTCTTGAAAGTGGACTCCCTTTTTCACTAGCTTTATTAAGTACATGAAGGGGTGTACAATAACAACAACAACTTTTTAATTAATACATTAGGTTACGGAACCCTCGGTGTGCGAGTATGACTCGCACTTGACCACTTTTATTTTCACAACTCTATCCGTCTATATCTATCGAAGTTGTGATATTCGCAATTCAATTCTACACTCGCATTTCACTAGACTAACATAGCTCTGTCGTGTTGTGCCTAATGGTGAGTCCCCACGTGCGTACATGCACCATGTTTTTGCGTCCAATCGAGCAAGATCGTCCGTATAGACTGGTAAAACTTAAGACTTGATGCTCGAAGCGGAAGTGAAATGCTAACAAATCGTCAAAACGTCACACCGATACTTTATCATAGAATATGAATTAACGTACGTGTATTAGTATAAGTCCACTAGGAAAATAAATACAGCAACCGTCACCAGACCCAACAATGTTTCATCTCCGTTAATTAGGACTCGATATCTCTGAGCTAATGGACACGAGAAGCTTGTTTGTGGCAAAGCGCCTGAAGACTTCTAATAGCAAACAAAAACTCTCAACCTCGTTACGAATAAGACAAAGGCGCTTATTTTGTAGTTTTGAATACAATAAAATAAATAAAAATAAATAAATATTGCTGGACATTTCACACAGTGCTATCTAGCCCCAAACTAAGCAGAGCTTGTACTATGGGAACCAGATAACTGATAGAATACTTTTTTTTTTGTAAATACATACTTATAATATATAGAAAAACACCCAGAGACGGAACAAATATCTGTAGATCATGCAAACATTTGTTCCGCGGCGGGAATCGAACCCGCTACTTCCTGCATCTCAGCCGGCTATACGCCCACTGCGCCACGGAGGCAGTCATGAAGACAATGGCAGACAGATGGCAGACAATGAAGTCGAGATCAGATCAGCTTTATTGAATTCAAGTTAGTTCATCATGTCCATTAAAACCTATCCGGACCTCTTTAAGGCATGAGTGAATAAGTGTCTTCTAGATCTTCGTGCTCCACCTTAGACCACATCATCGCTTACCATCAAGTGAGATCTTGGCCAAAGGAAGATAAAACAAAGTAAAAGATAAAATGTAGGTACTTAACGTAAACATCAAAGTAAGAAACCCGAAAGCCATCCGTACTGACATCGAGTGTGCCAAATATAAGTTGGCGAAAATAGCACATTATCTTACTGATTACCGAAAATGCTCCTTATTACCAGACGTTAGAGTATGTCAAAGTTCTTATAGGTAACAACACAGGTGACGCAAATGAATAGAAAGTGGCGCCACAAATCCTATACACGCCAATTTATGCTTGACAGGCTGTACTGAAGCGCTCAATTGTTGATGCCCCAAGCAGTCACCCAACTATATGTTAACCATGTTGAACGACGCTTAGCTTAGTTGAACTGGTGATAAATATCAGGCTAACAACTTCACAGGTCTGAAATATTTTTCTCATTACTAGGTGATCCCATCTTACAAGAGACCACTGCATGAAGGACGTAACAAACGACTCAACATTTCTGCTGAACTGCTGCTGAACATAGGCCTTCCCCATAAATTTCCAGAACGATGGATCTTGTGCGGCCTACACTCACGGATCCCAGCAGCCATTATCAGGTCGTCTTTCCATGATGGGGGCTATCTTACGCTGCGCTTTCCAATGCGTGGTCTCCACTCTAGAACCTTTCTGCCCCAACCGTCAGGTTTTTAAAGTATGTGCGCGCCCACTGCCACTTCAGCTGGCTTATCTTTTGGCTATGTCTGTGACCTTGATTGAGAAACACTAAGCAAATCCCTCTCCATAGCACGCTGAGCGACCTTGAGCATTCTGATGAGGCTCATTTACTTTTTCTGTCATTAAAAAGTATGTAATCAGTAATCACATTCAAATTGATAGATGCTTAGGTTTTTTTGCCTTTGATTTTGAAAGGTAACTAACTACGACAACTAAATCCGCGACGTTTTGGATACAGAAGAAATGTCAACGTGCCACACACCCTCTGAATATTTATTTATCAAGGAACCAATCTTTTTATTCGCTTGCCGAGTAAAACTTGACATAAATGTTTTATTACGCTAATAATGGAGAGGTTTACTCGCGTTGTTATTTCATCTGCGCTTCCTAAATTACACTCAATTTTATTTCAGTGATGAAAATCCCCGACAATTTCATTTATCTCACCGTTTTCAGGGTTGGTTCTAGGCTATCCTGAAAAAAAGACTCTATTTGGGGCTAATTTTGTCATTTTCAAAGATGGTGATGGAAAAAGGCTTATATAGTCAACAAATTAGACAAACGAATAATTGCAGTGCCCTTGCAGGGTTCATGTTTGAAATAGGAACACTTTTATGAGATTTATTTTAAAAAAGAACACAATAAATGATTTTATTTTTGACTTTAAGGAGTTTAAAGGTGAAAAACGTTGGCTCTCAAAAAACCTTGTAATGACACAAAAATGAACTTTACCCCAATTTTCAACATATAAATGAACTACAATCTAGATAGAAGCAGGATTGCCTTTACGTTGTTTTCATTTAATTTAATTACAAATAAAAAAGGTCTTAGATCTACTGTAAAACTATTCGGTGTACCTCAAAATATGGCATAGTTAATTGCACAAAATCAATAATTACTAATATTCCCGCTGTCACGCGTATTAAAACTCATCTTTTAACCCCTAGATCAATTTCTTACATCCTTTAATTCTGCTCTGGCTTGCCATGAAGCTTGTTAAGACCCTTCCATGATAAAACATAATTTACGTCGTAATGAAGTAATTTTCCTACACCTCAGAGGAAATTGAGGGATTATAAGTATTTGTTAATTTGTTTAGTAGAAAATTAATGCTGCTTTTCATTGCGGTAATGATCACAAGCACAGTTCTGTTGCCTGTTTGTTAAAATATGTATTGTTAAACTTAGCTGTATATATATATATAAGTTTCATTCAATAAATATAATAGTTCATCTGAAACTGTAAGTTCCTTATCCCCAGACCCTGACACTCTCTACAAACGAACTGTTTAAATACCCTATTAATTCTACAGGTACAGCGGCCTGTCCGCACGCGGATTGTATGTGTATCAATTAATTTTTTAGCAATACTTGGTGCATTTTGACGATCGATACAAATAGGTATTAAAATAAATTTTTGCATGTTTTTTCATAATTTTAAATTTATAATGCGTGTAGTTTTCTATTCGTAAAATAATTTAAAAAATCAGTTAAGTAGTTTCTTAGATTACCCTTTACAAACAACAATCAATATTTACCTCTTTATAACATTAAGTGCTTATTTCACCATACTCTGAGTAACGCTATCCAACGGATAAAAACGTAATGGATAAAGAGAGAATAAGATTTATCCGGCAATTTAAGTTACACAGAGGTTATTAAGTAGGCACTAAGTACATATATCAAAGTGGCTAAATACTGGTAGTTTCTCTCCTAAACCAGAAACGCTACGAATTAAAATACTTTATAATTATAAATTAAATATCAAGCTACGACTATCTCCAGCGCCCGCATAATCCTTCAAATAACGTAATCTCTACAATTCATCTTTCCTTTTGATGTCAAATTAGTAAATGCTTAGCTTAGTATTTCAGGCTCAGATAATAAGCGGTACATACGCCATCTAACCCTTCGTATCTTGCAACAGGTATAAAAGGCGTAGGCGCGATGGTTGATGTCTAACGCAATTTAGTTCTGAATAACTTGTACTTACTTCCAAGTCAAGGATTAACTAAGCCAATAAGTGAAAGACTCCCTGGAAAGCAAAGCGACGGACCACTAGTTATAACACGCGCGAGTTAACTGTGCACTTCCCTGGAATGCGACTCCCACTCCCGCTTACCCACGCAGCACCCCGCGTCTGCCTGACGCGCTTAGTAACTGTAGCTTCACTATGACAGTAACGTCACAGTGCGAGGTGCAGAGTTAACTCGCGCGTGTTATAGAAAGACGACAGATAATAAAGGTTGGTAGGAACTGTTAGGTGCAAGCCGTTTAAGATCGGTTGCTATGCAAATCTATGGAAGCTGTGTTGAGCAGGCAACTAAGCATGTCCTTTGTGTTTTTGCTACGACTGATATGATTTTGATAAATACGTGTGATCATTAAGGCCATCTATCGTTACATTTAATGTGCAACGAGCTTGGTAAAAAAACTTCATCATCATTATCTCATCCAACATCCACCCACTGCTGGGTATAGGCATCGTTATCACGAAATTCTCTCCGGTCCTGTGCCAAGCGCATCCATTGCCTTCCCGCAACACGCGCGATGTCGTCCGAGCATATGGCTGCTAGTCTGCCAACTGGTCTGCGCCCTTCTCAAAAAATAAATAAAAACTTAATACTGTACTACTACTTCATTATATCAGTGCCAATTCTGAACTCCTGGCTCCGCCGAGAACAAAGAGTTCGAAAAAACTAATCATGACGGATTATTTTTTAATGTGTGCAGTACCAGCTTTAACGTAAGATTGTTTTTTTTTATTTTATCGATCCTATGTCCTTCCTATGTCTTCGTTTCTTTGTTAAGTTTCATCAAAATTGGTGCAGTTGTTAAGTCGTAAGAACGTGACAAGTACGTAAACAAACAGTATCTGACTGAGAGTTAGAGTTACTTTTGAATTTATAATATTAGTATGGATAATATTAAATAAATAAACTATGCTAATGTTAAGAACACGCAGTGACGTGCCGCTGAAAGCAAAGTAGTAGATACTTTTTTAGTAACGTCTCTTTAACCCAGCCTCTGTATTATCTGTGGTATTACTAAAGTAAATACTGAGATTCAGATATCATTTAACTAAAGGTACATTAAGCTAAGTTTTATTGGGAAACCAAGACAGATTGTTTAGCTTCAACAACTTGGAATTAAACTTGGGTAGAACCTATTCCGAATTGTTTAGATGGATTTAGATCGCTTAGCAGGTGCAGGAAGTTTATTTTAACTTGGTAAATGAAAAGTTGATTTATTCTAAACAAGCTTCTGCCCGCGGCTTCGCATGCATGGTTTGTCAATATAAAGTAGCTTATGTCTTAATTCTGGTCATAATCTATCTACATACCTAATTTCATCGAAATCGGTCTAGTCGTTTAGTCGTGAAAACGAACTCAAACCTAAACTCAAGCACAAACAGACACTCAAGCCCTTACACATTATTTATGTAACAACATAAAACGATAAATAACCTTTTTTAACTTAAAGCTAACGTCAGTAAAATAAACAGGTATTTTAGTTTCTTTATACTTAGAAAACTTTCGTGATTTATTTCTATCATTATTATAAATACGATGTTTAGCACGTACTGGGCTATCGGTGTTTTGACCGACAATGTTTCGTTTCATTTCGTGAACCGTCATATCATACATTTATATAGTATATTTTAGTTCCATTTTAATATAAAAGTTGGTGTCAAATAATTCTACTTTGATAAACGTACTCTTTCCTATTTCACTTCTAAATACTAGGGTAAATGGTTTTTCTTGGGATTTCCAAAAAAGCTCGGTTTACCATGAACTCAATATAAACATGTAATTTGCCCTTCGTCAATAACAAGATCAAAAAGTATTGTTATATTGAATATCCTTTTTGGTACGAGAAGTTCTACAAGCTACGGCGTAGGCGACTCGTAGCGCAATCTAGGATCGCGTAGCAACTGCTACGCGGGTGTTTACGACTACTACAAAATTAGATATGAGAAAAATAAGATTTATCATACTTCGACCGAATGCAGCGGATATTTTCACTTCTTATATCTAACAAACTGAGGCTCAGAAGTCCGTATTCCATCACAGAACTGCTGAGACGAAAAGACCGGGACCGGACTTAATAACTGAACTACGGAGACTAAGAAAACTTCAACGTTTTCCGAAGTTTTGAATGCTTGAAAACTGAATATTAATAGGAAATGTTTAGCTTTTAAAATGTTTAATTTAATTTTAATGTATAACTGACATATTCCAGAGGCTTAGTAAACAAAAGTGGCAGTAGGCGTGACATACGAGTATAGCTCGAGGAGAACTGCCGCTGAGGCAGAAAGGTTCTAGAGACCAGGCATTGGATAGCGTAGCGACCCTTTATGACCCTCCACTGGATGAACAATTGACACAATATAGGTTACTAGGAGCCGTTAAGGCCGTATAAGATCGGGCGCTCTGGTAATGGCTACTATGATTATGATAGTAAATTTATAAATTGAAAGCAGTACAAAATCTGCTTTCATTATACAATCGGTAAATCTAAAGCTAAATTGCGTTTAGAAAGAGCTCCGTAAGCCAAATAAGATTGCACCAGGGTTCCGTACGAAGCCAGAGAGGGATTTATGTAATGTAGATCCGTTCCTATCTCGTTTCACTATCTTTACGTATGCCTCTTTTACGGGCCTTGTCTTGTCGAGAATATTAACCCGATGGCATATGCCTTTGAATTTTTGGTTCTTGAATATCCCTTTATCAAATGGTAAATATATTTTTCTCAAACATGCTTGGAAATTTGAGCATTATTTTACAACCTTCTTCGAGATAAATCGAAATTGCTGTACTGACCAAATACATGCGAGCAGCGGCCGGCAAAAGTTGTATGAAAATCCATATCTGTCGTGGTTTAACGGCCAAATAAATTACATAGTAAATCATATCTGTCGTCTAATTTAAAAATGGAACGATCTTTTACTCCGAAACACGGCAACCAAGAAGGTAACTTATCAAAGGTTTTATTTAAATTTCGAACTGGCTTGCAAATAGAAAGCTGTTTAATGAAAAAAAAAAAATGAACACTTTATCGCGGGAAAAATTATTGTTGTTCGTTATTCGTCATTGATTTTTTTTTATAATTTCCGCGCATTATTTGAGAAAAGTACTATACAAGCCTTGGCCACAATTAGGCATTAATGGACTCACGTATGTGTGCCTCAGCTTCGCCTCGGCCCACATTTACACGTTCATCAATCAATGCCTCTTTTGCTGTCCGCTGCAGTAATGTACTATTAATGAACATGACTCACAATAAACTCTGTGTAAAGGAATACATAGACTTTAATTAAAAGAGACGCAATAACGAGACTTCTAGGAATTCGATTCACTCTCACTTGTCTAAGTAACTAGTGGTTCGCCCCGAACTGAGATCTCGCGAGTCTACCATACAAAGAAAAAAAATATTATTCGTTATCAAAATATCACTATCAAAATAGTGTCACGAAATAAAAACCAAATAACTTGCCTACAGATTCATTCAAATTACAGGCAACGGCAGTTCATGTTAATTGGTTACCCTTTTTTGGGGTACAAATTGCAGTTATTCTAAATTTCAGACTTTTGCCTATATTTGTGATACATAAGCTACATGCATACCAAATTAAAGCACTGTGGGGTCACTAGTGTACCCTGTAAATTTGGTCAAAGTTTAGTTTTTATTATGGCTAATAACTCAAAAACTACTAAAAATTTACTAAACGTAAAAACGGGGTCGAAATTTACTAATAAAGAACTTTCATTTGACGTCTCATTTGACCTAATAGTCTCATTTTAATTTTTTTTTCCCTCTTGAACCCCAATATCTCAACAACCCTCCAAAATTTTTAGCTCATTGAGTCACACCAAAATTGTGCCATCATTACCTACCTGCGTATCAAATCTCACGATGATCGGATCAACGCTTCGAAAGTTATCCTCGGACAAACAAACATACATACATACATACAATGCCGATTTGCCCAAGTTGATTTGGACTAATTTTTTTTCCTATTAACATACAAAACCATTCGCATAAAGAAGTCAATATGTAGGTACATATCACGCAGGTACATTTTTGTATGGTTGTGGTGCCTGACCGATAACGATATATCAATAGAATAAAGTTAAAAATATATAACTAAGGACGACATGCGCAACGACGCCTAGTCGTATTTAGTGCCTAAATATGTTTAAAAAAGTTGTCAAATCATACAAATACGACAAATTTAAACATGTTTACTCGCTGATTACGTTTAGGGATCGTTATGAAAACCAAGCTTAGATATATTTGCAAAAAAATATTGCACTTCGGGAGTGCAGACAGAAGTGAAAACTTGAACAATTGCGAGATACTTATATACAGAGGTGTCGGTAACGGTAACAGTATCACGAGTTCAATTATTTTTTTCTCATCTCAAAAAATGCCCAACGTGCGTTTTCACTTCAAAAATCTTAAATCTATCCGGTACGTAGTTAAACACAAAAAAATATGCTCCGCCGCGACAGTTTGCACTGCCGTGACCAGGATTCGAACCTGGGTTACTACGGCCACAACGTAGGGTCCTAACCACTAGACGATCACGGCTACCGGAGCTGGTGAGAGAGGCGATGAATTTTGTGCTCGGTTTAAGTTGATCGCTGCAACTGTATCTCTTTCACTTGCGTTCGAGTTTTTGCGGCCCTATTTCACGATAACACACCTTGATTATTGTTTTAGTTGGTTCGTTTCAGATAGACCTAAAGCCTAATTGGGAATTGAAAAGCTCGTATTATTTCAATCTGAAGCTTATTTAGTGTCGGTCTCACGAAGTTGCGAATCCTACATCAAAATACTTGACAGCTCTTAACCTAAATCAATTGGAAAACTAATGTGGTGTGAAATTATTACTCACCCGAATCGCTCTGCGAGATTTGCCTGGTTGTTATTCTCAACGTAGTAATGCAACGTTTCCTGCAATCATCATTGAAATGAAATCAAATTATTTTCTATTACACGGTAGAATACATTGTAAATATAAGTGAAGAGCACATGTTTTTGATTCGCTAGCAATCAGCAAATTTAAGGTGAATGAATGAAATAAAAAACACATTACTAAGCACTATAAAACAAAATTACTAACAAAATAGAAGACACAAAGCAATTACCTAGTACCTACAATAGGCGATCTTATCGCTTTGAATTGATTTGTTCTAGGCTTTTTGGATGGAGCGGATTTTTGTAAGTGGTATGCTTTTCCTTTCTTGGCTTGATCGCGAAGGAACATGCAGTAAAATTGACGTTTCAAGGTGAACCTTGTGATTTTTATGAATAAACAGGTTTTGATTTTGGAGGGCACTTAAGTGTCCATCTCGGCTGATAGCTATTTTTTCTTAATTCCAAATTAAAGGAAAAAAAATATGCTCCGTCGCGACAGTAGCACTGCCGTGACCAGGATTCGAACCTGGGTTACTACGGCCACAACGTAGGGTCCTAACCACTAGACGATCACGGCTACCGAAGCTGTGAGAGACATGCCGAAATTATCAAACTTATCCGCCGAAACTGGAGCACTTTCGATACGGATTGCGCAAGAGTCGATAAAAAGTTGGCAGTGAAATGACAATGTAATAATCGGACAACTGGTAACCGCAGACGTGCATGCGAATAATAAATAAATTAATAATGCTGGACATTTCACACAGCGCTATCTCACCCCGAACTACGCCAAGCTACGGGGGAATCAGTTAGCTGATAGATTACTTATATAATTTTTTTTTGTAGATACGTAGTTGTAATATCACTCACTTTTTTATCTAGATTTCGATCGTGATATCGATACCTTAATTTGCAGACCTAATAACTCCACTTTTTCACGAAAATGACATTTTGATACCGGCAGAAACTAGATTTTTTGCTCTATTTTTTCAAATACTAATAACTCCATGGTTCTCAACGGTATTGGTGTAAAAACGCTATTTGAAAATCAAACAACTCCGCGTAAAACGAAACGCATCGATTTTGACAAAATAATCGAATATCTCCCGCGCAGTCGGCCATTTTGTTCTACGTCGCACAAGCGTACGCAAGCTCCCGCGCATTTAACATAAAAACAAATGGTAAAAGTGTCTTTCACTACAGTTTAAAGCTTTAAAGTAGTAGAAAATATATTATGGTAAGTGTTTTATGATTTAAATAGCCTTGTAACATTATTTTGACATGTTTTTTTGAAAATTGCACGGTGATTGGAGTTATTTGATTTGACTTTTGATTATTTTGGTGTGATGCTTGGAGTTGATATGTTTGATTTAACGCATGTTTTTGTGATACTATGGACCTAATAATTTAATTTTCACTTTCAATCATGTGCAGAAGTGTAAATTTATGTATTTATGTAAAGTGTGTGTATGTGTGTGTGTGTGTTCACTTTCGTGCGCCTCGCTTGTTTGTTTAATAGTAATTTTGTTATTTATTATGGCATTTTGGAATGATGCTTACCATCCTGAAGGTTTTTTATTTTGCTTTATGTTTTTCTTTTTGGTGCAGGAATATGTCTAAAGCACGAGCTAAGAGAATTTTGCTTTCTGCGCAATCAACTAACAAAAATATTGCTAATACCGACGTTACTAACCCTGATAATGCATTGTTCCAAGCTAACCAATTGCCAAAGTTGTGTGAAGATACTGCCATTGCTACTATTTCTAATATTGCCCTTGGTGACTTTGATACTCATATGTCTTCAACACTATTAGAATCAATACAGATCCATACACAGCCTACTACAACGGAGAATGAACCTGAGACGGAAACCATTGTGAGTTATCACCAGAATGAATATCAACTCTCCGAAGCTACAACAAACACGGATGATGTGCCTCAAGTTCACAATTTCTTGTTATTTGACGACGATATTAATGAGCCAAACAATGTTCAAATTCAGTTTATTGACCAATTTGTACCCCCAACTGACGATATTAACTCTTATGTAATAACCCAAGGCACTGACATTGCCCTACACCCTATAGTTGATGAACACACTACCACATCACCCTTGCTGAATGACAACATAAACATTCCCCCTAGAGTTGACATTCCACCCATTTCATGCACGCTGGACATCCACATTAACCCTACCCCTGATGTACAGGAAGCTATCACCTCATCATCACTCAACAATGTGGCCAGATTAGTTGAATATAGTGAAAGTTCAGAATCAGAAGACGATACACCACTTGTTAAAAGAAAAAAGCGTTGTCAAGTGGATAAAAAGGATTGGAATATTGAAAAAAACAGACTTAACAGGGAAAAGGGAATTCAATATTATGGAAAAAGAAAGAGGGAAAATGGTTACAAGATGTGTGTAAATCAAAAAAAGAAATTAAACCACGATGCAAATGTCAAGAAAATAAAAACGGAGTTTTTAATTGTCACTTGATAACTGAAAATGACCGAGAAAGCTTATTTAAACAATTTTGGGCTATGGATTGGGGAGAGAAAAACATTTTTGTTAATTGCCTGATAAAATGTATCACACCGAAGAGAAAAAGAGACAGAAAAGACCCCAATAAGTCACAAAGAAAGAATTCCATGGTTTATTATTTGAAGAAAAACGACGAAATGATAAGAGTGTGTAAGACATTGTTCATAAACACCTTTTCTATAACCACCTACCAATGCTGGGCTTGGAAAGAAGAAAAAGCATCACAAGTATCCACAACGGGTGTAAATGATATCCATCCTGACAATCAGTCAACGGCCTCCACCAGCAATAGAGTCAGTTCCTCAGAGAAAACATTTTTGGACAGTTTTCTGGATGAATTACCTAAACTGCCTTCCCACTACTGCCGGCAAAGAACCTCTATGTTGTACTTGCAACCTGAAATTATATCTAAGCAACAGCTTTATAAACTCTATAAAGAGGAATGCAATTCCAAAAATGTAAAACCACTGAGCATCGCCACTTTTTCCAATGCTCTTACCTTGAAAAAAATATCCTTGTTTATACCTAAAAAAGATCTCTGTGAAATATGCAATGGATATGTGATTGGTCAAATCAGTGAAGACGTATACAATGAGCATATTCAGAAAAAGGTGGAAGCTAGAGCTGAAAAACAACAAGACAAGAAAGATCACAAATTCGTTTTCACTGCTGACCTCCAAGCTGTTCTACTGGCACCTAGGTCTACGGTTTCCAGCAATTATTACAAAACTAAATTATGTGTCCACAATTGGTGTATTTTTGACATGAAAATGGAACAGGGTTATTGTTTTGTGTGGAATGAGTCTGAGGGTGGCCTTAATGCGGAGGAATTTGCCACTATAATGTCGAAGTTTATTGTAAAAGAAATTATACCTCAAATGGATGACAAAGACCGGCAGATCGTGTTTTACACTGATGGTTGTACCTATCAAAACCGCAACGTAGTTCTCAGTAATGCCTTTATTAATGTATCAATATATTATAACATAACAATAACTCATAAATACCTTGAGGTTGGGCATACCCAAATGGAGGTGGACAGCATGCATGCCATGATTGAGAAGCGGCTCAAAAACCAAACCATCCATGCCCCTGCTGAATACTTAAACATCTGCCGAACGGCAAAGACCAATAACAAAAAATACCGATGTGAATATTTGACTTTTCCCTACTTCAAGGATTTCAAAGAAATTGCTTTGTATAAATCCATTCGTCCAGGGAAAATGAAAGGGGATCCAAAGGTATACACTTCTTTTCTTTCATTTTGCATGCTTTGTTTCAAATTACGATGACTTATCTTTCTAGATCCGGGAGGCTTTATAAAATCAAGTGTTTTTACAGGTTAACTGATCTGAGAGCTCTGCAGTACAGACCTAATGGAGACGTAATGTACAAGCTTCGGTTTGGCGAGGAGTGGAAGATCCTCAATCAAAGAAAAACCCCAGTTGTCCCCGTGAAGGTGGATGACCTAAAAAACTTATATGACCAAAGAAGAAAAATAACGAAAAAAAAATTTTCTGATTTACAACAACTTAAGTCATCTATGCCCCGTGATTATCACGCCTATTACGATGCATTGCCACACGAAAATTAGTTATTATCATTTCCCTTCGGGTGGCAGATTATTTAGTTTATATTATTAGTTTAGAATAAAATCAAACAACTCCACTTTTAGTTTCAAGTATTGCTTAAACCAAATCGAACAACTCCTTTTTTCACTGTAAAACCTAAAGGTTATAAGAAAACATAGATGTTTAAGTGTTTTTAGATTAATAAAAAGCATAATTTCTAACGGGACTTTTGTTTTTATTTATTTCCTTAAATAAAATTTATTATAACGTTTTAAGTCGCTCCTGTAAAATTTGCTCCAGAGGAGTTATTAGGTCTGCAAATTAAGGTATCGATATTCAAGTTATCTAATGTAAATACTTACATGGGGAGATAGATTCTGTGTTTCCTATTACCATACTTTAACATTTTCATCATTATTTTGGTCAAAAAACTCTAAATTAATTCTCGAAACTTTAAAATGCCCATTATTACATTTTTATAAGGATGGAAGGAGCAGAATTTTCTCGTCAAAGGAGTATAAATGTAAATATGAGTATTTTAACTTTTTAGGACTAGAAACGCAAAAATAAATAGACCTGACAAGGGTACTGACATAACGTTTTAGACATATCTATATTTTTACATTTAATTCTTAAGTTACTCGTAAGGTTCGTAAGGTTTTACTTGGAATTTACATAGAACCTCTGAATTTGAATTCAGAGGAAATTTGATGTATGGCTGTACTGGCCGCCAACTAGAATATACTAAATAAATAACTTTGGAACACGTCCGGATGACATTGGGATCATTGGAAAAAGACAGTCTTCACTTGGGAATAACCGGAGAAAGATCTCAGAGAGAAACGCTTTAAACAGTCTCATTTTATCAATCAGTCAGCGCAGCCTGGTAACAGTTTGTTCTTGACGGCGAAGCCATACCGGCTTGAGCCTGGGAGCCTGACCCCCTCGACGTTGGAGTCCTCACGTCTCCCTCTTGGACCTTCGAAGCTGGAGACTTTTACTCAATACAGACCTGGAAGTCTAGCCTGCTACACCGATCGAGATCTGGTGGCCTAACCGCCCAACGCATTTACTACTATACTGACATCTTGATCTTACTCCAACCAGAACACGGTGGAGCTACTTTGTCCTCTCGGCCTCTCTTTGAGGTTGGCTAGAGGCTTCACTGGCCCTCAACCAGCGCGTATTCTACCGGTCCTGCAGACTCCGGGACATACCAATTTTGCACAACATAGTGGAACAATAAGTGTTTTTGATAAGTATCGTATTCATAGTCATTGTATAAATCATTGTATTAAATCATAAGTCATTGTAAAATCTCTCTTTCTATTCAAACCGTTAGGTAGGTCTAAATTCAACATGGCATAGGTCTAAATTCAAACTTGCCGCGGTTGAATCCAACCGGGACCCCGTGACCTTGTCAGGTGCTAATGCAGCATCGACCCGCTCATCCGATGGCCGGTTTGATGATGCACTGGCACTGAGGTGAATGAAGGAATATCGGTGGGGTTTTAGTCGGTATGCCGCTGGTTGACAGCCGAAGGAGAATCCGACAGACCCCTTCAGCTCTCCCCGGGTTGGAGGACATGCGTAAAGCATTTTCCCATCGTAAAAAAAAAGGTCTAAATTCAACTTGCCTTACAGGTCTCTTCTTTTATAGAAGATATGTAGTTGCAACCTCCTGCGTCTCAGCCGCTTATTCGCCCATTACACTATCGAGGTCGTCTTAAAACTTAACTCTTATTCAAGTTTAAAGTTAGTTGGGGCCGTTTGGCCACATACTAACAAGTGAAGATAAATAAAATAGCAACGACCAATAGTTCTCTAAATAAATAGGCAAAGCGTGTCGAACATCATGACATGAGTATTCCTGTGTCAGTGACAGCATTATTACTAGAGTACGTACAATCAAGCCCCTCCCTAATAACACCAGATTGGAAATCGAACCGACTCCCGACTCAAATTTAGAAGCTTCAATTTCAGAGGCAATGTGTGAATGGGATGCAAGCAGTTTATTAAAACAAGATTGAAACAAAATCATGAATGTATGTTTGCTTGCTACTACGGAGTATTCCGTATAAAGCAATTCAGAAGAATAAAAATATATTTGAAGTTAAATCAGCTATTTTAAGACTGGGAAACTAGTTGGGTGACTTTTAAGAAGAGAGAGGGGCTTATTTTTACCAATTGATAAATAAAATACCCCCCCCTCCTCCTCCTCCCACTTCCACCTAATGAAACACGACGATAAATTATAAGGTATATATTTCTATGGGCCATTTCAATGTAAATAATACATTATATGTTGCCTGAAATAAATGGATTATTGTAAGTAACTTTGTGTTTTTTTATAATTGATTGCTTCTTTAGAGGATTTCTATATAGTTTTCATTCATTTATATAGTCATATTTTCGACTGCCTCCGTGGCGTAGTAGGCGTATACCCAGCTGAGACGCAGGAGGTAGCGGGTTCGATTCCTGCCGCGGAACAAATGTTTGTATGATCTACAGATATTTGTTCCGTGTCTGGGTGTTTTTCTATATATTATAAGTATGTATTTACAAAAAAAAGTATATAAGTATTCTATCAGTTATCTAGTTCCCATAGTACAAACTCTGCTTAGTTTGGGGCTAGATAGCGCTGTGTGAAAAGTCCAGCGATATTTATATTTATATATATTTATATTTCACAGCACCTTATACTTATGAAACCTTATGGGACGTAGCACAGAACCTTATACTTATTGGTACGTCCGTATGGTACGTAGTCGAAAAAGTGATGTATATAGGGTGTCTGATAATATATACACAAAAATGAAAGGGGTTGTTTTGATTAAATAAATTTGTGAAATGTTTACCATAGAAATGTGATATTTATTTTGGCATGTAAAAACAAACACTTTACTTTTTTTTTGTTGTGCTATTGCATAATGCTTGCCATCTAACCACAGACACTGTATTGATGACGTCTCGAGATATCTCTTGTTGTCCCTTTCTAACCCAACACCCGCAGCCATTTTCGCAAGAGATATCGAATCGGCCTTTATTTTTGGATGTCGATTGCAAGAGTAGGCAGTAAGTTTTATATCGAATTAATCACCTAAAATTAGTAGATTTTCTTTAAAATTTGTTAATAAAGTAGTTTTTTTTTTAAAGTCTTTTCTTATGATTTGAGAAACCGTCACTTGAATATCGTCAGCATATTACCAAACATCCTGTATTGATAATTGAATAACGTAGTCTGAACTGGTGGTAAAAATGTAATTGTGTAATTTCTGTATTTGCAACGTATATTTTCACAGAGAATCGAGTTTCTCTATTAGATATCTACAAACAAAAAGCATCCGGTTTCAAACAAAACGTAATGATTTTTGAGTAAAGGGCTCAAAAATCTTAACTTTTCCTTTGACGTTTTGAGTCGTTTAAACGTAAGGATTTTGGTGAGCAAAAGACCCGCTCAAAAGGACCTTAATGGTTTTTGTATTGACTTTACAACCTTTTAAAAAGGAAACCATTGTTATTCAAGTACTGGTACTACCACCATAGGTACCTATTTCTGCCGCCAAGCCGCATTGCTGTCTTTCGGTTCGTAGCCGGTGAAATGGCTCTACACTATTGTTAGCTATTTGTTCAGATAGATCCTGTCCATCCAAAGTTTGCCTGGAAGAGATCGCTTTTAGCGATAAGGCCGCCCATTTTACCTATGATTTAAAAGTATATTTTCTTTTATATGTTTGATATTTAATGGTGTGCAATAAAGAAATTATCTAATATAATCTACACCTGTATGCCTCAAGTTCATGGACGCAAGGCAGTGCATCGTAGGGCACATTTCTAAGGTATATTACCTGCGAGGAAATACTTTGTTATAGGCGATGGTTACCACCTAACATCAAGTGGGCCATAAGCTTGTTCCACCTCCAGGTATTATAAAAAAAACACAGCCCACTTAAAACAGAAATAAATATTACTTCATCCAACCAATACATACGTAATGACGTCTTCCTCCACCCTTTTTACGTTTCGCAAAAACTCCTTTAAGCCTGAGAAATTCAGATTTGCTCTGAACCTGTTGAATGCCAAAAAGCTTTTTTACTTATCGCCTTTCCCCGCTCGATATAAAGGTTATCGTATTCTACGCACAGGTTCGTGATGGGATTTGCAAATTGGGAAATGTTTGTTTTGTGATTATGCAAAATATAGGTAGAGAAAAAGAGTTAAATTAGTTGAACTAATAGTTAAACTCAATGGTAAATCTGCCCGTGATCCACATTCATTCATTTTGGTGTCTTACGGGTAAATAAAACCCTCCCCCTCTCGCTACCAGTCAAACCGCAATTTTTTATTTTTAAACGTATGGTCAGAGAACACTAATAGATTATTTGTTGCTAAATAATTATGTATTTATTTACTAGCTGACCCGCCCGCGGCTTCGCACGCGTTGTAAAAACATACAAAAGTAGCATAATGTCCCAATCCCGGTCACAATATATAGACAGAGTTACTTTCGAATTTATTTCTTTTTAATTATCTCAAAATCTATGCATTTGAATGTAAACGGCAAATATTACCTACATAAAATTACCTTGGTACTAGCATAATTTATTTTTTATGGGTCAATAGACTGTATATAGGGATCTAAAGCACACCTACCTCATAATTTTAATCCCTTACTTTGCCCCCTTTCTTTATTTCTTACCTTAGATGTAAAAAAATAAAAATTTTAAGATCCATAACTTGAGGAATTATGGATTGTCCATACAAACTTCCAACCCCTAAATTACCCCCTTCAAGATTATTTTTTGAGACAAAAGATACAGAAGATAATTGCCTTTGTTCTTCCCCAAGATATAATCTACCTCCTTGTCAAATTTAATTAGGATCCCTTAAGCCATTTAGTCGTGAAAAGGCAACAAACTATCAGAGTTACTTTTGCATTTATAATATTATTATGGGTTTATATGGTTCTTAAATAAGAATAAATATGTATATGTAAATTGTTATGAGTGGTTATTATATAGGTTCATTCATTTGTGTAATTTTTATTTATAAGTTATTTTAATACCATCTGCTCGATAATGTCAAATTACATGTCATGTAAACCTAACCGAAAGCAGGTGATTGAATTCCTACGGCTGAGCCGAGTAAAGTTGTACTGAATTTCATTTTAACCGTGACTTGAATTTGGACCGTCATTTGTATTAAAATTTGAACCAAAGATTCCTACATTAAGAACTTATTCGTTAATCGAACTAGACTCTGTACAGAACGCAAAGTATTTATTATGTCTTCCTATGAATTCTTATGTCTTACGTATCTTATAACGCTAATGCTACAAAACGATATTCCAAAGATAAAATATGTCTCGCAGAAAGTGTGATAAGTAGAGTATTCTCCTCGTAGATAAAGCTGTCTGCATCTTGGTCGTGCTTATATCCCTCTCTGCACTCAGGATTCTAGTAAATCCCTCGCTCCGCCCGTGAGTTAACTCTAGAATCCTTTGTTACGCTCGGGATTCAATATAGAACCCGTGACGAAAGACACTGCTTTATCCCCTCGTTTAATAATCTTATTAGTATTATTAGTAGGTACGCCATTACACTCCCGGTAATGCCCACAAAGTCCATTCCACCCAAAGGTTGTTTGATAGAGATCGCTATTTAGCGATTAGACCGCCAATTGTATCACATATATTTACGTTTGCTCTTTTTAATTGTATTGTTTTATGGTGTCTAATAAAGAATTATTTATCCATCTATCTCTATCTTTTTTTATATACAAAAAAAGTAACCACAACAGTAGCACAACTACTGTAGCAGTAAGAAAAATTATAAAAACTGAGCCTACTAATTTATGAACAGTGTCAACCAACTTATGTCTGCAGTTGGGTTTATTAAGAGTTTATACGAAAATGCCAAAACCAACTGCAAAATTAATGTAGTCAAATCGGGCTGATATACTCGTTACGAGTATAATCATAATCATTTATTCACAATAGTTCATATGTCAATTATAAAATAAGGTTCCTGTACATTCTGCCTCATCGAGGCGTGCCAAATTCTGAAATAAAAAATAATAATATAAAACACGTAAAGTTCTCTAACATAAAATTTAATCCAAATATAATTAATTATAATTATTTAATTTCAAATTAAGGTACTATTTTTTATTGGAAACCAGTGCATAACAATGAGTATTTTTCTGTAATAATCACCATTGTTTTCTGAGTACAAAAGCAGGGAACCTTGGCTTCCCTGAAAAAATTAAATTGCAATAGACTCACAAATATACGAAGCCCCTACCTACTTGCCAATATAGTTTAACTCAAAAGGTTTTTAATTCAATGTATTTAGAAATTATGCACGCGTTTGCTTGCTTGTCATATTCTTAATAGATCTTCCTGTGTTGCTATTCTGTAAGAAATTCCACTGAAATTATGATATCGTGCACCGCTATTGGTTTAGTATGAATCACCTAAAATATTTACATTTTATATTTATTTAGATAAGTAGCCAATATTATCACAAAAGTGCAACAAAATCGCGTCGATTTCGAGAAAAAAATGCGTTCATGCTGATTTTTGATGATGTTTTATTTATTTAATAACAGTGCAAATTTAGCTACATCTATCGCCACATGAAAAAACTAATTAGACAACAAGCTAACCTACAGAAATAGAATAAATTTAATGATACACACTAAAACGGCAACTAGACTAACTGCACATAGAAGTACATCGCGCAAACTTTGTGTTTTGAGTATCTAAGTATCCCGGCACCGGGTCAGGATTCAGAGAGTACAGCCGGAGCCGGTGGCACAAAAAAAGTGTCCAGATCAGGTGTCCAGATCACTGGGGGTCGATGGCACTTTTTTCCTCGGTAGCGGGGCCGGAACCCCGGGCCAGTTAAGACTAATCCATAAGTAATACTTTTTGGCAAGACGTGTTAGCCCTAATAGAGCGCTCGGTAGGAGATACACTTTAGACTTTTAAAATACAATTGGGTTAAATTGGATACAAAATAATTTGGGTTTTCTTAGTGAAATACACTGGACCCGTATGCTGAACTTTCAATTACTGATGAAAATTGGAGAGAGGATACTTATAATGCAAATGTTTGCACTAGAGAGTGCTTTTATATACGTACGTATACGGTATACGTCACGTCGCGTCGTGAGAAGCGGCCGCTACAACAAAACGTTAGTTCTTATACAAGCGACCGCTATATATACCGACCATAATACAGAGGTTTTTATGAGTTTTGAGTTTTCTTAAAGCATTAAATATGGATCTTTGACATCTGAATAATAAATGAATTAATTGCTAGCTTCCGCCAGCAGTTTCACATGCGTTGTTTGTCAACAAAAAGTAGCCTATGTGGTTATCCAGGTTATAATCTACGTACATACCAAATTTTATCGAAATCGGTTTAGCCGTTCAGTCGTGAAAACGTAGCAAACAGACGACAGATATACAGACAGAGTTACTTTCGAATTTATCATATTAATATTCGTCCGCGCAGGCAAACCCTGCACGATTTTACATCATAGCAAAACTAGGTTGATTTTATTATAGCACACATCAATTTACCTAATCTAACAATCCATTCTACTCAACACTTTGTTTGCAAATATTCAGATCCAATGATTCATAAAATATACCTACATAATACATATATATGGAATATATTTGGAACCCTCGATCAATCATTAGGATATATTCAAATAGGCCCAGGAATCTGTACGAAATGCTAATATTTTGACCTGCCGACGTCCTATCTTGCAAACACATATTCTCTGAGTATCAAGAGTAGACTAACAACTTAAACAAGTAGTAACAAGTGAGTAAACAACTTAAAAAAAAATAACAAAAAAAATACACCTTAATATATGGTTAAACTATTGCAGTAATGGATTATGAGTACAGGTTATTGTCAGAGTAATGCTAATGGAATGTATCCTGAGCTATTGGAGAGATGAGATACGGCACATGCCAATTCCGCAATATCAAGAATAATTGAAGCAGTTAGTGACTAGCAGTCTACTAAACGGGCCCCCAACACAATATAATGAATCAAATTAATATTTCTACATGCTAAATGTTACTATAATTACAGGTGAAGACTGCATTGTCTGGTTTAATAAAAAATGTAATGTGAGACAAACACAAAAATTTTAAAAAATACACCTAGCCAAAACTAATAACTAATAAATAAATGACACAAAATAGGGGTTGGGAGATATTGGGGTTCAAAAGGGGTAATAAAATGAAAATAAAACAATAAAAGTCTTCGTTTCGAAACATTTCGAAGTACATTTCGACCCAGTTTTTTTTTGTTTCAATTTTGTAATTTTTGTGTATATAATAAATACAGAAATTTGAAGCAATTCACAGAGTACACCAGTGACCCCACAGTGCTGAAATTTGCTATACGTCTCGTATTATATTTTAAAGGTTAAAGCATAATAATTGCGTATAAAATTGTATTAGATGCGCCTTGTCCAACTTTCGAAGCTCTGTGTTAGGATAGAGTTCAATTTGAATCAGCTAATGTTGTGAACAGAGCATGTAGGTTGATATAAAACCTTAGAAGCCTTTAGGATATAAAAGATGACTGATTGTGGGATAAATCTGTAAGGCAACAGGGAATTCTGAAAATAAATTCTGTTGCTTTTAATTTTACTGAGTTCTAACCCAAATTGATGAATGGGATTTGCAGACCTTTTGTGTGATCTTTATTTCAAAGCAGAAAACTAAGTAAATGGGAATAAAACGCACCGAATTTTAAAACAGATAGGTACATGTAATCAATCTGTATTCTTCTAAGCTTGTTGCCTTTTCATGTCATGTTGCTTACCAGCTTATTTGTGAAATCTAATATTTTCACATATGAACCTTTATAGCGTGTAGCAACAAAGAAGCAAATCGATGTTTTTTTGATTTGTTAAGGTAGGTACGTTTTTGAATCTAGGTATTACTTCCGTTTAGTATCAAGGTTGTCTAACAAAATTAAAAAGTAAGATTGCAATTCAGCAAGGCAGTACAATCAGTGTCTTGGGGACACTTCGACCAGGTATCTGGAGTAGTTGTGCTATCTATAGATCGTTTGCAACGGTCTTTAGATGATCGAAATATATATTCTGTATTTTTATGGAGATACTAGCTGTTGCTACTTCGTACTTCGACTTTGACTTCGTACGCGTTATATTTCTAAATGTGTAGGTAACCTAGAAATAAAGCTAAACTCGCTGTTGCAACTTGAATTGACGCCTCATTTTTATCATTCTTATCGGATCCCTGCGTCATACAAGCAATACACCCTCCAAGTTTCAGGTCTCTACGATCAGCGGTTTAGGCTGCGCGTTGATCCGTCAGTCAGTCATTCAGGACAAAGCATTTTGTATGTATAGATGTAAATTATTGTAAGTGTATTTTATCTGTTTATAAAAGTTAGTGAAATATTTAAAATGATTGGTTTATATGAGAACATGCTTTTCTTTTCCTGTCTATTTATATTTTTACTATAAACAATTTTTTTCAGATAAACTCATCCTTTTTATTTTTATTTAATTAAATCTATATATATATATATAAATGAGTCCCTGTTTCCCTTGGTCACGCCATAACTTGAAAACGATTTTACCGAATTTGATAAAAAAAATTGAGTGTGTTTGAGTTGGTCCATGCATGGTTTAGATTCACAATTGGACCAGGTAGGTGGCGCTGTTGTCAAGATCTAGAACATTGCGGACGAAGTCGTGGGCATACAACTAGTATAAAATTTTAAAATAGCAAATTTTTTTGGTTAATTTACTGGAAAAATATCTACGGATACGGATAACCCTCTGAAATTATCTTAAAGTAGAATCCATAAATCTTCATGAATATTCCATCGAAATGTTGCTTTCATAGCTTATAACCTTTAACGTCGATATGGGTCAGGTGTACACCAACCGTACGGAATTGCGGCCGAAATGGCCGAGTCAACCGGCAAATTGTTCCACCATACCCTTTCACAGCCAATCAATTCAGAATGATAACAAAATCAAATCTTTAATGGCTTGACATACCTATTAACCTAAAATTGCATGAGCGTGAATACCTTAATTATTTATTAGCCAACGATGGCAGCCTATTAAGCTCGGCTTGCACAACGACCCCTAAACGTATTTAGCGGCAAAACATGTTTAAATTTGACCTATTTGTATGATTTGACAACTTAAATCATATTTAGCCACTAAATACCTTTAGGCATCATTGCTCAAGTCGCCTTTAGACACGAAAACTTCATGATCATCATCAAATTATTTGCAATGGAACGTCCATCACTGCTGAACATAGCTCCCAGCTACTTTTATTATGCCGCCCCATCTAGTAGTTGACGGTCTAAGATGCGTGATCTCCTAAAAATGTACTTATGGGCGTACACCTCAATTAGTTTTTTTGTCGTAATGCATAATTTATACTAACAGCACACAGTTTTCTTTATGGATCTTTTAAATCAGCCCCAACACTTAGCTACTCTACGAATTTTCAAGATTTAAACCATTAGTTGAAAATAACGAAGAAATTCAGCGTTATCTATATCTTCAATTGAATTCTCCACGAAATCCATCCTCAGGTCACTGAAACTTTACCGTGTTCAAACTGAAATACCAATTCCGAGAAAATGCGTCTGCTGTTTTACTCAAATATACATCCTGTGACTATTTTAATAAAGCATATTTTCACATAAGTTAGTAGAATAATAAATAATTCGAACAGAAAATGTGTTACAATCATATTGAGACGAAATCTTCATAGGCGATATCTTATTTCGAGCAGCCATGTATTTGAAATCTACTTATGTATAAGTTTTATAAATATTTATTTTAATAACAAAACATACAGAAAAATAAAAAGATTAAACAAGTTCTTAATTTTTTACACCATTACAAGACAGACCCTCTTTATCATTATTTTCAATTAGGACTTTAATTAAGTTGTGTCGTTCAGAGATTCAAGGCAATTTAATTTGGCAAAAGTACCGATTTCGTTTATCTTTCTTATCTAAGCTCATGAAAGAGTAAATGTTTCTAGTTTTTTATGCAAAGGAAAATTTTAACTTCTAAAACCTTGCATCATTTATTTTGTATGTATCATTTTGTGTTGAATTATCCCTTACCTGGCTAAGGAATAAAACTTAGAAACGCTCCGAAAAAGCTTGGAAATTCAAGGTTTTAATTTTTAATTACACTTAAATTAACAATTTTACCATTAGGTACGTAACGTACTTTCATTATACATTTTTCAAGAAGTATAAGAATAAAAAAATACACACAGGTACCAAAGATAAGTAAATAATTTTGTCATTAAAATTCCCCTGAAGATTCAACAAAAAATCTGCTTTGTTATTTCATAATTAACATCCTAAATCTTGAAACCTTTGTAACATTTTTGTGATTCAGCTTCAGTCCTTCAGTCGAGACGCGATTCCCGCGATGAAAGCACGCGTTATCCCTTCAGCCCGACCGGAGAAAACATCCCGCGAAATCACATTGTAAACAACAACAAAATATGTTTCAGAAATAACTTGGTAGAATAAACCAATCGCTTCTAGCCTATTTCAAACGACTGTTTTTGTTTGTGGCCAGTGACTAAACTTGAATAAAAACTTTTCAAGATGTGACGTTCCGATTTCAAATCTAGAATAAACAAATGAAAACAATATTAGGGTAATGTTGCGTGCAATCTGTGAAAAGATGTTGTTTGAATAAATAGTGTATTAAAAACGTGGATTGGAGAACAGAAAAGTGAGTTGGAGAGAAATAAAGCCGGATTTTTATTTTCTCTGCGGTAAGATTCATTTGAATTTTAATTAATTTACGTTGGATTACTGGTTTTAAGTCCAACGAGCAGAAATAGTTGTTATTTCAGCCCATTTTTTGGTGCTTTTACACTTTAGATTATCTAACCACGAAATCAGCATACTTAAATGTCATCGATAATTATTGTTTTCATTTTAGGATTCTGTACCTCAAAAAGTAAAAACAGGAACCCTTATAAGATCACTCTCTTGTCCGTCTGTCCGTGTATCACCACCGATTTTCTCAAAACGGGTGGACCTAGCAAGTTGAAATTTATACCAGATACTGAAATCTATAGTCCCTATTAGGTCCTTATGATTTGTGCTTAGTTTCGGTTTTATTGTTATTGTGTTTATTTTTTTTATTTATTTTTTTTCTTTATGACTGTGTGGATTTATGAATAAAATGTTTTCTTTCTTTCTTCTTTCTTTCTATTAGTTGTATATAAAAATCAAGGTCCTGAGTCAACACGATAAAAAGATATGGGCAAATTTAGATTTTCGCAAAAATTTGTAGGTACCAAAATTCACCTTAATTTTCAACTTTTTTTATTTTTCGTATTTTACCTTTACTTGTGCTAATACCTTGATTTTAACTAAAATTGACAATTCTAGGTCAACCGGAAGTACACTATAGGTTTTGGATCGAAATCTATATGGTAGTTCCCGTTGACCTAGAATCACAAAATTTGGCAAAAAGCAAGACATAAAAGTTGAAAATTAAAGGCTGTCCCCAAACATACATAGTTGACGCCAATTAAGATAGTCCTCTGAGTTGTATGGGCGCTCATTCAATTTAGAGGACTAGCTTAATTGGTCGGTTTTTTTATCATAACATTATGTAGATCTTCGCTCGGTCACAATCTCATCTGATGGTAAGCGATGATATGGTCTAAGATGGTACACGAAGATCTAGATGACACTTTTTCACTCTTTAGCTTAAAAAGACCCAGATTTAATTTCTAGATAATTCCAATCTTCTCAATAAATTGTTTCTTTTTCGAAACTACTGTAGGTTGTTTAGGTTATTGTCAAGTTAATTTAAAACGCTTGCGTAATATGAAACCAAATTATGCGATAACTCCTATTGATTTTCATATCATGTTAATGTTGCAACATCATGGAGCGTTGCATTAGGTGCGACTGGAAAATACCTCAGGCCACAGATATATGATTAGTGCTATTGTAGTCTTATCAACTAAAAATTTGGGCTAAAATGCCATTTTACTCTTTAATGTTCTGTAGAGAGAAGATTTTCCAGGCCGGGTGGTAACAGGCATGCCATTCAGTCTTCAATTCATCTTGGTAACATGATAATCCCAAAATGCTGCTAAACATTACGATCTATAGAGTTTATTTAAATTTTCCTCAAATTTTTTAACAGGCATCTAGACTATCTTACGTTGCCTAGATAAAACTCAGAGAGTTTACCTTCTGATAATGCTCGCGCCTTGTTAGAACAACATTATTTCGCCCTTGCATGCTAGCAGGCGCGGCGTGAGATATGTCAGAAATTTTGTCGATGTCGAATAATTTCTCGATGCTCCTAATATACACGCAAATAGAGAAGTAAAACTTCAGTCTGCGTCGTATCTCGTCCTCAAAAAGAACGACGGCAAAATACACATGCAGCAGTCTCCAATGTTCGTTTAAAATATGGTGCACATGTTAGCATAGGTGGAGATATCTCTATTTTGCACGTTAAATAGATAGATAGATAATTCTTTAATGTTACACCAAATTACGATAACTTAACCTAGAAAACTTAAAGACTAATACATGGTGGTACAATGGGCAGCCTTATCGCTCAAAGCGATCTCTTCCAGGTAACCTTTGGATGGACTGGATTGAAAAATGTGTGAGGAGGCGGTGTTACAATAAATTTTTATTTATGTAGGATAAAAATAAATAAATACCTAAACCTAAAATAAACATACATAAATAAATATAAAATACATATACATATAATATATACTTTAACAATATATATCGAAAGCAAATACAGTCTTTACTCTAAAGAAACTGCTAAGTACAGTTTGTGTGCCTAGTCTAGTCTAGTAAAAAGTCAGGAAATTCCAAAACTTTTGAGCCCTATCACCAGCGTAATCGCTCCTCTCCTATTTATAACCCTAAATGTCAATAAAGTTGCGACAATAGATGCTATGCACGCCTGCTTAGATCTATTATCGTTTGACTAACAGATACCTAAGTCGATAATAATGAAACTTTTTCTTTGGCAACAAAAGCACATTTTCAATTCAGAAGTGCCTACTTGTCAGATCTTTTGTACTGAGAAAGCAAGAGAAAACTTTGCAAAGAGTATCTACTCATACCTATCTAAGTATTCGAATACCCTACGGAAGTTGTTGTGGCATATCTTGACCCAACCTTTCTGTTTGGTTTCACCTCTCGAATTTCAAGAGAAGCCTTTTGATTTTGATGACTTACTCGAATGAAGATCTCCGAGGCGCAGTGGGCGAATAGCCGTCTGCGATTCAGGGTTCGATTCCCAACGCGAAGCAAATGTTTGCATGATCTACAGATATTTGTTCCGGGGCTGGATGTTTCTCTATATATTTTAAGTATTTACAAAACAAACTAAGTATCTAAGTATTCTATCAGTTATTTGGTTCGCATAGTACAAGCTTTGCTTCGTATGGGCCTAGGTGGCGTTGTGTGAAATGTTCAGCATTATTTATTTATTTATAAATAGCTACCCGCCCGCGGCTTTGTACGCGTGGTTTGTCAATAAAACATTACCCTCCTTCTGTGCAGTCGCGTCAAGTGTATCCTATGTCTCAAGTCCATTCATAATCTATCTAGGTATATAGATACCAAATTCCATCGAAATCGGTCGAGCCGCTAAGCCGTGAAAAGGTAACAAATAGACAGAGAGACAGAGTTACTTTCAAATCGGTATGTACGTAGATTATAGCCCTGGATTAACACATAGGCTACTTTTTGTTTACAAATAACGCGTGCGAAGCCACTGGCGGAAGCTAGTTATACATATTAACCTTCCTCTTGAATCACTCTATCTATTGCTGAAAACTGCACTAAAATCCGTTGAGTAGTTTAAAAGATCTAAGGTAACAGACAGCGGAAGCGACTTCATTTTATACTATGTAAAGATAAAGCGATGATGGCGTTTAAAAAACATAAGTATAATACTTTGATGTCCAAGTTGTGCCACGTTAATAGCTAGGAACTGTAGATACTTGTACAACTTTGTATAATGCTAGTTACACTAGCTACACCCTGTAGAGTTTAAGCAGCATTCACGGGGATTACGACAGTAGTAAATCTTTCGAGGACTTTGTAAAGAAAATAAGGAAACGACGGTGATATTATAATTGGATGGATACTGTTATATAGATGTTATTATAACATTTTTGATCGAGCGAAGCGAGATCTCCAAATCAACTTATGCAAATCGGCGTTGTATGTATGTATATTTGTTTGTCCGAGGATAACTTTCGAAGCATTGATGCGATCATCGTGAAATTTGGTACTTATAGGTAGATGGCACAATTCTGGTGTGACTAAATGAGCTATAAACATTTGGGGGTTGTTGAGGTATTGGAATTGAAGAGGGGTAAAAAAAACAAAATGAGACTGGTCAAGTAGCATATCTAATGAAAGTTCTTTATTAGTATATTTTGACCCCGTTTTTATTTTTAGTTTAAACCTTGTAGTTTTTAAGTTATTAGCCATAAT
Organism: Philereme transversata; assembly: GCA_963924445.1. Classification (NCBI taxonomy): domain Eukaryota; kingdom Metazoa; phylum Arthropoda; class Insecta; order Lepidoptera; family Geometridae; genus Philereme; species Philereme transversata. Next base: position 21,666,900 of record OZ004342.1, on the reverse strand, counting down.
AAAAACGGAACTTCGACGAAATTCACAGGGTACACCAGTGACCCCACATTGTTGAAATTTGGTATGCGTGTAGCTTTAGTGGCACAAATATAGAGAAAAGTCCAGAAGAAAATATACAGAATAACTGCGATTTCTACCCAAAAAAAATTTTACGAATTTACATGAACTCCCGGTAATTGAATATAACTGTAGGTCAAGATAGATGGTTATGCATTTCGTGGCACTATTATGATAGTCAAGGATTACAAATAATATTATTTTTTGTTTTTATGAGAGTCTCGCGAGATCTCAGTTCGGGGCGAACCTTTAGTTACTTATTAGGAACGTCTGGAATTTCCGTTGCAAAGAATAAGATGTTCTTTGCTATAACATTCTGGGCGATATCTGTTTTTTCTGTTTCTCTAATATTAGGATACTAAAATTATATTTTTGTAATTAACGTACATGGTAGATAATAGTAACATTTTTATGTACATTAAGGTATGAAATTAATAAATGCGTGCCTACGTACTTCTTTAAATACTAATATTTTATACCTAAATAAAAAAAGGATTTTGTGATTTTATGAAACCACGGTAAAAGTGAAACTTTGTTTCACATTATAGACATTTAACTAAAAATTTTCGTTGGCACAAATGAGTAATAGTCTATACACTACACGGTCAGCTGATGCGTACTATTGGCCTCGGCTGCTCTGACGAGCGCCTTTCACTTTATCCTTACTCCGCGGCCGACCGTCACGCGACATGCAACACACAGACGAAAAAGTTTGAGACGATGTAATAAAAGTTTCACTTTAATAAATACATGTTGCTGGACATTTCATACAGCGCTATCTAGCCCCAAACTAAGCTTAGTTTTGTACTATGGGATCCAGATAACTATATATGTATAAGTTTTCTTACTAATACTACATAAATAAAGATTCTTTCCTAACACCGTAACAGCATCAACACCGTAATCAGAAGTTGATAGCTTTATACTTTTATACTATAATTAATAATTACTATATAATACATATATACTTTTTTTAAATACATACTTATTATACATAGAAAAAAATTCGGACCCTGAACAAATATCTGAAGATCATGTAAGCATTTGTTCCGCGGCGGGAATCGAACCCGCCACCTCCTGCGTCTCAGCCGGCTATTCGTCCACGGCGCCACGGAGAACGTGAATGAAAATATAAATCATAATCAATCATAAATATGCCATATGTGGTGGGTGGACCGTATACTTGCTCCATCAACAGGTGACATAAAAAAATAATGTTACGCCGAGGCTGTTACAGCATAAGTAATAGTCGGCCTCTCGAAGTTATACCTACAGTGTCACAGAATAGGTAATACAAGGTGTGGTATATACCTATTACGTTTTTACCTACAGTTGAATAATAAAGAGTACATAGTCCTGTCGAAATACCTATACGATTCTAGTTGTTAGTGGAACCTTCTAGAGCATTCGAAGGCATGTAGTGGCTGCGTGCGGTATAAATAAAGCGTAGAGACGCCTGGAAGGGTCAGTTATCCTCCGTCGTCCGAGACACGTTCTCGGAGACCCGGATGACGAAATCACCTCCGCTAATGCGGAAGGTGAGTCATCTACATCAGACAGAGCAAACACTTCACAGAAACACCGACCTCGCCGGCGAGGTCGACGAGTCCCTTCAGTCGCCGCCTATACGAGGTACAGACATGTACCCGGGCGTTTCTCTCCTATCCCCACCCCGGCAACAGCCCAAGCCGAGGCTCGTACCCTAGTGGTGCCCTTGCGCTAGTTGCCTAAAAAACTTACTGAGCTGAGCGCCATCTGCGCTCGCCAAAAGTTCGGTTAAGCTGTCACGGCCTCAGAGGCCAACAGCGAGATTAGTCAATAATTTAAAAATGGAAGGGTCAGATAAATCCTCCGTCGTCCGAGACACGTTCTCGGAGACCCGGATGACGAAATCACCTCCGCTAATGCGGAAGATGAGTCATCTATATCAGACAGAGCAAACACTTCACAGAAACACCGATCTCGCCGGCGAGGTCGACGAATCCCTTCAGTCGCCGCCTATACGAGGTACAAACATGTACCCGGGCGTTCCTCTCCTATCCCCACTCCGGCAACAGCCCAAGCCGAGGCTCGTACCTAAGTGGTGCCCTTGCGCTAGTTGCCTAAATAACTTACTGGGCTGAGCGCCATCTGCGCTCGACAAAAGTTCGGTTAAGCTGTCACGGCCTCAGAGGCCAACAGCGAGTTAGTCCTTCAGAACAAAAATGGAAGGGTCAGTTTAAATCCTCCGTCGTCTCAGACACGTTCTCGGAGACCCGGATGACGAAATCACCTCCGCTAACGCGGAAGCGATCTCTGAGTCATCCACATCAGACAGAGCAAGCACTTCACAGATACCCCGACCTCGCCGGCGAGGTCGACGAGTCCCTTCAGTCGCCGCCTATACGAGGTACAGACATGTACCCGGGCGTTTCTCTCCTATCCCCACCCTGGCAATTGCCCAAGTCGAGGCTCGTACCTAAGTGGTGCCCTTGCGCTAGTTGCCTCTTCAAACAACTTACTGGGCTGAGCGCCTTCTGCGCACGCCAAAAGTTCGGTTAAGTTGTAACGGCCTCAGAGGCCAACAGCTAGTTAAGTCCATTCGAAAAAAAAATGTTAGGGTCAGTCTGGTTTTGGCTATACGTGCGAATATTTCGGTGACTTTTAGTGGTTTATTGAGCAACAGTGGTGTGAATTAGTGTGTTGTGAATACTTGTGATTAAGGTCGTGTATTTATCGTTTTAGTGTTGAATAAAAGTGTTATTTTAGTTAGATTGATTTTCATCATTTTATCCCGAGCCCTCAGCTCGTAACAACATCATAATAACAAACCAAGAAATAAGTACAAAAGAGTAAAAAGAGTTCTCATACGGAACAATTTGGGAAACGACCGACCCAAATGTTCACGTTTGGCACCAAATGTAGGACATTTATTTTCCTGTGTGTTAAGAGGAGAATAGAAAAGAATAGAAAATACTTTATAGTACACCATAAAACAAAACAATGTAAATCTTTTTTATTCAATTGGCGGTCTTATCGCTTAATAGTGATCTCTACCGGACAAACTTTGGATAGAAGGAGAGTAATCGAAACGCCTCTACATTATAAAAGGCGAACAATTTAAGTATCTCTTCTGTAATATTATCCAATATAGGTACACGTTTTTTAGTATGTTAAAAACATGACAAAAAACTACACTCTATTATTGAGCCTAGTGTGCCATTGGCAAATAACAAACCACTTACAATTGTTGTGTCTTATCTGTGTTCGATATTTAATTGTAGGTATTTATGTGTTTTGTTGAAATAAAAAAAAGTGGCACTCAGAGTGCCGACAGAAGTGAAAAATTTAGCGCGAGGTGTCGGTAACGGTAATAGTGTCGCGAGTTAATTGGTTTTTCCCATCTCAAAAAATGCCCAAACTAAAGATATTTTCACTTCAATAAATGGAATTTAAATTAAATTTATAAATTTATATTCACATTATTTTAGATTAAATTTGTTTTACGATTAAGGAAATAAAATCAAAGTTAAAAAAGGAAACCTTTATGCCATGTTTTACCCTGTACACAGCACAAAGGTCAGATAATATTGTATTTATACAGAAGCGTTTAATAGATAATCCTATTTAACAACTAACGATTGCCCGTGGGTTCCTGAATTAATAGAACCATAACTCGTAGTACTGGGTAAAAAGTCTTCCATATTCGCAAAATGGTGCACTTTTATTGATTACAGAGACACAGAAACTGAAAAATTTAATTGATGTTCAGCATTTCGATGTCTACCTTAAACGTAAAATGTGCGTACATAATTTTTACGCTCTTTGTCCAATGTCTTCTTGTTTTTTTTTAATTAAAAATATTTTATCGTATGTTACAAGAGTACATTTAAAACTAGGGTTGGGAACTCTACTTAAGTTGCATTAACCAGTGTTAGAAGAGCCCCCTCTTGACTGTGCTCGTTTAGGATCACATCTTGCTTATCAATAAGTGTATTAATAATAATTTAAAAATAAATAAATAGATAATATTATAAGTGAAGATACGCTGTACTAATCGAGTGTAAATAGTATAATATAAAGATTATTTTGTAAAGGGGTTCTATATACATATAAGTGTAGTTATCGTTTTACATAAATACATTTACATAAGTACAGTTTTGATTCAAAATAATTTTAAAGTATAACGTAATTTATTTTATGCAACTAAACCTACATACAAAGTAAACTATGTATAAAACCCTAATCTAACAAGCCGCTGCCAGTGGGTAGTGTGCCCAGAATGCTGGCCGCATTGCCACGTTGAATGGCAATGCTTAAACGTTGGCCAAAATACTGGCCAGCATTTTGGAGTTGTAGGTATGCGAGTAGGTTGGAATTTTAAGATTACTATTATCTTAAGTAATTATTATGGACAGATAAATAGGAAACAGAGCTTTATCATGACTCATAATAGTACACACACCGCTATAAAAATCTATTTATAAGCTCTGACGTTTCAGTGTTTCATACGTTAGGTATTTAACTTTTAGGTAAGTTTGATGAAAATACAGGGCAAGGGTGTCGAGACAGCCAATATTTGTCGAGGGCCTGACCCGCTTTGATACATATAGCGATATATTTGCATATTATTACTTGAAAGATATGACAAAATTGTTGACAAAAAGTCTTGATCTTTAAAAAAATTATCAATGTATGCTGGATTAGCGGTGTGGTTATCCGTACACGCAAGCTTTCTAGTAAGTAAGTACTTTCTAGTACGTGTCCCACTAAAACACCTATAAGATTATAATATATATATATAATTTGGTATCCGTCTTTCATTACTACTGTGTTTTTTTGAAGAGGTTACAGATATTACGTGTTTTTTTACACTTTTTGTACAGTCAGGCATGTCTTTACTTACAACTTTTACTTCATGTCATACACTGAACATCCTTCTCAATGCCGAATAAATAAATCGGTAGCCATTACCGAGTATTTATAACGTGGAAATGTTCTCGGTTTATGACGTCACAGATGGATACTACAGCGGGTAGTCGTAAAGTGAGATGTTCTTAACCCGAATTCGGGTTATACGAAATGGGATTTCTTTGACGCCGTTTTTGTGGGGGTGATATCGGGAAATGTGAAAATTTGTGTGACTTTATTTTTAAATAACATAAAAAAGTGCTAAACCATTAAACAAAGATCTTGGTACAAAAAGACGCACAGAATCTAAATCCTTTCAAATAAAATCAAATCAAATCATTTATTTGCATCAAATATGTTTTTAACAAAGTTCTTAAAATTATTATAGATCCAACTTATTTCTACCACAGAGGCATGCAAATTATTAAAATATAAATAAAATAAATTATTACAAATTACAAAATAAGAACAATAATAAAAATAAGTCAGGAACACAAACAAACCAAAATAAAATAAATGTCAAATAAAATTAATTGATCAAATTCAGATGTGAGGCAATATTATTTATACATTACGTCAATATTAATATTCATTTATCTAGTAAATATTCTTGAATGCTATTCTTTATTTTATTATTATTAAAAAAAATTGTAATTTATCCTTGTCATTAATCCCCAGACACTACCTAATCAAATAAATATTGCCTGATTGTTGAATTTATATAATTAATATTATTCTAGTATCAGTTTGTTTAGGTAACGTAAATTCTCATTGTGTGGCAACCGCACATCTGATGAATTGCCAAATCTCTCCACCGCGAAGATGACCTAAAATAATTACATAATTTATCCCCGGATTCGGTAAGAACCAGTTAATCCTCAAACTTTGAGGGATACATTAAATAACGGATTACATTGTCACCGAGTGTCATGTATAAACAAAGCGATAGAGATCGAACCTAAAGTGATGACCCTATTTACAACATGTAGGTACTTATTGTACAAACTAAACATAATGTCGCATCATTTCGGTTGAAGTCTATTTACGTCATAAAAGTTCACTTTTCATATAAAACTCCAACTAACATGAAGTTTGGATTGCTTATAAAGTATTCAACAGATAGAATCGCCAATGGTTGACAGAGCACGAATTGCAGCAAACTGACAAACTATCGGCATCTTGCACTAGTTTACTTAAGTTTTATTCTGCCAACAGTTTTTTCATAAGCCCTTATATCTGTGCGTCAAGTAGAACACAAAAAATGCTAAAATATTTTATACATTATAATTTTATATATAATTATATATATATATATATATATATATTTATTGTAACATCCCCTTATTTTTACCAATTAAAAAGTACTTTTTTACTTGTGCTTGTACTTTACATCACACCAGGATTGGGCCATCGCTAGGTACCTATATATCACGATGTTCGGATCAACGCTTCGAAAGTTATCCTCGGACAAACAAACATACATACATACATACTACATACATACAACGCCGATTTGCCGAAGTTGATTTGGAGATCTCGATCAAACATTTCGAACTCAGTCTTAAATGCGGAAAATGCCTAAACAGATTGAGCTCTATGTGGAATAAGTATTATTTAAAGCTGGTTACATACAGTCGGAATTACTTTTCCGAATCTCGAATCATAATTTCGAACGCAGTAAATCCATACAAATTCAGAAAAAATGAACGGAAAATTACGACGTGTGTGATAAAGTCCTTGATATGAATTTACTGATTTCGAAATTCCGATATTATATCTCTATATTTATTTATTATTTATAAAACAAAGTCGGGTTAGTTACACAATTTATAACTCAGGAACGGCTGGACTAATTTTGATGATCTTTAATTTGTTGGATTGATCTCCGTCCCGAATAGCAGAACAACTATTAAAATATTTAAAAACTCACGCAAAAAAAAAAAAAAATTATGATGTAAATTCATTTTCTCATACAGCTAATGTAGCTAATGATGGCTGATTGACAATTCTACCGTCATATGCATGTCAAGGCGGTACGAAGTTCGGCGGGTCAGCTAGTGTTTATATACAAACTACTTGAAATGTTGCAGCGAGAGTTTGTGGGAACTTTGAAACTGTAACAACATTAATGAAGGGTTGATCGAATGTTGACTTTGTGATAGTTTAGACTCTCAGTGTAGTGTGTGAAGTCTCAAATTTCAAACAGCTTTGTGAATGAAACCACGGATTCAGAAGATTGAACCTAGGGTTGCGGTTCAAGATAGGTTACTAGCAACTCTGTGAATATAAGGTGTTGCAATTAAACTACAAATAATGACGGAGTATATTTTTGAAATAATAAACAAATAATGTTTTTATTATCTTTATTTTTGAGTTTTGTATTTACGGCCCTGCCGTACGCACCATACGCGCTCTGTTGACTGGTTGTGCTCATTGACCAGGCCGAGGCATTGAACGAGCGGGGTTGTTGAAAATGAAAAGCTAGTAGTAACTTTTTAGTAATCAGTGGCATCGTAGAATTCGCTAGTTCTCTAACATTTTGACCAACATCATTTTATCGACTTTCTCGAGATGATGGAAAACAAGAAAATTTAATGGTTACATTTATTTTTTGTATAGAAACCGTCCCTTTAATACAATTAGTTTAAATTGTAACACATTATATAGGTGTTGGTGTTTACTGAATAACAATATATTTCCATTGATAGAATCCATCAATTTGCAATATGTAGTAGTGGCTGCTTCGGACTGTTGAACGCGGCGTGATACAACCCCACTAGATAGAAAGTAGTATTTATTATACAGTTTGCGTTCGGAGCCGTGGGTTCATGCCGCAAAAAATCGATCGCTCTGAAAATTATCTAGGAGATGCTCATGCTTCAGTAGACGTTCGATGGTTGATACAATGATATGGTTAGTAGCGCGTGGGTCACCCTCAATTACAGGACAGGGTTAATTCAATTCAATTCATTTATTCCATGCCAAAATGGGTATTACATAGAAGCAGATGATAAAAAAATATAAAATTCAGGTCCTCCATAATCGGGTAATAAGCATGCATTAAAACAATATAAATTATAAATATAAATAAAAAAATATAGCTGGGCATTTCACACAGCGCTCTCTAGCCCCAAACTAAGCAGAGCTTGTACTATGGGAACCAGATAACTGATAGAAAATACTTATATACTTTTTTTTGTAAATACATACTTATAATATATGGAAAAACATCCAGACCCGGAACAAATATCTATCAGATCATACAAACATTTGTTCCGCGGTGGGAATCGAACCTGTTACCTCCTGCGTCTCCGTCGGCTATTCGCCCACTGTACCACGGAGGTCGTCATATGATTATTAATTAAATTATTAAAAATGTCAAGGGATTAAAAGTTTCAACGATTACAAATAAAATGTCAAGGGATGCAATAAAATGTCACCAAATACAATAAAATGTCAACGGGTATAATAAAATGTCACCAAATATTATAAAATGTCATCAAATAAAGCCGGGGGTAGCGCTTAGTGAAACCATAGCACACCTCTCAAAACCCTTTAACCACCCACACCAACGTTGCCCCTTACGCTGCTTTCTATTGGCGGCACTTAAGGAGGCCTGTTTAGTGGTCGGATAGTCACCACCTGCCTCAATCATTCTTAATATTACAGGATTGGCAGGTGCCGTATCTCATTTCTCTGATAACCCATACTCTATTTCATAAGCATTACTCTAACAATAGCCCGAACTCTAACCCATGTTTTGCATTAGTACTACCATCTGTCTCACCTCCATCTTGACATAGTTATTTTTAAGGACTAAACAGGCCTCTTATTCGTTGGCTTCGGCCCCGGTAATACCTTTGTAAAGGTCCAGCCCTATATAACCTGAGTCAAGAAATAAATATGTGGAATAATAATAATAATATTATTGCTGGACATTTCACACAGCGCTATCTAGCCCTGATAAATATCTGTAGATCATGCAAACATTTGTTCCGCGGTGGGTGGCGGCACGGAGGTCGATAGACAGCTATGGATGATTCCGGAAGTATCTGCTTAGGCAAGTAAGAGCTGTTTTATTAGGTACGTGTTTACTTTACGGCTACCGGAAGTTAAAGGTTGATCAGTAAGTCAATATTGTAGTAGTTGTTTTGTAAACAAAAACATAGATCGTGCCAGTTTTCTATTAAAAACAAAGCGATGTTTATGAAAATTTTGGGCGATGGCCTTAGGGTACATAAACCTTATCCTTATATTATTTTTAAATCAAGACATCCCGAGTCTCATGGACGGCCATTAACAATAATAAAGCGAATTGCCCCGGGCTTTGATAGCTTAGGATACCAGTGTTATCGGTATTCAACAGGCGTATTTAATATTACGCGTCGTATAATGAACTTGGTGGCAAAGTTCGTTGTGTCGGAGTGTTTACAGTAATTATATATAGATAGATAGATAATTTCTTTATTGCACACCATTTAAATACAAACATTTAGAAGAAAATACACTTAAATAATAGGTACTTGGTAATAGTAGGCTTGATGGCTTTTATAGCCGGGATTGTGGAATTGTTATTAAATAAATGAAATGACATTAAAAAAAACGGTCAAGTGCGAGTCTGACTCACGCACCAATTCAAAATTTTCAACACTTCATAATGTTTTTGTGATATAACTACAAATCTTCGAATTTTTCGGTCTTTTTTTGTATTTTTTCTTTACTTGATACCTTGCTTCTTGCCAAATTTCATGATTGTAGGTTAACGGGAAGTACCCTATAGGCTTAGTTTTATTTGCGAGCAAACCATACGGCATGAATGGCCGTATTTTTGTTTGTGTTGACATACTCGTAGAATCTTGATTTTTGAATAGCTCCGAGGGACTTACGAGTTCGATATTAATTCCAACTTGATTCCTCTACGCGTTCCTGAGAAAAAGGGTCTTGGCAGACGGAGAGGTTCCTTTTATCTGTTTGAGATATGGAACCCTAAAAATGCCGACATCTTTACGTACCTCTACGTCTAGGCAAACCTGATAACGACTTAACTATCTTCACTACGAACGTTTCAGCTATTTCTAAAGAAAATGTAAGAACCGCAGAAATAATAGAGTTTTATAAAAGCACCCCACAGATTACTCTTTTGAGTCTTAGCTCCATTCGATCTTAATTTTAAAAAGAAAGAAAGATAATAAGAAAACTGCATAGTGAAATTGAAATTTATCTCGCCGCGTCTTTGTCTTTGTGAACACCAAAGTAAACTTAACCTCAGGCTATTAAAATAGCTCTACCCACAACTGTACCATACCATGATCTTATTAAAGTTAAATTTGCATGTAAAATGAATACCGCTTTGTTGACTTTGATGCAATATTGGAGTTAGTCACTAACAGTTGTTGATATCTAACATTAAAATTAAATAGGAGTTATATTAAATTACTCTGTAGTCTATACCGTATTGTATATTGTGTGCTAATGTAGTGAATATATATATGATTGTCTATGTCTATGTCTATGATATATTTATGTATATATACCGTCAATATGATTTAACTACCGGTGAATAAGTAAACTATCCTGGATTCAGAGCTAGGCAAAATACATGCTTTGCGATTATTAAAATACAAATTACAAAATACTATCTCGCACGTATTTAAAATACGAAATACAAAATACAGTCAGGTGTTAATTTGAAGTACACTACAGGTGCAGTGTTGCCGATTTGATTGACAAATAAATATTGACATATTTAGCGGTCGCCATTTTGCCCACGAATAGTTACGAAAACTATCGAGCACTATTTTTTGTAGAACGCACCATTAATAAGGTCACTAAATGTATTTACGTTGAGATGTATTTTGAAGCCATACATATTTGAAATACTAACTACATAATATCTCAGCGTCAGGTATTTGAAATACCAATTACAAATTATATTTTTAAGAAGTACCTAGTTGAATTACAAATACCCAACGTATTTGTAGTTCAATTGCGTATTTTAATTACAAGTAATTTAAATACTGCCTAAATTGCGCATACTATGTTTTCTGAAAATCTGAACTTATTTAGCACTTCTCAACGAGATCTGTTGGTTATAAGACCACGAGCCAAAGCCATTGGGAGATTTCCCCTTTTCCTTGGGCTCCTGTATTATTTCATGTACCAATTACATAGTGTCTTTTAAAAGAGTCCACACACTTAACTATGCGTATGGACGACAGTATTGACCACAAAAGGCTCAAGTTTATTAAAAACGATTTAAGTTCTGTACTGTGAAATTAGAACAAATTTTTCTAATACACGCTCCTGCAAATGAGATCAAGCCTAGAATTGATCAAAGAAATTATTACGTGTGTAGAGGTCACACACGTAGCCAAGTTTTCTGTTTAAATTCCGAACGAGTGTTTAGTTCTCAAACATTTAATGTAAAATCTACTTTTGAATAAATCTCGCACTAAACCATTCGATCTCTAGTATAATTTCTAGTATAATAAAACTAGTTTAGATTATGGAAGATTTTATTACTAGAAAATAAAGCTTTATCCACTGGATATTGGCTGAGCTTTCAATACGGTTAATATTTTTCGTACTACTGAATAGACGGGAGAATAAAGTCACTGAGTCCAATACTCTGTCGTTACCCAGAATCCATTCATTACTACAATGTTCCAGTTGAAGGGAATCAAAAACACATTCATACCCCCTAACCATTGAAATAAAGACTGACATCTTTGCCCCTAACTAAATGTATCGAGGTATTTCGATGAATGCTGCTAATAACCCAGAAAATATATCTGGAATTGACGTAACTATTTAGAACTCGCTTAACCACATGTTTTATATAACCAACGCACTGAGTAACCTTTCCAAGGTCATCCTTCCATCCACATACCTAATTACAGTGTTATTAATTACTTAAAACTATATTATATGTAACAAAAAAGCTAATCATTAAAAACGTAGAAACTTTTATTATACAAGTGCAAATAATTGAAAAACAGACAGACGTGGTAAATGAGCCGCGAGCCCAAGTTTTCTCATCCATCATCAATCTCCTGGGATGAGACTGTTCAAGAGTGAGTACAGAAATCAGTAACTTGTACCAAGTAAACTAAACCTGCAGTTAAAAGCTTTTAAACTAATGAAAATTGAAAGCATAAATTTCTGCATTTAAAAGTGTTACGCTTGCAAGTATTTTGCAGCGAACCTGGGTGCTTCCTTACATTTTATATGTATAGCCGAAAGGGCTATTTGCCCTCACTCACTAGAATAATGCTTGTTTTAACGATTATTCGAAATTTGATGTAATAGGTTGGGGAAAAAGTCTTTTCGCATTGTAGTATGTATGAACTTGCAATAAAATCTCTTTGGCTATACTATTTGTATCTGGCTGGTTTTGGTATCATTCAAAGTTTAAATTTTAAAGACGATAATTCCAAATTCAAATTAGGAAAATGTGTGATTTTTATTTGTTTTTCGTACTGTAAAGATGAGTGAATCTAATGAAGAAATTCGATACATTTTAAAATTGTACTACAAAAAAGGTAAAAATGCAACGCAAGCCGCGAAAAAGTTTGCGATGTTTATGGACCTAGTGCAGTGTCTGTGAGAGTAGCACAAATTTGGTTTAAGCGTTTTCAATCCGGAAATTTTGATGTCAAAGATGCACGTCGCTCTGCTCGCCCTATTACGGATAAAATAGATGCCATTTTTGAAAAAGTGGAGCAAGATCGGCATATCAGTAGTTACGACGTAGCTGAAGAACTGGGAATTGACCACAAAACAGTTTTGGCGCATTAGAAAAAAACTGGGTACACAAAAAAGCTCGATATTTGGGTACCCCACGAGCTCACTCAAAGAAACCTAATGAACCGTGTACTCATTTGTGATTCTTTATTACGACGTAATGAAACCGAACCATTTTTGAAGAAGCTGATAACTGGTGCTGAAAAGTGGATCACGTACGACAAGAACGTGCGAAAAAGGTCGTGGTCAAAGGCCGGTTAGGCTTCACAGACTGTGGCAAAACCCGGGTTAACTCGCAACAAGGTGATCCTGTGTGTGTGGTGGGACTGGAAGGGCATTATTCATTATGAGCTGTTACCACCAGGCAGGACCATCGATTCTAAACTCTACTGCGAAAAACTGATGAGATTAAAGCAAGAAGTTGAGAGAAAGCGGCCGGAATTAATCAACAGAAGGGGTGTGGTTTTTCATCATGATAACGCTAGACCTCACACATCTTTAGTCACTCAGCAAAAATTAAGAGAGTTTGGCTGGGAGGTGTTAATTCATCCGCCGTATAGTCCTGACCTTGTAACTTCAGATTTCCACCTGTTTCGGTCTCTTCAGAATTCTTTAGGCAGTGCCAGGTTAACATCACGATAGGACTGCCAAAACCACTTGTCGCGGTATTTTGATCAGAAGCCCCAAATTTTCTATAGCAATGGGAGTATGTCCCTACCTACAAGATGGCAAAAAGTTATCGAACAAAATGGTACCTACGTACTTTAGTTAAATGTAAATAAACTATATTAAAAAATGTTTTGAACTTTTTTAAAACATGTGAAGAAACTTTTTCCCCAACCTAATATTTAACTGCAATATTTTGAAAATCAGCTTATTTTAAGGTTGTTTAAGGTGCGTAATCTAAAGTCATCCTTGTACATATAAGTCCAAAGAAGGCAGAGAGTTACAAGAAACTGCTGATACGATTGCAGCATAAGAAAATGTTAAATATTAATTTCATGGAAAGTTTGCCTCATTTAGTTTACAATACTCGTACATTAATCGTATATTTACCAAAAGTACCTTGATGCAGATTTTGCGTGGAATTGTTTAGTCCGAAATTCAGAATTTCAAATTGTAAGTAATATATTCAAAACATTCATGCAGTAAGTGTTAACGTAACATTTTCGAAGAGTGGCCTCTCAACATCGCTTCACACTCGGCTATAATACCTAGCCACCACTATCCGACAAAAAATGGGTAAAGTAGCGGAAAATATCTCAGAAATTCCATTTCCGCTCAACTGAAAATATTTTCACAAAATATTTGTTCCAATTTAAGGTGTTTGTAGGAATTTTCCGCAATATTACTCTAACTTTTGCGACAAGTGGTTGTAAAAATGAATTGTGGTGGTTTCTGGGTTCACTGCAGTATTGAAAAGTATACACTTGCAGAGAGAAAAGTCCTATTCTATGGTTAAAGTCGTTTTCTAAAATCTTTATAAGTCTATAATGTCGTCAAACTATTTTGGAGGGCTTCAAGTGGTCTTATGAATATTTTTATTATTATTATCTTTTTAGCCCTCCGTGTTCCACTGCTGGCCTCCCTACATTCTTTCCAGCCACTTCTTTCCAGCGCCAAGATGGTCCAATCCACTCGGAAGTTACTGAGCTCGTCCTTTGAGCTGATCTTTGACTTGGTCTTCGGGTTTTGTCAGGGTTCCACTCGCCAGGGTCAGCTTGGCATACTGATCATCAGGTATACAGCATACATGACCAGCCCAGTTTCACATGAGCTTGGCGGCTTTCGTAGCTACATCGGTGATGTGTGTTCGAAAGCGCAGCTCGGTATTGCGTATGCGGTCAATACGCTTGAATCCGAGAATGCTACGCTCCATCGCACGTTGGCAAACCTTAAGTTTATACTTTTGGATGTTGGCCATAGACCAGGTCTGTGCACCATAAGTAAGAACGGGGAGGAAGCATACGTCCATGAACTTTTGCTTGAAAGAGGAAGGTCACCCTTCATCAAATCTCCCATGGATCAATAGCTCCTCCAGACATTTTCGGTTCACTTAGCGATTTCCTTATCTTGATATACATACATACCTATATTTGAATAGTTCTAGGATTGAGATCTTTAAGAAAGACTAGTAGAGTTCCTTAAGAAAGGAATCGCCTGCGGAAGTACTACCACCATACCTATTTCTGCCACCAAGCAGCATTGCTGTGTTTCGGTTTGGAAGGGAAGGGTATGGTTACCGGTGAAATTACATCGCACATGAGGCTTTACACCTGTATGCTTCAAGTTGATGGACGCAGGGCAGTGCATCGTAGGGGAAATTTCTAACGTGCGTGCCCTACGAGACAATTCTCTGTTATAGGCGTTACCACTTAACATCAGGTTGACCATAAGCTTGTTCCATGTAGCATAAAAAATACATATAGGTATTATTCTTTTATCCATGAATCAGCGTTCCCTAAAAGTAATAACAAATTTCGTAATTAGAAACGGTTTTTAACTTTTTACAGTTGCGGCTTCGTAATGGTAGGAAATGCGGAAAAAGCGAGTTTAGCGTTTCGTTTGTTTTTTCATTGATGTTTATTACGTATCTCTATAAAATAATTATTTTATTCAGAAAGATTTGATTTCACAATTATTTGTCGCTCTATGAAAGTCTCATAAACCAGATTGTATTTTATCTAGTACCTAGATAAATTGGTTTAGAGGTTGGTTATTGCTACCATTCATCTCGTATAATGTGCATTATGAATAGTGTATCTTATTAACAGTGATATAATTTCCAAAATTGGTTCAGTAGTATCTAGATTACCCCCCTTTATCTCTGTCATATAAATATAGAGAGATGGTATACATAACAATTGATAGCTAAAATAGTTTATGAAAACTATTTTAAGATAAGATAACTCTTTATTGTACACCAAAGTAAAATATAGAACATAATTTTTTTACAAATAGATTTAGGTGGTATTATCGCTAAAAGCGATCTCTTCCAAGACAACCTTTGTATGGACAGGATTATAATTAATCACATGACGGCGGTGCATCTATATAAAATTAAAAACATACATACACACTATAAACCTAAAATACTAATAATAGCACAAATTTAATTATAATGAAATAAGCAACTATAAAAATGGTTATGATGAATTAACAAGCAGTTACAACTTCAACGCACGGACAGATAATGGGTGTGCACTTTCTACTATATACATATAGTAGAAAGTGCACACCCATTATCTAGGTACTTAGGTATTTGATCATAATATGAAACCCTTAGCGGGTTCTATTTGCTAGCCAGTCAGAGACAAACCAAGGGTAACTAACACTGTTAAGCCTTGTTAGCTCTAGCAAATAATGTCTAGAGACATGTATCGTAAATTATCTCATGACATATCACCGTCTTTGTTTTCAAAACCATGAATCTTCCGAGACAACCGTACCGTCAATCGTAATGTCTCAAGAACTCTAACTCTGGCCTTTGATGTCTCGACAAAAACTGACAGCCGATGGATATGGAGAAACATGTTTCGAGACCTTTTGTCTCGAGACATGAGAAGATTTTATGAGACCGTGTCTCGATGTCTCGAGAGAAATGTATCCTATTGCGTACGAGGCTTAATAGAAATCCCAGATCATGTCTTGGGTTAGACATTGTTAATTTCTACGCTAGCCTTGAAGCTAATTTAACTATCGTATCTGATATGTACGCATGGGTATCGCAATAATTGCTCTCTAATGCTAGCATAACTATCGATAGAGGTAAGTAATTAGTATTGTATATTAAGCAGTACGCACCGTACTGATGGATCTTTTATAAGGTGTATGCTACATGTGCCTGCTAGATAGATAGAAAACTCTATATTGAATTAATCAATTAATTGACCCTGGGTCCATGAGGTAACGGGGCCTATCACGTTTTCAAAATTCTTTCTGGGCGTCTGGTCGAAGTGACGTGTGATCCGAGAGCTGGCGCTTATCTGGGTCAACGTATTCAGCGGGGCAATGTAGCTACAGTGTCTTGGGGACACATCCGCCTGGTAGTGTTCTGGAACAGTTGAGCTATCTATAGATCGTTTGCAACGGTCTTTAGATGATTCAACGGTTTCTTCTGTATTTTATTGTCAATAATTGTATATTCTTTCTGTTTAAAAGTATCTAGGTGTATGTACAACGTACATACTCTGAATTATCAATTAATACATAGGCGAATTTATTCGCTTTATCTTTCAGCTAACTTTTATGTAGATTGAGTGGCAGTGTTGTCTAGAAACATTATAAAAACAATAAAATAAACTTACAGACATAATAATAATAACACGCATACACAAACACCGTTGCCCACTCTTCTATACTTATGACTAATACTGAAGCATTTCGTTACATACCTACTACCTAAATATTGCTTGCAAGAAGCATTATTTCAACCATGAGCTGGCATTCCAATGCTCTCCGTTATTAGCTAAGAACAAGGCTAACAGACAACAGCGTTTCATGAATTATCTAGTTTACTCCGATACAGATTCCGCTATATTTCAACCGCTAAGTGCCGTTGAGTGCGCAATGCGTATTCAACAAGCCGACACAGTACATTTGACTCTAGCTACTCTGCTTTACATAAAAACTAGCTTTCACCCGTGGCTTCGCACGCGTGGTTTGTCAATAAAAAGTAGCATATGTCTCAATCCAGGTCATATTTTATTTATTTGGGACAACAAACAATTATACTTAAACATTGCTAGGTTTAATTATTATATTATATACATATTATACATATACTATAGGTCATAATCTATCTATATACAACAGTTAATTGTTACGACTAAAAGCGTAACAAATAAATAAATAAACAAACTTCACTTCCGCATCCATGCTTCCAAACTAATATTATACATTCGAAAGTAACTCTGTCTCTCTGACTATTTTTTACCCAACTACGCAAAATGAGGGTAATGTTTGTACGGGCATTTCAAAATTATCTCATAGACAAAAGCTTAAAGCTGCCAGATCTCCATCCACACTAATTGTATTTTGTTAGTTTATTCAGTTGTACAACACAGAATTTCACAGATGAAAAAACTCGACTATAGTAACAAGACTTTTCGAACACACGTAGGTGCTTGAATTTGATAGTCCCTTTGTGAGTTTTTGCGCGTTCATCATTAATCTTTTCCATGTTCTCTGCTATTTTGATGCTATAACGTTCAGACACTGTTTATTAATTGAAGTAGAGTAATTTCTTGAGAAATGCGTTTGCAGCTGTTTGTCTGACTCATTTTGAGAGGGTTCATTATAGGACTAGAGTTCACACTTAGACTTGCAATAAGTCTTAGGTATATTTAATTAGTGTTCTACGGTTTTGCGAGAACTTCGGTGTTGATGATTTTCACTTTGATTTACAGTGATCTTTCAGAAACAAAACAGTCACAATAATCCATTTATTCATTCATTTACAAGTTCATTTTTGCTACAAAAGCTTATTAAATTGGCTACATACTGTCAAGTAGGTAGGAATGTGTTTATTGGTTTTATTTTTTACTAGCTGACCCGCCCGCGGCTTCGCATCGGGTGGTTTTTCAATAAAACATTATCCTCATTTTGCGCAGTTGGCTAAAAAGTAGCCTATGTCCTTTCCCAGGATTTAATCTATCTCCTTGCAAAATTTAATTACGAATCATTTCATTTCATTTCATTACGTTCAGCCGTTTAGTTGTGTAAAGGTAACAAACAAACTAACAAACAAACAGAGTTTTGTATGTATTATACATATAAACCTTCCACTTAAATCACTCTATCTATTGCTGAAAATTGAATTAAAATCCGCTGAGTAGTTTAAATTTTAAAAGATCTAAGGGAACACACAGCGGAAGCGACTTCATTTTATACCATGTAAAGATACGTCCTTGAGATGGAACTAGCATATGACCCACCTGATGTTAAGTGGTAGTCATCGCCTATAACAAAGTATTGCCTGGTAGGTCACGCATCTTAAGAACGTGCCTTACGATGCACTGCTCTACGTCCATCAACTTGAGGTATACAGGTGTAAAGCATCATGTACCTGTAATTTCAGCGGCAACTATACTCTCAATTTTATGGTGACTCCTTTACAGTTCAAGCTGTGCGGCTGTGGAACGCTTTACCTTTCTCTATTAGATCGTCTAAATCTCTTCCTATCTTTAAAGCTAAGGTATACAACCATTTCCTTTCTTTGTCTACGCACCGATAGTTCATCGTTATGTTTATCTCCTTTATTGTAGTTTATATATAAGTATATATTATTATATTTGTAGGTATATATATTTAGTTTATTAGTAAGTATAGGTAGTTTATGTAGGTTTATGAACATACTCGTAGATACACCGCCGTCTTTTTGATTTTGTTTTGTCCTGTCCATCCAAAGGTTGTCTGGAAGAAATCGCTTTTAGCGATAACACCGCCCATTGTACTTACCTTAATTTTTGTGTATTTTTATTGTATTTTTAATTTTGTTGGTGTGCAATAAAGAGTATTCTATTCTATACTTTTCAAGCCGAAACAAAGCAATTCCACTTGGCGGCAGAAATAGGTATGGTGGAAGTACTTCCCTGGGTGAGCGCTTTCACCAGAATCTCTACTACTCTTGTAGAAGAGTTAATAGTCAAAGTCAAAGTCAAATATTTTTATTCATTAAAATCACAAGGATCACTTTGAAACGTCAATTTTACTGCCTGTTCCTTCGCGACCAAGCCAGGAAAGAAAGACAAGAAACAAGGCTGGTTGTTTTTTTTAATGACCCTTTTACAATACATAATACAGAAAATAAATTACGTCTAAATTGTAACAGTTTGAACGAGTTGGAGCAATTTCAATCCCAAGCTTCTCTATCATCTAAATAATCCGATATTTTATAGTAGGCTCTTTTATAAAGATTTATTTTAGTTACGTTTTTAAATTTGTTAATTGTCAATTTTTGTACATCCCTTGGGAGTTTGTTATAAAAGCGTACACCTTGCCCTTTAAACGATTTACTAACTTTATGGAGTCTACAAGTGGCAACAGCGAGTTTATCTTTATTTCTAGTATTAAAATTATGATTATCGCTATTTTTCTTAAACAAATTAATATTTTTGTGAACATACATTAGATTTTGATAGATGTATTGACAAGGGAATGTCATAATATTTATTTTTTGAACTTATTGCGTAATGATTCTCTAGAGGCCCATATTATAAATTGCACGAACATTCCTCTTCTGCAGCACACAAACGGTGTTTATATCTGCAGCACTCCCCCACAGCAGTAGGTATACCGTATGACACAATGCTGTGGAAGTAGCTGAAGTAAACTAGTCTAGATGTGTCTACGTCTGTAAAAAGACGGATCTTTTTGACTGCGTATGCCGCAGAACTAAGTCTCTTCGACAACCCATCAATGTGAGGGCCCCATTGAAGCTTATTATTTAAGGTTATACCTAAGAATACGGTGGTGTCCACAAGAGCCAACTCGTCTTTGATTTTTATATCTGCTTTAACATGTGTAAGATTAGGTAGTATAAATCTAATACACTTTGTTTTCTTTTCATTTAGAAGTAGATTGTTTACATTGAACCATTTTACCACCGTATAGATTGCATTGTTTACATCGTCAAAATCGGTTTGTCGTCGCTTTAATTTAAATAAAAGTGACGCGGCATCTGCAAACAATACAAGTTGATGTTGATGTTATTATTAGGTACTAAGGATTTAATTTAATACAAATTGTGAAATATCTTAGTTATGATTAAGATTACATTAAGCTTAACCGCACAAGCTTATTCCGTAAAATACTTACCGTAATCTTATCAACCCCGTTCTAATTAGCATAAAAAATAACTTGCATTCGTACTTGAAATATGACCTACGGTACACATAAAAAGGTCCTCGTATTTTAAGGAACGCCGTAATTAGACGAAGGCGAGTCACTCAGCAACGTAAACAGTAGTGATGCAACGAATACGAATACGAATATTCGTATTCGCCGAATAGTAGACATTTACCGAATATTCGTATTCGGCGAATACGAGGCATGCCTTTTAAGTTCTGTCGTTTCCATATTTTCCGGCAATTTTGAATTTGGAACTGTTCTATATTCGAATGTGTTTACATTTTGAATCTCAAAACAGTTGAAAGTATTAGGATTAATGCTATTGTTTAGTCACAGTTTCGATTTGAATCTGTCAGGTCACGTACGAAAATGAATCTTTCTAAGGAAAATGTTCGTGCAATAATTTTCTACAACTTTAGAAGAGGCCTGACACGGCTTCAGTGTTTAGAAGAGCTAACATCTGTGTTCAGTGATGTAGCCCCATGTCTGCGGACTGTCGAACGCTGGTATTTAGAATTCCAGCGTGGACATACTAGTGTTAGTGACAGATTTCGCGAAGGACGCCCAAAATCCGCCTTCACTGAAGATAACATCATTGCTGTGAGACAACTAATTCTCGAAGATCGTCATGTGACGTATCGAGAGATAGAGGCTCTATTAAGCATCTCAGGGACAACCATTCAGAAGATCTTGCATGAAGCGCTTGGTGTGAGAAAGCTAGTTTGCCGTTGGATACCGTATCTGCTTTCCGACGATCACAAGGCGGCCCGCGTCAGATGGTGTAAGAAAACTCTGCAAAGGTTCAACCGAGGGGAGTCAAATCACGTCTACGACATCATAAGTGGTGACGAATCTTGGATCTATGCCTACGATCCTGATTCCAAACAACAATCTACAATCTGGGTCTTTCAAGACGAGCCAAAGCCGACTAAAGTTGTTCGTTCTCGAAGCACTTCAAAGAAGATGGTGGCCACGTTCGTTGGAAAAACCGGCCATGTTGCGACTATTGCACTTGAAGATCGTAGAACGGTTAACGCAGAGTGGTATACTACAGTTTGTTTACCACAAGTCATCGCCGAACTTCGAAAATCTAACTCAAAGCGACGCATCATCCTGCACCACGACAACGCAAGCTCACACAGCGCTCGTCAAACGATTGAGTATTTGAAGCAGGAAAAAGTAGAAATTCTTGACCATCCTCCATACAGTCCTGACCTAAGCCCTAACGATTTCTTTACATTTCCTAAAATTAAGAAAAGTCTTCGTGGTCAAAGGTTCCAGTCCGGTGAAGAAGCAGTCGACGCTTTCAAGTCAGCCATTTTGAACACCCCCACTTTAGAGTGGAATAAATGTTATAATAACTGGTTTGAGCGAATGGAAAAGTGTATTAAGCTACGCGGTGAATACTTTGAAAAACAATAAAAAGTACTATAAGGTTCTAGTTGTGTTTTTTTCTTCAAACGACAAAACTTAAAAGGCATGCCTCGTACTAATACGAATATTTAAAAACTAATATTTTACGTACAAACGCAACTCTAATTACTGGCAGACTTGAAAACGCGCGTATAAAAATACGCATGTGTGCAGAGGGCCTTAACAGCAATGACGACGCGTCGGGGGACTCCCCGGCCATAGTTTGTACAGTACCGCGGCTCCGGGAGTTTCCCTATCATTACAATTACGACGAACCATTGATGATTCATTCATTTCTTTCACTTCATTTTGTTAGTCGGAAGCAGAAGTCCAGCAAGAGAGTATTGTTTTATTTATTTTCTGAGGTTGCTGCGAAATAAAATAAGTTAAAGTTTAATTGAAAATGTCTTCTCGTAAACGAGATCAAAGTGACATATGGAAACACTTCGATAAATTACCGAGTAAGTAGCTGTATGGTTCTGTATTTCTTTGGTATCAACAAAAGGTAGGATTGTAAGTAAGTAACTTAGACGAACGTTAGTAGGTAATGGCTGCGTCAATGTAGTACTAGACTTTGCCCGCGACTTCGTCCACGCAGACATTGGTTTTACTTTCACATGTAATATTATAGTGGGATAGGATTTTAAATTGTGTTTAACAAATGTTAAATTGTGTTGTTTTTATTTTAGACAATGAAAGCAAAGCTAGATGCAGATATTGTGCTTGTGAATTGTCTCGGGGAGGGAAAAATGCATATAATAAAGGATTTACTACGACCGCACTGTGGACTCATGTGAAGAGATTTCACGAAAAGGAGCTTGCTGCCAGTATAAGTACTGTAGACGAAACAAGCACTGAAGTTGAAGTAACTCCAGCGAAGAAACAAGCGTCCTTAAAGGAAATATGGGAAAAACGAACTACGTATGAAACGGGTGATCCTCGGGCTGTCAAAATCACATATTTGATTGCTGAACAAGTTTGTCTAGACATGGAGCCCCTGAATTTGGTAAATAAACAGGGATACCGTCGTTTGCTCGGTGAACTAGCTCCAAGGTTTGTTTGCTTTTATTAAAATGCTAAACATTTGTTCATTCATACATATCAGTGGGATTCTCTTTCAACTTTCACAAAACCCTTTTTAATTCCTGACTGTTATTTTTTTTTACAGATATAATATTATATCTAGAACCCACCTTACAGAAAAAATTCTGCCGGATATTAATGAATGTGTTAAAATAAAATTGAAGGAGCAGTTAACAAAGACCCCATATCTCTCTGTCACAACAGACATGTGGACCAGTGACGCTTCCTCACAAGTTAATGATTTTATAAGTCTTACTGGACATGGTGTCAATGAAGATTTCCAGCTCAAATCTTACTGTCTGGAAGTGTTTCCCTTTGAAGGTGACTCACATTCAGGAGAAAATATTGCCCACAATATGCACATGATGTTTCTGGAATGGGAGCTATTGGGTAAAGTTGCAGCAGTTGTAACGGACAACGCACGGAATATGGTTAAAGCAAATGATGAGCTTGATCTTAGTATTAAACATATTTCTTGTTTGGTACACAGCATCCAATTAGCGCTGAAAAAAAGTTTGTTTGGTCATGAACGCATAAACGAAATGTTAACCACATGCAGGGGAGTTATTACTCATTTTAATCACTCAACCTCCGCACTCAAACAACTGAAAGATTCTCAATAAGCTAACAATATACCGAAACATGTTTTGTTTCAAGATGTTGAAACTAGATGGGACTCAACATATCAGATGTTGAAGAGATTACATGAACAACGCATAGCGATTCAAGATGTTTTACCATCTCTACCAAATTGTCGTCATGAAATCACAGCAAGGCAATGGGCTCTTATGAGCCAAATCATTGATATTCTGGCCAATTTCGAAGAAGCTACTAAAGAGCTAAGCAAAGAATCAACGACGTTATCTCAAGCAATCCCAATAATACGAAGTCTAAAATCTTGCCTCAATAAAATTTCAAATGATCCTTCTTCTCATCCTGATGTAAATAATCTGGCAAACTCCCTATTCAGTGGACTTTTAAATAGATTTGCGTTTATGGAAAGTGATGAAACTTATCTATTAGCAACGATCCTTGACCCACGGTTCAAAACAAGGATTTTCAGCTCAACAGTGGTCGCTGAAACCGCTCGATCAGTTCTTAACGCTGCTGTTGATGGCAGAGAGGCCGTAAGACTGACAAGCCCTCCAGAAGAACCTCAACCGTCGAGAAGTAGAGGAATTTGGCAAGTGTGCCAAGAAATAATTGAAGAGGCCGAAATGGAAGAGCCAATTTCCATATTTTCTGGTGAGTATGAAAAAAGTTAAAAAAGTTATTAATAGGTAATAGGTACTCTTTGTCATCTACGTAGTATACTAAAAGTTAAATGTAATTTCAAAATGTCTTTTTTTACAGGTGTTTCGCAAATTAAAAACGAGATAGATGCTTATCTAAAGCTCCCAAATTTATCGCCGACTGCTGATCCACTGGCCTTTTGGTGAGAAGATGTCCATTTTCCAAGTCTGAAAAAACTTGCCCAAAAATATTTTTCACTGAAGCCATGTACAGTCGCCTCAGAAAGACTTTTTTCAACGGCTGGGAACATTCAGACTTAAAAAAGAAATCGCCTAAAACCAGAAAATCTACAAATTTTATGTTTTTTAAATAAAAATTTGCCAGTTGTAAATTTTAACTATTAAAGTATAGAAATTTATCAAATAAATTAGTCTTTTATCACCATGTCGAGATATTCGTATTTGTATTCGCCGAATAGTAGGTTTGATATTCGTATTCGTATTCGTAAAAGTACTATTCGTTGCATCACTAGTAAACAGCAATAAATGCCCAGCCACCTTAATTCCACTACTTTGTTTAGGCACCCGAGGCCAAAAAACGAATTAAAAATTATGTTTACTCTGCTCAGAACAAAATTGGATGGAAATGTGTAGATTACGTTCATAATTTGAAAATAATAAAAAGTAGACAATTATTGTGTTACTTGCGTGAAAATAGTTGAAACAAAACATAATGTTTTGCTTTTAACACTAAGACAAGAGCGTGATCGTATTTTTATTATAATAATGTAATCCGAACACTTACAGAAAATACCAAAATGTTTAAAACCATTTCAAAAATTTTCAAGCCTAGATGGGACTTAAACCCGCAACATTCCTCTTGATACGAGGATGCACTACAAATTGTGCTACAGGTTCTTGTCACGTCAGGGTCGAAGTTAGAGAGATGATTCAGATAACGACTAAAGCGCCGTTAGCGTCGTTAATTTCGGTTGAACCTCGACTACGTAATATTTATGTCGATAGTAGCCTAAGTCACCCGACCATAATAATGAATCGATTGACACCTCATCGATGCGTCATTATGATCCGGGTGTTATTATGGTCCATCAAAATCGGAGCAGTTTAGGCGCTACGGCGCTGCGGTGGAACATAATACAAACATACATACATAACCCTTCTTTTTAGCTTTGCCGTAGTCGGCTAAAAATTGAAAACGGCGAAGCTCTCTCTCTGTTTAAAAAAAGCAGAATAACAACAATTATATTATAATACTAACCTAATTTGGTAATATGCCAGAGAATGATAACGATATCAAACGATGGCATATATATTAAAATATAGCATCATTACAGATAATAAATGGTAAAGATAACTGTAGATTGCTTCTTTATTTACGCAGATAATATAAAAATAAACAATTAAAACGTTTATTACGATATTACGACTTAACAACATCGTAAAATAAGCTTGGCTCAAGTAGAAATATTCTCAATTTCAAATGATTGAAATTCTGACTGTAGAGAGAATTTTTGATGAATATTTTTATAGGAGAAAATTGAAACATAAGTTGTTTCATTTAAAATGTTCAAATTGCTGACTGGAACAGGTCACATGTAAACAGGTATATTACAATGTCTAGATATCAGGAAGGATCTTATAGCAATGCTGAGGGCAGGATACTCCTCCCTAATAGTAATAAAAAAATATTTAAGCACGCATATGCTCAGAATACAAGAATACAAGAATTTATTAATAAAAATAATATTTACACGTCATAGGTCAAATTTCATGAATAAAATAAATTAATTAAATAAATTAATAATACATATTAATGATTCATCTTGTGAAACAATTACCTATGTATCTAATACATGATTATTATTTTTTATTAACTAGTTGGGGGGAGGGGGGAGGGGGGGGGAACTCTACAGTTCGGGTAATTCGAGGAACCCTCTCCAACAACCATGTTTTTAACCGGCCCTTAAACGCCGCGATGGAGGCTGCATTTCGGATACTATTTGGGTAGCCTATTGTAGACTGCCGGGCCCGAAATGTACACCGATCTGTTCGACTTGTGCAACCTGTGTGTTGGCGTCACCAGTCTGTGCTGGTGTTTATTGCTGCGGAGAGCGTGTACTGCGACCCCTCGGCGCTGGAACAGGAACAGAGAACACTATCTGAGTATTTGTCGCTAAATATTTATGTATTTATTATTAATTGATATGTTTCTTACTAGTTTCATGAGTAGTTATTATTTAGGCTCATTCATTTGTGTTACTTTTATTTTTATAAAATTAGTATTAGTATGTATGTACATGTAGTATGTTAGGTACACCATTACATCCCAAGTAATATACACACAGTCCATTCCATCCAAAGGTTGTCTGGTAGAGATCGCTATTTAGCGATAAGACCGCCAATTGTATCCATAGATTCACGTTGTTATTTTTTATTTGTATAATCAAGGTGTGCAATAAAGAATTATCTAATCTACATATGTTGTAGTCCGTACCTGTATGAGATCGTGGTGGATGAATAAATAAAGCTGGACATTTTAAACAGCACTATCTAGCCCCGAAAAAGCAAAGCTTGCAAATTGCACTGGGAACCTGATAATTACCGATTAAAACGGGTATTTATCGCGTATGTACGTGACCATGGCCATTGTTACACAGCCGGAACGTCGAGATAACAAATAAAAAAGGTACATACGCGATAAATACCCGTTTTAATCAGTAATGATGTAAAGTGATCGCGAAAGTTTGAAAAATACAACCAGAATAGAATAGAATAGAATAGAATAGAATAATCCTTTATTGTACACCAGGAATACTTAAAAAAACTAATTTAAGCTAATAATTGTTAGAGTACTTATATACCAATATTTTTTTGTAAATACCGTACTGATGATATACAAGGTCTTGATATTTAAACTAATTATATTAAAAAAACAGTGTCTATACAAAAATCTAAAATAAACATTGTTATAAAATTTTCTTGATTAATAACAAAATCTAAAGAAATCGATAAAATGCTGCTTGACGAAATGTTAGAGAACTTTTATACTCTAGTAATGTGCGATGCCACAGATTACTTGAATTATTACGATCCGGTCGATTACTCCGCCCAGTTAATGTACACGCCCGGTCAACGAACTCGGTCGGTCATATAGGGTCGGAATAGGGCGCGCACGTGGTTTTTTGTTTTCAAATGTCTTTGTAACATAAATACATAACAAAATATCGCTAAATAATTGACGTTTCAAAGTGATCCTTGTGATTTTAATGAATAAAAATATTGGAATTTTGGAATTTTGAAATACAGTCTAGATATTTTAAACATCTAATAATCCACTGACTCGAGAGGCTGAAGCGCCTCTAAGAGTCTTTTGACAAAAATACTGGGTATTAAAACTCTTTGTGTCATAAATAAAGTGATTTAACTTTAAAATAAATATATACATATAAGGTAATAAGGTCTCAAAAATATAATCTGTCATTGTTTATTTTGTGGTTTAAATTACAAGACCTTATATAGATATAAAGCACCTAGACCTGAATAAGTTATCTCATAACAATAACATTTGTTCCGCGGCGGAAACACATAAGAAAAGTATAGACCCAGTGGGTGGATCAGGTTGTAGATATTCTTCTTCTTAGCGTGTCAATCTTATATTGTGTTAGATAGGTACTTGGCTACATTGATGGCGTCAGGAGAAGCTATTTATAAGTCTTCCATTGTGCAGGTGTTCATCGACTGTGCAGAATCACCACAGTCACCTTGCGTTTGGCTGGGATCCATGATCTGCAGCGACCAACCTGTGTTACGAGGCATGCCTTTTAAGTTCTGTCGTTTCCATATTTTCCGGCAATTTTGAATTTGGAACTGTTCTATATTCGAATGTGTTTACATTTTGAATCTCAAAACAGTTGAAAGTATTAGGATTAATGCTATTGTTTAGTCACAGTTTCGATTTGAATCTGTCAGGTCACGTACGAAAATGAATCTTTCTAAGGAAAATGTTCGTGCAATAATTTTCTACAACTTTAGAAGAGGCCTGACACGGCTTCAGTGTTTAGAAGAGCTAACATCTGTGTTCAGTGATGTAGCCCCATGTCTGCGGACTGTCGAACGCTGGTATTTAGAATTCCAGCGTGGACATACTAGTGTTAGTGACAGATTTCGCGAAGGACGCCCAAAATCCGCCTTCACTGAAGATAACATCATTGCTGTGAGACAACTAATTCTCGAAGATCGTCATGTGACGTATCGAGAGAGAGAGGCTCTATTAGGCATCTCAGGGACAACCATTCAGAAGATCTTGCATGAAGCGCTTGGTGTGAGAAAGCTAGTTTGCCGTTTGATACCGCATCTGCTTTCCGACGATCACAAGGCGACCCGCGTCAGATGGTGTAAGAAAACTCTGCAAAGGTTCAACCGAGGAAAGTCAAATCACGTCTACGGCATCATCAGTGGTGACGAATCTTGGATCTATGCCTACCATTCTGATTCCAAACAACAATCTACAATCTGGGTCTTTCAAGACGAGCCAAAGCCGACTAAAGTTGTTCGTTCTCGAAGCACTTCAAAGAAGATGGTGGCCACGTTCGTTGGAAAAACCGGCCATGTTGCGACTATTGCACTTGAAGATCGTAGAACGGTTAACGCAGAGTGGTATACTACAGTTTGTTTACCACAAGTCATCGCCGAACTTCGAAAATCTAACTCAAAGCGACGCATCATCCTGCACCACGACAACGCAAGCTCACACAGCGCTCGTCAAACGATTGAGTATTTGAAGCAGGAAAAAGTAGAAATTCTTGACCATCCTCCATACAGTCCTGACCTAAGCCCTAACGATTTCTTTACATTTCCTAAAATTAAGAAAAGTCTTCGTGGTCAAAGGTTCCAGTCCGGTGAAGAAGCAGTCGACGCTTTCAAGACAGCCATTTTGAACACCCCACTTTAGAGTGGAATAAATGTTATAATAACTGGTTTGAGCGAATGGAAAAGTGTTTTAAGCTACGTTGTGAATACTTTGAAAAACAATAAAAAGTACTATAAGGTTCTAGATGTGTTTTTTTCTTCAAACGACAAAACTTAAAAGGCATGCCTCGTATTGTAGATGGCGATAATGATGCGTGTAAGAAATCGTTTGCAACATTTTATTTTTAAACTTTTACATAAAAGTTTACGATCCAGTACATTCGAAAACTAAACCTATTTGACTGCAGTCATAAATTCCAATTTGCAAAACTACTTTTGTTTGCCATACATTGTGACAATGCGGCCGTAATCAAAACGAATGAATGCCAACTCGGCCGTCTTCATAAAAGCTGGAATGTTCATCAGATACTCGTACAAAATGATAGTGAATTATGTGACAAAACCAGACATCATTTTGTCCGTAGCTAACATACTTATTGCAATTCTGAATGTTTTTCTATGGATGAGGAAAATGGTTTATTACGAGAGTCTACCTTTTTTGCCTGTTTTTTTTGTTATTTGATATGATTTGATCAATATAGAGGCTAAGTTATTTGATCGAGCGAAACGAGATCTCTATATCAACTTGGAAAAATCAGCGTTGTATGTATGTTTGTTTGTAAGTCTGAGGATAACTTTCGAAGCGTTGATCCGATCATCGTGAAATTTGATACATAGGTAGGTAGTAATGCCACAATTTTGGTGTGACTAAATGAGCTAAAAATGTTGGGGGGCTGTTGGAGATATAGGGGTTAAAGAGGGGTAGAAAACAATTAAAATGAGACTATTAGGTCAAGTGGGACGTTAAATGAAAGGTCAACATTTAGACTCCGTTTTTATTTTTAGTGAAGTTTGTATAGTTTTTGAGTTATTAGCCATAATAAAAACTGAACTTTGTCCAAATTCACAGGGACTCCAGTAACCCCACAGTGCTGTAATTTGGTATGCGTATAGCTTAAGTGACACAAATATAGGGAAAAGTCTGAAATCCAGGATATCTACAATTTGTACCCGAAAAACATAACCACATAACATGAACTCCCGTTAACTGTAATTTAAATGAAACTGTAGGTTAGTTGCATATATATTTCGTGGCACTAGTTTCATAGTCAAAGATTTCAAATAGTATTTTTTATTGTTTTAATCGAAGACTCGCGAGATCTGAGTTCGGGGCGAACGTAAAAAATACAAGCATTTATATCAGACGATGTCTAGACGATTATAACGTCCGGGGTAAAAATATAACTACACCCTATTAGACCTAATAGTAATAGACATGGCCACTTCTGTAATAAACTCACGTTTAAAAGTACGATCTAAGATATTTTATTTGGCGATAAACTGGCGACACAAAATAAAGGGTATTGACACGTGCCGGTCGCCTAATAGGGTTGTCAAATAAAAATTCAAATAACCGGACAATCTTGTCATTTTTGTCATCTTAGAAAAGCATTTTTATAATAACCTGTACCTATACATAGAATAGAATAGACAACTCTTTATTGAATTAACACACAAACAGAAATAATGCATAAATAAGTACATGGCTGGAATAAATAAGGTAATACACTGGGCGGCTCTATCGCTGAAAGCGATCTATTCCAGGCAACCTTTGGATGGAGCTAAATTTACGAAGATACGGAGTGCGGTGTACTTTGAAGGATACATTTAGGTACATATCCTTAGGTACGATGAAAAATAAGATAAAATTTTAAACTTAATACTTAAAATAGACTAATATATAGGTATATACATATAGCAAACTATATTTTATAATATGACATATACATATTATATTATACTATATAAAATACTAAAAAAGTAAATAAATAACGCTAGGAAGATGATATCCTCAGGTAATAAACGTTAAAGATACAATTTTTTTCTGGACAGGACTACTCACTAGATGAAAAGAAGACCTAATAAAGGTTGCTGGGAGCCGTTGCGTGCAGGCGGTATACAAGATCGGGTTGCTCGGAAAATCTATGGAATAGTCCGCTCTATATATGATGATAATGAAGACCACTATAATAAAAAAGTGGCACTCCGGGAGTGCCGACAGAAATGAAAACTTGAACAATTACGTGTGTATTGTTTGAATCGTCAGTAACGGTGTCGGTAACGGTAACAGTGTCGCGAGTTCAATGGTTTTTCCCATCTCAAAAAATGCCCAAAGAAGTTTTTCTTAAAAATCCATTTTGAATACTAGTCGTTTAGATACTTTAAATCTATGACAAAAATAAATCTGTCCGTAGTAATGCAAGCTGAAATTCCAGTCCAACCTTATTACAAGTGGAGCGATTTTTCAACGCAAGGGAAACCCATTATGGAGCGATAGGTTTACCTACATAGTACGTTACATTTTACTTGTCAGGAGAAAGGTTCTGTACATTATTCTTGTCTTAAAGAAAAAGGAACTTGCATTTTTTCATGTTTTTAAAGCGATGATGTAAATAATAGAGTTCGTTTTTGTAGGCAAGAATCTAAAATATAGTGTTTGATAATATACGCACAAAAATGAAGGGGGTTATTTTGATGAGCAAGTATAATTATCACAACACGACAAGTAAAATGTTTACCGTAGAAATGTGAAATTTATTGTGCCATGTAAAAACTAACACTTTATCAAACTTATGTTGTGCTATTGCATAATGCTTGCCATCTAACCACAGATACTGTATTGGTGACGTCTCGAGATATCTCTTGTTGTCCCTTTCTAACCCAAAACCCGCAGCAGCCATTTCCAAAAGAGATATGAAATCGGCCTTTATTTTTGGATGTCGATTGCAAGAGTAGACAGTAAGTTTTATATCGAAATAATCACCTAAACTTAGTCGATTTTCTTTAAAATTTGATTATATAACTAGCAGTATTTTTTTTGAGAAGTATTTTTTTATGTCTTGAGAAACCGTCACTTGAATATCGACGATTATAATATGTGTATTTCCTGTATTTTATAAAAATGAAAAACAAAACAGGAAAAATGTGGTGTAGTTAAATTTTTATCCCAGACGCAAAAAAGGGGTGTTATAATCATCTGGATTTTGTTTGAAATATGTATATATGTATTATTTAATAATAACTTACTCGTAGCATCTGTCTATATATCGATCTGAGGCATTGTTGCTCCCAGGTCGAGATGGACTGATTTTAATGGATTTAAAATTTACAGCCACTCTCGGACTTTGTTTTAAATATTTGCTGTAATCAAATTGTTTTGTTATAAGTAGGTTTATTTTCAAAGTATTTTGGAATAAAATAATATTAATCAGAACATGAATAATAATTGTTGCTAACAATGGGTATTCCAACCATGAGAATAACGAAGTTTTTATAAAAATAACTAGCTGATCCAGCGAACTTTGTACCGCTTTAGAATTAACCTACTTTTTTTTTAGCTTTTTACACCTATGTCTTTTTATGTGCACGTACCCACTATAATCAAATATCTCTATATTCAAAGGTTTGCTGATCAGTAATCGACCGCCAAGAGTAGAAAATTATTTAATTACTAATATCGCTATTAATAAATAGGTGTTGGTGGTAGAAAAGTGAAAATTTAGGGTTGTATGTATTTTTTATTGCCAAATCATCATCATCATCATCATCAACATCAGCCCACATTAGTCCACTGCTGGACATAAGCCTCTCCCAATACGCACCACTGAGCCCGGTCTTCGGCTCTTCTCATCCAGTTTCTGTCCGCCACCTTTCTTATGTCATCGCTCCACCTAGCCGGGGGGCGCCCCACACTACGTTTTCCGAGACGCGGTCTCCACTCAAGAACTCAAATCATAAAAAAATAATAATAAAATAAATTGTCCAAAAAAATAAAAAATAGGGGTGGACCACCCAAATATACACAAAAAATTCATAAGAATCGGTCAAGCCGTTTCGGAGGTGTTCTGCTACAAACAGGAGAATTTTATATATTAGAAGTAGAATTTCAACAAACAAAATTAGTCATAACTTTTTAATAAATTAACATTTATATTCCGAAGCACACTGTATACAGCCCAAGCTATGCACAGATTTTTATCAAAATAAAATAGAATCTATAGCACTCAGTGATAGCACTGTACCTTTTTAAGAGCAATATATTATCTGTGCTATTAGTGAAAGAATTTTTAGAACTGAATCAGAAGTTCCGGAGCTTACCCCCGACATCCAAGCAAACAAACTTACTTATTTTACCTGATTATAGTTTAAATATAATTTTAGAAAACAAGATCGATCTACTCATTTCAAATCCATTTACAACGCATTACTCATTGGAATGTATTTACAATGTAAGATTGATACAAACCAGTTGTTTTTGTTGGCACGAAGCTATGCAGAGGCTGATTTGTTTGGCTATTAATCAATAGCGTTCAAGATTGTAGCCAAACCAATACCCAACGATTGGATCACGAACTTACTTGTACACAATACTGAGAATGCGTATAAACATCCGAGAATCAGTCAAACTCAATCTCTACCTATTCACAAGCTTCCGCCAATGGCTTCGCATGGTTTGTCCATAAAAAGTATTCTTAATTTAGGTCATAATCTAACTTATTAATTGTAATCGATCTAGTCGTTTAGTTATGAAAACTTAACAAACATACAGAGAAACACTTTCACTTTCACTACTCTCCAGTTGAAAAGTCCAGCCCATAATACTTCTTCTTACTCGTTCTTCTAACTTCTTTAGTAACTCGTTTACGAGCTGTACGATTATGGAACGACTTGCCCGTTTCCATCAGACATGCTAAATCTTTAGGTATTTTTAAAAGTGAGGTCTACAAACTGTACTTAGCAGCTTCTTTATAGTAAACATTGTATTTCCTTTCGATATATATTGTTAAAATATATATATGTATGTATGTATTTTATATTTATTTATGTAGGTAAGTATAGGTATGTATTTTTTTAGGTTTTTATTTATTTTTATCGTACATAAATAGGTATTTATTGTAACGTTTATCCTCACACGTTTTTTCAATCCAGTGCATCCAAAGGTTGCCTTCGCTTTATGCGATAAGGCTGGCCATTGTACCACCAGTCTAAGTTTTCTAGGTTAAATTATTGTAATTTGGTGTAACAATAAAGAATTATCTATCTATATATATATATCTTTCAAACACTTTTAAAGAGCATCGAACATTATTGGCATACGGTAGATATGCCAATAATGTTATCAAGACTCATTTATTAAATGAATTCGTTCCAATGCATATGGCCCTTTCACGCAATAGGGAAACTTCAAAATATCGTGAATAAAATGACTAGCTTATAAAACTACATAATAGCCTAAACATAAATAATATGTATCCAATAGCTTTAGAAAAAATTGCTAGAATAAACTGTGTTCAAATAAATTATTTGTACCTATATTGTTATTTGTTTAATAAAATTATTTCAAATACCTTCCTGTTACTATTAAATCGAGTACTCAGTAACATATATTTGTCATTTGTGATCCACTAAATTCAGAAAATAAAAATAGTTTTCATGTTATTTTTTTACATATTCAAACCCAAATATCTAAGAAAGTATACACCTTACGGAA
Organism: Philereme transversata; assembly: GCA_963924445.1. NCBI lineage: Eukaryota > Metazoa > Arthropoda > Insecta > Lepidoptera > Geometridae > Philereme > Philereme transversata. The sequence continues at coordinate 21,632,091 of OZ004342.1, read as the reverse complement.
TTTCATCACTAAATACTTTTATGTTTGTAATCGCTTACTCTGTCGTTTGTCACATTTTTCATCACTGGCCGCCAAAACAAGCTTGTTTCAAAATGGCGGACAGTAGGTATGCCAGGCTCCATACAAAAATGTTCAAACCTCTTTATATTAATAACTGAGATCTTGTATAAAGATCTAAAAATAATTTATACTCAATTTCTATGTATCTATGGTGTGGTCAAGTGACAACAATCTTTGCAAGAATAATCAAAGAAATGTTCGTTCGGCATATTTACATTCTGCTGTTTTGTCAATCGTTTTTTTTTTGAAGAAAATTGTTAAGTTAATAATTCTACATTTATATTTAAAACAGAAAAAGGCTGTTAATTCAATTTTCAACATCCTACCGTAATTAGAATTAATCGGATAAAGCTGCAAAACGTTGAGGAAAACTCTGGCTTTATTCATTTATGCGAAATATTTTTGTATTTCAAAAAATAGAATAAATAACAAGTTCATTTATACAACATTTAGAAAACCCTAAAAGTATAAATCATTTTACAGCTGAGATACCTTCACCAAACAGGAAAAAATGCTGATGTCTGGACCGGCTTGCCTGATCTTCATCAAACAAAGCTAAGAACCACCGCATTTAAAATAGCGTTATATTAAAAATCGCATCCGAATCGGTCCATCCGTTTGAGAACAACGATGCGACACAGAGACAGACATGGGCGTCTAACTTATAATATCTATTTTTTGCGATGGTGGTCGAAAAACTCAGGAAAAGCTATGAAGCATATGTGGCAATTGGATCCTTCGTTGAAATCAGTGCTACCTAAGGGAAACATGAACGAGTTTACGACTTTGTAAAGGCGATAAAAAAATTAGGCAGATATTTACTTTCACGACCTCAGAGGCACGGTGTTAAACCTAAAACATCTTAGCGGGTAGTATTGCAGTAAAACGTCTCTACGAAGCTTTACAGGAACCCTCGAACCCCAACAACGTGTTCTGATCAAGATCGATTTGCGGATGTAAGTCATGCCCGGATATCCTGTGTACGAACCTTCGACACGTCCAAAATTTCCATTTTCTGACTGTAGTTATAAGAACACTTTTATAGGGTGGAAATTTGACATACCTAACTATTGTATACTCCGATAAATAATTCTAATACTGACTATTTATGACTTGCTACTTTTAGTGGAAGGAAATATTATTATTTGTCATGGGGTTTTTTTTCTCGAAATATTGATATTCCGGTTTTTATGAAGCTCGCGCCCCTAAACCAAGTGCGAATCAAGTTGAGATTGAAAGCTTGTGTCTTTTTGTAGTAATTTTCTTACAATCCAAGACCAGAGTTGCAGCTTTTTGCATGATTATATACGTGTTCTTTGGAATATTATTATTAATATTTATTTATTAACGCAGGTTATAGGCCTGGACCTTTATAAAGGCATTATGGGGCCGAAGCCTACGAGTAAGAGGCCTGTTTGGTTCTTATAAAAATCACTATGACAAGATGAAGGTGAGACAGATGGTAGTACTATTGCAACACATGGATTAGAGTTCGGGCTATTGTTAGAGTAATGCTTGTTAGAGTACGGGTTATCAGAGAAATAAGATACGGTACCTGCCAATACTGTAATATTAAGAATGATTGAAGCAGGTGGTGACTAGCCGTCAACTAAAGGGGCCCCCATAAGTGCCACCAATAGAAGGCAGCGTTAGAAGCAACTTTGGTGTGGGTGGTTAAAGGGTTTTGAGAGGTGTGCTCCAGTTTCACTAAGCGCTACTCCCGGCTTTATGCTTTTAACACTTCAATCCTTGGAGCATAGGTTCCGCTCTTGCACCTCCATCCTTTACCGGCCAACTAAAGTTAACCAAGGGTCAGGGGTTTCTGTCAACCCAAAGGAGTCATGGGGCTCCGCGGTGTCGCTACGCACCGAACACTCGCCATTGAGGTCATGTGTGATGTCAAATAAAGGTCTTCATTAGTACATCTGAACCCCGTTTTTATTTTTAGTTTATTTTTTGTAGTTTTTGAGTTATTAGCCATGATAAAAACAAAACTTTGACAAAATTCACAGGGTACACCAGTGACCCCACAATGCTGAAATTTGGTATTCGTGTAGCTTTAGTGACACAAATATAGGCAAAAGTCTAAAATCCAGAATAACTCCCATTTGTATCCCAAAAAAATATAACCAATTGACAAAAACGCCCGTTACATCTAATTTGAATGAAACTGTAGGTCAAGTAGGTTGGTTGTGTATTTTGTGGCACCAATTTATTAGTCAAAGATTAAAGCCGGCATGCACAAAGATGACTAAACGTATTTAGCGACTAAACATGTTTAAATTTGAAGTATTTGTATGATTTGACAACTCCTTAAATCATATTTAGCGACTAACTACGTTTAGGCATCGTTGTGCAAGACGCCATAAGAATAATATTTATTTTGGGAGATTCGCGAGATCTCAGTTCGGGGCGAACCACTAGTTAGTATTAATATTATTATTATGCGCCACTTCTGTCCCTCTGCTGGGCTAGGACCAAGATAAATAGTGACATAAAAAATGATCAGTTGATCTGACGTCTCATTAGCGCATTGAGTTGATGAACATTAATTTATAGAAAATTGAACTGTCAATACGCTGAATTGAATAATGCTTTCGATATAATCTATGCTGTTCTGCACTAGCAGTTGGCATGGCAACATTATTACGCATTTTGATATTGATTATAAATTAAGAATTACTTTTCAGAGTGGTTCTTGAATTCGATAAGAATCATAAATCGCTGAGGGATCTATCAAATTCATAATCTATGTAATCTATAGATACAAAAGTGAGTTTTTACGAAAGGGTAGTAATTTAAATCATTTTTTGTTGATTTAACGGTTCTGAGGGCTTAGCCAAGTTACAGTCGATTAGCGATGACGCTAGTCGATACGTCCGAAAATGTATGGGATTTGACACATGCTATAGAAATACTACGTCATTCAGCGACAACAAATGTATGTAGAATGTAGTTTATAATATGGGCCCCAGAGAATCATTACGCAATAACTTTAAAGAAATAAATATTATGACATTCCCTTGTCAATACATCTATGAAAATCTAATGTATGTATGTTCACAAAAATATTAATTTGTTCAAAAAAATAGCGATAATCATAATTTTAATACTCGAAAAAAGATAAACTCGCTGTTGCCACTTGTAGACTCCATAAAGTTAGTGAATCGTTTAAAGGGCAAGGTGTACGCTTTTATAACAAACTCCCAAGGGATGTACAAAAATTGACAATTAACAAATTTAAAAACGTAATTAAACAACATCTTTATAAAAGAGCCTACTATAAAATATCGGATTATTTAGTTAGATGATAGAGAAGCTTGGGATTGAAATTGCTCCAACTCGTTCAAAATGTTACAATTTAAATGTAATTTATTTTCTGTATTATGTATTGTAAAAGGATCATTAAAAAAACAATAAGCCTTGTTTCTTGCCTTTCTTTCCTGGCTTGGTCGCGAAGGAACAGGCAGTAAAATTGACGTTTCAAAGTGATCCTTGTGATTTTAATGAATAAAAATATTTGGCTTTGAATTTGACTTTGTACGTAGAACACGTAAGCCTCTATGTTGACCATGTAGAGTTTTCCGCTCAGCAAGCAATAGCGCCGTGGCTTAGTTAATATAAACTTTATCCATTAGGAACGAGTGCTTAGATAATTACTGATAACAGAGTTGAGAAAAAAATCATGTTATGTTGACCCCACATTTTGTAATGGGGATCCCAAATTGATAGAAAATGGATTTAAAAAACAAATTTCTATTTAACTTACGTTGCTGACTGTTCAAATTTTGATGTTATTAGTTAGTCAACTTACCTAGTTAGTATAATTGAACTTAGATATTGATAACCACATGTTAATTACGTAACTCGATTTAGGGCACCATCTTGTTTGAGAGAAACTGAAACACATTAATACTTGTTTGTATGTACATGTTAGTTGATGACAAAATCAGTACGGTGAGTTTATTCTCAAAGCTCTAACGTGATGTTAAAATTAAATTATAGTATATAATAATGTATGTTATGTTGATATTTTACAAAGCTCCTTTTCGTATTAGATACAAACTAGATAGTCACTAAGTAAATTAAAATCACAAGGATCATCTAGTACTAGTGGTACAGTTAGTGGCTAAATATGTTTTAAGGAGTTGTCAAATCATAAATTCGTAAAATTTAAACATATCTAACTAATCATAATCTACCTATATACCAAATTTTATTGCAATCGGTTCAGCCATTAGGATGTGATTGAGTAACAGACAAATAAACAAGCATCCAAACTTTCGTATTTATGATATTAGTGTGATGTAGGCACAACAGCTCTTCACCCAACACGTGCCGCAATTTTTCACGATTATTATAGTCTTTATGTAAGGTCTCCGTTCTACATTTTAAATAAAATAATCTCAAATGAAAATTAAGCAAAACGACTGGCATTAAAAAATAGTGCAATTTAACGTTTAATTCTCAGCGGAGGGTAGGTTGGGAAACTATTTTCTTCATTGTTCACGAGTGCCATTGTTTCAAGTCTAGAGCTTTTCTCGAACAATGGTAGGTGACGCGTACTACACGGCTTCGTCATATTTGTAAGATGATGTATTGTAATCTCATTCAAGATGTTCCCTACTGTCAACTAAAATATAGAATACAAAAACTGTTAAAACTTAGAATTATTTCTATTTATATGTCTTATTATTTAAATATAACTATGACACCAACGTCTTATTTTTTCTGTTTTTCTGTCTGAAAGAAATAAAGCGATCTCTTTAAGCGATAAGACTGCCCGTTATAAATTTCTTCTGTATCTTGTTGTTTATGTTCCGTTTTTGAAGTAAAACTTCTTTACGCACGCTTGACTTGGGGAGTAAGCCGGTGAAATCGTGACGAGAGCGTTACGAAAAGTGTGATCGGGCGAGGCGAACGGAAGTTGACAGGGAGATAGTTTTACTTCAGTCGTGGTCTACAACCTGTTTTGTTATGTATGACATTAATTTAAAACACGCATCCGGTATCGTATTAACTGATTTTAGAGGTGGGTTTAATACAGTAGCTTGAATATTTATCCAGTAATCGATACTTTTCCAATATATGCCGCTTTGTTAGTTTAACAAGTAGATACGTATATAATGAATGAATATATTTTGTTTACCTATTTTATACAGGCTGTTCCATTGTTAATTTAGGACATGATATTAAATTTGTTAGGAAATTCAAGATTTTCTATGGTAATAAATTTGAAAAAAACATATTACAAAACAATGCTAACCATTAGCCCTACCAGTGTTTTTAATTAGTGTACAATTAGTGTGAATGTTCAACCCGTCTACAAATACTAACTAGTTTTTCCTAGTTGAGTCTAATTGAATGAAAGTGTTTAGGAATAGTTGACTAACATCTAAGCAAAGTAAACATAGGTTACGGAAAAGTTTCTACCCAGAAAATACCTTCACGTCTGCCTCTGACATTTCCCGTACGGTAGAAAAAATCATATTCAACGTTCTATTCAGATATTCCAGTCGGGTGATCTCCTTTTACATATAAATGAAGATGCCGGATAAGGCAAATGTCTCAGCCTTCTGTTTCATTTTGCGTTCGGTACCTTCAGAATGTTTGGTTTGGTTCAAAAACTAAACAGGAATAATACTAGATACAAATAGTTGCGATTTAATTTTAAAACATAATATCTGTAAGCTCCTCGAGATTATTTTCTATATGTATTGTTATTAAATTATACTTCACTAGCAACCCGCTCCGGCTTCGCACGGGTGCAATGTTGATACTAAATATATTACAGAATGTCTTTATATACAACGTTCACAGCTTTTTTGTAATTAGACAATACAAACATGTCTTTTTAGAGGTTACTCTTGAAAGAACGACATATAATTGGCCATGTGAAAAACACTCAACGCTCAAATCTAAGCCTGCAACGTTGAAAGTTTGACCCTGCGATTTATTAATGGTCATTGCAAAAGATATCTTTACCGGAAATTGTAAGCGTTTAAATTGGAACGGTAAATCCAATCAGAGGATTCCGGAGAATCAATACATCTTTGTGCACCCTATTATGAAAGTTTTTAGTGATTTTACCAGCAAACAATGGGTATTGTGGGTTATCCCTAAGAGATAGACGTATACTATTGTAAATTTTTTTGTAGATCTTTTTAAGGTGTACAACACTGTAGTACATTATTTTGGTCTATCTCGTAGGGTTCAGCCAGCGTTTGCAATTTAATCACAAAAATATGTGTTTATTTACAACATCACATTAGAAACCTCTAAAATTATCAGTGTTTCCCTACTATATTATTATACATGTATTATACATATAAACTTTCTTCGTAAATCACTCTATCTATTTAAAAAAACTGCATCAAAATCCGTTGCGTAGTTTTAAAGATCTAAACATACATGTGGACAGACAGACAGCGGGACGCGACTTTGTTTTATAATATGTAGTGTGTACTTCATATTGTGTGAAGTTTGTTTACTTATTTGTTTGGTTGTATTTGATCCGCCTTGAAGACGTAGCGGCTTAACAGATTTTGATCAAATTTAGTACCTGGATTGAGACATATACTATTTTATCATCTAACAACGCGTGCGAAGCCGCGGTCGGAAGCTGGTTATTTATAATTAGTCTTTATTTCTCCATAGATTTTGACAAGTTGTCTGAAATATGTTATAACAGAGTATGAGTAAGTTTGTATGATATATTATATTATATTTCCTAGCGTAACCTATGAGTTTATACATTTGTTCATTCAATTGTTCTAATCTAGCAGAATACTCTAGCTAGAAGTTAACATAAGAAAATAGCATCCTTTTCGTAGAGTTTTTATACAACAACCGCGAGCGTTGTGGAAACAACTTTTAGTTAATTAAAAAGTTATGAAACCAGCCACTTTTACCTGCTTTCGTAATTTGCACAAAACGTTTCGAACGCAATAAAGTTACCACTGAAATGTGACACAAATAACTTATAACTACCACAATTTTCCCTTAAACTGTTTATTGTATAATTGTGTTGTTTTTAACTGTTTACCCAATCGATAAAATGAATAGTTGTAGAGCCAAAACCAAACTCAATCTATAGTATAACTTTTATATTCTAAAATACAGCTTCATAGCCACGTTTACCGTGGAGCCTCGTGACCCTTCTCACATTGGACAATGCAAATTCCGATAGTTCTGGCCAGCATGTAGAACTAGTAATCACTATTATGTAACCAATAGCCTCTACTCTCTGCTAAAGTGAAGAGAGACCAGCCTTCAGCCTTACTATCTTATTAACTGATAAGCAGCGCATGGGTTGGAATCTAATCACTGGTTCTAAGAATCTATTTATATCTGTTACTTAAAATTTTCTGTCCTTGAACAATATATATAGCTAAACAGAAACAATACCACACCCGGGCGCCCCTTAAAACTAGAAGTGAAACGTAGGATTTAGGTACATTATGATACTTTTATTTTTACCCCGTATAGGTGTGGTTCAGCATGACGTTGAGTGATGGATAAGTTAGGCGCGATCAGCAAAGACACTCTATATTATTTTCAATTTAGTCAGATGATGCGAAAGTTATGGATCAGTGACTTTTATGGCTAGAATCTTTGAGAAATATAGTTTTGGAAGATGTTTGTAAAACGTAAAGGCAGTTTCCTCTATAGTTTATGTATATTGACTCAGAATATTTTAAAAGAAATAAATTGCGTCCAAAAAACCCGCATCTCCGTTATGTAACGGCCGCTGAGTTTCTTCTTACTACAGAAAGCAAATGCACTCGTACGTATAAAACTGTAAGCCCCTTCACTTTTGTACAAAGTCGTAAATTCAGGCGTCACATCAGCGCTCCGGTAGCCGTGATCGTCTAGTGGTTAGGACCCTACGTTGTGGCCGTAGTAACCCAGGTTCGAATCCTGGTCACGGCAGTGCAAACTGTCGCGGCGGAGCTTACTTTTTGTATTTTTGTATGATCATAAAAGTTATTTGGAATTCTGCCAAAGACTGAAATAACAGATGTAATACGCAGACCTGAGTTATGTGCAGATAGTTAGACACTAGAATAATAAATATTTAATGTACTCACTACCTAAAAGCTTGTATATGTATAAAATTATCTGACTGACTGTATTTTTTGTTTTGTGAAATTATGTAGCCTCGTAGTTGATCGAGCGAAACGAGATCTCTAAATCAACTTGGGCAAATCGGCGTTGTATGTACGTTTGTTTGTCCGAGGATAACTTTCGAAGCGTTGATCCGATCATAGTGAAATTTAATGCATAGGTAGAAAGTGATGGCACAATTTTGGTGTGACTAAATGAGCTAAAAATGTTGGGGGGTTGTTGAGATATTGGGGTTCAAGAGGAGTAAAAAAAATGAAAATGAGACTATTAGGTCAAGTGCGATGCCAAATCAAATGCCTTGATGTAATCATGTAAACTCCGTTTTTATTTTTATTAAAGTCTGTATAGTTTTTGAGTATTAGCCAATATAAAAACTGAATTTTATAAAATTCACAGGATATACCAGTGACCCCACAGTGCTGTAATTTGGTAGCGTGTAGCATAAGTGACTCAAATATAGGCAAAAGTCTGAAATCCAGAATAACTGCAATTTCTACCCCAAAAAAGGGTACCTAACTACATTACATGAACTCCCGTTACCTGTAATTTGAATGAAACGGAAGGTCAAATTAGTTGTTTTTTTTTATTTTGGTGCAATATTTTGATAGTCAAATATTACAAGTAATATTTTTTTGTTTTAATCGGACACCCGGGATCTCAGTTCGGGGCGGACCACTAGTTTTAATCTATTATACATTCATTATAGCAGCCATAGGATGTTCACTGCGACACATAGGCCTCCTCCATAGATTTCGAGAGTGACCGATATTATGCGGCCTGCACCGAACGGCTCCCAGCAACCTTTATTAGGTATTTCCATCTAGTGAGGGGCTGTTCTATATACGCTGGGTTTTTAGTGCTTATATTGCCCTGCTATGGGATTATAAAGTAAAATAAAAAAGTAAAGCCACAACCACAATGCCGAAAAAACAGCCGTACCTATATAATAATTTACCTATTGTTTTTTCTACCTTATTTACGATTCTAGTTCCAGCACAAACTGTACCTACTCAACCATGACTTTCGCATTCTAATTTGTTACTAAGGCAGTAATTTGTACTTTATAATATAAATTTGGTTCCCTAAAATGTATAATTTTGACCCGACCCCGACCTTTAACACGAATCGCTAGACAATGATGTGGATTATGCAAAGATATTGATATAATAATTGGTCTTTACTTCGTTTGCAGGCTTTATTATTATGCTTTAGTAGGTCGAAGATTATTATATTTCTGAAACTTCGGTTAGGAATGAGATCTTGTTAAATGTAAACAAAGCGTACTTTCCAGTACGCCTAAATGACACCAGACACATATGAATTACATAAAAACACATCTCCTTTTTCTCGTTGTCCTCGAATAATCCATCATTCAAGTTTGCAGCTGTTTTCGGAGGTTCAAATTGCTTTTTCAGCAGTGACTTGGCGGAAAACTTGGACTAATTTACGAGTAATAAAAATTCAGCAATCTCGCAAGTATCCCATAAACATATTTGTAAAGCCCTCATATTTTTAACAATTTTTTTTTTCTTTCTAACCTTTATTGTCCCACTGCTGGGCAAAGGTTCCATCACCGTCCACAGCCAAATCTGACCAATCTGGTTTGAATGCATCCAGGTCGTCTCTCCATCTTTTTCTGGACCTACCACGGCTGCGTCGTCCGTTCGGTATCCACTGGGTGACTAGATTCGCCCATCGTTCTGGATGCATTCGAACCACATGGCCTGCCCACTCCCATTTTAAGCGGGCGGTCTTAATGCCTACATCCAATCCTACATTCATTTTAACAATATCGCATTCAAATAACTTTACGAAGCGGCTACGAAATTAATACATTAAAATAACCTTTATTCTTTTTAACTTTAGGATCAGTCTTTCATTCTATAGAAAAGTCACGCACTTCTCGCAACATCTTACAAGAGTTTCAGAACAATTTCGCTAACATCCTTTCTCACCCTATTCAGAGTAATTTAGGAGTTCCAAGAAAATGTTTGTCAGTAACTCAATATTCTTCTATCATCCCACGTCATTAGCAACTTCCCAAATATTGCAAAGCGGTAATTCAGCACGAGTGTGGTTAGCCTGCAAATGAGGGGAATTGTGCGAGCGCCGAGCGCCTACGTACATGACTAGACCTACGTACGCTCAAGTCACAACGAAGTTAGGACTAGTCGTCTGAAACGTAGTGAGGTGACCCTTGAATTAATATTTAGGGTTCGATGCACACAGGTGAATAAATCAACGAGGTCATTTTGCAGTACCGAGTCGAAACATTTATGTAGGTATCTTTTTCAAAATCGAATGTAAACAAAACAGAAGAGAAAAACTCTTTTGACTATAAATACATCATTAACCTATATTTTTCATTTAATATGATTGCCCTCCATGGAAACTTCGTAACAAATTCATTTTTTTACTCCAAAAAGTCGGCCGGAGTATTCAAATTACAACTTTTAAACGTTGTCTTCGAAGTTTGTTTAAATAAGATTTTGGTGCATGTTTTATGTTTGAGTGGACATTTAAAACTTTAGGTCGTCTCGTCTGAGATGGAAGAGAGAACCAAACAAGTGAGACACTAAAAACTGTATGTACTTACCAAGATTTGTGAGTTTTATTGTTTACCGATATTAATAGTATATTGGACAGCGCACCCAACTGTAACTGTCCCTGCATGTCAGGAAACGATAAAAGCACTTAACGTCCAAATATGTAAATACCTATTTCATGATTTATTTTGCATCTAAAGCGTTAAGGTAAGTCTTCACGTGCGTACATGCTCGACGTTTTACAAGCAAGATCGAACGTGTAGACCGATTAAACTAGACTTAGGGTGACTTGCACAACGAGGCCTAAGGGTCTAACGCCACCCTTTATGTTCGAAATCGAACATACTTGCTCATCAATTATGAACGTAAGTGTAGAGGCACCATAAAATTTAATTTAATCAAAAATATTTCAGAACTGTAACCAAGTATTTTGACGACCTCCGTGGTGCAGTGGGCGAATAGCCGGCTGAGACCCAGGAGGTAGCGGGTTCGATTCCCGCCACGGAACAAATGTTTGCATGATCTACAGATATTTATTCCGGGTCTGGATGTTTTTCTTTGTATTATAACTTCATACTTATAAGTATTACCTATATCAGTTATCTGGTTCCCATAGCAAGCTCTGCTTAGTTTGGGGCTAAATAGCGCCGTGTGAAATGTACAACAATATTTAATTTTTATTTATTTATTGTCGTCGCAGATAACCCGATTTTTAAGAAATAGATCCATAATTTATCATCGTTTATAGATCAAGGATTCAATTAGACCACCTAACCGTGCAGTTGACAACTCTTCGAGTAGACTCACCTAATTCTACTAAACCAATCGTTAAATAATTGGTAGGGCTTCATAATAGTTTTTCTATTAAATTAGCAGAATTGGGTCACAGTTTGGATGTGACAGATACCTTGTATGGTTGACTGCGATTTTCCGTATTTAGCTAGCAGCTCACCGTTTATTTCTACACAGTACATACTTATACGGGTATAATATTTATGGTTTAGATAGGTAGGGTGGTAGTACTTCTTCAATAAAACTTTTTCAAAAGAAAGAGAAAATCGGTGGTGTCACACGGACAGACGGACAAGAGAGTGATCTTATAACGGTTCCTTTTTATCTTTTGAGGTACGGAACCCTAAAAACTTATTAATATCTAAAAAACTATTGAATAAAACTGAATACTTTCTTTAATATACTGATAGTCCAACAAATAACTATCTCCGTGGCGCAATGGGTGAATAGCCGGCTGAGACGCAGGAGGTAGCGGATTCGATTCCCGCCGCGGAACAAATGTTTGCATGATCTACAGATATTTGTTCCGGGTTTGGATTTTTTTCTATATATGATGAGTAGGTATGTATTTACAAAAAAAAGTATATAAGTATTCTATCAGTTATCTGGTTCCCATAGTACAAGCTCTGCTTAGTTTTTGGCTAGATAGCGTTGTGTGACATGTCCAGCAATATTTATTTAAAAAAAATTGGATAAAATTTACTTGTTCATCTATTTGATTATAAACGTTTTATTTATTATAACGATAATAACTTTGAAAATAGTATCTATCGTTAAAAAGATTCTGACTTACCATTTTCAAGTTATTTTTGTCATAAAACTAAAAACTGTACTTTTTTTTGTATCTGATAATAACTTACAAAAATTCACATAAAATCCGAGCCTCGCCTTAAATTCTGTATCAAGCAACGTAACCACTTCAGCAATCTGTTCTAGATAACGCTTAAGGGACTTACTTTTTATTGAGATTTTGGTAATTCCCTCTCAAGCACGGCCACGTGATATTAATCTTTTTCTCGGTAAAGGAGCCGAAATTGAGGCGGAAAACAGTCTCCAAAAGACCACTTCAAGTAAACGTTTCTGAGAGCAATACTATATTTCTACGTAGTTGTATAATTTCTAAGTTAGAAAGTATCAACACTGACAATATTGATACTTTCTGCGAAATCACATGAATGGTTCGTTAAATTTTATTCGGCAAGCAATTTGGAACTTGCTTTTCTTTATTATACGAAGAACAAATTATCATAATTTCGCCTGTTTGACTGTGTTCTATAGTTGTTAAACAGATATTTCTGTAACTTTTCATGGCCTGTTTGAACTGCGATACCCTCCAGCAAAGCTATTAATACTGTTTCATAAAAAAATCATAATATCACACAAACATATCACAGTTTACCTTTCAATTACTTTCCGTGTAGCATAAACATAGGTAACCATTTTAAACAGTTCCAGTTTTAAAAGCTGTACGATAAACATTGTAGTTTTTCCATTGTTCTATTCGTCATAACACAAACACATGGAAAGTTTGTTGATTGGCCAAGCTTACGCAGACGGAAGGAATTCCACGAGTTTACAGAGTTGCGGAAAGCAACTTTGATAATTAGTAAACACAATAAGAAATGATGGAATAACAAGTATACATAAAAATTGTTTTGCGTCGGAGAAAACGATTTAAAAGTTAAACACTCACATAGCTAAGAACAACCTTAGTTAAAATAGCTTTCTATAAAAAAACCGCGTCTGAATCGGTCTATTCGTTATCCTCCGTCGTCCGGGAAATCCCCTCCGCTAACGCGGAAGCGAAAACTGAGTCATCAACATCAGACAGAGCAACACTTCACAGAAACACCGACCTCGCCGGCGAGGTCGACGAGTCCCTTCAGTCGCCGCCTATACGAGGTACAGACATGTACCCGGGCGTTTCTCTTCTATCCCCACCCCGGCAACTGCCCAAGCCGAGGCTCGTACCTAAGTGGTGCCCTTGCGCCAGTTGCCTCTTCAAACAACTTACTGGGCTGAGCGCCATCTGCGCTCGCCAAAAGTTCGGTTAAGCTTTAACGGCCTCAGAGGCCAACAGCTACGTGACCTACGAGGCTATACATTGCTATAGGCTATGGTTACCACTTAACATCAGGTGGGCCATACGCAAGTTCCATCTCTAGGTAGTATATAAAAATATATGTGTCAAACTTTTAACACCCCTCTTTTGTGTCGGGGGTTAGGTTAGGTTAATGTCGTTATTGTGTCGAGGGTAAAAATTGGTTTGGTAATGTCGTTTTATTATTTTCTTCCATAAAGATAAACTTTTCTAGGGAGGTCATGCTAGCTCAGCAGGATGTTACCGCATTTATTTGCAAGAGTTGTCTTTGCTATGTTCTACCACTTTGGCATCATAAAGCTGTCTCAGCCAGTCTTGTTCTGTAATTCCAATGCTAGTTCTGACGTCAGCTTTTGAAAAGGTTTTGCTCCGGGCTATTTTACCTACCCGGGTATTTACCGTTGACTGAATGAAAGACTATTACGTAACACGCGGTAAATGAACATGAACGAATATTTCCAACTACCTTTGTTTACAGTAGCTAATGAGACGTATTATCCAAGCTTAAATCTAAGCTCAAAGCTGATACTATACCAGACTATATTGGCACTTATTCCATGACAACAAGGTTTAAACTTCACTGCAACTAAGTTATTGAATTACCAGGATCGATTTTATCTTTTCCGCATACAAATCGGAGAGAAATGTTGATTGCCAGTTTTAAAGTTGGAGTGTTTTCTAGTTAGTTTAAACCCCTTTCGTAATTAAATATCTGGGATACCTGCTTGTTATGTATGACGAGAAACTATGCTCTGAATTTCTGCTTAGTTAGTAGTTTAATTATTGTATCGGTGGAGACTGCAGTGCGACATTTCCTTTCTAAATATTATATTTTGACATTCAGGAATCTGTATCAGATGTAGATATTTGTAATAGTATTTTTAGTTTTATAGTATTATCCGACACTTACGGGAAATCATAACTACAAACTGTAGCTGTTTGCGTCGTAAACTGAATCATCTAACTAATTTCGACCCTGACGTGGTAAGGGTCTGTAGTGCAATTGGCAGCGCATCCTCGTATCAAAAGGAAGGCTGCGGGTTCAAGTCCTGTCCGACGTGAAAGTTTTTGATATAGTTTTTATTCTTTATTGCACACAAGAAAATACATTTTAAAATACAGAAATAGAGGTCGTGTACAAAGGCGAGCTTAACCCTAAGAAGAGTTTTCTTCCAGCAAACCTTTGAGGCTAGAGAGAGAGATGATTTTAAAGGAAGGTGAGTGTACAAAAACATAAATAAATATATATACCCAAAACTAATATGAACTATACTCAAAGTATGTTATATTATTATAATTATAATAAATAAATTATGTATATGGAATAATAATATATACCTACCTAATATAAATATATATCTATATATAATAATATAAAATTACAGAGAAAGATAGTGCTCTTTAACTTTCCGTTTGAAAATGTTGAGTGATGGGCTAACGCGAACTTCATGAGGAAGGGCATTCCAATTTTTTACCGCATAAACCGTGAAGGAGCCACCATAGCGGCTAGAAGTGTGTTGAGGTGTTTTGAGGAGAAGAGACTTGGGGGACCGGCATGGCACACTGCGAGGGACAAGAAATTCAAAACGCTCACGGAGGTAAGGAGGAGAGAGTGGATAATATAATACTTTGAAGAGGAGTGATAAGACGTGAAGATGGTTTTAAAAATCTTACAGATATTTGGTTTGTGGTACAGTACAAACACATCACAGTTTACCTTTCAATTACTTTCCGTGTAGCATAAACATAGGTAACCATTTTAAACATTTCCAGTTTTAAAAGCTGTACTATAAACTTAATATATATAATAATATGTATAATAAACTTGCGTGGATACATTTCTCTCATTCATTGAGGACAATTTAATATACAATTTGATTTTGACCACTTTTTACGCTTATGCATAAAATATATAAGTGCCAGTTTTTCGAGATCAATTCATTGACTCTTATACGACTACTCTCAATGTCGCATCGCGCATAAAATGATGTCAGTATTACGATTAATAAAACTGTTATTAACATGTCAGATTAATTCATCACGAACTCGACAATACTTCGGCGTAATTTGTAATTACACATTTATTCATGGGGAAGATAAATTCATTTCAAGTGAGGCGGAATTTGTTAAGAGTTGCAAATCCAAAGTGTTCTGATAAACTATGCTCATTGCCTACTGAATGCTTAATTAGGTCGAATTCGAGTTAGTAACGCTAACATTCCAAATGGATTATATTAATAAATATTTAAACCATTTTAAGGGTTTGAAAATCTAATAATCATCAAACAACTGGCTTATATTCTACAGTTTTAGGGTTCCGAAGTCAATCCTATGCAGCCAGAATGTTGGGGATAGCTTCCGCCTGGTGTGATATGGATCAGTTAAGTTTTCTATATATAGTTTGCTGCAACGTTCTCTAAATGGCTCAACTAATCATCATTATCATAGTCATACCGACCATAGGACGTCTGCTGCTGAACACATGCCTCCCATATAGATTTCCAGAGCGACTGATCTGATAACATAAATAATTTAGTTTAATTTATATAATAGTATCTAGCAATATTTATTTATTATTATATACTCGTTCACCAGTGTTCGTGTCCTCATTAGGCCCTGCAGAAAACCAACACTGCATCATAAGGTTCAAAGCAGCCCATGCTGAGACAGGGACCATTTTGTCCCCACGCAACACTACCATTGTCTGTGTTATTATATTATTGAACACTTTCTGTGGGAGCAAATAAATGTACTTTCTTTCTTTCTTTCTTTTTTTGCGGCCCCAATGGTTCTCATGAACCATTATTCAAGAAAAATTGGGGCCACCGGGGATTAGGGATCTGGGCTTACTCTTGTCTATAATTTTGGGGAGATTTGACTGTACTCGTTACGCTGGGCACGTGGGTTGGCGAGTGCAGTTGTTTGTATGTTAAAATGATGAACGCTGCTGTCCATCCCCCGACTTATTCCTTAGTCGCCTCGTACGGCACCTACGGGAAGAGATTAGGGGCCTATTCTTAAGCCGTAACACCCACGGCTAAGCCGACACCCACGGCTAATGTACACTTGAGAGCAATAAAATCGCACATCCGCACATTTTTACAGAGCAGTGGAGTGCAGTCCTGTTCTCTGATGAGTGCAGGATGTGCTTGCATGGCAACGACGGACGGGGGAAGGTGTATAGAAGATCGGGAGAGCGATTTGCCCAATGCTGCATAACAGAACGTGTCGCCTATGGCGGTGGATCAATCATGTTTTGGGGAGGCATGTCTATGGAAGCAAAAACCGAGCTTGCCTTCATCACCGGACCGAATACTGGTCGCCAATCAAGAGGATTGACTTCCATACGATACATTGAGGAAGTACTCGAGAGCCACGTCGTACCTTTTGCTGGGTTTATCGGCGAAAACTTTCTGTTTATGCAAGATAATGCAAGACCGCATACTGCTGGCATAGTGATCGAGTACCTTCAAGAGGTGGATGTGACCGTTATGGAGTGGCCAGCTCGAAGCCCAGACCTCAATCCCATCGAACATCTATGGGACGAGCTGAAAAGAAGAGTTCGAGGCCGAGATGCTCCTCCATCGACTCTACAGGAGCTGCAACAGGCGGTCGCAGAGGAATGGGAGGCTATTCCTCAAGACTTTATCAAAAGTCTAGTAACATCAATGAAAACACGGATGGAGTCAGTGATTCAGGCTAGGGGAGGGAACACTCGGTATTAATAACAAACTTTAAATTAATTTTATCTTTTAATTTCATAACTTTGACACCAATACTTGAATAAAGAATTTTTTACTAAACATGCATTTTTGTTATTGATCCACAAAAGCATTTTTATGTAATGGTTGAAAGACAAATCAGATACCACTGGATAGGTATTAAAATAGACTATGAATCTGCATTACAGAAACATAATATTTTTTGTTTTTTTTTTAGTTATGTCAAAAAATCATGAATGTGCGATTTTTTTGCTCTCAAGTTAATTAGGTATAGTTGACAAAAACAAGAAATCCTTGCAAGTCCGCTCGAGCTAGCCCGTTATACAACGTCATAATCTAAATTACATGTGTACAAAATAATAAACACATATGTGTTTATTTTTTAGAAAATGTTTAAAGCCCATGTAATAGTGGAAACTTTAATTCAAAATTATATAGAGATCATGTGATGAAAATGTTTACCTGTCGACTAAAAACTGATTAAAGCAATAATTTCGGAAACCTAAACTGCATTATGTCGGTTTCAGAAACTTGGTCCTTGGCAGTTATAACAAAAGGATAATTTTTCTCGTTTTTCTTTATTTCAATAATATTTCATACAAATCCTTCACAATTTGTAAACTCTACAACTCGTACGTCTACAATCGCTAGACTAGAATAATTGATTTGTAGATTTTGTAGTACTTATTGGAATCCGTTTAGTTTTTAATTTATTTTTCAGCAGTTTTTTGCCTTTGTCTTTTAGCAAACAGGTAAATGGAAAACATGCTAGGTAGAGAGTTATTGTATTACGCTTCGTTGGAACGTAGGAAAATGAACAGAGTTCATTAAATGATTGAGATTTACTTGGGGGTTCAGTTATCTTTATTAGTTTTTTTAGGTAGTTGGATGTTTAATTCTTGTTGATGTTACTTGTTTATCGCATAATTGTTAAATTTTCAATCAACATTATGTTTGTAAAGCATTATTTTATATAATGCACTTTCTCTGTGATGATATCATATAGTTATCTAAGTTTGTAAAGTGTTGAAAAATGTACAAATGGAGGACTTAATGCTAAAAGCATTTCTACCAGCCAACCGTGACAGGTAAAAAAAAGTTAAGTTGGCGTGCTTAACTAGGTACCTACTAACATAAAAAAGACAAATAGAAATAAAAAAACTACTAACTACCTAATTGCCTACATAAATATAATAATACTCACAAATACAATATATGTAATTATAAAAATATAAAATACCCAAATATAACACATAAACAGATAACACATATATTATATATATTTATACTAGCTGTTGCCCGCGACTTCGTACGTGTTACACTACTACTATATTACTACTATATACCATATTTCAAGTCTCTAGGATCAGCGGTTTACGCTGTGCGTTGATTTTCAGTCAGTCTGTCAGAACCCGTAACGATTATTTAATATATTGATGACAATATTGTTGATTAAGAACGGTCGATTTCCCCATCTTCAGACGCTGATAGTCAATTGTACGAGGCATGCCTTTTAAGTTTTGTCGTTTGAAGAAAAAAACACATCTAGAACCTTATAGTACTTTTTATTGTTTTTCAAAGTATTCACAACGTAGCTTAAAACACTTTTCCATTCGCTCAAACCAGTTATTATAACATTTATTCCACTCTAAAGTGGGGTGTTCAAAATGGCTGTCTTGAAAGCGTCGACTGCTTCTTCACCGGACTGGAACCTTTGACCACGAAGACTTTTCTTAATTTTAGGAAATGTAAAGAAATCGTTAGGGCTTAGGTCAGGACTGTATGGAGGATGGTCAAGAATTTCTACTTTTTCCTGCTTCAAATACTCAATCGTTTGACGAGCGCTGTGTGAGCTTGCGTTGTCGTGGTGCAGGATGATGCGTCGCTTTGAGTTAGATTTTCGAAGTTCGGCGATGACTTGTGGTAAACAAACTGTAGTATACCACTCTGCGTTAACCGTTCTACGATCTTCAAGTGCAATAGTCGCAACATGGCCGGTTTTTCCAACGAACGTGGCCACCATCTTCTTTGAAGTGCTTCGAGAACGAACAACTTTAGTCGGCTTTGGCTCGTCTTGAAAGACCCAGATTGTAGATTGTTGTTTGGTATCAGGATCGTAGGCATAGATCCAAGATTCGTCACCACTTATGATGTCGTAGACGTGATTTGACTCCCCTCGGTTGAACCTTTGCAGAGTTTTCTTACACCATCTGACGCGGGCCGCCTTGTGATCGTCGGAAAGCAGATGCGGTATCCAACGGCAAACTAGCTTTCTCACACCAAGCGCTTCATGCAAGATCTTCTGAATGGTTGCCCCTGAGATGCCTAATAGAGCCTCTATCTCTCGATACGTCACATGACGATCTTCGAGAATTAGTTGTCTCACAGCAATGATGTTATCTTCAGTGAAGGCGGATGTTGGGCGTCCTTCGCGAAATCTGTCACTAACACTAGTATGTCCACGCTGGAATTCTAAATACCAGCGTTCGACAGTCCGCAGACATGGGGCTACATCACTGAACACAGATGTTAGCTCTTCTAAACACTGAAGCCGTGTCAGGCCTCTTCTAAAGTTGTAGAAAATTATTGCACGAACATTTTCCTTAGAAAGATTCATTTTCGTACGTGACCTGACAGATTCAAATCGAAACTGTGACTAAACAATAGTATTAATCCTAATACTTTCAACTGTTTTGAGATTCAAAATGTAAACACATTCGAATATAGAACAGTTCCAAATTCAAAATTGCCGGAAAATATGGAAACGACAGAACTTAAAAGGCATGCCTCGTATCGTGAAACGTCTCGCAAAAACAATTTAATAGAAACCAAACACGATACATCTACTGTTATCCATTAATGAGTTCTGTAGATTCCCTCCTGGTTCCATCATCAGACCATGGTGGTTTTACCATGATAAAATGTTTCATTATTTACCGTTAAAAAGCATTTATGCAAAGTTATACGTTCGTAAATACAATTAACATTGTTTTAGAACAAACTACAACATCCCTTTTCAACCCGAGGTGATGATTTTCAAAAAAAGTAACTATGCCATGTTTCATTATTTATCTTGATAATTATTTCTGCAAAGTTTTACGATTATTAACCCCAGGAATAAAGTTTTACCCAGGGTATGATTTTTTAAAAACAAAAAAACACCATTTCTCTTATTTTTGTTAAAAAATATATTTGCCAAGTTTCAAGTTTATACATCCAGGAACCACTTTTTTCATACAAACATAAACCCCTCTTTTAACCCCTTTTTGGGTTGAATTTCAAAAAATCCCTTCTTAGTACAACTCTACGCATTAAGACAAATACACCCTCTAAATTTCAAGTTTCTACGACCAGCGGTTTAGGCTGTGCATTGTCTGTCAGTCAGTCTGGACTTTGATTCTTATATAATAGACAATAAATAAATAAATCTAATAACAAATAATAGATAAAAATATACGGAAAGCTCAAGTGGAATTAGAATTTTAAAGTGCTTTTTTTATAAATAATGACATTCTTAGTGAATTTTATACATTAACTTATTTAGACCCGATATCCGTCTGTTTCAGCTATACATAGATACAAAGTTTAATATTGCTATTGATGTTCTGACATAACTTAATGTTCTACAGTGGAAAATTAATGAAATGAAACTTGTGATCAAACCGTAACGTTCATTTTTAAACATATACCGAAATAATATAAACTATTATTAGGTAGTTTATGTTATGTTAGTTTATCTTTTTGATTTGTCCTGTCCATCCAAAGGTTGTCTGGAAGAGATCGCTTTTAGCGATAAGACCACCCATTGTACGTACCTCTATTTTTGTGTATTTAACACATTTTAAATTTTGTTGATGTGCAATAAAGAGTATTCTATTCTATTCTGTTCTGTTCTGTTCTGTCCTGTTCTGTTCTGTTATCTTCTATTCTATTCTAGATGATGCCCCAGTGGCATTTGTACCTACAACGGATTTCGATTCATTTTCAGATTTTGATGTTAAGATTTAATATACCTACGATGCGTAAATTACCCTGAATATCACATCATCTACTCAGGCATATTCTTCCGCTTGCTGAGGCATCACGCACTGGCACACATGTCATGCCTGTTAGCTGAAAATTAGGGCAAATGTGCCATCAACCGCGAATCAACCTTGCCTTACCACAATTTGGCATTTGGCTTCTCCTGTAATTACATGCCTTCCTACCCTTCCCAGCGGTATTCTGTATCTGACAATTTACCTACATCGGGAAAGGTACGAACCCATTATTAAAGATGTCTGGTTTTTTTTTAATTAAATTTTTACACAGAGGGGATTTGATAAGTGCGTGTAGGTATAGCTTTGCTGTACCTTCTGTATAACGTTGTTTCTCTCTTTTATCCATCTTATGTCAGGGAGAATGAATCAAACCAAAGGCTCCTTTACCGACTTTTTACACGATGATAGCGTTAAGTATCAGCTAGAGTAACTTCTCTGTTCAGTTCTTGTGTGCTTAGACAGCGGATGTTCTTGGGGTTTTAAGCATCCTGTTGGCTATTTATCCTACAACAAGCCCCTGAAGAGCTTTGTTGACTGACGCACTAAAGCGTTTGTGAGCGCTTGAGGTTATGGGGGTACTACGAGCGGGAAGCGAGCAATGCTTAAACATAGCCTAATTACTTTGCATTGCGATCTACAATCATTACCTTTTAGTTACGTTAAACTACAATCCCGATCTCTGTAAATCGGTATTTTCTAGATCTTCGTGCTTCATCTTAGACCTTATCGCTTACCTTCAGGTGAGATTGTGATCAAACGAAGATATATCCGTGTTAAAAAAAAAAATTACATTTTTCATAGAGAAGGTGGAGATGGAAGAAGCATATGGCTCACCTGATGTTAAGTGGTAACCATCGCCTATAGCAAAGTATTGTAATACTAATTATACACGGTGAAATAAAATTAAAATTACATTTTTTTGCAGAACAAACGCTTAGACCCATGGTCTGCTACCGTTCCATAGCATCAAATAAGTTATTTAAAAAACGTAACTAGGCATTCTCAAATAATTCAAAAGGTAGTGATACCGTTACGTTTAAATTTGTGACTTTCAATGTTTTTCAAAGACCAATGTTAGTATTTTTTGTTAATTTGATGCTATGAACCGGTATTAGACCATGTTTCTGGTAAAACAGTGTTTAAAATTTCACTGTGAATAAGCAGGAGTTTCTCAAAATGTATATGTTTAGTGACGGCAAATTATATTTAAAAAAATACAATTCTACAAACTGTCAAGGATTTAATTCAAATATCAATTTAACAAAGGCTCGAGTCAACATAATACATCACACTAATATTATTAATGTGAAAGTTTGGATGTTTGTTACTCAATTATGTCGTAACGGTGGAACCGATTACGATGAAATTTAGTATATACATAGATTATAACTTAGATTATAACATAGGTTACCTTTTATCCCATAAATTAGTACCCATGGGATGAAAATGGGGTGTCAAGACAAGTTGCAACAGCGAGTTTAGCTTTATTTCTAGGTTACCTACACATTTAGTAGTGTAACGCGTACGAAGTCGCGGGCAACAGCTAGTTGAATATAAAGCATTAAAATGTTAGTACCATGTTAGTAGGTATTATAAACTGCAAAACTATTTCTCAAATATTCCACGAACTATCGTTATTACGAATTGAGTAATGATTACACATTTGGCACAGGGACGTGGGGAGTGTGACGCGTGACATCGCAGAAAGCGCTACTATTTGTAGGCAAATAACACAATGGAACTAAGAATGCGTATTATTTATGATAGAATTTTCTTACGGTACTTTTTAGCCGACATGATGGCAATTTTTTTATGAAGAAGGAGGTTCTTCATAAAAATTGCCAAATCTCACACTCTTCCGCGCTTAAAAAGCTTAAGAAGGGGGGTACCCACAAAGTTTTCTTTTTACATTATATATATTACAATGTATTTGTATATATGTATACTAGCTAACCTGTCCGTGGCTTCACACACGTGGTTTGTCAATAAAAACATTACCCTCCTTCTACGCAGTCAAGTAAAAAGTAAGTAAGTAGCTGATTTTAGTATATTGGAGAGGATTTTTGTAAATTTACCGAATTGTTCCTCGTCATTTTCATGTCAATTGTCAATTTGGATCTGAAGTGTCACTGAGACAGCACCATAACTCGGTAATGCTGCATACAAATTTATAAATGTAAAAGAAATGCGAAACACAATACACACAAATGTTCTAGTCCTTACCATTTCAAATTTCAAACTCTACGTCCCTATGAGGCCGTGTCTTAAAAGTGCATAACCTCTAAAGCTTAGAAACCTTCAAATGAGGTACGGTGACTATCGACATTCCAATTTTAAAGAGTATTTGCTTATGTTTTTAAGTGAGTTCAACCTTTGTTGAATAAAATCGGATTGAGTTTTCAAACATGTGTCAAAATAAAATGTAATTTAAATCAAAAGCACTAAGGAGTATTGATATCGACTTCGAAGCAAACCACCGCCAAAATAACTTTCTACCCCTTTTTAACCTCGTTAGGGGATGAATTTCAATAAAATACGCAATACGTCTTCCATCAATTCTGTTAAAAAAGGTTTATGCAAAATTTGAAGTAGATTGGACCAAGGAATCACGTTGTTCCATACAAATTTTGACCCCCTTTTTCACCCCCTTAGGGGTAGGAAGATTCTTTCTTATCGGATGCTTACGTCATACAAAGAACATACCCTCCAAGTTTCAGGTCTCTACGATCAGCGGTTTAGGCTGTGCGTTGATTCATCAATCAGTCATTCAGGCCAAAGCATTTTATATGTATAGAATATTTAGATTATTATATTATGTAACCCATCGATTTTACATCCGAATCTCGATTATTTTTGACTCCTTTCTGTTAGTAGCATTTTTGTAATCCGTACTCTTCTCTTTTGAAATTATCGAAATTGAAGACGGAAGGTAGAGATGTGTAGAGATCGGTGTACGATTTATTTTCTAAAACGAGGTTAGGCGCCATCTCCACGAGCGAGTGAATCACGACGAGTCCGGTCTTCTATCGTTGGGTAATTTCCATGAGACGATTATTCCGCCAGCATATCGCTGCAACTCGCAAGTCGTAACGGATCGCTGCGTGCTCGCTACGACTGCTCGCGAGTCGCTGCTGACTTTTTGCATTTTTGTATTGCATCAAATTTTTTAACAATTGACACTCTTGATTTGGCGCAACGCAGGAATATCGGACATTTACGGCAAGCGCGCTGCGAGAACGTCGCATTACGCGTACGACGTCGAATTGTTAACGTTTTGCTCGTCATAGCTAATTGTCATTACGCTGTAATACAACTGGCGTGTAGAGGCACTCTCATCAATTTGTTATAGAATAAAGTAGCACGATGATAACATCATTGTCGCAATTCACTCGCTCGTGGAGGTGGCGCCTAATAGTACGGAAATCGTTCCCAGCTCCGAAACCAGGAATATTGGAGTTTTTCCATCGGAAACGGTCCAATAAATTTCTATAGATTAATAGGCTTTTACATGAGGTTTTTTTCATTTATATAAACTGAAAAGCTTTCAGTTACAGTTTTAAGAGGTTCTGCTCTTTTCAATAGGCAGCCTGGCAAACATTGATTTTACGGCAGTTTCCATTTATTTAAATAAATAAAATAATAAATACTGCTGGGCATTTCACACAGCGTTATCTAGCCCCAAACTAAGCAGAGCTTGTACTATGGGAACCAGATAACTGATAGATTACTTATATATATATTTTTTTGTAAATACGTACTTATAATATATAGCGAAACAACCAGACTCGGAACTAATATCTGTAAATCATGCAAACATTTTTTCCGTGGTGGAAATCGAACCCGCTACCTCCTGCGTATCAGCCGGCTATTCGCCCACGGCACCACGAAGGTCGTCAATTTAAGTATTTAGCTGCCACCTACGACTTCGGATGCAATGTTTGTCAACAAATAGTAGTCTATATCTTAATCCTGGTTATTCTATCATCAAAATCATTTCACACGTTATCACTTGAAAGCGTAACAAACAAACTATCAAATAAATAAATTCAAAATCTAAACACTTATTGGGTTAGGTACATTTTTTTCCTCGATCGCAACAAACTCGTCCGACAACGTCGTCTGCCGTTCAAGTAAGCATAGTCATAGTTTTTACTATCCGTCGCATAAAATAAATAAATAAATATTACTGGACATTTCACACAGCGCTATCTAGCTCCAAACTAAGCAGAGCTTGTACTATGGGAACCAGATAACTAATAGAATACTTATATACTTGTTTTTTGTATATACATACTTATAATAATATATAGAAAAACATCCAGACTTGGAACAAATATTTGTAGATCATGCAAACATTTGTTCCGCAGTGGGAATCGAACCCGCTACCTCCTGCGTCACAGCCGGCTATTCACGCACTGAGCCACGGAGGTCGTCAAAAAATATACTTTTTTTTCCAAATCATTTCAAAAGGCATTTCAGTAGGTACTTAATTTAAGTGCTGTCGAAACACAAAAGTAGCATTGTATCGTTCCGAAAGTATAATAAGTAATTGCCGGCAAATTAATTGAATGTCGTTGGTAAATTATTAATTAGCTGTCTCTCCCCGGCGCGGGTTCGCAAAGATTTTTATAGAAAAAAACAGGGATTATGTAGTTTTCTATTAGTGAATACATTTTCAGAATTGGTTCTGTAGTTAGAGATTTACTCCCTACATACAA
Source organism: Philereme transversata (assembly GCA_963924445.1). NCBI lineage: Eukaryota > Metazoa > Arthropoda > Insecta > Lepidoptera > Geometridae > Philereme > Philereme transversata. Next base: position 21,605,985 of record OZ004342.1, on the reverse strand, counting down.
ATAAACTTTTTATATGATTAGTATAGATAGTTTGTTAGATAAATGATCCATTAAATTGGAAATGTACAATTTCGGGTGTTAATGGATAGGATTTATTAAAATACTCATTAATTTATATCTTCTGTTAGCGTATTGCGATAATATCACACGTTACCTATTATAGACGATGCTGATAATCATGAATTACTTTGTAATCTGTTATCTATATTTCTTATACATATGTTAAGTAAATAGTATTATTATAATGATATTTATTAGTTTATCAATTGATACAACTAGTATTTGTTGATGTGTGTGTATGGTATTAGAAAATAAGTTGTTTTTTATGTTCAGGCATTAGAACAATGTATCTCTGAATTTCTAACTTTTTCCACTAGGCATAATTAATTTTCATATTACTCTAAGGTTAACTGGAAGAGAATGTTTACTAGTATCAAGTTTGCCTATGTATTATTATTTTAATAATTTTCTATCAAAATACCTACCTATCTATGTTATCTTACCTTATACCTTATCTAATGTAAAAACTAATATTCGTATGAACTGCAACTTTTTTTTATGATGATGATTTTTATAATACGTACTTAGTTAATACTCAATTACCTAATGCTATTTAATCGTCAAGAAACGATTGCCGGCGGCGAATAAACGTAACTAATCGTTGGGTGAAAGTGCTCCAGATTCGTTATAAGCTGGCAGAAATGAAAACGTACAACTTACTGGCGACAATGTTACCAATTTGCTACCTTTCCAACTTAACCTCTTTGTACTAAAAAATATTGTAACAAAGTATTTCAAGTGTACAAGCATCAAGCTCCGGTAGCCGTGATCGTCTAGTGGTTAGGACCCTACGTTGTGGCCGTAGTAACCCAGGTTCGAATCCTGGTCACGGCAGTGCAAACTGTCGCGGCGGAGCATATTTTTTTTGAACGTAAGACTATTGCTAAATACATTTCTACTAAACACCAATTTATCCTAAATAAGTTAATTTAAAAAACCCCGGACCTCTTTTTTGAGTCGGGGGTTAAAAACACAGCAGTAACGAACTATTACAAAACATCGCGTCGGAATTGTTCTATCCGTTACTACTATGCCAGACAGACAGACACACAGGCGTAGGCGTCAAAATTATAATACCTTTCTTTTTGCATCGGAGGTTAAATAATCAACCTCATTTCATTAGCTGTCAAGCTTGATGAATTAAATGAACCGTTATAGGTTAATTTCTTTGATAAATGAACGGTTTTGATAAACGATATTTTTTCCTAAAAAATATTTTCCAAAGGGAACATTTTAATGAAGTGTAAATGGATGCCGCACAATCTTTCATCTTGATTTATCAATTTTCAGCAAAAATCCGCAAAAGTTGTTTAATTTTCTCGGGCTTTTAGTTAACGCTTATCCACAATTTTCTTATTTTTTACAAAGCCTTATAACATCTTTTCAACAAGTAGTGGGGATGTGCCCTGGGCCCGTAGCCAAATTACATTCGCCACGAATCTATTCGATTTCTACATACATTTGTTGTTGCTGAATCACGTGGTATTTCTATAGCATGTGTCAAATCCCATACATTTTCGGATGTATCGACTAGCGTCATCGCTAATCGACTGTAACTTGGCTAAGCCCTCAGACTTACGTACTTTTGCCTAATAACGGAACCTCACGGAAATATAATAATACTAGATACTTATGCGGAAAAACATTTTCTGTGACTATCTACGACTATAATTTCAGGATATACAATATCTTGTCAAGGTTGATTTCTTAGTAAATGTGTTGTTTCGTTCTAAGCCGTTCGCCAATCTCCTTCTAAGTTATTAAGAAATATCGAATAGGTATTTAAGCTGTTTCCTTTTATTAAATAACTACTTTTGCAATTCCCTAGAAGACATTTTTTATAACTTCTAAGAATAATCTGAAATGCCTTCGCCACAATAATTCAACACGATTTCCCGAGAAAATGACGGGAAATGAGAGAAAAGTGCAAGTCTTCATGAAGTCATTTCCAAGTCTAGACAACGGACATTGCGAACCATTCAGCAGAACGGCGGCATTATGGCCGGAATACACGCAGATAGTCCCCTGACAGTGATACCACGATAACCAGCTTGCTCTAAACTATTTCAACTGTCTAGGGAATTCCCCGTGCTCACTTTGACAAGATAATACGAGTGGACGTTCCACAAAGACACGAATGTATTCTTTATAATTTAGTTTCGAGGTATGACGTGCCCGGCGTGCACAATGATCCCTTAACGTATTAGCGACTAACAGTGGCGGATTAAAACATTTACCTCCAGTAGGCTATTCGAATTTTGCCGCCTCTACCGACCTCTACAATTTGATACCCTAGTTCAGTGTTTTTCAACCTTTTTAATTCGCGAGCTCGTTACACGTAAAAAAAATTTGACAACCCTGGTCTTTAATTTTGAGTGATTCAACAAAACCGGTCAAATGTGGGTAAAACAGTGGGTGACTTTGACTTTTGCCCCAAATTTGCCGCCCTAAAATCTGCCGCCCTAGGCTCCAGCCTACTCAGCCTGCTGGTAAATCCACCACTGGCGACTAAACATGTTTAAATTTGACGTATATGTATGGTTTGACAACTCTCTTAAAGTATTTAGTCCCTAAATACGATTAGGCATTGTTGCGCAACTCGACCTTATTGTTTGTTTAAAATCTAAACACAATGAATCACAAAGATATGAACTAAAATAATGTTCAGTATTAGTTAAAATAACGTACTCGCTGGTACACCCATGGTAGATCTATACTTCGATGCGAGCAAAGCTTTTCTAAAAACCAGCGCCGCTTACTATCCTCGGATGGTTAGCAGCAATACGCTGAGACGGGGCCTGTTTGACCCACACGGCACGGAAGACCATATTATTTGTAATTACCTACCTATATTATATGTACTTAATTTTTATCTTGTGTGTTTCCTGTTTCTTTGTATAATTTTTCTTTGTGGATAAAATCTGTATGTAAGTAGGTATGTTCGTTCTGTATATGTTCTGTTTTTAGTCTGTCCTATGTGTGTGTCAAATAAATGTATTTTCTTTCTTTCTTTCTTTCTTTCTTTTGACTTTGTTTTTCATGATTTCATTTCAGAAACTAACTTTTTTGGTTTTTTTTTGAGCGGTGAGCGAGTGGCCCTCTTACACGGGTTCAATTTTTGCTGTAGGACATTTGTAAACATTTAGTCCGGCTCTGGGTGTAGTGGTACCATCATAACAGTAGTTCTTGAGGCTAGTGTGGGTTCACAATTATGTACCTATGTAACTATTGGGTGCAATTTATTTTTTACCACATTCCGTACGTTGCTTTGCACGCGTGGCTTGTCAATAAAAAGTTACTTATGTCTTCGATAATCCAGATCATAATTTATATCGAAATTGGTTCACTCACCGCGGTAGTGAATATTGCGTATGTATGAACACGCCATGTAAATTTGATTTAATTTATTTTCCATTGTAGGTGTAAAATCAACAACTATCAGAAGTATAAATTAAAAATGTAAAAAAAACTTGGCCCCTCTTTTTGTGTCGTGGGTTCAAAACTGACACAGCTAAGAACGACCCCAGTTACATTAAAGAAGACTAAGTGACATCAAATTCAGAATTTATCAATAATAATTTGTTATAAAATTAACAATAAAGTTGCTCAAACAGACAGGTATCGGGACTAATAAAATTATGTTATTATATATGTCAGTATATAATAACATAATTACTCATCGACGTCGGGGTCGGTCGAGAAAGCGTTGGCGGGACGATTTGGTCACATTCCAAAGAGGATGGTGGGAGATAGCGACGGATAGGGATACTTGGAGGGAATTGGGGGAGACCTTTGCCCAGCAGTGGGACGAGATAGGTTAGAGAAAAAAATAATGTCAGTATGTCACAAGTTAGATATTATTGTTTAGTTCTGTGTTTTTAATGTTGATGTGTTATGGTAATATTTGTTATATTTTTCTTATTTTTAGTTAGAATCTCAACTTACACATCATAAAACACACAGAACAAAACCATAGTATCTAACTAAGACAGTTTCTTCGGGTAGTTGCTATCTAGCTATCTTCGTGTGTTTAGGATATTAGGGACCGTTTTATGTTCATTTTACTAGCAGCCGCCAAGACGCACAGTAATTGCACCGGCGTATTATGTCTTTTTTACCTACGACGGAACGGAAAGGGTGTATGCGTTTACGGTGAGAGGTTGATTGTGTGTGTGTGTATGTGAACAAAACTAAAATTTCCTTTTATCTTCTATCGTTGTTCTTTAAACAGACGATTGAGATTAAAAACTCTGTGTTCTTGACGTTTAAGTTTTTTATAAGATAATCTTATGTCATAAGGTTTATTGGAAGACAAATATTGATGGTCACTGTACACACGGTTGACTAGTATAAAATACTTTTAGCATTAAGTCCTCCATTTGCACATTTTTCTGTTTGTGTATTATATAACAATTGAAACAAACAAACAAACAAATATTGCTCATTTTACCCTCAACGGTTTATGCAATTATGGCTTAGTCTAATATTTTACATATCTTAACATCAACTAATTTAAATATAACCCAAAAGTTGGTATATTCGAAAGCTTAAATAAATATATCGACCACAATCACAGTAATATCTACAAAAGACTTGGAAACATTTATTTTCCGAAAGTAACAAAAAATATTGTTTCTTCTTCTTTAGTACGGCAACTTGGTAACGATGCCTTTAGGCGTATTCAAAAATTCTAACCTTGTACAATATTTAGAACTTCTTTCTTAGAAAAGAATTTTTATTTATCTCCAAGCTCGTTGCGAGAATGGGCCCAAATTGTAGATACAATCTGCGACTCTCAACAGATGGGTCCTAAATTCTCGTTAAATTACTTGAAAAAAAAACAAGACCTTTGAAGATGAATCGCTTTTTTTATTAGCTGTAAGGGGATTGTTTCGCAAGATCAAATGATTTTTATTTCGTTCTGCCTTTGTTCTTGCTTTGCAAGTTAGTATAAAGCCTCTGGAATAAACCACAAGACTGCGAGCTCCCTATGAGTCTAATTGACGTACGTCACAAGTCTCCAAACTTTAGTAATTAATCATGTCGGGTTCCTGCGAAGTTTGAAAATGGCTGACATATTGTTTGCATGCATTTACTACTGCGGCCTTGCTGCGGTCGTGCCAAACAAAGTTATCTTGAGCTTGGCTGTCTTGTACACTCTGTGGCATAATGGCACGTGGGATGACAATCGTTTACAGCAGTAATTTTTGCACCTCTCTCTCTGGTGTTGGGAGTTTAAATGCTGCTTGAAGGCCTCTGATATAGTCTTAGCTTAGTGCCTGTTATCCTGGGTATGGATGCGATAGTACACGCCAAAACGATCACCAGTTGACCGTAAGAAACATTGCAAACGCTCAAAGGAAGATAAACTCGCTGTTGCCACTTGTACTCGTAGACTCCATAAAGTTAGTGAATCGTTTAAAGGGTACGCTAGGTGAACGCTTTTATAACAAACTCCCAAGTGATGTACAAAAATTGACAATTACCAATTTTAAAAACATAATTAAACAAAATCTTTGTAAAAAAATAGAGAGAAGCTTGGGATTGAAATTGCTCAAACTCGTTCAAAAATGTTACAATTTAAACGTAATATATTTTCTTTATTGTTAGTATTCTAAAAGGTTTATTAAAAAGAACAACCTGCCTTGTTTCTTGCCTTTTTTTCCTGACTTGGTCGCGAATAGGCAGTAAAAGTGACGTTTCAAAGTGATCCTTGTTATTTTAATGAGTAATTTTTTTTATGAATAATAAGATTTTTGATAATTGTATAGAACGAGCAGGCCAGCTACTTTACGAGCTACTACTAGATAATCTAGAAACACAACCATATCTGATCGAGGGTAGTATTTAATCTTGGTGCATTGTTCCAGGGTCGAAAGATGAGTCGTGATGTATGGTAACGCGAGCGAGGCGGACGCGGTCGATGAGACGCGTACGCATGCGCTGGCCACGCTGATCGCACTCTACGTCCTGGTAGCTGTCATCGGGATCGTTGGTGAGCATGCACATACATGGTCTCATATTATGTCGTCATTTATCTTGTTAAGAAGCTAATTAATGAAGACTTCATCATCATGTAAACATAGAGGCAATCCACAACAAGGGCATTGAAAGAAGACTGAAAAAACATACATTTTTGAGTTAGTCTGGTTTAAAATACTTATTATCACTGACAGTGCTACTTCTAAGGAACACAGAACAAAGTGTTTTGCAAAGTACTATCACATTCCATGTTCCCCTAGTGTAATCATAATTACCTTTAATTAAACTAAGTTACTCACTAGTGGTTCGCCTCGAACTGAGATCTCGCGAGTATCCCATAAAAACAAAAAAATATTATTTGTAATCTTTGACTACCGAAATAGTGCCACGAAATGCATAACCAAATAACTTGACCTACAGTTTCATTAGAATTACAGGTAATGGAAGTTCATGTTAATTGGTACCTTTTTTTGGGGTAGAAATTTCAGTTATTCTGGATTTCAAACTCTTCCCTATATTTGTGTCATTAAAGCTACACGAACACCAAATTTCAGCACTGTGGGAACACTGGTGTACCCTGTGAATTTTGTCAAAGTTCAGTGTTTATTATGGCTAATAACTTTAAAACTACAAAGTTAAAACTAAAAATAAAAACAGGGTCCAAATGTACTCAAAAAGACCTTCTATTAAACGTGCCATTTGACTAGATAGTTCCATTTTGTTTGTTTTTACCTCTCTTAAACCCCAATATCTCAACAACCCCCCATATTTTCGCTCATTTAGTCATACCAAAATTGCGCTATCACCTATATACCATATATACAAAATTTCACGATGGTCAGATAGTTATACTCGGACAAACAAATATACATACATACATACAACACCGATTTGCCCAAGTTGATTTAGAGATTTCGCTTCGCTCGATCAATTAATCTGCGGGGCTAGATTGAAATAAAATGAGAGTATGGACATGGAAAATAATAAATTTAATCAACAAAAGATCATTTATTTATTCATTTATAAGATTACACCCGATAGTACTACTCCAAATTCTTCTGGCAGAATGGTACAAGGGAAGCCCTTAAACTTTTATTTATAGAAAACAAGATGAATTGGATACTCCGATATACGTTTCTATCCTCTGCCAAGTATTCTGGTATCGTACAGCACACTTTATCAAATTTGCTGAACGTGTCGCCAAAGTTAGAGAAAATCTCGACATAAAACTTGTAAGATAAGTGAGATAAAATTGAATTACATATTTTTCCAAACCGACCTTCACCAGAACTTTAACCTCTTTTGTTGACAAAATCAGTAACTTTCGGTAGGTATAAGAATGAAATTGCCTACGTGAAACTTATGTCTATATTTCCATAAAAAAAGATACTTATCTGAATGATATCAAATCCACAGCAAGCTAAAAGCAATGTTTAATGTTACCAGGAGTGTATAATCTTGAAATTGAGAATCTTTTTATAAAATTATATTGGATTATACGTGAGACCGCAGCATACAGTCCTGAATCCAAGATTTTATCTGAAGTTGTTGCAGCTTCGTTCTGTATTCTCGCGGCTTTCACAACGCAAAGTTGAATAGCTTTTATAGCTGTATTATAATGAAACGGATCCTTCACTCAGAACAGGAAAGGCCTACGCCAATGTAATTAGGTTAATTTAAATTAGTAAGTGCTCACTGAACTCTACCCTTGTCAATCTAACTTTCAAAACCTGTCATGACGAATGAAACAATCAAACTAAACAGCTATTCTTAAGCTAGACGCTATTTTCTGTAGTTGATCATGACTTGATGTAAGATTACTAGTCCTGAAAAACGTGTGAAAAATATTAAAATAAGGTCAAATAGGAACGCGTATAATTTTTTTTTATAACTTTCAACAGTCACGTACATAATAGACCAGACCTTATTGTATCATCGGTATCAAAAACTACGAGTAGGTACCATGGTACCTTAAACTAACATACAGGCTCAAAACTAATATCCGCAGATGAAATGGTTTCTTGGCACCATTTCATGTAACGCTTCACAAAGAATAAAAACGTTTTGCGTCTCAGTCGACTACTCATTCACCGAACCATAGAGGTAGCCATAAACTTACCCCAATGAATACTTGCCTAATAAAAGGTAAGCAATGGAAATTACCTTGTGCAGAAAACCTCAGAATACCTCAGCGGACATCGCATCACAACGAGGTCTATGAAAGCCTTAGAACGAAAAGATAAACGTCCACGTCCACGTCACAGATAAAAACGATTTTAGCACAAAGCTGACTCATAAATATCTCTTAGTCACAGTAATATACTATAACTTCCTTCACAGGTAACGTCAGTCTAATGGCAGCACTAGCGTCAGGAGGTGCTGCTCGACTCCGAACGCCACAGATGCTTAGCGCATGCGCGGCTGATTTCCTCGTCTGCGCAGCCAGTGCACCGCTTGCCGCTACCCGAGCCGCCAGGATACACCATTTGCCGTGTCATGTCACCTACTATATCGAGGTGACTCTCCTTTTAAATGTGGTATAGAAGTTTTTGTCCACAGATTCGGTCGTTTTGTCTTGTGTATAATTTTTTTTAATTTTCTTAAAGAAAAATAATAAATAAATTTACATGAAAAGTGGCATTTCAGACTTCCACGAATATGTATCAAATTGACTCAGCCTTTGCGCTGATGAAGTAATAGATTTGTAAAAGAAAATAAACATGGAAAAGTCTTGGTCCAAATATACCGCCCTGTGATACACCCAAATTAGCTCCCTGATCGGTTTTAAATATCAGAAAGCTCCGGTTATCCAGGTAAATCATGCAGAAAGAAAAGAAGAATACCGAATAAAACTATTTCTAAACGATTGTATTTTAGATTGACATGCTAAGAAAGTATGTCTAAAGTCTTTGACAATTACAGAAAAAAATACAAATTAACATCCTCACAAGGGACTTTTGTATTGTTTTAGTCGTTTCCAGTAGCCGCAAGCACGTTGTCACTAGTAGCGATAGCAGCCGACCGCTGCGGTGCAGTACGCCGCGGTGGTACCTCGCTCTGCGCTCGTCCGCTGATGGCTGTCGTCATAGTCTGGACCATGGCATTTCTGTTAAGTAAGTACCTATCCAAGCAATTTATGTACCAGTATCAAGTCTTTACAATCTTTAGAGTCAGCGGGGAATGAAACGTATCGCGCGCATCATTGTCCGACTTAATATTTCTAATACGTTGCGCTCGGTTTGTGTTGACCTCAAGGGCCTTGATTTTATATTCTCTTTTGTAAATTTGATTGCCCAATGTTTTCTTATCACCTTGTTTCAGGTGCAGCAGCAGTAACAGCCACATGTTTATACTGCCCACCACTAGCAGCGATCCACGCTGTCTTTACGTACTGCTTCCCAGTCATAGCAGTGGCCAGGTGTCACTGGGCAGTGCGTGTTAAACTAACTGCATTATCTCTAACTGCGCGCGCATTCCACGGTGAGCTGCCCTTGCCTGTACCACTCATGAGACGGCCTACGCATGTAATTATAGTAGCTGGTGTCGGACCTAGAGAACGGAGAGATGCTGTCGACGTAGGAGATATTAGGAAAAAGAAGCTTCAGCCGAGTCTGCTAGGGCCTCAGCCGCAGACGTCGACGCTTCGCTCGCGACGGCGACTGGGGAACGTGTTGATGGGCATCGCAGCGATATTTGCGATGTGCTGGTGTCCTCACGCGGCGTTAGTGGTGTCCAGCGCGTTTGGATTACATGCGCCGATGATGATCGCGCACTATGCATTGTTGCTGGGATACGCTCATTCAGCGATAAATGCTGTCGCGTACTGGGTGCTGAACCGGCATTCGCTGACGTCAGCGTGCGCAGCGTGGCGGCTCCCACAGCTCCGCGTGCGGGAAGAGAGACCTTCCTCCACCAACGAGGCGGCTCTGGGTGCTTTCCACCCACGCCTCGCCCGCCCTGCGCCCTCTCCCCGTCCGCCCCCCTCCAGCTTCCTCTACTAATCCGTCTATTTTCTAAGCTCTGTCAATCTGTGATTCCTGTCTCTCAGTGCCTCTTGGCCCCCGCTCGGGGCGCCGCTCGTTTCGTCGTTATAAACGTGGTTGTTTGAGAATTTATGGAGAATAATATCTGTGAAGCAATAAAGTGTATGAAACACTCACGAGAGTTTTATTGTTGTGGATGATGACGTGTCCTACCTCGGCGAGTTTCTTCGGATACGGTTTCATTGTTTATTTATTGGTACGATTTATTACCTAACAAAACGTCCTACGAAATAATGTTTAGTAGGCACCTATTGTTTTATAGACTAGTATAGTGTTCGAATCTATAATAAAAGTATATTCTGTATAGACAATATCAACAAGCTATCGGTTTTTCTTACATTTTGATTCCTACCTTCTGAAATTATGTCAACATCCATCCATCCTAAATTATATCCATGGATCACGTTCCAAGCCCTTAATTTTCTGTTAAAACAAACCCCACGTTCGTTTATCAAGGACATGACCGTATTTGAACAGTTCGAATGAGCAGCTTGTTATAAACCAACTCATTTGTGGTTAAATACAAAGTTGGAAAAATACTAAATACAAACTCTTCCGTCTAAACTTTTTAATGGTTTCATGGCAGGTCATCCCCCATTAGCGCGGTATAATGAGAAGTTAGGGGTGTAAGCGGATGCAAAGAACAATTATAGGATTTCCTGTATTTGCAGATAGAGGGAAAGTTTTAATGGAATATATGGATATTATTAGGATTATAGACCTGATGAGTCTGAAATACAGATTATTTATTTTATTTCAGTATTATTTATATAAATAGGTGGCGAAATAAAAGTTTTATTTAAGTTTGATTCACTTTAGATAAAAAGTATCTTGCTTACTAAGCCCTCTAGCAAATATCTTAAATTACCTAACTGTATGTATGATATGTATGTAATGTTAAGAATGAGCTTGTTAGGTAAAATTACGCTTATTCAACGTAAGCGTGTCCACAGAATAATTACGAAATGTAGAAAGGTAGAGTTTCTCTAAATTTCGTATTACAAGCCTGTAATGGATAATTTTACATAAGTTTTGGAATTCTTGCCGACTCGTAAAAATTAGAGATTTTTTGGCCAACTAGCTGATTGGACGACCATTCAGTTCAAAAATAGCCGACAAGTCGATATTGTTTACGTACATTTTTATATTTTTTTCTAGTATTGTTTACGTAGGGGCCGGCGTTGCTGGGTTGTATTAGAAAAATATACAATAAAGGTTACGAATTCATTTCAATCTCTTTATTTTATGCATAGAAATACGAATAAAGTAATGGGCTGAGTTTAGACGCGTAGTCGCCGACAAGTTGGCTTCCCCGACTAGTCGGCGACTAGTCTGTACATCTGATACATCTCTAGTAATAATGTGAAATGAAATTTATTTATTTGCTAGAACATATGTGATAATATTAGGTCTTACATAAATTATAGGTCCAATTTATATAGTTATATGTAAACATTTCGATACCAAAAATTGCGATGCGTATCAAAAGAAAGGATTTAAATATAAATAAATATTGCTGGACATTTCACACAGCGCTATCTAGCCCCAAACTAAGCAGAGCTTGTACTATGGGAACCAGATAACTGATAGAATACTTATATACATTTTTTTAGTAAATACATACTTATAATATATAGAGAAACAACCAGACCCGCAACAAATATCTGTAGATCATGCAAACATTTGTTCCGCGGCGGGAATCGAACCCGCTACCTCCTGCGTCTCAGCCGGCTATTCACCCACTGCACCACGGAGGTCATCAAAAATATGTAGCTTTCTTAGTAGTACTAAGCAGATTATCAACGCATTTAATTAAAGCTACACATTACTGAAGAGACATAGTTGGGAACTAGACGGCAATTCGATTACCTGACTGTTATTGAGCTTCCAACACTTGTGAAACTTAGTTGACACTTCAAATGCATAAGAAGGCAAAGTATTTAAAAGCTGGATACATGTACGCTATGTATTATATTAGCGGATTACGTGGATGCCCGGCTTCGCACGCGTGGTTTATTAATTAAAAGTACCCTGTATCTTAATCCAGGTCATAATCTATCTATGTATCCATCGAAATTCATCGCCGCTACGACGTGATTAAAACATCTAATGCAATCATGCTGGTTTAATTAAATTAATTTAATATATATTTATGGAACGCCATTGTCCTTTAACATTCCAGATTGTCTGGAAGTCAATTTTTTTCAGTGATATATCTACCTTTATAAGCAAAGGCCTTTACTTCTAACAATTGAAGCTGATTTGTAAAGTACCTTGTGGAATGTTGAAGCATTAATTAGTTAGGCAAGCGACCGTTGTAGTATCACGGCTTCACATCAAGCTATACATTTCCAGGATAAGCTGACCTCGCACTGTGTAGGCTTTTCATACAATAAAAGCCTAATTACTGATTTAAACGAGGATTTATCACGTATGTACCTTTTTATTTGTTAGACGTTTCGACTGTGTTGCATGCAACAGCCGTGGTCGCGGGCAGACTCGATAAATTCCTCGATAATACGCAATAAATACCCGTTTAAATCAGTAATTATGTACAGTGATCGCGAAAGTTTGGATACGGCAAAGGTGAATACTAATAACTAGTGGTTCGCCCCGAACTGAGATCTCGCGAATCTACCATAAAAACAATATAAATTTCATTCGTAATCTTTGACTATCAAAATAGTGCCACCATATAATAAACCATATAACTAGACCTACAGTTTCATTCAAATTACAGGTAACGAGAGTTTATTCTAATTGGTTACTCTTTTTTGGGGTACAAATTGCAGTTATTCTGGATTTCAGACTTTACCTATATTTGTGATATTTAAGGTACACGAATACCAAATGTGCACTGTGGGGTTACTGGGTTATTGGATTACTTATTTATGGGGTTATTGGGATACTGGGTTATAACCCTGTGAATTTTGTCAAAGTTCAGTTTTTATTATGGCTAATAACTCAAAAACTATAAAAACTTTACTAAAAATAAAAACGGGGTCGAAATTTACTAATGAAGACCTTTCATTTGACGTCTCATTTGACCTAATAGTCTCATTTTCATTTTTTTACCCCTCTTGAACCCTAATATCTCAACAACTCCCCAACATTTTTAGCTCATTTAGTCACACCAAAATTATGCCATCACTACCTACCTATGTATAAAATTGCACGATGAACAGATCAACGCTTCGAAAATTATCCTCGGACAAACAAACATACATACAACGCCGATTTTCCCAAGTTGATTTGGAGATCTCGCTTCGCTCGATCAATAACCCACACAGAGTGTTCACCTGCCTAGAATCCTGTACATTTAGAGAGATTTCAAACGCATGCCCTAATTAGAGAACAACTATAAAACTCTTCCAGCGTGACTCAGCTTAGTTTTACTTCAGTAAAACTTTATTAAACTTTAGGCTGCCGTTTCATTTTGTAGTAAATTCCGCAAAATTTTTAAACAGAATTTATGTTCCAGAGTGAAAATACAAAAGGGTTTGATTTCCGCCATTTTACACGCACCGAAACGTGTTGCACGGCACAAAGGATGAAAAGGGTAGACGTTAAACCGTAGCTACATCCCGTGGCTACGTAAACTAAAGTAAAAGTTTTTTAGTTGTCATAAAATATATATTGTATAGCATTTTATTATTTTTAGACGTAGATATAACCTAGACCGACGACTAACCTGGCAAACGCACATAAAAGTCAAGAGAGTTCAAATGAATCTAAACTTTAGAAACCTCTCTTGGATTCTAGGAAGTATATTTAAAGCCATATTGAAACCAATTTGGATGTACGGAATTCAACTATGGGGATGCATCTCTATCATACAGATATCTAAAAACATGATGCTTAAGACAAAAGCAGATGTACTGTGGTTCATAACCAACACTGAAGTTCATGAGCACAGTTAAAGAAGAAATAAGGATAACTGCTGCAAAATACATGGATCGCTTAGCATACCATCCTAACCAACTGGTAGCTACTCAAGCATAGCTATCAAAAGTGATTAAAGAGATTTGACATTCAAACACTAGATCAGAGATGCTAGCAGTAAACAGGACGAGTTGTGCGCCAGCCAAAAGAGGAGCACAAGCCACAGGACAACACATCCCAGAAAAATTGCTTATAGTCGAAAGATTGATCGCAGATCATCCCGAACAAAAAAGACGTAGATATTGTAAAGGTAAGCAGTGCTGACGGTAAACTCATTAAAATAAAACGCGCACTCCCAGTCCTAATTTCAATATATACAACCAAGCCCGTAACACATATTTTTAAATCAAACATTTGCCTCACAACAGGAATCAAACTGCCCACCCACGAGTCCATAATTTTTTTTGTTAACCTATGTTGTCTCACCGAGCTATGGGGTACAGAAGCGGAAATGCTACACATGATAACGAACGCACATGGTACATCACTAACTGCCAACGGCATGCAACCTAGGTGTGCCAACGGTGAAACAAGAAGTAACTAATAAACTGAAATCTTACGCCAAACGAATGGAGCATCACTCTAATGAGCTTGCCAATGAACTAATGAAAAGAACCACAATCTTTAGTAGATTAAAGATGATGGAAGAGGATTAAGCATTATTAAGCACAATGAATGGAAGATGAAAGTGTCACTGGCCTTATTCCATACATGCCAAGCACGAACTAGACACCAAACTCTAGCTCTAGCAGAGTTCTCCTTTACATCCTACACTTTTCTGGCCATCAACAATAAACCAGTCTGTTCGGGCTTACACTGAACACAGCAGTTACAACGCAGCAGTTTATCTTACAAGCAAATATGTAGAGTTGCTTAATTCTAACCAGCACGCGAAGTGTAACACCGTGTATATACCATAATCATTCTTTTATCACTTTTACTATAAAATCTACTTTAATTGTGAACTTTTGCGAACCATTATGTCAAGTCAAGTTCTCATTCCATCCTTCAACCAAACCACAACCAACAAGAGAAGCAAGGAGCAGGCCTACCATACCAGAAAGGCCTTCTTCTTGCTTTCCAGTCATAATTAAGCCATAAATCCAACGTAGATAGTCAAAAATGCTTCCACTTTGCTACTCTTTGATATCCACAAAGGCACGCCTACGAAGTATAACCACAAGATAAATTATACTTAACTAATTACAAAAGATACAAAGATTCTTTGTAGCTACAAGACTTCTCATTTTCCGTAGCCCTTTGAATTGTACGAGTCAGATCCACGCCATTTTCTACGCTATAAGAAATTATTATTCAGGGGGCTCTAAAAATGCCTCAATTATTTAGTAAAATTATACAGAGGTAGCACCCTTTTTAACGGCAATATCTAAGAGGTCAAATCCCAAAATTATAAATTAGTACCAATGAAAAACACACCTAAAAAGAGCCTTCTTGCTAAATTGTGGGGACCAAAAAAGAACCATTTACTCCTCTGATTAAGCCCTACGTGCCCTTAGATGTACTGTCCTGCATCCGTCAACTTGAGGCATACAGGTGTAAAGCCTCTTGTAACTGTAATTTCACCGGCACCTATAAATATAGACCCTTCAAACAAATCATATTCATTCATCACGTACTAAGTAGGTACCTGTTAAACTGACTAAGCGGCATCATCGCAAAGGCGCCGCCGATTTAAGTTAAAAATTGTTTATTGGAAATGTAGGTAGGATAAATATTCAAGCTACTGCTATTAAATCCACCTCTAAAATCAGTTAATACCATTCCAGATGTGTATTTTAAATTATTGTCGTACTTAACAAAACAGGTTGTGTATTAAAAAAGCTGTTTGTTAGATTTCTTCCTTTTCTAAGTTTTTATTAATCTTTAATCATGCAAGCGATTTTAGCGACCAACGCTGTCTGTACATACATTAACTTGCCCTAGCAAACAGTGAAATGAACATAATAGTTGAATCCTTCCAATCCACGAGTAAAGGACCAACTGATTATGTTGAAAACGATTGTCAACTACACGCTTTTAAATTCTCTCTCTACAGCGCCATTCTGTTGTCTATCAAAACAGACTGCAGTCTACTAAAACGCTATCCTCCTGGTAGCTTCAACGGCTTGTTTACGTTGTGGCTGAAAAAGTTTGGCCCAAGTACATTAAAGTCCGCAATTACGTTATTTTTGTTTAACATTGTGGCCGCAACAGTTCGGCCATATTGTAAAGTACCTAAACGAGACTTCTGAATAAAATTTAACGTTTTAAAATAATTAGTACAATTAATTGGGTAAATACTGTGATTTTCTTATAATATCGTTTTCTAATCATTAAAATAACATGGATTCTTTACTTAGTTTCAGCAATATACAGTCTGTCACCGCATTCACGACATTAATTTAAAGCACATATGCAGAATCGTATTAAATGACTTTAGAGATTGGTTAAATACCGGTAGCTTGAATATTTACCCGGTAATCGATGCATTTCCAATAAACAATTTTTAACGTAAATCGGCGGCGCCTTTGCACCGATGCTGCTTAATCACTTTAACAGATACTTACATGATGAATGTAAATATATGATTTGTTTACCTATTTTATACAGGTTGTTTCATTGATATTTTAAGACTTGGAAAAAAACTATTTTACAACCATATGATACTAGCCTAATGGCTCTACCCGTAATTTAAATTTATATCGTAAATGCGGATTGCGTTTGAGAAGGTAATATTTTGAAGAAAAAAAATCTTGTACTTCTATCGTTGCCTAAAATAAAGTTTATTATAAGAATAAAACTTTATATATTAAAGAGGTAAAGTTTTAAGTTTGTATGTTTATTTGTAGGGGGTAATCTAAAAAAACTGCGGAACCGATTTTGAAAGATCTTTCACCAATAAAAACCTATATCATCCCTGAGTATCCAATCCATACTAATAATATAAATTTGAACGGAACTCTGTCTGTTTGTTATATTTTCACGACTAAACGGCTTGACCGATTGCGATCAAATTTGGTATAAATAGATTATAAACAGGACTGAGGCATAAGCTTCTTTTTAACTGACTGCGTAAAAAGTTAGTATTGTTTTTTTATAAACCTTGCATGCGAATCTGCGGGCGGGTCATCTTGTACGCTTGTTGTTTTATTTTGATAAAAATCCGTGCGAAGTCGGGGCTGATCATGTCGGATATAAACTATAACCTTATGGCTTCAGCGCAAATACATGTTCTCAGTCACGAGCGGAAGCCAAATAAATGGAATCGAATTAGTTTTAAAACGATTTCAGTTATTAATGTTTCCAATCAGAATGGTAAGCTTGCACTTGCTTACGTGGGAAGGAGTTCTTAGTTCAATCAATTATCGGGAGAGTTCTACTGAAACTCTATAATAAGATAAATAATAAAATAAAATAAAAATTGTTTATTTCAAGCCATTGACTCATAAATGAAATTACTAAAATCAAATGAAACTAAACAAAATCAAATCAAATTAAATTAAATGAAATTAAATAAAAATATACAATAAAATTTAATTATAATTAAAAACACACAGAGAGACATACACATACATATGTACATACATACATATATACATACACGTTCGCGGACACGAGGGACTATCAGTGACTGGGGCAACGCCCTTTATAAGGGGTTGCATGGAGGCTTAACCAGTGCCCCAGAAACGGAGAGTCTCACCTGTCCGCCAATGTGCTCAGGATGATGTTGGGGCTGCCACGCAGGCGTTTCAAGAGCGACGCACACCGCTTTCTTATAATGGCGTGGAAGCCATCCGTGTGCGCCTCACTGAACATACCTGATGCACTGCAGAAACGTGGCAACCCCATCAGCACTCTGAACCCATTGTTATACTGTACGCGCAGCGCGTTGTACGCCCTTTGCGTATAGGCTACCCACAGGCTGCAGGTGTAAAGTGACTGACAGTAGGCTTTAAAAAGCGTCACCTTTACCTCCCTGGAACTGCGAGCAAACCTGCGAGCCACCATATTACATCGGACGGTCAACGCCCTGCGCTCTCTCTCTATATCATCATTGTCCTCTAGGTCCTCGGTGACCCAGATACTTGAATCTAGTAACGCGCTTGAAAGAAGTTCCGTCTAGATTGATAGGTGGCACATTTTGATAACTTTTGGGGCCAGCCCTAAACATCATAAACTCACTCCTCCTAGCATTATATCTGAGCCCATGGGCTTCCGCATAGGACTCACAAATTTTCAGCAGCCTACATAGGGCTCCGATCGAAGGGCTCAGTAACACCATATCATCGGCGTAGCCAATGTTATTTATACAGACCCCATCTATGTGACAGCCAACTTTGGTGCCACTGAGCTCCTCAATTAAACTGTTCATGTACAGATTGAAAAGACCCGGAGAAGAGACACCCCCCCCTGCCTCACCCCGCACTCCAACCTGTACATATCCGAGTAGGAGTCCGTCCACTTCACTCTGTTGGTTTGGTGACTGTACCAGTAGCGAAATAGGGACGTCAACTCTCTTGGCAAGTCCGACTCAAGCGCCAGCTTCTCCCACAGTGAATTATATGACACAAGGTCGAATGCCTTGGAAAGGTCCAAATAACAGGCGTACACTGGTGTTTTTCTAGCTGTATAGTACTTAACAGCCTCTCCGTTCCAAAATGACAAGAAATCTAGTCGGCAAGTTATTTTAAATAGCTTTTTTATTGACTTACCAATTTGAATCGCGTCGACTAACCAGTTAAATACATTCCCGCTGCATGGTCTACAGATATTTGTTCCGGGTTTTCGTATTACTCTGTAATTTCTAGCTGACCTCGCAAATGTTGTTTTGCCATATAAATTATCAAATAAATCAAAATGCACAATGAAATGTCAAAGTGACGCGACACTTCATGTAAATGACTTCACGTCACTGAACGACGGTTAAATTATAATGGGCATTGTTCGTACAAAAATACTAAAATCGCGATTAAAACTGGGGGTGGGGGTAGGAGGGTGAAAAATATTTTACGAGCTATTCTCATACCTATCGAATATACGCAAAGAATTTCATAAGAATCGGTCAAGCCGTTTCGGAGAAGTTTTGTTACAAACACTGTGACACGAGAATTTTATAAATTAGAGATAAGTATGTATTCTATCAGTTGGCTGGTTCCCATAGTACAAGCTTTGGGGCTAGATGTGTGAAATGTCCAGCATTATTTATTTTATTTTTCTATCCAACACAAATAAGTAAAATCGGCATGTGCCTGAAATTCTGAATTTCAGATTTAGTATTAAAATTTAAACACAGTATAATTTGACAAACACCCTCGCACGGTCCGTCGAGTTTTATAGCCCATATGAAACTTTTCACCGCAACTTTTGTCATCGGGCTCCCACAGTGACACATAATAGGATAGTAACTAATAAAACTTTCCACTATTTACTAGAACGTTAAAAAGGTATGTTGAAAAATATCCTGAATTTTATGTTTTCATTGACAAAACACGCGTTCGAAGTCGCAGGCGGATCAGCTAGTATTTTTATAAATCTATCTATTTACGAGTGTTTGATATTCGTTGGCTAGATATTCATAATCACTCATGCTCTGAAAGTTGGTCATTTTAAACTCGACATCGGCCCCGTAAACTGATGAAAATAGAATGAGGCTCATTGCATTCCACTTGTGTTGACACTTTAGCGCCGTCACATCTTTCCGGAACGCAAAATAAGGCTGGTGCGGCGGCTGAATCGGTGGAAACCTCAAAAGGCGCAAATATAGTAGTCTAAACACATGCTTTATATTTGAGCCTTTTGGGGTTGAGACCCTTGAACCGTGGGGACCGAGCGCCCACAAAATGTATAATGACCTTTCAAAACACCTGGTCGAGGCGACGCGTGACCAAAATGCTGGCCAGTATTTTGGCCAACGTTTAAGCATTGCCATTCAACGTGGCAATGCGGCCAGCATTCTGGGCACGCTACCCACTGGCAGCAGCTTGTTATATTAGGGTTTTATATTAGGTTTTATATTAGTTTTATATTTTACATTAGGGTGCTTTGTATTTAGGTTTAGTTGCTTAAAATAAATTAATGTATTTTGGTTAAGATTATTATAAATGAGTTTAATAAAGTCATCTTGCATTCATAAATACTTAATTTTGATACAACCTCCATAACAAATCCTTATTACTATTTAAAAATGAAAGAAGCTATATTTTAATAGATAAAAAACACAATGGATACCGGGAACGTAAATATTCTTTTTACCAACTGTTTTATAAAGGCTGTTTTAATTACCTAGCAGTTGAAATAAGCGATCAATAATACCCACGATTAGCGTCATCGCTCGCATTATATCGCTCTTACGGCAAAATATCTCGAGTGTACAATAGATTGCTGACAGCCCTTGTATATAAAAATGTACTATGAATTAATAGAACAAAGTTTATAAATTATTATTAGACTGCCAAACGAAATTTCCTAAATTATTAGTCTATCTACTATTGTTCATTAAAGAGTTCTGTTACTCAGTAAATTTTAATTATCTCATGCCAAATACCTTTATGTCTGACGTCAGATGACTGAAATTTATTAAAGTCAAAGTCAAAATCTTTTATTCATTAAAATCACAAGGAACCCTTTGAACCGACAATTTTACTGCCTGCTACATCGCGACCAAGCCAGGATAGAAAGGCAAGAAACAAGGCTGGTTTTTTTAACGATCCTTTTAGAATACATAACAATAAAGAAAATAAATTACGTCTAAATTGTAACATTTTTGAATGATTTGGAGCAATTTCAATCCCAAGCTTCTCTATTATCTAAATAATCGGATATTTAATAGTAGGCATTTTATAAAGATTTTGTTTAATCACGTTTTTGAATTTGTTAATTGTCAATTTTTGTACATCACTTGGGAGTTTGTTTTAATAGCGTACACCTTGTCCTTTAAATATAATGAATAACATACATATCTATCATTTTTTTATAATAATTGCATATAATCTTTATCTTGAGACTAGCTGTACATCTTTTTATCACCTCTCTATTACCTAGATAAGGTGATACTTAAAATCAACAAAACTGTCAATACAGTTTTTACGAGCTCTATCATCGTCAACGAGCAAGATAACTGAAACGACTTTACTTTAGAGTTACTAAACTCTTCTAAACGGTGAAAAATTGTGGCCCATAAAATAACCACTCAGAGAATGATAAATCTTAAG
The DNA here is from genome assembly GCA_963924445.1 of Philereme transversata. NCBI lineage: Eukaryota > Metazoa > Arthropoda > Insecta > Lepidoptera > Geometridae > Philereme > Philereme transversata. Next base: position 21,584,747 of record OZ004342.1, on the reverse strand, counting down.
TACTTTAAACTCTGCGCAATGGACCGTGAAAGATTGTGAAAGTGTTCTTATTTCGGAAATTTTGCGGAGGTTTCAACGTTTTTCGAGTGTCCACTCATCAGCTCCGGTAGCCGTGATCGTCTAGTGGTTAGGACCCTACGTTGTGGCCGTAGTAACCCAGGTTCGAATCCTGGTCACGGCAGTGCAAACTGTCGCGGTGGAGCATATTTTTTACTGAAATATTTTTAGCAGCAAAGTGTATTGATCTGTAATATCTGTTTTATAAATTTTTATTTGCATTTTATTTAGTTCAATTCAGTTCTTTGTCGTGTCAATGACACAAAATATTGTTAAATTATGTGCTTCCAGTATTTGGCCACATCTGTGGCGTTCCCGGTGGCATCATAGATGTCGCTCAACGTGCAGCTGTTGGGGCACAATGAGCAGGACAGCAGATGTTACATTGATTGTGGATCGACGCCATATTCACAGCGCGTCGCCGTCTCTGACGATAAAACTCCATTAGCTCTCACGTTGAACAAAGTAAAGCAGTGAAACCTTAATTATTAAATTATGTTGTAATTTCACATTTCATTAAACCCCAATCATCTAAATGCGAGTGAGAATTGAGATGGAGTACTTAATTGGTTCGTAAAGAAATAAATGCAAAAACTCAGAGTAACTAAAAAATAGAGTTGGTTGGGACATGAGCAGAGTAGAATAGAATACAGAATGGAATAAAAAACCACTTCAATTATTTTTTCGTTCGTGTTGGTACGTAGGCAAAAAACTTATAATTGTGACATGATTATCAGTAATCTAAAATTATTATTATTGATTTGTTTTATATACTATTAGTGGTTTGCCCCGAATTGAGATCTCGCGAGTCTCCTATAATAACACGTAATAAACGTTTTTCTATTCTATTCTATTCTAAAAACAAAAAAATATTATTTGTAATCTTTGACTATCAAAAAAGTGCCACGAAATGCGTAACCAAATAACTTGACCTACAGTTTCATTAGAATTACAAGTAACGGAAGTTCATGTTAATTGGTACCTTTTTTGGGGTAGAAATTGCAGTTATTCTGGATTTCAAACTTTTCCCTATATTTGTGTCATTAAAGCTATACGCATACCAAATTTCAGCACTGGGGGGTCACTGGTGTACCCTGTCAATTTTGACAAACTTTAGTTTATATTATGGCTAATAACTTTAAAACTACAAAGTTTAAACTAATAATAAAAATGGTGTCAAAATGCAATCTCATAGACCTTTTACTAAATTTGCCACTTGACCGGATAGTCCCATTTTGTTTTTTTTACCCCTCTTGAACCCCAATATCTCAATAACCCCCCAACATTTTTAGCTCATTGTGTTACACCAAAATTGTGCCATCACTATCTACCTATATACCAAATTTCACGATGATCGGATAAGCGCATCGAAAGTTAGCTCAGACAAACAAACATACATACATAGGTACATACTTACTTACATACATACATACAAGCATAAATACATACATACAACGCCGATTTGCCCAAGTTGATTTGGAGATCTCGCTTCGATCGATCAATAATTATCTTATATTTAATGTACTTTATATAAGTTTACAATGTTAATTAATTAAAAAATATATATATTTATTATATATCTATATTATTTAAATGGCAAAACGGATGATAAAAAAAAAATCTCTTAATTAAGTACATTTTTTTCAAGTGAAAGTATTAGGTTATTAACCCCTGACAAGCACACATCTAAAAGGTATACCTCTTTAGGCATTGAGGGTAAAAAGTACCCAGCACATTTCATTTTCAAATATTTTGGTCCCTAATAAAGTTAGAATTTTTATTTTTTTTTGTAATTAAAGCTCGAACAATTCTCTATAAAATAGATATAATATTAAATTAATTAGAGTCAATTGAAATAGATAAAAATACTATCGAAGCTAAAAAAGGTGCGTTTTTGAGATTGTTTTGTTTTTGTGGCCGTATCTTTAATTCTAACGGACTAAAATATAAAAAATTATAGTGTTTTGGAAAGCTTAGAAAGTGCTCTAAAGGATGGTAGAATTAGTTTTTTATCCGCTTCAAAAAGTACCTATAGTTATTTTTCTACTTGAATGCATTAAAGTAGCGTATGCTAAAAAGTAGGTACAGGACGGTTTTTTAAAAAAATCAGAGATCTATTACTCATTGTAATCTTTATTTTCTAGCACGAAAATACAAATAAACATAAAATATATATTTTAAATAGAATTTTTGTTACAACACTCTACGCACATAGAACATGGATGTCTTTTACTCATAGATTTTTTAACACTGCGGACACATCATGGTTGTTTTAACTCCTAATGAATAATGACAATATGAACATTTTATTTTGTATATTGATATGACTTCAGAATAATTAACAGCAGGTGTTTCGTAGTTGAGAAGTTGAGCTATCATCAGTTGTTTCGTCGTTAATAAGCACAGTAGAATTTCTCCTTCGTTTACTCATCTAAAACAAATATCACAATTTACGAAACTATTCAAAATGTCTAAAACATTTTATATGTCAACACATATATATGTATGACTTATATGACTTATACATGCATATCAATAAATAAATTTCCATAAGTTCATAAATATTTTATGCTACAATTGTAATCATAAATTATTACTTACTGTAAATAAAAAAAGAAATACTCGTATGATCCGATAAAAACTCTTGAACACTTGACTGTCTACACTTAACTGGCACACTGGGTTAAAAGTACCCACAACGTTCCGCGCTCACTGCGTTGTAACAACGGAATCTCACCAACGGCTACTGAACACGCTTCCTCTAGGTCTCAACAAAACATCGCTGGAAGGGAAGGCCCTTTGTTAAATATACACAAAGAATTATAACGAAATAAAATTGTAGGGTGGGTACTTTGTACCCAGTGTGATTGTCAGGGGTAAATCTTATCGTAACAACCGACGCGGCGACGTCCACAGCTAAACATAGACCATAGATTTCCAGAGCGACCAATATATAAGCGAAATTAAGCATAATTGTTTAATAAGCTTCACTCTAGCTACTGTCTTCTATCTTCACGTAAAAGTCTGGCTCCAAGTGTTTCAAACTAATCAACTCCCTAATAACTTTTGTTTTCTTTTAATATTCATGAATTACTACAGTTTAAAATTAAAGGCGTTCACTAATATAAGAGCCTTGTTTAGACTGGGGATAGTAACTACTCCAACAATATCTCTTAGACCTTTGCGGAGTGAGCAAATAGCCGGCTGAGACCCAAAATGTGCGAGTTTGATTGCAACTGAGACTTGAGTGCTTATGAAGCAGGAAACAATTATCAGATACGTCAAGTCACAGAGTCTGAGGTGGGCCGGGCACGCTGAGAGAATGGGGGAGAATAGGATGACCAAGAGGAAAGCCGAAAAAGAGATGGTGTGATTGCATCGAAGAAGATCTCAAGTCTATGAAAAAAATCACCTGGAGAATGAGAAGAAAAGCAAAGGATCGACGCAAGAAGTAGTCCATCGTAGAAGACCCAAAAAGAGTTATAGCGCCGAATAAAGTATTGTTACGAGCTGAGGGTTCGGGATAAAATAATGGGAATCGATCTAACCAAAATAACACTTTTATTCAGCACTAAACGATGAATACACGAACTTGGTCACACGTAATCACAACACACTAATTCACACAACTGTTGCACCACATACAGTCACCGAAATGATCGCACGTATAGCTTAATCCAGACTGACTCGCGAGCAACTACTGTTCACACGAGACCCTTCTCCACGTCAGTCCTCCAGGGCCTCGCTGAGACTAACTCACTGAGACTGACTCAGACTGACTGTCCGGCTTTTTTTTTTTTTCGAATGGACTAATCTCGCTGTTGGCCTCTGAGGCCGTGACAGCTTAACCGAACTTTTGGCGAGCGCAGATGGCGCTCAGCCCAGTAAGTTTTATAGGCAACTAGCGCAAGGGCACCACTTAGGTACGAACCTCGGCTTGGGCTGTTGCCGGGATGGGGATAGGAGAGAAACGCCCGGGTACATGTCTGTACCTCGTATAAGCGGCGACTGAAGGGACTCGTCGACCTCGCCGGCGAGGTCGGTGTTTCTGTGAAGTGTTTGCTCTGTCTGATATAGATGACTCACCTTCCGCATTAGCAGAGGTGATTTCGTCATCCGGGTCTCCGAGAACGTGTCTCGGACGACGGAGGATTTTGTTGGCGGGCGGATCCAACGGGTAAACCGGAATGGTGTGTACCAAAGGGTTCGGATGATTAGAGGCAAGTTCATAAAACCGCTTGGAAGCGAGCTTCATGAACCTGGCTATTGATTCTAGTTTCAAATCGCGATGTAGGTCTTTATTGCGAAAGTACCAGGGCGAGCCTGAGGCTTTTCGCAAGAAGCGATTTTGAATAACCTGAATGGCACCAACTTTAGGAGAGTGGGCAAATACTACAGATGAGTATGTCATAATGGGGCGAATGCACGCTTTGTAAAGAGTCACCTTATTTTTAAGGGACATTTTACTTTTCGCGCCTAGAAGTGAGGACAATCGTCCTAGGGTGAACTTTGCTTGGTTGCACCTCTTAGTGATGTGCAACCTAAAGGAAAGACGCCTATCGAGGATGACACCCAGATATTTGGCTGATGGGGCCCAGCGAATGGGCTGGCCAAATAGAGAGATCGGTTTGGGAGTGAGGTTTCTCCGTGAGAAGTACACTGCTGTACTTTTCGACGGGTTTACCTCGATCCGCCACTTGCGGAACCAAGTGGCTAATGAGTGAAGGGCAGCCTGCAGCCTTATACCCACCCGATCAGGATTCCGATTGGATGTGTACAAGGCTGTGTCGTCTGCGTATAGGGCTATTTCCACTTGAGGAGTGCGGGGGATATCGCTGGTGTACAGCGTGAACAGGAGGGGGCCGAGAACGGAGCCTTGAGGGACTCCTGCTCTGACTGGTCTAGGACTAGAGAGAGTGCCTTCCACGGTGTAGCGAAAGCTGCGACCTTGTAAGTAGTCTCGTATGATGAGCACGAGTCTGTCTGGGACTCCGAGTTTGAATAGCTTGTAGATCAAGCCGTTGTGCCAGACTTTGTCGAAAGCTTTCGCTACGTCGAGGAAGACGGCACCAGTATCTGAAGGCCAGGTACTTTGCCAGTTAGAGAGGACATGCTCCGTTATGCGGAGCACCTGTTGTGGGCATGAATGTTGGGCTCGAAAGCCAAACTGCTCGTCGGGGAGGAGTTTGAACTCATTGACATGAGCCCAGAGGCGCTTCATTAGAAGACGCTCATATATCTTGCCTAGACTATTAAGTAGACTAATGGGACGATAACTAGTTGGATCATTTGCCTGTTTGCTGGGTTTTCGGATGCCAATGACGTTGGCTTCCTTCCAAGCATCAGGGAAGGTGCAAGTTTCCATAGCCGCATTGAAGATGCAGACTAGGATGTGGATAAGGGGAACAGAGAACTGTTTGAGTACTCTGTTAGAAATGCCGTCGGGGCCGGAGGATTTCTTTGGGTGTAGGGCCTTGATAGTGTCAAAGACTTCAGAGGGCTCAATCGGATCAAGTGGGGAAGTAGGGGGTCGGGAGGCTAAGCGGTCAACCTCGCTGTTCACCGTATGGAGGTGAACAGGGTCGACGGGTTCAAGACTGGGCGAGCATTGAGATTCGAGGGTTTCAGCCAGGAAATCGGCTTTTTCCTCGTCTTCGAATGCTGGAGGGTGATTGGGTCGGATAAGGGGAGGCATCGGAGCGAGAGCGTCCGCTTTCATGGAGCGAGCTAACCTCCAGTAGGCCAGATGGCTAGGCTCGATCCCCGAGAGCAGGCTCTCCCACTCACGATTGCGATGTTCTTTAATGCGCTCTCTCACCTCACGGTGCAGGGAGCGCATTAAGACTCGATTGTCGTTAGTGGGGCAGCGACTATGAAGTCTAACTGCGGCGTTAGCTTCAGTCATCAGCCGTCTGATATCATCTGGCAGGGGGCCCCGGTGGTCATCCACTACGGGCACCTGCTTTGATGAGTCTCTGACTGAGTTTGTGATATGTGTGGTAAGGGCGTCAACCGCTACCGTAATATCACCAGATGTCCGAATGACAGAAGGGATCCTATCTAGGTCAGTCGAGTGCGCAGACTTGAGGGCTTTCTCAAGTTTATGCCACTCTACCACAGTCTTGGTGGCAGGGGGCTGGTCAGTGGGAGGGCCGAGTAAGAGCATTACCGGTCGATGATCGGAATCGAGCTCATGAATGACTTCGATTAAGCGTAGCCGAAGGGCTACGTTTTTGAGAAGTGCAATGTCAAGGAGCTCGGGGGGAGTGGAAGTAGGGAAGCGAGTCATGCCCCTAGGGGCAATGATGTCGAAGTTAAGGGGTTCAACTAGGCTTTCTAGTTGTTTGCCTTTAGAGTTCGTCGTGGTGCTATTCCACATGACGTTTTTGGAATTGAAGTCACCCGCCAATATGACGGAGCTTCCTAGACTGAACAGGGCTTGCAGGTCACTCTCGAATTGAGGTGAGCGAGGCTTGCCGGGAGGGACATAGCAGGATGCAATAATGACCGAGGAATGTCCGGTCATTGCTAGCCTGCAGACGGAGGCTTCTATGTAAGACAGAGAAGGGGGATCAAGAGGCATGCAGTGTAGAGCCTTCTTGTAGTAAATGACAGTGCCGCCCTTTTGAGCTAGCAGTCTGTCGTTGCGTACGATTTGATAGTTGGGGATTTTAGGGTCCCGATGACCGGGCTTTAAATTTGTCTCTTGTACTAGCAAGATATCAAGTTGGTGCCTATTTAGAAAATCTTGGATAATAGAACGCTGTCTTGAAAGACCGTCAGCGTTGAAGAACGCTAGTGATAAAGAACGCGGTTTTTTCCTTTCCTTTTGTACAACCATTCTGGGGCCTAAAAGGGTTTGGAGGAGGACGAAGCTGCCTTAACGGCGGCGAGAAGAGCTGAGTGCGCCTCAAGGGCAATCAGTTTTTCGAGGGTGGAGTTTGCTTGCCTAAGTTTTTGTGCAAGCACGCGAACCTCGGCAAGGTCGATGGAGGAGAACTCCATGATGAGAGCCAAGTCGGCAGCAAAGTCCGACTTGCCCATTTTAGAAGGGGGGGCTGGCTCAGAAGAGCGCGGAGGGGGGGCCGTTGCCTTAAGGGCTAGGCTCGAATATGGCAAGGGCTTGGCCCATGCTGAGCTTTTGGGAGGTTGCGCCTCCTGCGAGGGTACCAAGGTCAACTTTGAAGTTGTTTTGGTATACTGCGGAGAAGGTCGGAGTTGACTCCTACGAGCCACCACCCTGCTGACTTTGGGCGCCGATGGACAACCACGATAATTCGCAGTGTGTCCCACGGCACCACAAAGCACGCAGCTTGGCGGCTCGATGGTGTCTCGAGTGCGGTTGCAGTCAGAGGTGCCATGGTCACCCAGGCACTTGACGCAACGGGGGCGGGCGTGGCAGTTTTTGGCCGAGTGGCCGTACAGCTGACATCTATGGCACTGACTAGGAGTGCCATTTCGGTGGGGGGGTTCAACCCGGAGGCCGGAGAGGTTGTTGACCATCTTCAGGTTGAAGATGGCCTTCCCTGCCGGTGACAGCTCTAGTACTACGAGTACTAGATTGTAGGTGGTCTTACCGTTATGCATACGGTGGACCTCCTTTACTGGGAAGGACTGAGCCAGTAAATCTGACTTAATGGATTCAGTGGAGTGCTCCGCAGGGAGGCCGCGGATCACAACTCGAAGGAGCCGTTCGTCTTCGAGAGCATAGGTGTGGTAGCCTATGTGCTCTTGACGTAGGAGGGAAGTGAGGCGACGATGGTCGTCTGACGTGGGGAGTAGGACTTTAATAGCGTCCTTTGTGTTGCGGGCGTTTGTGAATGAGATCTTATTCTCATTACACAGATAGGAAACTCGGTCCCACTTGCCCTTTTCGCGGATGAAAAGGGGCGGGGGAGGCCTTTCCTTCCTCGCGGCAGTGGAAGCCGCGGGGGGAGAGGCGGGGCGGGCAGGCTGCGAGGCCGAGGGAGGGGTTGCCTTTTTGGCTGGGGGGGAAACGGAGGAAACCTTCTTCGACGAAGAGGTCTTCTTCGAAGAGGGCTTCTTCCTCTTACCACCCGTGACGAGGGTGAAATCTTCCTCCGAGTCGGAGGAAGAGGAGTTTGATGCCTCTGCGGAAGACGCAGGGCGTAGAAGGAGGTCGATCTCCATATCGTCCTCGGGGGAGGGTGGGTCCGGAGATTCCGGAGAGTCTAAAAAGACTCTGCGAGGTGAGGCCTCTCGAGAGTCGGGCTTTTTTGATGACGACGACGAGGGAGGCGCTGAGGCAGGAGGTTGAGGGGAGGGGGCAGGCTTACGAGCCGCCGGTGGTGCCTGAGGGGCTTGCTGAGGCTTCCGAACCTCGTTAGTGGCCTGAGGGGCCAGGGCAGGCATGCGGGCCGCCAGGGGTGCCAGAGGGGCTTTCAGAGGCTTCCGGGCCTCGTTAGTGGCCTGAGGGGCCGGGGATGGCTTTCGAGCCGCTGGGGAGGCCAGAGGGGCCGGCACGGGCTTCCGAGCCACATTTTTGGCCAGAGGGGCCGGAGTGGACGTGACGACGTCCATTAGACGCGGGAGGGAGGCAACCGATTGTTGCTCCCTCATAATACGTTGTCGGACATTGTCGGGAACGTTCTCGTACAGTAACCGGATAAAAGAACCCGGTACCTCAACGAGGTCATCCCCGGCGATGTCCATCTTAACTCTCCGGGGGGGAACACCCGGAGAGGTGAGGGGGTGCGTGATCCTCCCGTCGGGATAGACAGGAGGGGTGAGGCCTAAGTGTCCTACCTAAAGTGTGTCCCTTTACCGCTCTTACGGGGTATGAGGGGTGTGTCCTAACCGATACTTGGTGTCGGCGAGGGAAGCCCCCAAGGCCGGTGGTACCAAGCCCAGCCGGATGTAGCGTTCCTCAGGAGAGGAAAGCTGGCGTTCCGGGTCCACGCCCAGTCTGGTTTGTGTTAACACCGCAAGGTATCCACCAGACCGACCACTAAACGTGGATTTGGGCTCTTAATGGTAAGAAACAAGAGTTTGCCCTGAAAAGGACAAAGTCCAATAAAGGACTCTTCTGAGGTGTACTCGCAAGCGAGCGCACACAACAGAGCAAATGGCGGATGCCAAGTGCGGCGCGGGGCGCGGGGCGCGGGGCGCACGGCGCAAGGCGCGGGGCGCGGGGCGCGGGGCGGCACGTGGGCCGGCGGGAGCGCGCGAGCGGAGCGGAGCAGACGTGTTGCCGGTGCGAGGACCGGCGAGCGAATGATTTTCAATGACTGACTGTCCGGCCATCTCTCCGGCCTATTTATATCGCACACATTTCGATTGTTCGAGAACGATGTCGATCCTTCCAGGAAAGGGTCGGTCCCTCGACACAATGGCCACTCCCCATTCTGCGAAACCACAAACAATAGCAACAATAAGACAGCAAGACAAAAGCGTTCGAGAAGGTTCGATTATTACTCATTGTGTAAAAGCCTCGGCGTAACAGTATGTATGGTGTAAGTTAAAAAAATCTTAGCCTTACTGACGATGATGAAGTGAATTGTTGTATCCATAATTTAAACTTTATTTCGTAATACCGCAAAAAAATCATAATGTGAGTAGTAATTTAAACAAGCCCTTATTTCGTAATACTGCAGAGAAATCAGCATAGTAAAGCTGTTACCCGCGACTTCTTACGCGTTACACTACTAAATGTGTAGGTAACCTAGAAATAAAGCTAAGCTCGCTGTTACAACTTGACTTGACACCCCAGTTTTATCCCATGGGACCTGATTTATGGCATAAAAAGTAGCCTATGTTCCAGGTTATAGTCTACGTACATACTAAATTTCATCGAAATCGGTTCAGCTGTTACGACTTCATTGAGTAACAAACAAACAAATAAATAAATAAACATCCAAACTTTCGCATTTATTATACTAGTGGTTCGCCCCGAACTGAGATCTCGAGAGTCTCCGATTAAACAAAAATATTATTTGTAATCTTTGACTATCAAAACAGAGCCACGAAATAAAACCAACTAACTTGACCTACAGTTTCATTCAAATTACAGGTAACGGGAGTTCATGTTATGTGGTACCAATTTTTGGGGTACAAATTGCAGTTATTCTGGATTTCAGACTTTTGCCTATATTTGTGTCACTAAAGCTACACGCATACCAAATTACAGCACTATGGGGTCACTGGTATACCCTGTGAATTTTGTCAAAGTTCAGTTTTAGTCATGACTAATAACTCAAGTACTTTACTGAAGTAAAAATGGAGTCTAAATGTACTTATAAAGACCATTTGATGTGCCACTTGACCTAAGTCTCATTATATTTTTTTTTTACCCCTTTTGAATCCCAATATCTCAACAACCCCCCTACATTTTTAGCTCATTTAGTCACACCAAAATTGTGAAATAACTACCTACCTATGTATAAAATTTTACGATGATCAGATCAACGCTTCGAAAGTTATCCTTGGACAAACAAATATACAACGCCGATTTGCCAAAGTTGATTTAGAGATCTCGCTTCGCTCGATCAATAAGTTGCTCTATTTGATTAATGTTTTACTTTAATTTTTAAATATGTTTTAGAATATATGTACCCCTTTGCTCGATCAATTAGTGTGATGAAGGTTTCTTCATCCCAAACGGCATGTTAGTTCTACTAGCTCGCCTCCCCGCTGTCTCAACAAAAACACACCTTATTTGCGAACTCAATTAGCGTTATCTACAATTACCAACAATCCAGTGAAAGAGTGCCCCAGTACTTTCGCAACACTGTAATACTGCAGAATTTAGTACACCCAACATTTTAGCAATTTGTTCATTAAAACGGACCTTTTTATAAACGTAGTATAACATTCAATTAGAAAGGTAGGTATTTCTTGTGATTGCTTTTTTCGTCGCTTTACTCAGCGCTCCGGTAGCCGTGATCGTCTAGTGGTTAGGACCCTACGTTGTGGCCGTAGTAACCCAGGTTCGAATCCTGGTCACGGCAGTGCAAACTGTCGCGGCGGAGCTAAAGTTTTGCAGAATGAGATTAGTTTAATTAACTTTATGAAGCTTTACGAGGCTCACCTGGCATTTAAAGTTTCAGATAATTGTTGGGACCAACAAAGGACCGTAAGAATTCACGAGTTATTTTCATGACGGCCCGTGACGAGCCGTGGTAGGAAATTTAAAACAAATATTTTTTTAATTCCTGCTACGGCCCGTTATGTTTTTATCACGAAAAGTATCAAAGTGAATTACGTTTTGTGATTAAAAATAATAATAGATATTGTTATGTATATAATTATAATATTAGCGCAGTGGGCGTATAGCCGGCTAAGACGCGGGAGGTAGCGGGTTCGATTCCCGTCGCGGAACAAATGTTTCTACAGATATTTGTTCCGGGTCTGGATGTTTTTCTATGTATTATAAGTACGTGTTTACAAAAAAAAAGTATATATTTTTTTTATAAATTATAGGCTAGCGTTTGACCACTATCTCGCCTGATGGAAAGCGATGATGCAGTCTACGATGGTACACGCTTGCCTAGAAGAAACCTATTCACTCGCGACTTGAAGATCCCTAGGTTGTAGTTATCAGGAAACACAGACTCAGGCAAGGCGTTCCACTCCTTGACGGTGCGCATAATAAAGGTGGAAGAGTACCGCTTTGTGCGTATGGGAGGTACGTCTACCATGTAGCGGTGGCGCATCGCAGAGCGTCTAGTTGTCCGATGATAGAATGGTATGTGGTTTAAGTATTATATCAGTTATCTGGTTCCCATAGTACAAGCTCTGCTTAGTTTGGGGCTAAATAGCGCTGTGTGAAAGGTCCAGCAATATTTATTTATTTAAGTTCTGGAATAATAAACATTATCTACAGTTTGAAAACTGCAATTCATGGCTTTGCATAGAAAATTCATCATAGGCGAATCTATAGTTCATATTTTATTTTATAACTCAGGTTATAGGCCTGAACCTTTACAAAAGTTTTACCGGGGCCAAATCCAACGAGTAAGAAGCCTGTTTGGTTCTTATATAAATTACTATGACAAGATGGAGGTGAGACAGATGATAGTACTATTGCAACACATGGATTAGAGTTCGGGCTATTGTTAGAGTAATGCTTATGAAATAGAGTATGGGTTATCAGAGAAATGAGATACGGCACCTGCCAATCCTGTAATATTAAGAATGATTGCAGGTGGTGACTAGCCGTCCACTAAACCCCATAAGTGCCGCCAATAGAAGGCAGCGCAAGGGCAACGTTGGTGTGGGCGGTTAAAGGGATTTGAGAGGTGCGCTGCAGATTCACTCAGCGCTACTTCCAGCTTTATACCTTTAACACTTCAACCCTTGGAGCATAGGTTCCGCTCTTGCGCCTCCGCCCTTGACTGGCCAACTAAAGCAAACTTGAGTCAGGGGCTTCTGTCAACTCAAAGGAATAATGGGGCTGCGGGAATATTATTAAATTAACGTAACGTAACGTAGTACCGTCATTAAAAAGAAGCCTATTTCTCGATCCACGTAATAATCTCATATACAAAATTTAATCAAAATTGATTTAGCTGTTTGTTCGTGAAATCTTAACAGACAGAGAGACAGATTTACTTTCGAATTTATAATAGCAGTATAGATTTACAATCTATTGACAATTGAGTATGTAAGCCATGCTTTGGATGGGTATCCCGCAGTCATAGCGAGTTCATGTAGGGGTTTCCCATCTACACAGACTTTTCCTGCGCCGGCCTACGTGAGTTCGAAGTCGGTTCATAGATTTCTAAACTGGCCTTAGAAGGTTGTTTCCCATTTAAGGATTTATTTTGTTGCTGTATAGCTTAATTATAATTACATCGTACGTAACTTTACAACCTGAACAATTGAACATTGTAATTACCTGAAGAGTATAAATCTAACGAAGGGCGAAGTTCAATTCCCTAATTTGTCTTCCTCCACTAACAGCCTAACTTCGTACATTTACGTTAGGGCTTCAAATTCCAATCAAAACTTACAAACGAAGCTTCACTAAGTTTTCAATCGGAACTTAGTTTCTGAGACTGCAGGGTCTGAATTGCACCACTGCTTTCAAGTGTCTTGGAACTTTGATTGGAGCACTATTCATATAGTCTGCCCGCGACCACGGCTGTTGCACGCTTGCAATACAATCGAAACGTAGTGATAATAAATAAAAAGATAAATTATTAGATACTATTAACCCATATGGTCCCATTGTTAGACAAATTCCTCCCCCCAAGGTAAATACGCGATAAATACCTGTTTAATATTATTAATTATTAATATTTATTTAATTTTTTTATCACATAACAACACGTAAACCTACTAATAAACTCGCTAGTTACACCGTGGTTTGTCCTTTGTGGTCGAATTATTTAGAACTGATGACCTCAGTAGTGCAGTGGGCGGATATCCGGCAAAGTCGCAGGATGTAGCGGGTTCGATTCCCGCCTCGGAACAAATGTTTGCATGATCTACAGATATTTGTTCCGGGTCTGGATGTTTTTCTATATATTTTATGTATGTATTTACAAAAAAATTGTACCTATCAGTATCAGTATTCTATCAGGTTATTTGGTTTCCATAGTGCAAGCGCTGCTTAGTTTGGGGCTAGATAGCGCTGTGTAAAATGTCCAGTTATATTTATTTATAATTCAATAAATTAAATGTAGTTTCATATTGAAACAATTCGAATTTATCAGTGACGCGGTGATTAAATAGGAATAAAAGATATGTGTGGCCATTCATTTGTAAAAGAATTTTACAAGCGAAAGACTTGAAAAATTGCATGATTATTTTTAAACAGCTATTGTCTATTTCAGTTGGATTTGACAAAATTATGTGTGTCGACAACGAACTAGTTAGTAATTTGTATATCAAAAACGTGAAGCAGTCAAATATTATGAAGTCTCGCTAGGGTAAGTAAACCCATTGTGTTTCTGAAAAAAATAACGATTACTTAAATTATACGAATTTACCAAAATACTGAATACTGAGAATACAAAGTAATATGCCACAGCGTCATTTCCCCAGCGTTACGCGTAGTTCACGCATGGAATCACCACACAATTGGCCCATCATCTCCGACAGACAAAGACAAATGTCGATTATTCACTCGATGCAAAGCACGCGACTCCCTTATCTACAAGTTACAAGTTCACATACAATATACTGATAACCTCCTAGTTGTGTCCAAGTGACTTCATTTTTAGGACATGTCGAGATTTTTGTTCATTATATCTGTGTTGCTCTTTATAATATTGCATTGCGATTCATGTAAGTAAAAACTTCTTTACTTAATTTTAGTCTAATTTGTCTCCGCTCGAACTGTCCTCCACTGTCAACTATCTAGAAGTTGTCGACCAGTAGGAAGACACGGCTCCACATCAAGCTACACATTTCTATTATAACCTCTCATTTGACTTACTTCGATTAAACTTGATAAAACTATAAGTATTAAATTGTATTCAATATTATAAATACGGGATTTATCACGTACCGTTTTATCGGTGTTTCGACCGACAATGTTACGGTTCAATTCGTGAACCTTCATCAGGGTGAGTGCGATCCGCTCCGAATAACGTCTCGCCTCGCACATAATGATAATGTTTATAATAATGATTGAAATTAATCGCGGAAGTTTTCTAAGTAAAATTAAATAGCTATAATATTAATATTGGCTTTACCACAGTATCACCAGAAAAATGCCAGAAATTTCCCCAAGAGACGCATTGTTTGATTGAATACAGCGTTCGATATCGATGGCCTCATAAAATGCGGTAAGAGATTTTATTAATGATTAAATAAAAATCATTATTATTATAAGCCATTTATTCCCAAAATTACATGCACATTTTACACAAATAATTCACATTCACACAATATTCATTCTTATTCCATATTATTATTGATTAAATCATTTGTAATGTAAATTATGTAGCCGACTGGGACACAGGAGGTTGCGGGTTCGATTCCCGCCACGAAACAAATATATGTATGATCTACAGATGTTTGTTCCTGATCTGGTTGTATATTTATATGTATGTATTTACAAAAAGTATTATGTTAAAAATATATTTATTTAACAGGTATGCATACAACTGGTATACCAGAAGCTGCTTCGAGATCCGCTGGGCAAGCTACTGCCCGGCAGTGACTGTGCCGACCACTGTCAACAACTTTCCTAGTGAGAAGGAGTGCCTGAACGAATGTGGGGGGTGGGCCTAAACTGGACTCTATTACCTACCTTAGTAAATAATACTCATATTACCAATGTGTATAACAAAATAAATAAAGCTGTTTGTTCTAATATCATTTAATATAAATGCTAATTCCATGTAAGCATAAAGTATACACAAGCACAACTTAAGCAATAAAATAATGTGTAAATTTACATATAAGTGGCGCAGTGGATGTTTAGTAGGTAGCGGGTTCGATTCCCGCCGCGGAACAAATGTTTGCATGATCTACAGATATTCGTTCCGGATCTGGATGTTTTTCTATTATTTTATGTACCTTTACAAAAAAATAGTACCTACCTATCTATGTATTCTATCAGGTTATCTGGCTTCCATAGTACAAGCTCTGCTTAGTTTGGGGCTAGATAGAGCTGTGTGAAACGTCCAGCAATATTTAATTATTATTTACTTAAGTATTCCAAATTTCTGCTCAATCAGTTAAGGGGAACTGGTTTAAAATTCAGTTGAAGGATTTGATCTAACTAAACAAACTAATTTACCAACATTCAATTACCGTTAGACTTAAAAGGGTCTATCAGTGAAAACTAGCGTATGTATAAACCCCCCCCCCCCTTCTGTACCCCCTCTCCCCGCAACTGCCTCCAAAATCCTATCGGTCTATGTGCCAAACAGCTTGTATAATGTGGGGATGGGCATGATGGGCATCGTCGTGATGGCATCATCATCATCATCCATGATGGGCATCCTGGATCTCTTACTCAATACGCATACAGTGAAGATAGCGCACAAGGTCAGTCAGAGGTAAGTCCAAACATTACGTTTGTTTTACGCTACACTACTTTTTACATACAAGCATTCACGTGACAGGTTGCCGTCGCTTATAATGGTCCGGTTTCTGGATTACGATGCTCCAGTAGAGTATGGTCGGAATCCTGTTTCTCCCGGTTCTCAGTGCAAGAAACTATTTTTTTACGAAAATTCAAGCTTAGGCTTGCGGAAAGCTTGCGCTAAGAAATTATTATGTGTGACCTCCATAAGCCCATGCCTTCGACTGTAGTTTAACCCCTACTCTGATACTATCCCAAATAACGACCTCAGTGGCGCAGTGGGGGATTCCCACTGTAGGACAAATGTTTGCATGGGACAGATGGTTTAGAGTTTGGTATCCCAAATTTAAATTTGTTAGAGACTAATATATAAAATTCTCGTGTCACAGTATTTATAACAAAACTCCTCCAAAACGACTTGACCGATTCTTAAGAAATTTATTCGGTAGGTATGAGAATAGGTCGTTAACTATTTTTCATACTCGTATGTGAGGTGGTGCACCCGAAATTTTTTTATTAATTTTTTGGACTAAAATTTATTTTTTTATTATTTCTATAATTCGGCAATAAAAATGCATACAACCATAAATTTTTACCCTTCTACCACCAACCCCTATCTCTGCTTAGCAACACAAAATGTATTTATTCTAAGGTATGAAATATGAACTGTAAATAATGTATTTACAAAATGTATCTAAGTATTCTATCAGTTATCAGATTCTCATAGTACAAGCTTTGCTTAGTTTTGGGCGCCGCTGTGTGAATAAAGCATTATTTATTTATTTTATTTTTAATTTCATTTAATGTATGGGCTTTGGCCCCTTACTGTAAATAGTATTATTTATCTGTGCCTAAATGTAAACACGGACCACAACATAACAGATTAAATCAAAGACAAAAGATTAAAGAATTTCATTACAATTTTTTCCTACGCTAAGGGAGAAGCTACGGACTTCAAAGAAAACGGGAAGTTGTTATGAAGTCGACTGGCCGTGTATTTTGATAATATTTGTATCCTTACCTTTGATATTCTACCAAAATATTAAAATAATTTCCTAAAATATATTTGACCTATTTAAATACTCATAAACATTTACTGAAAATAAAATCAAATAATAATTGTTTATTTCAAGCCATTGACTCATACATACACGTTACTAATAGAAATAGAAATTAAATTACCTAAATGAAATCAAATCAAACAAAAATAATTTAAAAATAACAACACACACAGATACACATATGTACATACATACACGTACGCGGCCACGAGGGACTATCAGTGACCGGGGCAACGTCCCTTATAAGGAGGTTGCATGGAGGCTTATGAGGTATATTATAGAATATGAGGCTTATATTATATGTTAGGACTAGTCCACCAATTTAAGGTTGCGCAGCGAGCTATGGAACGGGCTATGCTTGGAGTTTCTCTGAAGGATAAAATCCGTAGCGAGATTATCCGACAGAGAACCAAGGTCACCGACATAGCCCAGCGGAGTGTAGTCTTGGAAAACGTAGTGTGCCCCCCCCCCCCCCCCCGGGCTAGGTGGAGCGATGAAATTGGATGAGAAGAGCCGAAGACCGGGCTCAGTGGCGCGTATTGGGAGAGGTCTATATCCAGCTGTAACCCCCCCCCCACCAACCCCCCCAGAAATCCCCCTCTAAATAAGACCCTCCCAAACCTCCCTGAATTTACACACGTTTAACCCTAACAACAATCTAAATCACCTATCTACCATACAGTCATGACCTACCTACTTTATAAATTATTCAACCCTATTAACATCTGCTATAAGAGTGTATTGTGATTAATTATTTTGGCCTCGTGATTTATCTAGTATTGCGGTAGGAACCCATGCGTTGCAATCCGTAATAACTCAGTTTCTTTTAAGGAATTTGAGTCTAGTACCAAAGATTATGCTACCTACTTTATGAGAGAATTAAACCTATTTAAACACATTGACATACCCATAGAATTCTAGTTAGTGATAATTGTGATCTACCTATTGTAAGCTTGGTGCTAAAGTTATAGCCTACCCACTGGGAACGTATTGATTTACCTACAAACTGATTACCGACATTAATAATTGTGGCTAAGACACTTGTTTAAATATCTTAGGTCTACAGCCCCACCACCGCTGTGAAGACAATGAGATTCGACTACCAGACTGGACATCTCTCTTTCACAATTTAAAAGTATTATTAGGTATACTTAACCTTATATTTGAGACAACATAAAAATTGTATGTGGGTAGTCTGTTGTTCCTACTCGTTATTAAGGGAATTAGAGGTCATAATCTTTTGCAAAGTGTAGATTCTGTTTTGGTTATCTTGCGAATCAGTAAAGTTCTTATTTTTAGAACTAAACCCATTCGATTTAGGTTCTTCGTAGCCTATTCTAGAACCCTACCCTTTTCGATTCCGATCCTAAAAATAGCCACCCCCTACTATCTATCTGCCAAAACACTCAGCCTAAACATACCTAGGCAACCTATCAATTAACCCATTCTTAAATTCACTACCAGAATGCACTAAAATGTAGAACTTAGTAAAACCCCATAATGAAGCTAGACGTATTTAGTACTTTTCCGAACGGATAGTTTGCATGAAATAGATAAGTGCTTAAATTAGCTATCGAAGTCTTTAGTTTACTGTAGTTTGACCATGAATATTACTTCAATTCATGTTTCTAGTACCTTTTCAGTTAACAATGCTGAAGAATCTTAACGGAATTTCATTTCCTTGGCTCCGTAGAATAGAAAACAGACCTTTTTCTCGCATCTGTTTCTAATTAAGCCCAGCGCTTTAGCCTTCAAAGATTCTATCAACATCAGATCAACTTACTTAGATTATTTACTTCCTTGAATCCGAGCTCATTTCATTGTCAAACTTGACAAGTCCATCTTATAATTTCAACATTGTATTCAATCTTACAAAGTGTATTTTTTGAAACCACCGTCCTTAAAAGCACAATTGCCCTCTCATTTAAGTTTAGTTTATTACATGAATTTTGTTCTACATACTGATATATTTTTATACCGTATGCTACATTAAAATATTTCCTTTTCCAACGTAGAGTAACAACAGATACTCGTATCAAACTTAGGAATCCAATTTTCCTACCCACATTTTTTCCTTTACTAGATAACTCAATCTAAGAAATATTATACCGTCAATAGGTTACACATTCCTGTGTCTTTGTTATAACATAAGCTATGTCTTCCAATGAACCCACCGTTCTTTATGACCATAGAAATAGAATATAGAAGTAGTTAAACCAATCGCTGCCAATACAAACATCAATCGTGAAACTGTATTTAGTGTAATATAATCCTGAGTCAATCATTTCTTAAAATGCAATACCGATGCTAAACTGTCCGTACATCTTTAGAATAAATAGAATATGTAAAGGGAAGTATTTCCTAACGCCCCCCATCCCATCATATGATCCAAATTAATTCGAATATTAAACTATTATTGAATCCACCGTCCCTGATGCGTTTCCTACCCTACCGGTTAACAAGATTCCTACCGACAACATTATTAAACTAAAAGAAAATGCCACGGTAAGATGTCAATCCCCAACGTTAACTATCTTATTAAATAAGCACCCCGCAATTCAAAACAATTATTCCCGAACCAATATATGGAATCCAAATTCCACATTCTGTATTTCAGGAACAATCACTTTAACCGTCAGTAATTTTTCCTACCCTCAAAATAAAATAAATCTCGGCTCCTAAGATTTTCCATCCAAAATTCACCCCATTTAACCCTCAATGTAAATAACACGGATATCCAATAATTACATTTAAATTCACACAAATAATTTACTCTGTTTGGATCCACTTCAATACATTCCTGCACGAATCTGATTACCAAACATTAACACAAGAACAATAATTGCCAATGGCAATAAGTAAAAATTCCTACCCTAAAAATAAAATAAATCTAGGCTTCTAACGTTTTCCATCCAAAATTTACCCCATTTAACCCTCAATGTAAATAACTCGGATATACAACAATTACATTTAAATTCACACAAATAAATTACTCTGTTTGGATCCAATTCAATACATTCCTGCACGGATCCGGTTACCAAACATTAACACAAGAACAATAATTAAAATGGCAGTAAGTAAAAATTAACAAGCACGTACCTTGGTATTCTCTGGGTGTCTCCGCAGGCTGCTAGCGGGAGAAGAACCACGAGGGAAAGACCACGAGGCAAAAGCCCACGAGCAAAGAGCGCGACCCAAGAGCCCACGAGCAAGGTCCCCAACGAAAAGATACCGAGATATCACCACTCCCGAGAAGAGCCCGAGAAAGCGCCCCGAGAAGGTCACGAGAAAACCAGAGCCGAGAAGATCACGAGACAAAAGAGCACGAGAAAAGAGATCCCCGCGGTAAAACGTCCCGAGAAGTTCACGAGGAACAAGAGCACGAGAAAAGAGCTCCGAGGGATTCACGAGAAAAAAGAGATCGAGCGTCGCCGCTCCGTCGTATTTAAGGCCTTCAGTCCCTTCCCCCCGTACTTTAGCCCTCGAACCGCCGTCTCCAACCTCTAGCGGCGAATAGCGAAACCTCTCTTCACAGATGATAAATTATTTTATACACATACTAAACTTATTCAACAGTAACCAAATGGCTTCACGTAATTCAAAGAAAAAATGCACAATCAATTATTTTCTATTAATAATATTATTATTTTGTAATATCACGAAGTTTCATATTAATTCACCCCCGAATTTATGATAGCATAGACAATATTCCGTTCTATCCAGCTTCGCCTTCTACTTGCATACCCATAATGCCGTGTATTGAAACCTATTCCATAGAGAACTTGATAGTCTGTCGATCCCCTACCGGTGAGCAGTGGAACTCTGCCCATTGACAAATTGCTAGTCAGTCGACCCCCTTCCGGCGAGTAGCGCAACTCTTCCCATAGATGATAAATCATTTTGTACAATCTCCACGTCACTTCATCCAACAGCTACTGTCATCTAGCGTCGTGATAGTATGTCAATTTACAATTTATCTAGATCAAACACCGCATACAATAGATGAGTAATCCAAGAGATGGCACTAGGCGTTATAATATATTGCAGCTTTTTCTAAATCCCAGATTGATTTAAATACGTAATGACTGAATGAACAAGTATGTGCTATTCATAAATATTAATATTTTATAATATTACGAAAACGAATGTTTATTTCTGAATTTGTTACTGTGGAGGAACCATTCCGGTCCGGCCCGTTACACAGCAGTAGACTAACGTGGGCTGATGATGATGATGATCATGGAGACTTAACCAATGTAAGTCCCACCTATCCGCCAATGTGCGCTGAATGGTGTTGGTGCTGCCACGCAGGCGTATCAAGAGCGACGCACACTGCTTTCTTATAATGGCGTAGGAACCATCTGTGTGCGCCTCACTGAACATACCTGATACACTGCAGAAACGTGGAAACATGGCCTCTCCCATAGATTTCCTGAGTGACCGATCTTGCTTGCACCCAACGGCTCCAGACTTTTATCAGGTCATCATTCCATTTAGTGGGGGCCGTGCTATATACACTTTGCTTTCTAATACGTGATCTCCACTCGAGAACATTTCTGCGCCAAAGGCCATCAGTTCTTCGAGTTATGTGATCCGCCCACTGACACTTCAACTTGCTCTATTTATCTCTAATATTGTAATAGGTAAAAAAACTAGAAACTTTTTACTTTAGTTACTTGTATAAAACCAAATAAAAACATTTATTTGTGATAGTCAACAGAGTACGAAGAAAACAATCAATACAAGAAGTATAAAAAAATCAATAGGTCCTTTTACCTACAAGCTTTGCTTAGTTTGGGAGTTTGGGGCTATATAGCACTTTGTGTGCAATGTCTACGAACGAACTAATTAAATTAAACGAATGAATTTATTTTGTTTAGAGATTCTAGCTAAAGTCCAATCAATGTGTATTTTGAATAAAGAAAACCCCTATTAATAAACACATTTTTATAAACAAAACATCGATATTGTATAGAGTTGTCATACAGTTTCCTAAAAATAATTAAAATAAAAGCCGTTGCTTAGGTTTTCTAGTATAAATAAGTGAGCACCAAATGACACGAATACGCAGACTGGGCTGGGCGCGACTAATGGCCCAACCACTATGTTTTACAGAGTAATTACGTTCCAGAGAATATATCGCTACATACTTGCCTATTTGGTGATACTTGTTGAATTAGAAAATGAAATTGTTTAGAAACTGTGTTTAACTCTGTTTTCGGTTGTTGGTTTACGATTCTCGATTCACGATAAATGAGATGCTCTACATTTGTTGTCATTGCATTTACTTACATGGGTACCTTAGCTAAAGGTATTTGCTTAGTACAAATTCAATTAAGGTATTTAAATAAATAAATGTGCAATTTTATAATGTTAATGTAAAGTTATGTTCTTTTGTTATTCAAATATAATAAAAATTAAAAAAAACATTACCCTCCTTCTGCGCAGTGGAATAAAACCAAACCCATTAACAATCAAATAAATACGAGATAATTAAATCGTGGAGCACAATCCGCGGTTTTATCGCTATTAGATATATCTTTCAGACAATCTTGGGATGGATTGTATTTACATTGTTATTATCACCAACTCGCTTATTTGGTATTAGTAAGAAAACAATTTGTGCAAGATTCAAAATGATCTTAAATATATGTAGGTATTATAATATTTTCATCTTTAGGTTTAAAGAACTTTATTTCTCATAAGAACTACATGGTTCACTTAAAATGAGATACATAGAAATTTTATACTGATAATCTTACACTCTGGGGCCTTATAACTATAATTATTATTTAAGTAGTGATATATTGTGTTATTTCTATAAGTGATATATTCTATAACGTTTGTACATATTTCTTAAGCTTATTTTTATATATATTTATATTAACACACTCTTTAATGTTGTTAGGTAATTTGTTGTACAGCTGTGCTCCCTCAAACAAAATTGTTTTCTTTCCGTAATTAGTTCGAGAATTAGATATATGTAATTTAATTTTGTTTCTTAGATTGTGTATATTTGATTTATGTTGTAGCTGTATATTGGATTGGATGGAATTAGTAGTGATATTTTTTATAAGAATGCAGGTGTAATAGATATAAAGTTGCTGTATATTAAATATTTTGCTTTTTTCGTATAACTCCTTTGTTGGCATTAGGTAGGGATAATGGAAAAGTACTTTAATTATTTTATTTTGTATTCTTTGCAGAGGATTTAAGTTTGTAGCGGCAGCTGCACCCCATATTTCAATTAAGTACTCCAGGTGTGACTTTACTAAAGAGTTATAAATGATTGTGCGTGCCTTAATTGGAATACAGTTTGCAGCTTTGCGCAGTGCACCGAGCAGTGAAGTTAGTTTTGTTTTTACATGATTGATGTGTGATTTCCAATTTAGTTTATCATCTATCCACAGACCGAGATATTTTTCTAGCTTAGATTGTTGAATTATTTCCTCATTAATTGTAAGAGGCGAATACTCAGGTATGTGTTTATTTTTAGCAGAGAAAACCATAAATGATGTTTTTGATGTATTTATTGTGAGTAGATTGTATTTTAGCCATTCATTTAGTATATTAAGGTCCTTTTGAGCATCAGCAATAATTTCATGAATTGATTTGTCAAAGTAGAAGAGGCAGGTGTCATCTGCATATAATGTGAGGTGACCGGTCAGTCCTATCATATTTATATTATTAATATAGATTAAAAACAGCAACGGACCAATTATTGAGCCCTGTGGAATGCCGTAAGTGACATCATGGACAGAGCTGGTGAAGTTGTCTATTTTTACGACTTGACGCCTGTTACTTAGGTATGATGTAAACATTTCCAGGGCAATACCTGTGACACCTATGTTGTTTAGTTTTTGAAGAAGTTTTTGGTGGCTAACCGTGTCAAATGCTTTTTTTAGATCAATAAAGATACCCAGTGCAAAGTTTTTCTGATCAACGTGAGTTTTAATTTTTGTAACCAGGTCTATTGCTGCTGTTAGAGTGCTTGATTTTGGACGAAAGCCGTACTGTTGATCGATAAGTATTTTTTTTTTCAGAAAGATATGCGTTTAACCTGTTGTACAGTACCTTCTCAAAAATTTTTGAAATTACGGGCAGGACTGACACTGGCCTATAATTACTTGGATCGGTTCTACTTCCAGATTTATATATGGGACTAACCTTTGCCACCTTGAGTGTCTCAGGAAAGACACCTTGAGTAAGACTCATGTTTATGCAGCTCGTTAACCTTTCAATAATTAAACTATTTAGGCATTTTATTGCTTTGGTACTAATTCCATCCAGACCAGTGCTAGTGTTACTATCTATTGCGTCAATAATTTTAGATATTTCATCCACAGTACATGGAGTAAGCTCATTAAGCGCTATGCCATGTATGTGAGACTGTTCATACATTAAGATATTTCCTGTATTTAAATGGTATGTGCTAGGTATTTTATTTGCCAAGTCGGCTCCAATTGATGAAAAAAATGAATTAAAGAGGTTACAGATTTCGTTACCATCAGTGATGAGCCCGGTGTTTAATCTTAGTTTGGGAAGAGCACTGCTGTCTTTAAACTTATTTAATGCTAAGCTGTTTATAATTTCCCACATTCTTTTAGGGTTTTTGGCACTGTTGGAGAACATGGTATAGTAATAGTTTTTCTTTTCCGATTTTATAAGGTATTTTACGTAGTCTCGTTCTTGATTGTAATGTGTTTGTATGTTTTCGTCTTTTGGATTAGCTTTTGTTTGTTGCCATAAGCTGTTTCGAAGATTTATAGAATCTATGATTTTCTTATTGATCCAATCTTCTTGTGGTTTGTTTTGGATTTTCGTCTTGTCTAATTTATTTTTCTCTACTTGTTGTAGCAAAAAACTTTCCAAGTTATCATAGTCATTTTTTTCATTCACGTAGTCAGCTTTTAAAACACTATCGTATAAATTGATGTAATCTAGTGCTTTATAATGTACTTTTTTATTTACTTGTGGTGCAAGGCTGCCAATTTCAAGATATACCTGTTTGTGATCTGATAAGGATGATTCAATTAAGGAAAAACTTAGTGAGTGATTGTGTATGTTTGTGCACACATGATCAATCAAGGTATTTGTAGTACTTGTTTGGCGAGTTCCATACATTTGATCGACTTTATTAATTATTTCATATCCATTTCCCTGTATTTCATTCAAATACTGTGTTATATTGCTTTCGTTACTTAGTAGATCGATATTGAAATCACCAAAGACAATTGCTCTCTTCCTTTGTTCCAGCTGCGGTGAATATATCGCTCATTGAATGCAAAACCGCCATAAATAAAATTTTTTTGAAAATAATTTTATTTCAAAATTAGGTACTTAAGCTGCAATATTTTACGTTTTGCTGAAGACACCCGTCATTTTCGCTCATTTTGATGCCAAACTGATCAACCGCCTTTTTTGTATTGGGCTGACTTACGCGCCAACTTCAGAACAAAACCGCCATTTTGTCAGTTGCAACCCAGAACTCGGAGTGAACGCACGTCAGTTCAATACAAAACGGCCACAAATCGAAAAAACACCCTACATTTGATTCAGTGTTCTGTGCAAAGGGGCCACTTTTTGAAATGCATCGGTTTTGCATTCCAATTTCAAGTAAGTACATTCTGATTTTTAATGTAACAGAGCCATATTTTGGAAAACGTACATTTTGCATTCCAATTTGAAATTAATCAATGCCATATTTTTAAATCTGTACATTTTGCATTCCAAAATGAAGTAAAGTGATGCCATATTTACAAATGTGTACTTTTTGTATTGAATTATTACAGAGGTAATAATTATTTGTGTACAGCTAAACTGCATGTTTTCAAATTTGTCAATTTTAGAGGAATAATTTTGTAGAATCATACAATTTTTATTTACTTTAAAATAACATTTACTTGTTAGAGTTTACGTTCATACAGTTATCGATCGGTTACCGTTTAGCACCTCATAATTGTTAGGTTGGTTCATAGCTTTTATATTTTCAAAGTAATTTATCTTCATTACTTATAAATAAATTGCTAGTTTTCACGGAAACTTCGCACCACTTTATTTTTGCACCCAAAGTAACAACTTATGATAGGCATTGTTTTGCAAGGACATAATAATAATCTATAATAATTATTTTCAGAATGAATAGCAGAGCAAAATTAATTTTGAGCATGGCAGTTGGCCATTCTAATGAAGAATCAGAAAGCATACAAAACCGGCCCGTTATCAACTCTGAACAAATTCAAGAATGTGATATTCCAGCAAAAGTTCATCAAGACATTACAACGGGTAAGGTTTATTTTGATGCGGAGTGCCATCCAATCAGTCAACCTAACCATAACGATTTGACCTTAATTAATGTTGAAACTGAGGACATACTACCATCTGGAACTGAAGAGAAACAAACTTTGTTCCTTGACAACACTCAGGAAACTCAAATAGCAGCACAGGTTGGACAACAAAGAGAAACGGCAAATTATAGTATTGATACGGACTCTTACCCTGATAGCCAGCCGGATTACGATATATCGTTGTTAAGTGATGATGAAGAGAGCTTAAGAACTTGGAAAAAACCTGTTAAAATCGTTCCACCTAGTGACTCATCAGAGTCATCAGACAGCGACTCTGACGACAGTGACACGAACTGTTCTACGGCATCTAGTTTATCTGATTTTTCCTTGGACGATAGTGGAAAGGATCCTAATTTTCTACCTGAGAAACACATAGACAAAAAACGGATTAATTACCAATTTTTCTCACCCCAACCGGGACCTTCCAGGGCTGATGATGAACCTAATAACATGGAAATGCTGCCTTCTGACACTGAGCCATCTATCTTAGAGACTGAACAACCACAATCACCCAGTATTAATATCCAGCCCCCTAGTATTGACAGCCAGCCTCCTAGCATTGACACCCAGCCTCCTAGTATTGACACCCAGCCCTCTAGCATTGACATCCAGCCTCCTAGCATTGACACCCAGCCCCCTAGTATTGATTGTCAACCACCCAGCGTGGAACCTCAGCTGCTTTCCCGAAAAAGAAAATGTAACCCTGCATCTTGGAAGAGAAATAAATCCAAGGCTCTTAAAAACAGCGGAAAGGCATATAAAACCATGTCCAAATCAAAAAAACAAATAGAAGCCAAGAAAATTGGGCCTGAATGTTCCGATAAATGCAAATTAAAATGTGTTAACCAATTTTCATCGGAAGAAAGGTTGGCTTTGTTTGAGAACTATTGGAAGATGGGTGACTTGACAGCTCAGAGGCATTTCATTAGCGACAACATGACAAAAATTGAACCTAAGTATCGCTATGTCCGTGTTGGCAGCACTCGTCAGAATTTTAATCACGCATATTATTTCCCTAAAAACGATAGAAGCATTCGAGTTTGCAAAGTATATTTTATGAATACACTTGCTATTTCTGATAAAACTATAAGAACTGTTGTGAAGAAGAACTCTGAACGCGTTGGATTAATGCAAGAAAATCGAGGGAAACACGGAAACCAGTTCCAGTTAGAGGCCGCTTTGAAAGATGGTGTCAAAGCACATATCAATTCAATCCCTAGGATTGAAAGCCATTATTGCCGTGCTCACACAAAGCGTGAATATATTGAGGGAAACATGTCAATTGCTGCTTTGCATCGCCTGTACGTTGACAAGTGCAAAGAAGAAAATAAGTCACATGTTTCATATAAGATATATTATAATATATTCATGGAGGACTTTAACATCTCCTTTTGGCAACCTAAAAAGGACCAGTGTGAAGACTGTACAGCTTACCTAAACGCAGATGATAAATCGCTTTTGCAAGAAAAGTACGACTTGCATTTAAAAGAAAAAAGTCTCGCTAGATCTGAAAAAGAGAGGGATAAACAAAATATTAATGATGATTTTGTAGTCTGTGTCTATGATCTACAAGCAGTTATGCCTTGTCCGCAAGGTGAAGTCTCTAGCTTCTATTACATTTCTAAATTGAATTTACTTAATTTGACAATCACAAAATTAGGAAACAATAGTTCAGATTGTTTTGTATGGCACGAGGGGGAAGGAGGTCGGGGTGTGAATGAAATTGGATCATGCGTGCTCATGTATTTGAAACGTTTGAACGATGAAGCTGCGGGTGATTTTGACGTAGTTTTTTATAGTGATAATTGTTGCGGCCAGCAAAAAAACAAATACATGCTAGCAACATACCAATATGCTGTGAAAATATATTCGAAATTGAGAAGTATTACTCATAAGTTTTTAATAAAGGGACATACCCAAAATGAGGGGGATGCCGCTCACTCATTAATTCAAAGAAATATTTCAATGGCTTTAAAATCTTCCCCCATTTATGTACCGGACCAGTATATTACTCTTATTAAGACAGCAAAGAAAAAAGGCACACCTTTCGTAGTTCACGAACTTGCGCACGACAGTTTTTTAGATTTAAAATGCTTGGGTGTTGGAAATTTCGTCACATCCGAAGATGGGCAAAAAGTAAAATGGTCCGACATAAAAATATTGAAAGTCCACCGGGAACATAAACACCAGTTTTTATATAAAACTTCATACGAAAGCGAAGCATTCATCTCAGTCTCGACGCTGACAAAAAAGATGTCTAAATCCTCTATTAATTACAACATAGTGCCAAAAAAGTTATACAATCATAAACTAACAATTTCTGAAACAAAAAAACAAGGTATACTCAAACTTATTGAGAAAAATATTATACCTAAATATTACCAAAGTTTTTACCAAAATTTATAAATGTGCCTAAAAAAAAGACTGTCTTAGATATTAATCAGGTTATTTTGTGATTTAAAGACTGTCTTAGATATTACTTTTGTGATTTTAGCCATACAGGGTGTGACTTAAAGACTGATTTTGTGATTTTAGCGATACAGTTTGTGATTTAATAATAAATAGTAAAAGGTATTATAATTGTACTAATTTAAGCCTAATTTCATATCTTTTAATGTTAAGCTTTCAGCAATTTCATTTTAAATTTGTGTTTATAGTTTTTGAAGTATAATGTTGTTCCTATGAATATTTTGAGAATTTATATAAAGATAATTTTAGATAAGGTAAAATTGATATCGCGTTTTTTAACATAAAACGATAAAACAATGTCTGGTTTTGTGATGCTCGTTTAAATAGTTTGTATCTTTTTAGATTTACAGCGAGTTATTTGTTTCTATAGTTATTTCCTTAATAAAACATTAAAAAAGCTTGTTTCATTTTAATATTTGTTTAATTTTTTGAGATAATTACCCTAACATTGGTTCAAATTTTGAATGCAAAAAGGGCTTTTGTTGTTTTTATCAGGTTGGAAGAGTGCTAGCACAGTGGTCATTATTTAAAAAGAAAGAGCAAAAAATAAGGAAAACAATGATGTATTAACATCATTACATTTAATAATAAAAACAGTATTTTTTTCAAAAAATCATTTTTAAAATTTTGTTTCGGCTCTCCTGTAAAAAATGAGGTTTCTGGTTTGTGACTGTTTTGCATTCAATGAGCGATATATTTAAAAAGTTTTGTAGATTAGTCTCTCCAGGTTTATATACTGCTCCAATATTTAGTGATAATTTGTCTATGTGTATCCATAAGTAGTGGTTTCCATTTTCAAATAGCTCTTCCGTCACCTCATGCTTTATACTGTTGTGTACATAAATTGAAACACCTCCTCCCCTTTTCTTTGTTCCTTTTCGCTTTTTTTTTAAATCTTTATCTGCTTCTCTATAATTGTAAATATGTGTATAGTTTGGTAATTGATATATTTTAGCATCACTATCCGATTTTATCCATGTCTCAGTAAATATCAATATGTGTGTAATTATAGGTATTGCTTTTAGTATACATTTCAGCTCATCAAACTTTCCAGCCTTGCAAATACTGCGTAAATTAGCATAAAAGAAACGTAATGACGATGAATGGAATGGTATGTCTTCGTAATTTTTTATTAATTGATAACTTATTCTACTTTTTTTTCCTGTGCGGGTATTATTAAGTTCATGAACCGCTATTGGTTTTTTGGGTTAGTTTTATGTATGACAATTCTAGGCATACCTTTAATGTATTTGATAACAAGGTCCTTCTCGCCTTTTTCCGTACGCTTTTGTAACTCCTCCTTCACCGATAGCCAAAACTGTTTTTGCGTCGGGGTTTGATCTCCATATATTCGGGTATTTTCTGGTAGTTTTTCCTTATTCCGTAATAAATACTTCGGAGTGTCTGTGTCTCCGAAGAACACTTTTATAGGACGATTCTTGTTCGGAATGTATTTTCCTAGTCGCATGGATTTGACCGGCTTTGGGCAGTCTTTATACACTGAAGTCATGACTTTCATGACGTCCTCGTCGTCATAAAGCCGTCTGGAATTAAAATTTTTGTCATTTTTTTCCAAAATACCTACTACTACAACATTTTTCTCGCGGTCGCAACGATCTTTTAGTTCCAGGATGAGGTCTTCGTGACAGAGGGCTGCCGACTTAGACGTTGAACTTGCAGCGATTTCTTGATTTTTCATCTGAGATATTTCAGTTTCAATGTGTTGTATTTTTTCTTGGGTTGTATTACTGTTCAATTTAATATTTTTTATTTCATTATTCATGTGTTCAAATTGTTGTGTGAAATTTTCCGTAGCTAGTTTTATTGTTTTCATTTCGTTTTTTATATCGGACATTTCTTCTCTGATTTGGGTTAAATTTTCGGTGTGTGTTTTGCCAAAACCTTGTAAAAACGACATAATGTCATTACGGAAACTTTCAAAATCTTTTCTATAATCCTGTTCCTCAGTGCGCTCCTTGCGTTTTCGTAGATTCATCTTTTTATAGGAATCCTCACCATACGTTGATAAGTTTGGCACAGATCCGCCTGCGCTCTCGCTACCGCTTATCAATGTAGAACCGGGTGGAGTTCTCTGTAGGCTCATTTTGTGTAGTGTTAGCGTACCTTCGCAGGAGTGCAGGCGAGAAAATAGCAACGGCTCTCTTTACTCGAGGGGGTGAGGAGAGCTGCGTGCACGCTGGTCTGTGTTGATGCGTACTTCCGTAGAAACAATACGTCTTGAAAGATAGTAGCACTTGTATTTAGAAATAGACTTTCTCACTATTCACTTACGAATCACGTTAGATTATCGGAGTATTTAAAAAATTTAAAAATTATCGAGCACACGTCTGCTTTCAACGAGCGCCCAGAGGCAATTTCTCTTTCATCAAAAGAGCCATCTTAAAAGTTGGTGCCGGCCTCCCCTACCGATTTTCAACTTCAGAGCTTTACCAAAAGTGGGACGTATTAACAATTAGGCAATATTATTTGCTACAAATAATACTCCTCAAACACTCCCAACTCTCTTATGACATAAATCTCGTTAGGGATAAACGCAGGAAAGGAACAGTCTGCCAAACCCAATCGTTTCGTACAGCTTTCTCGCACAAATTCAGCTGTTTCCTTGGACCACACGTCTACAACAAGGCCAATAAGGCCCTTACTATCTACCCCTTGCCTAGATTCAAGTGCAAGTCCGTAGTCACTTTCTGGCTAAAGTCTCTTTCTTACGAAGATACAGAAAACATTCTTTCTATCATAACATAACTCAATTGTATGTCGTTGCTCACTCTTGACCCTTAATACATACACAAATACTTTTACACGCACTCTTATACTCATCTGAATTCACTCACTCACTTACCCACGCACCCACATACGCGCACCCTATTCTTATTATATAAAGACAATAATCATACAAAATTGGCTATTTCTTTATTTTTATTTTGCCTATTGTATGCTCAATATGGAAATAATTTATATTGTCTTTTCTTTTTTTTTGTAATAAACTCTAAAGGTAGTAATGTAACTAAAACGTAATAAAGTAAGTAACTACTGACGCTATAACAAGCAATTTCCTTTGTTAATCCGTGGATAGAGAGTACTGGTGACCTGTAATACAGGTTTTCTAAACCTATCTCAGGCACCAGTCCCTCACGAAACAGGTTTCTATTTAGGCTTACTAAATGTAATCAATAAGTTAACTTCCTCCCTACCTACTGTAACATAACTTGCCTACTTTAATATCTTTTGTAAAACCTATTTGTGATGGGAAAATAAACGCTTATTTTTTATTTAATGTCAGCAAGTTATTAATATATTAAGTTATTATAAATATAAAGTTATTAATCTAAGTATTTTTTTTATAATGATAATTTTTATACAATCAAATACTACGAACAATCTTACCTACCACATTCCTTATCCCAAAATATGGGCTCCTACTATATAACAGAAACAGTTAAAAATACAAATAAGACGCCTTTATTAATAAAAATAGTAACACTGGTCCCCCATCTATTATTTAAGAAAAAATAATGAATAAACCACGCTATACTGGAACTATATTCTAGGATTATAAATGACAGCTTTAGTGTTGGCCTTGACACAATGTCTCTGTCGTTTTATTGGTCTACGTCGACGCACCCCATAATCCAAGCTTGGTAAAGTTGGGACATTCTGCCAGTGTTTTGTGTCCGCCGCGGCAACAGGCTGCCTAGCCGACAATTTGAATTTAAAAAAAGAAAAAAGAACTGGCCGGACAGAAATGGGGAACAAAGTGGTGACGTTTTCGGAACAACAGTTGGAGGATTATCAGGTATTTTCTTTGAAAAGTGTGTGTTTTCGAAGTTTAATAAAGTTATTTGCATAGACGACTTCCGTGACGCAGTGGGCGAATAGCCAGCTGAGATGCAGAAGGTAGCGGGTTCGACTCCCGCCGCGGAACAAATGTTTGCATGATCTCTTGATATTTTTTCCGGTTCTGGATGTTTTTCTATATATGTATGTATATAAAAAAAGTATTTATGTATTCTATCAGTTATCTGGTTCCTATATTACAAGCGCTGCTTAGTTTAGGGTTTACATAGAAATGTTCAGCAATATTTTAAAATATATTATTTATTTATATAATACCTTCTTTTATAATAAACTATATTTGAACAGGACTGTACATTTTTTACAAGGAAAGAGATACTAAGGTAATGACTATTTCTAGGAGTTGTAAATAATAATAGTAAGTAAATTCTTATTAAAAGATATTTCCAATTCGTAGGTTGAATACACTTTTCACCTAACTTCATAGCACATATTTCTGCAAAATTATTGTATAACAGGAAATTAAACTGTTGAAATCTCTCGATATTTCTATAACGTCCATAGAACGGAAATCAAATTGATGTGAAACACACTTTTTAGTTTCAGTTTTACCTGATAAATGATAGATTTCATAACATAGCGTAGCTAAAAAGTAGTCATAAGATATAACTGTCCAGCCTTATTCCTTATTCATGTACAGTCTGTCACCGCATTCACGACATTAATTTAAAACACAGGCAGAATTGTATGAACTGATTTTAGAGATTGGTTTAATAACAATAAACAATTTTTAACGTCAATCGGCGGCGCCTTTGCGACGATGCCGCTTAGTCAGTTTAGCAGGTACCTACATTATGAATGAATATGATTTGTTTACCTATTTTATACAAGCTGTTTCATTGATATTTTTAGGACTTGAAATTAAGGTAGATTAAAAAAATGATAATTAATTTGAAAAAAAAACTATTTACGACAATACTAGCCATCAACCCTAAACGAGATTTAAATTAATGTCGTAAATGCAGTGACACGCAGTATATATAATTATTATTATATTTTAAATATACTGCATACTCCCCAAAACTTGTCAGTTTTTAGTTTTTTGTTCTTATATGGTTTTTTTATTCTTTTTATAAGTTTTTATTTTAACATTTACGCACGGTTTTCATACTTATTTATTACTTTTTAGTAATTAGATTATACGTATTTACTCTTCTCTCCCTTTCGTTTATAATTTAATTACTGTAACTCATTGGGAACTGCACCCTGCACAGGGGACAGTGAATAATTAAATTTGTGATTATGTAATTTATGGTCGATTTTTTTTGTATTTTTATTTCAATCTCAGAGACTAGATGCTATTGCTAGATTAATTTGCTGATACTTATATACCTTACTAGCTTCCGCCAGCGGCTTCGCACGCGATGTTTGTCAACAAAAAGTAGCCCGTGTTAATCCAGGTCATTATTTGAAAATTGGTATGTACGTAGATTACGTATATACCAATTTTCAAATAATTGTTAATTACACTATTCTTAATATAAATTTATTGAAAATTATTTTCTTTTATTATTTTTTAGTTCGATTATCTACAAAAGCTTGTTTTTTAGTTTATTTAAACTATAATTTATCTCATATTTTTTAGTTTGGCTAACATGCGTTTTTTTATCTCAATTTTTTTTTATTATGCTTTTGTCAACGGTCCTTGATAAGTGTGCAAAATTTCAATTTAATTCGACGTTTCAAGTTGTTGAAAACCAAGTTAAGAGATTCCGTTACATACATACATACATAAACATACAAAGAAATACACAAAAATAAAGGTAAGTACAATGGGCGGTCCTATCTCTAACAGCGATACCTTCCAGACAACCTTTGGATGGACAGGACAAAACAAAATCAAAAAAATAACTTCCATATTGGCTTCAAATAAATGAATGATTATTAGTTTGTAGAGGTGGCAGAACAGTTTTTAATTTGTCGAATGTTTAAAAGATAATCTGTATTTTTTTTTTTCAATTGGTTTATTTTGTATTGGCGTGGTAACATTGTATAATACTTTTGATACATTTATACCAAATAAGTAGGTAGCTAACCCAATATCGTATCAAATTACTTTAATATAATTATAGATGATTAAAACGAAGAAGCCATAGTACCAATTCTACTAAATAGATCACATTCGAACGCGCTAATTATATTGAAAAGCCGATTTATGTAATGACGAACCTTTATCGACCCCTTACTATTTCTTCACCGATCTATGGCTTCGGTATACTATGTAAAACTGTGACTTCGACCAACCTGCTTATTAACTGCGTAGTAATCTGTAGCATTGCTAGTTGCTGCTAGATTAACTGTGGCGGTCACGTTAGACGGTTCGACACCTGTGTGTTTTGTGAGGTAAGACACGCGACGTCTGACGTCATTCGGGTGCTATTACCGCTAAAACCCAACTTTAATAAGTAGGTTAGTCGGTACACCCAAAAGTGGTTTAGTCTCGATACTTTTATCCTTGGAAGAGGTACCTTCTTATGCATATTTATACAAAAACTAGAGGTTGCGTTGTGCGCGAGCTGCTCGCAGCTCGCGTGTTTTTCTTTTAGTCGAAGAAGTAATTAAAGAGGATATCGAGCTGTTAAAAGCCATCAAAGAGGATATCCATGTGTAAGAAGCAGTCAAAGACGATATCGAAATGGAAGAAGCAATCAAATCAAAGAGGATTTCCAAGTGGAAGCAGCAATCAAAGATGATATCGAAGTGGAAGAAGCAATCAAAGAGGATATTGAAGTGAAAGAAGCAATCAAATAGGATATCGAAGTAGCAGAAACAATCAAAGAGGAAATTAAAGTTGAGGAAGAAATCAAAGAGGATACCAAGGTGGTAGAAGCATTCTAAGAGGATGACGAAGTAAAAAAAGCAATCAAAGACGATATCGAAGTGGAAGAAGCAATCCAATGGATATTGAAGATGAAGAAGGAATAAAAGAGGATATCGAAGCGGAACAAGCAATCGTAGAGGATATCAAAGTTAAAGAAGCAATCAAAGAGGATACCAATGTGGAAGAAGCAATCAAAGAGGATATCGAAGTGGAACAAGCAATCAAAGAGAAAAAAATTGGATGTTCCAAAATGATCATGATAATAGTTGTATAAAAAAAAATTGAACGTTGCAAAAAAGATCATGATGAACGTTGCATAAAAAAAAATGACGTTCCAAAATGATCACAGTGGATGATGCATAATAAAAAAAAAAAAAAAATTGACGTTCCAAAGTGATCATTGTGGATGAGGCGTAATTAAAAAAATGATGTACCAAAATGATCACAGTGGATGTTGCATAATAAAAAAAAAATTGACGTTCCAAAGTGATCATTGTGGATGAGGCATAATTTAAAAAAATGATGTACCAAAATATCACAGTGGATGTTGCATAATAAAAAAAAAATGACGTTCCAAAGTGATCATAGTGGATGAGGCATAATTGAAAAAAAAATGATGTTCCAAAATGATCACAGTGGATGATGCATAATAAAAAAAAATTGACGTTCCAAAGTGATCATTGTGGATGAGGCGTAATTAAAAAAATGATGTACCAAAATGATCACAGTGGATGTTGCATAATAAAAAAAAATGACGTTCCAAAGTGATCATTGTGGATGAGGCATAATTAAAAAAAATGATGTACCAAAATGATCACAGTGGATGTTGCATAATAAAAAAAAAAAATTGACGTTCCAAAGTGATCATTGTGGATGAGGCATAATTAAAAAATGTGGATGTTCCAAAATAAACATGATGAACGTTGCATACTAAAAAAAAAAAAAAATTGGATGTTCCAAAATGATGATGATGACCTTTGCAAAAACTATGAAAGTTGTCTCATGCCCCTCCACAATCATTATATAGAATCAAGCAAATTTTACAGTAATTTTATAGTACACACAAGCCGTGGGCTCCCTACAAAAACAGTATGAAAATTACGGCAAACGAAATATACGGTTTACGGTATTCATACAGAAATATTTTGTATGGGACAATTTTTTTTTGTATGAAAGTCAATTTTTTTTTCATGGAACCGGATATAAAAAAATGTCCTCAGCAACATTAGTTTTTGCACCAACGCTGTAAGACCTATACTTTCCGAGATACGATGTCGATGGGAGCGAATGGGGGACAAAAGGGGTACTTTAGGATTTATTCCCAACTCACCGGAACTCCCTCTATACGATCCCACCAAACATTTCCCCCCTACGAGGTGGCATCTGGGAGAACAATGATGTCAATCAGTCAGTGAGTCAGTGGTAATCGAGCTTTATATAATATAATATGTTGGCATAATTCTTAATTCGTAACGGCGTGTTTAACTGACCCCAAAAACTAGGAGGTAGTTTGAAAATTATTTCAATTTACATATTTGACGTAGAGAAAAACTAAAGTGTAAAATTAACAGATGATCTGACGGCTCATAAGTAATGTACATTTGTTAACACAAAGAATATACAATTATTTACAAGACTATAATACACAAAAGTAACAGATATAGCATCTAAAGACCGTTGCTAACGATCTATATATAGCTCAACTGCTTTAGACCACTACCAAACGGAAGTGTCTCCAAGATACTGGCTGCATTGCCCCGCTGAATTGCAATGCTTATGCGTTGACCAAGATAAGCGCCAACTCTCGGATCACACGTCTCATAAGTTGAGTTGAAGTGAAACTAAGGTGCATGGTCTCCACTCTGAATCTATTCTGCCCCAACATCCTAAGACTAGCTTAGTGTAATATTGAGAAATTGTGGACCATTAATCTAAAATATGCAAATATTATTGGACGTATTCCAAAACGATATAAATGGCCTTAATCTGGGAGACATGTGAAATGTTGAGATAAGAGATTCGATTCCCAAATCTTTAATGTACACCGACAGAACTTCAAGGAGCTAGGATGGCTGATGTCAGGTTAGAAGGGGGATGTCAGTGCAGATATTTTTCCCCCACCCAAGAATTAGAATTACCACGATGGAAGCGAGAAATATAAGTTGTTCGTTTGTATATCTACTCCTAACTTCAAAGCGGTTAGAAGAATGTAAAGCAGTAGAAATGCAAAATTGTATTATTATATTGCGCCATAAACAAAACTTATAGATAGGTAATTAAAACTTCAGGTATGTTCAGTGAGGCGCACACGGATGTCTTCCACGCCATTATAAGAAAGCGGTGTGCGTCGCTCTTAAAACGCCAGCGTGGCAGCCCCAACATTCTGAGCACGTTGGCGGGTGGGTGGGACTTTCCGTTTCTGGGGCAATGGTGCAATCCCCTTATAAGAGGCGTCACTGATACTCCCTCGTGTCCGCGAACGTGTATTTATGTGAATGTGTCAGGGTGTGTTTTATTAAGTGATTTGTTATATAATTTGAATTTAAAATTCATATTTCCTTTTATTTGTCAAGTAACCGTTATGAGCCAATGGCTTGAAATAAACAATTGTATTTTATTTTGTTATTAAAACAAACAAATAAAGTTTTACTACATTTAAATAACCCTTTAACTGGAACGATATAGCTAAGTCCATTTAAACTACAATATATTTAAAAAATCGCTTTGGTATCGGTTCATTTGTTTGGGAAATAAATACGATGGTAGACAGACACATAGCCATATAAGCGTCGAACTTATAATACCTCTCTTTTTGCTTAAAAACTACACAAGAAACATCAAAATAAATAGTCACGACTAATGGTACACACAAAATTCTTCGACTTTATGTGTCTCTACGGATCTCGTAGACCCTTTGTGGAACATTATCTACCTTAATAAAATAAAATAATAATTAAACAAATAGATAACTCGCCCGACTTATATAAATGCATGCAACCTGTAACTTCATTATACAGATTGTCCCAAAAAATTGTGTCAAGCTGAATATTGGATTGAAATTAACACAGATTATACTTCTGGATTACGGACAGAGGCGCTCCTCAAACTTTGTCGACTGTTCACAAATTCATCCTGTTATTATAGCTGTATATAACTAGTGGTTCGCACCGAACTGAGATCTCGCGAGTCTCCCGTTAAAACAAGAAAATTATTCGGAATCTTTAACTATCAAAATAGTGCCCCGAAAGAAATAACCAAATAACTTGACCTACAGTTTCATTCAAATTACAGGTAACGGGAGTTCATGTTATTTGGCTTTTTTTGGGGTACAAATTGCAGTTATTCTGGATTTCAGACTTTTGCCTATATTTCTGTCAATAAAGCTATACGCATTCCAAATTTCAGCACTATGGGGTACCCTGTGAATTTTGTCAAATTTCAGTGTTTATTATGGCTAATAACTTAAAAACTACAAAGATTAAACAATATCTCAACAACCCCTCCAAATGTATAGCTCATTTAGTCGTACCAAAGTTGTGCCATTACTACCTATATACCAAATTTCATGATCGAACGCTTCGAAAGTAATGCTCGGACATACATACATACATAGGTACATCCAACGCTGATTTGACCGAGTTGATTTTGACAACGTTTATTTCTGGCAACAATGTGCGCATACAAATTATAATAAAGCTATCTTAAAGACTAGCATACCTACATAAAACAATAAACTTAAAAATGAATACCTTTATTTATTTATAATTAATAGATTATATGAACCTGAACTATACCGCATTAAAAATATATTTTTGAATTTTTCAGGGTTTTTAAACGATTCCGAGATGTGAACCCAGATATAGTGCCGAAACGCATGACTGAAAACCAAGCACACACGATAGCCGTACCCGTAGAAGAGATAGAGAAATTACCTGAATTAAAAGTGAGTTTTTTAGAATTAATGACGGTACATATAGAAACCTAGCTGACCAATCCGCAGCTTCGCACGCGTTGTTTTTCAATTTTTAAATAAAAACATTACCCTCCTGCGCAGTTAAGTAAAAAGTAGCCTATGGGATAGTGTTGTTTCCCAACGGTGAAATAATTTTTTAAATAGGTCCAATAGTTTCGGAGCCTATTCAATGCAAACAAACAAACAATCAAATCATTACTCTTTATAATATTAGTAAAAAAGACAATATTCAAAATGGAATTCGGCAAATGATTCAGAATGGAATTTGGTAAATGATAATACTCAGAATCATCATCTTGCAGTAAATCCTCTGCCCACACTACGGCCGTTGGGGCGAAAAGATTCTCGAGTTGAGACCTAGCACTGAAAAGCGAGCTTAGGACGGCTGGCAGACGACCTGATAAAGGTTGCTGGGAGCCGTTGGGTGCGGCCGCGCAAGATCGATCACTTTCAAAATATAAAAAAAATCCTTAAAAATAATTGGTAAGGAATTTTTCTATTATTGGCGCACCTTGGGGGTAAGACCGACATATATTCGGATATGCGTGACGGCGGCGTATCTATTCAGTTTAATTCAATAAAATAGTGTATAACTTTACAGTACAAGACCAATACGTTATAACTACTACAAAACAGGAAAATACAAAAATAAAATAAAAATTTACGCTCAACTATTTAGACGCACCTTGGGGGTAAGATATCGTGTATCAATCAAAATCTGAGTAGGTATCTGTCAAAAGTCAAAGTCGAAAGTCAAAGAATTGTTTGCCGTCACCTAGCTATATTGCATAATAAGATGATAAACGGTTTTCTTGAATTATATTTTTTTCAATAATCATCAATTTAGATGTTTCATATCTGCCGGGGGCCAAGTGACGGCCACATTATTTTATTATAACATCTACTTAGGTCACCGCTTCGCAACCTTTCACATCTGGTGGGAAAGGTACCCGGGTAAATAGGTAATTAATCTTGTTGATAGACGAGGCGAGCACTTTAGGCAGCCCTTATCATCGTGTAACTAATACCAGCATGAAACATAATGGGTTGTGTTTGTAAAAAAATACAGAATAAAAGATACATAATTTTTAACTAGCCTACATTTTCCCACTGCTGGGCAAAGGCCTCCCTCAACTCCTTCCACCTATCACGATCCTTGGCAGATTCCCACCATTCCTTCTCGAATCTATTGATGTCGTCACGCCAACGCTTTCGCGGCCGAAAAATCAAGACCGATATATCCAGGTAACATGTAGACGTGAACCAAAGCTGACTGCCCAAGATATCACATCAAGGCTACAGAATGCTGATGGTCCCGCTGTTTGTCCCCAAACTGTGCGAAACAGACTGCGAGTGTATGGTCTACGTGCACGTGGTCCAATCAGGTGTCCACAGATCCGTCACGGAAATCGAGCTTGTATTCAATGGTGCAGACCACCCGTGCCATGGCCGCAAGAACGATGGGACCCAATTTAGTTCTGCGAAACGGGTTCAAACTTGATACTAGAAGAATGAGGGTATATCGTCGCCCAGGAAACGGTGACGTCTAAGATGTGTCCAGGAAGTCCACCCATACAGCGGTTCGTCAGTAATCGTTTGGGCTGGAATAGCTAAAAACCGACATATCGATCTCGTTCTTACTAAACGGCTGGACCGATTTCGATGAAAATTGGTTATGACCGGGATTGAGACGTATGCTACTTTTACCCAACTGCGCGAAGAATATTTTTATTGTAAAACTACGCGTGCGAAGCTGCAGATTTGTCAGTTAGTACACAATAAAATTAAATATTATTTATAACTACACACCTTTACAAGGGTTGATCAACTGTGATGTTTTAAATTACCAATTTTTGTTTCAGGAAAATCCTTTCAAGCGACGAATCTGCCAAGTCTTCTC
Organism: Philereme transversata; assembly: GCA_963924445.1. Lineage (NCBI taxonomy): Eukaryota > Metazoa > Arthropoda > Insecta > Lepidoptera > Geometridae > Philereme > Philereme transversata. The sequence goes on along the minus strand of OZ004342.1, from coordinate 21,543,243 downwards.
CCACGATGGTTCCGGGAACCTCACCTTTGAAGACTTTCTGGACATGATGTCTGTCTTCAGCGAATCAGCACCCAGAGATATCAAAGCTTGGTAAATGCTCATTTTGTTTCTGTCCCAAAAACTCAAATACCTAATAACATCTTGAATACCTATAATTAAAATAGTTTTGGGGTAGGTAAAGCCCTTTTAACCCTTTACTTACAAGCTTTAACGAACGTAACAATGTTTTATCCGACTAATTAAAGGAGAGCTTTATAATGTTAATTACAAGGGGCTACAAGTATTTATATGCATGTTCCCTAATAGTTTCTATTATGAAAATAGTAGCTACCTAAAAATACAGTAGATTTTCTCCTAATATTTGTTTTATTTGGAGAAACCATGCATCTTGTTGAAAAAAAAACATTCATCATCATGGTTAGCCCTTGTTATCTCACTGCTGGGCACATGCCTCTCTTTATTGTCACCATTCACCTTTGCCTTGCACTGTCCTGAGTAACGCCAGTCCTGTGATTTTTACCATTTCGTCGTTCCGTTTTGTCGGCAGATGACCTGTATTCTTGGTTCCATCTCGGGGCCACCACTCAGTTAGCACTATGCTCCACTTGCCATCACCACGCCTGGCCACGTGTCTTACCCAACTCCATTTGACCCCCAATATACGCTTGCTAACGTCTTGAACTTTAGTCCGCTTGCGAATTTCGGTATTGGGGACTCTGTTTAGAAGTAGATACGATGGCGCGTTGTGCAACTCTGGTCCTGTACACAGTCTCTCGGTGGCTCTTGTGATTCATGTAATAAACACCCTGTACATAAAAGATAAATACAGCTTCCTGTATACATGAGATACGCTAGGTTGACAAAATTAAGAAATCCACCGGCACAAGCGGGATGGAAAGAGCGCAAGATTTGGAACGAGCTTTAGAACAATTTGGAGGAGGCCTCGGAGCCTTAACTAAAATGTATACCTTATACTTAATTTAAATATGGAATGTCATTTATGTAAGGAAATAAAAAGGCTTTTTATTTTATTGATTTATTACATGAGACATATATTATACTTTTATATCGAAGTCAAAAGCAACAGGCATTAATCACTCTAAATCATTTCAGCTACCGCAATGTTCCGAGTCTATTTTTGTAACCAAACTATGTACAGTTAATACCATTAGTTTTCCCATTTACAAAATGAAAAATCTCACGCAATATTACAATTTAGCCGCAGTAAAAGCGGCAGCGCCTGATATCACATATTATAATAAATGTTTAAATCGTTTTGCCAGCAAAATAGCACAGTCAAAATATATGAAAACTATTTTCGTGTTGCAACACTTACACTCCCACAGAGTTGCTATTTTAAAATAAGCATTATAAATTCACACAAAAATAATTAAATTTATTTAGTTTTGATCCTAAAAAAATACATGATGCAACAATTATTATAATTTATTCTATAAATAGAAAATAAAATATAATAACATTACCTAAATATTTAAATTAAGACCGGTGTAATTATATCCTATGTACTTTTACTGTGAAACCCTAGATAGGTACCTAACTAAAAGTTTAATATAGGGATTTGAAAACTTGGCATAGTCCCTAATCCGCCGTTTTTGTCGGATCCTCAAAAAATGGCGGCTCGGGGTGTATGTTCTTTTCAATCTTGTCCAACCAAAAGTTGCCTGGAAGGGGTCGCTTTAAGCGATAAGGCCACCGAGCACCGCATATGGCATTCGCCTCTCCTCCATACAATTTAACTATGCCAAATCTCACACTCCTCCGTGTGCGCAAAGTTTTCACTTCACGTAGGTACTGTTACGCCGAGGCTGTTAAACAATGAGTAATAATCGAACCTTCTCGAACGCTTTTGTCTTGCTGTGTTATTGTTCCCATTATTTTATCCCGAACCCTCAGCTCGTAACAATTTGGTGTCAGAAGTGGGATAAAATAATGCCGGTTCTACCAATGGATAACGTGGACGGTGTCAGGACGAGAGGTCAACGACAACAGGAAATGGATGAAAGGCGGTTTGGGGAGTCTCCGGTTCAAGAAGCTCGGCAGAGTCGTCAGCCGATGGAGATGGAATCAGCCGCCACCGAATCATTTGGAGCATCATCATCATCATCATCCGTGGGGCAAGCTCCTGTGACAGGCGATCTTGCTGCTATTATGGCCATGCTTTGTCGTCAACAAGAAGAGCAGCGACGTCAGGATAAGGAAGAGCAGCGTCGTCAGCAAGAAGAGCAGGCTCGGTTGCAGGCAGAACAGTGACGTCTGGATAAGGAAGAGCAGCGTCGTCAGCAAGAAGAGCAGGCTTGGTTGCAGGAGGAAGAACGCCGTCAGCATAAAGAAGAGAAGTGACGTCAGCAGGAAGAGCAGGCTCGGTTGCAGAAGGAACAGCGGCGTGAACAGGTGGAGCAGACTCGGTTGCAAGAGGAACAGTGACGTCAGGATAAAGAAGAGCAGGTCGTCAACAGGAAGATCAGCGACGTTGGCCATAAGAGCGTGCTCGACTGATGAGGGAATCGTTCGGTTCATCTGGAAAGGAATTCCAGGAAATGAAAGAACAGATAGAAATCATGAGAGCCGTGTTTTGGAGGCTGGAATTGGGATCGCTGATGAGAAAGGGCCTCTGGGTGTCCTGAAGTACTGGAGACGGCAATGTGGCTCCTCTAGTTGCTACATCTTCAGCGCGAGGTGCGCCTAAAATTGTTAGTGTTGATCGGCTGCCGCGAAATGGGGCTAAGAATGCTCGGGACGAGCATGTTTTAGGAGGGGGCAGTGTTACGCCGAGGCTGTTAAACAATGAGTAATAATCGAACCTTCTCGAACGCTTTTGTCTTGCTGTGTTATTGTTGCTATTGTTTGTGGTTTCGCATAATGGGGAGTGGCCATTGTATCGAGGGACCGACCCTTTCCTGGAAGGATCGACATCGTTCTCGAATAATCTAAATGTGTGCGATATAAATAGGCCGGAGAGATGGCCTGTCAGTCAGTCTGAGTGAGTCTCAGCGAGGCCCTGGAGGACTGATGTGGAGAAGGGTCTCGCGAGTCAGTCTGGATTAAGCTATACGTGCGATCATTTCGGTGACTTTAAGTGGTGCAACAGTGGTGTGAATTAGTGTGTTGTGATTACGTGTGACCAAGTTCGTGTATTCATCGTTTAGTGCTGAATAAAAGTGTTATTTTGGTTAGATCGATTCCCATTATTTTATCCCGAACCCTCAGCTCGTAACAGTACTTATATAGTGGGTATATATAGTGTATATATATAGTGTATATATAGTTATATATATATATATATATATATATAGTAAGTACTTATATACACTCATATAGGTACTTATAGATTCACCAAGTGCCCACTTGAGCACTCCGGCCCAGCGTGACATAATCTGGTCTACGAGAAAAAGGTTTAAATTAGGCGTATTAAGAGTAAAAACATTTTTGTATCCAAACTCTTAACTAATGTGCCGACCTAGTGGCTATTAGCGCCAGCAGGAGGTAGCGGGTTCGATTCCCGCCGCGGGACTAATGCTCACATGATCCATTTGTTTCGGGTATGTTTTTCTACATACGAGTATTTTATGTATGCATTTACAAGACAAAAAGTATATAAGTATTCTGTCAGTTATTTGGTTCCCATAGTAGGTACAAGCTCTGCTTAGTTTGGGGCTAGATAGCGTTGTGTAAAATTTCTAGCAATATCAATATTTATTTATTTATTGAATGTGTTTCTCCCAGGTACGCGTTCAGGATATACGACCTAGACGATGACATGTACATCGGCCGAGAGGACCTGCTAGAAGCGACTCAACTCCTCTCCAAAGGCGAGCTCCACCCCCAAGAACGCGACGAGATCGTCGCCAGTGTGCTTGACGAAGCTGACGTGGACGGAGATGGCAGGCTATCATTTATGGACTTTGAACATGTGGTGGTTCGAGCACCTGACTTCTTGTCTACCTTTCATATTAGAGTTTGATGTAATAAAGAGTTTTTATTTTTTGAATGGATTTTAAGACCATCCTTTTCATGTCCTAAATAAAAGTTCCTTTGATCCTCCAGTCTTTACAAATCTCATCTTTACATTATTAGTGGTTCGCTCCGAACTGAGATCTCGCAAGTTTACAAAAAAAAAAAATACTCATAATCTTTGACAAATAAAATAGTGCCACGAAATGCACACCAACTACTTGACCTACAGTTTCATTCAAATTATGAGTAACGGGGGTTCATGTTAATTGGTTACCTACTCTTTTTAGGGGTAGAAATTGCAGTTATTCTGGATTTTAGACTTTTCCTTATATTTGTGTCCTAAAGCTACAAGACAACCAAATTTCAATACTGTGTACCATGTGAATTTCGTCAAAGTTCAGTTTTTATTATGGCTAATAACTCAAAAACTACAAAGATAAAACAAAAAATAAAAACGGGGTTGAAATATATACCTTAATAACCACAATAAACTTTTTTTATTAGACATCCCATTTGACCTAATAGTCTCATTTTTATTGGTTTTACATCTCTTGAACCCCAATATCCCAACAACCTCCCAACATTTTTAGCTCACTTAGTCACACCAGGATTGTGCCATTACTACCTACCTATATATCAAATTTCACGATAATCGGATCAATGCTTCGATAGTTATCCTCGGACAAACAAACATACAACGCCGATTTGGCCAAGTTGATTTGGAGATCTCGCTTCGCTAGATCAATCATACAGACTAAGGCTCGCAAGATCAATAGCAGTTTAAACTTAAATTCTAAGCTTATACCATTACTGACAAGAAAAGTTTTAGCTTAAGCTTAGAATTTTAGTTTAAACTGCTATTGATCTTACTGATCTTATGGAACACGCTACCTATGTAAGTATAACTGAGATTAAACAGGAATTACATAATGATGGCGATTCTGTTGTTTATAAATTTCGTAAAATACGAAGGCTCATAATTGGTTAACACTAAAGATCAAATTAGAATGACATTAAAATGACATTTTAAAATAAAGTAATATTTATCAAGATTGCGTGTTGGCGGGCTAGTTTTAGTCAGCAGTGAAATTGGTGTTGATTAAAACTACTAGGGGTGATCCAAAAGTAGTGATAATCAGTTATTTCTAGTGCACACAAAAATACAAAAAAATATCAGTCACTTGCTCAGTTACCCACTAGTTCAGGAAAAAAAAATCATATAAATAGGCCACGATTCCCGGGAGCTACATTCATTTGAATACGGACTGTCAAGGAGTGAACATAAAAATGGAAAAACACGAAATCAGAGCTGTCATTAAATACCTCTGCTTGAAAAAAATGTGTACCAAAGACATACACAGCGACTTGGTGGAAACATTAAGGGACTCTTCTCCTCCATATTCCACAGTTGCACGCTGGGCTAAAGAGTTTAAGCTGGGAAGAACATCGACAGAAGACGAACACCGCGAAGGACGCCCATCGACGTCCCTCACTGAAGAAAATGTGAAAAAAGTTGAAGAAGTTGTATTGGAAGATCGAAGAGTGACTATCAGGCATGTAGCTGAGGTCACAGGGATCTCATATGGCGGCATTCAAAGAATCCTTGCGAACGAATTGCATATGAGAAAGGTCTCCGCGCGTTGGGTACCGAAAATGTTAAACGACGAGCAAAAGAAGAAACGAGTCGACATGTCAAGAGCAAATCTCGAAAAGTTTCAGGCAGACAAAGATAATTTTTTGTCACGTTTTGTGACCATGGACGAGACCTGGATCCACCATTTTGATCCTGAAACAAAACAACAATCGATGACATGGAAACGATCCGATGAACCGACGCCGAAGAAATTCAAAGTGTCAAGCTCAGCAGGGAAGGTTATGGCGTCTGTTTTTTGGGACGCTAAAGGAATAATCATGGTGGACTACTTGGAAAAGGGGGCCACTATTACAGGCTCCTACTATGCAGAACAAATAAGAAGATTGCGGGAGGCTATTAAGGAGAAAAGGCGAGGCAAACTGCGGGCTGGAGTGCTGTTCCATCAAGACAACGCACCGGTTCACAAAGCTGCAATTGCCATGGCTGCCATTCAGGAAGCGGGCTTCGAGCGGGTGGAACACCCCCCCCCTATTCACCAGATCTAGCCCCCAGTGACTTCTATCTCTTTCCACGACTCAAGGAACACCTCCGAGGCAAGAAATTTGACGATGATAGCGACGTGATGGCCGCGGTTGAGGACTTTTTTGAGAGTCAAGATAAAGATTTTTTTTCTAAGGGAATTTTAGGTTTAGAAAAGAGATGGACTAAATGTTGCTAGGAGACTATGTTGAGAAATAAATTTATTTTTTTATTTTATTCATTGTGTTATTATTGATTATCATTACTTTTGGATCACCCCTCGTAGCCCGTAAACATGCATTCTAATTAAAAAATCCTTAAATGACACTTTGAAAGTCATTCTAATTTGATGTTTAAGGTGAACAAAATAAGAATGGAATAGAATAGAAAACGCTTTATTGTAAACCACACTTAAATTAATAAATCATATTTAAAACACTTAAAACTAGACACGCGATAGTACAATTGGCGGTCTTATCGCTAAAAGCGATCTCTTCCAGACAACCTTTAGATGGACTGGATTTTACAAGAACGTTAAAGGACAGTAGCCTTATAACTTAAGCTTTTTATTTAGCTGTGTGCTTAAGCAAATCAAAATAAATAGATAGATAGATAATTTCTTTATTGCACACCATTTAAATACAAACATTTATAAGAAAATACACTTAAATAATAGGTACAATGGGCGGCCTTATCGCTAAAAGCGATCTCTTCCAGGCAACCTTTGGATGGACAGGATACCATAAATAGATACCAGGGTAGAAAATATTAATATAAATGTAATACATAAATATTCTATAATATTAAAATACTAATAATAAATAAAAATACAATTATGAAACAGATGTAATACAAACAATAACAACGACAGATATAATAACAAAATAAGATGACTCAGCTCTCTGATGCAGACAAATAGTGCTTAAACAATAGCGTTTTAAAGATAGGAAGGGATTTGCCAGACCTAATTAAAGAAGGAAGATAGTTCCATAAACGGATAGCTTGTACAGTAAAATAGTTGTCATAGAAGTTAGAAGAGTGGATAGGAGTTTTAAGTTTCAAGGACTTAGAAGAGCGCAACGCACGAGGATTAGATTGGTATAGATAAGAACGGTCATATTTTTCGAAATTTTAGTTCATCAGCGTAAACAACAGAATCGCCACCAATGTTTTACTAACCATAGAGGTATAGTCCGATGTCCATGACAATAACCTAATAAAAAACTAGTCTTATAGGTTTTCCTCTACACGAAATCTTAATATTTCAAAATTCAGGTTCTGTACATGTGTATACATACGCAAAACTCAAAAGTAGTCGATGGATTGACTTGAATATTGTTTTTTTTTATATATAAATTATAGGCTAGCGTTTGACCACTATCTCGCCTGATGGTAAGCGATGATGCAGTCTACGATGGTACACGCTTGCCTAGAAGAAACCTATTCACTCGTGACTTGAAAATCCCCAGGTTGTAGTTATCAGGAAACACAGACTCAGGCAAGGCGTTCCACTCCTTGGCGGTGCGCATAATAAAGGTGGAAGAGTACCGCATTGTGCGTATGGGAGGTATGTCTACCATGTAGCGGTGGCGCATCGCGGAGCGTCTGGTTGTCCGATCATAGAATGGGGATGGTGGGATCAGGTTGAAAAGCTCCGCAGCACACTCTCCGAAATGTATGAATGTTTTTTTATATACAAACGAGAAACTCCAAGCGTGCAAAGCCGCAGGCGGGTCAGCTAGTTCATAATAGATTCAAACCACAGGGAAATAATACGAATAACCTTCTACGTACAACCTACATTAAAATTTATCGAGATTTGGTAATATTTAGAATCCTCTTATTTTTCCAGGACCGTTACAGGACCCTACAATTCGGCACTAGTAGATTCAGCTGAATTGAACGGAATTGCCGACTGAAATAACCGTCCTCTATTTGAATCCTCTCATTGGCTGCTGAGAGATTCAATATTATTTTTCAATTCCAACATATCAATTCATACTCAGACTAGTCAGTCAAATCGAAGTCGAATGGATCCGGATTGAGGGCCCCGTATTTTTTTATGTTTGTTAGGTTGTGGACAGCTCCCCACTAGACGAAAACCGACAGGGCTTAGCCAAGTTACAGTCGATTAGCGATGACGCTAGTCGATACGTCCTAAAATGTATGGGATTTGGCACATGGTATAGAAATACCACGTGATACACCGACAACAAATGTATGTAGAAATTGAATAGATTCGCAGCGAATGTAATTTGGCTACGAGCCCTGATAAAGGTTGCTGGGAGTCGTTGTGTGCAGGCCGCATAAAGTCGGTCGGTCGGGAAATCTATGGCCTTTGTTCAGCAGTGATCGTTCTATGGCCGATATGATGATAGTGATGATTAAGTCCCGTGCAGTAGGTTCGTAGTAGGTAGTCCAGACTTCAGACCTTTTTAAACCAGTGGTTCGCCACGAACTGAGATCTCGCGAGTCTCCCATAAAAACAAAAAAATATTATTCGCAATCTTTGACTATCAAAATAGTGCAACCAAATGATTAACCAACTAACTTGACCTACAGTTTCATTATAGGTAACGGGAGTTCATGTTAATTGATTTATTTTTTTGGGGTAGAAATTGCAGATATTCTGGATTTCAGACTTTTGCCTATATTTGTGTCACTAAAGCTACACTCATACCAAATTTCAGCATTGTGGGGTTACTGGTGTACCCTGTGAATTTTGTCAAAGTTCAGTTTTTATTGATCGAGCGAAGCGAGATCTCTAAGTCAACTTGGGCAAATCAGCGTTGTATGAATGTATGTATGTTTGTTTGTCCGAGGATAACATTCGTAGCGTTTATTCGATCATCGTGAAATTTGGTATATAGGTAGATAGTGATGGCACAATTTTGATGTGACTAAATGAGCTAAAACTGTTGGGGGGTTGTTGAAATATTGGGGTTCAAGAGGGGTAAAAAAAAATTAAAATGAGACTTTTAGGTCAAGAGGGAGGTCTTCATTAGTACATTTCAACCCTCTTTTTATTTTCAGTTTAATTTATGTAGTTTTTGAGATATTAGCCATAATAAAAACAAAACTTTGACAAAATTCACAGGGTACACCAGTGAACCCACAGTGCTGTAATTTGATATGCATGTAGCTAAAGTGACACAAATATAGGCAAAAGTATGAAATCCAATCAAAGTATGAACTGCAATTTGTACCCCAAAAAAAAGTACAGGGAACATGAACTCCCGTTACCTGTAATTTGAATGAAACTGTAGGTCAAGTTATTTGGTTATTTATTTCGTGGCATTATTTTGATAGTCAAAGATTACAAATAATATTTTTTTATTTTATTCGAAGACTCGCGAGATCTCAGTTCGAGGCGTACCACTTGTTATGGCTAATAATTCAAAATCTACAAAAAAATTCTAAAAATAAAAACGGTGTCAAAATATACTAATAAAGACCTTTCATTTGACGTCCCGCTTAACCTAACAGTCTCATTTTCATTTTCTTTTTTACCTCTCTTGAACCCCAATATCTCAAAACCCCCCCACATTTTTAGTTCACACCAAAATTGTGCCATCACTATCTATGTATCAAATTTCACGATGATCTGATAATCGCTTCGAAAGTTATCCTCGGACAAACAAACATACATATATACATTGTATGTACAATGCCGATTTGACCATGTTGATTTGGAAATCTCGCTTCGCTGGATCAATAATACTAGCTCACGACTAGGTATATTCCACATGATGGACATCCTCGGACCTTTTACTCAGTACCCCAGACCCGTGAAGATCGCTCACAAGAGGATAATCAGAGGCAAGTCCAAAAATTACATTTGATACTTATTGCCCAGTTTTTGCAGTCACGTGACAGGTTGCAAGCCCATCGCTGCTTATTAGAATACATAGGCTAAATGCTAACCCTATGGCAATACCTTCGAATTTTAGTAACGATCGATGTTTTCCTTCATCGTTTTGAGGACGGGTAAATGCTACATAAATTTGATTTCAAAAATCCATTGTTGTGGATCCAAACCTAAATTCATTAAAATATGTCAAGACGTCTAAGTATAAATTCGAAGCGCTCTCGGTAGCCGAGGCTTTGATACAGCATGATAAGCTCGGGGTCTCTGGTCCGTCAAAATAGGACTCATCACTTTGACTGTTTCCTATGAGCCTATAAAATAATTCGCCAGTCGACAGTCTTTCCTAAAAGGGTACAGAACTTCCGCAAGAAATTGTACCTCCGCTGGTTCCGCATCCGCAAGTTTTTAACAAGGTGATACCGCGAGTGGCGGGAGGGGCATAGTTGACCTTAGACTTGACGTTTAAATCATTAGTAAATAGTGATAAATAGTGATGCTGTAGTTTAGTAGATATTAGGTCATTCACTGAGGCTTCAAACTTGACGTCACAATAAGATTAGGAAATAATAGGACTCTCCTTTGATTGTCTGTGCCCCGGACATTATTATTAAAATTACCTACCTACCTACGTAGTGACTTCATAATATGAAGTTATGTCAGTTCACGTTGGTATCATATTATGATACCAACGTGAACTGACATTTTCTATTCATATACAGAACATAAATTCTTTGCTTTCTCTAGAAATTAGAAAACTGTGTTATTTGGAAATAGGTACTAAATTCTACGGGGAAATCATGTCATACCTAAGACTGTCCTACTTTTAAAATATTGTGCAACATAATACGTCACTTTGTGAGCGGACGTAAAAACATCTGACCAGTTTTTTGTTTTTGACCTAACCTTACTTGTAACAGTGACATCTGTGGGTGAGTGGCTGAACTTAGAACGACATACATTAATCGCGTCTAGAACTTTTATTGTTTCTGCTAATTATGACGGGTGTTTTAGTTTATGATAAAAAAAGCTCTAATATATATGCAGATGGACTAGAAAACTAGTCGTTTCTGGAAAACCGATAAATATCGAAAATATTTGTTGTGATGGTTTTTAAAACGCATCCAATTCTATATTGCACGTGTTCTCTATGCCCGTCATGGCCGTCAAAATCTATTTTGTCTATAGCGAAAAATTTGGTACCTTGCGCTTTTGTAGTCGCGTTTTTAGCAATATCATGGTAAAAATGCTAATATAGTTCCATATTTCATGAAACGTGCCTCAGAAATTGATAAAACCACGTGAAGTGAACAAGATTAGATATTTTTTTACTAATTATATGGTTTACTCGCTCTCATTTGACAAATTGCGCTAGACCGCATATAGAAAATGGCAGCCCTACCACGTAGAATAATCAAAGAGACACAGCGACTGATGCAGGAGCCAGTGCCGGGGATCAGCGCAGTGCCGAGCGAGAACAATGCTCGCTACTTTCACGTAATCGTCACTGGCCCGGAGGACTCGCCATTCGAAGGAGGACTGTTCAAACTAGAGCTATTTTTGCCAGAAGATTATCCCATGTCAGCGCCTAAGGTTAGGTTTATAACGAAAATATACCATCCGAATATAGACCGGCTAGGTCGCATATGTCTGGACATACTGAAGGACAAGTGGAGCCCCGCGCTGCAGATCCGCACGGTGCTGCTGTCGATCCAGGCGCTGCTCTCGGCGCCCAACCCCGACGACCCACTGGCTAACGACGTCGCAGAGCTGTGGAAGGTGAACGAAAGCGAGGCCATCCGCAACGCCAAGGACTGGACGCGGAGATACGCCATGGACAACTGAGCGCACCGCCCGCGGCCCTCCTGCGGTGCTGCCGACCCGCGCGCGACACGAGGACGGAACTAACAGATATATCATTATAAGAGTGCAAGTTATGTTATACACCCTAGACAGAGTAACTTGTCAAGAGACAATTGTGGATAAAGTAATAAACATGTGGAGTGCGGCGCGGACACTCCCGCCGCTCTCGCGTCTCCGCGCCTTGCCCTTGTCTCGGAGTGGTCTGCTAGTCCCCCAGACCACTCTCCGTTCACATGTAGCTTCGTTACAATATTAGGTATGCATATTTTTTTACTATCATAATAGCAATTAAATGAAACATTTTAAAAACCTAATTGTATATATTTCATGGTTGCAGATTCAATTAATTTTATAGGAACAATATTGTTTGGTGTCACAAAGTTGTATGTCTTTGTAAACTGTTATCCGACCATGTCCCGAGTGGAAATAATCCGTTCTGATCTCTAGCGATACTGAACTAATAATTATTTTTTATTTTGTCTTAGCAAAGTGAAAGCTCTTAGATAAATTTGGTTTCACTGCATTCTACACCAACATGATCTTTATGTACTATTTTTTACTTGTATAAAAGTTATCAATAATAATTGTATTTATGTAAATTTCATTTGGCTTTGTGAGAATACTTCAAAATACAAAAATATACAAAAGCTAAACCAATATTTTATTTTCAGCATGTCATCTTTAAACAACATCTGCAACGCACCACGCAATACCTACTTCCTAAATCTTGTATTTCCTTAATAATAATAATAAGTTTCATTATTCCTAATGCATTATCAGCATGCTCAATACTGGTCTTATCTATAGTTGTGCTTAGAAACCAAAGGGCATGTTTTATACATACAAATCAAAGTAGCTATTCGATAATAGGTCAAAGAGGATTATTTTACTCTACATTTTCTCACTGCTGGCCAATGGTGTTCATCAATTCCTTCCACCTATCGCGATCCTTGGCAGATTCCTACCATTCCTTCTCTTAAATCTGCTGATGTCATTGAGCCAAATAGGATTATGAGAATTATATTTGCAGCAGGCACCTTTACCAGCATAACATTTATTTAGTTCAATACAGTAAATGTACTTAGTGCCTTTTATTAGTTTGAGACAACTGTTGGACTACTTATTCTATTCTATTCCATTCTACTACCTTACTTGATGGTAAGTGATTGTGTGATCGAAATTGATACACCTTAGCCTAAAAAGAACCTACTTCTCTCATCTACATCTAAATTGATACACGAATGTTACAAAAACATGAACAAAAGGAGGACTTAATGCTAAATAGAATTTTCTACCAGTCATCTGTGACAGGTTGAAAAAATACATTTGTACGGAATGTCATTGCTGGCCATTGACATCCTTTGTTCTACTATTTCATTCATCTTTTTTATCAATGGCTTATCTCTTATCAATGATAAAGACTGCTACATGCTGTTATAGACAACCATGTGGTATTAATAACATTGAATTCATATTAACTGATCTGCGATTTAGAGTATGAAGATGTAGGATTGAAACTGGGGCTGCTATGGTGACTGACTACTGCATACGGTGTAAGAAGACCACTCCATATTTATTGCCTTTGCAGTGACTGACAAAAGGCAATAAATATAATGCCTTTTCAAAGAGTTAGTTTTAACTTTAAAACATACCTGCTTAGAATTTTATACATGTTATAGCTAGGTATGTTAAGTAGTATGTATAATAAGATATATATATCAAAGTCAGTCAAAGTCAAATATTTTTATTCATTAAAATCACAAGGATCACTTTGAAACGTCAATTTTACTGCCTGTTCCTTCGCGACCAAGCCAGGAAAGAAAGGCAAGAAAACCAGGCTGGTTGTTTTTTTTTTAATGATCCTTTTACAATAGGTACATAATACAGAAAAGAAATTACGTCTAAATTGTAACATTTTGAACGAGTTGGGGCAGTTTCAATCCCAAGCTTCTCTATCATCTAAATAATCCGATATTTTATAGTAGGCTCTTTTATAAAGATTTTGTTTAATTACGTTTTTAAATTTGTTAATTGTCAATTTTTGTACATCCCTTGGGAGTTTGTTATAAAAGCGCACACCTTGCCCTTTAAACGATTTACTAACTTTATGGAGTCTACATGTGGCAACAGCGAGTTTATCTTTATTTCTAGTATTAAAATTATGATTATCGCTATTTTTCTTAAACAAATTAATATTTTTGTGAACATACATTAGATTTTCATAGATGTATTGACAAGGGAATGTCATAATATCTATTTCTTTAAACTTATTGCGTAATGATTCTCTGGGGCCCATATTATAAATTGCACGAACAGCCCTCTTCTGCAGCACAAAAACGGTGTTTATATCTGCAGCACTCCCCCACAGCAGTATACCGTATGACATAATGCTGTGGAAGTAGCTGAAGTAAACTAGTCTAGCTGTGTCTACGTCTGTAAAAAGACGGATCTTTTTGACTGCGTATGCCGCAGAACTAAGTCTCTTCGACAACCCATCAATGTGAGGGCCCCATTGAAGCTTATTATCTAGGGTTATACCTAAGAATACGGTGGTGTCCACAAGAGCCAACTCCTCGTCTTTGATTTTTATGTCTGCTTTAACTTGTGTAACATTAGGTAGTATAAATCTAATACATTTTGTTTTCTTTTCATTTAGAAGTAGATTGTTTACATTGAACCATTTTACCACCTTAGAGATTGCATTGTTTACATCGTCAAAATCGGTTTGTCGTCGCTTTAATTTAAATAAAAGTGACGTGTCATCTGCAAACAATACAACCTCATGATCGTCCCGTACTAGATGGGGAAGATCATTAATATATACTAAAAACAAAAATGGTCCCAGAATTGATCCCTGTGGTACACCCATTTTAACCAGAGACCCCGGAGAACGCTTCCCATTCACGTCAACTCTTTGCACTCTGCCACTTAAATAAGAAGTGAGAAAGTCTAGAGCAACGCTCCTAATGCCATAATGGCGTAGTTTCCTGATTAATGTGTCATGGTCTACGCAATCAAATGCCTTGGACAAATCACAAAAAACACCTAAAGCGTCATGAGACTCCTCCCAGGCATCAAATATGTGCGATATTAACTCAATACCAGCATCAGTGGTTGAGCGACCCCTGGTAAATCCGAATTGTTTATGATGCAGTAAATTATGTGAATTGAAATATCTAAGCAGTTGATTTAAAATTAGTTTTTCAAATATTTTACTAAATGTCGGAAGTACTGAGATTGGTCTAAAATTACCAGGATCAGAACTAGTGCCTGATTTGAAAAGTGGAGTTATTTTACTGTGTTTCATTAAATCAGGGAATACACCACAGTCAATACACTCATTGAATATTAAAGCTAGTTCAGGAGCAATTATGTCAATCAATGTTTTTATGATGCTAACAGAGATGCCCCAGAGGTCCGTGGTTTTCTTAACATTTATCAGTTTGAAAGCTTTTATAATGTCATCACTATTTACATAATCAAATTTGTCAAATAAAAAATAATCAAATATATGATGATGTACTGATAAGGTAAGAATTTAATAACAAAACGGGTTCGATTCTCGCATCGGTCGGTTGGTTAGTGATAGACAATTTTGAAACCAACAAGGTCTGACAAGGAAGCTCGAAATTTAAAATAGGAATAGGTCTCTAACCAAGTAGCTGACAACGTTGTCGATTCTGCAGCTTTATTTATTTATCGCGATTCTTGCTTTCTTTTTTTTTGCCAATATATTAATAAATAAATCTGCTTTTGGCGCCATCTCTTGATCACCTCAATCTTTGATTTTGGTAGAATCACGAAATGTCACCTCATTATGTCAGATGTCGCTTTCAACACCTCAATTTTTAGTACACCCGGCGTCAGAGGGCGCTTTTTATAATTGTTGGGTATTTGTAGGTATTCGCAAATAGTTTTTCTAACATAGGTGAACATGGCACCTTATGCATGACATTTTGGTCATATTTATCAGTACGCGTATCAATAAATTCTGTTATGTTATTAATAATAATAATACTCACTTAAAATAATATAAAAAAACTAGACTAACGAAAAGAGAGCCATGGCTCCATTTTGTGAATTGTGTGGCCATTTATTTCGGTTGATTGTGTATCTAGTTCTTATTTTATTATTATTACACGTTTCTTTTATTAATAACAACTGGACTGGTATTGTTAAAAAGTGAAAAAAATAAACATCCATTTTTATTTATTACGCTTTTTAACAATACCAGTTGTTCGAATACATCATCACTCATTTTTCTTCTGTGAGGTCTCATAATCATAAACTCAAAAATTCTTTCACCATAAGAATGCTACATTATTCCTGAGTAACATCGGCTACTTTTGATTCGACTGCGCAGAAGGAGGATAATGTTTTTATTGGCAAGCGATGCGTGCGAAATCCTAGGCAGGTTAGCTAGTGTATGATATGTTTATGGCAATAAAGATTTTTATATCTTTTTATGAAATACCGAGTCGAGGGAAAACCCCACAAGTCAACTTTATACAAACACGCCTAATACTTTAAAATGCCTCAAAAGCCCGCCTTAAAACATCATCGTTTGAACCGCCACTTCATATTCATGGCTTTCAAATGCCAGCTCACTTGTAAAGTGCAACTTGTACCACAAAGCGAAAGCAGCGCTTTAAATTGAGATGCAAATTCGCTGTAACGTTGCGAAGTGGACGTGGACGATATTGAAGCAGTGGAAAGCGCTGTCAAGTAAGAGGGATTAATAAGGTCAAGCGCTAAGATATTTTCCGTATCAGATTCCTCAAAGTTATACGGTGTTACATAAACCAATGAACTTCTGAAACTTACGCACAAATACATGCAGGCTGCATTCCATTTTAAACCGATTTTTTTATCGTGATACTAATTAGAACTGAACTCAACTAAATCATCGCTTTTTTTACAGTTTATTTATGAATACTTTGCATTTTGTACTTCCCAACCCCAGAGGTAACAAAAAATGATGGGGTGCTAACTTAAAAAAACCCTATTGGTAGTTAGAATAACAAAATAAATACAAACTCTGATCACAGTAAGAATAAATCAAGGAATAAGTACAGTTCTTTTATTGATACCTCAAAATACAGAAATATCCAGAAGCCGTGAACGCGTCTAATAATGAAGCCTCAAAAACTACTCCAAAATATAGTAGTTTTACGCGAACGCCATTAGTAACTCTGTGACCGACGCGTGACGTGTTCAATTTAATTAAGTTATGCCTTCCAACGTATAAAAATTCAGCTAGGCTCAAAAAACAATCAAATGACGATATCACATTTCATACTGTCATGTTGTGTTATTTGATTTTTTTTTTCACACAGCGGTATCTAGCCCCAAACTAAGCAGAGCTTGTACTATTGGAACCAGATAACTGATAGAATACTTATATACCTTTTTTTTATAAATACATACTCATCATATATAGAAAAACATCCAGACCAGGAACAAATATCTGTAGATCATGCAAACATTTGTTCCGCGTCTCAGCCGGCTATTTGCCCACTGCGCCACGGAGGTAGTATTGAATAAATTGTTCGGTTTATAATTGTCGTAAGTAATGATACCTCCATTTTGCTGGCGTTATAAAATATCGAGTGTTATTATTTGCTCAACTCTAGAATTTTGAAAATAGTAACTTGTAAGTATTAGTTCTAGTTTAAATTATGTGATAGTTTAAAAATAAATGTTTTTATCGAAACCGTGTTTTATTTTAAAATCACTGAGATTATTAGGTACATAAGGTTAGATTTACGTATTTATGAGCAGTATATCGCGTTATCTGTTTGGGGTGTGCTAAGACGAAAGAGGGGCCATTGTACTCACTATTATGAACAACTTTTACTATGGGGCCAACCAACATTTAAATCACAAAAAAAAGCAGCTGTTCCATAAAATGAGATAAGATATAAATTTTATCAGGCGTCTCAATGAAAATTTTCTTTGAAACTCATTTTTTTTTGCAATGTTGCCCCCATAGTAAAAATTGTTCATAGTATTAGTAAAATTACCCCTCTTTCGGCTTAGTACACCCCAAACAGATAACCCTGTATATAACTAGTTGTGTAATTATTAGATTTTTTTGTGTCAATTCTACTAGTCAAGTACGCAGATATAACATATACCTGTGATACCTTTGTAGTATTAGATAATTTGGATTTTATTAGTTGTATCTTATCTTAAACATTTACGAGGCATGCCTTTTAAGTTTTGTCGTTTGAAGAAAAAAACACATCTAGAACCTTATAGTACTTTTTATTGTTTTTCAAAGTATTCACAACGTAGCTTAAAACACTTTTCCATTCGCTCAAACCAGTTATTATAACATTTATTCCACTCTAAAGTGGGGTGTTCAAAATGGCTGTCTTGAAAGCGTCGACTGCTTCTTCACCGGACTGGAACCTTTGACCACGAAGACTTTTCTTAATTTTAGGAAATGTAAAGAAATCGTTAGGGCTTAGGTCAAGACTGTATGGAGGATGGTCAAGAATTTCTACTTTTTCCTGCTTCAAATACTAAATCGTTTGACGAGCGCTGTGTGAGCTTGCGTTGTCGTGGTGCAGGATGATGCATCGCTTTGAGTTAGATTTTCGAAGTTCGGCGATGACTTGTGGTAAACAAACTGTAGTATACCACTCTGCGTTAACCGTTCTACGATCTTCCAGTGCAATAGTCGCAACATGGCCGGTTTTTCCAACGAACGTGGCCACCATCGTCTTTGAAGTGCTTCGAGAACGAACAACTTTAGTCGGCTTTGGCTCGTCTTGAAAGACCCAGATTGTAGATTGTTGTTTGGTATCAGGATCGTAGGCATAGATCCAAGATTCGTCACCACTTATGATGTCGTAGACGTGATTTGACTCCCCTCGGTTGAACCTTTGCAGAGTTTTCTTACACCATCTGACGCGGGCCGCCTTGTGATCGTCGGAAAGCAGATGCGGTATTCAACGGCAAACTAGCTTTCTCACACCAAGCGCTTCATGCAAGATCTTCTGAATGGTTGTCCCTGAGATGCCTAATAGAGCCTCTATCTCTCGATACGTCACATGACGATCTTCGAGAATTAGTTGTCTCACAGCAATGATGTTATCTTCAGTGAAGGCGGATTTTGGGCGTCCTTCGCGAAATCTGTTACTAACACTAGTATGTCCATGCTGGAATTCTAAATACCAGCGTTCGACAGTCCGCAGACATGGGGCTACATAAATAGGACCGTTAAAAACTGCATTAAAAAAGCATATATAGAAGGAGTCGACGTGGCTCAAGCCATTAGTAAGATGCTTTTTCAGTATAGGAATTGCGAACAAGCCACGACTAACGTAGCGCCAGCGGTGGCGCTGATGGGGCGCAGGCTGCGCGGCCGACTCGACGCGCTGCGCTCGAACGCGGAGCAGCGCGTGCGCGCGCGCCAGGCGGGCCAGGTGGAGCGCGGAGGAGGCACGCTGCGTGACCTACATACGGGCGGTACGATTTATGTGCGCGATTACAGTAAGAATAAGAATAAATGGGTGGAAGGGCATATTAAGGAGCAGGTGGGACCCTCATCGTTTTCGGTTAATGTTCCTTTATCAAGTAATAATGTGAAACGGCACATTGATCAAATTATGGTTATACCTAAAGTGAACAGAAAAAGGTTTTCGTTATCTTGTACGAACGATGCTAATTCGGCTCATACTGTTGACGAAAAACCAAATGTAAACCCTAATGTTTGTAAAGAGTTGTCGGTTGTGACGGGCTGCGAATCTAATGTCCCTGGACCGCCGCCGCCGGTCCCGCTGTGCGCGGCTTCTAGCGAGGATGGCGACGCCGACCAGGCTGATAAGTTTGAGATGTCCTGTGCGTCACCTATTCCTAAAGGCGCTCATTACTTGCGCCCTCGTCCCAACAGGCTACCTTATTATAAGTAGGTTACCTGTTAATGATTAGGTCTTTATTTAGTAAGGAGGTGTTGGGTATTTGTAGGTATTCGCAAATAGTTTTTCATGCACTACCGTCATCCAGAAATAAAGCAGTCAGATTTGATCCGCAGCTTGTGTTTCATTACAATATTTCACTATAATATGTTCCCATAGGACTTAAAGAACCTTTAAAGAAGTATCCATATTTACAAGCTGCTGTGACGCAGTGAATGAAGTCGTTTGAGAGTGAGACATGAAAATAATCCCTTCACAAGTTATTATGTCAATCTCAACGTCCAGAGGGTTACTATGCTCAGCCTCCGGTAACAAATTTTTGGGTACTTAGAGGCCTCTTCTCTATTACGCCAATTCATTCGGTCTTGAGCAAGTCGTGATCTATTGCTGTCCAACTGCCACCGCTATGAGATCGTCAGACAGAACTGGTGACGTATCAATGCACACAACAGTAAAACAAATTTTAACACGTTTGTTGTCACAAGTACACTTAGAGATTTTGTGCACTAGCAACACTGCAGGTAAAGCTGGTCATTGTCTATGGTTTTGTGTCTTATGAGTTCGTAAATTGATAGGTACGTTTTTTCGATACATCAATTAGCCTATGTCCGTCCAGTAATTCGAGTTGAAAAAATCCTTAAGTGTAAGAAAAGTCACTTAGTCCATGATTTTTCGATTAAAATAATATTAAGATACATATTTTCGTTTTGAATAATGCACCCCAAGTACAAAATGTTTTGTACCTATCCCTAAGTCTAGTTTAAAATCCTGTCCTGCTTAAAAATCCCCAAGTCCAAAAGCTAAAGGACTAAGGCCAAACCATTTATATCCCTGTACTCCATTACTACTCATTGAATGTATATTTTACAACGTTCAAATTCAAGAGACGGCCAACTTATATTTTTTTACCGTGATTCACATTATAAAGTATTTTTTCTTGTCGTTTCAAAGATAAAGTAAAACTCTTTACCAGCGTCATTTCTATAACTTAGGAAAAAAGACTTAGGGCATTTTGAACTTGGCCCTTCAAATACTTTCACTAATTTATAGCTACACCATCCCTGAGTGCGAGGCTATTTTTTACTTTGTTAAAAATCCGTGCGAAGCTGAGATGGGTCATAGGTGAAATGGAAACAACTGGGTAAGTTTGTTCAATTTATTCTTAACTAATGCAGACTAGAATATTACTCTTAGAAATGAAAACAACAATAGTTATTTCATGTTACAGTGTACCTACATACAGCTTCACAATAAACGCTATTTATTATCTGTGTTTCACAATGTAAATAAATTTTATTCACAACAGCTAGCATATAAAATGTTACATCAGACTGTATACCTATACTTACGATGAATATTAGATAGCCAGTGTTGAAATAATGGAACAGAGGTTCTAGACGATTGGAAACTTGGAGTAACGAACACTGGCCAAATATAGCAAAGAAAATACAGGTATAGACGTAGAAAGAGGGTACATTTAAAAAGTTAGAGAACTGAGTTACAAGCTGATCAAGAGGGTATAATCTAAAATGGTGTTTTACATTCAATATAATTAATTTAAACCCGTTCTCAGAGCGCTAAGCTTAGCTAAGAACACAGGACATACATACAATATCATAGGTTATACAGTAATGCTATATAGCGACACTATAAAATTTACAAAATATGATATAATCTTCTGAGATGCTACACGAAATAATGCTTAACACTATATCCTCTAATCAATTCATTATTTTATTTGATCACTGAATATCCATAGTCTAAATGCTGTGCTTATTAATATCAACTTGTCAGATTTTTGAAAAATAGAGCTGAGATCTCCGGATCTATCTAAGCTATTTTACACATGAACAGGACTGTAGAAACAGGAAACTTAACAAAAACTATAATTTACATTATAAACTGTGTACTTTATGGAATGGCTTCTTCAAAACTAAATATTTTATTATAAAACAACTGCTCCACACCGTGAACTCGTCTAAATGATTTTACTAAAAGATATTAGAGTACTTTTAAAATAAAATGATTGCATACAAAATATAAACCAAACTTAATAAAAGCCTTTTTTTCATATTATTCAATACGGTAAGTACAAATGTGAGTAAAATATGGCAGGTACCGAGATAAATTAACATATTTGTAGAAGCATAATTATTAGAAGCTAACTTTAATCATCTCGGCTCCAGTGAATATATTTTGTAGGCATTTTTGTAAATAACCATAATATCTAAGCCGATATGAGTGGGTTTTGATATTCAATCACTTTACAAATACAATCATATCATTAAGTGGAGCTTAATCATGATAGTTAAATCAGGGACCGGTATTACAAAATAAAGTTAAATTACAGATGCTTTGGCAATGTTGGCAGCTATATATCCCGGACCGAGCTGAGCGTGAAATAGATCATAGAATGGTTGCAAATGAGATCATAAAATAACATGTAATTTTTTTAACGCTATTTTAGTGTTTCAATGTTGTGTACAATGAGTTTGTTTCAAAATAAAGTTGCTTTTGATTTTTCTTCCCGCAAGTACCGATTGTATCGTTATAAGGTTATAACGTAGGATCGGTAGTTTAACGATACTTTGATACCGATACTTTTATCGGTATGTTCGGTCCCTGAATTAAATACTTTATTATCATTTCAAGTATCCTATTTACTTATTGCTGTCAGTTTCTTACAAATGTGTCATGTGCAGGAGAGAAAAAGACAACAACAACTAATTAAAGTTCTTGAATATGACCTTTCGAGATGTGTTTGCCATGACGACACGTGACGACAAAAAAACAAAGTTAGGATCATTTAAGTTTATGGGTTTTACACAACGCATGGCAAACACATTCTTCTTTAGAGAGATAGAATCCTTATCCTAAATTATTTTAGCCACTTAAGCTTTATAATATTAGCATTCTGAAAATGACACATCACATTATTATAGTTAAGTTTCTCTGAGTATTATATGATTGCTAAGCTAAAGTGACCCGTCCTCGTGTTAAGAAAAGCATTTTGAAATTATCATAATTTGTTTACAAAGTTCTCTTAATTGAATGGGTGTCCTGTTTTTTTTGTATTTTTTCTTATTTATTTTAATATCAAGTGTGATTAAAAATCGAGGACAAGATCTTACCGCCGGTGACAAGACACACATCGTAAACGCACTTTTAATTTAATTACTCTGCATTCTAATGAAATTCCCGAGGTCTAGTAAACAGGCATGTAATTGTCAATGTCATCACTTTTATGTCAATGTCTAAATGTTCGAACCACACTTTCTAGACCCCGAACATTTCAACTTTTTACTTTCCATACCCCTTATTCTTCCGGTGCACAAGAAACGTAACTTCACGTTTAGTTTTCTTAGTACAGCCAATCAATTAGTATCTTTATTTTCTTGTGTATAAGGTGCAGTATGCGATGTGCGGCTCGGCGTTGCATCGTAAGCAGGCACTTGTGTAGGTCGCGTTAGATGAACACGGGGTTCTCCTGGCCGGTGAGCAGTCGGAACATCGAGGTCGGCATCGTCTTCATCAGGATCTGCAAACAAAATATGTTACTGTCTTAGAAGAATTACACACAGAAGGAGGTTACGGGTTAGATTTGTTCCGGGTCTGGTTGTTTCTCTATACACAACGTGTTTTGTGTGTACGACATTAATTTAAAACACACATCCGGAATCGTATTAACTGATTTTAGAGGTGAGTTTAATACCGGTAGCTTGAATATATATCTAGTAATCGATACATTTCCAATAAACAAGGCGCTTTTGCGATGATGGTGAGCAGTTTAACAGGTACCTACTTACATGATGAATGAATATGATTTTTTTCCTATTTTATACAGGCTGCTTCATTGATATTTTAGGACTTGAAATTAAGGTTATTTAATTTTTTTTTATGGTAAATAATATCTATGAAAAAAACCTATTTTACAACAATGCTCGCCATTAGCCCTTACCCGTGTTTTCAGTTAATATCGTACATAACAAAATACGTAGTGTAACTACGTATTTACTACGTAAAAAAATAGAATATGAGTTTTGCTTTGTTTGGGGCTAGAGGGCGATGTGTGAAATGTCCAGCATTATTTATATGTTTGATACATCTCCAATTCGTATAAAGAAATAAATAAAAAAAACTGTTATGAATTCTCTTCTTCTTCGTCGGGCACTCTTGGCAGAGTGGTCGTGGTTACGTCAGGTCTTGGCTCTTGAGATGCGTCTCCATTCAGCTCTATTGAAGGCATTGCGAGAACATTCAGTCATGGTAGAGTGTGTGATGGACATGATGAGGTCTGACCATCTCGTTGGGCGCCCTCCACTCTGCCATGTACTAGACGTTCCATTGATTCCTCTTTACGGGTTATGTGTCCAATGAACTTAAGTATGTTTTGAATTGAGATTATGAATATGGTTACCTCTCCAACGGAGGTAGCGAGTAGGTTGACGATGCGTTCGTGCGGTACTGCGACGACACTCTGCGAGTTGATCTCTATGATGCGATGTCCCACGCGCACGCCACCGCGCTCCGCTATACCGCCGCGGAGCAAACTGCATATCTACAGAAAACAATTACAAATGTATAGAACCTCCGACACATGAAATTTCCGTGATTTTCCGTTTTACAGCTGTGATTCCTCACTAAAAAGGAAAAGTACTGATAACCTTCGGATCTGAGCTGATCTTCATCACACATCCGGATCGTTACCGGTTTGTAACCCGAATGGGGTCTCACTCAAGTAGGTATATTTACGAGCACTGATAAATAAATCCCAGCTGGTATTTAGTGTCTCCTCGATGAATGTCGCACACTTTAAATTATCTCTGTGTTTATAATTAAAAGAATAGATCAATATCGAGTTACCACTCCATTCTGTACGCTGAATCCCAGCTGGTACTTAGTGTCCGGTCTCTTGATCTTGACCTCGACAACGGGCGCGCACGGCACCACCGTAAGCTTCACCACGGTCTGGTTTTTCGAGTTCTTGATGTACGTCTGGCAGGTGGACAGCGGCAGCCCTACTAGACTAACACCGTTGATTGCGATTATTTGATCACCTGAAACAAAGTAAACTCGTATGATGTTTGTTCGCTATTGTTAATTTATGTTGCGTTTAAAACAAAGTAACGAATAACGACTGGTGGATAATACCAAAATTATTTTAGAACATAAATATTTTAGAGCACATCAATATCCCCATGACGATGCACAAATAACTCGTGAAACCAAAGAACAAATTCTTTGGTCGCACAGAGTTAATTTCACCTCCCCGCTCAATCACGTAGGCGCACGATGGCGTAAGTGGCAACGTACTAACAGGCAACGTACAGTGGTCTATTTTCAGAATATATGCAACACTTGGCGATATTACCAGAGTCACGAGATATATTAAAAAAAATTAGCAACAATAAAAGCTAACTCTGGCGGGACCTTAGTGTGGAAGCCTTTTTAAAAACGTTTTCACCTTAAAATCAACGGCAAATTTCAATGCGAGCTTAAGCACAGTTATACAATACGGTATATCCCGACTAACTAGGACACATACACTTTTTTATTATTATTATTAAACCTTTGAATACTTAAACTCTACATAATATTACTTATCGCTAGTTGTTATTTTAAATCTATTTGTGAGAGATAGATCCCTTCTTGGGTAAATGTCTCCTCCATCTTGGTCCAGTCTTTTCCAGCAATTTGGATTACATCATCAACGGTCTGCCAACATTCCTTTTGCCGAATGGTCAGTATGTGTCCATCGTCCATCGTGTGGTCGGTATGGTCTACCTTTTGTCTGTGCGTCATGAAACGTGGCCAGCCCAATTCCACTTTAATTTAAGAGCTTGTGTGAGTGCATCAGTAAGCTTGGTCTTTTCTCTGATGAAGCTGCTTGTGTATTTTTCGGATCTTGAAAATGCTTTTCTCCATTGCTATGAAGTGGCAACACAGATTTTAGTATTTTCACTCACCAATATTGAGTTGACCGCAGCGCGCCGCGGCACCGGCCGGCGCTAGGTTCGCGATCACGACTGTGGGCAGCATCGAGCCCCATCCCGATTCCACCACCACCACTCCTAGAATCTCGCCTTTCGTCTTCGGTACCACCACCTTGAACATTTTCAAATTTTGTTTGTTTTTCCTTTTGATAGTTAGATAATTATTTATTGTTACACCAAATTACAATTACTTAACCTAGAAAACTTAAACACTAATACATGGTGGTACAATGGGCGGCCTAATGGCTAAAATCGATCTCTTCCAGGCAACGTTTGGATGGACTGGATTGAAAAAAAAAGAGAGGAGGCGGTGTTGCCTTTTAACCCAGGGTTCAGAATAGATTGAGTCAGTTGGGATCCCTAAGGTCATGATTTTGCAATTGTTTACCTACTCGTTGAAATCAACCGCACAAATTTCATAAAAAGTATAATTATTTAAATAAACCTTATTTCTTATCTGCCAGCAGCTTAGATTGCTAAAAACTACCCATAAATGTGATCTACATGATCACATTTATGGGTAGTTTTTAGCTAGTAGCCCTAACTATTGTCATGCAGACCTTTGAATATGGTTGCCATGTAAACATGGCGTTTTAAAAATATTTACATCCATACAAACTGGAAGCGCACAATTTGCAGAATTTACTTTTAAGCGATAAGATAGCTTTGTAAATTTTGGAACAATATTTTCCTTCAAACGTCCACAGGGACGATCTGCTAAATCTGCGGACGTGACTGCCGCTACCGTATTGGACTTTGCAGCCATTTACGAAAGTGCCTAATAAATTACCATAACGACGTCACTTAAATCATCTTTCATATGATTCCACGTACCTCTTTTTGCAACTCCTTCTTAGCAAACATCTGCAGCTCATCTCCAAATATTTCCTGACTATTCAGCACTTCCTGATAATCCATCTCCTTCACAAAGCTATGGTCTTCAATCCCATTGGCTTTCAGGAACTCCATGTAAGCCACTTGGAACGCCTGCCCTATAGACTGGGCTATGAATTGGGCCTACAAAAAGTTTTATTGTTATTTAAATGTCGAATCAAAGTAAGAAAGAAGATTAACATTTCAAGAAAGAAGGTTAACAACCTTAGAGAAGTCAACACAGAGAAAAATATTCTAAATTAGTTAATATTTTTATCTTTACATTCGTAATTAGTTTGTTTTGGCTTACATCTATGGTACATAAAACAATTAAGGGTAATCCTCTACTTAAATACTCATTAAAATAAACTGAACTTATAGCAGGCCTGTATATGCGACGGTAATCACTTTACATTAAGAGGCCCGTAAAACTGTGTCTAATCGTTCATACTCGTACAATACATTTTTCGTGTGCTCAAGTATTTAAAAATGGTACTCATATGACTTCTTGTTAACAAGATAGTCCAGTGTTACATATGTGAAGTCTTGTTGTTTTTAATCGACTTCAAAAAAAAACAGGAGGTTCTCAATTCGTCGGAATCTTTTTTCCCGATTACTCGAAGACGCCTGTCCCGATTCGAGTAATTTTTTTTTGTTTAAAAGAGTACACTTCCCAGTTGGTCCCATTGGCACCAAGTTACGATCTGATGATGGGATTCTAAAATAATCAAGGGCAACCCTCAAATTTTATACGCAATTCGGTTTTACGTTTTTACCTCAGAACACCGTCATTTAGCAACTGATTTGGAAAATTCTATTTTTAAAGGAAGTACTTTCATATTGGTCTCATACAAATTTCATCAAAATCAGTTCAGTAGTTTGGTTAAGTCAGTTATATTTTTGTTAAAAAGTTACTTGTTTGTATCTTGTTATAATCTTATAGCGTAAAACCGATACCAATTAAGATTGTGGATAGTCGCAGTA
Organism: Philereme transversata; assembly: GCA_963924445.1. Classification (NCBI taxonomy): domain Eukaryota; kingdom Metazoa; phylum Arthropoda; class Insecta; order Lepidoptera; family Geometridae; genus Philereme; species Philereme transversata. Next base: position 21,515,652 of record OZ004342.1, on the reverse strand, counting down.
AAAACAAAACACAATAAATGGTCATATCAATATTTCGCATTGCGACCATGTGGAGCCTGAATTACAAATGCTGGGAAAGCCTTTAGATTAGATCTCAAACTAAATCACTGTATTCCTTTTCATTTTGAACAATTTAACCGCATTTTCCGCCGCGACTAAAAAGGAGTCAGATAAGAACTTCCGCCACACCATTTCACCACATCACTTTGGTTAAACTTGAGGGTTATGCACACTTCATTTTATATCAATATGTCGTATGAGTTTCTTATTCTTAATAGATAAGTTATTTTACCTGAAATTTTATGCCAACTTGATTTTCAGGAATAACAGTCATGTTGTACATTGTATAATTTCTTGTACGATGTCTTATCAAAAGCACTAACTAAGATGTTGTGACTATTTAGCCTTATATGCCACTTTGCCTTGGTCTCTTTCAGTTGTTGTCTAATCCTTATAGGCCACTTTGCCTTGGTCTCTTTCAGTTGTTGTCTAATCTATTTAGATGAATTTACGAGTAAACTTTACATACAAATGATGCAAGTTACCGTCTTATTCGGTAACATAGTGAACATGAGCTAGGATTGGCTTTGGAGGAGGCAACAAAAGGAAACGCAATGTTTCAGTAAGATCTGGCCTTGACACGATTTCCTTTTTAAATTTAAAAGAGTTTATGCTCTCTGTGGTGCGAAAAGTGATGTGCCCTTCAAGGAGCGGCTCTTTTATTTTATTTCTTGAGGGGGGAGGGGTCTAACCTCTCTCTCCCCTCACTAATATTAATTGAGCTGAGGATAGGATAGGACCACAATAGGTGGTCCAAATCGTAAAGCATTTTTTAGCTAATACTAGCTGACCCGCCCTCGGCTTCGCACGCGTAGTTTATCCATAAAAACATTACCCTCCTTCTGCGCAGTCGGGTAAAAAGTAGCCTATTTTCAATCCCGATCATAATCTATCAATATACTAAATTTCATAGAAATCGGTCCAGCTCTTCTTGAGATATAAATGGTATAACTAACCCGACTTTGTTTTATATATTTAGATTAATACTGTTTTTTTTACCTACAGTTCTAGGTGTACACAAATGTGTTAAAAAAAACCAAGTTACTTATGAATGCGTCAATTAGTATAGCGATTAACACAGGTCACAATTTGAATCCTTACAACAAAAAGAGACAGCTATATAGAGGAAGACAGGGATAGCACAGCTACACAGTAATAATATCAAAGTTGAATACGTACACTCACCTCTTCGCTCTCAAAAACATGGCATATCATCTTAGGAGTACGGTTCAATTTCGGCTGATCAGAGTCTGTTTCATGTGGTACGAACCGTCTCCTAGCCATGAGAACCACCAAGTCTCCTATATCAGCGATGTATGATATTGTTCTGAGAGCATGGTCCATCATGATTTCTTTCAACTCTGTGTTCAGAACCATTATTTTCTCCGTGGATATAAACAGGTCTACCTCTGTGCTTGGTTGGTTTTCTCCTTCTGGGGCCTGGAAAGAATATTTTTGGTAAGTTTGGAGGATTTCAAGAAATTGGTGGCGGGTTAATTTAGAATTTTGACTTACCAAAGCCTGATTCCGTGCGAAGGGCGGGCGGGAAGGGAAACAAAGTTTATTTTTATTAGGTGCTCATAACTGATAAGATCTATCAATTTAATGTACAATGTCTATAACGTATTTTCATTTCAATTACAATATGCGACTACTATGATAGAGATAACACGTTTAATGATAATGGCTTACCTACTTAATCTAAATATGAAATTGAGTGATCGTTTTAATAACAAAGCGCGATTCGAAACAGCGGTAGTTTTAAGAACTAATCGTATAGTTAGCCTCGATTTATGATATTGTAAGTAGACAGTCATCTAATGCTAACGATATACCAAATCTCAATAGTGAAAAACTGTCAAAAAAATGACATACCTACATGAACGTGAAAATGATTTCTGTATGTTAAGAGAGATAATGAAGAAAAAACTATAAAACTATTATGTCGGTATCGTGTAAGGAAAAAACGCATTCCATAGTAATTATTATCGTATAAAAATGTTTTTTTTTTCTACCGTAACTGGTAACGAACTTCCGGTTTCGTACGCGGCCGAAGAGAATACACCTTGACCCGTTGCGTCTAACTAAACACAAGTTTACATACTTAGAGCAAGGTATCAACGTATTTGACTTTGTACAACAATAGTTATTCATAATACTCAACAACTAGGTCCTAGGTCCTAGAAATAGATGTGCACTATGTTAACCTTTTTGAAAATAAATACATTTATCATTATCATTAAAATACAAAATACCTACATAAAGAAGACAGAAACGATTTTATACCGCGGTCTCGCATCGCGCATTCAATGAGACACAAACACACTGCCAGCCAAACCACCTTGATCTTTGTGACGGCTTCCTCGACCATGTTCTTTTTGGGCCGTTTCTTCCGTCTCCTCCCGTCTTCGTCCACCTCGACCGAGCCCAGGAAGGTGAGTCGGAAGACAGCCGCCGGTGCCGCGTACACGCCGGAATACGGGCCGTCGCACCCCCACTGTAGGCAGGCTAACCTCCTCGGTATCGCTCTCACGGACCATTGTGTTATCACGTATCATTTTGTGTTACCGTAAAATATATTACGTTACCACATATTATTTTCGTTTTACCGCAAAATATATCGCGTTACCAGAGAATTTTTGAGTTACAGGGAATTATTTTATAACTTTTGAAACTATCATGGTTATTAACACTATTTGTACTAAAAACGGGATATTTATATTTGATTTGTGAGTTCTTGAGTGTCCCGATATTTCGACGCAGTTGCATGCGCCATGATCACGGGTAAACAGAAGTCTTTGCGAGTGGATAGTTATTGGCAGATATAACGATCTACCCTCTTTCTTAGTCTCTTGCTATGTTATTTTGCGTTACTACGCACGTGTGTTCCTGCATATCATTTTGCGTTACTACGAATAATTTTGGGCTACCGCGGTTATTAGTTTATTACCACGTATTAATTTTAGGTATAAATTGCATGTGGTACCAACCGTGTACACATATTAGTATAACGCCGCGTATTCCATACAATTGATATGCTACGTCTTTTAATATCGCAATATTCTTTTATTTGATTGTTTTCGAGATATTTTGCATAAAACAGCATTTTATAAGTAGTTTTTCGTCGACTGTTTAGAAACAGCATCTGCCATTATGTTGCAGTTACGACATAATGGCAAATGTTGACGAAGAACTACTTAATTTTATCGTTCGCTCTCACTCGTTTCTTCATTACCTGATTAGATTCTTGTGAACGATGAATAATCCAATTAATGTATTTTTGTCTGACTGATGTCTGACGAAGTGGCTAAATAAGGTTTATATTTTGTTTGGCTTGCTTTATATTTGAGTACTGCAGTAACGTCGGTAGTACTTCCTAAAGCCAATGCAATAATAGCGGCAAAAGCAAGCAAAACAACTCCAATACAAACACACAATGATACGTGAGAAGCGAGCGATTCTTCCGTTGTTATGAAAGCAAACCTAACGGAAAATTAACCTTAATTATGTTAGAATAGGGTTGGTTCTCGATCGTGCTTAGGCTGTAAAGCTAGTACGCAGTGTCTGTGCAGTCCCTTCGTGTTGGAAGATGCCACCTCAGCCGGTGTGAATCGGATATGTCTCATGCTTTAAACTGTGCGTTATATGAAAAGTGCGTGGATTAATAAAGCCTTCGTTGTATGTAAGATTGATTTACTTTCGTAGTTCACTTGTTGCGATTACAAAGGACGCGTAGAAATAGCAGCTTTCTTTGTAAACATTCTGTCATTCGAATTGTCACAGTTTAAACAAATCCAGTAGTCGTACTTTAACCTATTTGAATCTGGAACATGCGTAGGGTATCGAGCACGGCACAACATGATCGCAAACTCAATCAAAACTTACCTTCGCACAAAATAGGATCGGTAAAATGGTACAAAGCATAGCATCAAGCGGACAAGCACAAACAGTTTCAGAGGAGGCTAGCCGGCCAATGCGGGATCCGACATTCTTCTTGGGTCGGGTCGAGGGGTGAGGAACACTGAAAAAAATACTCTAGTGCCAAGTCAATAAGAGCGTAAACGGTTTGGCGGGCAGGTTTCGTGAATGACTTACCGATCCACATTCATAGGTTGTCTTTTTGAGGCAGTGTTCAGTCACTAGGTTTACTATTTTGTTTAGTTTTATAGGATACAAAAGAATAATTGACTAGCATTCTCAGTACACTAATCCTAGATGAGCATGAAATTACATTTATGTACAGATGACGATGGAAATGAATATATAATATTGTAGTTGAAAGGTTGTCGTGCAAGGAGTAGAAAACAGAGGAGATAGTGCTATAATTTTGTGGTAAGAAGTCAAAACTTGGTGTTTTAATTTACAAATTACTTTTATTATAATTATTGTGTAGTAATTAGTGATATGTAAACCCCTATCCAGTTTTGCTTCTATTTCTTTCATATATTTTTTATTCTATTTGTACAACTGTGTTATTTTGTTCTCCAATATCAGCCATTTGTGTAAAGAAATAGTTTGCCAATTGAAGGTGGTAAAGGATAGAAAGAGACAAAAGTAATTTCATGCTCTCACTCTTTATTACATCTAAAAACAACATTATACCGATTCACACGGGCTAGTTGGTATTCTGCCATTTATCGAACTGTGTCAATATCATGAGAATGCGTTTCGTTTACAAAGTTAGAGATTAAGATAGGTAAAATATCAGAAGTACACATAGTTAAAACATTTATAAGTACATAATAATATGGTAGGAAAAACCAATTTATACTTAGTAGCTGGCGGGCTAGTATATAGTAAATAGGTAGTATTTTTATAATTTATTTAAGAAACGTATAGGTAATTAAGTACATTTATTAGTTGCTGGGGCCAGTCGATAGCAAGACATATTAGCTAATAAATCTCAAAAAATCAGATAATTTGTAACATTTGCATATTAAAATCTTGCATCCTCCAACAAATATCTTTGAAACCTCTTCGGCTCTAGAAACGCGAAATTTAACGCCACCTATGAACAGAGCTGATAACTACATAATAGATAAGTATCAGAAGTTAAGTTTAGTACAAAAGTAAAGTGTAGCATCTTGTGTGCGTGCGCCTGCACTAAACATAACTTCTGTACCTATCTATTTTGTATGACAACTCTGAAAAAGTATATACCTTCTATAAATATTTCACACGCCAGTTACAATCTGAACACGTGGTGTGTTGAGATGTACTGAGAGTGAAATCACGCCATTTGTGATCACTGAGAGGATAACTCCCATAAAGTATTATATCATCATCTGTCATAGGACATCCACTGCTGATTATAGACCTCCCCATAGATTTCAGTGTCTTTTTACTGTGTTGTTGCAAATAAATTTTATTGTATTGTTGTTTTTTTTTAGATTTTGTGGCTTTAGTTTCAGTGCTGCCACGAGGCCTATTGTGAGCGCCACTTTTTTGTGTCGCCCCTAGTTTATGGGGGCGTTTAAAGTTCACCACTAAGCCCTACAGCTGCTAAAAACTGTAGAATATCCTTAGGGATGACAACTGTTAGCTCCTGCGGGCTAAGAATGTGTTTGCCCAGATGAATGCTACGTTTGCGCATTAGTGGACCACACTCGCCTAACAGATGTAAGGGCGATTCTGCCGCCTCATTACAGAATCTGCAGGTTTGTGTATCGCATAGCCCTAACTTGAACATGTGCTCATTACTTCTTTATTTATTTTTATTTTACTTCGTCGCTGCTGCACTACCTTTTGCTCCTGGTTTCAGCTGAAAATCAGCGTTGGATGCACAACATCCAACATTATGCTGAGCTGAACGCCATTTTGGTACGCAGACACATGAGTCGAACTGTCTTAATGGATTTAATTGTATCTACTGTTTCTTAATATTGTTTCATGTGTCATTTTGTGTGTACCAAATAAATGATTATTCTATTCTATTCGTTAAGCCGACAGTGTCCAGTCAGAGCTTGGACTATAATGTGAAGATTGGTTCTGTTTAGCGCTAAGATTCGGTTTGCATACCGTTTATCAAAGGCTTTTATCAGTGATTTGGAATGGTTCATGCCTGAAGAATCGATCTAAAGTTTGGACGATTTTTCGAGCATTTTATTCTATGCATATTTCCCGAACTGTTACCTTAATCCTGGACACAGCTTCTTCAGCTTGCAGCATCCTAGTCGCCTTGGTGGGCTGTCCCTCGCACGCGAGCTGGGTGGAGCCGAGGTACCGAGCCCGGAATAGAACCCCCTCTATGAGCACTGAGCGGGCAACGTCTGGAAACCAGAGATGGAGTGTTTTAGTTCGGGGTTTGCGCTTGTAAGTGTATGAATGAAGTGCATATAAAACCAGAGATATCCTTTTTACTATTGTTATGTTGGTAAGAGATTAAAAGAAATAATTTTATGTGCACAAAACCAAATTTAGGTTTGCCAGAATTAAAATTATCGGCAACATTTTTTTAATCTTCGACGTGTTATAAGTTTGACGCCTATGTCTGTCTGTGGCGTCGTAGCTCCCAAACGGATGAACCGATTCGGGTGTATTTTTTTAATCTGCGGTGATTCTTAGCTATGTCAGTGTTAACCCCTGACACAAAAAGAAAGAGTCCAGGTTTTAATATTTTCAAAAAAATATCTTGAGTATACGACCAGAGAGTGGCAGCTGTCACTTGTCAAGTGCTGTCAAACCTGAAGGTCAACCTTCAGAATGTGACAACAGAATTGCCATTTTATCAGTTTTTTTCTGGAATGAATGAATGATGATTGGTAAGTTTGGTAACAGAAAAGCCGTACCTATACCTACGCGGGAGAATCGACAGCACTTACCGCAACGGGATACATCCGAGGGTAGCGTGTAAAAAACGGTTAATTTTGAGAAAATGTTCAAACATTTGTAAAAATCTTATAAACAAAAATTTACGAAATATTAACTCACCTTCCTTATTTTTATTTTTCTTCTTTGCGTCTTTGTCCTGAAACAAGAGAAAACATTTCAAAAACTGCTAATTTCAATATTTAAAAGCTTTTTATGATAGATAAATCTATGTAAAAGGATAGAGATAACCCAAGCGGACATGACTGAGGTCAAACTTAGTTAATCTGCATTTTATAGATTACGGAGTGCTAACGAGATCGCTAAAAGAAATTTAGTTCATTTCAATTAAATTCAAATTTATTTATATCAGCTTTAACACATAATTAGGAATTATGAATTACAGCCATATATATAGAATGTTTGATAATATACACACAAAAATGAAATGGGTTATTTTGATGAGCATAATAAATCAATTTGTGAAATGTTTACCATAGAAATGTGAAATTTATTTTGGCATGAAAAACAAACCCTTTATTAAACGTTTGTTGTGCTATTGCATAATGCTTGCCATCTAACCACGGATACTTTATTGGAGACGTCTCGAGATATCTCTTATTGTCCCTTTCTAACCCAAAACCCGCAACCATTTCCAAAACAGATATCAAATCGGCCTTTATTTTTGGATGCCGATTGTAAGAGTAGGCAGTAAGTTTTATATCGAATTAATCACCTAAACTTAGTTGATTTTCTTTAAAATTTCATAATATAACTAGTAGTTTTTTTTCCAGAAGTCTTTTTTTATGTTTTGAGAAACCGTCACTTGAATATTATCAGTATATTACCAAACATCCTGTATTATTTAAAAATGAAACACAAAAACAAAATAAAACAAAATGGATACAATAAACACAGTGTTTATATTATTATTACAATTTACACAGCTGTGAGTAAATTGTGCACAGTTAGTGCACTTTTGTACAGTACTTCATAAAGTTAAACTAGGTAGCTAGTTTCGCGATTATTTAAAGCGAAAATGCAAAACAAATCTAAAAATATGACTTTTAAGCTGTGGAAATAGGGCGTTCTCAAGCAAGGTTGAGCTGGAGAGAACTAATTCACTAATAGCTGTCAAAATTTCAACAACCAGATCGCGGTACTTTGTAACTTTGCCAGGAAAATTAGAATTTGTTTTATTGTGTTACAATCTAAGTTTTCAGATACCTTTTTAAGATAAGATAAGATAACGTTCATGTTCAGCCCAAAATATAAGCTTCCAATGACGCAAAATCAGGCCTATGACTATTAAGATTTACAATAACCTACCAGAGTATCTAAAGGATCTATCTGGAAATTTATTCAACACTAGCTGTTGCACGCAACTTCGTACGCCTTACACTTCTAAATGTGTAGGTAACCTAGCAATAAAGCTGAACTCGCTGTTGCTACTTGACTTAACACCCCATTTTTATCCCACGGGACCTGATTTATGGGATAAAAAGTAGCCTATGTGTTAATCCAGGTTATAATCTATGTAAATACTAAATTTCATCGAAATCGGTTCCGCCGTTACGACGTGATTGAGTAACAAACATATAAATAAAGAAACAAACATCCAAAATTTCGCATTTATAATATTAGTGTGATGTGATTAAATTAAAGAAATAGCTTATGGTCAAATGTTATATTATTCATTAAATCAATACTTAGATTTAAGGGATATTCAATTTTAATTATTATATTTCGTCGTATTATAAATCATATATTAAATTTCTCATAAACGTTATCTTAACTTTAATTTTTGTTTTGTTTATCTGTATGCGAAATAGGCAGCAAGATTATGTACAGTTTTCATTATTTTGCATTGCTTGAAGCCCTTGATGTATTAACGGTTTTTTTTTAAATATTTTAATCATGATTCATCTTTGTATTTCTGTATCTCTTGTACTTATACTGAAATATTGTAATATAGGTAAGTAATTTTTTTCTAATACACTGAATTTGATTATGAATGAATGAAACCACTTAATTGTACATCTTTTATATAAAAAATTAAAAAAAATATAAAAAATATTACAATGTCTTATCGCTTAGAAGTGATTGATTATGTGTGTGTACCTTTCCATTTATAAGTCCATCTTCATCTCTAATATCGTGTTGTTCATGCGCGTGCGGCGGCGAGCGCGCCGACCCCGTCACGCTGGCCGCCGGCATCACCGTGCGGGACTTCGGTTTGCGCCAGCCCTGGACAAATTGCTGATCATAATTTTTTTTGATGATTAACACCCTGTTGGCCTCGGAGGCCGCTGCAGCATGGACATTACAGTGGACAAGAAACCGCCCCTTCCCTAACGTCCACTTAGATTGACCGGGCTGCCTCGTGATGCACGCTTTTATCTCAGTCTAGATAATGGCAAGTCACGCAGCCAGAGCGAGACAGAAGCGCGACAACAATGAGGCTCAAAAGTGTTAGTAAAAAACTTAAGACGATATGTTAAAAAAATTGAGCCGCTAAGTAACTGTCGTATACGTCAATAACGAAAAATAACTAGAAATGGTATTGATTTCATATTTAAGCAATATTTACTTGAGGATTTAAACTACATAAATGAAAGTCAGAAACGCAATTGGTGAAACTTTTCTCGATACAATTATTTGTCAAACTCGGCTCTTCTAAAACCCAAATATCGTTCATTCTCCGACTCTAGAAAAGATTTAAAATATTTTTTTACACAGTCATGTAGGTAATTATGATACCTAAATTAATGAACAAGCATTTTTTTTTCATTAGTTGGTTCTCATGCGATTCGAGATTTTATCTTTTATATTTATTTTATCCGTCTATGTGAATGATAATTACTTCTATGATTGTTTCTTTAATTTAATGTCTGTTCATTTCAAATATCTTTTGTCGTTTACGCTTATTTTGTATTTACTCCTGCGATAATGCGGCGCGGCTATGATATATGTTTGTCTCGTTCTTCACCTAAGCAAGTAAATAGCACTGTCACTTTTTTGCGCGTGGGGATCAACCGTTATCGAAATTTAATTTGTATGACGTCTTAATAACTAAACAGTAATTTAGTCCTCTGGAAGAGTTTTTCCACAAGAGGACAATCGTATTTTGTCGGTATTGCATTAAGAGTGGTGTTGTTGCTGGCACGAAGTCTGTTCAGCAATGAGGCTGTTTTCTTACGCCAGATGACGTTAAATGCGCGCTGCGGCAAACATACCTGACGCACTGCAGAAACGTGGAAGCCGTAATATCACCCTAAACGCATATATATTATGTGTTTAGGGTGATATTGCTGATATTGATATTGGACCTGCAGAGCATTGTACGCCTTTTGGGTATGGATTGATTTTGGTTAGGGTTGTATTTCATCAAAAAATAACTAATTAGAACTCTCCATTAGCAAGAAACAATTAGTGTTTTTATCATTAGTTGGGGCTAACTTATTGATAACAAAAGGTAACTGTATAACCAAAAACAATAATAATGATTTGTTTCTTCACAATGTTTTCAAAACACTCTCTGCACGTATAAACTGTGAATTAAGGCTGACCGAAGAGCTGACGGCCGTTGGGGCAAAGGTTCTCGACTGAAGACCACGCACTGGAAAGCGCAGCGTAGGACGCCCTCCCCTATGTTTCGCCTATGTTCAGCAGTGGACGTCTTGTGGCTGTTATGATGATGATAATAATAAAAAACTACGAGCCTTACAGTGCAGCATATGATGTATATGAGTACGCGCGGTGGTCAGATACAATGTATACATATGTGTTATACAATAAATACATATACAATATAATGTTATACATTGTATAACATCTGACCACCGCGCGCACTCATTGGCCAAATCGCATAGCGCGCGCTTTCTTGGTTTCCTGTTACACATTTCCATCCCTTTTGCCAAAATCACTCCCACAAACCGAGAGGAAAGATGTTACACATCTCATAATCTGTGAAAATTTCAACTGTCTAACTATCACGGTTTATGAGACACAACAGCCTGGTGACAGACAGACAGACAGCGGAGCCTTAGTAATAGGGTGCCGTTTTACCCTTTGGGTACTGAACCCTAAAAATTGAGGAGATCGAACCTTTTTCTTTCCACGTGTTTCCCGCATGGTCGCTTCATCACTAGATTCACTCAAATCTGGAGTTACTCTACCACCTGGCTCAGGAATTGACTCACTCAGATTGTCTACATCCTGCGCAATCCCGCTTATATCAATTTTAACTTCTTCCACAAGAGATTCATCACTTATATCAGTCTGATTTTGATTGCAAGAGAGTTCATTTTCATCACTACTCATTTTTACTGAATTGGAAGCATCATGACAATGATCATTCTTATTGGTATCACGACAAGGTTCATTTTCGTCGTCACTTTTCAATGATTTTAATATCTCATCACTGCTATCATGCTTATTGACAGTAAGACAAGGTTGTCCTTCATCTTCACTGTTTTTCAGTTCACAATCTTTAGTCTTATTCACTAACAGACAAGGTTCTTTTTCGTCTTCACTCATTTTCGACTGATTTGTTTATTGTTTACATATCAACAACGCTACCATAACATTCTTCAGTAGTGTTATTTTCAGAAGACTCCGTAGAACCAGTTCTTTCTAATTTATATTTTACTAAACACGGCTTTATATTTTTTTTAACACAATTTAAACATTTATTCATGGAAATATATCACTTCTTCTAAGTATAAAAAATCTGAAAACGTTCAAAACACAACAAAAACACGACTTAAATATCTTTATGTAAGTCAAAATGCACCAAACTAAGTCTTAACAACCAGTTATCACCACATTAGGTCATTTGATAACGTATCTTGGTAAATACAAGGCGGGCGTGCGCGCGCGCACCGGTTTGTACGATTGTGCTATGTAAACATGTGGAGGTCAAAGAATACGTGGGTAGAAGGTACTTGCGTAATGTTGCCTATACCTTTTTTGTTTTATTCTGTCAGACCATGTTTTACGTGTGGTTTTATTATATAGTTATTTTCTGAGTTTATCTAATTTTAAAATTTAAATATACATAAGACCAATTCATTGATTTTTTTTTATTCTCAAAGTCAAAGTCAAACATTTACTGTGTACATGCTGTTCTACATAGTTTTTATTATAAGTAAATAAATAAATAAATAAATATTGCTGGACATTTCACACAGCGTTATCTAGCCCAAATTAAGCAGAGCTTGTACTATGGGAATCAGATAACTGATATAATACTTATATACATTTTTTTTTGTAAATACATACTTATAATAAATAGAGAAACAACCAGACCCGGAACAAATATCTGTAGATCATGCAAACATTTGTTCCGCTGCGGGGATCGAACCCGCTACCTCCTGCGTCTCAGCCGGCTATTCGCCCACTGCACCACGGAGGTTGTTTGTGTGTTTCTGTTTCAAACATTTAAATTTTAAAAAAGTATTAAAGTATTCTATCAGTTTTCTAGTTCCCATAGTACCAAGCTCTGCTTAGTTTGGGACTAGATAGCGCTCTGTGAAATTTCCACATTATAGTATTTATTTTATTTTTATATTACATTTTTTATTTTTGACGTTTCAAAGTGATCCTTGTGATTTGAATGAATAAAAATATTTGACTTTGACTTTATTAAATTTAATTATGCTTCGTTAGCTTTACATAAAATGCACTTTAAATACTTAATAAAATATTATATACTTAATATAAAATATAGTGCATTTATAAAAGCTGATTAAACGCATAGAGTAATTGCGTGCGTAGGCATTATTACTTACTTCACAAGAGAACGCGATCTTTGTCAAAGAATAATAAGAGAGCAAGGTCAGGCGTCAGGTCAGTATACAGTAGGTATTCATATACAACTGACGTTACGTCATCTCTAACTGAATCATAGCTGTTTTCTCTTTGGTACCATTTGCAACTATGTTAATTGGCTAAGGAGTTATGAATGGTAGTATTATGAAGCCCTTTTTATAACAAAAAACTCTTTGACTATAAGAACATTTTTATAATTTATGCCTAATGTTTTATAGTAAAGAATTTTGTGTTGTGTATAATAATTTTGCATGTTCATAAGCTCCAAGAACCCATCCAAGAATGTTTATCACTTTTTGTGCTCTGTGTTTCCTGCTAGATATTACAATACCTAACTAATAACCTAACTGATATAGTGTTTATTTGGTTTACACAATACCGATATATTATCGCGAAAGTCGTGGGCTTCATTAAGATTTATTCATTAATTTGTATTTTACCTGTCTATAGCTTGTTTTTAAATAAAAAAAAACCAGATGGCAATTTAATTTGATTTATCGGTACTATATAATATATCCTACTATATTAGGGGGTCAAATACTATATATAATATATTTTACGTAAAGCGGAACGCAGGCTCAATCTTTTTTTTTAAACCCGCTCCGCTCTAAAATTAGAAATTGCTGAGAAACTAAAAAAAGTAATTCAGACTTGCCAAATATTAGAAAAAATGAATCATTTCTTCTTTCAGTTCTTGCAAAACCAGTATTCCACAGGGTGCACATTTTCTGCCATGAAGACGAAGTGGAGAGATGAGCATAACAGGGCCAGTTTGAATTTAATAAAAACAGAATTAATGGTGTTTTTCAACTAAAATTTTGACTGCCATCAAGCATCGGAATGCTTTCTTAAAAATACAAATTTAATTATTAAGGCACAGAGCAGCAAAAAGTATTCATTTATAAAATATTTTAACTACATAAAATATTTATTTTTTATTTTTTGCCATCTACTATATTTTTAGAGGATTTTTAGCTTCGACAATATTATTTTTGATAGAAAAAAAGTTGGTAAACCTAGTCAGGCACCACAACCATACGAAATGTATTGGCGTGGTCCAGACGGGTTAAAATGTGCTCCTTGTAACACTGATTAAACATAATTTCCTCAGTAACAGGGTAGGATATAATTAGAAGCTGTCGTTTCTGCCACTTCGATAAAGTAATTAGAAAAACTCGATAACTGGCTATGAACTGATAAGATTTTACTAAAAAAGTGAACATAAAGAGATTTTCAATAGTATCTGCTGTAGATACTACAGACTAATGCTGCTGCAATATATGCCCAGCAGTGGGTCGACACTGGCAATGATGATGATAAATACCTTAACTTTTTTTTGAAGTATTTGCACTCTATGATCGCATAAAATAAAATTAGATTTAGTAATACGACAAGTTATATTTAACTGTATTTGTTCGGATATGATCATAGGATAGAATAGAATAGAAAACGCCTTATTATAAATCAGACTTAAAATAAAAAACAATATAAAAAACAAACAACACACGCAGAAATACAAGTGGCAGTCTTATCGCTAAAAGCGATCTCTTCCAGATAACCTTTGGATGGACTGGATTTCACGAGAACGTTATAGAACGGTAGCTTTTAAGCGCATACCTTATCATCAAAGAATCCTTGGTCATCAGTTCTCTGTTGGCCCAACAGCCTGTCAGTCTCTAGATCGGTGTCAGCCTCATCTGAAACATTCAAATATTAAGTTTACTTAATACTACACTTTAACTCTTGGGGCGACTTGCGTAACGATGCCTAGCGGCTAGATATGATTTAAGGAGTTGTTAGACCAACCCGTCAAATTTAAACACGTTTAGTCGCTAAATACGCCGCTTAAAATCTTAAATTTATCTAGAAAACTTTCGTGTTTTATTTCAATCACTACAAATACGTAATTTATCAAGTTATCATTATCTATCTACATATCTAAATAATCACTGATCGTAATAGAATATGTAAGGATTTTAGGGGGAAAATATTAGAAAAGTTGCCTGGAAAGGGAAAAACTGAAAGTGCGTTTTTCCATGGGATTATTATATGAACTCAGGACCTTATAGGCTACTTTAGGCTGTCCGTATGAAAATTGAGAATTTGAGATTTAGAGAATTTTTAAATAAATAGCCAAAAATTTAAATTGATAGGGAGCTTTAAAAGCTTCTGGTCGATAAAATATTGTGGAACTGTCAGATCGTACGTACCTTCATCTCCACTTGTCGGTTTGATTTCCACCGATTCCGTGCTGTTTGCCGAAGAAGGCCTTTTCCTGGAAATGAAAATGATTTACTGGGAACAATACAGCAGGGTATCAAAAAACAAATGAAAACGTTGACGAAGATGTTGATTGATTACATTTAATTTTAATTAATTTCATGTAATTGTAATTTGCATGCCGTTAATCGGTAAAGTATGAAACTTTCTAGCACATTAATTTCATTTCTTTTTTTGTAACTGTATCGCAATATGAAGTTCGTGGTATGCATAAAATTAAAGCAGATGCCGCTCCGCTGGCTTGGGCATGTGCAAAGAATGGAGCCTTCCCGTTTGCCAAGACAAACTCTTCTTGCCCAGATAGCACATGTTAAACGCCCAGTTGGGCGCTTAATGTTACGGTGCTAAACGTGACATGCTATCTTTTAACATCGGCCCTAACAACTGGGGAAAAGTCTCAGACGACTGTTATAGTGGAGGAAACCCGGATCCGGCGGGGTTGTCGTGCACGATAACGTGTGGTTTGATATATTGTTCCAAAAGCGTGACCAACGCCATCTACGCGCTGCACTTCCTCCGTCATGACCAACCAAACAATTTCACACAAACGGACACTGCTTAAACTATCTTTTATAGATGATTAGCTGTTGCCCGCGACTTCGTACGCGTTACACTACTAAATGTGTAAGTAACCTAGAAATAAAGCTAAACTCGCTGTTGCATCTTGACTTGACACCCCATTTTTATTCAATGGAACCTGATTTATGGGATAAAAAATAGCCTATGTGTTAATAAACTTTCTCATTATAATATTAGTGTGATAAAGGCCTATGATTATGGTATGCTTGATGGTTACCTGGGCGGGTATACGTCTGTGTGGTGGTGGTGGTGAGGCGTGGACACGCGCGCCGCGTGCGGCACGTGCTGCGTCACGTGCTGGATGGTGGGCAGCATCCCCCCCGCACCCTCCACGTCCCCCGCGCCCGGGGCCACCCCGCCCGGCGCGGGGGACGCGGGTCGGTGCGGCGCTGGCGCCGGCGGGGGCGGGGCTGACGACCCGCATGCTGTGGACAATGGACCTTAAATTGGTAAAAATCTGCTGATCTCAGTAAAAAGTTTGTTGATCAGTTGTTTTAGGTCAATGAGCTTAAATCAAACAATTCGTTCGTACCTATATGGTAAGGTAAATGTAAAACGCTGCGGTTTTGAAGGTAAACTAAATAGTTCTGAATTTTTATACATCATCATCATATCGGAGATAGGTCTTCTTTATGTGTAGATCGTTTGTTCCGGAAATCTATGGAGGATCTATGGCAGTGGACATCCTATGACTTATATTAGTATTTAAGATAAGATAAGTATGTAAGTTCCTAAATATTTTTTGTTTAAATACTTAATTGTAGCATTAAGCTGGTTTATAAATTTACAAATCTGTTTTGTACCTTGCCACATCCTTACAGCGTACATACTTTATAGATTACTTACTTTTAAGAAACTATATTGTATGTTGCATTGAATAAATAAATACTATATGATGTGGGGCATTACTTGTTTATTAGAATTATGTCATATTAGGAATAACTACAAAATTTTTGTATTTATTGTAACTAATCAGTACTCTTCTTTAATTTTTATTTTGCTTAATATGCAACTCCCTCCATTTTTGTAATTCCAAGAAATCGCTTATTCCCTGATAACGCTTCTAAGGGTCTAGACTAGACCGACGGACTGCATCATAACTGTACTACTTCGAAACTACAAACCGTATGTAAGTCTGTTCGCCAACTGCAAACGGACAGCGCAGATTGATTACAGCGTGCACTTATGATGCAGTTCATCTGTCTAGACCCTACACGACGCTCATTGTACTTTGTGATTTTTTATATTAATGTGTTTCTTTTGCGGCGTACAATAAAATATTTTCTTTAAAATATTTACTCGGTAATAATAGAGTTTCTTGTAAAGGGCTAGCCTGGGGAAGTGGCACTTAACATATTTCTGCCGCCAAGCAGCATTGCTGCGTTTCGGGTTGGAGGGTATGGTTGCCGGTGAAATTACAGGCACAAGAGGCTTACCTGTATGCCTCAAGTTGATAGACGCAGGGCAGTGCATCGTATGACATTCTTATGTGCGTGACCTTCTATAGGCGATGGTTACCACTTGTATAAGCTTGTTCCATCTCCAAGTAATACATAAAAAAACTCACCTAAACTGAGTGGGTCGAGTGAGTGTAGATCTGCGTCAGACAGTAAGTGCGGCTCCGTGCTTGTGCCGTTTTCAACGATCTCCTTCACAGTCACAGTCGACGAGTGGTTCTGCAAACCAACAAAGTCTCAAAACAAAAGTTCCACGAAGGTGGAGGACGTGCTGACATCTTTACATACTATAAAATGAACTGGCTTCCGCTGTCTGTTCGTTTATCTTTTAAATTACTCAACGGATTTTAATGCAGTTTTCAGCAATAGTTAGAGTGATTGGTATTAGTGAGTGACTTAGCCTAAAGGATGAACCGATTCGAACGTGGTTTATTTAAGTGATGAAGATCAGCCTAACCGAAGACTTATCAGCACATTTCTTTTTTGGTGAAAGAATCTCAGTTGAAAAAATAAAGGGGAAGGTTTATATGTATAATACATACTTTACTCTATTTGTTTGATGCCTAAACGGCTGAAAGGATCTGAAATTTTGCAAGGAGATAGATTATATCCTGGGAAAGCACATATGCTACTTTTTAGCCAACTGCGCAAAATGAGGGTAATGTTTTAATGAAAACCCACCCGTGCGAAGCCGCGGGCGGGTCAGCTAGTATAAAATAAATAATACTGGACATGTGAAGAAGAAGGCCAATTGCGAAGGGGCACAGTTGAGGGTCGAACAAATCGTATTCACAATGATTTTAAATCTTTTGTGTTGCGTGTTCCAACTGCAGATCCTTCAACCTTTACAAAGGTCGAAGCATCTGCAGTTTTGGCCAAAAAGTGTGTTGTGTCGTCGTTTTCGTGGGCAACTACACGACACAGCGCACGTGCGTCACACGTCGCAGACTGTACGTGTCTGCAAATAGTTGTAAGTATTATAATATGTACGTTAGTCACTAAGGTATATATTTATATGGGCCGTAGAATTAAGTAAATAAATAAATAATAACAAATATTGCTGGACATTTCACACAGCGCCATCTAGCCCCAAACTAAGCAGAGCTTGTACTATGGGAACCAGATAACTGATAGAAGACTTATATACTTTTTTTTTGGAAAATACATACTTATAATATATAGAAAAACACCCAGACACGGAACAAATATCTGTAGATCATCCAAACATTTGTTCCGCGGCAGGAATCGAACCCGCTACCTCCTGCATCTCAGCCGGCTATACGCCCACTGCGCCACGGAGGCAGTCAAAGTCATAAGTTTTAACATCTTGCACTTTTTTATGGTTGACTCAAATAAAGATTTATTATTATTTATCGAGACCAGGGGCCCAATATTGCTAATTTATAAGAAAAACTATTATGGAGCCATACCATTATTAAACGATTATGATTGTTATTCCTGTCATATGCTACCAAATGTTCAATGGGGTTGTCATAGCAACGGCGGTCATTAAAAAAAGATTGTGTTAGTAGAATACCAAAAGGTATCTATAGTGGCGATTTTTCGACGATACCATTGTCATAGTGAAGCGATTGGTTTAGTAGAATTGGGGCCCAGCACTTGTGTACAAGTCCTCACTAGACTCAAGAATGAGTGACACAAACGGAATCCGAACCTGATTATTATTATCCCCATCCGATCCGTCTAATGAGATGGCGTCCGCCACCACTGGCATCTTGGTGACGGGCATCCGACAGGCGTCGGGTAGCCGAGTCATATCCATTGATACTGAAACATTATAAATAACTATAATACTGTTTGAAGTTTTAAACCACTGTCATGTAATAGTCGCGATTCGAGAACGAAGCAAGCCGCTTACTTGTTGTCAGTCGCGATTTGCGAGCAAATCGAGCCGATTAGTTTTAGTGATTTAACAATTTAGCAAGGGAACTTTGCTTGGCAGGGAATATGTTGGCATTTGAGTTAAAGCTCGATTGAAATGAGTCGTTAAATTGTAATGGTAATCTTTGTTAGGCCTCGGTTTGTCAAATACGCGCAGAAAACATACAAAGTCCATGTGTCATGTCGCTGCCGCTACCGATGTCGCTGGTGTCACTAGAGACAAGGAAGTAGTCTCATACCTTTGTGTACGTCTGTGAGGCCGTTGTCCATGTGCACTAGCGACATGTCGCTGCCGCTACCGCTGTCGCTCGCGTCACTAGAGACAGGGAAGTAGTCTCTTACTCGTACCTTTGTGTACGTCTACGAGGTCATTGTCCATGTGCACTAGCGACATGTCGCTACCACAGCCGATGTCGCTGGTGTCACTAGAGACAGGGAAGTAGTCTCATACCTTTGTGTACGTCTGTGAGGTCGTTGTCCATGTGCACTAGCGACATGTCGCTGTCGCTCGTGTCACTAGAGACAGGGAAGTAGTCTCATACCTTTGTGTACATCTGTGAGGTCGTTGTCCATGTGCACTAGCGACATGTGACTGTCGCTCGTGTCACTAGAGACAGGGACGTAGTATCATACCTTTGTGTACGTCTGTGAGGTCGTTGTCCATGTGCACTAGCGACATGTCGCTGTCGCTCGTGTCACTAGAGACAGGGAAGTAGTCTCATACCTTTGTGTACGTCTGTGAGGTCGTTGTCCATGTGCACTAGCGACATGTCGCTGTCGCTCGTGTCACTAGAGACAGGGAAGTAGTCTCATACCTTTGTGTACGTCTGTGAGGTCGTTGCCCATGTGCACTAGCGACATGTCGCTGTCGCTCGTGTCACTAGAGACAGGGAAGTAGTCTCATACCTTTGTGTACGTCTGCGAAGTCGTTATCCATGTGCACTAGCGACATGTCGCTACCACAGCCCATGTCGCTGGTGTCACTAGAGACAGGGAAGTAGTCTCATACCTTTATGTACGTGTGTGAGGTCGTTGTCCATGTGCACTAGCGACATGTCGCTGTCGCTCGTGTCACTAGAGACAGGGAAGTAGTCTCATACCTTTGTGTACGTCTGCGAGGTCATTGTCTATGTGCACTAGCGACATGTCGCTATCACAGCCGATGTTCCTGGTGTCACTAGAGACAGGGAAGTAGTCTCATACCTTTGTGTACGTCTGCGAGGTCATTGTCTATGTGCACTAGCGACATGTCGCTATCACAGCCGATGTTCCTGGTGTCACTAGAGACAGGGAAGTATTTTCATACCTTTGTGTACGTCTGCAAGATCGTTGTCCATGTGCACTAGCGACATGTCGCTGCCGCTGCCGCTGTCGCTCGTGTCGCTGGAGACGGGGAAGGGCGCGCGCTCCCGGCGGCGCGGGGAGGCGGCCCCGCTCCAGCCGACGCGGACGCCCGGCTCGCAGTTTACTAAGTTCGCCTAGAAAATTATACAAAAATACATTTGAAAGTCGTTTACGGAAGCACAATACACGATACCTTTTGTTTTATAGTTTTATTTCATAAATATAATAACCAGCCTTGTATCTTGCCTGATTAATTTCTGGCTTGTCAGTGGAGGAATAGGCTTGTAATTTGACGATTAATTATGATACACATCTCTTAAATGACTTATATTTTTTTAAATTGAGATTAAGATACTGGATTGTATCGTCACCGTAGTATTTATCATATTTTCTAAGATTATCGATGCACTTTTACGGTCAAGCCTGCAGTAATTCATTAGATAAGTTCATTGAACAAAGGATTCATTATCAGGAAGTGTGTAAAGTTAGGTTAGTCCAAGTTAATTTCGCAAACTTTCATTTCTTCTGCTTCTGGGCGCGGCTTCGCACGCGTAAAAACAAAGTTGGGTTTGTTCGAACACTTATAACTCGAGAACGGCTGAACCGATTTTAATGATCTTTGATTTGTTGGATTTGACTTCGCCCCGAATAGCAGAATAACTATTAATATTTCGGAAAAATTTACGCAAACAATATTACTAAGAAAATTAATTTTCTCATACATTGATGCAGCTAATGATGGCCGATTAACAATTCTATCAGTGACATTGGCAGCCCGCATCATATGCATGCCAAGGCAGTACGAAGTTCACCGGGTCAACTAGTTTGTCAATAAAAATTTGGCTATGTCTTAAACCAGGATATTATCTACATATCTAGATTATAACCTGGATTATCACATAGGCTATCTTTTAGCCCAAAAATTAGTTCCCGTGGGATAAAAATGGGATGTCAAGCCAAGTTGCAACAGCGAGTTTAGATTTATTTCCAGGTTACCTACACATTTAGTAGTGTAACGCGTACGAAGTCGCGGACAACAGCTAGTATTAAAATACTTACAACTATTTGCTGAGACGAAAAGTCTGCGACGCGTCGCACTTGCACTGTGTCATGTAGTCGCGCGCAAAAAAGACGTACCCACACGCTCTTCGGCCAAAACTCTTCCGTTTAAAGGTATAATAATAGTATGGATGATACTAACAGTTAGAGGCATCCCCAGAAAGCTGTGTGACGTGTGATTGGCCTGCAGATGAGGGGACAGAGCGCTGCGTACATCCAAGTTGTGCAGCGGCCACTCGGTCTCGCTGCTGGCGTCTAATCCGTTCTCCGAGGGACAGTCTTGCGTCTGGCGTCTTAGTTCGTAGTCCAAATCCTGCAAAATAGACCAAATAATTGATCGAGCGAAGCGAGATCTCCAAATCAACTTGGGCAAATCGGCGTTGTAGGTATGTATGTATATTTGTTTGTCCGAGGATAACTTTCGAAGCGTTGATTCGTTCATCGTGAAATTTAGTATATACTTAGGGAGTGATGGCACTAGTTTGACTAAATGAGCTAAAAATGTTAGGGGGTTGTTCAGATATTGGGGTTCAAGAGGTGTAAAAAAAATCTAAATGAGACTATTCGGTCAAATGGGACGTCTAATGAAAGGTTTTCACTACGACATTTCGACCCCGTTTTTATTTTTAGGTTAAATCTTGTAGTTTTTGAGCCATAATAAAAAGTGAACTTTGACGAAATTCACAGGGTACACCAGTGACCTCACAGTACTTAATTTTGGTATTCGTGTAGCTTTAGTAACACAAATATAGGGAAAAGTCTGAAATCGAGAGTAACTGCAATGACTACCCCTAAAAAATATAACCAATTAACATGAACTCACGTTACTTATAATTTGAGTGGAACTGTGGGTCAAGTTAGTTGGTTGTGTATTTCCACGAAAATATTGCCACGAAATACACAACCAACTAACTTGTAGTTGGTTGTGTATTTCGTGGCAATATTTTGATATTCAAAGGTTACAAATATATTTTTTTTGTTTTTATAGTAGACTCGCGAGATCTCAGTTCGGGCCGAACCACTAGTAAATCAATAAATAATAAGCCTTTTTTTATTTTATTACCAAAACGAATTACATAAATGACATTAATATATTTTAATTACGTATCTAAACTAATTTAAGACCTTTCGGGAATAGGCCTCGCATAGGGCCTTACAGATATGACTGAATGCAGAACAATAATTTCAATAACGCAAGTGCATAATTTTGAATGCCAGTATTGGTAGATTTTTAATGGAACATTTATTTTAAACTATGTATTGTAACCTTAATTCTGGCAATATAAAAACATTCGGACGGACACTTTTTTTTTCTAACCTGTACTGTCCACGGCTGGGCAATGGTCTCCCCCAATTCTTTCCACTCCTCTCGATCCCTGGCCAACTCTACCGACTATTCGGATGGATACTATTTGTAAAAAAACTATTAATTCGGAATAGACTTCAGATTATCAGCTAAAAAGGTCCAAGTCGCTTTAAGTATTAACATTTTGAAAATCATGTTCATCTTATTGAATTTTAAATTAAAAAAAATGTAGCTGAGCCAAAAATGTTAACACCTTTGGCATTATATAACTAAGCAGAATCAAGATCCTCCTGAGGTTATTTCATCCTATCGCAACTCTCTACCATTAATCCTCAACAGAGATAGAAAGGAAAAATTACCTGAAAGTTAACAATCTCATCCGCATTCTGTCTCCCTTCCACCGGCCCTTTGAAGAACTCTTCAAGCACCTTCCTCGTCTCTGAGAACTCGTAGAGGTAGTCGAATGCGGCGGAGCCAGCGGTAGGCGACTCTGGGTCGCTATCCGGCATTCTGTCGCGACTATTTGTCATTATCCTGTCGCGACTATCTGTCATTATCCTGTCGCGACTATCTGTCATTATCCTATCACGACTATCTGTCATTATTCTGTCGCGACTATCTGTCATTATCCTGTCACGATTGTCAGGAATTATCCTATCGCGTGTGTCTGGCATTATCCTGTCTCGATTGTCTGCCATTATCCTCTGGAAAGTAAGGGAATAGGTAATTTAGACAAATTTCTCAACAAATATCAGCTGGACACGGATAGAAAAAAAGTTAAAGTCAAATATTTTTATTCATTAAAATCACAAGGATCACTTTGAAACGTCAATTTTACTGCCTGTTCCTTCGCGACCAAGCCAGGAAAGAAAGGCAAGAAACAAGGCTGGTTGTTTTTTTAAATGATCCTTTTAGAATACATAAGAATACAGAAAATAAATTACGTTTAAATTGTAACATTTTGAACGAGTTAGAGCAATTTCAATCCCAAGCTTCTTTATCATCTAAATAATCCGATATTTTATAGTAGATTTTTTTATAAAAAATTTGTTTAATTACGTTTTTAAATTTATTAACTGTAAATTTTTGTACATACCTTGAGAGTTTGTTATAAAAGCGTACACCTTGCCCTTTAAACGATTTACTAACTTTATGGAGTCTACAAGTGGCAACAGCGAGTTTATCTTTATTTCTAGTATTAAAATTATGATTATCGCTATTTTTATTAAACAAATTAATATTCTTGTGAACATACATCAGATTTCCTTAGATGTATTGACAAGGGAATGTCACAACATTTATTTGTTTAAACTAATTGCGTAATGATTCTCTGGGGTCCATATTATAAATTGCACGAACGGTGTTTATATCTGCAGCACTCCCCCACAGCAGTATACCGTATGACATAATGCTGTGGAAGTAACTGAAGTAAACTAGTCTAGCTGTGTCTACGTCTGTAGACATGACACTATATATTAGTGTTAGTAAACTTCCAGACTTTTGCGCTGCCATCCATGTCATCATGAAGTTTACACACAATCCGCAATTTCAAAATGACCCTTTTGATCGCAATGAATAAAGATTGTTTTGGCTTTGACGTAATGAAGTGTAGTTTAAGATTTAATTTAGCATGTTCAAAAGCTAAAGGCACTTACTAAAAATTACGGGCTACCGTGGCCAAGCTCATTAAATTCGGTAGATATTTAAGAAGCAAATACATTTCCATTTACAGAAGAAAAAAGTGCTAGCATCTTGCTCTAATCTTCGATGTGCTACCAAAAATATAATATCCAGTTGAGTGCAGTGAATTTTGTAAAATTAAACCATGTTGCGATACAAATTTGCCCTAATTCGGATGAGCCTAAACACTTTAATAATAATGTATTAAATCGCTGATTATCTTACCTGTGGAAACCCTGGACGCGGTGACCTAGCTGCCTTCTGCGTGCCGTACCTCCTCGGCGAGCCCTCGTACTCCGCGATCGGCAGCTCCCCTATAATCCTCGCTACCCGCTTATCCTCATCAGGACTTCCACTCTGCTCCCCCGACGACTCACTCCCCTCACTATCCTTAATATCACAATCACCGTTCTTTATATTATCTAAAGTTCGTTTCACATTCATGTCTATCTCATCTTCACTAGCATCCAGTTCGGTCCTCAAACCTAGAGACACAGAATTAGATATCACTGGAATGAAAATAAAAGACTGTAATGAAGTGATGGTTCGATTGGGGGCGATTGGATAATTGATGGGAACTAGGAAAGTTAGAATGGTAGCAACGGTTTTAAAGCAATTATGGGCATATGCACCAATTCACAGGTTACTGAGTTACGAGCGGCAAACTTGTCGACAGTTTGCTGTAAAACGTTGGCGCTGATGAAAACTATCGACATAAGCTGTTGGTGCAATCAGACTATGAAATATCGTAGAGTGCCTGTACTGACCCTATTTTAGAATGAGTTTCAAAAAGTATATAGGGTGTTTGATAATATACGCACAAAAATTTAAGGGGTTATTTTGATGAGCATATAAAATAAATTTGTGAAATGTTTACCATAGAAATGTTAAATTTATTTTGGCATGTAAAAACAAACACTTTATTAAACTTAAGTTGAGCTATTGCATAATGTTTGCCATCTAACCACAGATACTTTATTGGTGATGATATCTCTTGTTGTCCCTTTCTAACCCAAAACCCGCAGCCATTTCCGAAAGAGATATCAAATCGGCCTTTATTTTTGGAAGTCGATTGCAAGAGTAGGCAGTAAATTTTATATCTAATTAATAACCTAAGCCTAGTCGATTTTTTTTTATTTGAGTAGTAGTTTTTTTTTTCGAGAAGTCTTTTTTCTATGTTTTGTGAAACCGTCACTTGAATATCGTCCGTATATTACCAAACACCCTGTATACACCACTCCAACATATAAGCTAAGTTAAAGAAAAATCGAATATTTAGATTTGTGAGAAATTTGATAAATAAATCTTTCAAGAGCGGTCTTAAATTACTTAAAACATCTTACCTTTCCAATCATCATTATCATCAAAAACCATAACCTCCCCGTCGGCAACCACAGCGATCGGGCTGCTCTTAGTGCTGACGTCAATGGTCTTATGAGGGTCGAGGATTGGCGAGCTGTTCTTGGGAATCCCCATGTTGTTGGGGTCGACGATTATGTCCCGCTCTCTCTCGACTCTGATTGGCTCGCGGTCGCCGTTCGTGTAAGACGGTGAGGTATGCCGAGATATCATCTTTTTCGGTTCATTTATTACTCTATGTATTTGTATCTGAAATAACAGAATATGTAATTATTAAAGTAAGAAAAATATTGATGAAATTGGAGAAAAAACTTAATTTTGTATAAATGTTACTCACAAGATGTGACAACATCTTGAAATGTGGACGAATTTATTTGACAAACTAGCTGACCCGTCAGCGGCTTCGCGCGCGTAAAGACCAAAATATTTTTTTAAATATAATCTTTGACACCCCATTTTTATCCCACGGGACCTGATTTATGGGATAAAAAGTAAACTATGTGGTAAACCAGGTTATAATCTACGTAAATACTAAACTTCATCGAAATCGGTTCAGCCGTTACGACGTGATTGAGTAACAAACAAACAAATTCTCGCATTTATAATATTGTACATTTTCTGGTCCTATCTAAGTTTTAACAAGTTTTTTAATATCTGTGAGAAGTGGCTTACTTATTTTGATTTATCATGTTAAATCCTGCCATGTTAATTTCACCAGAATTGTAAGAGCCGTTCCAGTCATAGAATAGGCACTTCGTAGTCCTAGGTTTTTAGGACTGACATTATACATTTTCCTCATATTTTGCTGCCTGGAGCAAAAAGCCTTCAAACTCATTCGTATGCAACGAGAGGCGGCCCGGAACCGAAACGACCTTTTTGTGCCGTACCATTATAATAGGCTTGTGAACTACATTTTCTAGTCCTTTTTTTCTTGAAATATGATGATTATTTCTCGATAAGATTGCTTTTTCAAAAACAGAAGCGATGGGAAATAAATTTAAGCCATCAGTCATTTTATAACCATTATCATAAACCAGACTACAGGACAAAAGCCTCCCTTATAGAATATCTCGACGAACGGTTCTGGGTCCTCCTATGAAGCGACTGTTATAACCCGAACGACATCATCGGTTCATCGAGTTGACAGCCAGCTCATACGAATTTACGTTAACGCGTGTCCTGATAATACCGCTTTCGTTCCCGCTTCCGCTGAATCGCGTAACAACAACTTAGGTCTAAGCTCCGCATAAGTAAGATTAGGCTTATACTCGTGGTCCTCACCTCATTATTAATATTATTATCAGCTGCGTAGTCTACAGTGTCCTTGTTCAGAGCCCGTACTTTGTTCCGTATATTGTGTTTATGTGTGTTGCTGTGCCGTAGCTTGCGGACCGCTTTCGTTCTGCTCTGCGAATACAGCTCTCTACCTCCCGCTATTTCTATGATCCTGGTAATAGAGGAAAGAGAACCATTGAGAAAACTCAAAAGAAACTGTAATCATTTATACCTACGAGAAGTACGAGGTAATGCTTTGTAGTAGGCGATGGTTATCCCCGTACCATCAGGAGGACTATAAAAAAAAGATTTGAGCGTCTCTGAGAGAGGATGTGGGGGGGGGGGGGGTAACTAAGAACAGAGATGATTAAAGGGAGAGATGATTCAAAATAGAAATACATTTATTTGGTACATAAAACAGTGTATAGAAACAAAATGCAAACGGTGATACCCGCAGGAGTAAAAATACTGTGTCGCAAGCATCAACGCCCTCCTCCATAAACCTTAGATATATTTAAAGGTTGTAGAAAGGAAAGGTTACTGTAGTATGCTAATGGTAGGTTAGTACTAGATATAACAAGGTATGTATGTATAATGTAAGGTACCTATCTAAACCAATGATAAAAATATTTTATTTGTCATACCCATTTTCATAAATTTTGTTCAGTGTGTGTTCAGTCATCGCTTGAGAACACGCACAAGAGATAAAAACCACTATAGAAGAGGCTAAATTCTACTTCGATGTGAATCGTTGACACGTTAGAAGAAAAATGTGCACTAAAGCGTGTTTTCACATTATTCTGTTATGAAGGCAACTCTTCGCATCTACTAACAGTTGTACAGAAATACTAAACTATTCAGAAAATAACTCGTTTCTTCGTGTTTTGTTAAAAGTAACGTGAGATGCATTATTCAGTTTGTAGTCGTAAACTCGCAAGTTAAGGAATAAAAATGGTATAATCGTACTGAATTGTCTTCTAACTGCATCGCAGTAAGTAGGACGTGATAGACCATTTTTTTTTTCGAGAAGGAAATCGGCCTGCAGTACTCCAACTCACAAATACACAATAGATCCATTGATCAGCCGTTCTGTCAGGTGACAGCACATTCGATAATCTATAATATCATGTTCACAATACATATATCGTCACATCAACCTCCGTGGCGCAGTGGGTCAATAGCCGGTTGAGACGCAGGATGTAGGGGGTTCGTTTCCCACTGCGGAACAAATGTTTCCATGATCTACAGATATTTGTTTCGAGTCTGATTGTTTTTCTATTTATTGTAAGTATGTATTTACAAAAAAAAGTATATAAGTATTCTATCAGTTATCTGGTTCCCATAGTACAAGCTCTGCTTAGTTTCGGGCTAGATAGCGCTGTGTGAAATGTCCAGAAATATTTATTTATTTATTATTATTTATTTATCGGGTATCCGATAAAGCGAGGCGGAATGAATATAATTAAGCGGTATTCATGAAACAGGATAAAAGCTAAATCAAGATTATATTATCAGAATAACAGTAAATACCAGTATCTCCAATGGGCTGTCCACTTAGGACGCATGGAAGGCGCCAGAACACTAAGTGTCTTATAAGAGGCAAACTAGACGGCCAGAACACTGGGAGACCTAAAATCAGGCCATAAAAGCTATTGGAGTTATCGGCTGGAGAGAAAACCCCCAAGATACAGATGATGAAGTGTTTTATTGCATTTCAGATCACTTAAGATAACGTTCATTTGCTAGGACATGGTAAATACAACAGTAGGTCTAAATTTATTAACTGTTCATTTACGTGTTTTACTTGCGTATTCTTTCTAGAGCCTTCTCGTAGCCAGATAAAAGCCTTAAAACGGTGTCTTGAAATGTCATTAAAACTACCATCGGTACAAGAAATTATTACTGCCAGGACGAAGTTAGGCAAGCTTTCTCATGGATAATGATTTAAAACATAAAGTTTCGTACAAGTCTACTTGCTATTCAAACTTAGAAATAATACAAGAATATAAAAATCGATTTAAAAAGTCCGTCTGCAGCCAAATCCTTTCATGCCAAGGTCGCATTACGGTTCAAATTGCCTTGATTCTAGGGTTGCCATATTTTCCAGACATGTCCGGTAATATAGGTCTTTGTCCGGTTGTATTTTTATTACAAATAAATTAATAATCAACATTATTCATGTCATTTGTCATTTTAATAATGTTACGCCGAGACTGTTAAACAATGAATGGTAATCGAGGTTTCTCGAGCGCTTTTGTCTGTTATTGTTTGTGGTTTCGCAGAATGGAGAGTGGCCATTGTGTCGAGGGACCGACCCTTTCCTGGAGCGATCGAGATCGTTCTCGAACAATCGAAATATGCGCGATATAAATAGGCCGGAGAGATGGCCGGACAGTCAGTCTGGATTTAGCTATACGTGCGAACATTTCGGTGACTTTAAGTGGTGCACCAGTGGTGTGAATTGGTGTGTTGTGATTACGTGTGACCAAGTTCGTGTATTCATCGTTTAGTGCTGAATAAAAGTGTTATTTTGGTTAAATCGATTCCCATTATTTTATCCCGAACCCTCAGCTCGTAACAATTTGGTGTCAGAAGTGGGATAAAATAATGCCGGTTCTGCCAAAGGATAACGTGGACGGTGTAAGGACGAGAGGTCAACGACAACAGGAAGTCCATGAAAGGCGGTTTGGAGATTCCCCGGTTCAAGAAGATCAACAGAGTCGTCAGCCGATACAGATGGAATCAGCCGCCCCCGAATCAATTGGAGCTTCATCATCATCATCCGTGGGCCAAGCTCCTGTGACAGGCGATCTTGCTGCTATTATGGCCATGCTTTGTCGTCAAGAAGAGCAGGCTCGGTTGCAGGAGGAGCAGCGCCGTCAGGAAAAAGAAGAGCAGCGTCGTCATCAGGAAGAGCAGGCTCGGTTGCAGGAGGAGCAGCGCCGTCAGGAAAAAGAAGAGCAGCGTCGTCATCAGGAAGAGCAGCGACGTTGGCAGGAGGAACAGCGTCGTCAACAGGAAGAACAGCGCCGTCAACAGGAAGAACAGCGCCGTCAGGACAAAGAAGAGCAGGCTCGGCTGATGAAAGAATTGTTCGGTTCAATTGGAAAGGAATTCCAGGAAGTGAAAGAACAGATAGAACATCATGAGAGCCGTATGTCGGAAGTTGAAATTCAGATCGCCAAGATAAAAAGCTCTGGATGCCCTGAGTTCTGGAGACAGCAATGTGGCTCCTACAATTGGTACACCTTCAGCGCGAGATTTTAAAATGCCACCATATGATGGAAGTTCTTCGTGGTCAGCCTACAAGATTCAGTTTGAGGCTGTGGTCAAGGCCAACGGATGGACAACGGTACAGGCCATGACGGCTTTAACACTGGGCCTTCGTGATAAGGCACTTACGGTTTTAGAGGCTCTTGGAAAGGATTTCACCTATGAACAGCTATTGGAGGCACTGGAGTCACGCTATGGTGACGCACATCTGGAACATGTTTTTCGAGCGCAGTTAAAGGATCGGAGCCAGCGTAACTCGGAGAATTTACAGCAGTGGGCTCTTGAGATAGAAAAGCTGGTTCGAAAGGCCTACCAAACCTCTCCAGCACCCCTTGACAGTTATTTGGTTCAGGCATTCGTAGACGGAATACGTGATTTGGAAGTGAGAGCTGCTGTAAGGCTTGGACATCCTGATTCTTTGAAAAATGCATTGGCCCATGCATTGGAGGTGGAGGCTGTACGTCAGGACCACCGAGCTCACCGCATCAGAGAAGTAAAGGACTCTTACACTCACGACAGTCGTCCGAAGTTTAGCCCTAGATGCTGTGGGTGTGGAGAAAGAAGAGATCTGAGGTCAAGCTGCCCAAAGAAGGTGGAGGCCGTGCGTCAGGACCACCGAGCTCACCACATCAGAGAAGTGAAGGACTCTTATACTGGGTACAATCGTCCAAAATTTAGTCCTAGATGCTACGGGTGTGGAGAGAAAGGGCATCTAAAGTCAAATTGCCCAAAAAGAGAAGAGAGCATGGATGAGTTATCACGACGACCATGCCCTGAAAACTGGAAACATTGTGCCGAAGAGAAGCCTAAAGAAGCGGTGCCCGTCAGGCTGTTGAGAAGTTTGAGAACGGATCTAAGTGACGAATGGAAAGAAACTTTGCAGCAGGCACAACAGGATGACAAAGACCTTAAACCCATCATTGAAAGGATCACAGCGGGTAGCACTAAGCCTTTGTGGAGTGACATTGCTGCTCTGAGTTCAACAACGAAGAGTTATTGGGCACAGTGGGAGAGCCTGGTTATCCACGACGGGGTGCTGTGTCGCAAATGGGAAAACGCTCGTGGAGATCACTGTCATCTGCAAATGGTGGTTCCCAAAGCCAAGGTCCCTAACGTGCTACAACTCTACCATGAAGGATGTTCGGGAGGCCACATGGGAGTAAAAAGGACACTGTTAAAAATAAGGGAGCGGTTTTACTGGATACATTGTAGAGAAGATGTTGAAGACTGGTGCCGAAAATGCACTACCTGTGCGGCAGTGAAAGGACCCCATACACGCAGCAGAGGAGCACTAAAACTGTATAACGTTGGAGCCCCATGGGAGCGTATAGCCCTGGATATTGCAGGACCATTCCCTGTAAGTAAAAATGGAAATAAGTACTTCATGGTCGTTATGGACTACTTCACGAAATGGCCCGAAGTTTTCGCCATTCCTAATCAAGAAGCTTCGACGGTAGCAGATAAACTAGTCCACGAAGTTTTCTGTCGTTTTGGAGTTCCCCTGGAAATTCACAGTGATCAAGGAAGGAATTTTGAATCACAAGTATTTCAGGAGACATGCCGAATAATGGGGACTCATAAAACAAGAACCACTTCTTATCATCCTCAGTCTGATGGAATGGTGGAAAGATTCAATCAGACATTGGAGAGATATCTGGCCAAAGTGGTCGAAAATAAGCAAAACGATTGGGACCAACACATACAGCCGTTTTTACTGTCATACAGAAGTGCAGTCCATGAGAGTACAGGCGCCACTCCTGCGTTGGCAAATTTTGGAAGAGAACTGCGGTTGCCTGCAGACCTGATAACTGGCATTCCTCCAGATTCTCCGCGTGCCATCACAGATTATGCAAACGACCTGCGCAATAAAATGAACGACATAAATGAACACATTCGACTAACTGGTCAACAAATGTCTGAGAAAATGAAGACCCGTTATGACCGAAATTCAAACAACTTGCGATTTGATGAGGGGTCACAGGTCTCGTTGCACAATCCGATACGGAAAAAGGGAAAATCCCCTAAACTACAAGCAAAATGGGATGGACCATACCGTGTGTTGACCAGGATCAATGACGTCACATACCGAATTCAGAAGGGAACGCGAGGAGCGCCTAAAATTGTTCATGTTGATCGGCTGGCGCGATATTACGGGGCTAACAATGCTCGGGACGAGCATGTTTTAGGAGGGGGCAGTGTTACGCCGAGACTGTTAAACAATGAATGGTAATCGAGGTTTCTCGAGCGCTTTTGTCTGTTATTGTTTGTGGTTTCGCAGAATGGAGAGTGGCCATTGTGTCGAGGGACCGACCCTTTCCTGGAGCGATCGAGATCGTTCTCGAACAATCGAAATATGCGCGATATAAATAGGCCGGAGAGATGGCCGGACAGTCAGTCTGGATTTAGCTATACGTGCGAACATTTCGGTGACTTTAAGTGGTGCACCAGTGGTGTGAATTGGTGTGTTGTGATTACGTGTGACCAAGTTCGTGTATTCATCGTTTAGTGCTGAATAAAAGTGTTATTTTGGTTAAATCGATTCCCATTATTTTATCCCGAACCCTCAGCTCGTAACAATAATTACTAACATTTATTGCGCAGAAGTTCACAGGGTTCGCGTGCGCGCGAAAATTCGAGAATTTGCTTCGTTCATTCACATGCACGATGCTAACGACATTAATGTTATATTTACAAGAAAGCCAGGAATTTTCATCAAATGTCAGGAATTTACTCCGGATTTTCGATTTTTTAATCTGGGAGGGAGCCCTACTTGAATCTTACTTGTTAGTATATACTTGATATTAATTATACTTACTTGAAGCACGCACACAAATTCTATAAACTTTAGCCAAATCCCCTTTGCCTTGAGTTACAAGATTGAATTGTTCCCTCGGGTTAGCCACAACTTTAGGAGGCCTAAAGACGTAATGAATAAGTTTCGCTCTGAAGTCAGAACGTTTTAAAGAAAAAAGCATGAATATTTGAAATGGCAGAAGTTTGGTGAAGTCTTTCAAGATCAAATTGGGGGCAACGTATTCAGTTATGAATCGATACGCGATGTTACGAGGTACAAGCTATTTGAGCGCCAATTCAGAGTTTTATACAATTCAATGAAATATTTCGAGGAATTTTTTAAACATCGGATGTGGCTATTAATTTCTTAGATTAATACGTCATTGACATGTGAAGAAGAATTATTTACTATTAAGTGTGGGCCTTTTACTGTCGATTATAAGGGTTCTTGAAAATCAATTTTGTCCTTCCTTTTTGTATTTTAAAATAATGAAGAATTTTAATGTTGAATTTGAAATATTTCTCAACATGGTCTCTGAACAAAAGTACGGTGATTAGAAAGAGCAACCAGTTTATTTTATGCCTGATCTTTTCTGGCTTTTTGGAGGAATCGTGAAATTCAAATTCAACCATCCATGTGATTTAATGAATACATTATAAACATTTTAAGAATGGAGCAACGATCTGCGCTCTTTAGTCGGTAAAGACTGGATGAGAAAAGTATAAAATCAGACTCAATGCAGCACATTGGAGATACCTACGTCCAGCAGTGGTTTGCTATAGCATATAGGTTGATCATGTTGATGATGAATTTGATGGAAACAGGAACTAACTAATTATGAAAATTTTAAATAAACCTGGAGCGAAAAGCTTCAGCGAATCTAGATACGTATGATGAAGGAGTTCGGGAATGAAAAACTATTCTCCTTGAATTTCCTTAGCGATGGTATTCTCACCTTGAATCTCTAAGTTTGTAAGTGCCTCCTTTGGCGTTGAGGATAACAAGCTGCCCTTCATTTTGCTCCTCATCTGAGGATACGTTGTTCACGTTGTTCGTGTCGCGCCCCTCCAGGGCGGAGGTAAGTCTGAAACACCAGGCATCAAATAAATATTTGACTGAATTATAAATATGTATATAAAGTTTGTATTGTACAAGGTTATTTGCAAAATGTTCAAACTGCTTTAGGTACAAGACGGTTACGGTTGTTTCTGAGGTTACCAACTACAAACAAACTACTTTACCTGTTTATAATATTATTAGTACTTAAGTATTATTATATATGACAAAAATAACAGCTTGCCACGATCCTTGCCGAAGTTGTAAAATTATTGGGCTATCTTGCTCGGCGGTTGAAACAAGCAAGTCCCCGAAGTGTTCCACAGTAAGGTAGTACTACAACTAAAGAACGGCGCTACTACTGAAGAACTAGTTCTGCAAGTTCTACAGCGAACGGGACCTGAATAGTGCGTGCTTTGAGCCTTTAAAAGTGTGAACGCCATTCCATCATTAGGACACATGACATGCGATGTTTGCGTCGAAAGCTTCTACGTCGATGTGTATTGTTAAGATGAAAGGATTATTCTACAGCAACGATTCTTTAACAGCTTTGCAACGTAAGCCTCGTCTTGCAATGAACTAAGACAATGATAACTCATTGAAGTTGCACGGACGTGGCGCGTGCGTAGAGGCTATGGAAATGTCATTGAAGTGACACGGCGGTGTAGAGGCGGCGGCGTCGACGCAGACAATGAATGGGCGATAATAGCGCAACAGACAGCGCCAAGTCCGTGCAACTTCAATGTGTTTTGCGGCTAAAAACTTCCCAAGGCACAACACTGCTTTCTTGTGGTACAGTCTCTCCGCGCCATCGCGACACTGAAGGTAGGCGCAATGACGGTTGATAGACCATCTCAACAGGAATTTCCGAGTACCTTTCGTGGTGATGCTGCATGTTCTTCGGCCGGCACTTGGGGAAGAGCCGGGTGATGCGCTCGCCGACGTCGGAAGCGGGCGTGGAGTCGCCCGCGCCGTCCGTCCGCAGCGCACACGCGCTCATGTCGCCGCGCGCGCCGCGGTCACGCCGCCGCCGCCTCTACCGGCAATACATGCCACAACGTGAGCTTTATTTGACAACTTTACTATATTTCTCGAGTGAGAAATAGATCGTTCCCTAAATCGCCCTATAGCGCAAAACAGATAGAAGTGGCACCGGCTCAGCGTAAAACACGTTAAGGTATAATTTTAGTAGCGCATGTCGCATGTCGCGTGAAGTGGCGCGAATCGAATGTCCAACGCCCATGCCACAACTGTGCTGCGCCAAGTACATACCATTTTTATCTGTTTTGCAAGTATGGTACAATATTTACGCAGAAAAAGTCTCATGAGTGGTTATGGTCAAAACGTTTGCATTCATTTTAAGTCTCAGATTATACAAATAAACAGATAGAGCGCGCCGAACGTGCGAGTGAAGCCACACAAGCGAATACAAATTTAAAAGCGAATACAATCTCGCGGCAGTGCTAAAGATAGCGTCGTACTGCTTGAACGTCTCGAGTGATTCATTATTTTCTGTCAAAAATGCCGTCTTGTGTTATTAAACAGTGTAAAAGTTGTTCCCAAAAACAAAAAAAAGTGGATGGAATATCATTTCACAAGTAACTATAAATTATTTAATTGATTTTATTATTTATTCACCCAATAATTAAACGGTTGTCTCGAAACACAAAACCTCGACATTAGTTCGACTGTGTTGCCAGTTTTCGGCAAAATGTTTTCCCTTCAATTGGGGAAACTACCTGTTGATCTAGGCGTTAGCTAGCCTGACTGTTAAATGTACGGACGTGGGTTCGATTCCCACGCGTAATCTCACGCCTAAATTGTTATTCCGAATTTGTATGTATTTCTATAATTATGTTATTGCCGTTTACTGTGATTCGGTGATTAATATCTTATGCGGGATTTTATAATTGTATATGTATAACAATTTAGTTCCGTATGTATATATGTAATGTATATACATTACATATACATATACACATATATAATAAATGATATATATAGAGAAGTAATAGCGATCCGCCCTCGCTTCGCTTCGGGAAAAATATCCTACCAGAACATTTTACCGGGATAAAAATATCCTATATGTTAATCCAGATTATATTCAATGTGTGCAAAATTTCACAGAGTGAATCTGGTGAAGTTGTTGATAGAAAAGTATTTAATGGTGCGATTGCACTATATAGCAAAATTAGAAACTAATTCTCGACATGTAGAAGCCAAACGGCAATATTACAAGAAATTAGTGCAAAATTAAGGTAATTAATTATGATTTTAATAAATATTTTGGATTCATATGTATGTTTTTTTTTATCAGTCTAATGAAATGAATATACTATATAATAATATATAATACTATACTATATATATATACTATATAATAATTACTACAGAAAAAACTAAAGTATTATTATAAAGTCCATTTTTCCAAAAAGTGTTATTGTAATTTTTCAAATTCTAATAACAGTCCGGAGTCAGGAATACATCCTGCGTTGTTGGCTAGTCTCTTGCGAGATGGGGCCGCCGTAGCCGTAATTCGGCCAGGAGGACATTAAAGTCCATGTAAACCTCAATAAACACCGGACGGACCGCTAGTTATAAAAATCTTCACATATTATTTCTTCTGTAATTTTACAATGCGTTTACAATGGTACATGAAATATTTAATTGTTTAATAAACTAGTTAATTAAACAATTGTTCAATCCTAATACTCACACAAATTTGTATTCAATTAGTAACAAATTCATGTATCCAAATAAAATTTTAGAACCTGTTGTCGTAAAAGGACATTAAAAAAAATACAGGGAGTTTTTTTCTTTTTCTGGTATCATTACACGCACACTGATGCACGTGTCCCTACAGAGCTATTTCTAATCGCCACGTACACATGAATGATAAGTGGCGTCATACTGTTTGTTGCGTACACTCCATCTGTTTGTTTGTATAATCTGAGTTTTAAGTCATGAAAGTATACCTAATAGACGGCGAAACATGGCTGATCTTATTATTGTTTTTATGTTGACCTATGACCTATAGTTAGTTGACCTATGACTTATACCTGTCCCTATGTTTCGAACAGATAAAGCTAATAAATGAATAAATCAAAACACTTTATTGTAAACCACAAAAGAAACAAACAAATAAATATATACATTAATACTTACAATGGGTGGTTTTATTACTTATAAGCGATATAATTTGTATTTGTAAAAATAGTACGGTCGTGTTTCTACTCTCTACGCTAAAATACAATGTCTCTTAATTTTTATGTAGATACAATTTTCTAGGGCGTCATGACCTGGTAGATTTGATTTCCAGAGTATTCAGAAATAGTAACCGCGGGGCCAATGACGTGTTTCGCATGGCACCAACTGTAACCGGTGCCAAACTACCGGATCGATAGAGCATTAGCTGTGGCTACGAGTCAAGAGGTACGAAACAGCTGAACTCTGCGAACCCCCGAGGTATCGTAAAGGATATACTTTTTATGTCTTAAGTTTTTCGAGGGATGGAATCTTTATGTACCTATAGTTTGAGCTTACGATTATCCTTCATAGGTCTTCCCATAGATTTCCAGAGCGACAGATCTTGTGCGGTCTGCACCCAACGTATTCCAGAAACCTTATCAGGTCGTCTTTCCATCTAGTAGGGGGCCGTTCTACGCTATTATTATTTGTTATAGTCCGCAAATCAGATTCGGTCCTAACAGAAGACCAGCGTGGGTTGTTATACTCGTGTTACCGAGTTAGAGTCCATTTTGCAACTTATATTGTATTGTAGATTATTTAGTTTTAAGTTATACTAGTTGACCCACCGAACTTCATATCGCCTTAACATGCATATGACGCGGGCTGCCAATGTGTTGTATGACGACCTCCGTGGTGCAGTGGGCGAATAGCCGGCTGAGACGCAGGAGGTAGCAGGTTCGATTCCCGCCGCGGAACAAATGTTTGCATGTTCTACAGATATTTGTTTCGGGTATGGTGGTTTCTCTATATATTATAAGTATGTATTTACAAAAAAAAGTATATAAGTATTCTATCAGTTATCTGGTTCCCATAGCGCTGTGTGAAATATCCAGCAATATTTATTTATTATAATCATTGTCAATCGACCATCATTAAGCTACATCTATGTATGATAAAATGAAGTTTGGTCATAATTTTTTTTAGCGTGTATGTTTCCAATATTTGATGGAGCATCAGCTTGGGGATCAACTTGGGCAAATCGGCGTTGTATGTATGTATGTATGTTTGTTTGTCCGTTTTTTTTGTCTTTTTTTATGTATCTTTGAGCTTTCGAAGCGTTGATCCGATCATCGTGAAATTTGACACATAGGTAGGTAGTAATGGCACAATTTTGTGTTTGTTTTATGTAAAATTAGTGTGACTAAATGAGCTAAAAATGGTGGGTGGTTGTTGAGATATTGGGGTTCAAGAGGGGTAAAAAAATGAAAATGAGACTATTAGGTCAAGTGGGACGTCAAATGAAAGGTCTTCATTAGTACATTTGGACTCGGTTTTTATTTTTAGTTTAATATTTGTAGTTTTTGAGTTATTAGCCATAATAAAAACAAAATTCACAGGGTACACCAGTGACCCCACAATGCTGAAATTTGGTACTCGTGTAGCTTTAGTGACACAAATATAGGCAAAAGTCTGAAATCCAGAATAACTGCATTTTGTACCCCAAAAAAGAAAAACCACTTAATATGAACTCCTGTTACCTGTAATTTTAAAGAAACCGTAGGTCAAGTAAGGTGGTTGTTTATTTCGTGGCACTATTTTGATAGTCAGAGATTACCAATAATATATTTTTGTTTTTTATAGGAGACTCGCGAGATCTCAGTTCGGGGCGAACCACTAGTATCTATATATAGATAAATTTTGTACCTCATTCTTTTTTTTTTCTGCGTAATTTTGCAAATAAGTTTTTATTCCATTCTATTCTATACTTTACGGTGCGTGGTCTCCAGTCCAGAACCTATCTCTCCAAAAGCCGTCTGTTCTTCGAGCTGTGTCCAGCTTTGTGCATTTCAGCTTGCTAATCCTCTTGGCTAAGTCAGTGACGTTGATTTGTCTACGTATTTCCTCATTTCCGTTCAATCGATCGATCTCTTAGAGAAACACCAAGCATAGACCTCTGCATAGCACGCTGAGCGACCTTGAGTCTTCTTATGACGCCCATAGTAAATACTTCAGAGGTTAGTATTCAATAACATTTTTTTAACTTCTTTTTTCCTAGATAGAAAAATGCATTTTTATCTCCAAAGTCACAAGAGGAACACTGAATTGCGATTTTGTAGACTGCTTTATTTTTCACTAGCTGTTGCCCGCGACTTCGTACGCTTTACACTCCTAAATGTGTAGGTAACCTAGAAATAAAGCTAATTTCGCTCTTGCAACTTGACTGGACACCCCATTATTAGCCCCTGGAAATTGATTTATGGGATAAAAGCCTATGTGATAATCCAGGTTATAATCTACGTATATACCAAATTTTATCGAAATTGGTTTAACCGTTACGACGTGATTGAGAACCAACAAATAAACAAACATACACACTTTCATATTTATAATATTAGTGTGATTACAAGCAAATACTGTCAACAAAAATAGAATTTATCGATACTTTTAACGTAGAGTTCGGAATTCTCGATCATGTCATTACCTACAATACCTATGTCTCGAGTTTAATAGCCCCACGGCAAAGCATTGGCACGCAAAGTCAGGCGGCGTTGCTCAGCCTTCTTCAGGGTGGATTTATACTAAGGGTTTATTACTACGTGTCTGCCTGGACTCTACATTCTACATTCCATCACGCTTGCCAAGCAAATTGCAACTTATGTGTTTCACGAATAAATTATACGCTTAGCGTTTTTTAAAGATTGAAAAAGAAATAAAAAATGGGTGTTATCTTCGAAAATGGGCCTAGTACCTTAGTTTTACGT
The DNA here is from genome assembly GCA_963924445.1 of Philereme transversata. Classification (NCBI taxonomy): domain Eukaryota; kingdom Metazoa; phylum Arthropoda; class Insecta; order Lepidoptera; family Geometridae; genus Philereme; species Philereme transversata. The sequence goes on along the minus strand of OZ004342.1, from coordinate 21,475,638 downwards.
TTCCAATCCCTGTGGAGGATAAAAAAGGTAGGTCATCGAAATTTGTTTCTATCCTTGTTTAGTCACTTAAAAGTGGAAGAACCCAACGTTATTGGAACTTTAGCAACACTTTAGAAAATTGTAGGTAACGCTTTCAAATAAACTTCTGAGTTATTTTGGAGTACAATTAAGGTCACTGAATCTAATTAGCCCGGAATAACGGACCTTCGAAAATCACATTCAAAATTTTGCAAAAGCATAATGTCATCATGAACGCAATTCACAATTGAAACTTTTACCCTTCTCATCGCTATCCAAAGGGCTAGCTAATTCAATTAATTCATTCGAAATGAAAATTTAAATTGTACGTAACAAGGTATAATTTCGCTTAACTTGTGCTAATTGGAAAAGGTGGAGCGGATGACATGCCTTTTGGGCAGATGCCACTACTCCTCAATTAAAAATAAAACCTCTCTTCAGTTATTTAATGAATTTCGTAAAGAATGGGCCCTCTTGTCGAGTAATTAAAACCCCATTTGCGGAATAGGCCTACATTGCTGAAAGCACAATAAAAATCATTTTCTGAGGACAATTATAGCAATCAGCGCTCGTGACTTCAAGCGCGCTTTCTCAAATGAACATTTTAGGTGGGAAAATTTATTCAGCACCAGAGAACAACAGGACTAATAAAATGTGCCACCTAACCTACTATGGATACTAAAATCGATTATTTTTTTCTGTTGAATACCTTTTGCCCATATCTGTAAAGGACTAATTGAATGGATTAAGTTGAAAAAAAACAATGGTTGTCTGAATGAAATCGCTTTCTTTAGCCGCCAATTATATTTCCATTTTTTATATCTAGCTTGTATAATAAATGATTTTTTCACACCACCTGCTCGACAATGTCCAATTATATGTCATGTAAACCTCACCGAAAGCAGATGATTAAATCCCTACGGCTGAGTCGGGAGTAGAGTTGTACTGAATGGCATTATGCCCGCGAGGGCATAATGTGTGTAATGAATAAAAAAATTAAGAACTTATTCGTAAATCGAACTAACCGCTGCACAGAATTCACTAACCTAGATTTGGTTTTATTGGCTGGTTCTCGCAGAAAGTGTGAAAAGTAAAATATTCTCGTTTTCGTGGATAAAGGTGTCTGCATCGTGGGCGTGCTTATATCCCTCTCTGCACTCAGGATTCTAGTAACTCTCTTCCTCCGCTCGTGAGTTAACTCTAGAATCCTTCGTTACGTTCGGGATTCAATATAGAGACCGAGATGCAAGACACTGCTTTATCCCCTCGTGTAATAATCTACTATTATTCATTCGATCACATAATATATTTTCTCGCGAGCAAAGCTAAAGGCAGAAAACCTTTTTCTTACAAGAAACATATAGGTTGTAATTAGAAGTAGTTATTTAAATTTAGGCGAGCCAATTAAATTAACAATAACCAAAATTATAAGTTTGTCAATTAACTAATATCATATTAAATATGATATTAGAAACTGACATTTGATTAGAATTGATAAATTTTATCAATTCTAATCAGAAATAAAAACAGTATGAAATAAGAATATTTCATACTGTTTTACTACGACAAAGTAATTGTTAAAATTAGAAAACACGCAATTAGTGCCGCAACTTGTGAAAGGCATATTATATGAGAAGTAAAAAATATCTTTTAGAGTAAAACGAAGTCTCCTGGGACCTCAAGTCACTCCTAATTGAATTAAATGTTTTGATGTAAGAATATTACTTGACTCAACGTTTTGACTTTAATGGAAAAAGTTATTTTAACGCTAATTAAGTTAGTTATGAGATTATCAAATTAGATGCTGAGACGTTTTTGACACAACATCTTTATTCGGAGCTTTCAAATGAAAATTTAATATTTTCCTTCATATTTGTGGAGTTTATATTCTAGATCTAACTTTACAATGTCGACCTTTTCAACGCAATGAAGAGTTTTGATTACACATTAAAACACAGTAATATACTTTAAGCATAAAAACAATGACTAATTATTACCTAAGCTATTTTGTATTGAAAATTAAAAGTTACCGTTGTAATTGTATAATTTGTATAAAATTAACACATTGAAAATGTATTATCAAAAACATAAGCTTCAAAATTGAAACTATAGAGATTGGAAATCATTTTAAAGTGAAAATCAGCTAAAGATCATAACATTTGCTTATATTTTGTGGGGTTTCTTAATTTTCTCAGATGCGGAGAAGTTTAGTAAGGAGATGTATGGGGCTAGATAGCGCTGTGTAAAATGTCCAGCAGTATTTATTTATTTATTGTTAAAATGGTCACAGCGAGTTTCAAACGAACATTAAAAAACCTCCATACCTACTAATATAAATGTATGTATGTCTGTTTGCTATGTTTACTAAACGGCTTGACAGATATCGATGAAGTTAGTTTTGGAGATAGATTATGACCGGGATTGAGACACAGGCTACTTTTTACCCGACTGCGCTGAAGGAGAGTAATTTTTATTACTGACAAACCAAGCGTGGAAAGCCGCGGGCGGAAGCTTGTAACCTATGGAGACACAATAATTGAAGATCCCTCTTTGTTCAGGCCATGTTTATCAGTGGACCTTCTGCGGCTTATATGGTGGTGATGATCATGAAACCGGATATTGTAATTGGGGATCATTTGAAATTGAATCAGTAGGATAAAAGTAAGATGCGAAGCTTTTATTTTTCTCTCTGTAAAACTATATTTTTCTGTGCACTACCCTCACATTTATATCCGCAAAACACATATGTTATCTGGAAGAGAATGCTTGTTAGCATTAATTTCACATTTATACTATTTCTTGAGTGCGATAAAGTATTTTCAATCAATCATTAAAACCGCCACGGTTTTAATGATTAATTGATTAGTCGTATTTTATATACACAACTCCAATTTATTCCACAAATAACCCCCCCCCCCCCCCCCCCCATAAAAACCTTTATTATAACAATATAGAATTCGAGAGTACTCAGTGGATTGACATTTTAGCCATAAAATTAAGGTCGATGGTTCTAAAAGGCAGACGAGTAACCTTTGATGAAACTTCCCTATTTTTACGTGAATACGTCTTTAACAAGTTATCAGTTTAAAAAACTAATAAAACATGTCTATAGACATGTGTGACTATAGTCGCTTCGACAGTGATATTTAGATCTGAATTGTGTTATATATTTTAGTTTTAAGTAATAGAGATAAATTAATGAATAACTAGCTGATCCGCCGAGCTTCGCACCACCTCGAAATGCATAAGACGCGGGCTGCCAATGCACGTCGCCGGTAGAATTGTCAATCGGCCATCATTAGCTGCATCTATGTATGACAAAATGACAGTCTTGGGTACGAGCTCTTGTATACCACGTCTTTGCAAACTTTATAATGAATTTGTGGATTTGGATATCGGCTTTCACGAAATCACTAAAATAAAATCTTTCGTTCGTAATCGTGAGCGACCTTGACAGTTTTACAACAAAAAAAAAAGAATTAAACAAAAATTATATTAGTGCTATGGGAACTGTTACATAAATACTTATATAGATATACTGACAGTTTTCTTTTGTAAATACATACTTGGATTGTTTATGGACCTGGTATAGATATTGCATTTTTATTGCATGCACTTAGTTCATGTAATTTAGCTATTATTTTTTTTTTTTATAATACGCCATTACTTTTAAAAGAATATTGCAATATGTTTTAAGTGTTGTTCTCTCGAATGTACCTAGCTTGAAGGCGTCTGCGTCTCGTTCTGTCAGTTTTACTAGTTTACTCATTAACGTAACCTTGCTATCTGATTATTATAATTATAGGTTTATTAACCTACTGAGGGTGACTTCCACAGCGAAGCCTAGACGTATTTTGGTGGCTAAATATGATTTAATGCGAATAACACAGATACGTATATTTTTAATAATTTGAACATGTATAGTTGCTTAGTGCGTTTGGGGGTCGTTGTGCAGGCCGGGCTAAGTGTGCAGATCCCGTTTTTGTTTGTTTACTAGACAATCAAATTAATCACTGGCTTGAAGTGGCCACCTATTGTACTATTAATATTTTACCTTCTTACCTAGTTACAACACCTACGTGTATGTTTACTTAACTAAAATGTTAGATTATTGAGCATGTTGTGTTTGCCTGTTACTGGTTACACTACACATGTAGCATAAAGCATTTAGATGATAAGTTTTTTTTTGTAAGCAATCATGTGTTTAACTGTTGGTAAACCTAATAAAAAAAAAATGATTTTTTTTTCATATTTTTTTTGCGTGCATTTATCTGATATTTTAATAGTTATTCTGCTATTCGGAGCGGAGACAAATCCAACAAATCAAAGATCATCAAAATCGATTCAGCCGTTATTGAGTTATAAATGGTGTAACTAACCCGACTTTGTTTTATATATTGAATTTTTGTTTTATATAGATTTTAATGAATAACAAATGACAACACTCGCGCTCCTATACAGCGGAAATTTAATATAATTTTTTCTTTGAACCAATATCATCCACATACATACCTAATGTATTAACCTGACAAGTCATAGCGTAATATCACTAAATTTTGTGGTTTGTAATGAATGTAATGTATTTTATTTATGTGCTTTTTCATAATAAATGCTTCTATCCTATCCATGTATTAACATTTTTGTAAATTATTAGTATATCACAGACAGAAATCTAAACCGGTCAAACCCGATTTTAAATTCGATAATCAGTCAAAACTAGTTTTTTCGACTAGATAAAGTCTAAAATAAGTTACACAGATATTTATGAATGAGAAGCACGGATTAATATAATAAAGATTAATTTATTTATCAACTAAAATTAGGTACAGGTGAATAGAATAGAATAGAATAGAATAATCATTTATTTGGCACACACAAAATGACACATGAAACAATATTAAGGAACAGTTGAATCCATTAAGACAGTTCGACTCATGTGTCTGCACCAAAATGGCGTTCAGCTCAGCATAATGTTGGATGTTGTGCATCCAACGCTGATTTTCAGCTGAAACCGGGAGCAAAAGGTAGTGCAGCAGCGGCGAAGTAAAATAAAAATAAATAAAGAGGTGAATAAATAAAAGGTGTGCAATTTTATTAAAATGTAGATATAAACTTTAAAAACATACTTTTCTAATATAATAATATATATATGGCTTATGAATCCAAAGGTTATGAAGGTAAATGATTATATATAAATAAATATGGGTAACTATTTAAAATATATTGATTTAGATATATAATATATATGTAAGAAGAGTAATTGGATGACTAGATCAAAGAGAGGTCGACATTGATGTTACCATGTTGTATTTGGGCTTCCATTAGAAACATTTGGTGATGGTTATTAATGATTGAAGCCTAGATAATAATATTAATACATATTATAAAATGATTCTGGTATGCATGAGTATACCTGTTGTAGCCGCAAAATGGTATACAATGTTTTTTAATAAACTTAATGTATTTTTTTTGTAATAATAGACATTCTAAAACAATATTTTAAATTAAGCCTTTGAAAGTAACTAATGAAAGAAAGAAAAGAAAAAAAAAACATTTATTTGACACACACAGAGGACAGAACAAACATACCTACTAATCATACCCATGTAGAGACTGTCTATACTAAAATGGACGCCCGTCCACATCATTAAGTCAAAGCGAAATGTTCTTCATTCACTGTAATCACAAGGCTTAATTTAAATTGTCTTGCTGTGGTGTTGGCGCACAGTAATGAAGTGGAGGGGTGTTCATTTTTAGAGTAGACGATTTCTACCTAATAAAAGTTATCAGATTAAAAACATGTAAACTGACATTGCTAAGAACCATCAGTTAGACTAGCTTTTTATTAAAAATCCGCGTCCAAATTGGTCAATCCTATTGGGAACTACGTCGCTATAATACCACAGATAGACAAATGTAAAACTTAAAACACCCCTCTTTTTGCGTTGGGGGCTAAAAATTAAACACAGTAACGAAATGACTTAACATCAGGGGCCCAATTCTATTAAACCAATCGCTTCATTATTTTTATTTTATTTTATTATTATGACAATGGTATCGTCGTAAAATGATGCCACTAAAGATACCTTTTGGTATTCTACTGAAACAACCATTTGTCAATGACCGCCGTTGCTATGGCAACACCATTGAAAAATTACCAGCTTATGATAGGAATGACAATCATAATCGTTAAAAAAATGTATATAAATATTCTATCCAGTTATCTGGTTCCAATAGTAAAAGCTCTGCTAAGTTTGGGGCTAGATAGCGCTGTGTGAAATATCCAGCAATATTTATTATTATTATTATTATAAATAATGGTTGTATGGCTCCATAATAGTTTTTATAGTAATAGTTTTTCTTATATATTAGTAGAATTGGGCCCCAGGTGGGCCTTGCTAGTTCTCTAGGTCGCATAAAAAACCCGACGTTCTCACGTCTCACACTGCCATTTTGCTTCTACACGAGTCTGTAAGGGTAATTCGCAACTTAATGGTGGAATGGGCCCGTAAAAATGGTCGGACATTAATACCCTGCGTTTAATTCTTTTCTATTTGGTATTTGGGAGTTTTTGTGTACCAGACGAAAGGCATTGGAAGAACCTATCCCATAATTTGAGTCAAAGTTATCGTAACCAGTATTATGTACTACCGCCATTAAGTTCAATAATAAAATAAATGAACGATTGCAGTTATTTCAGATCCGTTTTTAAATTTGTTATATCTTTTAAGGGTTCCGGACTAAACTGGTTAAAACGGGACCCCTACGGCTCGAATAGGTAAACCTAATCCGTCATCGGGCATCCATATGGGGCGTCGACGGCCGAACTCGGCCGAACAAACCCAACGTTTGTAAAATGTGGAAAGCGAGTACACACCCAAAACCATTCCCTATTCAGTTCTGAAACAAGTACCAACCAAGGTATTACAATGAATGACCCCGCCTGAGCACCTATGCGTAAGCAATTCGAACAAAGTCAAAATAGGCCGAAGCAAAACCTTAGCCCTAAGAGCTTATAAGAGCCGAGTGCGTTCCACTGAAAATGATTTCCATCCATTCAATTAGTACTAAATAAAGTTGCGGTCTCAAGTCCTCTGCCAAATATTCTAGTATCTCAAGACGGAAGTCTTTGACCATTGTGTGTTACCTACCAGTGATGATAAAATAGAGTCTTATAATAGTAAAATTTGTACAGTTCAAAACAGTATAAAAATTTGGTTTTAAACATTAAAATAGCGACCTTGAGAAGGCTCAAGGTCGCTCAGTGTGCTCTGGAGGCGCTATGCTTGGAATTTCTTGAAATCGAATCAGTAAAGAGAAGATCCATAAACAAACCAAAGTCACAGACATATTCCAGAAGATGGGCAAGCTGAACACTGTTTAAACTGAGCAAACTGTTTAAACAAAATCTTTATAAAAGAGCCTACTATAAAATATCGGATTATTTAGATGATAAAGAAGCTTGGGATAGAAACTGCTCCAACTCGTTCAAAATGTTATAATTTAGACGTAATTTCTTTTCTGTATTATGTATTGTAAAAAGATCATTAAAAAAAAACAACCAGCCTTGTTTTCTTGCCTTTCTTTCCTGGCTTGGTCGCGAAGGAACAGGCAGTAAAATTGACGTTTCAAAGTGATCCTTGTGATTTTAATGAATAAAAATATTTGACTTTGACTTTGAAGTGGCGGTGAGCGGGGCACATATATCGAAGTACTAACTACCATTTGTCACATAACTATTGCGAAACTTTATATTTCGTAAATGGATTTTATTGAAATGGTGTTGATGAAATCTCCTGGTGTTTTTGAAAGACCTAACTTATATCGTCTCAAAACTTACATAAGGGAGGTACCTCTTTTATATAAGTCCAGACCATTCCGTCCAAAGGTTGTTTGGTAGAGATCGCTATTTAGCGATAAGATCGCCAAATTGTATCACATAAAAAATAAAATGAAAATTAAAAATATATTTATTTGCCGAACTAATAAATTAGACTACAAATAACTCAGTTGGATATAGCAGTGTGATAGACAGAGTTAGGTATCCATTTAAACTAAAAATATTAAGTGATCTCCACACTAGGCACGCCTGTATCGTGGAGATCTAGTTACGATTAGATAACGACGATAGGACGTTAGTTATATTTAAGTTGTTCTTTTTAATTGTATTATTTTAAGGTGTGCAATAAAGAATTACCTATCTACCTTAAAAAGAGAGGTTTTTACGCTTACTAGCCGTCATTGAAATTATCCCAAATTTCAGCTTTACAGTACAAATACTCTACGAGTAAATGACTAACAGACAGCTACTAGTTCGACTATCGTCATAAAATTGACGTTTCAAAGTGATCCTGGTGATTTTAATGAATAAAAAGATTTTGAATTAAAAATTTTCGACTACAGAACTCTACGCAAGTAGTCACTTAGCAACAGTGGTTCTCGTCAAAAGCACCGTTGGCAAGTACTGTGAAGGCAGTGCACGTGAAACGTCGAACCAGGGTGCCATAACCACAAAACAGTCTGAAAAGTGCTCGTTCCAGTTTTACAACATTCGAAACTACTGCTTTACTCGCTACTTGCAATGTGCGGCGGCCAATACAGCTCCAGAACCAAATTGAAGCAAAAAGGTGCTTCAATACTTTAATAGTACTAGGTACAAGTATTTTCTTATTATTTTTTATTTATAAAATCACTAGTCTTTTAGAAACGTAAATTTTAACGTATCGCCAATACTAGCAAAATGGGCGTATATTACCTCGTAGAGGCCTCGTAAACTTACTATTACTACAAACATACATGCTATAAGATGGGCAAATTCCTATCAAATTATTTGAAAACAAATTGCCCGTGTTAAAATATGTATGTTTGAAGTCATTGTCCGCTTACAAGGCCTCTACGCACTGGTAGGGACGTAGCGGTGGGGATTTCGAGAATAAACACAAAATGGCGCAAAAAATACTCTTAGTAGGATTTTCACACATTTTTTTTTCTTTAAATTCACAAAGATTATAATATTTAGAAACGTTAATTTTACTGTACCCTCAATACTCCTCGTTTGGCAGAACAGTAGGTATTTATACATTCTCTTCTTGTGTTTTTTTCACGTTGTCCAAAATACTCTGTATTATTTAATGTATTTCCTTTCTTTCTCAGTTTCCTCCAGATCGATTGTAGACGTAATTTGGATAAATCTCCGGTATCTATTGAGGTTATGGATCTATTGTGGCCTCTCAATTAGATATCTCTCATTCGCTGCATTGTTCTCAGCCATTGTGGGCGACTATTTGCGGATAATTATGTGACTAATAATTGGGGTTCCATACGTATATGCTCTTTCCAAAAGTAGTCACATTTGGAATTTATCAGAGCTTTTTTACTTCATTAAGATAGTGAACAAGGTAATACATATGTAAAACAAGGTAAAAGTAGGGACACGCAGTATAATTTTTTTTTTTTACATTTACGACATTAATTTAAATCACGGGTAGAGCTGATAGCTAGTATTATTCTAAAATAGTTTTAATTTTCAATCTACCTTAATTTCAAGTCCACAAATCATATTAATTCATCCTGTAAGTCGGTACCTGTTAAACTGATTCAGCGAAATCGGCACAAAGGCGCCGCCGATTTACGTCAAAAATTGAAAATGTATCGATTACTGGATAAATATTCAAGCTACCTGTATTAAACCAATCTCTAAAATCAGTTAATACGATTTTGCATATGTGTTTTAAATTAATGTCATGAATGTTGTGATAGATTGTATAACAGATCCAGAAAGATTTAGACAGGAAATATTTTTCGGACTGCCGAAGATAAGTTTTTATAATCGCTCGTATGTTTGTAGCAGAGGATTAGAAAGTTGAAGTGGTAGTGGGCGGGGCACATAGTAGCTCGAAGAACTGACGGTCGTTGGGGCAGATAGATTCTCGAATGGAGACCACGCGCTGTAAAGTGAAACTTAGGACAGCCACACTAGATGGAAAAACGACCTGACGACTGATATAGGTTGCTGGGAGCAATTGGTTGTAGGTCGCACAACATCAGTGACTCTCGAAATCTATAGGGAGGCCTATGTTCAGCAGTGGACGTTCTATAGCTATTATAAAACTTTTAAGAAAATCGACTAAGTTTAGGTCATTAATTCGATATAAAACTTACTGCCTACTCTTGCAATCGACATCCAAAAATAAAGGCCGATTTGATATCTCTTTCAGAAGTGGCTGCGGGTTTTGGGTTAGAAAGGGACAACAAGAGATATCTCGAGAAGTCATTCAAATATCTGTGGTTCGATGGCAAGCATTATGCAATAGCACATGAGTTTAATAGTGTTTGTTTTTACATGCCGTAATAAATTTCACATTTCTATGGTAAATATTTTACAAATTTATTTATTATGCTCATCAAAATAACCCCTTTTATTTTTGTGCGTATGTTATCAAACACACCCTATATGGCCTATATGGTTATCTCGAAGCATATTTTAATTTGATGTTTCATGGTACTAACGATGCTGATGGATTTTGATGATTGAGGTTGGCCACCTGATTACTTGCGACAAGTTTGTAACAGGCGTAAATAAATAAATATTGCTGGACATATTCACAAAATGCTATCTAGCCCCAAACTAAGCAGAGCTTGTACTATGGTAACCAGATAACTGATAGCATACTTATATACTTTGTTTTGTAAATACATACTTATAATATATAGAAAAACCTCCAGACCCGAAAAAAGATCTGTAGATCATGCAAACATTTGATCCGCGACGGGAATCTAGCCCGCTACCTCCTGCGACTCAGCCAGTTATTCGCCCACTGCGCCATAGAGGTCGTCAAATCTTGCTATCACTGATGTCAAAACTAATTTTTACATTGTCTAACACCAATGCTCGCGAGATTTACGCCTGTTGCATAATACGTATAGGTACTATTTTATTCTAAGGGTTAGCGCCGGTTTTCTCCAAAGCGGAGAGGAGAGATGTGTAAATTCAACAAATAGAATCACGTCACAATCGTATAACGTCATCTATCTGGCGTAACCATTGGTTGATTTCACTCATCTCCTCTCCGCTCCGCTTTTGTGGAACCGTTCCTAATATTAGTTTATTAGAAGCATGATTAGGAACATCAGTCTCATAATGATGATATTATGCTCAAGACCTTATAATTTTTAAACACATTACGGTCAGAGGAATGTCTTCGAACACTTGAGTGAAGGAAAAGATTTATCTTGAACAACACAAACTGCGTAGGCTTTACCCTTTTAAAAGTTATATTTAAATGTAATCAACAGGATAAATAACAGTATCTACCATGTTTGGACAAGGAAATCCTTCTAAGGGAAACCTAATAAAAATTACTTCCAAGAAAGGAGTATAATATTAGTGTATAGATTAATGTATGTTTTTTGTTTAAATCGGTCAGGCCCAACAGCCATAAAAAATGTATCGCCGTGATCCTTGAAGGGTTAAGGAATATATTGCTAAGAATGAATTTGACGAAGGAGAAAAACCACTCTTTTAATGTTGAATATAAGACTGAATAGTTTCTGATTCTGAAGAGTTCATAAGTAGGATGCAAGTAGGATTTGAGTGGGAACTACTCTTATACGAAGTTGTATAATGTCAGACATTAGCCACCAACTTCAACTTTCTCCACTTAATCAAATTATTTTAAGTGTTTGTGGACTAAACAACTTATAGATAACTTTTGCCCGATGTATATTACTTACCTTTTCTCAGCATGTCGTCAGCGTTGTACCTGCAACAACATTACTAAGTTTAAAACACAAATACAGTGAAAATACATAAGTAACATTATTATGTGCATAAACTTTGCCTAAACCATTATACCAGGGGTTCCCAAAGTGTGCGCCGCAGCGCCTTGGTGCGCCGCGGCGCCTTGGTGCGCCGTAGAGAGTAAAGAGGGGCGCTCCGTGAGGCGCTCTGTCTACAACTCTCCGGAAACAAAACTAAATCATTCGCGGTTACAAAATGAACAATCAAAGATCAATGTGGAGCAAGAAATAGGAGCAGCGGTGTCAAGCCTTATACTATGCTTTGAAAAAATGTGTGGAGGTCACCAAGCTCACACGTCACAGTGACTATATTGCCATTATATTTTATTTCCTATTTTTCATAAGTACCTAATAAATGTGTTCTTGTATATAAATATAAAGTCTCAGCTTCATACTGTGAATGTTTTAATTTTTGTACCTATCTATTTAGTATCATTGTACCCTTTTTCAACTAGCTAAGGCGCCGAGACAAAATACTAAACCTGAAAGTGTTTGGAACTGAAAAAGTTTGGGAACCCCTGCATTATACGCATGTCGGCGGCCATATTAGGTTGCCAACTTTCGGGACGGAGACACAGAATAACAAATAATAGGTGAAGTCAAAATCAAAAGTTAATAAACCAAATGGATACAGTCATGCTGTAAATCTGATCCTAAGCACCATTGAGTTCTTCAGTTTCGTGAGATTACAATAATCACAATGAACGTTTATTATCTATAAAAGGATAAGAAAATAACTAATGAGAACTGTACAGAATAGAAGGGGAAAGTTGGTCATTATATAAGACATGGCAGCTCTATGAAAACAACTAGCAACTGAACTCAACTAGCCTCACGTCACGTCAGATGACATCCGTCCGTCAGACATATATTTTTTTAATCAATGTAATAAAAATAGGCATGACAATGTCATGCCTATTTTGCGTGCGTATTCTACCACCGAATAATAACATCTTAAATTTATGATACACGGGGCACACTAAAAGTTTTGCACTTCTAGCTAATCGGAACTATCTGAATTTCGAATGTCATATTTTTTGAAACGTTGCAACCCTCTTAATAAAAAAAAAAAAAAATTGGCGGGAAATCATTTGTCAATTGTTTTTTATCACACGTCAAAGTTCTACGTACGCAATGAAAATAGAACACAGTCGAAAATATTTAAGAGCAATGATTTTTTATGATTTTAAAAGTCTCTCTCTCCGCAAGATTGTGCCGCTCGTCTTCAAAATGTTTTTGGGAGAGAAGCACCTTGTTTGAGCACCGTAAGGCGATGGTTTGCTGAATTTGAGAGAGGTCGGGTTTCTTTACATGCCGAATTTCGCATTCAACTGCCGTCAACAAAAATAATGTAGCTACTGTTAAGCGGCTAATTGAAGAAAGCCCGCGGATTACCTATGAGAGGACTATTGGGATTGGTACGAGCCAAATTCTGAAAATTTTACACGAAGAATTGAAAGTTCGAAAACTTTGTTGCCGTTGGATCTCTCATGAACTGACAGCGGAGCAGAAGCGGGCTCGCGTGGAGTGGTGCTCACAGATGCTACTGAAGTACGACCACGGACATTCTAATGCTGTTTATGACATTGTCACAGGAGACCAAACTGGATTTATTGTTTTGAACCCGAAAAAAAAACAGCAATCTTGTGAATGGGTTGGTGTTTGAAAATGAGAACAAGCCAACAAAAGTGACGAGGGCGAGAAACGTTGGTAAAAAAAATGATCGCGTTTTTTTTTCTCAGCTACGGGTCCCATCTGCACAATTCCACTTGAAGATCAAAAGGGTGTTAATGCCGAGTGGTATTCTACCATTTGCTTACCCAGGGTATTAGAAAAAGTTCGCGAAAGACGACCAGAAAGTCGCGTTCTTCTACATCATGACAACGCTTCTTCACACACGGCTAACAAAACAAAGTCATTTTTAGCTTCCGAAAAAGTACAACTCGTCACCCATCCTGCACATAGCCCCGACCTAGCACCCTGTGATTTCTGTATTTTCCCCAAAATCAAAGATTTGATGAGAGGTTTCACTTTCACCAACTCCGAAGAGGCAGTGATAGCGTTCAATCAGCACGTAAAAAACATGCCTTCAGATCTGTGGTCCTCTTGTTTTAAAAAATGGTTCGATCGCATGAAAAAATGTTTAAAATGTAAAGGAGAGTATTTTGAAAAGCAATAAACATAATATTTTGGTTATAACATGTTGTTTTTCTAAGTTACGCAAAACTTTTAGTGTGACCTACGTATCGTTACACTACAAATTCTAATGAGCATCAGTTCGCTTATCTATACTAATATTATAAAGAGGAAGAATTTGTATGTTTGTAAGGAATAAACTCAAAAATTCTTTCACCATAAGAATGCTACATTATCCCTGAGTAACATCGGCTACTTTTGATTCGACTGCGCAGAAGGAGGATAATGTTTTTATTGGCAAGCGATGCGTGCGAAATCCTAGGCAGGTTAGCTAGTGTATGATATGTTTATGGCAATAAAGATTTTTATATCTTTTTATGAAATACCGAGTCGAGGGAAAACCCCACAAGTCAACTTTATACAAACACGCCTAATACTTTAAAATGCCTCAAAAGCCCGCCTTAAAACATCATCGTTTGAACCGCCACTTCATATTCATGGCTTTCAAATGCCAGCTCACTTGTAAAGTGCAACTTGTACCACAAAGCGAAAGCAGCGCTTTAAATTGAGATGCAAATTCGCTGTAACGTTGCGAAGTGGACGTGGACGATATTGAAGCAGTGGAAAGCGCTGTCAAGTAAGAGGGATTAATAAGGTCAAGCGCTAAGATATTTTCCGTATCAGATTCCTCAAAGTTATACGGTGTTACATAAACCAATGAACTTCTGAAACTTACGCACAAATACATGCAGGCTGCATTCCATTTTAAACCGATTTTTTTATCGTGATACTAATTAGAACTGAACTCAACTAAATCATCGCTTTTTTTACAGTTTATTTATGAATACTTTGCATTTTGTACTTCCCAACCCCAGAGGTAACAAAAAATGATGGGGTGCTAACTTAAAAAAACCCTATTGGTAGTTAGAATAACAAAATAAATACAAACTCTGATCACAGTAAGAATAAATCAAGGAATAAGTACAGTTCTTTTATTGATACCTCAAAATACAGAAATATCCAGAAGTCGTGAACGCGTCTAATAATGAAGCCTCAAAAACTACTCCAAAATATAGTAGTTTTACGCGAACGCCATTAGTAACTCTGTGACCGACGCGTGACGTGTTCAATTTAATTAAGTTATGCCTTCCAACGTATAAAAATTCAGCTAGGCTCAAAAAACAATCAAATGATGATATCACATTTCATACTGTCATGTTGTGTTATTTGATTTTTTTTTCACACAGCGGTATCTAGCCCCAAACTAAGCAGAGCTTGTACTATGGGAACCAGATAACTGATAGAATACTTATATACCTTTTTTTTATAAATACATACTCATCATATATAGAAAAACATCCAGACCAGGAACAAATATCTGTAGATCATGCAAACATTTGTTCCGCGTCTCAGCCGGCTATTTGCCCACTGCGCCACGGAGGTAGTATTGAATAAATTGTTCGGTTTATAATTGTCGTAAGTAATGATACCTCCATTTTGCTGGCGTTATAAAATATCGAGTGTTATTATTTGCTCAGCTCTAGAATTTTGAAAATAGTAACTTGTAAGTATTAGTTCTAGTTTAAATTATGTGATAGTTTAAAAATAAATGTTTTTATCGAAACCGTGTTTTATTTTAAAATCACTGAGATTATTAGGTACATAAGGTTAGATTTACGTATTTATGAGCAGTATATCGCGTTATCTGTTTGGGGTGTGCTAAGACGAAAGAGGGGCCATTGTACTCACTATTATCAGAGACCAGTAATATAAATAGACTGTCAAGTCCATTGAAAAAAACGTAATCCGCAAAAAGCTCAAAATCCCGTATTATTTCTAGATGGCGCTGTCTCATAGCCTGGAAACTTTCATAGCGGCCATTGCAACCAAACAAATTAAAATATATTTTCACTACAACCCACCAAAATTTTTCTGGTTTTTTTTAGAATAAGTAATATTGTCCATGCAACAAGATTTACCGATTTTATTTCATATTGATTATTTACCACTTTCGTATGCTTAATCACAGATGGCGTAGGAATAGGATCAAAGGTAGCATACAAAAAAACGCATTGTTTTTTACCTAGATGGCGCTTAACACAAAATTAAATGGCAGATTTTTTTACTTCTAAGGGTATCGTCGCCTAAAAAAACAATGCAATGTAGGTACTTAGCCATTATATACTCACTACAGCAAAAATCCTACGCTGCAGGATTTTTAAGTTGGCGAGTCTATCGCTATAAATAGGTACCTACCTATTTATTGGAGACATATTAATTCAAACTGTTTTGTTCTAGTTTAGAGCATAACGGTTTTAATTACTATGCTTTCTTTCATCATCAGAGCTCTACGGACCAAACCAATACGATTCTAAACCTAATGATGCGGATTTCCTAGTGCTCGATTTAAAAATTAAACAATATTCAATAAATAATATAAAATAATCAAACTTTTTATTATTAAATAATCAAAAAGATTTAAGTTTATTTTTGATTATTGGCAAAGAATATTATTAAAGCTTGACTTTGAGTTAAGAAGAAGATTTAAGTTTGATTTAATTTGCAATAAAAACTCATATTGTTATAGTATTGTGTATTATTATTTAAATAAATAACACCATGTCATTCAAATCAAAACATCACCTTACCAAATCGTTAGTGAAACCTTCCCTTTCCTTCTTTTTATCAAATTACTTGCTTACAAGTGGATATGTAAGCTTTTAATTAATTTAGAATACATAACTAGTGGTTCGCCCCGAACTGAGATTCACGAGTCTAGCATAAAACCAAAAAATATTGTTCGTAATCTTTGACTATCAAAATAGTGCCACGAAATAAAAACCAATTAACTTGACCTATAGTTTCATTCAAATTACAGGTAACGGGAGTTCATGTAAATTGGTTACTATTTTTTGGGGTACATATTGCAGTTATTCTGGATTTCAGACTTTTGTCTATATTTGTGATACATAAGCTACACGCATACCAAATTACAGCACTGTGGGGTCACTGGTGTACCCTGTGAATTTTGTCCAAGTTTAGTATTTATTATGGCTAATAACTCAAAAACTACAAAAACTTTACTAAAAATAAAAAAGGGGTTTAAATATACTAATGAAGACCTTTCATTTGACGTCTCATTTGACCTAATAGTCTCATTTTTATTTTTTTTACCCCTCTTGAACCCCAATATCTCAACAACCCTCCCAAAATTTTTAACTCATTGGTCACACCAAAATTGTGCTATCATTACCTACCTATATACCAAATTTCACGATGATCGGATAAACGCTTCGAAAGTTATCCTCGGACAAACAAACATACATACATACAGACATACATACATACAACGCCGATTTGTTGATTTGGAGATCTCGCTTCGCTCGATCAATAACTAGTGGTTCGCCCCGAACTGAGATCTCGCGAGTGTCCAATAAAAACAAAAAAAATCATTATCTTAGTAGGCAAGCAGAATTATTGTACTGAGAAATCTAAACGCAAAGAAATTCACCCGAAAGCCGAAAACAAAACAATTAGCCACAAGAAAATGAGCGGGAACGAGTGGGAACCATGAACTGACTGACATTGAATTTCAGCCAGCAAGCAAACAAACAGCCACGCTGTTTGCATCTAATTTGTTGCATGCGGTGTTGCCAAACCTCACTTCTCAAAAGTCACGACTAGCAAGTCTAAGAAATTTTGTTGCACTTATTATATGTAGTGTACTTATGTAATTAAGTTTATTATTTTATTAAATAACGTATTATCTTGTCGTATGCATTTGCCGGGTACTTAGAAATGAATTTTATTTTGTTTCAAAAAGTCTTCTACATATCTGTACATATCACTACAAATAGGTATTTCCGCATTTAGGTGATAATGGTACGATCATAGACCTAAGTAATGAATTAAATATATCTATTTATTATTGCACCAGCAAGGCCTTCCTTTCCTAAAAAAACCCTATTTTGACGGAAACTTTCATGTTCTGGCAATTCCGATAAAATTTTGCGCAAGTCTCAAAAAATACTAAAGACTGAAGTTTTAACGAAACTGAAGACCGGCAACATCGCATACCGTGCAAACTGACAACGTCGCATTAATACTATCGCGCACGTTAAATTGGAAATAGCGCCATCTATTTTTTATCGTTTTTTTCGTGAGCGGTAGTAAGCTAGATGTTGGCTAGTGGTCACATAAATATAATGATTTGGAACTCCTAGCGACATCTCGCGTCCTAACAGGTAATCAAATATCGAGTTACATTAATTTGTTCGAGACTGGCAGTCTATTTATATTACTGGTCTCTGCTATTATGAACAACTTTTACTATGGGGCCAACCAACACTTAAATCACAGAAAAAAAAGCAGCTGTTCCATAAAATGAGATAAGATATAAATTTTATCAGGCGTCTCAATGAAAATTTTCTTTGGAACTCATTTTTTTTTGCAATGTTGCCCCCATAGTAAAAATTGTTCATAGTATTAGTAAAATTACCCCTTTTTCGGCTTAGTACACCCCAAACAGATAACCCTGTATATAACTAGTTGTGTAATTATTAGATTTTTTTGTGTCAATTCTACTAGTCAAGTACGCAGATATAACATATACCTGTGATACCTTTGTAGTATTAGATAATTTGGATTTTATTAGTTGTATCTTATCTTAAACATTTACGAGGCATGCCTTTTAAGTTTTGTCGTTTGAAGAAAAAAACACATCTAGAACCTTATAGTACTTTTTATTGTTTTTCAAAGTATTCACAACGTAGCTTAAAACACTTTTCCATTCGCTCAAACCAGTTATTATAACATTTATTCCACTCTAAAGTGGGGTGTTCAAAATGGCTGTCTTGAAAGCGTCGACTGCTTCTTCACCGGACTGGAACCTTTGACCACGAAGACTTTTCTTAATTTTAGGAAATGTAAAGAAATCGTTAGGGCTTAGGTCAAGACTGTATGGAGGATGGTCAAGAATTTCTACTTTTTCCTGCTTCAAATACTCAATCGTTTGACGAGCGCTGTGTGAGCTTGCGTTGTCGTGGTGCAGGATGATGCATCGCTTTGAGTTAGATTTTCGAAGTTCGGCGATGACTTGTGGTAAACAAACTGTAGTATACCACTCTGCGTTAACCGTTCTACGATCTTCCAGTGCAATAGTCGCAACATGGCCGGTTTTTCCAACGAACGTGGCCACCATCTTCTTTGAAGTGCTTCGAGAACGAACAACTTTAGTCGGCTTTGGCTCGTCTTGAAAGACCCAGATTGTAGATTGTTGTTTGGTATCAGGATCGTAGGCATAGATCCAAGATTCGTCACCACTTATGATGTCGTAGACGTGATTTGACTCCCCTCGGTTGAACCTTTGCAGAGTTTTCTTACACCATCTGACGCGGGCCGCCTTGTGATCGTCGGAAAGCAGATGCGGTATCCAACGGCAAACTAGCTTTCTCACACCAAGCGCTTCATGCAAGATCTTCTGAATGGTTGTCCCTGAGATGCCTAATAGAGCCTCTATCTCTCGATACGTCACATGACGATCTTCGAGAATTAGTTGTCTCACAGCAATGATGTTATCTTCAGTGAAGGCGGATTTTGGGCGTCCTTCGCGAAATCTGTCACTAACACTAGTATGTCCACGCTGGAATTCTAAATACCAGCGTTCGACAGTCCGCAGACATGGGGCTACATCACTGAACACAGATGTTAGCTCTTCTAAACACTGAAGCCGTGTCAGGCCTCTTCTAAAGTTGTAGAAAATTATTGCACGAACATTTTCATTAGAAAGATTCATTTTCGTACGTGACCTGACAGATTCAAATCGAAACTGTGACTAAACAATAGCATTAATCCTAATACTTTCAACTGTTTTGAGATTCAAAATGTAAACACATTCGAATATAGAACAGTCCCAAATTCAAAATTGCCGGAAAATATGGAAACGACAGAACTTAAAAGGCATGCCTCGTACTCCAAGAACGGGTAAATAATGACTAAGCTAGCAACATTACGCGGGTGGGGGTTTGGTGGGCGCGGGACGCGGGTTTTGTTTTATAGACAGCCCACGGCTTGCAATCACAGCTGAAGGCGGCTTCTGGTTCTTTCTGTGTTCTGAGATTGATACCAATAAAATAATCTACGTTTTGAGTCTCGTTTACAAAATAATACTATTTAAAGCCTACTATCGATTCCCGTAAAAAAACAAGCAATGGTTTTTTACGAAAATGAATTGCTTCAATTACCGAGACTTGTATGACATTATTCCAAAATCTTTGAATGCAGTTTTTATTTTTATTTAAATCGGTGACAAGAGTTCGTTCAGCATTTTTTGATCTCTTACCGTTTATGATTTTCCCTCTCTGAACCATCACAATGAATATCATTACTACGAGGACGAGGCTGTTCGTAACTAGAAAATATATCAGAAGCAATTCTTATATATTATGTAAAATAATTCTAAGTAATTAAAATTGGGTTTCAACGTTTACAAGTAAGTAGACCTACATCAAGCGAGGGTCAAAGGCCTTCAGAAACCTTGGCTAATGAGGCCCACTCGATTACAGGCAGGACCTGACGCTGTCGTGTAGAAATCACAGATTTTCCACTTCAAATAATAGGCATTCAACTTTGTGTATAGGGAAACCATACAAAAACATGTTACGTATTGGAAAACTTTGTTTACATAAGGCTGAACACGAAATTCTTTGCTTTAACATTAACATACTTAAGGGCGCTTATTTAGAAAGAATGTTTTGTTCAACAAATTTTGTGCTTTCAATTTGTAATTCATATATGTTATAGTTAAGGATACGTGCTAAGAACGCCTGTGTTAAAAACAAGATTCCTTAAAAAAAATTCTATAGAAAAAAAATCCAAAGATGACTCCAAATTTATCTTAAAACCGTTCTTATGCGATGAATACTTCAATTTAGATCTTGAAACTTTATACAGTAGTTTTACAATAACATAAATAAGTGCAATTCAAAACACCTTTTAATTTTAATAATTCCCTTTTAATAAGGTTTCAAAATACCTTTTCATTTTACCATAAAACGAAAATAACTAAATTTTGCACTAATGAAACCATTAGCTTCGGACGCCCGGTCCGCGATTCAGTCTGGTCTCGGCTTTCAGACGGGGTGCTCGTGTCGCTTGTCGCTCCAAACGATCACTTAATTCTTAAGTAGAATTTATATTAAGTTGGTTTTTGTAAAGACGCAGTAATGAGAAATAAGCACAATAAGAAAATCAAGGGACTGAATGATAAAAAACCGGCAAACATATGAATCATAGCGAGATAGGACATGCAGCGGCGCGCGGAGAAGCGGGGGTGAAATTCGAGTTTGGGCTGAGGTATAGTCAACTCTTAACGAACAAAATCCATTTATCGTCCAATAATTACCAATAGTAACATTAGATAATCATTATGCAATTAAATTGGGTTTCGTAGTGAGGCGGCTAGGCGGCTGTATGATATTCGTTTTAATCGCTCAGGTCTCGGCGTGATCCTTGATGGTTAAAATATAATTAAACGCAGCTGATTTATGTGAATGGTCAATTTGTATGCAGAGAAGATTATATAAACTACTAGCTGACCCGCCCGTGGCTTCGCACGCTTGAAATGTCAGGTTCCCGTGGGAACTTCAGGAAAACTATATAAAACACTCTTGTAAAAGTGACGCGACACCTCATGTAAATGACTTCACGTGAATGGACGACGGTTAAATTATAGGGATATTGTTCCTACAGAAATACTAAAATCGCGATTAAAAAATAGGAGGGTAGGAGGATGAAAAATACTTTACGATCTATTTTCATACCTACTAAATATACAAAAAAAAATCATTAAAATCGAACGACCCGTTTCGGAGGAGTGCGACCACTAAAACCGTGATACAAGATTTTTATATATTAGAAAGGTTTACTTACCCAACAAGGTATAGTTATGTCAGTCGACTACTGCTCTTAAACTAGTAAAGCCTTCTCAGCTTTGATAATTTTTCTTAAATTTCAGGATATGTGCTAATATTATTGACTACGGAACCCTAAAAACACGGCCTTATTCCACGGATAATGCTAGTTTATTAGTAGCACGGTATGAAGCAAGCGAACAATATATATGAAAGAATGAGGTTATAATATTGTACCTAACTTCACTTGTTGTATCTCAAGCATGTGCCAAGTTTTATATTTACTTGAAACAATCGGCAATTAAATAGTAACACGTAGTCATAAATTTAGCAACAATCTTGCAACTTTTCACGAGACAGCGTTGCAGCTTGTTTCTCCAAAGTTGCAGTTAACAGAGAAAATTTATTAGTTTGCGTACGCTTTTAATTGCTTTAGAATTGCTAGTTTGACTACTACATAAAACTTTTCAGTGTTATACCACTTTATTGCTCTTTAGTCCAGTTTCTTATAAAGTATAGTAAGGTATATTATTGATTGAACGAACGAAGCGAGCGATGATCTCAGTGGGAACTTGGACGATTTTGCATTGTATGTTTGTATGTATGTATTTGCCCCAGCATAACTGTCGAACCGTTGATTCAATCTGCATGAAATTCAGGAGGTCGTTAAGTTTTGCTGGTAAGTGTATGAACTGAATCGATGGAGGGGTTGTTTAGATATTGGCTTCCAAAGGAAAGTGACAAACATTTAAGTGATACAAATTTATAGTATGGTAAAGACATAAGTCAAAAGCATGTATTGGTAAAAATTGTTCACATGTACAACTTTTACTGTGCGCTGTGTGAAATGTATTTAGTGATTATGAATTCATTGTTTATTTTTTCATAACTAGCTGACCCGCCCGCGCACACGCGTGGTTTGTTCATAAAAACATAACCCTCCTTATGCGCAGTCGAGTAAAAAGTAACCTACTTACATATGTCCCAATCCTGATCACAATCTACTATCTACATCGGTACACAGGGAGTGCATCTAAAGAATACCTCATAATTTTAACCCCTTACTTTATCCACCCCTCCCCTCCTCCTTTAGGGATGAGTTTGCAAAAAAGTTTAAATACGTATTTCTTTATTTCTTTTTTTATTTAAAAGCCTACATATGAATTTTCAGATCCTTAACTTAAAGAATTATGGATTGTCCATACAAACTTTCAACCCCTATTTCACCCCATCAAGATTTTTTTTGAGATAAAAGATAGCCTATGTCCTTCTCGATGATATAATCTATCACCATGCCAAATTTCATTTCGATCCGTTCAGCCGTTTAATCGTGAAAAGGTAACAAACAAACAAACTTACAAACAAACAGAGTTACTTTCGCATTTATAATGTAAGGATTCTTTTTTTAATTTATCGTTTTATAAAAATGTCATAGTTAAGTTGACTCAACCTGCAATTTAGTCGTAAGCTTTTAGTCAAACCGCGTTGAATTTCGCAAAGCCTTGCAGCCGCCGTTATTACTCCACTCGACGTATATGGGTATAGCCTAAGCCGGGTTATTATGACCTCTGGCTGGCAACATTTCATATTGCCACTGTTCTGATTACCTAGCTTTGTTGTCTGCAGACTGTCTGGAACATGAAACAAAATGACTGTTCAAAAGTTTGCAAACACAAGGGTGCTTTACATCAGACTTTGTAAGGCAAAATGAGGAAAGAATGAGATATTTTACTACGAACCTAGCACTAGGAGATGGAATAAGCAAATGGCCCACCTGATGTTAAGTGGTATCCGTCGCCTATAACAAAGCATCAGAAATGAGGAGATTCATAGACGAACCATAGTCCACAAGGGGTTGCCACGTTTCTGCATGTTCAGTGAGGCGCACACGGCCCATCATTCTGAGCACATTGACTCTCCGTTTCTAGGGCACTAGTTAAGCCTCCATGAGGGTTGCCCCTTATGAGGGACGTTACCCCAGTCACTGATAGTTCACGTCCTCGTGTTCGCTTACGTGTATGTTTGATGTGTATGTCTCTGTGATTGTAATAATTTTTAAATAATTTTGATATAATTTGATTTGAATTAATTTTATTTCTATTTGTAACCTGTATGAGTCCATAGCATGAAATAAACAATTTTTATTAATTTATTTTTAAAGTCACCGACATAGCACAAAGGATGATGAAGCTGAAGTGGCAATGGGCAGGGCACATAGCTCAAAGAACTGACGGCCGTTGAGCCAGAAAGGTTCTCGAGTGGAGACCACGAACTGGAAAGCTCAGCGTTGGACAGCCTCCCTCTAGATGAAAAGACGACCAGATAAAGGTTTTGCCTGAGATGATGATTATGATGATTAGGAACATGCCCTACGATGCACATCAACATGAGGCATACAGTCAAATGTCTTATAATTTCATCCGCACCCTTCAAACCGAAACAGAGTACCTATGCTTAGCTGCAGAAATAGGTATGGTAGTTATTTCCCTAGCGAGTCCTTATTTCCAGTTAGTTAGTTCCAATGTAGGTCCCCTACGACACCTAGTCTTACTATTTGTCTACCAATTCGCGAAAGTCGTCAATTTTCAGATATCGAACCTTATTTTAATAGCCTAATGATCTTGAATACATACAAAAATCCCATCGAAAAAAATTGACTTGAAAATTACATAAAACAAAATATTGTAATCGGTCGAGCCACTTTCGAGTTTAGCCATATGTATATATATTTTTTTATTTTTTATTTTTTAACCTGTGTTGTCCCACTGCACAGGGCAAAGGCCTCCCTTCCCTCTTTCCAGTTTTTTCTGTCCTTTGCTGTAGTGGACCAGTCTGGTAAATGCACATCTAAGTCGTCACGCCATCTCCGTGGTGGTCTGCCGTATATATATAAAGATCAAATAAAAAGATTTTCAGTAGCAATTTCTCTAGTTACGTTTCCGAAGAGTAATCCATAAAATTTTACTCTTCTCCCAATTCCTCGTTCCGGCAAAGGACTACATAACCATAACTCTAGGGAGCACGGCCAAACGCAGACGAGCCAATCGATAGGGCATTAGTATCCCGGGACCAAGGTCACGTGACCTGACTCTGTCTCTAAGGAATCCTACATGTACTTACGAGAGTAATGAACGTGCGAAGTGTTCAACGTACCTAAAACACAGGTTATTTGGAGTTTTTTGCAGGGCGTGCGATGTTAGAGAAAAACATCGTAGTCTCTGGAAAGAATTTGGTTTATTTATTTCGATACGAGTATTTTGAGAAATATTACTGAAAATTTGGACGATTGTATTCGGGGTTGATTTTACAAAAGAAATCTGTATTATAACCTACTGTCTTCATGCACATACTAATATTATAAATTCGAAACTGAGTTTGCGTATTTATTTGTTTGTTACGTTTTAGCGTCGTAACAGCTGAACCTATTTCGATGAAATTTGGTAGAGATAGATTACGATTTATATTAAGACATGGTCTACTTTTTATTGACAAACCACGCGTGCAAATCCGCGAACGGCAGCTAGTTTTTTCATAACTTGAAGTAAAGTAAATTTTACCACTGAGATAGATTTGTGCAGTCTATCAAAACAAAGTCGTGTCGTCTAGCAGTTTTTGATGATCACTGATTTATTGGATTTGTCTCCGTCCCTAATAGCAGAATAACTATTAAAATACCGGAAAAATTAAAAAAAAAATTGAAGAAAATTCATTTTCACATACATAGATGCAGCTAATGATGGACGATTGACAATTCTACTGGCGACGTATATTGGCAGTCGCGTCATATGCACGTCAAGGCGAAACGAAGCTCAATTAGTTGAAGAAAATTATGCGTCCTTTTTGCAACTTATGAGTCTTATGACAGTAGATTGTTTAATTTTGATTTATTTTCTTTTATACCTTTATCTTTTTTTTTGTATATTTACTGTGCAAATATTTTTTGATTATATTCTATTCTAATTTAAACAGCGCTTCCTGGCAAGTGGAAACACTAACTGGGTGACAAAACATAGCTGCCTGTAGTGCCTAGGACATTTGTAGATAACTTGCCCGGCCTATACATCCTCTCTCAGCTAAGTCAACCTTAATAAAATATTACCAACTAGATGTTACCCGCGACTTCGTACACGTTACCTTACTTAATGTGTAGGTAACCCAGAAATAAAGCTAAACTCGCTGTGGCAACATGACTTGACACCCGATTTTTATCCCATGGGACCTGATTTATGGGATAAAAGGTAGCCTATGTGGTAATCCAGGTTGTAATCTACGTATATACCAAATTTTATCGATATCGGTTCAGCCGTTACGACGTTATTGAGTAACAAACAAATAAATAAATAAACAAACATTCAAGCTTTCACATTTATAATTTTACCAATATCTGGGCTAAAAGATACCTCCACATACATACACTATTTATGTCACTAACTTAATGAACGTGAGGTCGATCTTAGCTCTGAAAAGATCGACCTCACGTTTTCATTGGAGAGGAAAACCCCAATATTTCCATCAAACACGATACAGTATTCCATTAATTATATAAATACAGAAAAAATACCAACATGAAGCGAGTCGTTAGCTTCAAAGGGTGTAATAACGTGTTGTGATGCGTCATCAAAGCTTTGGCGAGCGCCTCGAACACATGCTTTGATATGGGGTAAAAGTGGTGTTATGATGAACGCACTGAAAAATTATACCATAGTTTTTTGATAGCATTTGTATTTAATTGTTGTTCGCCCCGAACTGAGATCTCGCGAGTCTCCCATAAAAACAAAACAAATATTATTTATAATCTTTGACTATCAAAATAGTGCCACGAAAGGCTTATCCAAATAACTTGTCCTACAGTTTGATTCAATTTACAGGTAACGGGAGTTCATGTTAATTTGTTATTCTTTTTTGCATAAATTGCAGTTATTATGGATTTCAGATTTTTGCCTATATTTGTGTCACTAAAGCTACACGCATACTAAATTTCAACACTGTGGGGTCACTGGTGTACCCTGTGAATTTTGTCAAAGTTTCGTTTATATTATGGCTAATAACTTAAAAACTACAAGGTTTAAACTAAAAATAAAAACGGGGTCGAAATGTACTCACAAAGACCTTTTATTAAACGTGCCACTTTTTACCCCTCTAGACCGCAATATCTCAACAACCCCTCCATATTTTTAGCTCATTGAGTCACGCCAAAATTGTGCCATCACTATTTTACCTACATATTAAATTTTACAATGATCGGATAAACGCTTCGAAAGTTATCCTTGGGCAAACAAACATACATACATACATACAACGCCAATTTGAAGATCTCGCTTCGCTCGATATATTAAACTTTCTCAATCACTGTACATAATTACTAGTATTTAACGGGTAAGCATTATTTTTAACGACGATCTCCGTGGCGCAGTGGGCGATAAGCTGTCAGACGCAGGAGGTTGCTGATTCAATTCCCACCGCGGAACAAATGTTTGCATGCTCTACAGATATTTGTTCGGCGGGTCTGGTTTTTTCTATATATATTATAAGTTTGCATTTACAAAAACAAGTATATAAGTATTCTATCAGTTATCTGGTTCCCATAGTATAAAGCTTTGCTTAGTTTGGGGCTGGATGGCGAATGTGTGAAATGTCTATTATTATTTTTATTTACAGTATTTGTTGTGACTAGTGTGTGTTTATAATATCAGCACGGAATCTTTAAATATTGCTTATATCCTCAATATTGTCTCCTGTACAAGCGTCTCTTATCCAGGGTTTTCTCTCGACTTTTTCGATGTTGTTAGAGTACCACTGCGCTGTCGTATGAGCCGACGGATGACTGGTAAATACTACGCATGTTTATGTTTATCGGTCTCCTCGACTACTCACGCTAAGCACAATTTTATTCTTTAAAAACTAGAGTGCAAGATATACGACACAAAAGAGAAACACAGAAATACATTTGCGTGCCTTACTAGGATAGAACATAAATTAATGTCATTATTATAAATACGGGATTTATCACGCACCGTCTTATCGGTGTTTCGACCGACAATGCCCGTACCGAGAACTACCGAAGAAGACAACAGTGATGATAATGATGATGACGCAGCCTGTTTACATGCTGGGCCAACGTTGACGCGATCCCCACCACCGCGCACGTCGACTCGCGCGCAGAGGGCTGCGGCGCGCAGTGCGAGGCGAGACGTTATTCGGAGCGGATTGCACTTACCCTGATGTAGGTTCACGAATTGAACCAAAACATTGTCGGTCTAAACATCGATTACGACGGGATTTATCACGTACTGTATATTTTATAATAATGATTGAAATAAATCACGAAAGTTTTCTAAATAAATAAATGTGCTTATCTTATAGACCTATGTATTTACTATGTTCTAGCAAATAAACGTTATCTTATCTTCCATCATCAAGCCATGTTTAAATGCCGCGGGCCTCCTGTGTAGGTCGCTTGCACTAGAATACCGGTTTAAGGGGTTACACAAAGCTAGGAGAATGTCGCCTATGTATGTTTAAACAGCCAATTGTTTGAAACTGGATTACTATTGCATTGATTAATAAGTTCTACTAGTTTCTAATTCTGGGAATCGAGTGTGGAGTTTTCAAGGAAATCGTAGTGAGCAGGTGGGCCATTGTTTGTAAGGTGGCCCCGCAAGACTGAGCACGCAAACAGGCAACAGAGAGGGGTGTGGAAGTTGCTCTCTATTGGGCTAATAAAATGTAGAAGTCACACAGCCATTGACACGAGAGAAGAGGAACGAAATCGTAGTGACGTTTTCATGATTGGGAGTTACTTTAAAGCTACAATTTCCATTGTGTATACAGCTGGTTATAAAAGGAAGTGCTTAGGTCTGCGCATATTTAACATAAACAAGAAATTTAAAAAAATTAAATCCCCGGCTCATAAAACCCCGTCAATTTCTATTTTACCCTTCACCAAGAAGGAAAAGTGCTGATAATCTTCGAATTAAGAGTAGCTTACCTTCATCATAGACAAGAATCAATGTTATGACTGTCCTCATAAGACTGGTATGTAAATGTATTAAATATAGTATTGGTTAATGTATCTAATCTTTCTTAATATATAAAATAAGTCGGGTTTGTTTGAAGACTCGAGAACGGCTGGACAGAGTTTCATGGTTTTTGATTTGGTGTATTTGTCTCCATCCCGAATAGCAGAATAACTATTAAAATATTAGGAAAATTCACGCTTAAAAAAAATTATGACGAAAATTCATTTTCTCAAACATAGATAATGATCTAATGATGGCCGATTGACAATTGTACCGTCATACGTACTCGTACGAGTATGTCAAGGCGGTACGAAGTTCGGCGGGTTAACTAGTAAATATATAAAACAAAGACGGGTTAGTTACACCATTTATAACTCCAGAACGGCAGGATCGATTTCTATGAAATTTGGTATATAGATAGATTATGATCGGAATTGAGACATAGGCTACTTTTTACCCGACTACGCAGAAGAAGGGTAATATTTTTATTGACAACCACGCCGCGAAGCCGCGGGCGGGTCAGCTAGTAAATAAATAAAATCAATAGCGGATTGTGGCTACTCACTTCGCTCTGAATTCAATATGCTTTCTTTGTCTCTTGTGACAGTCGTATTAGTCTTTGTTAAGCATTATATCAGCTTACAACGTTCTTTTCTCAGTATGTCCTCTCCATAATAAATAATGCAACGTGGTTAGGGCTGGTTTGAGTATCGGCTTGTGTCCGCCGTCCGCGGTCCGCACCATATGGCACGCGGCGGGGCTCGGTCAGCCGGGAATATCTGCGGCCAACTGCCTTCCGATCGCTCACCGCAACATATTATAACAGTATAATTCTCACATTATTCCGTAAATAACCTTTGTTGAACATTTATAAAACTTATGTATGTATGGACAAGTAATTTTTTATAAAAACTAAATAACTCCCTATCCCCTCTGCGTCGGGGCCCGGGGGTTAAGAACTGATATAGCTAAGGACCACCCCAGTTTTCTATTAAAAAAACCGCGTCCTTGTCGATCCATCCGTTCCAAACTGATAGACAGACAGACACACTTAAGCGTCAAACCTATAACACCCCTCTTTTAGCGTAAGGGGTTAAAATTTGAGCGATAAATAAACGCAAAAACTGTTCAGGTACAAGCTAAACCCTCCGTCGACCGAGACACGTTCTCGGAGATCCGGATGAGGAAATCAACTCCGCTAACGCGGAAGAGATTTCTGATTCATCTACATTAGACAGAGCAAACACTTCACAGATACACCGGCCTCGCCGGCGAGGTCGGCGAGTCCCTTCAGTTGCAGTCTACACAAGGTACAAACATGTACCTGGGCGTTTCTCTAGTATCCCCATCCTGGCAATGGCCCAAGCCGAGGTTCGTACCTAAGTGGTGCCCTTGGGCTAGTTGCCTCATAAAAACTTACAGGGCTGAGCGCTATCTGCGCTCGCCAAAAGTTCGGTTATGCTGCAACGGCCTCAGAGGCCACAACGAGTTAGTCCGTCAGAAAATAAAACGAAAAGCAAGTACAAGCTTATTTATATTTATTGAGGAGATGCTTTGTGTTTTAACTGTAAATCATTAGATGATATTCGTTTCAATCTTTGATAAATATTTAGTTCTTACTACGCTAGGCCTGTACTATAAAGTGAATAGGTTGATTGATGAGTCTTTGTTTGTTGATAAACTGATTGTCTTTGACGGTATTTAATTCAGTCTCGCATCAAAGACCTTACAAGGACCTGTAGAAGGTCAATAGGTTGATGAGACTTCGCTTTGTTTGTAGCCAAACTGTATTTGAGACGTAGTGCAGTCCCAATGTGTCAATGCCCGACTATAGACCTCTCGAAATACATGCGAGAAATCTGGCCGATCGGTATCCGAGGATGGTTACCTGCATCTCGTCACCGTCACTAAGTGATAATGATAAACATTAGTTCTTAGTTATTTTGTTATGTATGTTAGTTTATAAAGTATATATATATTTCAATTGGTCAATTAATTGTAAATACTTTGTAATTTGTTGCCTGAAATAAATGGATTATTACTATTAATTCCCTAGCAAACAAACCTCTATATAGAAATCACAGATAGGTATAAACAGTAAACACTGGGTAAAACGATACAAATAAACCGTTCCAATCAGAATCGGCTTAGCCGAACATCGATTGTGCAATGGGGGTAATACCGTGAACAAGCAGAGTTTAATTATACAGAACTAACTAACTCCATTGATCGACATCCCTTAAGAGGGTAGTAAGAGGCAAGTCCAAACAATGACATTACGTCAGATACATGGTCATTTTTTGCATCATTATCATCATTGCCAGCTTAACTGATAGCCCACTGCTGAGTAAGTCTCCTCCGTCAAAAGCCACTCCAACTGATCCTGCACTATTCGCATCCACGTCTTACCCTCTACGGCCTCTATATCATCCACCCACAGGCCTGGTGGTCTGCCGCGACCTCTTTTGTTCTCTCTTGGCCACCATTCGGTCAGGGCCTTGCACCACCTGCCATCACCCAGTCTTGCCAAGTGTCCTGCCTTACGCTACTATAGTCTTTTTGCATAGTAGTTAGTATTTAGGTGACAGGTTGCAAGCCCATCGCTTAGAATACTAACCGATGATGAATGCCTTCGAATTTTGGGTTCAAGGGTATGCCGGTTTCCTCACGATGTTTTCTTTCACCGTTTTGCAAATCTCAAAATAAGTGAAAATGAGCACATTGTTATTATTATTAGCTTTCGCGGCTATATCACTGCGGCCACGAGGCCTATTGTGATGGCCACTGTGTTTATGCACATGTGGCGTTCAAAGTTCACCACTAAGACCTACAGCTGTTAAAAACTGTAGGATATTCTTAAGGGTGATAACTGTTAGCTCCTCCGGGCTAAGAATGTGTTTGCCCAGATGAATGCTATTGTTACGAGCTGAGGGTTCGGGATAAAATAATGGGAATCGATCTAACCAAAATAACACTTTTATTCAACACTAAACGATGAATACACGAACTTGGTCACACGTAATCACAACACACTAATTCACACCACTGTTGCACCACTTAAAGTCACCGAAATGTTCGCACGTATAGCAAAATCCAGACTGACTGTCCGGCCATCTCTCCAGCCTATTTATATCGCGCACATTTCGATTGTTCGAGAACGATCTCAATCGTTCCAGGAAAGGGTCGGTGTTTCGACATAATGGCCACTCCCCATTCTGCGAATCCGCAAACAATAACACAGACAAAAGCGCTCGAGAAACTTCGATTATTACTCATTGTTTAACAGCCTCGGCGTAACACTATGTTTGCGCATTAGTGAACCACACTCGCCTAACTGATGAAGGGGCGATTCTGCCGCCTCATTACAGAATCTGTAGGTTTGTGTATCGCATAGCCCTAACTTGAACATGTGCTTGTTTCTTGTCACATGGGCCAGGATTCAAACCGACCACTTTCGAATTGAGGTGTATCCTATTGGACCACCACTTTCCTACTAAACACCATCCTCATATGAGCCATACGTCCACTGCTGAATATAGGCCTCACCCATAGATTAATACTAATAACCTAAATCGATAGCACCCACCTGAAAGCCATTAGTATTATAAATTGATAGCTTAGTCTCGTAGTCATATTCTTGTTAATTATGTATCTAGCAGGTTCTAGTAAATTATAATTAAAATCTATAGCAATATCAACCCTTGTTAGTAAGTTTTCGCAATTACAAGTTTTAAACGAAAGTCTCCTTTATAGCACAAGTTTTGCAAAATAGCAAGTAATTCTGAAGAAAAAGTTAACAAACCCAGAAGAATATATTCAGAATTGCAGATAATTGCAGACCATCAGTTAAACATAATTAATTAAACATAAATCATCTGCCAAGGATCGTGGTAGGTGGAAGGAGTTGAGGGAGGCCTTTGCCCAGCAGTGGGAAAATGTAGACTAGTTAAAAAAAAAACAAATCATTTGTTTTTCAAAATGCTGTCGAATTACGTCCACTGTTACTGGCATGGCAACTAATTTTATATAGATGCACCGCCGTCATGTGATATGTTATAATCCTGTCCATACTAAGGTTGTCTGGAAGAGATCGCTTTTAGCGATAAGACCGCCCATTGTACTAAATTTGTTAGTAACAAAAAAAAATTATGTTCGTTATTTTACTTTGGTGTACAATAAAGAGTTATCTTATCTTATCTTAACAGCAAAAAAACTGCTGAAATCTTGTAACTACCAGATCTGTTCAAAAGAATACAGATAAATAACACAAGGTTGCTAGACATTTTCACATTACTCTTTTTTTGCATTATTGAACACTTTGCTTTCATTACGCCTTTATGGCGCAAGAAAAACGCTGTATTACCATTAAATTGTTACGAGTTTGAAACATTTACGTGTTGTTTTTCATGAATCCCGCACCGACACCCCACCCTCCCGCAACCGGCAACGAGTTCACCCAGATATTGTAGATGCGTGGAGGTTCCACACGGTGCGTTTCACCCGCTCGTTTCTTCCACGCACCTGCAACGTGTGGAATGACCTTCCCAGAAGTTTTCCCGGTGGGCTTCAACATGAACGCCTTTAAGAGAGGTGTAATCATGGTATTAAGTGCAACGCGACTGCAGGTTTTTCAGTATCCCGGTAGTTAAAAGACAAGACCAGGTTCATATTGGGAAAAACTGTAGAACGGCTCTTACGGCAGTATGACTATGATTTCACTGAAAATTTACTACATATTATTAAATAAGTACCTTCGAACAGTACTGTTATTCTTAAGTTATCTTTTATTTGTGTTGCTATAAATTTGCCTATAAACTGTTGTTTAGTTGTAAGTTATATTTATTCTATCTTAGTCTAAACTTAGACTAAACTATATCTAAGTTGTGAAATAAACTTATTCTTATTCTTATTTCGACGCAGTTCGAGAGTGTGCTGCAGAGCTTTTCAACCTGATCCCACCATCCCCATTCTATGATCGGACAACCAGACGCTCCGCGATGCGCCACCGCTACATGGTAGACATATCTCCCATACACACAAAGCGGTACACTTCCACCTTTATTATGCGCACCGCCAAGGAATGGAACGCCTTACCTGAGTCTGTGTTTCCTGATAACTACAACCTAGGGATCTTCAAGTCACGAGTGAATAGGTTTCTTCTAGGCAAGCGTGTACCATCGTAGACTGCATCATCGCTTACCATCACACGAGATAGTGGTCAAACGCTAGTATATAATTCATTAAAAAAATAAATTAAAATAGTTGCATGCGCTATGATCACGGGTGAAGTCTTTGCGAGTAGATAGTCGATGCGACGAAATATCGGACACTCAAAAAATAACTCAGAAACCATGGTAAATATCTTGTTTTTAGTACAATTAGTGTTCATAACCATGATAGTTTCAAATGTTATATTCATAAAATGTAACCGACTAATCGATAGGAGTTTAGAATTCATGGCCACGACACCGCCACAAATAAAATAGTCATGTAAACAATGAAATATGTTAATGAAGCTTTTATCAGTTAACTATAATTGAGGTTTTAATGTATAACGATTTCTAGACAGCGTATTCATATTTAAAAAAAAATCTAAAGTTAAAATGCGAGTCGGACTCGACCACCGAGGGTTCCGTACAAATTTGTACCGACAGTTTCGATGATTGATTACGTACCTACTTTAAATAAGGACTATATTTTTATGATTTAATTATAGATGTATAGTTTTCAGTTTTTTCTCTGTACTTGTAGTATAAGACGATACTACTTGCCAAATTTCATAGTTCTAGGTCAACGGAAAGTATCCCATAAATTTTGATTCCCTTGAGTGTCGAAATATACGTTTTTTGCATAAACGGCCGTATCTTTTTTTTCCGTTAACATAGTAACTTGATTTTTTCACAGCTTTAAGGGACTGTAGACCTGAGTATATTGTTTTAATTTCAACTCGATACCTCCACGCGTTCCCGAAATAAAGGGTCTTGACAGACAGACGGACAACAAAGTGATCCTACAAGGATTCCTTTTTTCCTTTTGAGGTACGGATACCTAAAAACGTAGGTACCTACAAGCGTATTCAATCAGACGTAAAGAACGTTAAGCTCTTTCATATAATCTTACATTGTTATACAAGGGTAAGCGATCTATTAACACCAGAGATTTTTTGGCGTACGAGCTAGTGAATGCGAGCGAAGACGCCAATCGAGGGTGTTATTGATCGCTTACACCCGAATACCTATATAACAACACATAACTTTTCATTACAAATGCGAAGAAACAAAAAAAGTCTGTTTTATAACAGTTTGTTGCTAAAAGAAAATTTGCGTTCCCGGTATCCATGGTTTTTTATGTTAAACTTTTTTAGGCGCGTTGGGCATTTTTTGAGATGAAAAAAACCATTGAACTCACGACAATGTTACCGTTACCGACACCTCTATATATAAGTATCTGTAGTGCAGTCTACTTTTATTCAAGTTTTCACTTCTCTTGGCACTCCCGAAGTGCCACTTTTTTCACTACTAAACTATGGCCTCTGTGATAAGGATTTGTCATGAAGGATGTATTTCATTAAAGCATATCATGAATGTGGCCTCTTTCGTTTTTAAATAGAAATAAGGATTTGTCATGGATATTGTATTTTAATTTAGCTTAATAAGACCCTAGTGCCGTAAATCGCATTTATCAACTTTCAGAGCATGAAAGATAAAAAAAATATAATATCAGTTTAAAATCACCGTAGTTCAGTACATTCGCGTAGAGAAGTTAATTACGGGCTCATAATGTAGCTGCGCTGTCGGTGGTATGTTTGCGAACAAACACCACTGCGAGGCCTGCCCCATTATGATATTACTGTACTTTACTGCTCAATTCAGGGCGCCTGTGTTGATTTCACAGATAATAATGTGATAGAACAGTGAAGCCTTTCTACAAAGGGAAAAATCAAGATTTTTATTTGCAACACATGATAACTACAAAAAAAACAACGAGCCTTACAGTAGTCGCACATGATGTGTAACATCTGACCACCGCGCGCACTCATTAGTCAAATCAAATAGCGCGCGCTTCCTCGGTATCCTGTTACACATTTCCGTCCCTTTTGCCAAAATCACTCCTACAAACCGAGACGAAAGATGTTACACATCATAATACAGTATATCAACACTACATATACATAAAACAATATAAAACTTAAAGCTTACACTTAAAGAGTCTGCAGGACGTTAGAATCTGCACTGGTCTTCCGTTGAGGCCTTTGAGATGTTCTGTTTTACATCAATCATGCTCTGAAAGTTGGTTATTGTTAGCTCGATACCTCATGCGTAAATGCGATGTACGCCCTTGGGGCCGTAAGTAAATTGTTAAATAGAATGAGGCTCATTCCATTCATAATATACCTACTAAAATTAAATACTAGCTCCATGACAAATCCTTATTTCTATTTTAAATAAAAGAGGCTACATTCATAAATGCTGAAATTAATTACAACCTCTATGACATATCCTTATTTCTATAAAATAAAAGAAGTAGTGAAAAAAAAATAATGGATACCGGGAACGCAAATTTTCTTTTTACCAACTAACTGTTTTAAAGATTTTTTTAATTTCTTTGCATTCGTGATGAAACGTTGTGTTCGTAAATCGAGTATAAGTAAGCAATAGCATAACAATGTACTAAAAACCCACAGAATCGAGGTCCGATAATCTCACAGAGGCAGTTGAACAGCAATGGGTAAGGCTTGCAAAGATCGAAAAAACTGGCGAGATAGCGAGCAGGCATGTATTCAAGACCAGCTGACCAATCCGCAGCTTCGAACGCGTAGTTTTTCAATAAAAACATTACCCTCCTTCTGCGCAGTTGGGTAAAAAGTAGCCTATGTTACTCCGGGATAATGTAGCATTCTAATGTGAAAGAATTTTTGAAATCGGACCAGTAGTTTTTGTGTTTATTCGTTACAAACATACAAAAATACAAATCTTTCCTCTTTGTAATATAACTTAAGTATAGATTATGTTTTAAAGCCTGGGTAGATAGAGAAACGAGCTAAACGATTTCTCATCTAAAAGTTTGACAGGCAACCAAGACACTGAAGCTTTTTTTTATACTTCCTGGTCATGAAACAAGCATATGCTACATAGCAAATTATTGCCTGGTAGGTCACGCACCTTAGAAAGGTACCCACCCTACGATGCACTGCCCTGCGTCCATAAACTTAAGGCATACAGGTGTAAAGCCTTATGTGCCTTTAATTTCACCGGCAACCATAGCCTTCATATCAAAACATAGCTATGCTACTTGACGGTAGAAATAGGTAGTACTTCCCCGGGCGAGCCCTTTCACAAAGAACTCTGCTACCTTGCCTTCGTAAGCTTACGCCTACCTTCGCCTAAGCTTACCTCCAGAAGTGTCAGTGCCCAGGAGCATCTAGTATAAAACAAAGAGGAGTTCAACTTTCAGGTTTCAGACTTCTGTAAAGGATTTTAAACTTTATCTACGTACAAAATTGCGCTTTTTATGTAGATATATTTATGTATGTATTTATTATTATTAATTTTTGTAAGTTTATTTTATGTTAAAGTTAAAGTTTGTTTACCTATTTTCATAATAATTCATAATCATTTATGTGCAAGAATTTAGGTACAAAAGTTCAATATTAATTTTCTGGCACTACCGCTTAATCTACACTACGCAAAGGTTAGCTGGAAGAAAATTCTAATTAGCATTAAGTTCGCCTATGTATTATTTTATTAGTGGAATAAAGAATTGTCTTATCTAATCTAATAAGTAACAAATTATGTAATAGACCTTTAAACCACCAGTTTGTAATGTATGAGCGAACCCGCAGGTAAAATGGTAGCTTACGTAATTAATATGTGATTAGCATAATTAGTATTCACGCCAGGTTTCAATTAGGTATCTCAAGGTCTCCGTGCGATTCAGTTGACGTACGAATTGGCTGGTTAAAGGTTTATGCATACCTAACAGTTAGTGAATACCATTCATACAGTAAATCCTTGAATGCTTAGGTACCGTTTGTGGTCGTCTATTGATCCTTGCCTTCGTATACATATAAAACAATATAAATGTATACGCATGCTCAGAGAACACTATCTGAGTATTTGTCGCGAAATATCTATGTATTTATTATTAATTAATATGTTTCTTAAATAAATCTAAGTATGTATACTTACCTATATAAATTGTTATGAGTAGTTATTATTTAGGTTCATTCATTTAATTTTCATTTATGTAATTTTTTTATTTTTATATCATTAGTATGTATGTACCTGTAGTAGGGGGGGGGGGGGTCAAGATGGTGATTACATCAGCAGTAATTATTTACTTTTTTATACATATGGCAACCCACACATTATTAATAGAAATGCATTTTGTTCGTATTATTACATATGATTTTATTATTTGTTTCTTACTCCATGTCCTCTACTATCTATTACCGTGTCAATGTTTAAATGAATATTATGTGCGTTAAAGTCCTCTATCCCAAGCTTATTTTTTTATTTCTAGAATTATAAATGCTGCTCATGAATCAATAAAAAAAACAGAATACTTACTTTAAAAGAAAAATGCATATAGCAATGTTCACGTAAGCATGGGAGGGGGGGGGGAGCTTTGCTTACTTTTGCTGACAGGGGGGGGGGGTTAATAATTGTAATAAATCGGTCACTTGAACGGCCCCTTATGTGGATGTAATTACACTGGCAACCATACCCTTCAAACCGAAACACAGCAATGCTGCATGGCGGCAGAAATACTTATCGTTGTAGTACTTTCACAAGGAGTTCGACTACTCTTTTGGTGATCTGAAGTTTAAGCATAAAAATATTGGTTAGCATTTTTAACTGCAGTTGGTAATGCTGGATATAGCTAAGCGCCTCGCTGAGTGAAACTCAAAGCACGTAATGTAAACAGACCTGTTTTAAATGAATAACAAATAAAATAACATTTCACTGCAATTTGCATATCCATTATGCACCATTTCACTGACAAATATTTACGCAACTGTTGACCATCATGTTTGTCATATAAATATGTAAAATCATTAGCCGCCGGCTATTGTAACATGCAGGATGCATTTCATTAGTCTAGTCTAGATTATCGTATAGAAGGCAGTATTTTTTTCGTGTATTCAAATTGCCTATATTACTGGTGGTTCGCCCCGAAGTGAGATCTCGCGAGTCTCTCATAAAAAAAATATTATTCGTAATCTTTGACATCAAAATAGTGCCACGAAATAAATAACCAAATTAATTGACCTACAGTTTTATTCAAATTACAGATAGCGTGAGTTCATGTTAATTGGTTAATCTTTTTTGGGGTATAAGATGGTGTTATTCTGAATTTCAGACTTTTATCTATATTTGTGTCACTAAAGCGACACGAATACCAAATTTCAGTATTGTGGGGTCACTGGTGTACCCTATGAATTTTGTCAAAGTTTTGTATTTATTATGGCTAATAACTCAAAAACTACAAAAATTAAACTAAAAATAAAAACAGGGTTGAAATGTACTAATGAAGACGTTTCATTTGACACCCCACTTGACCTAAAAGTCTCATTTTAATTTTTTTTTACCCCTCTTAAACCCCAAAATCTCAACAACCCCCCAACATTTTAGCTCATTTAGTCACACCCAAATTGTGCCACCAACACCTATAAACCAAATTCCATGATGATCGGATAAACGCTTCAAAAGTTATCCTCGGAGAAACAAACATACATACATACATACCGCGCCGATTTGCCCAAGTTGACGTAGAGATCTCGCTTCGCTCGATCAATAAGTAGGCACCATCCTGTGTTCCTATTACCCCTTGAGCAAGCAGGAAACCCTCCTACCCAGACGATGAATGTGAACATTACATTTAATATACATGAACATTACATAAATACATTAATAAATAAATAAATACATAATAAATATTGCTGGACATTTCACACATCGCTATCTAGCCCCAAATTAAGCAGAGCTTGTACTATGGGAACCAGATAACTGATAGAATACTGATATACATTTTTTTTTGTAAATACATACTTATATAGAGAAACAACCAGACCCGGAACAAATATCTGTAGATCATGCAAACATTTGTTCCGCAGCGGGGATCGAACCCGCTCCTCCTGCGTCTCAGCCGGCTATTCGCCTACTGCACCACGGAGGTCGTCAATTTCAATACATTGTCATTATCATAATTATGATTAGATGACTTAATTTTATGAGTACACTTGCAAAAAAGTGAGTCACCTACCACTAAAACTATAAACACAAACGATGAAACTGCCTCACTTCAAAACAAAAAGGCTTAAAAGTTCAATTTCAACAACGCTTACCTGCAAGCCCTTTAAACCTGTCCCCATTGTGATTGTTAGCTGGCACCGCTATGAAAACGTCGACAGCTCTACAAGGCAAATGCACACAGGCAACGCAGGCTGATTGGCAGACGTAAAACGAATAAAAAGGCCCGCTCGTTACCCGCCAAAGCATACGGCCAGGGCGCAAAATAAATACTCCACAGGCCAGGGAAGGCAAATGGGAATTGCAAATGTATCTATCATGGGCTACATACACTCCGATTCTTTAAGTCAAGATACAATACTATAGTCATCTTCTAGTCTAGTCAATTTCGAGTTCCACTAATTCATATAACTTTTGAAATTAATTATGATTATAAACACTATTCGTACTAAAAACGGGTTAATTACCATGGTTTGTAAGTTTTTGAGTATTTTTAGTACAAATAGTGTCACTGATTCATAATTTCAAAGCAAAATAATCTTTATCCTCATCATCATCACTTTGAAAAGTCTGTAAATAAATTTCAAGCTGACGCGACGGAAGGGCGCGCTATTTTATACTGGAATATCTCTATCTAAATAACTTGCTATTATAAGTGTGGTGTGAAATTCAGTGGGTCTTGCAGTTTTTATGCATTTTTCGAGAGATGTCAGCGATCGAGGTGGATAAGCGCACACAATATTAAAAACGAAAAAGAAAACAGAGACCTGAAATATTACCACCAGTGAATTTTCCAAATCCGAGTGCATGTAGTCCAGGCTCGATATATTCGTTTAAAAGCCAGCTGATTTCCCTGGCTGTCCATCCTGCTGCGGGAAATGCTTCACTGCGTTCGGATTTAAATTATGATGATTTTTTTACCGGGTCGGGCGTGCTCCATTGCGTCCAATCAAGGGGAAAAACATCGTTTGTAAGAACAGGCAACCTCTCTCTATAGAAGTCTTAAAAATGATTAATCGTTTTCTTTTATCGACTGTTTACTCTAAGATTACCTCCTTATTTGTCGCGAAATGTAGGTATACTTTTATCACTATTTTCTATAGATTAGACTCTAATAAGGACCTTTCTAAAATCACTTATCTGCTTTAAATTAAAACCCTTTAAATGAAGCAATAATGGAAGATTCGCCTGAGGTGAGAGTACACAGACGATGTTTGAGCAGGAAGGGAGAGGGGGGAGCATTGGATGTGTTTATTCGTCTTACGCTTAGGTGTGGGTGTGGCATTGTATCAATAGCTACCTGGAAATGAGTGGGGGATTTCATTTCTTATTACATACTTGTATTTGTTACCTCGGCTGTGTGCTAATAAAGAATTTGAAACAAATGTTATTTCGTGTTTTGCTGACACTTATAGAATTTAAATAAACATGAAAGGAAAGCATAAAACAGTATCTATTTTAGAAATGCAAGGATGATTAAACTATATCACCACTATATGGTTGAAATACACAAAAAGCGGTTCTCTTCCATCTTTATTATGCGCACTGCCAAAGAGTGAAACGCCTTGTCTGTGTTTCCTGATACTACAACCTGGGTGTCATCAAGTCGCGAGTGAACAGGTTTCTTCTACGCAAGCGTGATCCATCGTAGACTGCATGATCGCTTACCATCAGGCGAGATCGTGGTCAAACGCAAGCCTATAACGTATTAAAAAAAAAGTTGCAACACCACAGAACCAAGTCGTATTGGCACGAAGTAAGTCGTTCAAAGCGAACAGTCATGTATCGATCGATAAGAAAAACAAATCTCAACAAAACATCTAACTGTAATGTACCCAATAAATATTTATACGTACAGGTATTAGGATATATACATATGTTTTATTTGGAACATGTTTGTCCTCGTTTATTTGAAGCTGTTTGTTCGAGATGCGAGAAAATCACGCCTCTTTGAACACTTTGAACATCACTTCATTAATAAAATACGAGTGTTTGTCTTTGTGTGCATATTTGCTTCTGAAATTACTGTTAACATTTCTATGGAATAGAACTACTAACTCACTCCGAGAAATGGGCCCATATTGTGACACCATGGACGCCTGAAGACGGAGGGCGACGTCGGGGTCGGCTGAGAAAGCGTTGGCGGGACGATTTGGTCACTTCCAAAGAAGATGGTGGGAGATAGCGACGGATAGGGATACTTGGAGGGACTTGGGGGAGACCTTTGCCCAGCAGTGGGATGAGATAGGTTAGAGAAAAAAAAAAAGAAAGAACTATGGAACAAAGGAGGTGTTAAATATATGTAATAAATCTTCCACCGTCATATTTTAATCAGTTCTTGTTTAAAAGCCAACTTACATTGGATAACCGTACCATTAAAATAAGTAGGTATTAATAGGTATAGTAGGTATCGGCCGGAGCGCGGCAGCTAGCAGCTGTCTGTGTTGTAGGTAGGGTTCCCAGATAAAAAAATCAAAATTCCGGAGTACATTCCTAACATTTGATGAAAATTCCTGACTTTCTTGTAAATATGTATAACATAAATGTCGTTAGCATCGTGCATGTGTATGAACGAAGCAAATTGTCGAATTTTCGATATATATCAGTAATCGAGCAATAAATATCAGTAATAATCAAAATGACAAATAACATAATGTAATGTTGATTGTTAATTTATTTGTAATAAAAATATTTGGTTTATTTTATGTTTTACTTTAATCGTTACCTACTTAAATTGTAGAAATTCCAGAAGGTTTAGGATTCTCATTCCTAAACCGCATTCCGGACAAAGACCTATATTACCGGAAATATCCGGTAAATTCGGGACGTATGGCAACCCTAGTTGTAGGGTAACGTAAAAACATTTTAGGTGCGTAATTTTTTATGTTTTTCAAAGACTGATTAAGTTTTTTTTATTTGATGTTACCTACTTATATAAAAAACTTATAAAAAAAGAATTCTCCGAAATATTTTATGTTTTTATTTTTATTTAATGTCATTATTATAACTAGTTGCCAGTGCAAAATGGTCAAAACACAATCGTAATTTATATTCTTTTTAAACTATCTTTAGCATTTGTCCCTCCTTCATAAACTTTCAGCATATGCCAAACCTCACACTCCTCAGTGCGCGCAATAAACGTAAAATGGGGTACACAGTTTTTTCTTCACGTATAAATAATTTTGATTTGGATTATACACTGGATCAGGAAAGTGATCGATGTTACCAAATAAGTAAGAAAAAATATATAACGGCGAATGTTCTGAAGAGCTGTTCAATTTAATCCCTGCTTCCCACTTCTACCATCGAACCTCCCGCAACATCGAGCTCACCTACATATTGTAGATGCGTGGAAGTATCACACGGTGCGTTTCACCAGCTCGTTTCTTCCACGCACCTGCAAGATCTGGAATGACCTTCCTCCGGAGGTATTTCCGGTGGGCTTCAAAATTAACGCCTTCAAGAGAGGTGTAAATAGGGTAAACACTGCAGTACCTCGAGTGCTGCAGGAGTTTATAGGCGGCGGGGACCACTTAACATCAGGAGGCCCGTCAGCCGTCATGTCTAAGAGTTTAATATAAAAAAAAAAGTTGATGCCAGGCCAGAAATATAAAAAATAAAGAACGAACGCGGAAAAAAACAAATAAGTAAGCTAAGCAATCATGCAAAGTCGACAGAGATATGATCCCAAATAAATGAGAAAACTTACAACATAAGTTTTGGGCATATTATATGTCTGAAGGCTAGACTACCATAGACATATTTTCACATTCAACCTAGAAATGCGAGGACGTATGTAGAATTCGAGCTAAGTCAGAGAATATCAATGAAAACCTCCATAGTTTATCTTTTGTTTTGGACTACCTATTACCATAATGGAGATACAGAGTATACATTATTTTTCGTATTCAGTTCAGAACAAAAGTTATTTTGTTTTCAGATGTTACACAACGAACATTTCATATTTATCTTATTTATCTGTTTAATGGTGCTACGTCAAGGTTCTACGTTCGTGAAGTCACCCACTCTGGTCTTGTCTGAAAACCAGCGCTGCTAAACATGCACATGTGTACAGCATTATGCTGAGACAGTAGCATTTGGTTCATGCACGCGGTGATTATGGATAAACCTACATCTTTGTATCTTCTTTGTATCTATTGTATTTTGTTATATCTTTGTATTTATATTGTG
Organism: Philereme transversata; assembly: GCA_963924445.1. Taxonomy (NCBI): domain Eukaryota; kingdom Metazoa; phylum Arthropoda; class Insecta; order Lepidoptera; family Geometridae; genus Philereme; species Philereme transversata. The sequence continues at coordinate 21,431,313 of OZ004342.1, read as the reverse complement.
TTGTGTGTTTAATATTGTGTTATCATTGTGTTATTTAGTAAGTAATGTTATCTGTAAGAACCTGTGTATGTCCAATAAATTATTTTTCTTTCTTTCTTTCATATTACGAAGACATGATTTTTTGAAATAGCTAGTTTTAGTGTAGTATACAAAGGTAGCCGATCCAGGCCTTATTTATTGTTAGTATAATTTACATAGATTTTATTTATTTTATATTATGTTTATTAGATTTTACGGCGTTGTATGTATGTTAGTTTGTCCGAGGATAACTTTCAAAGCGTTCATTCGATCATCGTGAAATTTGGTATATAGGTAGGTAGTGATTGCACAATTTTGGTGTGACTCAATGAGCTAAAAATGTTGGGGGGTTGTTGAGATATTGGGGTTCAAAAGGGGTAAAAAAAAACAAAATGGTACTATCCAGTCAAATGGCACGTGTAATAAAAGGTTTTTGTGAGTACATTTCGACCCCGTTTTTATTTTTAGTTTAAACTTTGTAGTTTTAGAGTTATTAGCATAATATAAACTGAACTTTAACAAAATTCACAGGGTACACCAGTGACCCCACAGTACTGAAATTTGGTATGCGTGTAGCTTTAGTGACACAAATATAGGCAAAAGTCTGAAATCCAGAATAATTGCAATTTCTACCCCAAAAAAGTATAACCATATAACATGAACTCCCGTTACCTGTAATTTGAATGAAACTGTAGGTCAAGTTAGTTAGTTATGCCTTTCGTGGCACTATTTTAATAGTCAAAGATTACGAATAATATTTTTTTGTTTTTATAGGAGACTTGCGAGATCTCAGTTCGGGGCGAACCACTAGTATAACTAATATACTTTAAAATTGTATTATTTGGTTATTGTATATACTGTATAATTTTTAAGTGTACACATTTTGTTAGCTCGTGCGTGTGTACGGCAACACAGAATACCAGCGTTACTCCAGTGTTGCCACTTCTGTTAGCACATCGCTGAGTGGTGACCACTTTGTTGCCTCTTTTATTGTATTTAGTTTTAATTGTGTACCTATTTTTAAGTTTCGTTTGTGGCGCAAAATAAACATTTGCCATTTCTATTTCTACTTTTATCTGAGATTATATTCGAGAGCAGTTAGTTTGAAAAACTAATATACTTAAACTAGTGGAAATCTGATAGGTCGGTTGTATCATTTTTGAACAACAGAACCAAATGATACAACATTGGAATATCGTCCTGTCGAAATATTGATACAGGATTAACTAGTGCTTCAGGGTGTAATTTTTTCAATATTAAGTGAAACTTGGTGCTTAATAATTATACTCATTGTTATAGTACATGGATAACATAATACTTATATTATGAATGTTTATTGCCAATAGAAATACATCATTTGCCACGTTTTTTTAAACCAGATACAATTTTTTTTAAGAGCATGATATGTGAGACCGAGACTAAGAATGGAGCTTGTGTCTTGGGCAAAGTGGTTGAGTTTTGGATTTCTTTTGTAGTTCGTACAAAGTTATTATCATCCACAGCCAATAAGTACCACTGCTGGGTGTAAGCCTCCCTTTGCAAACGCTACCCTTCCTGGTCCTGTGCTGCGCGCATCCAGGAGTTGCACGCGACTTATGTCGTCGACCCACCGCACCGTCGGACGTCCTGGACTTCTTAGGTTTGTTCTTGGCCACCATTCGGTCAAAGATTTTCTCCACCTGCCATCACCTCGTCTAGCCAAGTGTCCCGCCCAGTTCCACTTGAGTTCCACCACCCTTGTTCCGACGTCTTGGACTTTCGTCTGGCGTCGGATTTCGGTATTAGAAACTCGATCCAGCAGGTTGGTGCCAAGCATGGCGCGCTCTATGGCTCACAAGTTATCACGGCATGCAAAATGATAGACGACAAATCGGACGGTTAAAGTTTATATGGAGCAGGGGCAAAAGCCCAAAAATAAGATTAAAAAAATATCGGCCAATTTTCGTCCCTTGTGCTTGGGTACTAGTGAGTTTAAAGTTGCTACACTAATTTGTACACAGATAAACTACAGGATAATAACTAACATTCCTGATAGTTTAATAACAAAGTTAACACCGGCACACACTTCAAGACTCTTTACAATATTAACATTAACAGCCACGAACTTAAGTTAGGCATTACGGGTTTAAGGCTCGAGGAAGTTTGAGCATGAACTTAGCATTTTAAATTTTTAAACAAGGCGGGATAAGATGTTAGCAATTTTTGAAAATTGTGAATTGTGCTACTTTGATTGTACACTGACCTTTAAAATCACTTCTAAGTAACTTCAAAGGTTTGCAGGACGCAAACTCTTCTTAACTTCACATGTCCTCTATTTCTGTATTATGTACATACTGCAGGACGTAACTGCATCACAGACCACCTGACAGATGTACAGGTGACTACCAGCATTATAATTATCAGCATTGGAAGCTTAAAAGAAAGCCCACTACTGGATATAAGCTTTGACTCCAACCAATTCTGAGCTATTTGCATATCGGCAACAGATCGTCCACTGCTGAATTTTGGCCTCTCCCATACATTTGCAAAGCGACTGATCTTGTGCGGTTTGCCCAAAGGCTCTAAGCAACCTTTATCAGAGCGTCTTTTTATCTAATGGGAGGGCGTCCTACGCTGCGCTTTCTAGTGCGTGGTCTCTACTTGAGACCAATTCTGCCCCAACAGCAGTCAGTTCTTCGAGCTATGTGCCCTGCCCACTGCCACTCAGCTTGCTTTGTGTTATGTCAGTGACTTTGGTTTGTCAATATACCTCCTCATTTCTGATTCGATCTCATAAACGGTCTTGGTGACAATAAAATCGCTCGCCATCTACTCTTTGTCCACAGAAAATGAAGCCATTTACCGGTACAGCGCCCTAACTTAGTACTTTAGCGGCGACTTCGGCCGCAACCGACGAGTTTTAAACCCCACTACATACACTTCGTAGCAGTTTTATACTTTAAACCCTTGGTAATACGGTTGAAAGTACGCTGTAGAGGTAAAGGAGGAATCTAGGTAGGGGACAGCCACTTACAATGCTACTAAAAAGTTATTGCGTTGTACGACAAATTTCTTTGTGCTTTTAACTATCTCCTTAAAACTTCAGGTTAACTCCTCGAGTAAGCAGTACCTACTTTTTAAACAAGTACTAAGTTCTTTAACAAGTGTATTGTATAAGAGTAATGACACTGTATGATTTGATAATACAATCTTATTCTATACTAATATCTAATATTATAAATTCGAAAGTAACTCCATCTTAAATAGTTTTTTTAATAGTGTTGTCCGAACACATACGGAAAATTCCAAGATTTTTAAAACCATATCAAAAAACTCCATCTCTTTGTCTGTTAGTTTCAATTCACGACTAAACGGCTGGAGCGAAATTGATACTGAATAATTAAAATAAATATAGCTGGACATTTCACACAGCGTTATCTAGCCCCAAACTAAGCTTGAGCTTTGTACTATGGGAACCAGATTACTTCGTAAATACATACTTATAATATATAGAATAACATCCAGACCAGGAAAAAATGTCTGTAGATAATGCAAACGATTATTCCGCGGCGGGAATTGAACACGCTATTTCCTGCATCTCGGCCCACTGCGCCACGGAGGTCGTCAAAAATTCGTCGTAGAAATAAAATGGTAAGGAGGGTAATGTTTTTATTGACGAACCACGCTTGCGAAGCTTGCATTGTATAAACGTATTTTATCAATTAACTGCTCCCATAGCTTTGCTTAGTTTGCGGCTAGATAGCGCTGTGTGAAATATTAAAACAATTGAAAGATAAAATCTATTGTTATCAAAACTACATTTCCAGTTTCACAACCAACAAAAGACAGGTTTGCTTTCCAGGACTTGGGGGCACGTAACGAGCTTTGCACTGTTAACTAATCTACGGCAGCCTGCAGTTCAGATGTTCTTAATTGCCATGTTGGACGCCGGAATTAACTCTAAACTATAGTTAAAAGCATTTGAGCAAATAGATAAATGTCTTAAAGGTATGTCAAGCTGAAAACAAAGGGAACATGATGGGTGGTGGGGTGGGTGACGTTATTTCTTGATTTTCTAAACGCATTTTGAATATTTTTCTTAGAAAACTTCTCATTATTATACGGAATTTATTACGTACCGTCTTATCGGTTGTGATACTTAAGCTACACGCATACCAAATTTTAGCACTGTGGGGTCACTGGTGTACCCTGTGAATTTTGTCAAAGTTTCGTTTTTATTAGGGCTAATAGCTCAAAAACTACAAAAACTTTACTAAAAATAAAAACGGGGTCGAAATGTACTCATAAAGACCTTTTATTAAACGTGCCACTTGACCTGATAGTCCCATTCTGTTTTTTTTTACCTCTCTTGAACCCCAATATCTCTACAACCCCCCCCAACATTTTTAGCTCATTGAGTCACACCAAAATTGTGCCATCACTAACTATATACCAAATTTCATGATGATCGGATAAACACTTGGTAAGTTATCCTCGGACAAACAAACATACATACATACAACGCCGATTTGCCCAAGTTGATTTGGGGATCTCGCTTCGCTCTATCAATTAAGTACAATCCCTTATAACCCTAGAACTATCATACATAAAAGGCACGTTGTGTCGCTATGAATGGTTTCAAGTCACCCCGCTACGGTTACCCCTTTGCCTCATGTCCTTCAATGAAACCCAGCGCACATTAGCACAACACTTTAGTTGATAGTGAAGAGGCTAGGTATGATGCTTAGCGAGCAGGCGCCGGCTCTTGCCTCCTTGACACGGTGGAGGGTGCTTGACCCGCTGCGTTATATTACTGCAGATTTCTGATGCTATAAGCCATTAAAAGATATTAGACAGCGCTTCTTTCCTATTTACCCGATTGCCTAAGCGTTAATCTCGATATAATAATACTGCGATAAAGGCTTCTATAAAAAAAAAGAATCGTTACTGGAAAAACCCTGGACATTTCACACAGCGCTATCTAGCCCCAAACTAGGAACAGCTTGTAATATGGGAACCAGATAATTGATACAATACTTATATATTTTTTTTTGTGACTCATACTCGTAATTATGTACATAGAAACATATCCAAAATATCAACCTGGAACAAATATTTGTAGGCCATGGAAACATTTGTCCCACAGCGGGAATCGAACCCGCAACCTCTTGCGTCGCAGCTGGCTATTCGCCCACTAAGTGGAAAGAAGGCGTGTCAAAAAATTTTAATGGGATGGATCATATAAGGATAGTATTCATTTATAACCAAGTTGAGAGCTAGCCAATAAGCAACTCTGGCAGGGCGAGGTATAGTTTACTTGAGAGTGATTGTTCTGTACTCATTTACTTTGTTCTTACCCATCTAAAACCCTTTCAGGCACTATGACTGGGTGTTTTGTCCAACCAGTGTTGCAATTTGCCAGCAGGCGTTGTATAATAAATCTTCAATTGATAAAAGGGATTTAAACCTAGAGGATACTATTATACAAGTATGAGAGTTCCTTGTGAAAGCACTCGTCAGGGAAAGTACTGTTACGAGCTGAGGGTTCGGGATAAAATAATGGGAATCGATCTAACCAAAATAACACTTTTATTCAGCACTAAACGATGAATACACGAATTTGGTCACACGTATCACAACACACTAATTCACACCACTGGTGCACCACTTAAAGTCACCGAAATGTTCGCACGTATAGCTTAATCCAGACTGACTCGCGAGCAACTACTGTTCACGCGAGACCCTTCTCCACGTCAGTCCTCCAGGGCCTCGCTGAGACTCACTCACTCACTGAGACTGACTGAGACTGACTGTCCGGCCATCTCTCCGGCCTATTTATATCGCACACATTTCGATTGTTCGAGAACGATGTCGATCCTTCCAGGAAAGGGTCGGTCCCTCGACACAATGGCCACTCCCCATTCTGCGAAACCACAAACAATAACAACAATAACACAGCAAGATAAAAGCGTTCGAGAAGGTTCGATTATTACTCATTATTTAACAGCCTCGGCGTAACACTGCCCCCTCCTAAAACATGCTCGTCCCGAGCATTCTTAGCCCCATATCGCGGCAGCCGATCAACACGAAAAATTTTAGGCGCACCTCGCACTGAAGATGTAGCAACTAGAGGAGCCACATTGCCGTCTCCAGTACTTCAGGACACCCAGAGTCCCTTTCTCATCAGCGATCCCAATTCCAGCCTCCAAAACACGGCTCTCATGATTTCTATCTGTTCTTTCCCTTCCTGGAATTCCTTTCCAGATGAACCGAACGATTCCCTCATCAGTCGAGCACGCTCTTATGGCCAACGTCCCTGATCTTCCTGTTGACGACGCTGCTCTTCTTTATCCTGACGTCGCTGTTCCTCTTGCAACCGAGTCTGCTCCACCTGTTCATGTCGCTGTTCCTTCTGCAACCGAGCCTGCTCTTCCTGCTGACGACGCTTCTTAATGCTGACGGCGTTGTTCCTCCTGCAACCGAGCCTGCTCTTCCTGGTGACAATGCTTCTCTTCTTTATGCTGACGGCGTTGTTCCTCCTGCAACTGAGCCTGCTCTTCTTGTTGACGACGCTGCTCTTCTTTATCCTGACGACGCTGTTCTTCTTGACGACAAAGCATTGCCATAATAGCAGCAAGATCGCCTGTAACAGGAGCTTGCTCCATGGATGATGATGATGATGGTGCTCCAAATGATTCGGCGGCGGCTGATTCCATCTCCATCGGCTGACGACTCTGCCGAGCTTCTTGAACCGGAGACTCCCCAAACCGCCTTTCATCCATTTCTTGTTGTCGTTGACCTCTCGTCCTGACACCGTCCACTTTATACTTTGGCAGAACCAGCATTATTTTATCCCACTTCTGACACCAAATTGTTACGAGCTGAGGGTTCGGGATAAAATAATGGGAATCTATCTAACCAAAATAACACTTTTATTCAGCACTAAACGATGAATACACGAATTTGGTCACACGTATCACAACACACTAATTCACACCACTGGTGCACCACTTAAAGTCACCGAAATGTTCGCACGTACGAGGCATGCCTTTTAAGTTTTGTCGTTTGAAGAAAAAAACACATCTAGAACCTTATAGTACTTTTTATTGTTTTTCAAAGTATTCACAACGTAGCTTAAAACACTTTTCCATTCGCTCAAACCAGTTATTATAACATTTATTCCACTCTAAAGTGGGGTGTTCAAAATGGCTGTCTTGAAAGCGTCGACTGCTTCTTCACCGGACTGGAACCTTTGACCACGAAGACTTTTCTTAATTTTAGGAAATGTAAAGAAATCGTTAGGGCTTAGGTCAGGACTGTATGGAGGATGGTCAAGAATTTCTACTTTTTCCTGCTTCAAATACTCAATCGTTTGACGAGCGCTGTGTGAGCTTGCGTTGTCGTGGTGCAGGATGATGCGTCGCTTTGAGTTAGATTTTCGAAGTTCGGCGATGACTTGTGGTAAACAAACTGTAGTATACCACTCTGCGTTAATCGTTCTACGATCTTCAAGTGCAATAGTCGCAACATGGCCGGTTTTTCCAACGAACGTGGCCACCATCTTCTTTGAAGTGCTTCGAGAACGAACAACTTTAGTCGGCTTTGGCTCGTCTTGAAAGACCCAGATTGTAGATTGTTGTTTGGTATCAGGATCGTAGGCATAGATCCAAGATTCGTCACCACTTATGATGTCGTAGACGTGATTTGACTCCCCTCGGTTTTCCCTCGGAACCTTTGCAGAGTTTTCTTACACCATCTGACGCGGGCCGCCTTGTGATCGTCGGAAAGCAGATGCGGTATCCAACGGCAAACTAGCTTTCTCACACCAAGCGCTTCATGCAAGATCTTCTGAATGGTTGTCCCTGAGATGCCTAATAGAGCCTCTATCTCTCGATATGTCACATGACGATCTTCGAGAATTAGTTGTCTCACAGCAATGATGTTATCTTCAGTGAAGGCGGATTTTGGGCGTCCTTCGCGAAATCTGTCACTAACACTAGTATGTCCACGCTGGAATTCTAAATACCAGCGTTCGACAGTCCGCAGACATGGGGCTACATCACTGAACACAGATGTTAGCTCTTCTAAACACTGAAGCCGTGTCAGGCCTCTTCTAAAGTTGTAGAAAATTATTGCACGAACATTTTCCTTAGAAAGATTCATTTTCGTACGTGACCTGACAGATTCAAATCGAAACTGTGACTAAACAATAGCATTAATCCTAATACTTTCAACTGTTTTGAGATTCAAAATGTAAACACATTCGAATATAGAACAGTTCCAAATTCAAAATTGCCGGAAAATATGGAAACGACAGAACTTAAAAGGCATGCCTCGTATAGCAAAATCCAGACTGACTCAGAAGCAACTACTGTTCACGCGAGACCCTTCCCAAGTCAGTCCTCCAGGGCCTCGCTGAGACTAACTCACTCACTGAGACTGACTCGAGACTGACTGTCCGGCCATCTCTCCAGCCTATTTATATCGCACACATTTCGATTGTTCGAGAACGATGTCGATCTTTCCAGGAAAGGGTCGGTCCCTCGACACAATGGCCACTCCCCATTCTGCGAAACCACAAACAATAGCAACAATAACACAGCAAGACAAAAGCGTTCGAGAAGGTTCGATTATTACTCATTGTTTAACAGCCTCGGCGTAACAGTACTAAACAGCATTCTGTTTCGAATTGAAGGGTATGGTTGCCAGTATTACAGACACATTATTACACAGTATTAAAGCCTCATGCTTTACACCTGTATGCCTCAAGTTTATGGTCGCAGGGAAGATCGTTGGTCACGTTTCTAAGATCCGTGACCGGAGCAATACTTTCTTATAGGCCATGGTTATTAATATCTGGTGGGCCATACGCTTGTTTCATCTCAAGGTCTTAAAAAAAGTGTAAAAATCAAATCGATTGTTTAAATTTTTAATTGCCAGTAAAGATGGTAGGTGGCATGATATTTAGCAAGCGGCCGCCGACTCCTCGGTCCTCGACACGACCGAGAGTACTTGACCCGTTGCAAATTTAGAGTGGGAAATATTCGAAACTATAATATTCGATCAATTTGGGGGGTATTCGAATATATTCGAATGTTATTCGAAACTTTTAAATGTCAATTTTAACTAGTTTTTGCGATAGAAGATCATCACAAAACCGTTTAGGAATACTCTAAAAAGGCTTTATGGTAAACTCTTGTTATTAAAACCATGAAATGTGTAAAAATGGTTTACGAATAAAACACGCAAATTAGGTATTAGGTTTACTATAGTATTTTGGCTAATACATTCAAAATAAAACAGTATGTGATACTAGTGGTTCGCCACGAACTGAGATCTCGTGAGTCTACCATAAAAACAAAAAAAATATATTATTCGTAATCTTTGACTATCAAAATAGTGCCACTAAATAAATACCCAAATTACTTGACCTACAGTTTCATTCAAATTACAGGTAACGAGAGTTCCTGTTAATTGGTTCCCTTTTTTGGGGTAAAAAATTATTCTAGAATTCAGACTTTTGCCTATATTTGTGATACATAAGCTACACGCATACCAAATTACAGCACTGTGGGGTCACTGGTGTGCCCTGTAAATTTGTCAAAGTTTTGTTTTTATTATGGCTAATAACTCAAAAACTACAAAAAATTTACTAAAAGTAAAAACGGGGTCGAAATGTACTAATGAAGACCTTTCATTTGACGTCTCACATGACCTAATAGTCTAATTTTCATTTTTTTTTACTTCTCTTGAACCCCAATATCTCAACAACCCCCCAAAATTTTTAGCTCATTGAGTCACACCAAAATTGTGCCATCATTACCTATATACCAAATTTCACGATGATCCGATAAACGCTTCGAAAGTTATCCTCGGACAAACAAACATACATACAACGCCGTTTTGCCCAAATTAATTTGGAGATCTCGCTTCGCTCGATCAATAATTACAAATAATCAAGGTATGATTGATCAAGGTCTTCTTCTTCTTAGCGTGTCAAGAGTTCTACGTTTCCATTCATAGTATGTTGGACAGGTGTTTGGTCACAACAATGGCATCAGGCGAGGCGTCCATTAGGTCCTCCATCGTGCATGTGTTCGGACATTGTGCATTGACTGCGCGGGATCACCGCAGTCGCACTGCGTCAAGTTACGGCCCCTGAATCCCCATTTGCACATATTAAGTCTGCAGCGGCCAACCTGGGTGCGGAGCCTGTTTAAGGACTTCCAGACTGGCCACGGTCAAGGTATGATCAATCAATTGTAAGGTTTATCAAGCAAATAGACTCATTTTCACCATTGGTAGACTACGACTACGCGGCTGACTCTCATAGTTAAAATTATTCGAATAACGCTATTACAAATATTCGAATACAGAATCTAATATTCGATTGCAAGCCCTATTTCTGCAGATTTCAGATCGCACGAATCTCAAAGTTGTTGCAATTAAAACTGAAATTGTGAGTGCTGTATAGTTTGAGGGGAAAGTTTGTTTATAAAGAGCTGTTGAAGTGAAATTGTTAATGAGGGAGCATAAGCTTTAGCAGTTCCTAGGGAAGAGGGGGGGGGGGGGCTTTGCCCTGCAGTAAATTTTTCGAAGAACTAAAAATAAGTCAACTATCACTAAGGGCGACCTGAGCCACGATGCCTAAACGTATTTAGTGGCTAAATATGATTTAAGGCGTTGTCGAATCATTCAAATAGGTGTGCAAGCCGGGCCGGCAAGTGGGAAAGCTTGCAGATTATTCTTCCCTTGATAAGTACATTTAGCACCATGAATATCCGACGGTTTAGAACTCAAAATCAAGTGCATAAATCAATGCACGAACAGCTTTTAGGCTTACGAGCTCACCCGCTGTTTAATCTGGGAATATATCACTTTCGGCCGGATATTCAGTTCTTATTAGAGAACCATCTATTCAGGCATTTCGACATCCCAGTAATACTGAGTATATTTGGCCGTTAACTTAATTCGTATAAGAGGCCATTCCTGGCTTGTTTTTATTTATTATATGCATTTTTTACCTTACCGGATGGTAAGAGATTGTGTGGCCGAAGACGATATAAACTAGTATTTTTTAAATTTAAATTAAAGCCTAGTGTTTGACCACGATCTCGCCTGATGGTAAACGATGATGCAGTCTACGATGGTACACGCTTGCCTAGAAGAAACCTATTCACTCGCGTCTTTATACCCAAAACTCACAGATAAAGCCGCAAGATTCAGCTAGTTTTCTCATTAAAGTCTTATTTATAAAGCACTTTCTGACAGTAACTTAAAGTGCTTTGTCGCTTCATTATAAGGGTGGGTTAGCTCTGGTAATTCGTATTAACGGCTTTAATGTCCGGGTAATGACTGCTTGGATAGCGTGTGGAATGACCTTAGGGCGATCACGTTAATTACACGGTGAGAATTTAGTAACATTGATTATTCCATCAATCTGCCAGCCACGATCCAGCGTAAATTTACATTTAGTTTCAATGTAAAAATAAGATAAGAAGTAAAAAATAAATTGTTTACATACTAGCTGTTGCCCGCGACTTCGTACGTATTATACTAGTATACGTGTAAGTAACCTAGAAATAAAGGTAAACTCGTTGTTGCAACTTTACTTGACACCCCATTTGTATACCAGGGACCTGATTTATAGGATAAAAAGTAGTATGTGTTAATCCAGGTTATAATCTACGTACATACTAAATTTCATCGAAATTGGTTCAGCTGTAACGACGTGATTGAGTAGCAAACAAATAATACTGTACGTATTACGCAGAATACTGTTCCCATCTTTGGCACGGAGCTCCAAAGTACCAATTGCTTTTTTTTCTCTCCCTTCAGAGAAGAGCCATTAGAATCATCGGCGATCCCAAACTCGCCGACAGGCTGGAACCACTGAGTGAACACCATGACATCGGATCGCTCAGTTTTTTCTACCACCTGTATAATGGGGAATGTTCTGAAGAGCTATTCGATCTCATCTCGTCGTCGAACGTAATAAAGCTCATCCACATATCATCGACAATTGGGTATTGCGCACCCACCACACGCTTCACGCGATCTTTTCAGCCCCATACTTGCAAAATGTGGAATGAGCTACCATCTGAGGTTTTCCCGTTAGGCTACGACATGGCATGCTTCAAGAGATGTAAAGAGGTTTTTACAGGGTAGGGAACGCATCGACAACACCCCGGGTATTGCCGGTGTCAATAGGCGACGGTGACCGCTTACCATCAGGTGGGCGGCCGTTAGCCTGTTTCACCACAAATAACATTAAAAAAAAAACAATCATCCAAACTTCCGCATTTATTGTATTTATTAAGTGTGATTGGCGGTCCTCTAGAAGCGATATCTTCCATGAGAAAAAGGCAGGCAGTTTTTTATTTTCATAACATATTCTGGGCAAGTCTCCCCCAAAATCTTCCACTTGCCCGTCTTTGGCGGTCTCCCACCATTCTTTCTAGAAAGCCACGATCGAAAATTAAAACCTTTTAATCTTCAGTTATCTAATTGGTTACATATTTTAACTAATTCGCTTGAGATTTGGTTACAATAAATCGTCTAACCGGTGTAGTGATTTATTTAACGGTGTCCACTCACATATTTATTTTCATAATGATGAAAATAGCACTCCATGCCATATAAAACTCCTAAAACAGCCACACATTATGACGGCAATTATTTTGATAGAGGCAGGGGTAGCAGCATGAATATTTCAGCTCGAGAGGGTACTAAACCGATTAAATTTATCACAGTGGAATGTGAAACTAATTCCATGTCACATTCGCGCAGTTTGCAATTCATCAGAGTCCCGCACACTGACAATTATAATGCTTTATTGTCTCGTTGACAACAATTACTGGACTATGGAATGTCTCTATGGAAACCAACGGTTCCAGGCAGTCCAGATATATGATAAGAGAGGTATAGAATATATGTAGAGTTATAACATTTATAGATAGATAGATAGAGACAATTATTTCGACACAAGTAACAAACACACAGAAACTACATACGGTGGATAATTGATCCAGCGAAGCGAGATCTCCAAATCAACTTGGGCAAATCGGCGTTGTATGTATGTATGTTTGTTTGTCCGAGGATAACTTCCGAAGCGTTTATCCGATCATCGTAAAATTTGGTATATAGGAAGGTAATGATGGCACAATTTTGGTGTGACTCAATGAGCTAAAAATTTTGGGGGGTTGTTAAGATATTGGGGTTCAAGGGGGGTAAAAAAAAATGAAAATGAGACTATTAAGTCAAGTGAGACGTCAAATGAAAGGTCTTTATTAGTACATTTCGACCCCGTTTTTACTTTCAGTAAAGTTTTTGTAGTTTTTGAGTTATTAGCCATAATAAATACTAAACTTTGACAAAATTCACTGGGTACACCAGTGACCCCACAGTGCTGTAATTTGGTATGCGTGTAGCTATGTATCACAAATATAGGCAAAAGTCTGAAATCTAGAATAACTGGAATTTATACCACAAAATAGACTAACCAATTAACATGAACTCCCGTTACCTGTAATTTGAATAAACTAGGTCAAGTTAGTTAGTTTTTATTTCGTGGCACTATTTTGGTAGTCAAAGATTACGAATATTTTTTTATTTGTTTTTATGGTAGACTCGTGAGATCTCAGTTCGGGGCGAACCACTAGTTTAATACAAACAATTAAATATAGACCATTAACAACACGTTAACATAAACTAAAAAATAAAAGATACGTACCCAGTTACTATGAGCACTGTGCCTAAATTGGGGTATGGCTCAGCATTTTGCTGAAAAAGTTTATTGCTCTGCGCTGGTTTTAAGCCATGAAACCTGCATTGACGCCACAGACGTCAGTTATAAGTACCTTATTTAAAATAATAATAATAACTCGTAAATAAGCAAGGTCTTACAGTACAAGTAACGGGAAAATATTAAAAATAAAAAATGTGACAATTAAATTAAGGTATATTTTGGTACTTACAAGTTTTCGGGAAAATCTAAATTTGCCCATATCTTTTTATCGTGTTGACTCAGGACCTTGATTTTTATATACCTTATAGGGACTATAAACCTCAGTATCTGGTATAAATTTCAACTTGCTAGGCCCTGTCCAAGAGAAAATCGATGGTGACACACAACGACACGACAGTCAAGATAGTGATCTTATAAGGGTTCCTTTTTTACCTTTTGAGGTACGGAACCCTAAAAGAGAATATAAGTTGCGTGCCTAACCAATTCTACCTACCTAAGATGTCGAGTATCTTATGAAAGTAATAAAAAAGTGGCTCTAAAATGTTGCCTTGCGACATCCCAGATTGGTATCTTGAAACATCTCCCGGTTTAGACAGATAAACTTTCAAAATTTCGTGAAAGGTGGATTATTCTGAACACCCCCCCCCCCCCCCCCCCCCTAAAGAGAAAATATTATGCAAACTATTCATGTGTGACAATTGATGTGACGTACAATATGAGTGTGCGGAAAAACATTTTATCAACGATAGCTTAATACTAGCGTTTTTGTAACCCGATAAAATATATGTATTGTACCGCGCCACTTACAGATAAGCCACTTGAAATTGAAGAACCGTACAGTGCAATATTCAACAGAAGCTTAAATACACCCACATTTCATTTTATTTGGCATTTTATTCGATAAGCATTACAACATCATCAAAATTCATATCATTCTCGATAGTTCTATTAACAGCGAGGCAGTAATATCCAATTCCAATAACATTGATGATTATAGGTTACGATCAATTTAATTACGAGCCGAACTCCCATTTTGTGCATTTATATAGGAATATTTACGACCAGTAAACATTTTAAAGGAGGTTTCTGCTATTAAAATACATTTATGATGAATCGAAACTTCGTAGGTAGGTAATCATTGAGCACCGTAATATAATTCTCAACTGTCCGTAAGTACTATTTAAAAAAGCATTTTGTAAATTGAAAACAGGTCATAATAGCATTGAAATTGAAACGATAAAAGTAATGGTTAATATACTCCCAAGAGGGAGAACGAAGATGAGGAAAGGATATGAAAATGTTTCCGCAGACGATATTCCTAGATTGCTTAAAACAGTAACGATATCAAAGGCTCTAGAAAGATATTCCATTTACGCGTAAACTGAATAAATATCCGGTATTCCTGATAGAGAAGTTTGCTATAGTTATTTTTTTGCTTTTCGTATAGGTTTCTTCGAAGCAGTTCGAGGCTATGACGCAATAACCTAGGGATCTTGAAATTGTGTCTGGGGCGAGCGCGTTGTAATTTCCTATATCTGTATTTTGAGATCAAATATTGAAGTTAGATTAAGTTTGCGTGTTTTATAGTTAAAGTATTTCATTGACTCTTTTAACGGCACTCGAGCCACTCGATCGATAAATGGGGGGGCTGTCTAAGTTAGTGATATGGGCAAGAAAAGTAAAACAATCTCATAGCCATTTTATAAGCCGTGAAATAAACAAAGACCCGTATAGCAGCCATATTTACAAGCACAATAGTTTTCCACTTTCCGGGCTCACATAAAATGTCATCGGTCCCATGAAAGTAATAAAGAGAATGTTCAGATTTTTTCTCATTTGCCTCGGGAAGGATGGGAGAGGTGAATTGATTTACGTTAGAAGTTGGACAGTTTCTAAATGAGGAGTCGTCTCAGGAGGCTACAGGGATCCAACTCAAAATTGTTTTGTTTTCAGCCGTGTTTTCCATAGTAGATAGCCTAAAGTAATAGAAAGGGTTTCGCAACTTTTACATAATGTTTGTTTGTTGATACAAAATTTTATGATACGACTTCGGCAGTCTTTCAACAAGTTATTCGAACATATATACATAACAGCTATGGAAATTGATTCTCTTTGACAGTTATAACATTCAAATACGAATAGTCTATAATAATAATTTTCTCAAACATGCTTGCAAATTTGAGCATTATTTTGACAAATTTCTTCGAGATAAATTGAAATTGCTGTACTTGACCAATGCGAGCAGCAGCTGGCAAAAGTTGTATGAAAATCCATATCTGTCGTGGTTTAGCGGCCAAATAAATTACATGGTAAACTCATACCTGTCGTGTAATTTAAAAATGGAACGATCTTTTACTCCGAAACATGACAACCAAGGATGTAATTTATCAAAGGTTTTGTTTAAATTTCAAACTGGTTTGAAAATAGAAAGATGTTTATTGAAAAAAACACTAATGAACACTTTAACTCGGGAAAAATTTATTGTTGTTCGTTGTTCGTCATTGATTTTGAAAAGTAATTTTATTTTTTATTTTATAATTTCCGCGCATTATTTGAGAAAAGTACTATACAAGCCTTGGCCACAACTAGGCATTGATGGACTTACGTATGTGCCTCGGCTTCGCCTCGGCCCACATTTACACGTTCGTCCATCAACGCCTCTTTTTCTGGCCGCTGCAATAATGTACTTATACAAAGACGATAAAATATTAAATTCTTAGTTTAAACTATTTTAGTAGCAAGAACAACATAAATCAATACAGGCATAATTATGCACATTTCTACCATATTTAAACATCAGGTTCTATTTGCATGCCTTCACGTTTGTAACATGCAAGCATACAGCGTGCTGCTTAGTAGGTCGCTCATTTCCGTTTACCGAACAAGTGAATGCTTTCAGATTTATTTTGAAATTTCAAAGATTTCCTTTATACTTTGCTTAGGAGCACGCACACACTATGCATTTTCAAAATTTAACGTACATATATACTTACTTCCTTTAATTCATCTCAAACGGGAAAAGTCTTACTTAGGCTACATTGATTTAATTTTTGCATAATATAATTTAACTTAACCTACTATAACTTATATTAATTTTATTTAACTTAAATTCTTTCATTGGTCAATATTGATGTTTATTTATCAATATAGATATTTACGTTTATAATATACTTAATCGGGATAACCGAATTAACGGAAGAGCAATACCCTCTAACACAGGTATTTTATACTTAAAAGAGGGTCCCAATCCCATAAAATGTATATAGATTAAGTTTACTGAAATAAATATATTTGTATACTTTTCACTGGAAAGAGAATTCTCAAATGGGGACATAATTCTTTAAAATAAGAATGTAAACATTAAAAGTAAGGTTTTGATAACAAGCTGTCGTTATTTACAATGGTAAAACCTAACTAAATACAATTACGTTACGCAAAACCGCCAAGTCATTAATCCCTTGAAGGGTAAAATTATAAAGAAAATCCATCAAAGAGCGTCACGATCCCAAAGTAATTTGCATAAAGAAACTTCAGGGTATATAACAGGGGACAAAACCTCAACGCTCTATTAGCACTTTCCGTTTTTGTAGACAACTTCTACTGTCTATTATTACTCTGAGCCTGTAGGATACAACGGCGGCCTTAAATAAAAAGGTCACAGGAAATCCGGAAGCGCCCAACATGTTGGGTACAATGTACGACATGTATACGTATTGTTCGTTGTATAGCTGATTTGGCACATTGAATGGACGTACTCCAACTTATTACAATGGGAATCGATTAATGAATTCATGCGATAGAGCTGAAGCAGCAATTAAGCAATTTCAGACAGTCCCCAATATTAACAATCGAAGGAAACAGTACGCTCACGATATTAAGCTTAATAAGAGTAAGAGAATCATAGAATACTTTCTGTAAAAAATATCAAGGTGCATGTTCCTAGATACTGACGTATCTCTGTATAGTAACATGCACTTCACACAAAAACAAACAACTCCACACACTACTTTTAGACGACATAATGACGTCACGAGAACCACGAAATTAACCAGAGAAAGCGCTACATGCTTACATAAGCTCACTTTTGGCGAGCAAACACAACCTTCGGATTGAACTGTAACTAGAGCACAAGGTACACCGAAGGTCTATGCAAATGTACTGGATCTATTGGTATTCAGTACTGCGTCTTTACCTTTTCTCAATCAATTGAAAGGCTCCATTCGAATGCAGAGAAAATCGATACAATCGCAATGGACCCTTAAAGTCTTTTGTTTCACTTTGAATTTAATGTGCTTCGTTTTTGCCAAGTTTTAATTGAATTACGAGTACGATGATTTTCTAGTGTTATATAACTCCAAGATCAACTCAGCTTGGAAGAAATTCAAGCTCTAAGAAGTTTTCAGGCTGTATTACTTTACAAGCTGTTATAGAGGAGTCATGAAAAGGATAAATCGACGTATAAAGTATAAAATACAAACTGTCCTATCATCTAAAACCTTCCAGCAAAACAGGACGCCACAAATCCTAATAACTCCGTGTAAACGCGCGAGCCTTTTGAGCTCACTTGATCTCCCTCCATCGGAACCTCCTTCCGGACTTTATCACTCATTATTTATTATTTTTTATCCAGCTTAGAGACGACGCCCTCGGAAAATGGCGCGAAAAATGAGCGATGTCGACCCACAGATAAACAAGAAATATCGTCAAAAAACCATTGGGTTTTGGTTAACTTTGGATTGTATTTTGATGTTTTGGAATGGGGCTGTTTAGATGAATTTTGCTCGGGTGTATCAGATTTGCGTTGGCATTCGATTGTAGAAACAAAATACCGGAATATAACAACAGTAAAATAAATTACCATTTTAAACATCGATGTGAAATTGTGGATGTTCAAAACTAAGACAGTATTTTTTTTACTTAGATCGTTTTTGTCTACCAAAGCTTCGGCGCAACGCAATCTTCAGTGCTCAATTTTATTTATATTTTTTACCCAAGTTCGGGACTATTTAGAAAATGCCGTATAAAATGTGCGCTATCACAAAGTCATTGTCAACAACAGACCAAAAACGCCACAGATATTTAAACAAGAAATATCGTCATTGGATTCTTGATAACTTTTAATTGTGTTTTCATTTAAAATTTTAACTAAATTTTTAACTGCTTTATAACACAAAGGTTTTGCTCTGGGGTATATATTCTTTTATTTATTTGCTACAATGTAAGTACACCTAAAAACCGTGCAAGTTTTGTCTGGTACTCACATTCGTCGATATTATACGTATACATTTTACACATTACGTATATATATAAGCGTGTATAATTGTTCTGGTAATTATAAATAAAATAATTTCTGTAGAAATATGTCAGCCATTTAACTCTTTTTGATTTTAATACATACGCGAAAACTTGTTACCCTCGGAAAAAACCAGAAACACCAGCACATAATTCACGCCCAAAGAGCCCGAATATACATATTAGGGCAATCTAATTCTGGGTACCGAATAACAAGGGCCCCTTTCCCTTAAAATCGGAATAAAATTGCGAGAAGTCACTGAAGTATAAGAGCTGTGTTAGAAAATCTTCTCTTTCGATTTTGAATCTTATATCGCATGCCTTTAGGTTGATTTACCTTTGTTTCCGATTTAATTACCAGTAAAGACCCAATAGATTGTGGTTCCTAACATTAGATTACAGAAAAAAAACGGTTTGGTGGTTTTTTAAACCCTCTTCGATGGATCTTGGAAATTACCTTTCGTGGTACCGCACGCTGGGGACTTAGGTCACTTCACTTACCTGTAATTAAAAAATACATAATTTAATTTACAATGTAAATAAATCCATATCCATATAATATTACCCATGCGAAAGTAACTCTGTTTGTTTGCTACCTTTTCACGATTAAACGACTGAACGGATCGTAATGAAATTTGGCAACGAGATTGATTATATCCTGGATCTTTTGTCTCAAAGAATAATATTGAAGGAGGTGAAATAGGGGTTGAAAGTTTGTATGAGCAATCCATAATTCCTCAAGTTAGGGGGGAGTTACAATTATGGGGTATTCTTTAGATGCACTCCCTATGCACAGTTAGTATTGGAACATAGGCTACTTTTTACCCGACTGGGTAGGAGGGTAATGATTTTATTGACAAACCATGCGTGCGAAGCCGTGGGTCAGCTTGTATAAAATAAAGTAGCAACATAGAAGAAATAACCCTAATTTTGTTCTAAACGATTAGTCTATTACTTAGCGGCACACTAGGTCACAGGCTTCAGCCACAACTCGGCGACTAGACGCGGCCACAAGCTGTGGCCATGTCTTATACATTTTTTATGAACTCAGCACATATTTATCATTAAGTTTACGAGGGCTCGTAACCAAGGTGGTTATATGGTATGGTATCAAGCAACCACTGAATGCAAATACAAATTAAATTTGTTCATATGATAATGTAATTTGAATGAAACTGTAGGTCAAGTTAAGTGGTTATTCATTTCGTGGCACTATTTTTATATATTATATATGATTTGATATATAATTTTTTTTTTGGTCGTTATGGGAGACTCGCGAGATGTCATTTCAGGGTGAACCACTAGTATTTCTAACGAAAATAATAATAGTACATTCGAAGCAATTAGCAAGTAACCAGAGTGCGTGGAATGAGGGAAGTGCGGCCTTTGCCCTGCAGTGGGACTCTACAGGCTGAAAATAATTAATAGAAGCATAGATTTAAAAACAACCAAGGACCAAAACAATCTGTGTCTGCCTCCGTATAAAAATATCAGGCTTAAGGCTGGCCTCACACAGCCGGAAAACCTATCTGAATTAAGAATCTTAATTCAGACTCTTAATTCCGGCTCCTTCAACTCACATTATCTTAAAAATTGAGATAGATCAGTAGTCTCTTGTTTCACGACACACGCAAACGTCTCAAAATGGAGGAGGAATTAATACTAATCGCATTGTTATTGGCTCAATACAGAAAAAAAAAGAAATGCAAACGCATACACTGGATTCATCCTCTTAATGTAAACAGAATAAAAGAGAGTCAGTTTTACATTACGGCGACAAAGTTACGACAATTTCCTGAAAGATTCTTCGATTACTACAGAATGTCGATAGCATCATTTGATGAATTACTAAGTTTGCTGAAGAATAAACTCCAAAAAGAAGACACACATATGAGAAAAGCCATTTCTGCTGAAGAAAGACTCACAATAACTTTAAGGTAAGATTATTTATGTAGGTAGGTACATATTTTAAAATCATAATAAAGTAGTTAAGTCAGATAATTTTATTCAAAAAGTACAGTACTCATTTGAAAGTCAAATAACTACTGATTTGTTGTTTACATTCGTCATAAATTAAGTTTTCGTCTGTTTCTGAAGTGGACGCAGTAGGTTGATCGTAATAATTGCCATGAGCATTGGACTGTTGACCACTTGAAATAGATTCAACGATATCCTGCTGAGCAGAAGTGGATGCAGTAGGTTGGTTATAGGTTTCCAATGAATTTA
Organism: Philereme transversata; assembly: GCA_963924445.1. Lineage (NCBI taxonomy): Eukaryota > Metazoa > Arthropoda > Insecta > Lepidoptera > Geometridae > Philereme > Philereme transversata. The sequence goes on along the minus strand of OZ004342.1, from coordinate 21,410,051 downwards.
TGATAACGTTCGGGGCAGAATCAATGTCGTATAGAACTCCACGTGTTCGAGCAGATGGTCCAGGAATGGTGATTACAGTTTGCGGGCCACTAGTGGATGTCCCTGAATATCTTGATTGCGCTGAACTGCTGCGGGAAACTTGTTGATAGATCGGAGTGTACATAGTTGGTGGGCTAGGGGTGGTTGAATTAATATAGTACGGCGAAGAGATGTTCACATTTCCATTAAATATTGTTTTGAGTAACTGCATCATGCCTAACTTAAAGTCAATTTTTTGCAAATGCGTCATTTTTTTCATATCACCATGAAAACTCAAAAGATATCTTTTATCATCATCAATGTCTTCAGTTGGAGTATTTTTTTTCGTTTTTAGTATATTCAGTATTTCTCCTGGTACATCTACTGTTTTTTTCTTTTTTGATTGTGATTCTTCATTGGTATTCTTCTTGGCATTTTCGGTTTTTGTCTTTTCTAGCGCTCTTCGTGTTTCAATATCCATTTGTTCCTTATTTCCATCTTCCATAGGTGTTTCTGTATCTCTTACTGATAGCTCGTCATTTTCTTCTGCTTCATAATTACCCTCGGGGTTTCTCCGTGCAACTACTTTGTCCAAGAAACTTAAAATGTCTGCGTAAACATATCTTTTTCCCCTTTTTGCAGCGGATCCTGTAGGACAACTCTTAAGTTTTTGTTTATCTTTTTTGTAATAATCTCGACAGTTACTCCATTTCCTTTTAAGTTCTAAACCTGTAAGTAAAATAGAAGTTATAAGTAATTTACTGTTATTGTTCCAGATACCTCGCTACTGGTGATAACTTCGAAGTTTTGAAGTATGCTTTTCTGATGGGTAGTACCACAATCTCCAGTATTGTTTCGGAAACTTGTTCTATTATATTTAATATTATATATTATTATTATATTATTGTTAAAAAATATGGGAAGTATTACAACCATTAGAAATGAAACCACCACCATCACAAGAGCGGTGGCTTGAAATATCTGAAAACTTCTATAAGAAAACTAATTTTCCTAATTGTCTGGGAGCTGTGGATGGAAAACACATAAGACTGATTTCGCCACATCACAGTGGCTCAAATTATTACAATTACAAGAATTTCAATTCAATTGTATTGATGGCCGTTGTTGATGCAGACTATCGTTTTATAGCGGTGGATATTGGTTCATATGGCAGAGAAGGAGATAGCAGTATATTTAAGCAATGGAATTTTGGAAAAATGCTGTCCGAGTATCGCCTTAATTTGCCAGCCCCAAAAGATTTACCTAATTCCACAATAAAGACCCCTCACGTATTTCTTGGAGATGAAGCTTTTCCACTAAATGCAGACTTTCTAAGGCCTTATCCAAGAAACTACTTAAATAACACTCGCAGAGTCTTTAATTACAGACTCAGTCGAGCGCGCAGAGTAGTGGAATGCGCTTTTGGTATTCTGAGCAACAAATGGAGAGTTTTTCACACAAATATGACAATACCGCCTGACTTTGCTGTAAAAGTAACGAAAGCAGCATGTGTGTTACATAATTATGTTCGTTCAAGAGATGGGTACAAATTTGAAGATATGTTAACACACTGTTTCGATGATCTTCCATATGATACACCGCATTACAGAGCATCTAATACGGGAAGGCACGTTAGAGATAACATTGCACAGTACTTCATGATGCCATGCGGTGAAATAACATGGCAATACAATAACCGATTTATTAGCAATGATGACTGAGTATTATAATTTTTGTACTTACTTTTTATTTTTCTTTCTTCGACACTTAATTGGTCATAATTTGGAATTAAAACGTTAAATATTTTCAACCATGCTATGTCTTTTTTTTCCCTATCGTGATAGTCTTCAATAGAAGTGTCCCATAAGCAAGGATGGCTTTCGATGCACAAAATCAAATTTTCCGTCTCAGACATCACGCATCAAAACTCGTCGTGACACGTCCAGCCGCAATCACTAGCAGTGTGAACTGAGCAATTCATAATCTGAATTCAATATGTGTGTGTTGCTCTATGCAAATGTATGGGATTACGCGCGTTCTGAATTCAAAATCTTAATATTCCGATCAGGAATTCAGAACGCTCGTCAGTATCATTCTTACAGATCGATCTGATAAATTCAGAATCTGAAAAAATCAGAATGTGTGTGGAGAATGTATAAATTGTATGGATTCCGGGCTTTCTGAATTAAGAATCTGAATTCCGTTTCTGAATTCAGAAAGACATTCCGGATGTCTGAGGCCAGCCTTAGGGTATGCTTGCAGCTTATATTATCGTCCACAGCATTATCATCCGCTCAACACCATCATTAAACTTTAAACGAGTTTTTCAGTCCATTGTATAGTAAAAGCATATAAGCGCCTGGGGTCTGCATCTGTCTGTTGGCTTTATTATGAGCCAGCCCTGTTAGAACAAAGGGTATGCCTAGGTATAGCTACAGTCCTGGATCTAGGGAGGGGCAAACCAGGGTGCTTGCCCCGGGCGGCAATTTCAGGGGGTGTCAAAGTCAAAAGATTGTTGCAACGCTTGGCTAGCATCCAGCTCACGTCGCACTATCGATTATTCATTTAATTTGAATAAATATGTATATATAGTAATATGTATATATAGTAGTCCAGTCAAATAGCCCCAAAATGACATAAAATGTATCCAAGAAACCCCCCGCTCGCGTCTCTCACACGCTGGAGAAGAGGTGGCGCCACATACAAGTTTCTGCCCCGGTTCGGAAATATCGTAGATCCAGGGCTGTATAGCTATTGTACTCGTATTGTGCGCAGTCTATTGTTGTGGTGCTGGAGGATCTATCGGACTGATTAAAAAAACTGTGTCTTGTGCAGACGATGCAGTTTACTCGTTGAAAACTCGTTCACGACTATTTAATACATTGTTTTTAGGTAGCTCAGCTTAGCATAATTGAAAATACCATCTTTACGACAGTAGACCACCAAAATATAGGAGTGAAGTAGGTAGGCAACAGTCAGGGGATATAGGTACCTTGGCTCTACTGGGGGACGAAATGTATATGCAGTTGACTTTTGATTTCATATTGGGTCAGAAACCAAAGTTGACCTAATACCTACTAAAAGAATTAATAATATAGCGCACGACTATATTAGTCCTCATGATGGGCATCCTCCCACAAGGGGGTGTTCAGAGGCAAGTCTAAACGACGTGACCTTATACTGGTGATCATAAATGTCCCATCAAAAACACCTTTTATTCTGAAAATAACGATCTGGTTTTGATTGATTGATTGAAAATACTTTATTGCATTATAAAAAGGCGAACTCATTACTAAACTAATCTTTCTTTCCTTTAATATACCTTTGTATTGTAGGGAGTGCACAGAAAAGGACTAATAAAAAAACTGCATATTTTACTACATAAACTTTCACATGTGTACTACAGTTTATGTCCAATACTAAGAAATAACTTAATATGCTCACATTGACTCGTGATTTAATACCCCGCATGTATAATACCGATCGTTAACACGGCCATTGACTGGCCTAGGAGGCACGGGGCGGCAACAACCTACTTCGCTGCTCCTGCATAAACATGCACAGCTATATCTAAAGATTACTAGAGAACTTAATGGGTGTAAACGGGCCTTAGCCAGTATGACTTGCTGGTTACTTGTTAACTAATGGACGTTAGTTCAGTGGCTATGCAAGGGTAGGGTTGGCATACGTCCGGAATTTTCCGGACAAGTCCGGTAATATAGGTCTTTGTCCGGAATGCGGGGATAATCCTAAACCGTCCGGAATTTCGATAATTTAAGTAGGTGACGAGTAAAATAAAATATAAAATAAACCAATCATTCACATGCACGATGCTAACGACATTAATATTATATTTACAAGAAAGTCAGGAATGTTCATCAAATGATTACTCCGGAATTTCGATTTTTTAATCTGGGACCCCTATGCAAGGGTGATGTTAATATGTCATCATGATGGGTCAGTTTCAGACAAATGCAGATAAAAGAAGGGGAAATACCTACCCAAGAAACTTTTAATGGTTCTTATAAGAATTCAATATTAGCACTGGATTATATTAATACTCAATACTCAATCGTTTATTGTATTCTACAATAATAAGTGGGCATTGATAGGTACATGTCCATTATGGACCCTGTTGGGCACAATATTTTGGAGAGAGGAGGACGTCATTGTTCTTGTTAGTATATATTCATTGATCGAGCGAAGCGAGATCTCCAAATCAACTTGGGCAAATCGGCGTTGTATGTATATTTGTTTGTCCGAGGATAACTTTCGAAGCGTTGCTTCGATAGGTAGTGATGGCACAATTTTGGTGTGACTAAATCAGCTAAAAATGTGGGGGGGGGGGGGGGGTGTTGTTCGGATATTGGGTTCAAGGGAGGTAAAAAAAATGAAAATGAGACTATTAGATCAAATGAGACGTCAAATGAAAGGTTTTCGTTAGTGCATTTCGACCCCGTTTTTATTTTTAGTAAAGTTTTTGTGTTATTAGCCATAGTAAAAACTAAACTTTGACAAAATTCACAGGGTACACCAGTGATCCCACAGTGCTGTTATTTGGTATGCGTGTAGCTTAGTATCACAAATATAGGCAAAAGTCTAAAATACAGAAAAACTGCAATTTGTACCCCAAAAAAGTTAAAAAAAATTTGAATGAAATGGTCAAGTAAGTTAGTTAGTTATTTTGTGGCACTATTTTATTAGTCAAAGATTAAGACCGGCTTGCACAACAATCCCTAAACGTATTTAGCGACTAAACATGTTTAAATTTTACGTATTTGTATGATTTGACAACTCTTTAAATCATATTTAGCCACTAAATACGTTTAGGCATAGTTGCGCGTGTCGCCCTAAGAATATTTGTTTTTATATTTTGGGAGACTCGCGAGATCTCAGTTCGGGGCGAACCACTAGTTTTAAAAAGAAAACATTCAAATCTAATGTCAAATACCTACATTATTAATTTAATTGTTTTATAAATATTATGTTATTAGTCTCATATTTCAACACGTCAGGTAGTTTGTTAAATATTTTAATCGACATTACGTAAGGGTCGGGAGTAAGTATCTTAGCCCTAAGAATGTTTCTCTTATCGTTTCCATGACTTAAATAAATTTAAGAACGTTCTTAAATGACCCTGTCACGTTCATCGATGACCAGTTATTAAGACTCATATAATTTTATCTATTTCTAGCTACTTTTAACCCGACGCAAAATATATGTTATAAGTTTAAGGCATATGTCTGTCTGTTTGTCTCTGTTTGTGCCATCGTAGCTCTTAAACGGATGGATCGATTCTGACGTGGTTTGTTTAATAGAAAGCTAGTTTAACTGGGGTGGTTTTTGGCTATGTCAGTTTTTAGCACCCGAGGCAAAGAGGGACCGGGGGTTATTAAATTTTGTAAACATTACCTTGTTTGTAAGTTGACGCCAAGTCACTTGCCATTTTTAAACGTATGCTCAGAGAACACTATTTGAGTATTTGTCTTTAAATATCTATGTAATATTTATTATTAATTAATATGTTCCCTTAAATAAGTAGTTATTATTTAGGTTCATTCATTTGTTATTTTTATATATAAGTATGTATATGTAGTATGTTAGGTACACCATTACACCCCAGGTAATGTCCACACAATCCATTCCATCCAAAGGTTGTCTGGTAGAGATCGCTATTCAGCAATAAGACCGCCAATTGTATCACATAATTTTACGGTGTTCTTTGTAATTTAATTGTTATTAGGTGTGCAATATAGAATTATCTAATCTAAGTTTAATTAATATATTTCCTACAAATGTCAAAAATATATGAAATACTAGCTTTTATATTCGCGCTTGCCGCGTTGTCTTACGTGAAAATTGTTTATAAAGACTTTCCCCCACTGAGGTTTTGTGGCAGCATTACAACCTCGGTAGGTTCTTCAATAGTCGACCACAATAGTATCCATGGAAAAGGCCAACAGAAGCTGCGGGTGGTTGCTAATGATACGCCCACCCAGCGCCCTTCTTATTGCGTCTTTCAGAAATACATAAATATTTACAGAACAATACGTTATAATCCACATCGTTCATCTTACTTTTAACTTTTCGCCCCCAAACTAAGTTATAATAAAATTAAGTTCATTTTCTTATGTTATTTGTGGGGAAACAGGCTTACGGCCCACTGTTGGTAAGCGGTCACCGTCGCCTAATAAACACCAGCGTAATAAACACCACCCGGGGTATTGTCGATGCGTTTCCTACCCTGTAGAAACCTCATAACATTTTTCTTGAACCATGTGGTAGCCTAACGGGAAAATCTCAGATGGTAGCTCATTCCGCAACTTGCAAGTATGTGGTAGAAAAGATCGCGTGAAGCGTGTGGTGCGTTATAATCACTTGTCGACGATATGTAGATGAGCTTTATTCCGTTGTCGAGAAGTGCGGTGGTAAAATCACGACGACGGGATGAGATCGAATGGATAAATCTAATAGATGAGATCGAATATTTGAGCTGAGTGGCTAACTCTTAAGTTTTTAGGTCGTTCGACCGCCTCCGATATGGCTTGACGACTTTGACGCGCCTCCTGTAGCACAAAAGCGCTGAGTGGTCACGAGGAACGTTGCTTTACTGAATTGAAATTAAAGCTAGCTTCACTACGAGCGCTTCTATGTCGATTATGATAAAAAAATACAATTCATGATCGTTTTTTGTTGGTTTACGATCCAAATATTGACCGCTACAATCAAAGTTGATACCGTAATCTTTCCACTCTCAAAACCTCATACGTCAAGTACAACCAAATATGATAGTTACGCACTTATTTATCGTACCTACTATTTATAACACCACTCCATTTTCAAACACTTCATATTTTTTTTTACTTCTTTTGATTATTAACTAAGCCAACCACAACGTAAACCCCGTTAGTAATACGAGGATAGTATAATTTGGGTTGTAAATTTACATATTTAAAGAATTGGTACTTTTTTTAGTTTTTTTTTAATGAGATGAGATAGCTTATAGCCAACCTGATTTTAAGCCTGAGCCATTTATATTACCTCAAAAGTGCAGTGCACTGCGCTCGTTACCCAAATATACCCATACATGTGAAAAGTCTCATGTGCCTGTAATTTTAACTGTAAATTGTTATTGTACTTTTACATATTCGTAGGATTGGTATACAGGGTGTTTGGTAATATACTGACGATATTAAAGTGACGGTTTCTCAAAGCATAAAAAAGACTTCTTAAAAAAAAATAGTAGTTGTATTATTAAATATTAAAGAAAATTTACTAAGTTACTAAATTAATTCGATATAAAACTTACTGCCTACTCTTGCAATCGACATCCAAAAATAAATGCCGATTTCATATCTCTTTCGGAAATGGCTGTGGGTTTTGGGTTAGAAAGGGGCAACAAGAGATATCTTGAGACGTCACCAATACAGTATCTGTGTTTGTGTATTGTGTTTGTTTTTACATGCTAAAATAAATTTCACATTTCTATGGAACATTTAAACATTTCACAAATTTATTTACTATCCTCATCAAAATAACCCCTTTCATTTTTGTGCTTATATTATCAAACACCCTATATTTTAATTTGTGAATTTTTAAAGTATGGCTGTTTGTGGTCCTTAATAAAGTAAAATATAAATGACTCCCGAGTCCCGGCCCTTAAGAGTGTACAGCTTTCTGCATCGGCCGACTTGAGTTCGAAGTCGGTTCATGGACTTCCAAAAGACCTATAATAACCTCAGATAGCTTCATATGATCCTATATTTTTGCCAGTAATACTGCATGATTTACGTAATTCATATATATTATGTAAAAGTTGTGGAAATAAGCCAAAGATTAGGCGTAGCGAAAACACGATTCCTTAAAATTTACTCCATCACACTAATATTATAAATGCGAAAGTTTGGATGTTTGTTTGTTTATTACTCAATCACGCCGTAACGGCTGAACCAATTTCTATGAAATTTGGTATATACGTAGATTATAACCTGGATCACCACATAGGCCACCATTTATCCCATAAATCAGTTCCCATGGGATAAAAATGGGGTGTCAAAGTTTATATACGAAAATAATTTTCGTCTTTGTTACCCTTCACACCAAAACTACTTAACGGCTTGGGCACAAACTTCGTAGAAGTTTAGTTTTAGACTTAGAATAACATATAGGCTTTTTATCCCATAAATCAGGTTCCATGGGATAAAAATGGGGTGTCAAGTCAAGTTGCAACAGCGAGTTCAGATTTATTTCTAGGTTACCTACATATTTAGTAGTGTAACGCGTACAAAGTCGCGGGCAACAGCTAGTAGAAAATAATTCCAAAACACGTTCAAAATTTACAATAAATCCGTAGCATTTAATAAATACTATAAATGTATTCGTAAACGTTTATACTTATCGATATTTAGGTATATGACGCATAGCAACTGTGTTTCGATTTTTCATATTAACTCATAGTTTGGTTATAAATCATTATTTTATGCAATTTTATTTGGTGTTCGAATTAGTCCTTCTTGCACTCTGTAATTTCGTATAGAGTGAGACAGTTGCACAGTTGACTCTTAATAGGTAAAAATAAAAAGATTTAAATGCAATTGTTTGTTCAAAAGGTAGTGTTTATAAATCCTCCGTCGTCCGAGACACGTTCTCGGAGACCCGGATGACGAAATCACCTCTGCTAATGCGGAAGGTGAGTCATCTATATCAGACAGAGCTAACACTTCACAGAAACACCGACCTCGCCGGCGAGGTCGACGAGTCCCTTCAGTCGCCGCTTATACGAGGTACAGACATGTACCCGGGCGTTTCTCTCCTATCCCCATCCCGGCAACAGCCCAAGCCGAGGTTCGTACCTAAGTGGTGCCCTTGCGCTAGTTGCCTATAAAACTTACTGGGCTGAGCGCCATCTGCGCTCGCCAAAAGTTCGGTTAAGCTGTCACGGCCTCAGAGGCCAACAGCGAGATTAGTCCATTCGAAAAAAAAAAAAAAAAAAAAAAGGTAGTGTTTGTGAAATGGTTCCGCTAAGTAAAAGTTTGTGCATCAGTTTCTGACGTATCTCTACCTTTATTATAAAAGGACCTTTGTAAAATTTAATTTGTTTATTCTATTGCGATATGGTCAACATTATTTTATACGGCGACATTTTACAATTGTACAGTTATTATTATTTATTCTGTGTCTATATATCGAACCCGTTACCCCCCATTCGACCTCTGACAGAGCTTTTCAGTCGTTTTTAATAAATACACATAGATTGCTGCCAGCGGCGGCCGAATTACGTATTCTCGCATTGCTGTGTATGGGAGGGTCAAATTCCATTGTCAAAACATATCTACAAGCTGAACAGCTGAGTTGATTGTGAATAATTTTTATCTCCTCATCATCCGATGTCCAATTTTACCCACTGCCTGAGTCATTCTCCACTGGCGTTGTCCAGCCTCATCTAGGTTCGACCCGCGATGATTGCTACTGAATCTCATTTTTTTTTTGAACGGTAGTTTCTCTCAGCAATATGAAATAATAATGTGTAAAATAGTAAATGTTATTTTAATGTGTTATCCGGCGGATACGCTATCACTAATTTCGCGCTAATATGATAAACAGCGAAATTGGTATTGCATACATTAAGTAACGTTGCGGGTTCAAATCCCGTCTGGTAGATAATTAAGTCTACAAACAGTATATACCCGAGCCATAAACCAATGAATATATGAATATAAACATTTAAAATCAATTAAAACAAGCACACAGTTCCCTGCTTTGTCATTCTAACAACAGTTACCTCGAATATGCTTCCCTTGGACATTACAGTGAACAAAGAAACCGCCCCTTCTGTAACGTCCTCTGAGTGTGACACATGATAGTGTGGAGTGTGTTAGCCATCTGCTGTTCGCTGCGACAACAAGCAAACGTGTATGCCGTAATTGATTTATAAACCCCCCTTTGTCGGGACTCACGCACACTAGCACAGTATGATAATACTCACACAGATATAAATATTTAAAGAAAGGCGACGGTAGAGACGGCCTTGACTTTAGATGGCAGCTATTTTTGGAATTAGAAAATTAGGCCTTACGATGCGGTTCTGTACCAAATTATAGAGAACCTGCTATGGAAACCTAAACTAAGAAATATATAAACTACAAATGTGAGGAGTATTTAACATAGCGGCGCCAGCGTACTGAATTCACCACAATGCTACGGCAACGGCAAAAGGAAGCAGTCTATGTATGTATTTATTTATGTTCCATCGTAACGCCTAAAGTACTCATCCGATTTTGATGGTGTCAATCGATTCGTTATAATGGTACGTGTGACATAGACATTTTAGACATTATTATATTATTTATAGACACAAATTAACATGCCATTTAAAACACAAAGACACTTAGTTACAAATGTCACTACGGCTGCACTCTTCAAGATACATCAAGAACATCACTATAGCCGCTTTTACCTCTCCCTTTCTCTACCGATCGTCTTTTATATTTCCTCAAATGCAATTTCCCTCTTGTTATTCCATTCATGATCTTTCCCAGTCGTGAGGGTGGGTTATTTAACTAATTATCGGACTGTCCCCTACGTAGGGGCGATTCCCTCGCAATAAAATTGGATTCGTTCGGGGAAGCGATGACTCATACGTTCCAGTGAATTTGCCAAAGTATTCCGGTGGTTGCCCGACTTGCACATATTATTTCTTTGTGTCGGTGCTAAGTAGCGACTGGCGAGACTATTCGCTTTTAGGTCATTTTGCACGATAAATAAGGGGGTTATGTTGTTCATCATTGTATTAACTATAGCATTTTTAAAGAACATAGTGCCTCTCCATAGATTTCCAGAGCGACTAACCAAATGCGGTCAACACCCACCAGCTCCCAAAAACTTTTATTAAAATAATTATATCTAGTCCCCATCGTCCATGCCTCTCAATGCAGGGTAAAGGCCTCTCAGCCTTTATTAATTAGGTTAGAATCATTTGTTATTAGTTTCGAGAATTGATCAAACCCAGATTTGAACAGCCTTAGAACGATCAGGATTTCTCAATCCTTCTTTAAATCAAGGATTAAGTATAACTTCCTGTACTAATTAATTAGCTATTGCCAGCGGCTTTGCCTGCGTTGTTCTGGGGTGCAAAAATACACTTTTTATCCCTTGGTAACTGAATTATGAGATAAAAAGTAACCTATGTGTTAATCCAGGTTATAATCTACGTACATACCAAATTTCATCAAAATCGGTTAAGCCGTTTTGACGTGATTGAGTAACAAACAAAGAAATAAATAAACAAACATGCAAACTTTCGCATTTATAATATTAATGTGATCTAAAGATTTATCCTTCTTCCTCACGAATAACGAAACGCCACAAGCATTTCACTTGAATAAATTGCCGAATTTTCTTCATACTCGTACCAGCAAATGCGTGAAAATTACGTTTGAAGCAATCGAGTTGTACACGCGATGTACCCACTCTAGGAGTAAGTGTGTCGCAATAACCCCTTAGAATACACATCATTTGCATCCGATCCCTCTTTGCAGAAGACATGATGTGAAGAATCAGGGGTTTCCATGTCATTCCAGGAACTCTTGTCTGTTTTTGAAGGCCCTTGTGTTGAAAACAATATATATAAACAACCAATCGTCTCACCACATCTGTTATTTTGTTTCAGTTTGTATGTAGGATCAAGCAAATGATTTTAATTTCATTTCTCAAACATGATACAGAAAATCCGCAGGGTCAAAGGTGCGAAAAAAATACACAATATTCTTTTGAATTCATCCGCCTAACAGTAGGCTTGTTCGTCTGGCCTGCTTCAAACAATAGTGCTACGTAGGCCACAGTCGCTTTGGTGGCTCTAAAAATACCATGCGCTCGCTCCGTTCTGACTTCACACTCGAATGCCTTCCGCTTGTGATATGAGAGTCTAGTGGTGTATAGTAATGAATTTCTAAAGCCACTATTCTAAAACGGAACAGAGGGGCAATCGCGCTAATTTTGAACGGTACTTAATACCAAAGACAAGCCATAAATAAAAACGTTACGTTATGCACATTTCGTATCTCGCCAATAATTATTTTAACGGAAACGAACTTTTCTTTTGAAAATACGTTGGTATAGCCAACGATCAAATTGATAGATATCATTTTTGTGCCAAACCAAAGCTTAACCAAAACCAAATACGTTCCATTTCAACGTTTAAAGTTAGGGCGGTTGCCCAGGAAGGCCCCCCTGGGCACCATAACTATACAAAATGTATGATTCTTGACGGGTTAAGCGTAGATTTTGACAGTTTTATAACAAAAACTGTAAAAAATCTACACGTGAATAAAATAATCAGTGTTTTAAGGTTTGAGATGTAGAATTTGTAAAAATGTGACGTAGAATTTACGTCAACGCTGCCCGTGTAATACTGACGTCACAGTCTCGATCACAACTTAAAGTAAGTTCTATTACAATGTTATAGAACCTAATTTTCATTAAATATGCTTTTGAAGTTAACTCAAGTGATTGTTTGCTCGGCCTTAACAAAGACGCTATCAGGAATGGAATTAATTCTCCGAATAAATTAAGGTTTATAATAAGTAAGAATGATAAAGGCGTTTTGAAAACTCAAATATAGAGTAACTTTAGAAATTATACAAATAAATCAGTTAAATCACTTAGAAACTGATGAGTCACGCAAGCACGCAATAAAACTTACATCACAAACAGCACAGCAACAGCATTACGTGTCAAATTCCACTAAAATCGTCACCAAATTTCATTACACCGTCTATAATATAACTATTGTGTTCAGGAGATCACTTTAGTGTCTGTACGATCACTTTAGTGTCAATAAAATCACTATTGTGTCAAATTCACTGATATAACTTGTGGCTACGACACTGCAGTGCTACGTGCTACGGCGTAGCGGGCGTTACGGACGGGCTGGGACGACGGACTGCGTCGTTGGTCGGGGCCGCGCATGCGCCAAGCGGATAGATTCCACTGGTATCAACATCAACCAACGCTTTTCCGATAGGTAAAATTATATTATTTGCGGGGAAATAGTTGGTCGGCCTAACGATAGTGGAAATCATATCGTTTTTGGAAATCTTCGTGTTGGATTAATTTATGAAAAAGAACCAATATTCTAAAATATTATTCGGCCTTCCGCGAAAATAAGCTTGTGTGAACGCTTTTGTGCCTAAAAGTTTCGTTTCGTCCATACAAATTGTGTTCAAGCTCCATCAACAGAGTTCATTTTCCTTTGATTCCATTCTGTCAGACCAATTTATCAGTAGGCCTCACAAATTCGTTTAAAAGTTCCCTTGTACGCTTTCAACGATATCTCAGTGTACAAACAGTAAGTAATGAAAAGGTTTCAGTCTCGAAATAGGCCAAATATTTATGAATAAAACAGGGCAACGTCACAAGAGTCAACAAGGAAGCCTGCGCCCCGCCACGGGTCTTAATGTCCCAGGGGATGTGATGTAGCCATAGGGTATGTAACCAACAGGTACAAACAACAGATTCTGAGTTATTGACACGTTTTGGGGTTGTACGAGGCATGCCTTTTAAGTTTTGTCGTTTGAAGAAAAAAACACAACTAGAACCTTATAGTACTTTTTATTGTTTTTCAAAGTATTCACCGCGTAGCTTAATACACTTTTCCATTCGCTCAAACCAGTTATTATAACATTTATTCCACTCTAAAGTGGGGGTGTTCAAAATGGCTGACTTGAAAGCGTCGACTGCTTCTTCACCGGACTGGAACCTTTGACCACGAAGACTTTTCTTAATTTTAGGAAATGTAAAGAAATCGTTAGGGCTTAGGTCAGGACTGTATGGAGGATGGTCAAGAATTTCTACTTTTTCCTGCTTCAAATACTCAATCGTTTGACATGCGCTGTGTGAGCTTGCGTTGTCGTGGTGCAGGATGATGCGTCGCTTTGAGTTAGATTTTCGAAGTTCGGCGATGACTTGTGGTAAACAAACTGTAGTATACCACTCTGCGTTAACCGTTCTACGATCTTCAAGTGCAATAGTCGCAACATGGCCGGTTTTTCCAACGAACGTGGCCACCATCTTCTTTGAAGTGCTTCGAGAACGAACAACTTTAGTCGGCTTTGGCTCGTCTTGAAAGACCCAGATTGTAGATTGTTGTTTGGTATCAGGATCGTAGGCATAGATCCAAGAGTCGTCACCACTTATGATGTCGTAGACGTGATTTGACTCCCCTCGGTTGAACCTTTGCAGAGTTTTCTTACACCATCTGACGCGGGCCGCCTTGTGATCGTCGGAAAGCAGATGCGGTATCCAACGGCAAACTAGCTTTCTCACACCAAGCGCTTCATGCAAGATCTTCTGAATGGTTGTCCCTGAGATGCCTAATAGAGCCTCTATCTCTCGATACGTCACATGACGATCTTCGAGAATTAGTTGTCTCACAGCAATGATGTTATCTTCAGTGAAGGCGGATTTTGGGCGTCCTTCGCGAAATCTGTCACTAACACTAGTATGTCCACGCTGGAATTCTAAATACCAGCGTTCGACAGTCCGCAGACATGGGGCTACATCACTGAACACAGATGTTAGCTCTTCTAAACACTGAAGCCGTGTCAGGCCTCTTCTAAAGTTGTAGAAAATTATTGCACGAACATTTTCCTTAGAAAGATTCATTTTCGTACGTGACCTGACAGATTCAAATCGAAACTGTGACTAAACAATAGCATTAATCCTAATACTTTCAACTGTTTTGAGATTCAAAATGTAAACACATTCGAATATAGAACAGTTCCAAATTCAAAATTGCCGGAAAATATGGAAACGACAGAACTTAAAAGGCATGCCTCGTACGTTTATAAATTTAGCCTTTATAGAGACATTTAGACAAAGATATAAAGATATTAGGGATGTTTAATACTATTATTTAAACAGACTTTTCTCATTCTGAAGATCAAGTGAGGGTAGTTGCTGCCACTACTTCTCGACGGTAGCTCCGAGTACTCCAATCTGCCCGTGACTACGATTGTTGTGACAATCGAAACGTCGGAATAATAAATAAAAAGGTACGTACGCAATAAATGCCCTGTTTCAGGTTTTATCCTACTATGGGTTAAATTAAGGTTCAATCCCTACTATGGTAAAATAAGGAAATAAAAAAATTTAAACTTAAATTAACTTTTTTCAAAATACCTTTTAAGCCATTGGAATTAGAATATAACCAGTTCATACATTATATGCCTACGTAAAATCTCTATATGAAAACATTCGTAAAATCTCTATATGAGGACATTCGTAAATATATGTACAAACACATTTTCTAAACTATAGATTTTTACAATTTTACTAAATCACAGATTACATATTGTTACGAGCTGAGGGTTCGGGATAAAATAATGGGAATCGATTTAACCAAAATAACACTTTTATTCGACACTAAACGATGAATACACGAACTTGGTCACACGTAATCACAATACACTAATTCACACCACAGTTGCACCACTTAAAGTCTCCCAAATGTTCACACGTATAGCTGAATCCAGACTGACTGTCCGGCCATCTCTCCGGCCTATTTATATCGCGCATATTTCGATTGTTCGAGAACGATCTCGATCGCTCCAGGAAAGGGTCGGTCCCTCGACACAATGGCCACTCTCCATTCTGCGAAACCACAAACAATAACAGACAAAAGCACCCGAGAAACCTCGATTACCATTCATTGTTTAACAGTCTCGGCGTAACACTGCCCCCTCCTAAAACATGCTCGTCCCGAGCATTGTTAGCCCCGTAATATCGCGCCAGCCGATCAACATGAACAATTTTAGGCGCACCTCGCGTTCCCTTCTGAATTCGGTATGTGACGTCATTGATCCTGGTCAACACACGGTATGGTCCATCCCATTTTGCTTGTAGTTTAGGGGATTTTCCCTTTTTCCGTATCGGATTGTGCAACCAGACCTGTGACCCCTCATCAAATCGCAAGTTGTTTGAATTCCGGTCATAACGGGTCTTCATTTTCTCAGACATTTGTTGACCAGTTAGTCGAATGTGTTCATTTATGTCGTTCATTTTATTGCGCAGGTCGTTTGCATAATCTTTGATGGCACGCGGAGAATCTGGAGGAATGCCAGTTATCAGGTCTGCAGGCAACCGCAGTTCTCTTCCAAAATTTGCCAACGCAGGAGTGGCGCCTGTACTCTCATGGACTGCACTTCTGTATGACAGTAAAAACGGCTGTATGTGTTGGTCCCAATCGTTTTGCTTATTTTCGACCACTTTGGCCAGATATCTCTCCAACGTCTGATTGAATCTTTCCACCATTCCATCAGACTGAGGATGATAAGAAGTGGTTCTTGTTTTATGAGTCCCCATTATTCGGCATGTCTCCTGAAATACTTGTGATTCAAAATTCCTTCCTTGATCACTGTGAATTTCCAGGGGAACTCCAAAACAACAGAAAACTTCGTGGACTAGTTTATCTGCTACCGTCGAAGCTTCTTGATTAGGAATGGCGAAAACTTCGGGCCATTTCGTGAAGTAGTCCATAACGACCATGAAGTACTTATTTCCATTTTTACTTACAGGGAATGGTCCTGCAATATCCAGGGCTATACGCTCCCATGGGGCTCCAACGTTATACAGTTTTAGTGCTCCTCTGCTGCGTGTATGGGGTCCTTTCACTGCCGCACAGGTAGTGCATTTTCGGCACCAGTCTTCAACATCTTCTCTACAATGTATCCAGTAAAACCGCTCCCTTATTTTTAACAGTGTCCTTTTTACTCCCATGTGGCCTCCCGAACATCCTTCATGGTAGAGTTGTAGCACGTTAGGGACCTTGGCTTTGGGAACCACCATTTGCAGATGACAGTGATCTCCACGAGCGTTTTCCCATTTGCGACACAGCACCCCGTCGTGGACAACCAGGCTCTCCCACTGTGCCCAATAACTCTTCGTTGTTGAACTCAGAGCAGCAATGTCACTCCACAAAGGCTTAGTGCTACCCGCTGTGATCCTTTCAATGATGGGTTTAAGGTCTTTGTCATACTGTTGTGCCTGCTGCAAAGTTTCTTTCCATTCGTCACTTAGGTCCGTTCTCAGCAGCCTGACAGGTTCTGCTTCCTTAGATTCATATTTGGCACAATGTTTGCAGTTCTCAGGGCAAGGTCTTCGTGATAGCGCATCCGCGTTCCCGTGAGATTTTCCACTACGATGCCCAATGTCGAAGTCGAATTCCTGTAATTGTTCAATCCACCTTGCCACCTGTCCTTCAGGATTCTTGAACCGTAAGAGCCATTGCAATGCAGCATGGTCAGTTCGAAGTTGAAATTTACGACCTAGTAGGTATTTGTTGAAATGCTGTAAGGTCTTTACTACAGCCAGCAGTTCCCTTCTTGTGACACAGTAATTTCTTTCTTGTTTGGATAAGGATTTACTGAAGTAAGCGATCACCACCTCTTGATCTCCCTTGCGTTGAGATAGCACACCACCAATACCGGTATTACTTGCATCTGTATCTACAATGAACTCGTTCTCAGTATCAGGAAAGCTGAGAATCGGTGTCTTACACAGTCGGTTCTTTAATTCCTGGAAAGCAGTTTCGCATTCTGCATCCCAGCAGAACAGTCGTTTCTCCTCAGTTAGCCTGTGCAGAGGCTTAGCAATATCTGCGAAGTTCTTGACAAAACGTCGATAGTAGGAGCACAACCCCAAAAATGCTCTGACTTCGGTCTTATCTTTAGGAATCGGCCAATCTTTGACAGCGTTGATTTTCTCCGGATCAGTTTGCACCCCGTCTTGTGAAACAACGTGACCCAGAAAGCTTACTTGTTGTCTGAAGAATGAACATTTCCTCGGACTTAACTTCAGATTGGCGGCACGAATTTTTGCCAGCACACGTTCCAGATTTTGAAGGTGGTCTTTAAACGTACGTCCCACGATGATGATGTCGTCCAAGTAAACAAGACACGCGTCACCAATCAACCCGACAAGAACTTGCTCCATCAATCTTTCAAAAGTTGCAGGGGCATTGCAAAGTCCAAATGCCATGACTCGAAATTGCCACAGCCCCTTTCCTGTAGAGAACGCAGTCTTTTCCTTGTCCTTAGGGTCTATTTCCACTTGCCAGTAGCCACTCTTCAAGTCTAGCGTTGTAAACCACTTCATCCCGGTAAGTGTATCCAATGTGTCGTCGATCCTTGGTAGTGGATAACTGTCCTTCTTCGTAACTGCATTAAGTCGACGATAATCAACACAAAAGCGCAGGCTTCCATCCTTCTTTTTGACTAGAACAACAGGAGAGCACCATGGACTAGATGAAGGTTCTATCACCCCATCATTAATCATTCCCTGAACCATGGTCTCTACTTCCTTTTCTCGAGCAACCGGTAGTCTCCTAGGTCGTTGACGGATAGGTAGCTCGTTACCAGTATTTATCGTGTGCTTAACCAGTCCAGTCTTTCCAATATCAGCATCATTTGAAGAGAAAAGATCGGCGTAGCGATGTAACATTTTCTCAGTCATAGCAACTTCTTCCCTAGAAAGGCTTTTACGGCAATCTTCCAACAGTGACGACACATCGAATTTGCCATTCTCTTTATTGCCGCTAGAGCTAGGCACTTCTTGACATCTTCGCATACAGGCTACTTCCTCGCAGGTGCCCATTAAGGTCCCCTTTTTGATCAGGTGCTCTTCATTACTAAGGTTTAAAATTCGCACCACCGCAGTATCTGTGGTCCTCACTAGCGTCCGGGCCATAATCCACGGAAAGCCATTGTCCGATCTTTCCACCAGTACACATCGCTTCTGTCTTCCCGAAGTTCGTGGCAAGCTTACTGGAACAATGGTTTCTGATCTTGGCGGAAGAACAATTTTCTTCAGACTGTACACCTTACCCCTGGTTCCACCTTCCATAAAGAATTCCTCTTCTCCACATTGTAAAACTCCTTGATTTATGTCAATTCTACAATGGTGCTCTCGTAAGAAATCTAAACCCAGAATGCAGTCATCAACTATATCGGCAATGATGACGTTTTGCTGGAAAGGTCTTTCACCCAGCATAACCTCCACCTGCTTTTCACCCAGGACGGATATGTGCTGACCGGTTGCCGTCAGGAGCTGAATTCGCTCATGGCTACTGTTGAATTTCCCAAGAAACCGATTAGCCAGTTGGGAACTGATCACTGTACGGGAAGCACCAGTATCCAAAGTCATCTTGCACGGTGTTCCATTAATTTGACCTTTGATAGTCAGGCTATTCCCATCATGAACTTGTGAGATCGTAATTCTTAGGGCTTTCTCAATACCAGCCAGCACTCGCCCCGCAGTTCTGGCGCTTACTCGTTTCCCTGCTGCTGTTGAACGGGGCTCACCTGAGCACTCTCCTCTCTTTTTGGGCAGTTGGGCCTCAGATGTCCTTTTTCTCCACACCCGAAGCATCTAGGGCTAAACTTTGGACGACTGTAGTGAGTGTAAGAGTCCTTCACTTCTCTGATGCGGTGAGCTCGGGGGTCCTGACGCACGGCCTCCACCTCCAATGCATGGGCCAAGGCATTTTTTAGAGTATCGTGATGTCCAAGCCTTACAGCAGCTCTCACTTCCAAATCACGTATTCCGTCAACGAACGCCTGGATCAAATAACCGTCAAGGGGTGCTGACGAGGTTTGGTATGCCTTTCGAACCAGCTTTTCTATCTCGAGTGCCCACTGCTGTAAATTCTCCGAGTTACGCTGGCTTCGGTCCTTTAACTGCGCTCGAAAAACATGTTCCAGGTGCGCGTCACCATAGCGTGACTCCAGCGCTTCCAGCAGCTGTTCGTAGGTGACATCCTTCCCAAGAGCCTCTAAAATCGTAAGTGCTTGGTCACGAAGGCCCAGTGTTAAAGCCGTCATGGCCTGCGCCGTCGTCCATCCATTGGCCTTGACAACGGCCTCAAACTGGATCTTGTATGCTGACCACGAAGAACTTCCGTCAAATGGTGGCGTCTTAAAACCTCGCGCTGAAGATGTAGCAACTAGAGGAGCCACATTGTTGTCTCTAGACTTCAGGACACCCAGAGTTTTTTTCACATCAGCGATCTGAATTTCAGTTTCCGAAATACGGCTCTCATGATGTTCTATCTGTTCTTTCACTTCCTGGAATTCCTTTCCAATTGAACCGAACAATTCTTTCATCAGCCGAGCCTGCTCTTCTTTGTCCTGACGGCGCTGTTCTTCCTGTTGACGGCGCTGTTCCTCCTGCCAACGTCGCTGCTCTTCCTGATGACGACGCTGCTCTTCTTTTTCCTGACGGCGCTGCTCCTCCTGCAACTGAGCCTGCTCTTCCTGTTGACGACGCTGCTCTTCCTGCCAACGTCGCTGCTCTTCTTGTTGACGACGCTGGTCTTCCTTATCCTGACGAAGCATTGCCATAATAGCAGCAAGATCGCCTCCCACAGGAGCTTGGCCCACGGATGATGATGATGGTGCTCCAAATGATTCGGCGGCGGCTGATTCCATCTCCATCGGCTGACGACTCTGCCGAGCTTCTTGAACCGGAGAATCTCCAAACCGCCTTTCATCCATTTCCTGTTGTCGTTGACCTCTCGTCCTGACACCGTCCACGTTATCCTTTGGCAGAACCGGCATTATTTTATCCCACTTCTGACACCAAATTGTTACGAGCTGAGGGTTCGGGATAAAATAATGGGAATCGATTTAACCAAAATAACACTTTTATTCGACACTAAACGATGAATACACGAACTTGGTCACACGTAATCACAATACACTAATTCACACCACAGTTGCACCACTTAAAGTCTCCCAAATGTTCACACGTATAGCTGAATCCAGACTGACTGTCCGGCCATCTCTCCGGCCTATTTATATCGCGCATATTTCGATTGTTCGAGAACGATCTCGATCGCTCCAGGAAAGGGTCGGTCCCTCGACACAATGGCCACTCTCCATTCTGCGAAACCACAAACAATAACAGACAAAAGCACTCGAGAAACCTCGATTACCATTCATTGTTTAACAGTCTCGGCGTAACAATATTTAGAAAAAAAATCATATCTCTAGATCTACGTGCATTTGAATTTTGGATGTTCTACTCATGCATTTGAAACCATTTTCCTTATCGAATGGAGAAATAAAAAGTAGATGACCGTTTTTCTGGTCATTTTTCATACTTTGCAACGTTATTAAATTACGTAATGAAACGGTTTTTAACGTACTTTACGTACGTACTTATATGAACGAACTAAGATTACATGTCTAGAGTGGCTTAAATCTTTAAATTACGAAGATACTGAGGACCTCCTAAAGATTCCCAAATAGTGCCAACACACAAAAACACACACTCAATTACGCACATACATACACACACCCTCACACAAATACACACACGCAGACACACACAAACTCACAAAAACCCACGCAGATCCTCCTGGTATGTTGGAAAATAACTGTAATTTTTATGTAGTTTAGTTTTTGATAATGTCATACTAATACAGGCATCATCGTTTCAAACTGTACACATGACTGTATATTTGTCGTTCCTCAATAAATGCTTTTTATTAAAAAAAAAACGTCTCGTAAACTTTTGCCAAAGTTAGCTTCGTTAAGAACACAGTTAACAGTTGGATATCACACAATTTTTGCCGGTTTATTCTGATCGAAACGATTTAATCATAAACACTTCGCTGTCCTCCGATTTCACGATCGCTTCCTATACAAAAAGTTATAATTGTTTTGAGTGAGCGGCCGGACGCGTTGGAGGGTTGCATTTGTGAGGTCAATGACTTTATACTCGTAGTAAACCTACTTACAAACTAATAACTATAAACTAAGCTACAAACTGTAAGCTCCCTGTGAATTATAACAAAAAGGTAAAAGCTAGAGCTTAACAGTTACTAGCGTACCTTGCTTGAGTGTGTGTTTCCTTTGTTTCGATATGAGTGTTTTATATCTGCATGTTGTTGCTAATACTAGTCTTAAAAATGGCCAAAGTAATTATTATATTTACTACACTAAACATAGGTATAATTAACATCAAGTGGGCTATTTCCTGGTTCCATCTCCATGTAGCATAAAAAAGTCCCATAATTTCTCGCACAGAAACAATTTAAATACTAAACTAAATAGGAAGCCTTATCGCTGAGAGCGATCCCTTTCAGGCAACCTTTGGATGGAACGGAATTAGAGATAGAACTAATACTATTCCTCCTATACTAATGACTGCCTCCGTAGTGCAGTGGGCGTATAGCCGGCTGAGACGCAGGAGGTAGCGGGTTCGATTCCCGCCGCGGAACAAATGTTTGCATGATCTACAGCTATTTGTTCCGCGTCTGGGTGTTTTTCTATATATTATAAGTATGTATTTACAAAAAAAAAAGTATATAAGTATTCTATCAGTTATCTGGTTCCCATAGTACAAGCTCTGCTTAGTTTGGGACTGGATAGCGCTGTGTGAAATGTCCAGCAATTTTTTTTTTTATATACGACAACTATGATGGCTCACCTGGATGTTAAGTTATAGGTGTGTTTATAAGCGATGGTTACCACTCAACTTAAGTGGTACCTATATACAAAGTATTGCCTCGTCGGTCACGCATACTAGAAACGTTCCTTACAATCCACTGCCATGCGACCATCAACTTGAGGCATATAGGTGTGTAACTGTAATTCCACTGGCAACCATACCTTTCAAACCGAAACACAATGCTGCTTGGCGGCAGAAATAGGTACGATGGTAGTACTTCCCCTAGTGAGCCCTTTCACATAAAACTCTACTACTCCTTATTTATTGAGTAGTATATAAAATGAAGATTTTATTTGTAAATCTTCAACAAAGGAAGTTGTGTGTAAAGTCCAACAACCTGCAATTATCTGTAGCATTTCCCGGACGTACAGCGAGCGTCCTCTCAATGTTCTTTTGTGCCTAGACACTTTGTCATACTATTCCTTTAATAATGAACAGTCTTTGTAATGTTTCATTTCTATTAAAAGGCTTTTTTATTCCAACGAGGCTGGATTGATGGAAATAGCACGATATTAAACGGGATAAGTGTTGCATATGTTGGCCGAACGGTCAATTTGGTTTGGCCAAGTTTGCCAAGGCAGATGAATCCAACCCGAAATGAGTCCGATTCGGCAGAAAAACTGCGAACCCACGGGGATTCTGGAAAATTGGTGGCATCAACCCAAAGTCCTACTCCAGTTCAGTCCCACCATCGTACCATCATTCTTCTTGTTGCTTTGTGAATTTTTATTTTTATGTTTGTTTCTTCTTGTGTGGTGTACAATAAAGTATTTTCAATCATTCATTCATTCATTCATCTAATGGAAGAGCGTCGCTAGTGTCTACTGAACGCGTTTGTATCTAGATTTGTACTTGTCTAGACCAACTATCTGTTCCGGTGAACAAAATTGGAATTCGTTTCAATTTTGTTCCCCTGAACAGATAGGTTGTTTTTTTTTGTTTATACTACTAAGGTAGCAAACAAGCATACAGCCCACCTGGTGGTAAGCGGGTTTGTAACACCAAAGGTGTCAGTCGCACGTTGCCAAACCTTTAAAAATGTTAAACGCCCTTTTTGAAGAACCCCATACTGTAGTTCCTATGGAAAACCTCGTTGGTGTTACAGTTGGTGCCATTATAAATTGATTTGACAAAGTCTTGATAGTTTTCATAGTAATATGTAAAGTAACTCTGGGCAGGATAAGCGTTTTACTAGACGAATGCCAAGACAACGTTGCTGAGACACAAGAGGTCGCGGGTTTGAATCCCGTAGCGGAACAAATGTTTGTATGATCTACAGACATTTGTTCCGGGTCTGGGTTTCTATAATTATAAGTATGTATTTACAAAAAACTTATGTAAGTATTGTATCAGTTATCTGGTTCCCACAATACAAGTTTGACTTAATTTGGGGCTAGATAGCAATGTGTGAAATGTTCAGTATTATTTAATTTATTTTAATTTAATGTCAAATAACACCGGATGATTTTTAAGATTAAGTATGGGGGGGGGCACATCTTTATTACTCCCAATATAGAACAATATAGAATTAGAAACCACCACATTATCTTTTCGTACTTCAGATACTCGAAGCGAGCTAAAAGTGGGGCCAAAGACTGATATACCATATCTTTAGTTTCCTCAGTAGATCAGTTCGCTCTTATCGTATGTAATATCATCAGAACTTGGCAGAGCATCAAAACCAGGGTCTAAAATTAATACGTGTTCATATTATGAACATGTTATATAACATTGTTACTTTAGTAAATGGTTTAAAGGGCAACGTGTACGCTTTTATAACAAACTCCCAAGTGATATACAAAAATTTAAAAATAACAAATTTAACAAGTAACTTTGTAACAAAAACTTAACCGACTTCAGATAACAGTAAAAACCAAACTACTCTACCAATTTTGATGAAATTTCCATGGTATCAATATAAAAGTATATCCTTTCAAATAAAAAACTAATTTTCCAAATCGGTTGATATATAACGGAGTTCTGAACTAGCAAACATAATTTATCATAACAATTAAATAAATTTAAGACTGTATGGTTTTCACATGGATGCCACTGTCAGAACTAGACCAAATTGAAATGGGACCACACGGGAAGCACCACTTTCAAATAAAAAAAGAATCATAAAAATCGGTTCACCCAGTCGAAAGTTCTGAGATAACAAAAAATAATTCAATTTTATACAATTTAGACGTAATTTATTTTCTCTACTGTTATATTATTCTAAAAGGATCATTATTTTCCAAAATACTGGATTTTCCAAAATATTGATTCGTATGTATACAAAATTATGATCTTTGAACTTATAAAGGGAATGCGCTGCTTTCTATACCTATGCAAACAATATGTGTTTTTTAAATATTTTTACATAGGTGCTAATATTTTTTCCTCAAGACGCAAAAACGTTAAAATTAGGCGAAAACCCAAAAAGTCGCATTTCTGACAAGCCACCCATAAATTGTAATATTAAGATTTACGCCGCTTCATAATTTATTTACTTCCCTTCTTGCAAAAGGTTTATGCTTTCACGTAAAGTGCCCTACACACTTTTATATGTTAAAAAGTCTTTTCAACCGTAACGCTCTTGACACGTCGCGTTTCTGATGGTGGTCATTCTGGTCCATTCATACAGTTTTCTGCCCACTGCAGAGTTGATCAGATCGATCCTCCCCATGAGCGACCTTCCGCACGGTCTGGTGCCCTACTCGTCCTTGTACGAGAAGACGCTCTATAGACAGCCTTGCAAATATTCAAAACTAAGTATAGTATTCGATCAATTTGAGGGGTTTCCGAATATATTCCGAATATTATATGTAATATATATTATTATCAAAAACTTTTATCTCCATGAAGAGTCGTGATTCATTCATCTGATCTATAATATTATTAATATATGTATGTAATGTATGTATTTATTTATTTTATATATGATATTTATTTATTTACAATTATTTATGTACCTAATATTTATGAATGAATGAATGAAAATTCTTTATTATACCTTACAAGCTAAACACAACAGATATAAAAATAAAACAAATAAATGTAAGCATAATAATAAAGGTTGTCTGGAAGAGATCGCTTTTAGCGATAAGACCGCCCATAATACCGTTATTTATTGTTTATTTCCTTTGTTACTGTATTTTTGTTTGGTGTGCAATAAAAAGTATTTCATTCATTCATTCATTCATAATGGGCGGTCTTATCGCTTAACAAAGCGATCTCTTCCAGACAACCTTTGGATGGAGAGGATCATAGCTTAATGGAATGTATGTAAATTACTTAACCTTAAAGGTTAAGTAATTTTTCTATTTTATTATTTAGTTTCTTTTTACACCTCGCCCTCATTTTCACCATTGGTAGACTACGGCTACGCGGCTGACTCTCATAGTTAAAATTATTCGAATACAAATATCTGTCGAATATTCGATTGCGCACGAGAGAAGTATGACAAGGTGTTTTACTGTAATTTGTCAGCACTTCTTCTTCTCAATCGTGACGCTCTTGACAGAGCGGTCGTGGTCAACATGTTGTATCATTATTTTTGGGGGCAGATGTCACACTCCTCACGATATCTCGCCATTTGTCTCTGTTGACAGACATTCTCGTGCATTAATGCAGTTGGCCGCCCACTGCAGCTTTTATTTGATCGGTCCACCGCATGGGCGACCTTCCGCGTGGTCTAATGTCCTCCGCTCGTCCTTGTACGACAAGACGCT
This sequence comes from Philereme transversata, assembly GCA_963924445.1. NCBI lineage: Eukaryota > Metazoa > Arthropoda > Insecta > Lepidoptera > Geometridae > Philereme > Philereme transversata. Next base: position 21,383,811 of record OZ004342.1, on the reverse strand, counting down.
CAATAGAGTCAGTGTCCCGCCTAGAGACGTGGCCGAAAAACTTCAGAATGCGAGTTTGTACTAAAGCCGACAGACGCTGTTTTATGCCGAACTCCTGGTGTATAGAGACATTAGTACGAAACTCGGTCCATGATATTCCAAGAAGCCTTCTCCAGTACCACATTTCCAGAGCGTCTATCTTTTTCTTCTCAACTTCTCGCAGCGTCTACGTCAGCACTACAACCATACAAAAATGTATTGGCGTAATCAAACTATCTGTGGGATTTAATAATAAGACACAGTGAAAACTAGTCAGAACTGTGTACCTACCTATATGACTATTCACCGTTACTTCCGTTACGTTTATTATCTCATTCGCTCCTACTTTTATGTATCAGGAAACAACGGCACTAAGGGCGACTGGTCTATCATTTAAGGAGTTATCAAATCATACAAATACGTCAAATTTAAACATGTATACGTTTAAGGATCCTTGAGCAAGCCAGGCTGTTTCCTAAGTTTCAATTGCAATTGCTTTATTTGCGAAACTCAGGTAAAGAGGGATGACAAGGAGGTAAAAGTCAATTGCAACATGTCAATGCTTAATTTGAATAAATAAGCATAAGTTGGAACTCGATCTAACAGTCTGATGCCGAGCGAGCATGGTACACTCCATGGCTCTCTGTGCAACACTTAACCTGCACAGCCTCCTGCGTGAGCGTCTATGTGTCGGCACCGTAGCTCATGGTGGGCAGAACACATTGGTCGAATAAGCGGGTTTTCAGACACTGTGGAGTTTTAGGTGACTTAAGGATGTTAAGGATTAAGGACTTAAGGATCTAGCTTGCCGAATGCAGCCCATCCCAATTGGATATTTTTAGAGATCTCTTTATGCTGATGCTCTTTACCAAACGATAGAATAACTCCTAGATAAACATACTGGTCGACTGTCTCCAGCCTTTCATTTTCCACTGTTACAATGGGGTTTGTGACGCCGGAGACACTCGAAAACACCTTCGCCTTGGGCATATTCATCTTAAGGCCTACATTCAAAGAAGCATCAAAAAGATGTTGCAGCTTTGCCTGGAGATCACTAAAGTTTTCTGCAAATAGTAAGTAGTGAGCCCAAGTATAGAGAGAGTATAGTCTACGTCGAGATCCGTAGACGAACGAAGGTTCATGACGTTCAGATTCGAGTTATGGAGCTCAAATGGTCTTGGGCGGGACACTTGGTTAGACGTGGTGATGACAGATGGAGCAGGGCAGTGAATGAATGGTGGCCAAGGAGCGGGTATAGAAAAGTAGGACGTCCGGCAGTGAGATGGGTGGACGACATCGTCAAGGTCGCGGGCCGTCAGCGGATAATACTAGCGCAGGATCGTGGTGGATGGCACAAATTTGGGGAGGCCTATACCCTACAATGGATGAAGTCAGGCTGTGGATGATGATGAAGCATAAATTAGAAAATACTCTGTGAATTAATGACCCCCTATTAGGTACATTAACACCGGTAGATTAAGGCGGTTTCTCGAAAAAACAAAATAGAACGATACAAAACAAAATAGGTCAAGGTAGCTAGTTCAAAACAGGGATGTTGCGGATGCAGATTTTTTAACATCCGCGGATGCAGATGCGGATGCGATTCTTAAGATTTTTTAAGAACCTTCGTTTTGGTGCAGAGATAAAACCAAAATATAAACTATTAACTGCAGAAAACTCGCTTAACATACAATAATTACTGTATACTCACAATAACGATGCGGAGGATCCGCATTTGCGAATGCAGATGCGAATATTCGCAACATCCCTGGACCATAGGCGATTCCTGAGGTCTAGAAATGACTAAAATAGCTAGAAATTATGGGATATCCTCAATTTACCCGTTTCCTTGCTTATGGGAAATGACTACGCCCACGCATTTGTACGAACTACCCAGTTTATTATTCCAGGCAGATAAAATATTTTATCAAACTCGACTGCAATGGCTCTTTTATTGCTTTTAGAGTTATCTTTAATATCTTATAGGATTGAGAAAATGTTTGGGTGAGGGGTGTACTCATGGTAAAACAGATTCTTAATAGCTGTTTCGATTATCTTGAAAAAAAACGTAAATAAAATAGTAAATCTAAATAGTTTTAAACGAAATATTTTGGATACGCTTTATTTAGGTCACATTTGTGTAGGAGTAGGTACAGATTATTAGTGAAAGGGGGGTTAGCTAAAATTTTTAAAAATTGTGTCGCTTTTTTTGGTGTCTAATAGGGTAGTCCAATCTTAACAGCTAGCGTAATGTTTCCTTAGCACTTTGATTGCTGAAACGGAACTGAATCACAGGCATCACAGCGGTCGTGCTTAGGACACTGCTGAGTCGATACATAGCTGTGGACATTTTTCAAACTGACAGTCACAAAAATTTGCCCCCATTATAAGAAGCGATTCGCCGAGAACCGTATTAACCGTATCTTGTAGTAGGCTCACATCTAAAAAGCCTAAGCCATAAGAGACGTGCATATATTTATGACAAATAAACTGTCAAAACTGACCGTACCGTACTTTCGAACTAGAAAAGATAATCGCTTTGTTTCGTCTAAGTTATTGGCAGAAGGTCTATTGAACAACCTATCTAGCTTATCTGAGTCCAGTCTAGCTCTGAACCCGGCAGTCATTTAGTGGACAGCAGTAATTCATTCATACACAAAGCAGGTAGCGATCGAACTCTGCGATAGCATCGGCATTGCTGCTGGGACCGCGTCCGTGGTACATGTCTGACCAGTAGCTACACTTAAGAAAATGACCTTTACGTAATGGCAATAAAGGATTAGCCAGCTGAAGTGACAGTGAGCAGGGCACAGCTCGAAGAACTGACGCAAGAAACCACTATAGATGGAAAGATGATCTGATAACGGTTACTGGGAGCCGTTGGGTGCCTATGGGTATCTATGTGGGAGGTCTATGTTCAGCAGTGGACGTCATGTGGTTGGTATGATAATGATGGTAAATGGCGATAAAATTGTAGAAGGTATAGCTGCGATAAGTGTGGCTAGATATACTACTATATCTTATTAAATTGGCTGATATGATGATGGTTAAAATGATATCCTATAAATAAAAGAATCGAATAGGAAAACATTTAATTGTGCGTACTCGTAACTAAAATCGACGGAATTTATTGAAGAACATCAAAAGAATCAATAAAAATTAATATTATTGATTTTTTTATCATCATTTGTGATGATCGGACGATTAGAATATAGCCTGTACATCAATAAATAAATAATGCCGAATATTTCACACAGTGCTATCTAGCCCCAAACGAATAATTAATATTTTTTTACAATATTAAAACCAATTGACAGCCTGTGCAGATTATGAAGTCTTATTTTCAAATAGAACGCATGTAGATGAAATGACATTTGAAGTTTCTTAAAAATATGTGTGGGTAATAACTAAAGCTCGTTGAGTTTGGTTTGGATTGTACATTGTGATATTACACCGATTGTGCGTGGGAGTCTTTGTATAGAGCTGACTGGCTCCTTTACAATGTGTGAGTCATCTTATTGCACGTAGCTAAGCTACTGGTTCTTTCTTAGTGTGGTATGGTGAGGCCGAAGCGGGGCCGCGCGGTCGTCGCCCGGCGCCATCGATTCCGGTTAGGGCCGCCAGGGCTTAAGGGGTTATCGCATAGCTCTAAAGGCGAAAGGTTCGTACAAATCTCAACTATGCCTACGATATTCCAAAGGATGATTCACGGTAGATTTTTCTGGAGACTAGCTGGGGAGATAAGTTCTACACAATTTTACAGAATTTCGCTGAAAATGAGTTATTACTCTTATCGAAGAATGTTTGTATTTAACTAAGGGATTTGAAAGGATGATTCACTGTCTAGGGAGAAATGTCTAGCCAAGTTGCAGACGAAGGCGTGTTCCAAGACTTCCGAGAATCTTATAGATCCGTCTATGTAAATAGAAGTGTGTGAACTATTCCACTTATCCAATGCATAGATACTGGTATACCAAAGATATACCGTAAGATTACTGTACCTACTTAGATAGATAGGTATATAATGTATTTATTGCACACCATTAAAGAAAATACACTTTTAAAGCTTAGATACAATGGGCGGCCTTTTCGCTAAAAGCTATGTTGGTACATGATGATCTGAGAATTGGCCTAAATCCTGGCGGATTTCAGGTATTGTTATTATTTCAGCCCTCTGTGTCCCACTGCTGGGCAAGGCCTCACCCCATTTATGCACGTACTAAGATGACCCAATCCGCTCGGAAATTAATGAGCTGTATTAATTATATAACTAAAGAGTCTGCTAAGACGTTTTCGGGCTTTGTCAGGGTTCCCCTCGGTAGTCAGCTTGGCTCACTGATTGTCCGACCAGCCTAGTCCGAATTGAGCTTGTCGGCTTTAGTAGCTACATCGGCAATTTGCGTTCGAGAGTGCAGCTCGGTATTGCGTATTTCGGGTATATTTTAATGAAAGGTGAGTTAGATTTCAAAGCACAGTTCTGTACTAAATTTTTACAATTATCGAAAAACACTAAACGTGTGAAATATCCAGCCATTATTTGTTATTTATTTATTTTGTTATCACTACGTGGCAGACTTCTTTGATTATGGATGAAAATATGGTAAGTAAGAACGATCGAGCTTTTGTGTTTAGCGTAATCGCGAACAAGAACATTGAAGGAATGGATACATATTTCATATAAATAATGAATGCAAATGTAAATCTTTAATGTTCATAAAGGCAGCCCTAGCGTTATACACGCAATATCCTAACCCTTTACGTAACGAGATAGTGATTGTGACTTAGATTAATCACAGCGAGCGAACATACTGTTTCCGTGTTTATTGCGCTGTAAAATTAACATAACATTATGTTATTATACTGAACCTGAATTTGGGCCCCCACCATTTTGTATCCTTTAGAAATAATATCATTATTATTATCCCGGTCTCTATTGATTTAGGTCAGCCCTACAATAAATTCTCACTTATACAAACCGGGTGCGGACAGGCCGCTGCACCTGCAGAAGTAATAAATAATCAAATCATTACTTTCTATGGAGTGCCATAGAGCTAATACGATGAATGTAAGTACAACCCTTTATTTTATTTTAAGGCTTTATTTTAAGACAACCAATAATTAAATAAACCCTTAAAGCCCCATGTGCCCGTAAATTCACCGGCAACCATAGTTTATCTACTGGTATCACACTAATATTATAAACTACCTGTTGCCCGCGACTTCGTACGCGGTATGTACACTATTTAAATATGTAGATAACCTAGAAATAAAGCTAAACTCGCTGTTGCAATTTAACTTGCTAACCCATTATTATCCCATGGAAACTGATTTATAGGATAAAAGGTAGCCTATGTGGTAATTTAGGTTATAATCTACGTATATACCAAATTTCATCGAAATTGGTTCAGCCGTTACGACGTGATTGAGTAACAAACAAACAAACATCCAAACTTTCACATTTATAATATTAGTGTAATTATATTAAATTATATAGTGTGATGCGAAAGTTTGGATGTCTATGTACTTATTTATTTGTTTGTTTGTTACTCAATCACGACGTAAGGGCTGAACCGATTTCGATAAAATTTTGTATGTACGTAGATTATATCCTGGATTAATACATATGCTTTTTTATCCCATAAATCAGGAGCCATAGAATAAAAATAGGGGTGTCAAGTTGCAACAACGAGTTTAGCTTTATTTCCAGGTTACCTACACATTTAGTAGTGTAACGCGTTCGAAAGTCGCGGGCAAAAGCAAGATAAGTGCAACTACATTATCGACTTTTATCGATTCTAAAGCTTTACTATCGCATAAAGTTTACGGTGATGGGAAACATAAAGAAGTTCCAACACCCATCAAGAACTACGAGTACCGCAAAGTCGATTAAACTCAAAAGTAAAAGATAGAATCCAAACTAACAGGTACTAGCTGATCCAAAATGGGCTTAACACGCAAGTTTTGCCAAAAAAAAATGTGGCACTCCGGGAGTGCCGACAGAAGTGAAAACTTGAACAATTACGAGTTGCTTATACACTAAGGTGTCGGCATATTGCACTAAAAAATATATATATAGCTGAACTTAATGCTAATTAGCATTTTCTTCCAGCTAACCTTTGTGTAGTGTGGATAAAGTGGTAGTGCCAGAAAATAGAGAGGTAAAAATAAAAAATAAACTTTAGCTTACGTTTCATACAATAAACTTACACAAATTAATAATAATAATACACTTAAACGAAATACATAAAATATACCTATATAAAGTGCTTAATTTTGTTGGGTATCTTGAAGAGAGATGAAGTGTTTAAAGAGTTTGGATTTGAAGAGGCCCGTAGAGGCTGCCCTGCGGATTTCCACATTTCTACTGGAAGAAAGTTTGACAAGCGGATAGCCGTCACAGTGAAAGAGTTAGTGAAGAAAGAAGTTTTATGCTCAGGCGTCTTGAGTAAAAGAGATTGAGAAGAACGAGAAGGACGATCAGGTGGAACAAGAAGTGAAAAACGTTCTTTAAGATAGCATGGAGTCGGTAACGGTAACAGTGTCGCGAGTTCAATGGTTTTTTCTCATCTCAAAAAATGTCCAACGCGCCTACAGACGTTTTCACTTCATATACAGAGGTGTCTACAACGGTAACAGTGTCGCGAGTTCAATGGTTTTTGCCAATCTCAAAAAATGTCCAATGCGCCTAATGAAGTATTCACTTCAAAAATTACCCTCCTTCAGTTAAGTGTTGGTGAGCAATATATGGCGGTGACTAAGACCCAAAGTCTCGAACACCGCCGTAAAGTTGCAAGCCTATCGATCTTTTACAGAATACATTTTGGGGAATGTGCCCAGGAACTATACGATCTGATCCCGCCATCTCCTTTCCATCAAAGGACAAGCAGGCGCACGGCTCAGTACCACCCGTGCCTAGTCAATATACCACCCATTCGCACACACCGTTTTGGTTCTACGTTCTTGATGCGTACAGCTAAGGTATGGAACACTTTGCCGTCGTCTATTTTTCCTAAAGAATACAATCCGGGCCTCTTTAAGGTAAGAGTAAATAGGTTTCTTCTAGATCTTCGTGCTTCATCTTAGACCACATCATCACTTACCATCAGGTGAGATTGTGGTCAAACGAAGTTCTATCAATTTAAAAAAAAAAAAATCCTCTTCAGGACAGCCATACCTCAACCTGGCCAATGACGTATGTCCACTGTGTGACCTATCATTAGCCTGATAGGTCACACATTTAGCTTTGTAATAGAGAACTGCTATGAAGGATTTTCGTATCTTAAAACTTAACTACGGCAATAGTCGATCAAACTCAATTCTAAGTGACGTATAACGAAACCGCACCGTTTACGTCTACGTGCCAGTTACGTGCTCTAATTACAAGGCGGTTAACGTACAAGGCGTTAATCTGGCTTAATTAAATGTCAGAGCTATTGAAAATCATGTAAGTAGTCTAAATTTCGATCAACAATACACCTAGATAAAGGATCGGCGCAAAAAATCCGTCTCGGTAAATAACAGCTCACTTGCGGCGTGAGCTCTTATTTTGTTTAGTCAAGTTGAAACACAGCCAACGTCAACACGTACCACAATGCCTCAATGCGCATTTAAAAGTTGCAAAAATAATGCCCGGAAAAGCAATTTATCAGCCGGAGTGTCTTACTTTCGGTAAGTACATATGGAATAAGTTATATTTTAAGCTTTAAACTGACGATTAATATTAATTTTTTAACAATATTGCCGATTTTAAACCACCGCTAAGAATGTTTGGCCAACGTCAAACGTGTGATATATCGGATGCCAATAGCAAACAGAAACAAAATAAAACGATGTAGCTCGCAAGACAATAACAGGAAAAAGTACTTTATTTATTGCTTCATAAGGTTGATTTCACAATAAATGTTATAAAACCTACGTCTTTTCATTTTTAAGTGACAGGTGCAATTTATTACTTTGTTAGGTTTTTGAGACGAATGATCGTAACATTTAAAGGATTTGTGACTTTATTACAAGGTGCTGTGGTTGTGATTGGGTTGAATTTAAATATTTTGTCTCATTCTATTGGTAAACGAATGTAGCTGTATATTTATATGTTTACGCGGACAGCATTTAGCTTTGATTTTGTATAAGACACGTAATCTAGTTGTATTGTTGATCGAAGAGTCTAAACATAATTTATATTGCTTATACAGAGTGTACCGAGACTAGTATTTTAAAATTAAACAGGGTGATTCAGACAATGAAAATTAACAACTATTCATTAAAACAAACTTATAACATATTTTTGCGTCGGGGTTTAAAAATTATTAACGACGAATAAAATTACCCATCACATCTGCCCCAATTTTTCTATTTGTACGCATCTCACAGCGAAATGATACTTTTTCAATCAATCTTTTCTGAATTGATGCAGCAAAACAAATTAAGTTAAAGCTAGTGGTTCTGTGAGAACAGTAGACTTCGCGTCCCGAGTCCAAAAAGTAACTTGCGCAACAAAATTAACGAAGAAAGTCCAATTTTAAATCGAATTTCAGGTGCTTGAATTTTCCAATAGACTTACCTATGTAGACTTCTCAGTAAAATATTGGTATAAGTTTTAGGGATTACTCGCATTCCCTTGGTCCTAGGAGGTCTAATCTGGTGTCTTTGGGTTCGTCTCGTGATGGCGGAGAGGACTGCGTAGTCTAATTGGTATAGGTAGGAATTATTTTACGAAACAAATTCAAAAATTAAATCAAGGAATTTGAGTGCCAATTTTCGTCAAAATCGGTTGAAAAATGCGGCCTGTAGGCGAGAACAGACAGACAGACAGCCGGGCAAAAGCATTGTTTGGCCAATCTCGAAGCTGAGACGCTTGGCTTGCTCGGTCAATAATAGAGAAAAAGAGCCATTTTCAATTGTTATTTTCATACACATTCCCGGGTCATATATTATCAAGTAGACATATCATAGGAAGTCCAATTGGCAGGTACAGGTATAAGAATCACGAACTGATTATATCAGAATCCCTACCACTGCTTGACACATATTCCCGAAATCATCCCTTCCTTGCAATACTTACCTCAAGACTTTCAGAATAAGGTTTAGATTTAACCAGTCGATGGTTTGTAGGTCGTTAAGACCTCTCCCTCTCGCTCCCGCTCCAAGTCAAACGCATAAAGCAGAACCCCACTTCATTAAGTGTTCGACGACCTGAGCGATTAAGTTAGAGATTTACTTTTATAGGCACGGAAAGCCACGTATGGCCGAAGTCACTTAGGTAGCAGGTTTACCCTGGTTGTCTCATCTGCTTACCAGGACCACCATCATATACCTATTCCCTAATAGGTCTTTGGCACGCTAGTTAGATTAAATTGTACCACTGCTGGGCAAAAATCTCCTCTATGTCTAGTCACATATTACGGTCATTTGTATGAATGAATGAAAACTTTATTGTACACATTAAAAAATAAAAATTACAGACAAAATAGAAGACACAAAGCAAATAGTACACTGGGCGGTTTTTTCACATTAAAGCGATTTCTTCCAGACAACCTTTGGATGGAGAGTGTGGATGTCATTTGCTATTGTAACCAATCGTAGCCACCCTGAAAAGACATCAAGGTCAAATCGATGGCAAAATAATATCTAGTGATCGTTTTAACAGTCTTTGCATTATTGACTTAAACTTGAAAAGGTATAAAAGCTTTTATACGGTAATTTAGGAAGGTTGGTCTTTATCCAATTAAAGTTTCAAGGCTACATTCTAGGGGGACCGATAATACGATGATGAAATATTGCAGTATTTTCAAAAATCTGTGTTATTTTTGCTTAATGTGATAATGTTTTCAAGAGCGGAAAAGAGTTAAACAAGTGCAGACGACCGTGGAGCGAATCGAGCCTCGATGTTTTCCCGCTGGATTTTTTTTAACCTGCATTTTTTGTAAATGCGACCGTTAGCTATTAGGGCAGCCTTATGAAATTGTTACAGCACTTTCGTGTGACAACCGACGGGGTGTTATTGTACTTCTAGCAATAAATTCTTGAATCGTAGGAGTTTCGCGGTCGTAATGTTGACGTTCCAATTTGTGTTTAAAAATAATAAAACTGTGATGTTTGTGTAGCATGTCGATAAGCTTCTTCTCGAAATACAAAATAGTCGTTTCAAAGTTAAACAACATTTTTTACTTTATATTTATTTAATTTATACTTACGCAGCCGAAACGTGGACACTTACGGTGGGACTGGTCCACAAACTGAAAGTCGCTCAGCGAGCTATGGAAAGGGCTATGCTCGGAATTTCTCTGAAGGATAGAATCAGAAACGAGGTTATCCGACAGAGAACCAAGGTGATCGACATAGCTCAGAGGGTCAGCAAGCTGAAGTGGCAGTGGGCCGGTCATATCTGCCGCAGAACCGATAACCGTTGGGGTAAACGTGTTCTGGAGTGGAGACCACGTCTAGGCAAGCGAAGTGTAGGACGCCCTCCGGCTAGATGGAGTGACGATTTGCGCGCTGTGGCTGGCAAGGATTGGATGAGAAGAGCTGAGGATCGGGCTCAATGGCGCACCTTGGGAGAGACCTCCGTCCAGTAGTGGACTGCTATAGGTTGATGATGATGATAATGATGATGATGAATTTATACTTTATATTTATTTGACGACCTCCGTGGCACAGTGGACGAATATCCGGCTGAGACGCTAAAGGTAGCGGGTTCGATTCCCGCTGCGAAACAAATGTTTGCATGATTTACAGATATTTATTCCGGGTCTGGATGTTTTTCTATTTATTGTAAGTATGTATTTACAAAAAAAGTATAAAAGTATTATATCAGTTATCTGGTTTCAATAGTACAAGCTCTGCTTAGTTTGGAGCTAGATAGCGCTGTGTGAAATGTCCAGCAATATTTATTTATTTACTTAATTGGATGCATAGAACATGCATGAAAAATAATTTAAAATCTCAATGGATTTACCTTTTACCGACCAAAACTTTTCTATTACATTTTGAATTCATTCTTAGTTATTTATTTGTGGATTACAAACTTCAATGACTAAAAAGAACCGTTTTTAAAAGTTCACAAATATAGCGGACTCAAAGGACCCACATTGAACCATTTTTCACAAACTTACGTAGAACTCATTAGAGGGTTAAGGACCTAGGGGAGAGGTCACCTCACGATATACGCTTAGAAACTATTTAGAATTGAACATTTCATTTTAATAATAGCTTTCAAAATGGTTTGGATACCAAAATGCGTGGGATTGATCATTAAAGCCAGATTTAATCATTCTAAATATCAATTACACTTTTTTAATAGCGGCTCATCCACTAACGTTCATTCCTTCTGACTTGTCCTGTCGTTCAAACTGTACATAAACGCGACGGGATAAAACTCAGTTTAATTGTTGAATAATACCGTCTTTCTTTCTCGTTCTTGCAAATTCCTGACGTTCATTCCCTAAGGATTGTAGATTCCGGCAGGAATTAACGTTAGTGAATGCGACACTAATGTCAGATTATGCCAACTAAATTAATTACTGAAAGATCGTTGTGTATGCTACTTTATATCTACACTTTAGTTAGAGCATTTTTATTTCAAAAACAATCGGCAGATTAATTAAAAGATATTCGAAAAATGATGACCTCTGGCGCAGTGGACGAATAGCCGGCTGAGGCGCAGGAGGTAGACAATTATTTATTTACTACAATAACACACAATTCACAATAACAATAGCGGTAGGTAGGTTCGATCCCTGCTGCAGTCCAAATGCTTGCATGGTCTACAGATATTTGATTCGGGTTTGGGTATTTATCTATATATTAGGGGTTTAAATATGAAATTGCCGTTTTAACATAGTGGCCACTTTGAATTAAAATAGGGTAGCGGGTTCGATTCCCGCCGCGGAACAAATGTTTGCATGATCTACAGATATTTGTTCCGTGTCTGGGTGTTTTTCTATATTTTATAAGTATGTATTTACAAAAAAAAGTATATAAGTATTCTATCAGTTATCTGGTTCCCATAGTATAATACAAGCTCTGCTCAGTTTGGGGCTAGATAGCGATGTGTGAAATGTTCAGCAATATTTATATTTATTTAAAATGAAACCTGCATGGTGTGAGATAAGTACCTATAACATTACATCAGTTATCTGGTTCTCATAGCACAAGCTTTGCTTAGTTAGGGTTAGATAGCGCTGTGTGCAATATCCAGCATTATATATTTATTTAAATCTACTAGCCACACTATTGTCTACAGTGGAAAAAGTTTAAATACGTTAACACACTATAATACCAAACTCCAGCAAGAAGCTAGATCCTTCGTACAGTACACGTTATAAGAACATTTGTGTACGTCGCTGGGACTCAGGCGAGAGCCCCTTTTGCAACATAAACGCGTTCAAAATGCAATATAAACTTTATTTTGTTTCGGGAACTAACGCTACCCTCTAGAGATGGGAGAGATAGTAAGAACAGTCGAGGTTCTCACCTCCACCAGAGTGAAAAATAACTGCATATTTTGAGAGGATTTCAACTAGGGATTCCTATGCTATGTTAACAAAAAGTTAATACTGCACTATGAAATTCATCATAGTATATGTATTAACTTTTTGATGAGCATAGCGCCATCTGTGATGCAACTAATGAACTAATACTATACTTTCTTAACTAGTAAATCATTATAAACTCAAAATTCGAACCTCTGGAAGCTCTCTTTTTCTGACCGTCGACTGATCGACACATACCGAATTATAAAACCTATTTCTCTGTTAACAACTCCTGTTTTGTTTGGGCCTCCTACATAGATTTACACTTTTCATGATTAATTAAGGAAAATAGAAACGATAATACGATTAAGAAAAGCTTATAATTTACGATCCTCCTGGGATTCTTTGCCTACATACCTTTAAATTTCCCCTTGCTTTTTAGCTGGTCCATCCCCGGGGGATAAACGGTTTTTTTTTCCTTATTTCTGCCGAATACGAAAATGTATATTCTTATATCCCCTGAGAAAATGCACATGAAGCATAAAAAACCAATTAAGTAGACAATTAAACAACTGAATTTCGATGGCCTGCAACTTTTGAAACACGCCCCCGTATTTTACAAAGATTTTTTTTGTTAGTGCCTACTCCTAAGCTCTGCCTCTACCTTTCCCGACACCATTAGGTGCCAGGAGCCCCTTTGTCTGGGCTTCTGCTAACAATATGACCGAAATACTTCGAATTGACCGAGCGAGCGAAGCGAACGAAACGTTTCAGTTTCGAGATTGGCCAAAAAATGCTTTTTTCCGTCTGTCTGTCTTTTCTCGCCTGCAGGTCGCATTTTTCAACCGATTTTGACGAATATTGGCACACAAATTCTTTTATTTATTTAATTTTTCTAGTCGATCGCGACTTTTAATTGCGGGAAAATAGGGAGGAAGTTTGCTGTAGCGTTATTTATCGACGGATTTCAATCAAAGAGAGGCACACTAAGGACTCTATTCTACACATGTTGCGAAAAAATTCCAAAACGGAGGAGCGGAGGGGGGATGGAAAAGGGGAGGGGGGGGAGTTTGCTGTAGCGTTATGGGACGGATTTCAATTTTTGTTTTTTTTTTTTCGGAAAATGTATACCTACCTATACCTATCAGACTACGCAGACCTCTCCGCCTTCACACGCGAGGTCTACTGTTCTCACAGAACCACTAGTTTTTAAACGAAGAACTATTCCCGATTTTTCAAAAATCCTTGGGCATTTGAATTCGTAGTATCTTTGTAGATTCCGGTATGACGTGGCTGGTCGCATCACTACCCTACCACACGTACTAGTGAAATGAAACGACTTTAGCATGTAAAATAACAAACCTGGGGGAGGAAAGTTTTCAAAGCGATCTCGAGCTGAAACATCTGCAACTTTGACATTTTAAATTAGATAGGTACTCAAATTTTAAGCGAAACCAATTCACCCTTCTTTAAATTTAATATTTTTATGTTTAAAGTTTTACATTTGTATTTAAATTGTCTGGCAAATATGAAGCCACGTAAATTTTATTAGATAAATAAACTTTCATCTAATTTACACTGAAAACGCGATATTTATCATGATTGACGAGTTCTGTTCATTTATTTTTTATTTAGTATAATCCACATGCAACTGCCACGAAATATCGGGTAATTACAAAACTCACATATCATGGCACATATCCCATTTATTGTGTTAATAATATTTCTGGACATTTCACACAACGCTATCTAGCCCCAAACTAAGCAGAGTACTATGGGAACCAGATAACTAATAAAATACTTATATACTTTTTTTTCGTAAATATGTACATACATACTTATAATGTATAGAAAAACATCCAGACCTGGAACAAATATCTGTAGATCATGCAAACATTTGTTCTGCGGCGGGAATCGAACCCGCTACCTCCCACATCTCAGCCCCCTATTCGCCCACTGCGCCACGAAGGTCGTCAATAACATCCTTTAGCATGATAGTTTCATCCGTTGTTTTTTATTTACACTTTTAACATTTTTATCATGTAGGTTAAACGCTGCACCCTATCGGTATCGGGCTATCTGGGGGTTGTCCATTGGGGTAACAAAGCGATAGATGAAAGTCGATAAAATGAGATTCAAAGACCATTTGCCGTGGTTGGACTATTGGGACGACTTGAAAGCAACTTAGCCCGCAGCTAGCGTATACTAATATTGTAAAGTACACGATTCGTAATGTCTATTTATGCGTCTCGGCGAATGCCCACGGGAAATCAACGTATGACAAACGTCCGTTCAACCGCGGACAAATACGCAGTATTTTTCTCTATTAGAAATGAATCGAAACAATCATATGAGGCTCTCAAGTCGTAGACCACTGATGTTTTAAAATACATAGTTTGTAGCGCAGGCTTCGCGCCCAAGGGAAATCATCGTATTTGAAAAAGCTTTACTATTTTGCTGGACGTGTTAAAAGATATATAAGTCAAGCTATAGGTAAAGTGAATAATGTCAAATATTTTATTCATTAAAATCACAAGGATCACTTTGAAACGTCAATTTTACTGCCTGTTCCTTCGCGACCAAGCCAGGAAAGAAAGGCAAGAAACAAGGCTGGTTGTTTTTTAATGATCCTTTTAGAATAGGTACATAGCAATACAGAAAATAAATTACGTCTAAATTGTAACATTTCGAAGGAGTTGGAGCAATTTCAATCCCAAGCTTCTCTATCATCTAAATAGTCCGATATTAAGTAGGCTTTTTTTATGCTGTAATGCTGCACAACTCTACTGAATATCTTCCAAACTTAGGAATTGGCCACCGCTTTATCGCTTACCATGTTTTAGTTCAGAAAAGAAGATAAGTAGGTATTGGTATTCTTTTGAGAGCCACACTCAATCTACCGAGCTAACCCACGCCTAGACTTTAAACGAGCCAGTGACTCGGTAAACGAACTTCGAAATCTGCAAGTAAACCGGTTGAGTCTACGCTATTTCCTTCAAACTATTCCAGCACCCCTTGCTCCAATTGAATCAGTCTCAGCTCTCACCGTAGCTCGCAACATTGAAATCAGCCGGACAGACTCACTCAATTACTGCGCTATCGCTTACACGGGAATCATTTAATTTGTTACTTTAATCTAGCTGTAAGGGTTTACACTTTGAACCAAAGGTATTTACATTTCTTTTTAATGTAACTTGTAGGGAAACTGGCTTATGCCCCACCTGATGGTGAGCGGTCACCGTCGCCTATTAATAAACATAGAAATAGACACACATTTATTGGCCATAGCACACACAAATTCACACAATACATTCAGAAGGTATAACATCAACGAGAAAGCACAGAAGAAAACAGAAAATTACATACAACAAATATAGAAACAATAGAATGAAATAATAAATATACAATGTAATCAGGGAAAGACTAAAAAGAGGTAAGTAGGTATGTATGTGCTACTGCAGCAAATGGGTTTCAGCTCAGCATTATGCCTCGCCACCGATCGACAGCTCGGCGCTGTTATTCTGCCGAAACCTTTAATCATTAGAACTCGTAAGAACGAATAGGCACTAATTGGTATTTGCATACAATTATGATAGATAGAAGTAATAAATATATTATGTAAGGAATAATAATAATGATAAGAAGTGTTAGAGAACAAATAATAATAATAATAATAATACGAATAAATATAATTATACTACAAACCTTTGCATCAGCAAGTGAACGGCGCACTGTAACAATTTGTACCAGACAACCCAGTTAATACCAGTAACACCCGGGGTATTGTGGATGCGCTTCCTACCCTGCAGAAACCTCTTTACATTTTCAGGTATCTGCTTTAGTTAGGCACGTAAAGTGCGCTAGTAAGTTACTGTACCTGCCTATACTAGTGGTTCAACCTGAACTGAGATCTCGCGAGTCTCCCATAAAAACAAAAAAATATTATTCGTAATCTTTGACTATCAAAATAGTGACACGAAATAAATAACCATTTAACTTGACCTACAGTTTCATTCCAATTACAGGTAACGGGAGTTCATGTTAATTGGTTTTATTTTTTGTACCCTGTGAATTTTGGACAAATTTAGTTTATATAATGGCTAATAAGATACATACTAAAAATATACTCACAAAGACCTTTTATTAGACGTGCAATTTGACCGGATAGTCTCATTCTGTTTTATCAATATCTCAACCCCCCCCCCCCCTCCACCCCATTTTTAGCTCAATGAGGAACACCAAAATTGTGCCATCACTACCTACCTATATACCAAATTTTACGATGATCAGATAAACGCTTCGAAAGTTATCCTCGGACAAACAAACATACATACATACAATGCCGATTTGCCCAAATTGATTTGAAGATCTCGCTTCGCTCGATCAAAAACCGCGCTACTAAATTATGTTATACACTTAGGCATCTGTTAACCACAATAGCAAGTGAAAATTTGCGAGATTATCGAGAGGTCGGTAAGAAGTTGAAGAGATAACGTTTTTAGGGTTCTGCAGAATAGACTAGAATAGAAAACGCTTTATTGTACACCTCACTTAAATTAACAAATCATAATTTTAAACATACAACCAGATACGCGAGAATACAATTGACGGTCGTATCGCTAAAAGCGATCTCTTCCAGACAACCTTTGGATGGCCTAGATTTTACGAGAACGTTAAAGGGTTTTTTTATAAATGAAACCTGTTTAAAAGTATCTCAAAAGGAACCTTTATATGATCACTTCGATGTCCGTCTGTCTATCCGCCTGTTAAGACCCTTTTTTCAGGAACGCGTGGCGGTATCAAGTTGAAATTAATATCAAATACTACGGCCGGGTCTACGGGCCCTTGAATCAGTTAAAAATGAAGCTTCTACGTCGAAGCAATAAAAAAAGACGATTTTTACCGCATATTCTACTCGCAAATAAATCAAAACCTATAGGGTACTTCCCGCTGACCTAGTATCATGAAATTTGGCAAGAAGTAAGTAAAGTCTCACAGCATAAGTAAAGGAAAAATTCCGAAAATCGTTAATTTGTAGTTATATCACATAAATTAAGTACAATATTCTACGGAGCTCTGGGTGCGCGAGCCAGACACGCATTTGTCCGGTTTTTCTAATTTATCTAGAAACTTCTTTTTTCGATTCAATTTCATTTATTTATCAGACATGCCATTTTGTTAATTTTTGTTTTAATAAATCATATATTATAAATATGGTAGTAGACCAACAAAATAACTTAATGCACCCAATTGCATCCAATTCATCGAAATATCTATCGATATGTTTAACGTGCGATGCTGGACGCTTTCTTCGCGTTGTTATGCCGCGCACGCACCTCACCGCAAGCTGTGCCAAGATGGCGGCCGCCGCCCTATTTATTTATGAATCAAACTCTCAGAGGACTATCCCTATCCAATCTAAAACCTGTGTGGGATTCCTGAAATAAAATAGCATCAGTAAGGGTAAAACCATAATTAATTGCAATTTCCTTTGTGAAACAGGCAACATTTGCTGCATAGAACCAAGGCGTTCTGACCAAAAACCTTATTATGGAAAAACATTCGCATCACTTTTGCAAATTAAATTGCTACTTAGAGCTTAAAAAGATATTTACGCGCAGAAGGTCACTCTCAAAATGGAGCTACATTTTTAACTCTTATTAAATTTCGCATTAGCGAGTTGCAATAAATTAGAGCGGGCCAGACACTCGACTCGCTAACGAAAATATATTGAAGGCACTGGCTACCGGGAGTCGGGAGTCGGGAGTCGAATGGAGATCGGACCGAACCTTGACGCAATCCCGCAAATGGTTATTTACTGCTCCATTTTATTGTTCTCGGTATTTATTCTGCTGTAAAAATGGTGGCCGAGAAAAATAATAACTCAAGAAAAATAAGGTAACATTTCAAACCCTAGTCTTTTAAGAATAAAAACATTGCCTTTTACGAAAAGAACCGGCCATAAGAAAAAAACATTTGTAATAACCTAACGAATTACTTATTATACCAAATAGAAAAAATAAGACAAAGTAGAAAGAAAGACCGCTTTTGCACACACGTGTATGTAGTTTAGGTACAGTTTCACCCAGAGAGCCTTCGAAAGGGAGCCCAATGGCGTGGAAAATGCTTTTTGAAGAAAACTTCCCCGAGCCGAAAATGATTTTTCTGGGTGAAGAACTCTAAGAAGCCGCAAGAATATTTTTCTTAAAATACGCGAAACGAAAAAAGCGTACCTAATATGTTAAGCCTTATCTGGTACTGGTAACATAACGTAGAGTTTTAAGAAGTCAATTTAAACGTTTAAATTAAGAACAACGAATAGCTACGAGAAAATATATCCAGCAGACTTTATTTTAAAGAAAATTGAACTGTAGCGACACATTATAAATTATTAGAACTAAATTGTTTCCAAAAGACCGAGTAACCTCTGAATAAAGAGATTAAAATTATATTTTCTAAGTCTGTCATTGAAATTCCAAGGTTAATGTTACAGATCAATGTTTGAAGTCGTCTTTTGCCTTTTACCTTGGGCACATAAAGCTGAATAACAGATGGCCTTTTTGTTCAAGATTACGTTAACAAGAGCAGTTAACTATTCAGAGATACCAAGATAAAATATTTAATACTTAAACATTTCGTAAGGATTTACATAAAACGTTTTGTTAATCAACAACTTACAAGGTTATACTTGAATATTGGCTTCATTTGGAAACGTCACTGACAGTCTACGAAGTGTTTTTGTTGAGTTTCACATTTCACTTTTCGTGACACTCACTTACATATAATTCATAGTAATTTAGGCAATATGAGTTGACAGGCGACCGATAGGACAAGACGTCATTGCTAGACTTCAAAGATTGAATTACCACAGTTTTCCAAGTTATTAAAATTACTTACTTGCTTATTTATAAGTAGTAACTAGTTGACCCGGCGAATTTCGTACCGCCTTGACATACATATGACGCGGGCTGTCAATATACTGTCAGTACCATCATTATCTGCATCAATGTATGAGAAAATGATTTTTCTTCATAATATCTTTTTGCGTTATTTTTTCCGATATTTTAATAGTTATTCTGCTATTTGGGACGGAGACAAATACGACAAATAAAAAATCATCAAAATCGGTCCAGCCGTTCTCGAGTTATAAGTGTTCGGACAAACCCGACTTTGTTTTATATAATAAGATTCAAAGTCGTAAATTATTTAGTTACTAGTTGTTGCCCGCGACTTCGTACGCGTTAAACTACTAAATGTGTAGGTAACCTAGAAATAAAGCTAAACTCGCTGTTGCAACTTGACTTGACACTTTTTTACTTCACCCATTTTTATCACATGGGACCTGATTTATGGGATAAAAAGTAGCCTATGTGGTAATCCAGGTTATAATCTACGTATATACTAAATTTCATCGAAATCGGTTCAACGATTTCGACGTGATTGACAAACAATCAAATAAATAAACAAACATCCAAACTTTCACATTTATAATATTAGTGTGATACCGTTCAGCCGTATTATGAATTTTACTCTGGTGTAAATCACCCGGTGGCAAGTAAAATGCTACCAACTACTCAAAGTTACCATCAAGAATTGACAAATGAGTTGGTAACATAGTGATTTTAATGTTACAAAATACCTTTAGAATTTCTAAACAGTACGTAAGTATAGAATAGAGAAACAGCAGCCAACACATAATGCCTACTATAATTGTTGTGCCAGCATCAATTTATTAATGGAATACAGTTTCTAGATTAATTAATACAATACAATCCTGCATTACATTTCAATGGGCTACATACTACATGGTGAAATTGAGCGTATGATTTGATGATAATATAAAATGCAGATTCGATCCATTAATTATGCACTGACAGGCTGCACGGTGTGGTGCGGCGATATTGCTGCATTGATTTCCATAGATACGTTAGAAATTTTGACATAAGTATAACTGGTCATTCACAGAATATGAACTTATGTAACTAGATTTTTATTTTTATCCGACTTCAAAAAAGGAGGAGGTTCTCAATTCATCAGAATTATTAAGAATTAATCGCGTTGGGCATTTTCTGAGATGGAAAAAACCATTGAACTCGCGACACTGTTACCGTTGCCGACACCTCTGTATATAAGCAGTGAAAACTTATTTAGGCGCGTTGGGCATATTTTGAGATGAGAAAAAACCATTGAACTCGCGACACTGCTACCGTTACCGTTACCGACACCTCTGTATATGAAGTGAAAACTTCTTTAGGCGCGTTGGGCATTTTTTGAGATGGGAAAATACCAGTGAACTCGCGACACTGTTACAGCTACCGTTACCAACACCTCTCTATATAAGTATCTTGTAATTGTTCAAGTTTTCACGTTTGTCAGCACTCCCGGAGTGCCACTTTTTTTAATATACCTTGTGGGGAAATACTTTTAGAAAAGGTACCGTCGACAAAAACGACTAATATCAGAAGTGGTAGCTAATAATCATGACATGTCACCTCTAGAGATTGCTTGTCTAAACACTCCGCCGAAAAAACGATCAGTTTTCGAGAGCTAAAAACTCAACGTATGGTTTGCAATAAATGTACCGAAAATACGAAGCCAACTTGCTGCTGGTACGGTCAGCAACATAAGTTAGTAAACAGTTTTAGTTTTAGAAATCTAGTTAAATCTGGAACAAGGCATTTGTTTAACAAAATGTTTACACTGTATTAGTAAATACACCTTAGCCTTTTACTAATCTGATATAATAATAAATTTTATGATAATACTATACTTAAAACAAATATTTTCAAATCTCAAATTGTTATGTTATGTTGGTAGACTCCCTTTTCCGCATTTGAATGCGTGAGAGTTGACTATATGGATAGCCAGCCTAACTCCAACCAGAAGCACAGAAGTTTCCTGGGGTCTTCGCAGGCTTCACAGAGTGACCTTGGATTGTCCAGGATTTCTGCACGTTGAGCTGTTACGCCCACGCATTCCAGGACTACGTGGGATCTCAAATTGTTAATCAACTTATGTCGCTGACTGAACGTACGTACATGTTTGCAAAAGAGGTGACTCTGCCTAAGATATCTTTTACCAGGGTCAAAATAGAATTAAATTATTTATTTTATTTATTTTGTACATCCATCTTAGAAATCACCAGACGTTCGTGATAAATATTTGCGATTTTATAGACTGTCCAATTGTAGACACAGGATTATTTTTAAACACAATGAATGTTGTATTTTTAAAGTGAAACTTTTATTACATCGATCGTCTCAAACTTTTTCGTCTGTGTGTTGCATGTCGCGTGACGGTCGGCCGCGGAGTAGGGATAAAGTGAAAGGCGCACGTCAGAGCAGCTGAGGCCAATATGGCAGCGCCTATAGTTCGCATCAGCTGACCGTGTAGTGTAGACTATTACTCATTTGTGCCAACAAAAATTTTTTGTTAAATGTCTATACTTAATGTGAAACAAAGTTTCACTTTTACCGTGGTTTCATAAAACCACACAATCCTTTTTGATTTTTAGTCCAAAAATGCATAACTCAAAAAAATCTAGTTTAGCTCAATCGACTCAATTTTCCACAAATTTTTCCCCCAAAGTAACATGCCAATCAAACTGGTATTTTATAAGAAAAAAATATAAAAATCTCACATATTTTTTCTCGGAAACGAACAAACTAAGACGTTTTTCAACCTTTTGTAACTAAAATAGATACTAAGGCCGGCTAACGATCCCAAACTAAAGGTACATTTAACGTATTTGTGTGAGATGCCGATATAACTAGGGTTGCCAATTTCAAGACATGAAAATTTAGGATACACGAATGGAACGTAAAAGTAACTAGCTAAGATAGGTACTTTTCGTCATCAACTTTAGTCCCAGGAAGATGTATATTTATAACGAAATATAACTCGAAAACTTCAAAATTTGTAAGTTTCGCACAATCCTAAGTTTCATACAAGTGAATCTATAGAGACTGACCAGATCCCATCGCGGGGGAATTTAATTCGTTAACTTTATAGACAGTGTTATGCTCTTTTTAACGTATCTAAGTTCCTATTTCTATATTATGGATTCCACATAACCATGCCGTATTCTTTGTGGTAAAACAATATCTAAGACTTGTCTCGGAAAAAGATTTAAAATATTGAGTGAAATTTATTGAATGTGTTTGAGTTATACCTTCTTAGACGTTCGCTGCAAGTTTTCTTTCATGAACATCCAATAAAAACAGCGATCTTGTCATGACTCCCGCAGAAGCTTGCCAAATGGGGTGTAACGTACAAATCGAGTTGCCTGCTGCAGATGCGTCGCTGGCTCTGAGAGATATCCGAGAGGAATTTAGGTCGTAATGGATGCTGTGCTTACCAAATAGGTCGCGTTCTCCGACCAGAAGCGAGCCTGTGACACTGCTGAACTCAACTTTGTAAAATTAACTTTTTTTCGCGCGTCTTTAGATACAATATAGTTTAAAAGGGAGAAATCTACCTGCTTCGCCGAAGAATTCTGTTAAATGAAATCGAGCCCTCGGGTTCTAGCTTTTAGTTTTAATATCGCGTGTAGTGAAGTCCAAGAGAAAATCCTGTATGGGATCAACTATTAATTTATCTGTAGGCTTAGATCTGAAGTGGGACGCTATCATCGTGTTCGCGCCTCGGAACGCCGGCCGTCGTGTCGGCGTTCAGAGAAATATAGAAGCATTTTAAAAAATCCGGTGCAATTCTTGAATGCATTACATTTGCTAGGGTAGGCTCTTACAGGTTGTTTGAAACGCCAATTTAAATAAGACCTGCCAGGCTAACATGCATGATTACATTTTTTACACTGTTCTCTCGCTTTTTCTCGTGCGAATACGAGACAAATACATGATATAAGCGTCGCCAAAATTGTGTTGCAGCACGCATGATAGCCCGGCTGGTGACCTGGGACCAGTTGAGCTATCACACTAATATTATAAATGTGAAAGTTTGGATGTTTGTTTCTTTGTTTGTTTGTTAATCAATCACGTCGTAATGGATTCAAACATAGGGTACTTTTTGCTGACAAACAACGCGTGCGAAGCCGCTGGCGGAAGCTAGTCTATAATAGTTTATTAGCACAATATAACAGATTTGTCACAAATTATTGTTA
Organism: Philereme transversata; assembly: GCA_963924445.1. Taxonomy (NCBI): domain Eukaryota; kingdom Metazoa; phylum Arthropoda; class Insecta; order Lepidoptera; family Geometridae; genus Philereme; species Philereme transversata. The sequence goes on along the minus strand of OZ004342.1, from coordinate 21,360,204 downwards.
AATCCATTGGATTCCAAATTAGTAAAAACTGAGTTATATCGTTAGTTCGTAGAGAGAGACATTTCTTTATCTTTAGATGATTAATCTGTTGCTTATGTAATTAATGGTCATGTAGACAAAAAAACACCTGTAAACAACTTGCCTATGGTTAACTGCCTATGGTGGTGCAGTGGGCGAACAGCCGGCTGAGACGCAGGATGTAGCGGGTTCGATTCCCGCCGCGGAACAAAATGTTTGCATGATTTACAGATATTTGTTCCGGGTCTGGTTGTTTCTCTAAGTATTATAAGTATGTATTTACAAAAAAGAAAGTATATAAGTATTATATCAGTTATTTGGTTCCCATGGTACAAGCTCTGCTTAGTTTGGGGTTAGATAGCGCTGTGTGAAATGTCCAGCAATATTTATTTATTATTTTATTATTATTTTTAATATATTGTTAATATGATTTGTTAATTTTAGTGAGGTATACCTACAGTGGTGGCGTTTCTGTTGTTTGCGCTGACTATATAACTAAATTTGTGTAAAATAGGAACGGTCCTACTTTTGTTCACACTAAAGATCAAATCAGAATAACATTTAAAGTGACATTTCTAAAATTAAGTAATATTTGTTAACACCAATTTGATTGAAAACTAAAACTAGCCCGCAAACATGCTATCATAACAAATATTACTTAATTTTACTCACTTTAAATTTTTGTCACTTTAAATTTCATTCTAATTTGATCTTTAGAGTGAACAAAATAAGACCGTTCGTATTTTACACAATTTTAGTTAGTCAGCGTAAACCACAGAATTGACACCAATAAATCGTTTTCTATTCTATTCTAATGATATCACGCCACAGATTCATTTTAATACACTTGCCGCATAGTCCATTCCTCTGTGACGACCTCCGTGGTGCAGTGGGCGAATAGCCAGCTGAGACGCAGGAGGTTATGGGTTCGATTCCCGCCGCGGAAGAAATGTTTACATGATTACAGATATTTGTTCCTGGTCTAGATATTTTTCTAAATTTCATAAGTATGTATTTACAAAAGTATATAAGTATTTTATCAGATATCAGGTTCCCATAGTGCAAGCTCTGGTTAGTTTGGGGTATAACGCTAAATATACAACAATATTTATTTATTCCACAGCCAGTTTAAAGAAGATTAAAGCCTATTGAATCAATAAATGATGACGCATCAGTAACGAGATGCAGCACTTACGTAAATTACGTGTAAAGCTGATACGGGAGCAACGGGCGCATATTGAACAAATCAGATGCAGTAGGGTAAATCCATCGCATCATCGTTGACTGTCTGCAGAATGCTTTGATTTTCAACAGATATAAATAATAAATAAATAATGCTGGACATTTCACACATCCCCATCCAGCCCCAAACTAAGCAACCTGCGTCTCAGACAGTTATTCGCACACAGCGCCACGGAGGTCGTCTTCGCATAATTTAAACACTTTTCACACCACATGTCATGTAAACCTCACCGAAAGCAGATGATTAAATCCCTACGGCTGAGCCGGGAGTAGGTTGAACTGTATTTCATTATGCCCTAGCGGGCATAATGTGATCTGAATTTGAACTCTCATCTGTATTAAAATTTAAACCAAAGAGACCTACACCATAAGAACTTATTCGTAAATCGAACTAACCTCTGGACAGAATGCACCAACATAGATTTAGTTTTTATTGTCTCGCAGAAAGTGTGAAAATTAGAGTATTCTCCTCGTGGATAAAGTCTGCATCTTGAGCGTGCTTATATCCCTCTCTGCACTTAGGATTCTAGTAACTCCCTCGCTCCTCTCGTGGGTTAACTCTAGAATCCTTCGTTACGTTCAGGATTCAATATAGCGCCCGTGACGCAAGACACTGCTTTATCCCCTCGTGTAATAATCTACTATTATTTTAAGCTAAATAACGAGTACAAAATTGTTACGGAGACTTTATAGTCTAGTAGCTCGCGCTTTTAGAACAGTAGATGAAACCAAGTATATTGCTCAGTCTGAGCAATATAACAATTCTCCCCATATCCATATCCTCTACTCGTTCATTAGTATTCAAGCGGCGCCTTTATTGCTGCGCGTCACTTTATTACTGCACGTCGGTTAAACGTCACGCACGATGTCACTTCCACTTCATACTGAGTTATGTTACTACTTCTTTTGTATGTTTTGTTTTGTGTTTAACTCAAGGACTTTGGACCTTATGTTAAGAAACTATGAATGGACAGGTTAGTGCTGTGCCCTGTATTGTTGCTATGTGGCATGAATATAAAACATCTATTCGTCGGCCTAATTATCAGAATTCATAAACCCATATGGGCAAATTTTACAGCAGCAACAAACATCTGATTTGCTCACACATTTTAAGAGATTTTTATTGGCTATTTTATACTTTATGTATAAAATGAGGGTATTTTTTTAAATATATTTTTTTTTAAAACAGTTACTTAGTAAATAATACACTTTAAACCCCTTAGAAGCTTTGTCCTGAGCGTAACTCATAACATTTCCCTTTTGTAACTATTTGTATACAGGTACGAAATTTTTTATACCTAAAGTAAGAGAGACTAAAATTTGCCCATATGGACTTACGAATTCTGATAATTAGGTCGACGTATTGTAAAACAAACATGAAATAATAAATATCTATGACTATGGAGCTTCCGTTTTTGTATCATTGGTCTGGTGAATAGTCGAACAAGTGTTGCGAGTGACATGATAACGAATGAATGAATGAATGAAAAGACTTTATTGCACACCATAAAAATTAAAAATTACAGAGAAAATAGAAGACACAAAGCAAATAGAGCAATGGGCTGTATTATCGCTTTGAAGCAATTTCTTACAGACAACCTTTGGATGGAAAGGATTTAGTTTTGTCAAAGATATAGTCAGGGTGCACATTTAGGACTAAGATATGAATGAAGGGAGTGCAACTAATACCTAAATACTTAATAATACAAAAAGACAAATAAACTAATATTGACGACCTCCGTGTCGCAGTGGGCTAGCCGGCTGAGACGCAGGAGCTAGCGGGTTCGATTCCCGCCGCGGAACAAATGTTTGCATGATCTACTTATATTTGTCCCGGGTCTGGATGATTTTCTATATATTATGCGTATTTATTTACAAAAAAAAAAGAATGTAAGTATATCAGTTATCTGTTTCCCATAGTACAAGCTTTGCTTAGTTTGGGGGTAGAACAGAATAGAAAACGCTTTATTGTAAACCACACTTAAATTAACAAATCATATTTAAAACACTTAAAACTAGACACGCGATAGTACAATTGGCGGTCTTATCGCTAAAAGCGATCTCTTCCAGACAACCTTTGGATGTACTGGATTTTACAAGAACGTTAAAGGACGGTAGCCTTATAACTTAAGCTTTTTATTTAGCTGTGTGCTTACATAAGCAAAACAAAATAAATAGATACCAGGGTAGGTAATATTAATATAAATGTAATACATAAATATTCTATAATATTAAAATACTAATAACAAATAAAAATACAATTATGAAACAGATGTAATACAAACAATAACAACGACAGATATAATAACAAAATAAGATGACTCAGCTCTCTGATGCAGACAAATAGTGCTTAAACAATAGCGTTTTAAAGATAGAAAGGGATTTGGCAGATCTAATTAAAGAAGGAAGAGAGTTCCATAAACGTAGATAGCGCTGTGTGAAATGTCTATTTAATTATTTATTAAATTACATACCTAGATATATAACATTATGGTATATAATATTTATAATACATACATTAGTTAAATACGATAAACCTACATTAATTAATTTATGTGCTACGACGTTTCAGATAGATAGCTTTTTACCCTAGATTTAAGTAAATAATAAATAAATATTGCTAGACATTTCACACAGCGCTATCTAGCCCCAAACTAAGCAGAACTTGTACTATGGGAACCAGATAACTGATAGAACACTTATATACTTTTTTTGTAAATAATATATAATATATAGAAAAACATCTAAACGCGTAACCAATATCTGTAGATTATGTAAACATTTGTTCCGCGGCGGGAATCGAACCCGCTACCTCCTGTGTCTCAGCCGGCTATTCGCCCACTAAGCCACGGAGGTCGTCATAGAAATATAAATATAATATAATTATTATATACAAACAAGTAAACTCTTATGTTATTTAGGTTATTTAAGGTTATTTCACGTTAGTTTTTTTTTAATTACTGTTTTTATGTCCCCCTTCATCTTCACAGTAATTCCGGATTTCATTAGCTCGTAGCCGTCTCCGCGGTATTGGCCCACCCGATTTATGGCCCGATACAATTTATCGACGTACCGAGCAGGCATGTTGCGAACTCGCGACAGATACCAACCTAAGCCGAAGCTTTACATACTACATATTAAACTTGTATAACCTAAATCAGAGACAATTTGTTGACATTGAATAAAAACCCTAGTCGTTGGGACAGAAACGTCCCCGAGTGGAGACCACACAGGACGTGTGAATTTGATTAATAATTATTTTCATTAATTTATATGCCTCTGAGGTACAATTAAAAAATTATTTATTAATAAAAAAATTAATTATTAAGAATGAATTATACATTAATGGTTGACTGAGTGACATCCTATTATGGTATGGGGTAGGTAAGGAAGGACTAAAGAGAATGTTATTGATTTTATAAAAAAAACTGTTTTCCAGTACCATAGACCGTTCAAATAACAAGCAACTGTGTTGTTTGTGAAATGACGCATTACCTAATTGGGGATGCAAATCCTTGGTAACTAAAGTTTTCCGGCAACCGTATTGCGGTTTGATTGAAAATCTAATCAAAACTATTGTAAGGCCAATAACAAGAATCAATTGCGTAGGTATTACTATAATATAAGGGTATAAGGTCTCAAAAAATGATGAAAAGATAAAATAATAAAATTTTAGGCATGAAAACTAGACTGTAAAATAAATTATCAAAATATACTTTAAATAATTAATTAATCAATAATTAATAATTCAAATTAATTCATATTCATAATAATAAATTGGTAATTAATTATTCATATTAAACTAATAAATATCGCGTATTTACCTCTTTATTTATAATCCCTACGTTTCGAGTTTGTTGCATGCAACCGTCGCGGTCGCAGGCAGACTTTTTACATTCATTTATCTTCACTTAAAATATTAAAATGACTCTCTTGCCCTCTATCCATCTTAATTAAGTTGAAATCCTCGGCTGACCTCTCGGATTAAAGTTAAATACAACCGCTGAGACTTCTGAATGGCAACGTCAACAATAGTTCACTAGAATCACTTCGTCCTCAGACATCTAGTGGCTTTTACAAACGCTAGCTTCTGCCAACGAATTTGCCTGCATGGCATTCCCGGATAAAATGTAACGTGTTTCAGCTCAGTAAGTAACAATAAGTTTCATGGTAGGATTTATCCTACTAATCAAAGCGCTAAGTTTGATATCAATTATGTGACTTCATTTCAATTCGTTGTGGCGCAACTTAATTCATACGACATGCGTGATAACTAACTAATAAGTATGGTTCCATAACATGCATGACATATGAACTAGTAGAGTGATATAATAGATAGAGCGTAGAAGGCAGTAACTCAAAACACTGCGAAATAAATTAACGAACACGTAATACTTCTTAAAAATTCGGTAAAAGAAATCCTCGAATTCTCTTTAGTTTCATCCCCTAAATTGGAAACGAACGCGCAAGTCAACCCTCGGAGTGCAGTTAGCGATCTTGTAAATATCTTATTCGGACTAGATTTAAGGAATTCTTGATGAAATTGATGCTATATTCGCCTATTTGACTGGGCACTTTGAACTGGAATTTAGATAGCATTTAGCAATTTAGATTCAGTGCAGTTGTTAATTCCACTAACAATCGGGTGATCGTTGGTGGAATTAACCGAAATACTAATCGTGCTGCACTTGTAAAAGCTACTAGAAACAGAAAAGCTGCGCCACGAGTGCTTTACGAGTACACTCTAGCGAGAAAACTAGAGTGTGCAGCATATTCACCCCAAAAATATGTACTAGAATAATACACACCCCATTAAGGTACCGCAGAACTGCATACTGTCAACGAAAAGCTCTTTCATATCCTCATTTCAGCGTGTGAAACGGCGCCAAAAAATAATGCACAAAATCTCTTTGGCACGGCTGGGTATGGAGAGTTCGTGAAGCTTTTTCACTGAGTAGATGGGATCATTCAAAATTGTGTCAGGGTTTTAAAGGGTGAAACCGCATTTGTTGCTATTTACGATTATACTGCGGCTGATGTAGGGTATCATTTACTGGCTGCTGTGGTATGTTTGTAAATGGCGTGTGGCTTATAACGATGTACTGGCACGTCCAAATCGTTATGAGTGAGAACATAAATTCATAACAGAGCACTGGCTTACGAGAACATCAAGTGCAGTCGACACATCTGTCATGAAGAGCTTACAGAGAAACATACTCTGCGTTTTGCGATAAATGTTAGCATCGTTAGCTCACACGAAACCGGTTGATCCAAAGCCGGACATGTATGAACCCAGACGTATATAAACATGTTAGTTCATATTAAACCGGTCGCCTCGTTGGAGTTGTTGGCGCCTAGTAATACGAAAACCGGGTGTCTGCCTCGCGGCTATATTCGCAGTCGTATGATAAAGTGTTAATCTAACTTACTGAACTTGTGAAATTAGATAAAGTTTCAGATTTGTGAGGAAACTGTTTCGTTTAGATGAAAGAAGTTGTTTTAGGATTTCATTTTTCATAACACAAGTTTTATTTGCTCACTATGTGAAAAATAAGTCGTGGATAAAGGTGGTAGATTCTGAGCAAGTAGAAAGATTGTTGCCCTAAACTATGAGGGCACTGACAAATAGATGGCAGACCATATATGGCACATGAATTTCTTTCTCACTTCTCTCAAATTTCCTATATTCTTAGAAGAGGGTTGATATGCTGCTAATAGTGTTATTCGCATCAGTAAATGCATGCTAACAGGCAGAGAATATATGCTGAAAGATTTTAAAATCTCATCAGTCGTCGCCTACATTCGCATTGTATTGCAAACAATCATTTCGCAATACCCTCAAAACAAAACCAATCAATTCCAGAGCGCAATGCCATTTCAATTTCAACACGCGTGGCCATTTTCTTCATGTTTTGAAATATCGCCCGCCATTCTGAAAGCTGTCACCAGCAGACATCACTTGGCGTCCGGATACGCGTCAAACCAGTTAACCGGATTACATCTACGTTTTGTGGTCGCCCGGCTCGCTGACAAATATCTGCGTGTATGCAAATTCCGTATTTATTTTTGGGGGTTCTATATTTATTTTTTAGGTATTTGTACGGGAGTTTTGAACAACTGACCGCAAAGGATTTGGGCTCGCACTTCGTAACTGACAGACTCAAAGCTGGTATGTATGTAACGCGTTGGTTATATAGCCACTGGTGTAATACCAACTACAGACATAACTTGGTCGACTACTGCTCGTAAACTTTTCAACTAAGCTTTGATAATTATTCTTAAAACTGCAGTATATGCAAACTACTACAGATACTTTTTAGCATACTAGAAGCATGTTAGTTGGCTGTTAGCTATTTCTTGTTTAAAAAAAGTATTCAGCAAACCTTACAAAATATTTAAAATACCTATTCAATGACACCCCACAAGATGGGGTTCTTGAGTAAAAAAAATCACCCGCAACCTCCCTATAGGGAATAATTTTTTACGATATAACTACAAATTCACAATTTTCGGATTTTCCTTTATTTGTGTTTTTTTCTTACCAAATTTCATGATTCTAGGTCAACGGGAAAACCCTAAGGGTTTGATTTATTTGCGAGAAAAATATCAGACTTAAACGGCCGTATTTGTTGATTGCGTCGACTTGGAAGCTTTATTGTTTTACAGCTTCAAGGGATACCGTAGACTTACGTACCTATTTGATATTAATTTCAACTTGATATCTCCACGCGCTCCTGAAAAAAAGGGCCTTGACAGACGGGCATACAGACAGACAGACATACGGACAACGAGGTCATCCTATAAATAATAAAATAAATAAATATTGCTGGACATTTCACACAGCGCTATTTAGCCCCAAACTAAGCAGAGCTTGTACTATGGGAACCAGATAACTGATAGAATACTTATATACTTTTTTTTTGTAAATACATACTTATAATATATAGAAAAACATCCAGACCTGGAGCAAATATCTGTAGATCATGCAAACATTTGTTCCGCGGCGGGAATCGAACCCGCTACCTCCTGCGTCTCAGTCGGCTATACGCCCACTGCATACCACGGAGGTCGTCAAAATATAAGGGTTCCTTTTTTCCTTTTGAGGTACGGAACCCTAAAAAGATTTTAATTCATTAAATAACGACTAACAGTCACGTATTAGTAGTCCTAACCCCACACTAGGAATCACCTACGAGTACATGGTGCCAAAGTATTTACGATTACCATGGTAACGGTACTACCACACCCAGACAAAGTGAATTGGAATGGACTGCATTCTATACACAATCATGCAATTGGTTACAGCAGCTCGCCTCACTTCAATTGTGCAAATGAATAATGAATTTCAATTTCCATTCTCATTCGACGGGCTCATTAACAATAGGATTAGACCCTCCGTTTTAATGGAACAAAGGTTGCTCTAAATACACAGAGTATGATGGTAAGTATGTGCTTATGACAAAAATAAATAACTTTGAATTTTATGAACTTCTAGTAGCAACATAGCAAGTCGGAGACCTTCGGAAGACCTGAAAACTCAGACATCAGAATTAGGCACTAACTCATTTGATGACCATGACTTTGTAATTAACGAAACGAGTTTTATGACTACCTTGGAAACGGTTGAACTAAGAGTAAACTTGTGGCACAAGAAGCCTGGCACAAAGAACCCTTATGAACTTCTGCTTCGAAGAATCGTAACTTTGGATAAATTCTTCAAGCTTGGACCATTCCAAATTACTGATTAAAGCCTTTGATAAACGGTATACAAATCGAATCTTAGCGCTAAAAAGAAACAATCTTCGCATTATGTTTCCTCGATACAGGCTTAGCTTAGTGAGGAGACGACAGATACCTCTAAATGTTATGTACCTACGTGCATTTTGTAGTAAATAATTTTTTTCATTTCATTATAGTCAGAGCCCTGATTGGACACTGTCGAATAATAAGCACATGTTCAAGCTAGGGCTATGCGATACACAAACCTGCAGATTCTGTAATGAGGCGGCAGAATCGTCCCTACATCTGTTTCGCGAGTGTGGTTCAACGTAGCAATCATCGGGCAAACACATTCTTAGCCTGAAGGAGCTAACAGTTATCACCCCTAAAAATATTCTACAATTCTCCGTAAACTAGGGACGACATAAAAACAAGTGGCGATCACAATAGGCCTCGTGGCCGAAGTGAAACTAAAGCCGCAAAAGCTAATAAAAAAAGAGTAAACCTAGCTAACTATAGTTAGCAATGAAAGCCATCTCACTAGAACAACTTTCCACAAAAATAGCCGCAATGTAATCTTTTGCAATCACTCTGCAAGTATGATTCAGATCAGACAAACTATGGTCTTCGTCATCTAGGGCGCTACAGCGGTGAGTAGGCCTTAGCTCAAGTAATTTCTCCAGCCGGGTTTACCTTGGGCTTTTTTCTCTAACCTCTTACTCAAAAAGTTATTATCTTCTAGGCCTTCTACGGGGTCTCTGACCATCGGTTTGCCTCTTAGAAGTTCCTTTGTTGTTCCTGTGTCCTCCATTTACTCCACGTGGCAAACTATAGCGTCAAACTTATAACTTAACAGCCTTCATATAAATCAAGGGTTGAAACAACGTCGGAACTTTGTCAGCAATGGTAGGCCTCCATAAAACTCAAGTCCTAACTAAAGTTGTCACTTCAGAAACGCAGAGCTAGTTCTAATGAACCTGCCGGCAGATAGTTCCGTCTCTTGGTAATTTGTTCGTGTCTTATTAAATTCATAAGTATGCGACGCTGTGGATATTCTCGTATGTGTAAGTTAGGAGCACAAGTCTTTGCAGCTCTTAGAGGATTAATAGCAGCAAATACCTCGACATGGAAGATAGTCGAAGAACGTCCACTGGTGAACATAGGCCTCAACCATAGATTTCCAAAGCGACCTCTCTAGTACCACCTGCACCCAACGGCCCCCAGCAACCTTTTGAAGTGAAACTTCTGTAGCATCGTTGTGATTTGAAAGTCGATGAAACGAAAAAGCGACCGTAAAAAGAGACGGACATAAATTCATAAGATTTAACGTGGGAGAAAATGAGATAGGAAGCATTATACAGTGTTTCTTATGTTCGTGGTTCTCTTTGTGCTTTGCTTCGTACTCCCTCCACTCGTGTTAATAATTATCTAACTTTACATCACTATGATCATTACTAAAATCTACAATTATCATCTTCCCGAAATTTTACATTCGTCTCATTATCTTGAAACCAAAATTTTTTAAGGTACCTAAGCAGAGCTTGTACTATGGGAACCAGATCACTGATACAATAATTATATATATATTTGTAAATACATACTTATAATAATATAGAAAAATATCCAGACTCGGAACAAATATCTGTAGATCATGCAAATATTTGTTCCGCGGCGGGAATCGACCGCTACCTCCTACGTCTCAGCCGGCTATTCGCCCACTGCGCCACGAAGGTCGGTCTTTATCAGGTTGTCTTTACGTCTTGCATGGTCTCCTCTCGAAACCCTTTCTACCTCAACGGCCGTTAGTTCTCAACAATAAAACAAATGCTCAATTCTCAACAAATAAAGTAACTTTATTGTCTTGTGTCTCCACACTAGTTGGGTTGAATACTAATATTATAATTAAGAATACATAAAACACAAACTGGTGGAGCCTATTGTGTAGAAACTTATATTGTGGATATCGCAAGCTTTAAGACATTCTACACCCTAATGTTTATTTAGGTTTATTTTCTCCATTGTCGCTTCCGTCTGTCACTTGTCAGTGTCACCCCACAGACAATAAATCAGCCGGCTCGTCTCCCGACAGATAAACTCCCAACTTCTAGGCGTACGTGCAAATTCGAGTGTTCCCGAATGTTTCCGACTGACGACCTAACTTCTCTTGATGAATTGTAATGTGACAGTTAAGAGGATTATAATATATGCCTGTTTCGTTGAATGTCGTGAATTCGCAGGGAAATTAAATCGGGGGCTTTACGAGTGGCCTTGACCTTTGAAGGGTATTACGGTAGTCATATTATTTGAACGTCGAAGGCCAAAACTCGAATACTGGTTTGGGATCAAGTCGCTGATGTGTACTTTCTTTCACTCATTAACTCATTAATTGGAGAAGGGATCTGCATATGGCTGTCTTAGTCCACAGCGTAATGGCGTCAGGGTTGCCAAAGTATCTCTATTCTAAACTCGACGGGTCGCAGAGCAAGTATAGCTCAAGACCAACGAAAAAACTGCTGCACTACAGCAAGTTCAAGACAGTAGCGTTTAGGGGCAGCTTCCGATACCTTGCAAGCAAGTGTTGGAACAATCTTTCACCACCACTACGACTTTTGAAATCCAAATACACGTTTAAAAAACATTTCAAACGAGTGGTGATAGATAGGCAGAAAACTGGGTTGCCTGGTACGAACGCCCCCTTTACCTGCTAGTTTTAGGCAATTTTTTCATTATTTTTATTATTCTAATCCAATTCTAATTATTTAATTTTTATTTTAATACTTTTTTTTGTAATTTATTTAGGTATGTAATGTTTATAATTAATTCACCTGGCATTATTATATTTTTATTTATCATACACATCACATAATTTCATCATTGACATCACATATTTCATCATTGACATCACACAATTATAATTTTGCTCTCACAGGGTCTGGTGGGTGATTAAGCGGTCTAGGCAGAATAACAGCGTCAACTACTAACCCAGTTGACATAATGCTGAGTCGAGGCCCTTTTGCTGCTATAGCACACAACATACCTACCTCATATTTAAAATTAATTATTTATTACACCTATTGTTTGTTTATGTCTTACATGTTTTCATCGTTTACATTTTAAATCATGTTTTGTAAATGTATTATGTGTGCTATTTAGCAAATAAATTATTGTCTATGTCTATGTCTATGTCTAATTATTAATTTTACCCATTAATTTTGCAATCTGCTATCTAACAATGATTTTTATTTTTAAGCTAACTAAACTGGTGTATTTATTTCAAAATGCACTAGACCTATTCAATTTAGGTCTACAAATGAATCGCAATAAGACGTTGTGAATTTGTGATGCTCCTTGACCATATAAAACTGGGTTGTCTGGTACAAATTGTTACAGTGCGCCGTTCACTTGCTGATGCAAAGGTTTCTAGAATTTTTATTTTTATTCGTATTATTATTATGATAATTTGTTACACTAACACTTCTTATCATTATTATTATTCCTTACATAATATATTTATTACTTCTATCTATCATAATTGTATGCAAATCCCAATTAGTGCCTATTCGTTCTTACGAGTTCTAATGTCTTGCCTACTAAAGGTTTCGGCAGAATAACAGCGACGACCTGTCGATCGGTGGTGAGACATAATGCTGAGCTGAAACCCATTTGCTACAGTAGCACGTACATACCTACTTACCTCTTTTTAGTTTTTCCCTGATTATATTGTATATTTATTATTTCATTCAATTGTTCCTATATTTGTTGTATGTAATTTTCTGTCTTCTACTTGTGCTTTCTCTTTGATGTTACGAGTATACATTTTGAATGTATTGTGTGAATTTGTCTGTCTATATCTATAAAATATAAGAAATTTGATGGGACAAATCGAAAAGTGGCTACAAAACCGAGAAAATGGGGCCCATTTTTCATTGAAAAATATTCATTACATTTTCATATGCATTAAAATCCCATTTAGAAATATAAGCATGAATCATTCAGCCTAAACCATATCTTATTTAGCACACAAAATGTAAAGCAAATACAAGCAATAACAATTTCCAAACATAAATAATTCAATAGCTATAAGGTAAATCACAAACATTCATGACGTTTTACGAGAATTCGTATTTTATCCAGAATACGGATTTACTAAATAAAACCGATTGGTACATACATCTTCCGAATCGGGTGTCTTGTGGACCTTCCGTGGATGTATTGCAGACATAAACTAGCTTTTTTATAAAAAGATTCTGGGTTTATACCACCCAGAATCCTTTTATAACTTATATACTTGTTCAGAAACTCTGTACTCACCAACTTATAAGAACTCCTGAGTTCCTGTATTAGAGAAACTCTACTTATGCACAAGTAATACATTAAAAAACTAGATAAATCGAGTATCTGCCTTTTGATCACGAATCCTGCGAAAGGTTTGGAGCAGATGTAAATCGAACTGTACCAAAACTCTCGCGAGATTAATCCGGGGACCGGAGTTGGGTCACAATCTCTACAAGAACATGCAAGATTTGCACCACACATAGTTTATGTACAACAAAACAAGTTATATAAAAGCTAGGAAAATGGGATTTGAAGGGAGTTATCGCTCCATGCCAGATGGGAAAGCCGATTTTCCGTGACGCCGACTTCTGAGACGCCGGCTTCTCAAAAACTGGCAGGATAGTGGCACCGAGGGATTAGCGGAAATCATTTGCAGAAGGAAATACTGTAGTGGAAATGGATTCGGGCTTAGAAAGTAATATAAACAAAAAAATAGTTAAAGCGGTCATGTGAAAAATGGTTATTATATTGAAAAAGGCGCGAATAGTGAAGATGGTCGAAACATTGATGTTGCATAGATTCATTATTCAGATTTAATTCGGATTTTGAATGGATTCGGATTAACACAGTATTAATTCTTATGATATACCTTTGAATGGAACTATTCATATCGTATTCTAGTATTTTAAGATTTTCATAACGATCTCAAAAATTTTTAAGCCTAGACGGGACTTGAACCCGCAACCTTCCTCTTGATACGAGGATGCACTACCAATTGTGCTACAGGCTCTTGTCACGTCAGGGTCGAAATTGGTGAGATGATACATAATAGTATTTTACTTGTATTTTCGTCATAGCTTTTGAAACGATCACAGTCATGAACATTTGAGTGAGTTTTTGAATGTCCCGATATTCAATCTGAATAAAATGAATCTATGCAACATCAATGTTTCGACCATCTTCATTTCATAAACTAATTTCGTTTACATAATAAAAACAAACTAATAACTTGCAAATCAAGGTACCTATATATTCCGTTTCAAGTGAAAATTTTATTTTCGTCAATCAACCGAGTTGAATAATCATCCTAAAAATGCCAGAATGTAAACTTGGAAGTTTAAGAGGGCGATGGAGCGTAGTATATTGAGAGTTAGACTCATAGACCGCATAAAAACACTATAGTACGCTCTAAGACAAAAATCGCCAATGTTAAGCTAAATAATTGAAGTGGGACTGGGCTGGACTCGCATATCGAATACGTAATGACTTGTGTGTGCGCTAAGATAACCACCGAGTAGGCCCCACAAGGCGCGAGGCCGCGTGCCCGGCCCAGGTGGAGACGGCGGGACGAACTTGAAACGCAGCGCGAACTGGTCGACAGAAGCCCTAGATCGAGATGAATGGAAGAAGGTAAGGGAGGCCTTTGCCCAGCAGTGGGATCCAGCGAGCTCTTTAGATTAAATTTAGATTTATAATCATGAATAGCCTTAGCTTCTAATGAAATTCCAAATTAAGCACACAAAGCCTACCATAAATTTAGTTTGACTTGATGCCGGCAGCACAATGCCTACCGAATGTAGTTCAAACAGTTTGCAGGCTGCCAGAACTTCCAGGGGTGTTTGACTAAACTGCAAATATTTGATCCAACTGCAGATGTTTTATTTAGTTTTGATTTATGTGCATTTATTTGAAAACTCGGTAAAGTTTTGTGAAAGGATTGTAGCTAAATTCTGAACGGAATATAATTATATGTACCAGAACCTCATAACAAATTTAAAACACTTATAAAAAGCGTTTTTTTATGAAAATGTTACACGCATTATATTAAAATGACCGGTATGTAACACTAAACAAAAAACATACAACACAATAACCAATTAAGAAACCATACTTTTAATCCAAAACTTAGGTATTTTTGTTGAGTTTCTGGTAGGCCTATAGTTACGTATCTATAATTTATCAGTTGCAAAAGCTCAAAAGCCTACTTTAATAAATATTCAGATTATTATACTAGAACATACCTAGAATATACGAAAATTATCCCAGACTACTAGTTTTCTATAACTCGCCGAATAAGTCAAAATAACTTGTTCAATTCACTACACATTCACGATAAATCACACACACTGCTGTATCAGCAATTTTCTACCAAAATGCAGAAACAGTATAACGAAAGAAATACGAAAATCCGATAACAAGCAAGAGGTACAAATCCCGCACCGAAACGCGCAAATGTCGTTTTCGCGACCAACTAACCATGCCGCCGTACTGTTAGCTGCAATCAATACCTCCAACCGGTTTAGCTGAACATATCGAATGCCTTCCGAGAAGGGTACGGTCGGGCACAGAGGTGACGAATCCTGATATAAACAGGAAATTTGGCGACAACAGTAACGCCCGCTGCGCATACTCACACTCGCATTGGTCATCACAAACCGCTTGCGAGAAGCTGCGTGCGTTTAAAGAAAGAAAGAAAGATTGAAAATATGCGTTTTCTTGACACACAAAGGAAAGACCACAAAGTACATAGATAAAAGAAAAACAACGCACAAGAAAAGAAAGAAAAAGTACATGGTTAGGCGAGTAGAAAGAATAGTCCTCCGAACTGTGTGGGTCAAACAGGCCCGTCCATAGGTTTAAAACCTATGGTGTAGTACTGAACTTCGCATTTGATCTGACGTCCACGCTCAATTGCGTGCCTGCACGCAATTGATACCCTCTTACACTTTAATACCCTCATGCCGGAACAAAACTTTAAATTGAATAGAAATATATTTTATTGCAGTTATTTTATTGAAAACTGTTAATATTCTCTCGAGTACTGTTAAGTCTCGGTTCACGCTCGAGCACAGCTGAACATCTGGTCTAAAACGTATTAGTGACCAACAGGCAGACCACCCGCCTGATGGTCAAACTACATTTTCAAAGTAGCAGACTGGCTACAGCAAGCAAGACTGGCAGAGGGTCGAGAAGAATAGAGTAATGAAGAGGAGGCCTATCGAACAGCTGTTGGCGCAGACGGGCTACAATTATGATGATGAGTGATCAATTGCATAACATGAGTGAATGAATGGTATAGATTATAAGAACTGTGTTACTAGATTTTGTAAGCTGTTTGCTTTATTGGTAATCCTAAACAAATGAAATAAGGGAAAAGCGGGCCTCTTACGTCACACTTCACTAATAAAGCAGGAGTTTAAAATATTTGTTGTAAGACCCCAACCAGCAGGGGCGTTTTAATCCTCGCTCTAAGGGAACAGGAATATCATTAACTGTACGAGTGTATCTGGATATAGGTTAACAGGGTCACACTGTTTCTTCTAATGTAGATAAACGAGGTTTCCGGATGACTTGAAAGTTTTACTACAGAGATTGAAAACTTTTTACTTAGCATAGTGGAGTAGGCGACGAGAATACAATATGAAGTTTTCCAAATACCGGGCCAGCCTTGTTGAATTCACCGGTAACCAGTTTCCATTACAAATATTTGACCTCCGTTTATAAATGATAAGTTTGTGAACGACTGTTATACCGACTAGATCCTGACTGTATAAACGTTTATGTAGAATAGATGATTATTAGTGGTATTGAGTGCAATAGCTTGCATAATCGCTGGAATTATAACGCATCTAGTTCCTAGTATCTAGTTGGTAGCTATTTTCACAATGAATGAAAGATAGATGCATAAAGATGTATATATTTTTACAACAAATCAACATTTATACATCTCTTCTAAAACATTTTTCAATTACAATTGAATGGTGTATTGAAATCGGCCTCGAAAATGATTAAATATTTGACACAAAATTTGCGTGAATCAACACGCGTCAGAGCAACATTATCGTCTTCGGTTTGCCTTACACTTTTGTTACCGAAAGTACTCACATACCCATACATTGTCATTTTTTGTCTCGATATTTTGTTACAGTCTCGTGTCACGAATATAGCTTCGATCGTTGAGCTCGTATGCCCCGCTTCGTGGCATACGAGCTCTAATCTACTAATACTACTAATCCAGTAAATCTTTCACCACACTGGTTCTGGGCCACTATAGCACAGCCTGGCCTCTGAAATAACGCAGGAAATAAATAACTATTGTCCATAACATATGAAAAAACTAAATATTCTCTGAGTTCATTCAACTAAGTGTGAAATGCTGCAAAGCATGCAATTAAAACTTTGGCAACATGCATAATACAATCGCCCCAATGCATTAAACAGTTTACTGCGCAAATAAATTCAGGGACAGTTGGGCTTGCATTTGCAAACCGGTAAGT
Organism: Philereme transversata; assembly: GCA_963924445.1. Lineage (NCBI taxonomy): Eukaryota > Metazoa > Arthropoda > Insecta > Lepidoptera > Geometridae > Philereme > Philereme transversata. The sequence continues at coordinate 21,342,673 of OZ004342.1, read as the reverse complement.
TGTTGCATAAACTTACTTCGCTTCGATAAAGAACGAAGTTTAATGCTTGGCTAAAAGGAGAGACTGCTTGACTATTGTGTTTCACTTATTTGCTAGGTAAATACAAAAAACTACTTAACTAAACAGACTAACAAACCGTACAGAATAATAAAAAGATACAGAATCTTTAGGGCTATAAAATAGCACGAAACCCGACGTCATCAAATGAATTTGGCTCCCAAAAAGAAACCAGAAAACCCAATTACATAAACAAAATAAAAAGATTACCGAACCTCGGCGAAGGGCAAAACAAGAGTGCTTACAATGCTGGCTCGAGCAACATGCCCGCTCAGTGTCCTAATAAAACAAATCCAACTCTGATAACTTGGAAATACGATTTAGATTTCAATTAAAACAATTTTAATGCGAATAGGCTGAGGGAGGCTCGAGTCTTAGAGATAAATGACGAACTCGAAAGCGGACGGTCGGACAACCTCCCAAACTTAATTTAGTTAGCAGAATTAGCTTTGTGAAAGTATTTTCTTCAAGATAAAACAGTTAAAACGAATACCTACACTTAAATTTGAAAATCAATACTTGGTAGAGAGAGAACGCTGTCTGAGGACTTGAGTACAACCAAAATGCAGCCCTTAAGATCATAAATTATGGCAGCGATGTGTCGTGCCAAGTCCCATGGGTACTCGGTTTATGACAGTCTAGGGAACATAAAAGTTATATACTTAAATGGTAGTTTCAAAGGATTGAAAAAAGGTAACACTACTCCATCGTAATGAGTATCTTCCCCAAAGAAATTTATCAACTGATATAGAGGATATACAATTTTTTTTAGAAAACTAAAATGTGAATCATTTAATTCTAATTCTAGAGTGGTAAGATCTGCACTAACGTACCGCAGAGGGATGTATTGTGAATTACCCCGCTTCTAACCTGACCCAGCCATCCCAACTCCTTAAAGTAGCGGAGTAGAACTTTGGGTTGGTGGCAGCAGTTTTCTAGAGTCCCCAAGTTCGTTGTTGACGTCGAAGATGACTTGATGAGTTCATGCAGTCCCGTCTTCGTGTGTGCTCGTACAGTGCAGCAGCACGTTTTCCACTGTCTCTTCATCCTGTAGGCATCCCTGACGTAGCCCACTATCCGTGGCTCTTATCTCTTCATCTGAATCATGTGTAAACGCTTGTCGTTTGGACGCGAGAGACTGCTTGTACTAATGAAGTGCAGTAGAAGCGGTCGCTCGCGACGGTTCATCTGCGCGAGCATTCCAACGAGCTTTATACGACGAGCGCGAATGTGTAAACGCAATATAAGATTAGTTCACGACAAATAAAATCCTATCACGAGTTTAATTTCACTCGCAATAGGATTTTATTTGTCAACGAGAATTTTGCTTTTATTTCTCATCTAAGCTCGTGTCTCGCTCAGTGTGTGATAAACGGAAAATAAAGTATTGGTAGAAAAGAAAATTAGATTCGAAAGCTATATACCGTGAGCGTTCCTTGCCGCTACGCGAAATGAAGTTTGATCCGGTTTTTATTAAGGCAAGAAACGATGAGTATCTTATCGAGACCTTTAGCCTAAGTTCTGTGAATGTGTACAAATGATTACCATTTAAACTGGCGGTTAAAAATTAAATCATACTACAACTAATTAAAAATAACTAATTAAAAAATTTAACGAAGCATCTCAAATGCCACTTTTTTATGGATGAAAAATGTAGAGAAAAGTAATATTTGATTAGGCATTATTATTTTAAATAGATAAGTTATTAAGTATATTGATGCTTTTTTTAACAAGAATATGCTAGAATAGATTTTTATTTCGTTTGACCACAATCAAATCTTTTTATATACCTACGTTTCCATGTGGTGAATAGTAAAACCTATCTAATCTTCTCGACGTCATAAAATACCATTACATTAACCAGTTTAAAACATCAAACAATCAAACAAAGGTAAGGGGCCGTCCATTAATTACGTGAGGTGTTCAGGGGGGGGGCAGGGGGTCTAGCCGAATCTCGCCTAATCTCACGTGGGGGAAAGGGGCGGTCTCGGCTAATATCACGTAATTTTTTTTTAAATTGTATACTGTAAATCTAGATTACGAGAGAAGTAATCTTGAAATAATGAATCCAATTGTGTTTTTTTTAAACAAGTCCAACGCATTTTCCCTATGAATACAAATTTTGAAAAATCTCAGGTGATATAAAGGGAGAGAGGGGGTCGAAACAAATCTCACCACATCTCATCACCGGGGGGGGGGGTCCAAAAATCGTCAAAAACGTCTCACATAATTAATGGACGCTCCCTAATAAAAAAAATTATAATTAAAAAATACGTAAGAAAATAAAGTTATCGAACTGCCTACACACTAACAGATACCAGACGCATTAAAATAACAGTATTCGGTGTAACAAATGAACTATATTGAACTCTGTCAAGCAAAGTTATCTAGCAGATAATATTCTTCGTTCCTTCGTATACGACATTTACACCACAGGCGCTTGCGCCGGAACTAGTATGCTTGATAAATGAATTCTGCGTTGGCGTTCGCAGCTGCTCTTATTGATTCAATTTTTGCTGCAAATTGAACGCCCGTGGAATAATAATAAGGTAAGGGCAATGTCTGATGCATTCGATTCCAGACTTTTAAGGGCTTCGTGGCGAATGGGTTTCGAAATAGAATTTCTCTGATATTTATATATTTTTCACAGAAATAAGAACCGTAGGGATATAATTAAGATGTTTAAGATCGTATAGTCGTATCAAACTATTCAATGGGCATTTCAAGATCATATTATGTTACTTTCATTCAAATTAATTTCAGTTTCAGATTCAATCAATCAGCAAAACTGATTGTGTTACTATATGTACAAAAGAGACGGTAAAGATTTGAATGTATGCAAGGCAAGGTTATATTATATATTCTACCAGGCGGTCTGCTTAGGCGGTATCAAATGTAAATATGTCCAGATATCTATGCAATGATCTTATATACAGATAGGAATCAATATTCACATACATTTATGCTCATTTTAGGTTAAACCCGTATAATACGTGTGATATGTATATTCCTCGATATCTTAAGCTAATATGTATGATAAAATGATCTTGATTTGTTGTTTTACTTTCTAGAAAGTAAAATGCTTTCAGTTTCCCAGCTTGCGGGAAAAACAAACCTATTCAAAGTGTTCAGGTAGTTAACTAGTGCTCCAACAAAGTGTTAAAATGTTTCAGCATTATGAACACTCCAAAAAAGCATAAAAATGGAGAAAATACGTTCACTCACTAACCTTTTTTCCGTCGACTATTCGCCTGAGCATTTCGGCTTAAAAATAACTGCAGTTTTCCGCGATACAGTCTTTTTTTAACGCATTTTTGCGTTGGGAGTAAAACTGTAAACTATGAAACTAGACCACGGTGTAAAAGGAATGTAGCTTTTGCATCGTCATTTGCTGCTGGCACTGTCACTATCATTATTTTATAATGGTTTCCTGTAAAAATAAACCGGTCAAGTGCGAGTCGGACTCGCGCACGAAGGGTTCCGTGCCATTATATATAATATAATAAATTGTATAAGCGCCCATACAACTCAGAGGACTATCTCAATTGGCGTCAACTATGTATCCCCTAGGGGGGGGGGGACCCTTTAATTTTAAACTTTTTTTATTTTTTGGATTTTTTCCTATACGAGGCATGCCTTTTAAGTTCTGTCGTTTCTATATTTTCCGGCAATTTTGAATTTGGAACTGTTCTATATTCGAATGTGTTTACATTTTGAATCTCAAAACAGTTGAAAGTATTAGGATTAATGCTATTGTTTAGTCACAGTTTCGATTTGAATCTGTCAGGTCACGTACGAAAATGAATCTTTCTAAGGAAAATGTTCGTGCAATAATTTTCTACAACTTTAGAAGAGGCCTGACACGGCTTCAGTGTTTAGAAGAGCTAACATCTGTGTTCAGTGATGTAGCCCCATGTCTGCGGACTGTCGAACGCTGGTATTTAGAATTCCAGCGTGGACATACTAGTGTTAGTGACAGATTTCGCGAAGGACGCCCAAAATCCGCCTTCACTGAAGATAACATCATTGCTGTGAGACAACTAATTCTCGAAGATCGTCATGTGACGTATCGAGAGATAGAGGCTCTATTAGGCATCTCAGGGACAACCATTCAGAAGATCTTGCATGAAGCGCTTGGTGTGAGAAAGCTAGTTTGCCGTTGGATACCGCATCTGCTTTCCGACGATCACAAGGCGGCCCGCGTCAGATAGTGTAAGAAAACTCTGCAAAGGTTCAACCGAGGGGAGTCAAATCACGTCTACGACATCATAAGTGGTGACGAATCTTGGATCTATGCCTACGATCCTGATACCAAACAACAATCTACAATCTGGGTCTTTCAAGACGAGCCAAAGCCGACTAAAGTTGTTCGTTCTCGAAGCACTTCAAAGAAGATGGTGGCCACGTTCGTTGGAAAAACCGGCCATGTTGCGACTATTGCACTTGAAGATCGTAGAACGGTTAACGCAGAGTGGTATACTACAGTTTGTTTACCACAAGTCATCGCCGAACTTCGAAAATCTAACTCAAAGCGACGCATCATCCTGCACCACGACAACGCAAGCTCACACAGCGCTCGTCAAACGATTGAGTATTTGAAGCAGGAAAAAGTAGAAATTCTTGACCATCCTCCATACAGTCCTGACCTAAGCCCTAACGATTTCTTTACATTTCCTAAAATTAAGAAAAGTCTTCGTGGTCAAAGGTTCCAGTCCGGTGAAGAAGCAGTCGACGCTTTCAAGACAGCCATTTTGAACACCCCACTTTAGAGTGGAATAAATGGTATAATAACTGGTTTGAGCGAATGGAAAAGTGTTTTAAGCTACGTTGTGAATACTTTGAAAAACAATAAAAAGTACTATAAGGTTCTAGATGTGTTTTTTTCTTCAAACGACAAAACTTAAAAGGCATGCCTCGTATTTGTGCTGTTTGCAGCTTTTTACCTTGCTTTTTGCCAAATTTCGTGATTCTAAGTCAACGGGAACTACCATATAGGTTTTCGACCCAAAACCCATAGGGTACTTCCGATTGACCTAGAGTTGTCAATTTTGGTTAAAATAAGGTTTTACAGCACAAGTAAAGGGAAAATTCGGAAAATAAAAAGTTGAAAATTATGGTAAATTTTCTTACAAGTTTTCGCGAGAATCTAAATTTGCCCATATCTTTTATCGTGTTGGCCCAGGACCTTGATTTTTATACACCTAATAGGGGCTATAGACTTCAGTATCTGGTATTAATTTCAACTTGCTAGATCCACCCGTTCCAGAGAAAATCGGTGGTGACACACTGACAGACGGACAGACGGACAAGAGAGTGATCTATAAGGGTTCCTTTTTTTACCTTTTGAAGTACGGAACCCTAAAAATTTTGCAAAGATATTTGTAGCAAGAATATTGTGCATGGTGGACAAGTACGAAGACACGAAGACCTACGAAGCGTGTATAATTGATCACCAGTAAAAACTCACTAAAACCACTAAAACTCACAAAACCTACGTTAGATTTAAGACCGCTGCACACCGAAGTGCGCGTGCACGTTATAACTGCGTTGTAATAGTGTGCAGCGGCCTAATGATCTATAAATAAATATTGCAGGACATTTCACACAGCGCTATCTAGCCCCAAACTAAGCAGAACTTGTACTATGGGAACCAGATAACTGATAGAATACTTATATACATTTTTTTTTGTAAATGCATACTTATAATAATATATAAAAATATCGAGACTCGAAACAAATATATGTAGTTCATGCAAACATTTTTTCCGCAGCGGGAATCGAACCCGCTGTCTCCTGCGTCTCAGCCGGCTGTTCGCCCACTGCGCCACGGAGGTCGTCATTTATGAAATCTATGAAATCTGAATGATTAAATATTTTTTTACATTTTGTATGTTCCATATTTCGTTGACTGACACACAACAAGACACTGTTAATAACCTAGAATTGGTGTCAGTCAAATTGGAACAGCAAAAGTAGTGCGTTTGGAGAAAGCACCTGATTGCTTTCCTGTCAATAGGATGTCTCGTGCATATATCATGAATCATGATGGAGCCTAAATCATTTGCCCCATAAAATATAACGAATCTTTTTATTCGCCTATTTTCACACACGAAAATTCTTAATCCAAAACCTCTCTAATCTCGTTAAATGAGGCTTATTCCACGTGGATGCATTAATTTGTCTGGAATTTCAAAGGTCAAGTTTAATTTTAGGGTAACATTTGTCCTCAGGGCTGATACCCTAAGACCTACTCGTAAACTGCGAGGGTGAACTAGGTACTTAAAACCTTATACCGTCTCTATGGTTGTGTATATTGGGGCCATTTGAAGTTGTGTCACAATATTGCGGAGAGACTAGACTTTTCTTGGAGAGTGCCATGTTTTTTTAATGTACGTCGCCATATTTATTTGTTCACATACTGATTATATCCACCTAAAGGTTTTTTGGAAGAGATCTATTTTAGAGCTAAGATTGCCCACTGTACCTTTGATATCAACTGTATTCTTTCGATATTTCTTTATAACGACGTCCAATAAAGATACCATCCATAATATCTAGATATCTGTGGAGCAAGTAGAACTTTTAACTCTTCACGTTATGACTTAAACCCAAGTGTCCTTTACCAAATGGTCAAATAAAATATACGATACCCAGACCGTCACATCCCAGTGGCAGTGTTGGGAGTGAGACATCGTCCCCCTTATATTCCACAACGAGGGAACACTGTTTTTGGTAGTGCAGTCGCAAGGAAAAATAACTTACAATTTCATTTTTTACTAATATGTTACCTCTCGTTTCTGTAGGTACATACAAAAATGAGTAGAGCTTCCCAAAACCGGAACCGGAACAAAAAAAACATTCGGATCCATTATTATCTACGATATTCAGACGCGCATAAAGCAAAAACCATCCACCAGGGAGCAGGAGATAGTCAATAAAACAAAGAATAAAAGAAGATTCCATAAATCATGCAACGCTAAGAAAGCATCATAGAAAGGTCTCACCTGGGGCTTGAGACAAAGAATGGAACGATCTTCGCCAAAGTGCGGATAATAAATGACATATTTAGGTTTGTGAGAAGTCCGACTTTTTGGATCAACGGACTGAAGTTTTGTCCGGCAAAATAGGTGGTTGTTCGTCTCTGAATTAATAAAACTGTAGAAGTGACTTTTCATGTTGTTAATAACGTTGTCGTTGAATAAATAATTAATTCTTAATAATTAATTCGCTATTAATTATTAAGAATTAATTATTTATTCAACAGTAACATTGTTATCGTAGACTTAAGAGATATGAACGTGGGTCCTTGACAATTTCACAAAAAAATCACTTACACCTACAATAACTGACTTCCGCATTACACAAAGGTTAACTGGAAGAGAATGCTATCTAGCATTAAGTACGCCTATGCACAGATTATTGTCATTTAATGCAATAAAACATTTTCATTAATTCATACTTATCCTTGACTCTTCACACAATATTTTAAAATACTTTCTGAAATTCAAATCATCAAGAAATAATATGAAAATGTTAGTCAGTAAACATATTGCTATTTTTATATCTGATTTTAAAAAAACAATATTCCAAATTTTAAAAATACAATCAAATCTTCTAAATTACATTGTTCGTGAAAAAAAATTTATATAATAAACATTTCACATAGCGCTATCTAGCCTCTACCCTCGAACTAAACAAAGCTTGTACTATGGGAACCAGATAGCTGATTAGAATTTGTTTAAATTACGTCAATTTTCTTTTGGAAAGCCGAACATCTGTTTTTCCGATATATTTTCTTACAACACTACAGACACACCACAAAAGTATACCTAGTACCTAGCCCTCAACAATGGAAAGGGACTATCGATCGCAATTATACTAAAAATAGCCTGAAATTGAAGTGCCCTTAAAAGGTGTCTTTAAAATACCTAAGATGCGGCAGCCATAATTAAGCGAATCGTCCCTTTTGTGGGCAGGGTAGCCAAAATGTATGTGAATTTAGGTAAAAGTACTGGGATTGATTTAAATTAATCTTGTTTTATGAAATGATAAATAAAATGTAAGGTAGGTCCGTATATTTTATTATAACAATTACATTTTTTTTATACTACATGGAGATGGAATAAGCATATGGCCCACCTGATGTTAAGTAGTAACCATCGCCTATAGCAAAGTATTGCCTCGTAGATCACACACCTTATAAATGTGCCCTACGATGCACTGCCACTGCGTCCATCAACTTGAGGCATACAGGTGTAAAGCCTCTTGTGCCTGTAATTTTACCGGCAACCATACCCTTCATACTGAAACACAGCAATGCTGCTTGGCGGCAGAAATAGGTATGGTGGTAGTACATCCCCGGGCGAACCCTTTCAAAAGGAACTCTACTACTCTCAGTTAATTACTATTTCGATAGAGTTGAACCAAAACAGTTCTGGCTTTCTGTTATTTTTATTTTGCTAATTATACTGTTTTTGTGTCCTAAATAAAAAAAAACATTTTCAAACATAATTCCTTAGATTTTATTTACTTTAATAAGGTACTTTTCTTAGATATTTAAGTATACATATTTCACCTTTTTGTCCAAGGTATAAACGCTGCCACTTGTCACTTACTTCACTATAATTGTCCGTTCCCTAACTGAACCGAAACCGATTATAACCTTAAATTACCGAATATTCATCGCCCTGAAGATTTTTTGGGTTGACGACATTTAAATTGCGAGAACATTCTAATTTAAGAAGAAGCGTTAGTATTTATTCAATTTAATAGTAAATTAGTACAAGAAAAATTAAATACTAATATTTGCCATTTTTGGTATTATTTTTGTCCATTCGTTTTGGAGCCACAGGCAGTAAAAGGCTTCCAGCCTTCTAAGCCTTCAGCCAGTTAAAAACAAATGAAACGACTAACGACTTCAGGCCCTATAGTGGATCTTCTCAAATGTTGTATTTTATTACTGCTCCGTAAGGAAATCCGACATTCCACTTGTGAGATAGGAATCCAAATATTACAATTGGCACATCGGCGCCTTGTGTTTACATATTCAATTCAATTTTAAAAGTTCTTTATTAGATAATAAAAGCTTAACTAGTACAATTCCAGTGTGAATGAAATCCTAGAATGAACAATCATAATTTATAACGTTAATTAAGCTAAAGCGCTTCTCAAAACTAATACAAATAAAATTTTACCTAAAGTTTACATATTATTTAAAATTCCACACGAGCCAGATTGCAAGCCCTAAGGAAGACCCATTCAGAAAGGTACAGTGCAAATACATTTCCATTTGCCGGAGGACTGCAAAAATGTCCATCAAAACGTGATATTACGGCGTCTACTTTCAGGGTAAGCCCCTGAAGAGTGTAATTTTCACGGAGAGCAGTCTCAGGCTAAATGGCTTTTCAGACTCGCTATGGAAATTAGTAACACGAAATATATGCGCCATATTTTACAAGGTAGCTTAAGAAAAGTAGGCCTAATGTCCTGTAAGGATAAGGTACTAAATTAGACTTACCATCCACAATGAAGATTGGATATCAGCAACACCAAAAAATCTGAAGCAAACAACATCAATTTAGTCAAGCGATAATTATGCTAGGGTCGTGTCCTGAAAACCTGCCTGGTACACAAATGAGAAACAAAATTTGGTATGGAAAATAGTGGTCACAATTAAATTATAAAACTGGTTTAAACTCAGCTTAATGTTAGGTTTTTTTTATACCCAATGCTGATTTTCAGCTGAAACCAGAGATTTTCTATTGGTGTAAATTCCTTACGCCTATTACAATATTAATAGGAAGCATCAGCTGGAAAAGTTGCAGTCTTGTAATAAAAACTTATTCCTACATACATACCTTTTTTATTGTGAATGGTCAAAGATTTGTTTGTAAGTGGAGTATTCGAAAATGGAGCATGCCTAAAAGAACCTGTTCACTCTGGACTTGAAGACTCATGAGATTATAATGACTTTCCACATTGAATGTCCTCAGCATTAAAAGGAAAATAGGTCGCATCTTTATGAGTGCCATAAGTATTCATTAAGAGAAACGGAGTCGAGGCCTATCTCACCGGACGTGGCACAGCTCAGGACCTGAAGGGCCGGATGCCTCCTACGCAGTAAAGATAACATCCAGAACAGTTTTACATTCGTGAAAATAAGGAATTTTCCGCGAGTTGTTTTTGTAAGGTTTACGAAGGATATTTTTATGAAAAAAATTTGTAATTGTCGGCTTATTTTATATCGTCATGGCTACCTAGGTCGATTCACTATGTAATTATATTTTCTTTCCTTCCTGTATGTTGCGTTTTCTTTTTCGTTGTCCTAATGAATTTTATTTTATTTGTTTTAAATCCGTTATGATCTGATGATGATGACCACCACTACCACTCATGGTCACACATCTTATTTTGTTCATGCTTAAAAATTTGTCACGATGATCATATATTTTTACTAATCTAATTACCTTACCACCTATTATTAAATGGTGTTATGCATTATTTTTTAATAATTCAATAATAATTTCTAACTGTCATTTTGAGAGATTTTAGAACAGGCATTGAGTAAATTAATGTCTAACTGGCAAAATGCGTTCGGGAAAAACTTCATGTACTAGGTGCACATCAAGTTTTTTCCTAACGCATTTTCCTAGCTCTATCGCGAACGAAAGTTTGCTAATCCGTCGCTGATTATATTAAACAGGTTTCCCGCAGTAATCCTGCGGTGTAAGTATTTCAAGTTTACGAATAAACAGCGTGCATGCAGCTGCAACGCTATTTCACATATCCGGCTTTTTCATTTTTGCTAGAACGACAACGTACTGAACTACTGACCGACTCATTTTGCATCGAGAAGTTTTTACAGTGGCATAATGCTTGTTTTACCACCATACACGAAGCCAGACTGAATACGGGACAGCATGAACTCATCGAGTCGTCTTAAACGTCAGAATCGGCCTCGGAGACTCTAAAAAACTGCTGCCGACAACCCAAAGTCCTATTTCGCTATTTTAAAGAGTTGGGATGGCTGGGGTCGAAGAGAAGGGGCAGGGGGGGGGGGGTGCACAATACACCTCTATCCGGGACGTCAGTTCAGATCTTATTAGAAGGAAATAACAATCAACTAAGTCTATCTAATACTAGTATTAACTGAACAAAAATATCTAATTGATCGAGCAAAGTGAGATCTCTAAATCAACTTGGGCATATCGGCGTTGTATGTATGTATGTTTGTCAAGAGGATAACTTTCTAAGCGTTAATCCGATCATCGTAAAATTTGGCATGTAGGTAGGCAGTGGTGGCACAATTGTGGTGTGACTAAATGAGCTAAAAATGTGGGGGGGGGGGGGGGGTTGTTGAGTAAAAAAAAAAACAAAATGAGGCTATTCGGGTCAAGTGGCACGTCTAATAAAAGGTCTTTGTACTCAACATTTTCACCCCGTTTTTATTTTAAGTTTAAAACTTGTAGTTTTTAAGTTATTAGCAATAATAAAAACTGAATTTCGACAAAATTCACAGGGTAAACCAGTGACACCACAGTGCTGAAATTTGGTATGCGTGTAGCTTCAGTTACACAAATATAGGAAAAAGTCTGAAACCCAAAATAACTGCAATTGCTATCCCAAAAAAGCGTAACTCCCGTAACCTGTAATCTGAATGCAACTGTAGGTAAAGTTTTTAGGTTACCTATGCATTTCGTGGCATTATGTTATTATATATTTATTTTGTTTTTACGGGAAACTCACGAGATCCCAGTTTGGGGCGAATAACTAGTTATAGACACGAACCGGCAACCGATAGGAGTAAAGATTCTCGTATGGCCACAACGGTTTGGAAAACTTAGTGAACCAATGATATTGTAGCGGTCGAAGGAGATCTGGTGGACGGAGGCGTCTCAGGATGTCATGACCGTTCGGTGTAATGTTCTAAGGAGTAGGCCTATGTCTAGCAGTAGTGGTCTATCTGCCAGATAATAATGATGTTCACTAAGAAGTGAAGCGAGATCTTGGTCAAACGCGACCCCAACATTAATAAAAACAAGAAAAAGGGGTGTAGCGTTGGATAATAAAATGCATATTTACTTACGCGATCAAGACCTTTCAAAATTCAATTTAAATAAGGTTACATATTTTTCCGACTTTCCCGTTTTTCCTGACAGCCCTAAGCCCGCATTATGGCATGAACATGGCCACCACAATGCGAGTGTGGGTGGTGAATCCCCCCTTCTTTAAGCCTGGTATGCAAGGAACTTTATATTAAAAACTATCATAGGATTACGGGCATGATTAGCAATTTTTTTGTATCAGGTAGGGTTTAAAGTTTTAGATTACATAGTTATGTAACTAAATGCACAGAATATAGACGCCTCGGTTTTCGCGTATATGTAGGACTTCTCGCATTACTAAGACCCGGTTAACGGAATTTACACTATATGTCAAGCAAACCGAATGTAATTTTAACTTATTCGGTTTACAGTACGAGTAGCGTATAGTATAAACACCATCTCTTTTACACGGCGCGATGGTACACCTTTCTTATTAACAGACTTCAAAAAAGGAGGAGGGTCTCAATTCGAATGTCTGGTTTACTTTTTTTTAAAGAGTTTTTTAAGTTGTTCAAGTCGAAAATTTTCAAAAATTCGGAAAAAAAATCATAACTCAAAAACTATAAAAATCGAGGAACATACACGGGGGTGATTCGGGTACCCTAAGGGGTGTTCTATCTCTGGACTTTCGCTTGATACTATTTTTGGGACACCCTGTATAGTATAAAATAAAGTCGCTTCCGCTGTTTGTTCGCTTAGATGTTTTAAACTATTCAACGGATTTTAATGCAGTTTTCAGCAATAGATAGAGTGATTCCACGGGAAGGTTTATATGGATAATACATACATAACTCTGTTTGTTTGTTAATTACCTTTACACGACTAAACGAGATAGATTATATCCTGGGAAAGGACATAGGCTACTTTTTAGCCAACTGCGCAAAATGACCCGTGCGAAGCCGCGGGCGGGTCTTAGTACTTCATAAAGTTCTACTTTATAACGGTCTCCATATTTTCAGGTAAGACTGTTAGCAGAAAGAACTAAGCGCTACCGTCCTGACTATATACTCGTAAAACCATGTCGAAAGCCTTCCTGCACTTTTCAGACTAGCATGGACTTCTCAGAAAAGTTTCTCTCACTTCTGGCGTAGAATGTGGAAACAGTCGGTACAAATGTTTATAAATTCTACGTTATGTCACGAACCCCCGACGCAAAAAGAGGTGTCTATGTCTATCTGTCTGTGGCATCGTAGTTCCTAAACGGATGGACAAATGGTTTTTTTTTTTCTAAATAGAAAGCTAGTTTAACTTGATTAACTTCGTTACGTTTAGAGGTTCTTAGCCCAGATCATGGCCCGCAGCCAAATTACATTCGCTGCGAATCTATTCGATTTCTACATACATTTGTTGTCGCTATATCACGTGGTATTTCTATAGCATGTGTCAAATACCATACATTTTTGGACTTATGGACTAGCGTCATCGCTAATCGACTGCAACTTGGCTAAGCCCTCAGGTCAGCCGATCCGAAGATTATCAGCATTTTTCCTTTTTTTATTTATACTTGTTTTACTGTATTCTTCCGTAGAGGGAAACTTTTCTAGAGTGTTCGTTCATGCTATGACTGGATTGACCACAAACTCACACGAAGTATTACTTTAGCTAGCATAAACAAACAGCAATATTGCACAAGTTAGTTTGAAACTAGCGGCACACAATAATCTAATGAAGTCCTAACCAGTTTCAACGAGTTGATATTGGAGCCGTGAAACTCATACTAACTATCACCATCCAACCACAACTTATGGTTTGCCATCAGGTTTATTTTACTTAACTTTACCTACACCTAGTACTGTTATAGTTGGTTAATCAGGTCGTCCGTGAAGTCAACACTGGCCTCAACAGTAGACCAGCGCTCCAGCATGGCAACATTCAGTAGTATATGCTGAGATGAAGATTTTCGTCATCACACTGGATCATGTTAAAAAACGTGCCATTGTAATTGTCATTTTTAATTTAATGTGAATAGTTTTAGTTTAAATTGTTAATGTTATATTTTTCTTCTTTAGTTTCTTTATCTCTTATTATTTTATTTATTAGTATTTTTATTTATATAGTGTTATCCGAACACTTACGGAAAATTCCAAGATTTAAAACCATCTCGAAAATTGTCAAGCCTAGATGGGACTTGACCCCGCAACCTTCCTCTTGATACGAGGATGCACTACCAATTGTGCTACAGGCTCTTGTCACGTTAGGGTTGAAATTAGTAAGAATAGAATAGAATAGAATAGAATAATCCTTTATTGTACACCAGGCATACTTAAAAAAACTAATTTAAGCTAAATAAAGTACAATGGGCGGCCTTATCGCTGAAAGCGATTAGGCCGCTAGTAAGATGATTCAGATTACGATTAAAGCGCCGTTAGCTCCATCTATAGGAAAACTTAGACAGTTTTTTTAACCTGTTTAATTCCAAACGTATTTTTTATATAAAATATTTATTTATTTTAAAAGAACACATTCTTTCGGAGACACAGGTATGGGCATGTTTGTCAACGCGTGGTCATCTCCGATCTCGGTAAACGAGTTTTGCAGGCCTACGTATAGAGAGCGACACTGCTCTGAAGCAAAGAAGCCCAAAGCGCCAAAATGACAAAACGCGCGACTGCAAATCATAATCATCATCATAGACATTCAATCTGTATCTACCCACTGCCGCCGTACCAACATCGATTTAATCAATCCTAATTGACTAACCAGTAGGCCTAGCACAGTAACCGTAGAGAAAGATTTAGTCATGAGTCATTTTTTGGAACAAATAAGAAACTTTGTCGACCGTCTTGATCATGGCGATTGTGTGAGTGAACAGGAAGTAGTTATGTCGACACTTCCTCGATAGTAGTCTACAACGCCGAGCACGATAGCCATCATTTTCTCTATCTTTAGACATTTTAGGATAGACAACTTTCTTCTGAAATTGTCTAGGTCTTGCGATGCCTAGACAACACTGTCTTCTCAAGTTGTCTCTTTCGCACTCTTCTCAATCGCGCGCTTGCCAACAATTTTTGGTTAAATATTTAATTAATTATATATACAACGTACGTTGCTATAGACTGATAATCTTTCTCTTGTCTAGGAATAAAACTTATTGAGCCTGCTCGTGGCAAAAACAATTCGGAAGAATCGACAGATAATGGAATAGAATAACGCTTTATTGTACATCACACTCAAATTTAAAAACAATATAAAAAAAAACAAATAATAATACACGCAGAATTACAAGTTGTGGTCAGAGCCTTGTCGTCTCTTTGAAGAGTAGACAAGGAAATCGCTGTGCTAGCCCTGCAGATGTTAGTAGGTCCAGGACAGAATATTATAAAAAATATTTTTCTAGTTACTTTCATAGTAGTATTAATAATAATAGTATCAGAGGTGTCTGCCAACCCTAAATTAGCCATAGCACCTTTAAAGCAACCTGTGGTACAGCTAACAAATTTAATCCCGATTTTCCGGATAAAGCTGGTTATGAGCGGTTAAGCTTTCTGCGTTGAATTTCAAACAGTTGTTTGATCAATGCCACATTGATTCGAGACTCGATTATTTAAATCGAGTTGAAAATCTTGTGCTATGTTTTAAAACAAGCTTTTATCCGAAAAAGAGCCGATCAAAATGGATCTATTAACACAACCGGAAGGATTAGCAGATGGACTATTCGTTATGGAAGAGTTCTACTGTCCATTCATCTCTATCATCAGATCAGCCAGGAATGAATCGGATCACGAACAATCTAGAAAAGTTTATCACTAGGGAAAATACAGTAAAATGACGAGTCAGCGTTATTTTTTGCTTCTTTTTATACAACATAAAGATGAAACCATCAAATGGTCCACCTGATGTTAAGTTGTAAACAAAGTACGCAATAGCAACACTTGTTTCTACTCTAACAGGACATTATACTCCATTCTTCCGTAGCGATAAACTTTTCTAGGGTGGTAATGCTAGCTCGGTTGGTTGTTATGATTTATTGTTCGGAACGTGACAGGTTTGCAAAATTTCCACTCAAATGCATAACGCAACTCAAAATTGATTTGATCCCAAAAAAGGCAACACAAATTAACATGCTGGGCAATGTATAATGCTTTTTATATATAGGTGATGGTTAACACTTATCAGGTGGGCAATCTGCTTGTTCCTTCTAAAGGTTTATAAAAAGAAAAATAAAAAACCAGAAAAGTGCGAGTCAGACTCGCACACCAACGGTTCCGTATCTATAAAAACGGCAAAAAAATCATATCTGTTGTATGCGAGCCCCCCTTAAAAACTTGTTTATTTTAAGTTAATTATTTATTTTTAAAGTGAATATATAACTAAATATTCTGTGAATATTTCAAGCGTCTACCTGTTGTCGTTATCAATATCGAGCCAAAACGAGTAAAAAAATCACGTTTATTGTATGGGAGCCCCCATAAATATTTATTTTATTCTGTTTTCAGTATCTGTTGTTATAGCGGCAACAGCAATACATCATCTGTGAAAACTTCAACTGTCAACTATCACGGTTCATGAGATACAGTCTGGTGACAGACGGACGGACAGATACGAGGGGTGATCCAAAAGTAGTGATAATCAGTTATTTCTAGTGCACACAAAAATACAAAAAAAATATCAGTCACTTGCTCAGTTACCCACTAGTTCAGGAAAAAAAAATCATATAAATAGGCCACGATTCCCGGGAGCTACATTCATTTGAATACGGACTGTCAAGGAGTGAACATAAAAATGGAAAAACACGAAATCAGAGCTGTCATTAAATACCTCTGCTTGAAAAAAATGTGTACCAAAGACATACACAGCGACTTGGTGGAAACATTAAGGGACTCTTCTCCTCCATATTCCACAGTTGCACGCTGGGCTAAGGAGTTTAAGCTGGGAAGAACATCGACAGAAGACGAACACCGCGAAGGACGCCCATCGACGTCCCTCACTGAAGAAAATGTGAAAAAAGTTGAAGAAGTTGTATTGGAAGATCGAAGAGTGACTATCATGCATGTAGCTGAGGTCACAGGGATCTCATATGGCAGCATTCAAAGAATCCTTGCGAACGAATTGCATATGAGAAAGGTCTCCGCGCGTTGGGTACCGAAAATGTTAATCGACGAGCAAAAGAAGAAACGAGTCGACATGTCAAGAGCAAATCTCGAAAAGTTTCAGGCAGACAAAGATAATTTTTTGTCACGTTTTGTGACCATGGACGAGACCTGGATCCACCATTTTGATCCTGAAACAAAACAACAATCGATGACATGGAAACGATCCGATGAACCGACGCCGAAGAAATTCAAAGTGTCAAGCTCAGCAGGGAAGGTTATGGCGTCTGTTTTTTGGGACGCTAAAGGAATAATCATGGTGGACTACTTGGAAAAGGGGGCCACTATTACAGGCTCCTACTATGCAGAACAAATAAGAAGATTGCGGAGGCTATTAAGGAGAAAAGGCGAGGCAAACTGCGGGCTGGAGTGCTATTCCATCAAGACAACGCACCGGTTCACAAAGCTGCAATTGCCATGGCTGCCATTCAGGAAGCGGGCTTCGAGCTGGTGGAACACCCCCCCCTATTCACCAGATCTAGCCCCCAGTGACTTCTATCTCTTTCCACGACTCAAGGAACACCTCCGAGGCAAGAAATTTGACGATGATAGCGACGTGATGGCCCGACTTTTTTGAGAGTCAAGATAAAGATTTTTTTTCTAAGGGAATTTTAGGTTTAGAAAAGAGATGGACTAAATGTATAGACTTGCTAGGAGACTATGTTGAGAAATAAATTTATTTTTTTATTTTATTCATTGTGTTTATTATTGATTATCATTACTTTTGGATCACCCCTCGTGGACGGATAGACAGACAGCGGAGTCTTAGTAATAGGGTCCCGTTTTACCCTTTGGGTACGGAACCCTAAAAATAAGATAAGTAGCGAAAGAACGAAAAATAACAAAACGTCAAAATTATGGTGTTACGTTACAGATTGGACAGACAAAATTGTATGCTTCGTTTACTAATTGGTTAGCCCAAGTACTGAGGTGATGACTGATAAATGGATATAGAAAAAGAACCCCTCGTAATACAGAAAAACGGCGAGGCAGATTAAGTTGAATAAAATAGAATAGAAAACGCTTTATTGTATACCACACTTAAATTAACAAATCATATTTAAAACACCATATTACATATATATGTACCCACGCGATAGTCAAATAACATCGATAATATAGCTGGAAACCATTGGACAAGGCTTGCTAGATATCGGAAAGAAACTAGGCCCACAGTGGCTGCAAACATATCGATTACATTGGATATTAATGATGTTAAGCCCACGGCTTTCGTATAACTTTATGTATCAAAACAATAACACAGCCAATAAAAAATATTTTAGTAATTCACATAACGAACTTTTTTAAGTCATCAAATAAAATTACTTCAGTTCAAAATTTCTTAGAAGCTACAAGATCGATTTCCACTTTCTACGAAAAACTTAATTAAAATTGATATTATACTATTTTCTACCCACGACATCGTCAGTAGGCTTTTGACTAACACGTCATGTGAGTGTGATGTGTAATATAACGTGTAATAGGTTTTTTAATGAGGTGGGTTGGTAGTTGAATACCTTACCTATCAGCTACCAGTTATATATTTTCATTAATTCGAAACCTTGTAAGAAAAATTAAGCGATTATTTACGTTCCTCCATAATTGCAATTTCACATCGTGTTGAGTGGAATCGCCCAAATCCCGTTATTGCTGGTAATAACGATAAAAGTAAATTACCTACTTAAAACTCGTTGCCCTTTTAAAATGGACGATCCCTTTTTTGTATGGGAAAAACTGAAATACAACTCAATTTAAGCAGCCTAGTTTCATAAATCAAGTTTTTTAAATTAGAAGAGTCGTAATGCCAATTTTTTAGGAAAGTATGTCTTGATATATATGTATAAGCTTAATTTATTACAAGCACTTTTTCTTTAAACGATAATGCTAAAAGTATGCCTTCTACCAAAAGAAAACTTATTTCATCGTTCGAGCACCGAGCTAATAAATTTTTTCGTCGGCTTTTAAAGTCAAAGTTCTTAGTAACTTCGTGAGTTCACTCACCGATGGAACTTGCTAACTAAGCTTCAGCTTTGTAAACAATGCTGCTTAATTTGTACGGAAGTTTGTAAGTGAACATGGTACCTCTACTAAAACGTAAAACAACAGTGCCTTAGGTGCAATTTAGCTGAGTTACTTACTTGAATAATTAACCCTAATCTTATCTTTCCAGATATAGAATAGAATCGTAGAGACTGAAACCTACATACGAATCAAAATAAAAAAAAAGGTTTATCTGAGATGGAGTCTAGATAATTTCTGTGAGATGCTAGTTGTAGAAATCTAAATGAGAAAGACTATTGTATTTTGTAGAGATTATTTGAAGAGAAAGAGAGACTTCTAAGTGACTAAGTATCATAATGAACCCAGGATTGGGAATGAGTGGCATAAGAAATTATGTCTAGCATTAGGACACTGGTAGAAAATTATGATCATAATATTGGTACCATAACTATACTTAGTAAGGTACGTAAGGCCTATACCCTCCAGGTATAAATTACTGTTAGTTTTAAGTTTAAAATTCCATTTCTTGGCAAGAAACTGGAACTGGTAATGTTTATTGGTTTCGCAATTCGCAAGGTGCCAGACCGTAGGCAATCGCGAAACTTTGAAGAAATATAGTTTTTGCCGCGGCAACTAATCGGAAGGTGAATCGCTGGCGGGGAAAACTTGAGGAATTGTATATGAAAACAGCTTGGCAAACAAATGGGGAGGAATATTGTGCCGTTATTTACACCCTAGACTAAAGAAATAATAAGTATAAAAGAAAGAGAATGAACATGGTAAATTGAGCTACGGTTCTTCTTATATTTGCCATGATACGTATCTTATATCGTATACGTGACTGATTTCTGCCTCATCATCATAATCGGCCTGTTCATTTGTTGCAGACGGTTTAGACAGTGTCCGGATGGTAAAACTTTATTTCTCGTTAAACGTCTTTTAGCAATGAAAAATACAATTTATCTACGAAATTGAATCAGAAATGAGGAGATTTGTAGTCAAACTAAGGTCACTGACATAGCCCAGAGCAGTTTCGAAAAGCCCAGCTTAGGACAGCCTCCCACTAGATGGAAATACGACCTGATAAAAGTTGCTGGGAGCCGTTTGGTGCAGGCCGCACAAGATAGGTCACTCTGAAAATCTATTGGGGAGGCCTATGTTTAGCAGTGGCTGATATGATGCTGATGATGAAGATCTGGCCACGTCTATTGCTTTGTTTGTGGCCCTATTGAGATTGTCCTTTGTGCATGACAACACAGCATGCAGGTCGTACGGCAGAAGAACAATTAAGGAAATGAGACATCAAATTAAACGATTAACTACTATTCTTACTTGTAGTGATCCAAAAGTCGTTTACTGCTGGCATTTCCATCCAAATTTTGTTGCTAGAATCCGAAACGACAGGCAATTAATCAGAATGGAATGCTTCGTTACGCGCAAAATTATCGATAATTTTCCAAAACCTATGAAATGATAAATTTAATTAAGGGTGTCAGATCAGACACTATTTGATGGGATTCAGTGATTTTGCGTATGCTATGTTTGTTTGTAATTAGATTTTGAATTGCACATTACCTACGTGATCTCAGTTAAATATTTTGATATTACAACATGAAATAATAGATTGTTATACTCGTATTTCCATCAATTCACCATCGATGACGACAAAGAGAACTGAACCCATGAGTTCTTCAAGGTTAAGACCAACATAAGATCGGGTAGGCATGAACGAAGAGAGACCTATAGCTGTAGTACTGGACTGAATATGATGACGTTTTCGACTACCAAAAAACCCGTAGCCCATTAACCACTATTGTTGTTGGTTAACAGCCCTTAAAAAAGCCAACAATTCACTGCACAAGCATCTAGCATTAAATCTTTTCGTTGCTTGTTGTCAACTGCAAAGGACAATTAAGCTCTGTGTGCGGTTTGTTCTGTTCGATTTAATTATCGGAATAGGATGGTGTTAATGTTATTAACTGTTGTTGGGAGCTCGAAATGGTTGCTCTCTTTGCATAAAGGGAATTGTGGTCAGGGTGGCCATTGGTAGATTGATGATATTCAATGCCAGCTAGCTAGTAGCTATTACCGATCGGGTTGTTAATGTTTTCAATAAAAAAAATGAGTTTTCATCACTCATGCTCTGAAAGATGGTCAATATTAAGTCGATACCTGATGAGTAAATGCGATTTACGTCCGAGGAATGAGAATGTATTTAACACTTATTGTACCTAACAACTGCTATCAGCTTATTAGGTGTGTGTGTTTAAATAAATGCAATTTATTTATAATTTCTTAAATAGTTTTACTATTTTTCCTTCAGGCCTGCCTAAGCCTTGAGAGTATATATGCAACCCACATATAAACATTCAATCTATATCACAACTTGATTATTCTATTAGTAGTGAAAATAGAGCCCTCATACGAAACCACTCAGCGCGAACAATCAAAGGTGAAATTAGGTAAATTGTTCCGAACACTTCCCCACTATCGCTGAAATAGATGGCCCAACATCACCTACGATATTAACTCAGTACAGGGTTATGCACTCAAGAAAGAATGATTAATACGAAAATAAGTAACGGTAGCTCTTGAGGGTGAAAATGTATTTATTTTGATACCTATCCATGAGTGACCTTTTATCTACGGGTGTTTTTAGCAGTGGGCTTAATAGCTGTTACAAACACCCCATGCTGCTATAAAAATATATTTTTCGAATACATAAGTTATGTAATCTTTGTTTGCGAGCGTAGTACGGAGTTCCGTATTCGGTCTGATATCCGGACACCTAAAATACTGCGCTCCATAGCCCGCTGACATACCTCGAGTTTGGACCTTTGTTGCACAGTCAAAGACCAAGTCTGTGCACCGTAGGTGAGGATGGGGAGAACGCACATGTCCATGAGTTTGCGTTTAAGGCAGAGTGGTAGTTCGCCTTTCATTAATTGTTTCATCGACCAGTATCGTCTCCTGGCATTTTCAATGCGTCGAGCAACTTCTTTTTCTTGTCGCGCCTGGAAGGAGACAATCTGGCCGAGATACACATAATCATGGACATATTCGATCTCGACCCCCTCGATGTGCAGCCGTTGTCGTGTGCTGCATGCCCGAAGATCTATGGGCAAAGATCACAACTGATTGGGTCCCTAACGCAACACGCCCACGCGGCAGACCACCACGGAGATGGTGACGACTTAGATGTGCATTTACCAGATTGGCCCACTACAGCAAGGGACAGAAAAAACTGGAAAGAGGGAAGGGAAGCTTTTGTCCTGCAGTGGGACAACACAGGTTAAAAATAATAATAATAATAAGTTATGTAGGTCCAAGTCGAGTATTTTATACCATCGTCTATCTATATCTATACTAATAATATAAAGTTTGTTTGTTTGTATCTATGTACTATGAACATATAATTTGATGCAACACTTGACGGTGACGGCTCCTGCCTGCTATAAGGCAAAACATTCAAGCATTTAGTATTCAAACTTGTTCGAATGACGCATCCAATATTGAACTGATACTTGAAAAATTAATAGAAACATTAGTAAGGTAAGTGCATGTGGTTTTGTTGAAAAATATGTAATTTATAAATCTTCTACTGGCGGTTTCACTTGTGATAGATTTAGATATCCTCATAATAAGTGATTATATCACAAACAGAACACATGCCATCAAAGAATTATAGAATAAGATGAAGGATGGAGCGTTTTTGAAATTCTAACACAGGCACCTGTGTTATTAAAACAACGCAAACTAAACATTATTCACCCCTCACAAATAACGAGAGTACAACGACATTTCCATTGAGGTCATAGATTAACTGCCCTGACAAAGCAAAGTTCGTTACTCTGCCCATTTGAACGACGAATAAAAGGGCAAGGTAATCCTTTTCAGCGTTTTATTCTACCAATTCTGGCAACCCTGACTAATCCTGAATCCGGCGTTTTCACAGGCCGTTCGTAAAAGCAAATGCCGGCTTACTAACAATCGAAATAAAAACAAATTATGAATTACCAAATTGTCGTGCTATGAATTTAAATACGCTTGGTAATTCGGCTGCCTTGGAAGGAGGGTGTTCTTATTTGCTACCACTTCTGTGACAGGTTTATACGTTTTAGCTTTATTTATTATGCCATTACCATACACCTGAAATTACTTTATATCATAATTTAGTAAAAGTTGTCATTTGAACGTACAGCAATGAAGTTAAGGCGAAGAAGGCATTAGAATTTAACGAAACATAAAGATCCAGCAAGTAGTAGGTACAGTTTAAAATGTTATTATGAAAAATATCACGATTCTATGTAGCACATCGTTAAGCACAATTTACTTTAGACAAGTTTTCCGATGCCGTTCTGCGGAAAACATAAAAGCTTTTAACGCAATTTCATTGCGTCCTCAGTCATTTCTGTTGCGGTTTTCCACAACATTAAAATGAAATTGACAAGAACATAACTCAGAAATATTATAAATAAATAAATATGAATATAAAATAAATAAATATTGCTGAACATTTCACACAGCGCTATCTAGCCCTAAACTAAGCAGAGCTTGTACTATGGGAACCAGATAACTGATAGAATACTTATATACTTTTTTTGTAAATACATACCTATATATAATATATAGAAAAACACCCAGACACGGAACAAATATCTATAGATCATGCAAACATTTGTTCCGCGGCGGGAATCGAACCCGCTACCTCCTGCGTCTCAGCCGGATATACGCCCACTGCGCCACGGAGGCAGTCGATTGTTTTACGTTTTCACGACATACATGATGACCGGGATCTGGTCATAGGTTACTTTTACCCGACTGCGTAGTAGGGTAATGCTTTTATTGACAAAGCCACGCGTGCTAAGCCGCGGGCTGAATCTTGTTGTCTGTCGATAAAAAAGTGGTAAGTAGCAAATGAAGTGTTAGCGTCGTAAACTTGTTCTTTACGTATTCTTGGTGTACAATAAAGAGCTATTCAATTATATTCTTTCTATTTTATTCTTGACAAATAAATAGGTGTGACACGTTGGGATTTTTCTTCCCAACGAGTTATACTGTGACTCGTTTGGGTGTAACTCGTTGGGAACCCACCGTCATATCAGGTGTTTGCTAGTCTCCCTCTGCCAAGCCAACCTTTGCGGTAAGGTGTAGTTACTCTTATATGTTCGTCAAAAGAAGAACCGCTACTTTTCATTTAATTTGCAGAGAACTTAGCAGACGTCAAGAGTCTGGGAACTATTAATCTTGGATGTTTCCCAAAACAATTTATTACGTGGAACTTTAGCCGCACCCTGCAAATTAGGACGTGCAGATTAGACGGGTCAGAACATTAATATATTCTGATGTTAACAAATGATCCCATAGTATTGTGTTGCGTTTAGCCCTGAGTTCAAAGGGACTTGGGAATACCAAATACCAAATATTTTTTTTTTAATACCAAATATTTTTTAAAAGTACACATTTACAATCATCAATTATATTCTTGAGAATCAAATAATATTATTGTCCCATTTTTAAATCAAAAAAAAATCAAAAAAATCAAAATAACTTTATTTTGGAACAAAAACATGGTACAACAATACTGGAACACGATAGTATTCGCCGAAGTTATAAACTGTGTCGCGAACACTAACGCCCCCCTCCAGAGTTTATTATTTCCAACTATCATTATTACTATTATTTTTAAATTATACAAGATAAGGATGTGTGATTATGTGCGCGTATGTGTATATGAGTTTGTGTGTGTGTGAGTTAGTGTGTATGTATGAGAGGGTGTGTGCTTGTGTGTGTGTGTATGTGTGTGTGTGTGTGTGTGTGTGTGTGTGTGTCCTACAGTCTATACAGCAACTTTTAAAAGGTCTTCAGTTTCTTCATACGACAGTGTTACGAGCCACTGAAGACATTTTTGTTGACATTTATAGCGGGGTAAAGGAAATATATTAATGTGTTTGTTGACTCTGTTATATAGTGTGGGGCTAAGGAAATAAAAATGACGACTGGCAAATGCCGTACGCCGTTTTTCAGTTTTGCAAACTAGATCCGATCTGCGCTTAGAGTCAGTTATATTAGGATCATAAACAAGCTGTGAGTGTTTGCGCGAGGTTGTATGTAATATAAAAAGTTGTCGGACAGTGGGAACTTGGCAGAGTGAGTAAAGTTCGGACGTGGGAAACCAGATGGACTTTTTTGCAAGGACCTTAAGGACAGCTCTCTGAGCCCTCTCGAGTCTAAGCATCAAGGTTTTAACACAGCCACCCCAGGATACAATACAATATGACAAAATGGATTGAGCTAATGCGTAATAAATAGATTTCAGTAAATTGAAATCCAGAACAGACCTTAAATTTTTAAAAACGAATATGAGTCTTCTGACTCGCGAAACCGTGGATTCAATTTGTTGCTTCCAGGAAAGGGTACTATCTACCATGACCCCAAGATATTTGAGAGCTGTAGTACGTTCAATAGATAAGCAGTTGCAATAGGCTGAAGGAGGAGAAACTCCGGAGCAAACGTGTGCACGGATACTAAATGAAGGGGGAGGTTGGGAAGCTTTGTTTGTGGAGAAGGGAATAAATTTACTTTTTGAAATGTTTAGTGTGAGGAGGTTTGTCCGTAGCCAGTACATAATAAACGTGAGAACATTTTCAGCGTTCTTACGAGCTTCTTGCCAAGTCTGTCCGTGAATAAGAACGGCGGTGTCATCAGCGTATGTAATAATTTTGGAGTTCGGGAATGACATATTACAGAGTTCATTTATATAAATAAGGAATAAGGTAGGTCCAAGGACGCTACCTTGAGGGACTCCAAAACAAATGGGTTCCTCCTTACTCTGAAAACTGTCAATAGATACGTACTGTGAACGGTTACTAAGATAGCTCCGAAACATATCAAGGACAATTCCTCTGACACCAATGTACTCCAGTTTGTTTAGTAAGATGGGAATTGAGACGGTGTCAAAGGCCTTTGATAGGTCCAAGAAGATGCCAAGTGTTTTTTTTCTTTTGTCAATATTTTGAACAACAGTGTCAGTGAGCTCTAGAACAGCGTCCTCAGTGGACCATCCACACCTAAAACCGAATTGGTTTGGAGATAGGACTGATTTGTCGCGCAGATATTTCACAAGCCTGTTGTTCAAAATTTTTTCAAAAATCTTTGAGAAAACTGTCAGAACGGAAATAGGTCTGTAGTTTGAGACACAATTCCTATCACCGCTTTTAAAAATAGGATGTACAACTGCTTTTTTGAAGGCGTGTGGAAAGGTACCCGACGATATGGACAGATTGAAGATATGGTTTAAAATAGGAATAAGTACGTGCCTGGCAGATTTTACAACTTTGGTAGATATACCATCCCAGCCCAATGCGCATTTGTCTTTAAGATTGATAATGATCGTTTCGATTTCGGTGTTGTCGACACTGTAAAAGGCCATAGAGGATAGTGATGATTGACTGGTTTCAATGGATGGTTGAGGAAGGACAAAATCATTTTGGGAAGTTGTGGGCAGAGAGGAGTAAGTTTGTGATTGAATTTCGGAGGCAAGAGTTTTTCCTACGTTTGCAAAAAATAAATTTACCGAATCAACGGATTGCGAAGGAGAGTCACACAGTTTTAGCAAGTGAGATGAACTAGAATCTTTTTTGTTTAGGTTGGCTATTTGTTTTATGATATTCCATGTCTCTTTTGGATTTCTCTTGGCTTTCTCGATTTCCTTTTGATTAAATTCTCGTTTAAGGCTTTTTAAGAGATTATTACAAAATGCTCGATAACGGTAAAATATAAGTTTATGAGTTTCATTATTAGGGTTTCTTTTAAATTTACGAAATAATTTATCCCTGTGTCGGATACATTTAAGAATTCCAGGGGTAACCCAAGGTTTGATAATACGTTTACGACTAGAAATAGACACATTATGGGAATTTTTCTTAATGATAGAGGAAACTCTGTTAATCAAGGTATCAGAAGACACTTCGGGATCGCCAGAGTCAAAAATGTCAGTGAAGTCAGCTTTTTCTAAGTCACTAACAATAGCGTGAATATCAAGGCGATGAGCAAGACGGTTTGGGGTAATTACACTGACTTTAGTTTTACAGCAGAAGAGAAGAGGAGAATGATCAGTAATCAAAGAATCAAGAATGAGAGTAGTAGCATAGTTTGGTGTGCGAAGTATAACGTGGTCAAGACAATTATTCTCTCTAGTAGGAAGGACATGTGCGGGTAACATAGCGTGTGCTGCGACTAAATTCAAATATTCATCCGTATGGGGGTCAGAGTTTTCAGGAAGTAGATTTATATTAATATCTCCAATAATAATAGCAGTTTTAAACGTCTTAAGGCTTTTTAGTGTTAGGTCTAGGCTACTAAAGAAAGGGCTTAGGTTTTTACAAGAAGGGGAACGATAGAGTGCTATTATTGCGAGATTTGAACCAAACTTGATTGTTAAACAATTTGCGTCACTAAAGTTAGGTATATGAACGTTGCATTGGAGTCCACTTCTTATGTAGGCAACCACCCCATCATTTTGATTTTTAAAATCTGTTTGAAAGGAATCGTAACCAGGAAGAGTTGGAATAAAAGGGCATTTGCTTAACCAGCATTCTGATAAAATGACGATGTCAATTCGATACTTGATTCTTAGTAATAGGGTAAGGAGATGGTCAAAATTACAATTTATGCTGCGAATATTGACATGAAAAATTTTAATGTTATCACTGCCATCGCGTATGATAAAGTCACATAAATTGTCTGGAGAGCACGCATGAGACTCTGATACAGTGATTTGCTCTATATCATTGTTTATTTGATTAAAACTATCCATAATTTGGAAGAGAGAATAGCGAGGGATATTTTGCAAAGAGGAGAAAAGAGGTGCCTAGGAAGAGTTGCCAATGAGTTTTTACTGAATGTTGAATTAAAGATTCGTTGTGTTGTAGAGAGTGCGTGTATGTGAGTGTGAGTGTAAGAGTGTAGTGTATTGTGTGTGTAGAGTGTAGTATATTACAAGCATTGTATATGATGTAATTATAAAATGTGACAAGACATAAACAAATCAAAAATGGTATTAGATTATGTGATAAGACATCTAAAACAGGTGAATAACTCAAGAAAACTATGTAAATAAATTTGTGGAGCGGGTTTACATCCAAAGTTTTTAGTCAGCAAGCTACTTTAAGCTTATCCATGTCAGCCTCATTCAGTACACGCACGAGTGGGCCATTTTCTCTGCGACGCGCGAAGATCTTGCCGTGAGAGACCCAGCAAAATTTAAAGTCGGCGGCCTTAGCAGTCTCTCTGGAATGACGGACAGCGAGGAAATGTAGTTTCTTAAGCACTTATCCTCAAGACATGTCGAGTCATGTGTGCGTAATTTAAGTTGGTGCAAAACTTTGTAGTCACTAAATTGCATTCTCATACTCATTCTACGCTAAAGTGGTTTGGTTTAATTAGTGTAGTTGAAACTAACATTTAATTAGTTAAGTTAGTGTTAGGATGCTAGCGTTAATAATATGAATAATACAGAAAATAATACTTATACAGGCAATACAATGGGTGGCCTTATCTAACGATTTATTTCAGGCAACCTTTGGATGAAACTAAATTAGCGAAACGAAGGAATATACGAGCCGGATGGTGCAATTTACGGATGGTCTCAAAAATATTAATAGTAGTAGTTAAATAAAATTCATCAGCAACCTCATTTACCTACTGTTATATTTTTTTACTGCAGAATAATGTTTAATTAGTACTACCGAAAACATATCTAGATGGCGTTGCTAAATATTTCCGGAGCACTAGATGGCGCTACCGAAGTGTTTTAGCTAATTGGTGTTTTAATAGTTTAGATAAAGTGTGTTTCATTATTAGAGAACCCCTCATAATACCTTTAATAAGTTTAGCTCAACACACAGAAGTGACAATCGAAACTAGGAACAATACCAGTTCCTACCGTACCAAGGTCCAGTTGTTCGAGCGAAGCGAATCACTAAATCTACTTGGGCAAATCGGCGTTGTATGTATGTATGTTTGTTTGTCCAAGGATAACTTTCGAAGTGTTTATCCGATTATCGTGAAATTTAATACATAGGTAGGTAGCGATGGCGTAATTTTGGTGTGACTAAATGAACTAAAAATGTTGCGGGGTTGAGATGATATTGGGGTTCAAAAAGGGTAAAAAAAAATTAAAAATGATACTATCAGGTCAAGTGGGACGTCAAATGAAAGGTTTTCATTAGTTACATTTAGACTCCGTTTTTATTTTTGTCCTTATAGTTTTTGAGTCATTAGCCATAATAAAAACTAAACTTTGACAAAATTCACAGGGTACACCAGTGACCCCACAGTTCTGTAATTTGAATTGTAGCATAAATGACACAAATATAGGCAAAAGTCTGAAATCCAGAATTACTGCAATTTGTACCCCAAAAAAAGGTAACCAAATTACATGAACTCCCGTTACTGTAATTTGGATTAAACTGTAGGTCAAGAATAGAATAGAATAGAATACTCTTTATTGCACACCAACAAAATTAAAATACAATAAAAATACACAAAAATTAAAAATTAAGGTAAGTACAATGGGCGGTCTTATCGCTAAAAGCGATCTCTTCCAGACAACCTTTGGATGGACAGGACAAAACAAAATCAAAAAGACGGCGGTGTAAATACGAGTATATTCATAAACTTACATAAACTACCTATACTTATTAATAAACTAAATATATATACTTACAAATATAATAATATATACTTATATATATAAACTACAATAAAGGAGATAAACATAACAATAAACTAGCAGTGCGTAGACAAAGAAAGGAAATGGTTGTATACCTTAGCTTTGAAGATAGGAAGAGATTTAGATGATCTAATAGAGAAAGGTTAGTTAGTTGGTTATTTATTTCGTGTCACTATTTTGACAACCAAAGATTACAAATAATGTTTTTTTGTTTTAATCGGAGACTCGCGAGATCTCAGTTCGGGGCGAACCACTAGTTATAAGTACAAGATTGATCACGAGTTGTGTCGGTGTTACGACAGACAATGTTTCGGTTCAATCCGTAAACCTTCCATCAGTTTAAGTACGATCCGCTCCGCACTACAACTCCTTCTTTCGGACTCTTTTTTAATAGAATGATTGGAATAAATCACGAAAGTTTTCTTAAGAAAACTAGGAACTCGCATTTGCCGCTTAACATTAAACATCTATAGGCATATATATTCTAGGAACCGCTCGTTCGCTTGACATAGACTGGTGGGTAGGTCAGCTGATCGGATAGGAACGTGACTCGAATAATGTAAATGTATAACGCGACAGCATTATCCTCGGATATCAGAAAGGTCGAGCGAATATTACTTGCTTTAGTACGCCTACTTTACTGCCTTCTGTAGGCACGATAGGTACTAAGGTAACAAATGTTTAAAGCTTTGTTTAAGTATCGGTTCTCTTGAGACGATGTTCTCTCGGCTCCAAAAAAACACCCAATCTTTAAATAAATATAATAAATAAATAAATATTACTGGACATTTCACACAGCGCTATCTAGCCCCAAACTAAGCAGAACTTGTACTATGGGAACCAGATAACTGATAGAATACTTATATATTTTTTTGTAAATACATACTTATAATATATAGAAAAACATCCAGACCCGGAACAAATATCTTTATATCATGCACACATTTGTTCCGCAGCGGGAATCGAACCCGCTACCTCCTGCGTCTCAGCCGGCTATTCGCCCACTGCGCCACGGAGGTCGTCTTATCTTTAGTCGGTAACTCGACCTTTACGCGACTCCAATCAACCTCCAATATGCGTTTTGGTATGCTTGATCGTAAAATTTTGCTCCACTCGAACATCCCTCGGCAAATTTCTTCAAATGAGTGGAAATAACAAAATGATCAACTTATCATACCGAGCTCGAGTAAGTTTTAGAGAAATGCTCTAGGTGCCGCCCTCAACAGAAGTGGAGTGGAGGAATATTTGAAGAATTGTCTAAAGATACGATCTAGGCATCAAGTTGAAGGGAAGTTTAAGGTTTTTTTAATGACTTTTAACTATTTTACTTAATTTAATATTACAGGTAAAAGGCTTAATCAAAGGCTATCTCTTAGTACATTTCTTTTTTATTTTGTTTATAGACGAGCAGCATCATTGTCAGTCAGTGTTGAAACTGAAATTAATTTTTGGCTATTTTTACATCTTACCCGTAATCTTAACGCTAACAAGACTTTTCTTCCAGCAGACGTTGAACGGTAGATTTAGTTGATTCAATTAAAAGAAAATATACATTTAGTAGGTAATAGAAAGAAAATACAACTATTTAAACGATTTACTCCTTGTGTTTTGATTGAAGTCGACTCCGATTAAAATACAAAGAAAGCATTTGAGCTATTACCGTTGCAAACGATCTTTAGGTAGCTTGTTTAAGTAACGAACTTGCTATAGGTATACATAATACAGCTACAAATTTAAAAGATAAAGACAACAACGATAAGTATTTACGTAAATTAATTAAATCCAGTGAAAGGTTTTTTTATCATTAAATCTTTATCCCAACACAATGTTTCTGTAAAAAAATATTCTGTAATTTTATTATTGAGATGAATAAATTCCGAAATTACCTGATATTGCAAAAGTCTAATTAATTTACGAGTAAGCTAACAGGGTAATTGGCAGAAGCAGTGAAAGAAGATGTAATATTTGTATAATGGAGGAATAACGTAGGGAGCCTTTGTCTGATAGGTACCAAAAGAAGCGAGTAAATGAAGAGTCAGCAAGAAGCTGGTGGCGGATAATAGAGAAAGTATCTAAGTCATGGATTAAATAATAATTTTATGAGTACCTATATTTATATAACA
This sequence comes from Philereme transversata, assembly GCA_963924445.1. Classification (NCBI taxonomy): domain Eukaryota; kingdom Metazoa; phylum Arthropoda; class Insecta; order Lepidoptera; family Geometridae; genus Philereme; species Philereme transversata. The sequence goes on along the minus strand of OZ004342.1, from coordinate 21,310,563 downwards.
AAAAGTTTAGAGGGGATGGCTGCATGCTCATTGCGCACTGCCTTATCCCATACACATACCTTATCAGATGCAAAAGTAAAAAATAATCTGATCTATTGACTGGCCCGAGACAGCTCAGGGACCCACGGAATGTTATGAATGAGGGAGAAAAAATGACATAGGTACAATAATGTTGGTACTCATACTCATTTATTCAAACCGTAGGGACACAATAGAACACTCAGTTACGTCAATAATAGTACTTAATTAATTACATGGCTTTATCTAAGTAGCTCATATCACCATAATTTTGGAGGTGCCGGAAACAGACAAGCATTTCATACTCATTTACATTTAAGTATTACCATTAAGCGCGACTTGCGAAAAGATGCCTAAACGTACTTAGTGGCTAAATATGATTTAAAGAGTTTATTTAACGAGTCAAATCATACAAATAATAGGTTGGAGAAAAAGTCTTTTCGCATTATAGTATGTATGAACTTGTAATAAAATTTCTTTGGCTATACTATTTGTATCTGGCTGGTTTTGGTATCATTCAAAGTTTAAATTTTAAAGAAGATAATTCCAAATTCAAATTAGGAAAATGTGTGATTTTTATTTGTTTTTAGTACTGTAAAGATGAGTGAATCTAATGAAGAAATTCGATACATTTTAAAATTTTACTACAAAAAAGGTAAAAATGCAACGCAAGCAGCGAAAAAAAATTTGCGATGTTTATGGACCTAGTGCAGAGTTTGTGAGAGTAGCAGAAATTTGGTTTAAGCGTTTTCACTCCGGAAATTTTGATGTCAAAGATGCACGTCGCTCTGGTCGCCCTATTACGGATAAAATTGATGCCATTTTTGAAAAAGTGGAGCAAGATCGGCATATCGGTAGTTACGACGTAGCTGAAGAACTGGGAATTGACCACAAAACAGTTTTGGCGCATTTGAAAAAAACTGGATACACAAAAAAGCTCGATATTTGGGTACCCCACGAGCTCACTAAAAGAAACCTAATGAACCGTGTACTCATTTGTGATTCTTTATTACGACGTAATGAAACCGAAAAATTTTTGAAGAAGCTGATAACTGGTGATGAAAAGTTGATCACGTACGACAAGAACGTGCGAAAAAGGTCGTGGTCAAAGGCCGGTCAGGCTTCACAGACTGTGGCGAAACCCGGGTTACCTCGCAACAAGGTGATGCTGTGTGTGTGGTGGGATTGGAAGGGTGTTATTCATTATGAGTTGTTACCACCAGGCAGGACCATCGATTCTGAATTCTACTGCGAACAGCTGATGAGATTAAAGCAAGAAATTGAGAGAAAGCGGCCGGAATTAATCCACAGAAGGGGTGTGGTTTTTCATCATGATAACGCTAGACCTCACACATCTTTAGCCACTCAGCAAAAATTAAGAGTTTGGCTGGGAGGTGTTAATGCATCCGCCGTATAGTCCTGACCTTGCACCTTCAGATTTCCACCTGTTTCAGTCTCTTCAGAATTCTTTAGGCAGGGTGAAGTTAACATCACGAGAGGACTGCCAAAATCATTTGTCACGGTATTTTGATCAGAAGCCCCAAAATTTCTATAGCAATGGGATCATTTCTCTACCTGAAGGCAAAAAGTTATCGAACAAAATGGTACCTACATACTTTAGTTAAATGTAAATAAACTATACTAAAAATGTTTTATTTTCTTAAAAAATGCGAAGAAACTTTTTCCCCAACCTAATACGTCAATTTTTTACAATTTTAGTCGCTAAATACTTAAAAAATAGAAGTGGTAGGTACTTCAACAAAGCATTGCTACTTTGAAAGCCAGTGACGTACAAACTTAATAGAAAGAAAGATGACGGGACTAGAAAAAAGCGGAAAGAAGCACGAACAATATCCAGCGAAAGCTAATGAAACTCGAGCAAGGAAAATAGAATCTAAACACCTTTCAGGGTTAATCAAACGAGCAGATTCCAGATTATGGCTCCGAATTAGTCCCACTTCGGAACAACAAAGAAACCCTCAAAAGGAGTGAATGAATGAATGGATGGAATGAATTGCTCAGTTTACTTTAATTTTAAAGGTTTTGAATTTTGGTTTGATCGTGTGTTCAGTTTTTGAATATACAGGGTGTCCCAGAACTAGTATTTTAAGCCTGAACGGGACGATTCCAAATATCACAATTAACAACATGTCATAGCAAAAAGTTATATTTCAAACATTTTATTTTCAGGAAAAAATTTATAATACACATAATAATTTGAAAAAAGAAACACTTTTTTAGTGTCATTTCAAATACCAAAGTGAAAATGATGAATACTAAATATGAAAAACCTTACGGTCAAATCCCGTAATGTTTTTTTCTACGACCTGGAGATATAACTTGCATACGGCCCACCTGATGTTAAGTGGTAACCATCGCCCGTACGCGCACTAAAACGGTTGTTTATAATAAAGATGTTATATATTATTTAAAAAATAGCAGGCATTAAATAAGAGATAGACAGGTAGGTAGGTAAAATAAATTGCGTAGTAAAATATGTAGGTTGTCAGTTGATGAGACAACCGCACAGGCTCGCTTTAATTACGAAGCCTGGACCCGGCTGAGATAAAACATCGCAATCCAGGTCACCTGTAGACTTTACACTAGCAATTTGTTGCCGATAGTGAAGCAATTGACCTACCATAACTGTTTGTCCGCATTACACATAGGTTAACTGGACGAGAATGCTTATCTAGCATTTAGTTCGCCTATGTACTTACAGATTATTTTTATTTTGTGCAATAAAGAACTTTCATTCCATTCAATTGAGGATAATGTAAGGCGATATAGCGCTTATATTGACGTAACGCTGGCGGTGGCTGGAATAGCTGATATTAATTTAGGGTAGGTATAGGTCTTGTATAGTTTTCGAATTACCTATCTATTTATCCATCGCTGACTCTTTTGCTTAATTAAATAAATAAATGTTGCTGGACATTTCACACAGCGCTATCTAGCGCCAAACTAAGCAGAGCTTGGACTATGGGAACCAGATAACTATATAATATAATGATATTACCAGATAATTATATGTAAAATTCTGGTCAGAAAGTCGTATTGGTGCATATTAAGTATGTTTCCTGAAGTATAAGTAACTTAACTCTGTGGATCTTTCAATAGTAGCAAAACTTATGGAAATTTACGAAACCCGTCCATCTCGTCCATCACCTTGATTTTTTTTTAAACTTGATATATCTTCGTTTGACCACAATCTCACCTGATGGTAAGTGATGATGTGGTCTAAGATGAAACACGAAGATCTAGAAGAAACCTATTTACTCTTACATTAAAGAGGCCCGGATTGTATTCTTTAGGAAAAACAGACGACAGCAAAGTGTTCCATACCTTAGCTGTACGCATCAAGAACGTAGAACCAAAACGGTGTGTGCGAATGGGTGGTATATCAACTAGGTACGGATGGTACTGAGCCGTGCGCCTGCTTGTCCTTTGATGGAAGGGAGATGGTGGGATCAGATCGTATAGTTCCTGGGCACATTCCCCAAAATGTATTCTGTAAAAGATCGATAGGCTTGCAACTTTACGGCGGTGTTCGAGACTTTAGATCTTAGTCGCCGCCATATATTGCTCACCTATAAGCCTAAAAGCCCTACGTTCTATCGAGTCTAAGGTAGATCGTCGAAGGCGATAGACGCTGTAGCTTTGTTGTAAGCTCAACTAAAATTGCCGGGTGTCGCGCTCTCGCTACACAGTCGGCCGTGTGAGACAATCTTAGCACACAAGTACGTAGGTCGTTATAAGATACAGGTACTTTATGCCCCGTCGCAAGCCGATAGTTATTTAGTTTAGAGCTTAATTAAAACGGTTACGGTAGGCTAATTTAATTCAATGGCGACGAGAGGCGAAGGAGAGATTAGAAATTAAATGTCACCCCGTTAAGGTAATGGCATGGTTCGTTACGGTGATGTGACACCTTTTTTTTTGACTGACTAACAAGCTGTTGGCCTCTTGAGACCGAAGGGCGCTCAGCCCAGTAAGTTGTATGTGGCCACTAGCGCAATGGCACCACTTAGGTACATACGAGCCTCGGCTTGTGTCATTTCCGGGAAGGGGATAGGAGAGAAACGCCCAGGTACATATCTGTACCTTGCGTAGGCAGCAAAGCATCTGAAGGGACTAGTAGGCACAAGCCGGCAACTGAATGAACTAATGGGCGGCCACTGAAGGGACTAATTACGGTGATACCTCTTCACGAAGAACTTTTTTATAGCATAGTAATGGGCATAAGACGTGTAACCGGGCGAATATTCGGCAATAGTTACGGCTATCGATCGAAGGACGATCAAATCGGGAGTTGGACGATATTATGGTGGCCGCCTAATATTTATTATTTGCTGTAAAAACCTCTCAGCCATTATGTAACCTACACGAAGAAAAAATGGATTGTGTGGTTTTATGAAACCACGGTAAAAGTGAAACTTTGTTTCACATTATAGACATTTAACTAAAAATTTTCGTTGGCACAAATAAGTAATAGTCTATACACTACACGGTCAGCTGATGCGAACTATAGGCGCCGCCATATTGACCTCGGCTGCTCTGACGAGGGCCTTTCACTTTATCCCTACTCCGCGGCCGACCGTCACGCGACATGCAACACACAGACGAAAAAGTTTTGAGGCGATGTAATAAAAGTTTCACTTTAAAAGCTCTTCGAGGAAATTCAGTTGCGTTGCGATCGTATCCGTAACGAATAATTTCTCCCTCTCTGCCCTTTGAACCGCTTTTAGCATAAACTTCTTGATGGAACCACTACTAGAAACTGCACTTTATTGCACCTTTCCCTTGTGACGTCAGAAACACTTTAAAGTTTAATTTGCCGCTGCCAATTTCGAGGCACTTGTAGGTAAATTAAAGTGACCTGCGTTCGTAAACCATTGAGCTTTATTTACTCCGTCATGATTATTATGACTTAGATTTATCTTTTGACAAACTCAAACGATATAGTTAATTTAAAGCAAAACATTTCATATCTGAATCATTAAGACAACATTTTTTGCTAGAGTTAGAACAAGAGATACCTATTATTTATTACATTTTCACTTAAGTACGGGTTTTTTTTTAATTTGTATTTGTTTATTGCGAGGAAACATGAAAAAGTGCTTAGAATCGATACATCGATATAGAATAATACTAGCTGACCCGCCCAGGATTCAAAAAGATTTTTATCAAAATAAATAGAGCACTGAGGCTAGGTGTGGCTTTATATAAAAAAAATAATTCAAGTCGGTTCTGTAGTTTCTGAGATTATCCCCTATAAACACAAACAAAAGACTTTTAATATTAAGTAGGTAAATAAATTATATTATAATGCACGAACAGAAAGAAACCTCGTCATTTATCAAACCTGAAGTTTTCAATCTACAATTCAAATGTAATTCAATCTCCCAAACCGTCAATACGGATCAAACTTTAATAATAAAGCGGGGAAAATGACAAACTTAAACAGAAACTCAATACAGAATGGGGGTTTAGCGGGGACTTGTTACGGTGGATTTACCAAATTACAAAAATGATGTTTATGATTTCTGTTTATGAGAGGGAATAGTGGTTTATTCAAATTCGACAACAACACCGCTGTTTTTAAAACGATCTGGACGTTGCGGCTGGACTATTTTTAATGACGAGTGATGGGCAAAATCTAGATACAATTGCAAAGAATTCAAAACAACAAGCTATAAAAGTTTAATAACTGAAATCCGATTACGATCTATATGGATGGTAGCTTATGTCACACGCACCATAGTAAAGAATTGATTGACACCTCATTAATCAAAATCGGATGAGTAGGTAGTTTAGGCGCCACGCTGAAACATAGTTAAATACAAACATACATAGACTGCTAAAAACATAACCCTTCCTTTTGGCTATCCCGTAGTCGGGTAAAAAATGACAGTTTCTGTGCCTAGTTATCCATCTACTTAATACTCTTTAGTCGATTTCTAGTTCCCGGTTTTCAAATTACCTATTTGAGATACTCTCTCTACATAGATAAGCAGATCAATGGAGGGATGATTTGTATACTGACAATTCGACAATCTTACAGCTTCAGTTATTTTGAAAACTCCACCAGAATTAATGTATGTATGTATATGTATGCATAGTTTTTCTACGCAATGAAAACTCTACCTGATAGACCTTTTTGTAAAGTTTAATGGGTTATTCCCCGAAACAAAGCAAGTAATATTTGCAATTAAATTAATAAGATGCATAGAGTTGTGTGGTAACACCTATTTTAAATTAAAGCTGAATTTATATTAGGAACGTCATGCGGTTGTAAAATGTCAAATCTCACGAAACAAGCGCATCCTGACAAATTACGCCGCATTTAGATAGAATCACTTATTTCGTATCATTATAATCTATGTTTCGGCAGTCTTCAAATACACTGTCTATAGGGTTCAAGTCTATAGAGATAAGCTTGGGTATTTAGAGCTCCATGTAAAGGGCTCGCCCGGGGAAAGTAAGTACTACCACCATACCTATTTCTGCTGCCAAGCAGCATTGCTGTTTCGTTTTAAGGGGTATGGTGCAGGACAGTTTATCGTAATTCGTAGGGCACGTTACTAAGGTGCAAAGCAATATTTTGTTATAGGCGATGGTTACCACTAAACATCAGGAACTAGCTCCAAATATAGGTCGTATAAAAAAAAATTAAAAAGCATGCTGGTCGACCAACGCCGACAACCTGCTTTCGATGTGTATCTATTTCTACTGTCTAAAAAGAATTTTAATTAGCGTGCGAAATGTACCTACCCTACCTAACTCGTAAAACATCTCAATACTTATTTAGGTTCTACCATAATAATTGATATTACGTTACACCTACTGTATATTTTGTACCTAATTGTTTTTAATTTGTGGTAAATTAATAAATGCTATAAGTACTCAATACTCAATCATTTATTGTATTCTACAATGTAATAGTACGTGGTAATTGATAGATACATGATCACTATGGACCCTATTGGACACAACAATATTTTGAAGAGGAACCTCTGTCCAAATTATCCAATAACAAAGTACTTTTATTATTTATTTATTTTTGAAGTGAAAACTTCTTTAGCATCGTTGTGATTTGAAAGTCGATGAAACGAAAAAGAGACAGACACATAAATTCATCATCCTATCTTATTTTCCCCTACGTTAAATCAACGTAGGGGAAAATAAGATAGGAAGCATTATACAGTGTTTCTTATGTTCGTGTTTCTCTTTGTGCTTTGCTTCGTACTCCCTCCACTCGTTTTAATAATTATCTAACTTTGCATCACTATGATCATTACTAAAACCTACAATTATCATCTTCCCGAAATTTTACATTCGTCTCATTATCTTGAAACCAAAATTTTTGAATGTTTCATTTCTACCACGTGTGAATTGCACACATGCTTTTTTTTTAGTTTGTGTCTCGTAAGTGCAGCGAAATTCAAGCGCTGTCAATATACCTATAAAGCGTTTACCTGATCAGGAAGCTTTAAGCCCGTTACCGCCGTCAGGTATAATTTCAAACCCATTAATTTCGGTATGTACAGCGTAATAACAAATTTCAATACGAATTATCGAAATTCTCCCCGACTAATCCCTGGATAAATAAGATCAAATCAGCAAACCGTGGCCATCAATTAAATTGCGGCCTACTAATGCCTTGTGTCATTATGGAGCAATTAATCAAAAACGAACGCTCAAAAAATGAGACATTCACACAAATGATAAAATCAATATTTTCCTCCATTCTTCTATTCTTGCGAATCAGGTGAATTGAAATTAAGTGTGGTTTGGGAAACAAAAATGAATTTTGTAAAGAAAAAACTATTATTGTAATCTTTCGTGAGAAAACCTGTAGCTACGAACACTAGGAGGGACTTCAGACTCTTCTAGGTGGCTTGTTGTGAACCGTGAACCCTACTAATAGTTCACAACCAAGAACTAAGAACATGGTTCATATCACAACCAAAAAGGAAAAGGAGGGTTTGTTCTTTATGATACCATCTATTATCTTATAGAACATGTTTGGCAACCTCTGTGGTGCAGTGGGCGAATAGCCTGCTGAGACGCAGGGTTCGATTCCCGCCGCGGAACAAATGTTTGCATGATCTACAGATATTTTTAAGCCATATAATTTAATTATGAAGCCCATATTGAGAAAAAGATCTTTATATACTCACACTTCCATGCAAAACATCTTTTGCACAACGATTTGGCCTTTTTATAAAATCACACGTATACCTACAACAGTTTTCTTATACAGGGTTTCCCAGAAATGGTGGATAATCCTGCACGTGCGTGTGCGGGGGGGGAGGTGGGGACCCACATCCCAAAAAAAAAAATTCTATTCCCAACAGTCCGCGGTCTACGAATTTTTTTGTAAAATTTAGAAATTTCCCAGTTTTCCTCACATTTGTGGGCATCACGTCCGCTACATGAGGCCTAGTTCGGATTTTTTTCTTTTAAAGTATTCCCTAATAATGGTATTCCTAAATTACCTTAAAAAAAACGCAACTACTTAGGATAGTAGTTAACTAGTAGTCCCTAAACATAAATTTTATTTCTGAAATTTATTTTACTGCAAAGTTTGAGCACCTCTGCTGTAAAAAAAATGTATTGGAGTTTTATAGCCAACCACATAAAAAAATTACCTACATCATAAGGATTCTAAAACAGTAGCATAAGTACCTACTTTAATGGTAAAATTACTGAGCTATAGCTACTAATGTGTAAAAGTAGGCGTTTCATTACAAAATTGCAAAAGAAAAAAATAAAACAAGTAATGACCAAAAAAGTATTTATTATAAAAATAATCAAAGTAAATGTTCAAATTGGGCTCCTGATGCCCTTATGCAAGCTCTACACCTTTTTATAAAAGATTTTTGTAATCTGTTATTATAATTTTTTGATGATATAATTCTGGCTGCTTCGGCGACGCGAAGTCGAAGTTCTTCTAATGAGTTTATTGGTTTCTTGTAAACCTGCTCCTTCAAACAGCCCCAATAAAAAAAATCCAGAGGATTTAGGTCTGGGGACCGTGGTGGCCACAGTATTGGCCCCAATCGGCCGATCCATCTGTTGGGATAGGCATCATTTAGATAATTTCTTACTTGCACAGCATAATGTGCCGGACAACCGTCGTTCTGGAGCCACATTCCTTGCCGGATGGCTAGTGGCTCATCTTCTAATAATATTTGCAACTGGTTTCGAAGAAATTGTAAATAATTGTTGCCATTTAGGTTGCCCGGCAATTCATATGGGCCTATAATTTTTCCATTTAATATGCCCGTCCAGTAATTTATTTTAAATTGATACTGGGATTTATCTTCTCTCATCAAATGTGGATTTGTCAATTGCCAACTGTGCAAGTTATGAAGGTTAAGATACCCATCCCTTTTACATGTAGTCTCATCGCTCCATAAAATTTTTCTGAAAAAATCTTGATCTTCTTGAATTCTTGTTAACATTTCATTGCAGAAAACAATCCGTGCTTGGTAGTCTCGTGGTAGCAATGTTTGTACACGTGTCACGTGATAAGGATGCAGTTTAAATTTTTTCACAATACGATGTGCTGTAGATTTTGATATTCCCGTACGGCGTTCGATATCTGGCATCGAAATACTGGGATCTTCTTCCACCATGTCAAGGACAATATCTTCAGTTACAGGATTGTGGGGTCGTCCTCTGCTCCTAGGGCCACCAACGCCAGTACCAGGTATTCTGCCCTCTGAGTAAGCTTGGTGCACTCTTGTAAAAACTCGATAGTCGGGGTGACGCGCGTTCGGGTATCTCTCCCGATAAAGTGTTGCGGCAGCACTTGCGTTGCCACTACATTCTCCGTAAATGTAATGCATATTGGAATACTCTTGGGGTGTATAAATTTCTCGTGACATCACACAGTCCTGTTGATATACAGAACAAATGTCCAGTAGAATGCCGAGTCGTCGCAGTTATCACCAAACAAACAAAATCCAATCAAAATGCACAAATCGAGTCCAGTAGAATGCCAAATGTAGAATTTTGTCACCGAGAATCAGAAAAACAAGAGCACATGCGATGTCGAGAACGTCGAAATACGCACTAAAATTAAAATAGTTTTAACTACGGAGACAAAACAATAACCAAACACGAATTCTACCATACAAAGGAGATTTGTTGACCCTTTCACTCGCAATATTCCCAAGCACAGTTTTGTCTCGCTCACACAGCTTAGAATTCAACTGAATGTGCCGAGCAGGTAGTAAAGTCTAATTTTAGGGTCGACAGCGCTACTTAACTGGTAAAAACTAAAAAAAAATATCTGCAAATAATTTTGCTATTTTGTAATGAAACGCCTACTTTTACACATTAGTAGCTATAGCTCAGTAATTTTACCATTAAAGTAGGTACTTATGCTACTGTTTTAGAATCCTTATGATGTAGGTAATTTTTTTATGTGGTTGGCTATAAAACTCCAATACATTTTTTTTACAGCAGAGGTGCTCAAACTTTGCAGTAAAATAAATTTCAGAAATAAAATTTATGTTTAGGGACTACTAGTTAACTACTATCCTAAGTAGTTGCGTTTTTTTAAAGGTAATTTAGGAATACCATTATTAGGGAATACTTTAAAAGAAAAAAATCCGAAATAGGCCTCATGTAGCGGACGTGATGCCCACAAATGTGAGGAAAACTGGGAAATTTCTAAATTTTACAAAAAAATTCGTAGACCGCGGACTGTTGGGAATAGAATTTTTTTTTTTGGGATGTGGGTCCCCACCTCCCCCCCCGCACACGCACGTGCAGGATTATCCACCATTTCTGGGAAACCCTGTATACTGTGATTTGAAAGACAAATCTGTTTATCATACAAAATGTATAGTAAATAGGTGGCTACTTAATCTTTCATAGACAGAAAAAGAAAATATTTTAAGTATCCTAACCTAAATTTCAGTTTTACCTACTGTCCTACTACCTATCATCATCATCATCATTGTCAGCCTTTGTCATCCCACTGCTGGGCATAGGCCTCTTTTCGTTGTCGCCATTCACCTCTGTCCTGTGCTGTTCTAACCCACATACGACCTGCGATTTAACCTTTTTGTACCTATTTTTTTTCAAATATATATATTTAGTATATTAGGTATATATGTTGTTTTATATGTAATGTTTTATTATTTATAGTACCTATATACTTATGCTTTCTAATAATAATTAAAATAGTTACTTATGGTTTTCTTTGTGTTAATTTTTTCTTTATTATTATTATTTTTTTTTTGTAAAAATCTCTTCAAAATTAGTTTTAATTATTGGTAAAATTGTGTGATGTCCGAGGTCACCAATCAAAAATGCCAATTCATCTGACTGGTCTTCACGATACAGGCTTGCCTAGTGTGAAGGCCGCTGCATAAACTGTGAGAGTAGGTTCACTTTCTGCCTCAAACTTTGTTAATTCATGTTTATTACTATAATACCAGACATCTTAGGTTAACTACAAAAATTGACTTCAGTATAATCTTATTGATAAGTTTTTGACTGCAAATAAATATTTTTTCATTTGTTTCAGGTCTGGATGTTTATCCATATATTACAAGTATGTAGTTACAAAAAAAAGTATATAAGTATTATATCAGTTATCTGGTTCCCATAGTGCAAGCTCTGCTTAGTTTGGGGCTAGATTGTGCTATGTGAAATGTCCAGCAATATATGTATATATTTATGTCCTCTTTTTACTTTTTCAAATTTAGCGCATCATAATTATTTAGACTGATATTTACTTACTAGTGGTTCGTCCCGAACTGAATTCTCGCGAGTCTCCCATAAAAACACAAAATAATATATGTTGTTGGATGTTCTGCATCCGCATGAACATCCGCATTATTGCGGATGCGGATGGAATATGCGCAACATTCCTGCTATATACCAAATTTCATGAATATTGGATCAACTACTACGCCGATTTGTCAGTTGACTTGGAGATCTCGCTTCGCTCGATCAACTATGGATTAACAATTAAGGTCACAGCTCACTACACCAACCCGGCACCCCACCCGCACCGCCTCGCCGCTCGGCGTTCACTCGTTCGGTAGGCCACGGGTGGACGCCTCGTTATTACCAGTGAACGCCGCGTGGTCGACCAGTGGATCTTGCGTGGTCTACGGGTGGACACCGACACGTTAGAAAGAAAGGCTGGAAATGACGGGTAGGGGGGGAGCGAAGCATCGCCATCGCATTGTGCTCGCGTTAATCACTCGCGGGCCACGCAGGGTCACCGAGTGGTCAACTCGTCGTCCGCGCGTGAACGGCATACGCCCGAGGCGATCGGTGATATAGCGAGCGCACGTCCATACAATTTCATACAAAGAATACTAACCGCTCGAGTCGCGGCGATGCGGGTCGAGTGCCGGGTTGATGTAGTGAGCTGTGACCTTTATTGTCCTTCCATCCTACCGAATGTCCTCCTTTTTCAAATTTCACGCATCATAATCTAGAGATTATTTAGATTTAAGACCTCGTAAGAAATTATGGTCTTTTTGCTAAAATGGCTAGGCTACTTTTGAGAAATATGCGAGTAAGTAATTTCTTTTCAGATAAAAATCTATAAATTGTTACTAAGACTTAAGCTAAGTGTTAGTATTAAATAAAATTAAGTTGTTAACGTTGTAAATGTGAGTTGCATTAAGTTGCATGTCAGTGCATGCATGTTCATTCAGTGCAAGAATTGGTCCATCCAGCTAATCTGCCCCCATGAACAGAAGGCTGTTGGTGCTGGCACCCATCACATCAGGGAAGCATTTTATACTAGTTCTCATTTTTTAATAAGGATCCTCTATTTTTTGGTAAACTGTCGTTCTTTACCATTTTTCCATCTGGCAACCCTAAGCATGAGGCATTAACTAGGGCTTAGAATCTTGTTCTATTAACGTTAGAAGTTATCAAGATTAGATTTGCTGGTTGTACTTCTTTGTTGGCAATACATCCACACATGTTTGATGATGCTATAATAAACCAGGTGCTTGTTAAGTAGTTGCCTTCTAAGTAACCAGAACAAGCTCTGAAAGAAATCTCTGTTGAGCTTTTTCAGACTTCATGTGAGTTTTTAAACAGTCAACCAATTATAAGGAACGGGACTGTCCATAATTCAAAACACCAAATAAAAAAAATAACCTGTGCAATTTCAACTAAGTTGTTGTATTGAAGGGCGGCAAAAATTGTACAGCCTATACTTAGGAAATGCGTTAAACCTATTGGTCTGATGAAGTTGAAAATCAACCATCTCATATAAATATTACAGTATCCTTAGACAGTGTGGTTTGAATTAAATAGTGGATATTCAATTGGTGTTGCATTGATATAAACACTGATTATGTTCTGGACTTACAATTTATTCATCCTTTCCATTTCTTTATAATATGCTTTCCTTTTATGTATTTTATTCAAATTTTTAAATTTTATTTGTTTTCCATTTTTTCAAATCAATAAATTTCAAGACATTTTAATATTTGTTTATTAATAATATAAACATACTTTGCACAAAAAACAAAATTATCTCAAATAATTCTTATCTCGGAATTATAATCCTGCATTTTCGTTTATATTGGCTGACTTTTATCTTCATTCTTACAATTAATAAAATTGTGCAAGATGATGTGTTGTTTGTTAGGAGCAAGGATGGGATATGTGCAGGCAGTGGGTAGGGTTGGGTACACTGAAAATTAAAAATAATGTGAAGTAAGTCAATCCCTTATTGCAAAGAACTTTTTTCTGAGTAGTCAGCATCATTTCAAGCATAAAAATGCCTTAAATATTCCATTGGAATGGAAATAGAGCATACCTAGGTACCTAGTAGGGTATAAGCATATAGGGAATTAATATTATGCATGGTCACATTTATAAATTAAATAAGAAAATATACAATTTTATCGGTGAATTGTAGCCTTAAGCTCTAGATACAAACACTAACTACCTACTACTTATTCATTTTTATATTCTCTTAAATAATATTCTTATAATTTATATATACCTACTTATTACAATATATTGATGTTTCATATTAGTAATGTTTCAGCTAAGGTTTTCAATAATCCATTTAGGTAAGATGGTCGTACTTAGTACTTGTATCTTATAGTAAATAATAACGGTAAAAAATATAGGCGGGGTGGACACAACAGAGCTTTCGCAAGTGAAAGTTTCGTTCGTTATTCGTAAAATCAAACACTTCATGTAGTATCTGTTTAAGTCTAAATCCAGACGTAAGATGTAACAACCTTCAAACACTCGATTCGGGTTTTGTTTGTTTATGTTATATTATTACATTTGAAGCAAGAAATTACGAATAAAATAATATTTTTCATAGTATCGATCGGCTTTGTAAAATGTAAAATGAAATCTACTTACGAAAAACAGGAAGGCTGGTGATCAGCGCTAGTAGGATATTATCTCCAAGTTAATACACTTTCTAAATACAACAATGTTATTGATTCTTACTGCGTGTAGAAATAAATTAATACCCTATTTCAAAATTCTCTCTATCACAGAAACAAATCGCACGAGAAATAGTCGAACGAAACGAAAATAATTCATAGGTGGCGCTACAGTATCTATCAACCTATGTTGTCAATTTGACAGTAGCAGCCAAAGTGCTGCCAACCCTACCAGAATAAAAAGCAGCAAAAAACAGTAGAAAACAATAAAATGCTCAATTTCAGAAAATGAGAACCAGAAAAGTATTTTTCTAACTTTCGCGTTCACTGTACATAATTACTGATTAAAACGGGTATTTTACCCGTGACCACGGCTGTTGTAATACAGCCGAAACGTCGAGATAACAAATAAAAAAGGAACATACGCGATAAATACCTACCCGTTTTAATCAGTAATTGTAACCAGAAAAAGGTCAAGACACGGTTTTTCCCTTTCCACAAGCTGTATTTGCTCTACTTAACGACATAACCAATGACATACATAAATACAATTAAATAACAATTTATTAGACTCCTATGGTGTATGCTCAGAAAACAGAAAGAACCAGCAGTCATCGACGCTGCTAATACTGAAGCGTTAAAACTACTCCAAAATAGAGTAGTTTTACGTGAACGCCATTACATGTGACCGTCGTCACGCGTGACGTGTTTTACAGTGTTAAATTTAATTAAGTTATGCCTTTTGTGTCGTCCCAACGTATAAAAATTCAGCTGGGCACAAAAAAAACAAGATGGTATTACATTTCATACGTAAGTAATATATAGTAGTAGTATGTCGTAAATAATGATACCTGCATTTTGCTGGTGATGCCAAATATCGAGAGTTATTATTTTTCCTACTCTAGAATTCTGAGAATGAAAACTTTTATTAGTTTTAAATTATATGATTGTTCAATAAATGTTTTTAAAGAAACCGTGTTTTATTTTAAAATCATTGAGATTATTAGGTACATAAGTTTGTTTTACATATATATGTGCGAAGGAACAGGCAGTAAAATTGACGTTTCAAAGTGATCCGTGGGATTTTGATGAATAGAAATATTTGAATTTGATATGAGTAGTATATTGGGTTATCTGTTTGGGGTGTGCTAAGCCGAAAGCGGGGCTATTGTACTCACTATTATGAACAACTTTTATCATGGGGCCAACCAACACCGAAATCACGAAAAAAATCAGCTGTTCCATATGAGATAAAATACACATTTTGTTAGGCATCTCAATAAAAATTTTCTTTGGAACAGCTGATTTTTTTGCAATTTAAAAGTTGCCCCCATTGTAAAAGTTGGTCTTATTGATGAGTACAATGACCACCTTTTCGGCTTAGTACACCCCAAACAGATAACCCTGTATATAGTTGTAGTAATTATTATAATATTTTTTTGAGTCAATTCTATTAGTACGGTACGCAGAAAAAAATATACCTGTGAGACCTGTGTAGTATAGGTAATTTGGATTTAATTAGTTGTATCTTACCTAAAACATTTTATATTGAAGGAACGCAGGTCGTCCACCGGCAAGATGGGTCGATGACATTATAAAAATCACAGGTCGTATGTGGGTTAGAACAGCGCAGGACGGATGCGAATGGCAACAACGAAGAGAGGCCTATACCCAGCAGTAGGATGAGGAGGGCTGACGATGATAAGGATGAAGCTATGATTATACCAACATTACGCGGGTGGCGGTGAGATGGGCGCAGGACGCGGGTTTTGTTTTATGAACTCAGCGTACGGCTTGCAATCACAGTTGAAGGCGGCTTCTGGTTCTTTTTGTATTCTGAGGGCGTATGTATGTACCGATCGGCAAGGTTTGTAGAAATACGTATTATGACTAAAACAGAAAACAAGGATGTCAGTGAAAAAACAGTAAATCTACTGTTATAACAGTAGGTTAGGTTGGAAGCACTGGCCAATGTTGCAAGATTCTAATAATTTTTCAGTATTAGTAGTTTCAGAAAATGAGGTAGTAGGAAATTAGTCTCATCGAGTTCTAAAACGAACAACCTCTCATTCTAAACGCATACACCTTCTCTGTTCCGTCGAGGGTAATAAAATATGAACCCAAATAATAGTAATCATATTTTATTATTAACATATTTACACAATTTTTGGCTGTCCTTATTAAAGATAGTTAAATAAATAGGTAATTTTCTATGAAACTGAATTCCAATTTTCATACATACCTATCCTTTCCATTCTACGATAGATTAGGTATATATTTACTATATTAATATAAATCACAGTAATATTATAAATGCGAAAGTTTGGATGTTTGTTTATATATTTGTTTGTTACTCAATCACGTCGAAACAGCTGAACCGATGTTGATTAAATTGGGTATGTACGTAGATTGTAACCTACATTACCACATAGGCTACTTTTGACCCCATAAATCAGTTCCCATGAGATGAAAATGGGATGTCAACGTTTATATATGTATTTTGCACCCCAGAACAACGCAGGCAAAACCACTGGCAACAGCTAGTAAATAAATAAATATTGCTGGACATTTCACACAGCGCTTTCTAACCCCAACCTAAGCAGAGCTTGTACTATGGGAACCAGATAACTGATAGAATACTTATATACCTACATTTTTTTTTTAATATATACTTATAATATATAGAGAAACAACCAGACCCGGAACAAATATCTGTAGATCATGCAAACACAACAACAAGCACCACGGCGGTCGACGGAAATCATCTACATTACTTTGATAAATATAAAAGGCCACTTACATACACCTACATCTAATATAACGAAAAAACGTAGGTATTGATAAGTAATATTTCTTTATTAAAAACACTTTTCTAAAACTCGTAGATGAAGAACCATGGGCTCTACACGGTTAAGTTTGTACTCGTATCAAAGTGTCAACAAACAACCACAAAACATTAGGTACCTACCTATACATTCTTCATCACAGATACATAAATTAACTTTCTTTCATATTAAATTTCAGTCTTATAGTTCATTCCACTATTGAAATTTATGTACATCATAAAATTAATCATAAAAATATTTTGTAAGGACTTACAACGTACCCTACAATGTATACAACTTATAGATCCTTTTTCTCCAGATTGAGCTTATAACCCGTCAAAGATCACGTCAATACAATTTTGTAGTGGTGCCTGACCGATTGAACTTGAAGAATTTCCATCATGCAAAATCCACACCAGTGTCAAGCAAATCTCGGATGAGTACAGTTGCTTTTCGTGGTAGCACTCTCAATAAGTGTCCAAGGCAATGCAAGTGCTTAGGAACCGAAGCTTCAGGAAAATCACGCCTGACGCTTTCAATAATAGACCGCGCTGCCTCAACTGGTGTTATTGTACCAAAGTAGCTTGGGATCCTGAAAAAATATTAATTATTAATTATGTAGTAACTCGGTAATCCCATGAGTCAGTTTAACATGTGGAGATTTTTCCTGTTTCCTCCCACGGAACTTATACCATACATGTTAAATTCCTCTATTTTATGATTGTTAAGTTTAAGTTCATTACCAATGAATTGACTCTTATTATAATTTTATAACACCACATACCTCAGTCTTACTAGGTCTGGCATCTCATCACTAACAATGAATGGATAAATGTGCGTGAGTGTCACATGTACTCCGTCTATTTTGTTTACTCTGAGATCTTCTCTGAGGCTTTCGGCTAAACCTTGGACTGCAAACTGTGCTACACTGAGTGGCATTTGATCCTTTATATAGCTCAGTCCAGCCACTGAAGTAAGGGCTACGATGTGACCATGATTCTTGGCTTTCATCTCAGGCAAGAAGTGGTCTATCAGCTGAAAAATAAAGGAATATGAATTTCTTATCAAATAATGATAGAAGAGCCAGTAAAAATAATCAAATAAGTAACAAAATGATACTTAAGAGATTATCGTAAGTACAAATGTTATCAAGGATTAAAAATTTATAATATCCTTTACTGATGTACCCGCTCCGGCTTCGCACGGATTTCAAACTAAAATATAGCCTAATGGCATACAAAAATCTCGTATAAAAAAGAACTATAATTTTTTCAGAATTTTCGTATTTCTCGGGCAACTTTTCAATTTTTTTTCTTACAAACCTTGTCCTTAGAATAACAAACACAACATAAAAAATCAGCCATATCGATTGAGCTATTTTCAAGTTTTTGCGAGACTAACGAAGGGCAATTGATTTTTATATATATAGATGACCCGCCGAACTTTTTTTTTAATATTTTTTATATGAAGTTTCTTGATAATTTCTTTATACGCCAATTTTCCAATGTTTTTTATAGTTATTCTGCTATTCGAGATGGAGATAAATAGATTGAATCAAAATCCATGAAAATCGGTCCCGCCGTTCTCGAGTTATAAGTGATCGAACAAATCCGACTTTGTTTTATATATTATGAAGATAAGTTACTATGCAATGCATTGTAATAAGCAAATAAAAGGTCTTTGTCATTTTCAGTACATTTCAAGCCCTTTTTTAGGGTTCCGTAGTCGAATTCTGAATTATAATAGTTTCACAATTTCCGTCTGACTGTCTGTCTGTATGGCTGTCTGTTCGTCTGTATTCGTCTGTCTGTCTGTCTGTCAGTCCAACCAGTTACAACCGTTTTAATCGTATTAGTGCTGTAAAGCTAATATTTTGCATGACGATAGGTTTGAGTGACGCCTAGTAAATTATGAAGAAAATATAAAAAAAAAAAAACTTGTTTGTTTCAGGTTACCCCGTATATGAAAGTCAAGGATGATTTGATCTTGTGTGTTATCGTTGAATAGGTCTTCTAAGAAGACTATAAGGTTTCCTTAACTCTCTTTTTTTATACAAGATCTGTTTACGATTTATAAAGTTTTGTGTTAAAATAAATACGAAACATTGACGAAATTGACAGGGTACACCAGTTATTTCACAATTTGGTATGATTGTAGCTTTGGTGACTGCAATTTCCACCTTCGCTAAAAAAAGAGTATCCATTATATTGAACTCCCATTAGTTGTAATTTGAATAAAACTGTAGGTAAGTTGGTAGTGCGTTTTGTGGAAACTTTACACTGTAAAGTTTGCAAGGCACTATTTCAATAGTCAAAGTTTATGTTTTTTTTTAGTTTTTATGGGAGTATTTAGTTAAGTTTAGGTAGGGTACCCCTCAAAAAATTGTTTTTGGGTAAAAAGGGTATCGTTTAAGGCCTCCACTTTATAGGCATTTGATTAAAAAGGTTTAGCCCAAAAATTGCAAGAAAATATCACTTTCCCCCTTTCTTTTAGGTTTCTGAAGTAAGAATTTAGATATTATCAGAGATAGTAGGGGTCAAACTCAGTTGCAGTATCCTTACAGGGTGAATAGTGCTTCCTTCTTAACTGTAGGTATAGAAAATGTGCATGTAAGCTAATAATACATGAAAATTATGAAAAATCAACTTATAATAGCAAAATAAACTATGCGAAAAACTAGCGAAAAAAAATGATGTGGATTTTTATTGACAGTTGCGAGATCTCAGTTCAGGCTGAACCATTAGTAAGTATAGGTAAACAAAATGTCTCACCCAAAAGTATGAGGTCAATGTAAGATCCAATGTGACATGTATATCCTGAGGTGGCTGTGTTAGCAATGACCTTGGACTCGGAATTCCACAGCAATAGAACAACATGCCTATGAAACCCAAATCTTTCTTCACTTGAGCAGCCAGTTTATGGACATTTTCTTTCTTTGTTATATCACAAGTGTACAGTGCTGCCTTTCCCCCACATCGTTTAATGTATTCTACCGTATCTTCATTATTGACTTTGTTATGGTCAACACAAAGTACGTTTGCACCTTGTTCTGCTAACAGGATGGCTATTTCACGGCCGACTCCACGGCCAGAACCAATAACCTAAAATAATTAGAAAAATGTCAGTCGACAGATCAAATAAAGTAAAAAGTTTGTGAGTTGATATTAAGTTGATTGTTACCTACTTATATATGCATACTTACTAGTTAACCACTTTACTAATAATTTGAAGTATATTTTTTTTATTTTATTTGGTTAGATAGGTAATTATTGATGTACTAGTTACTAGGACCCATAATATGTAAAAAAACTCACCAAAGCAGTTTCCTTTCTCACTGACTTCATTGGTGGTGGCCTGAAGAGTTCATAACCGGCTTGAAACACTGCACACACAGCATTTACCACAACCCATGAAATGTCAATCATCAAAATGCAAAATGAATAAAATCGGAGCAGCATTTTTATAGGGAACATAAGATTTAGGAATACACCTATAAACGAATCAACAACTCGGGACTCCTGAAATTAATAAAAAAATAATTAGCAATAATGTCATAATGAGGAGGAATTACTTCCAAAGTAACTAAATATTTACTAACCATAATTAAATTATTTATTGTTCCACGATGATAAATTTCATTGACTTGCTTTTAATCACTGACATTGAACATTGAACTACTAATTTATTAAAACCCACCCGACGTCTTTGATAGCGCTTCGTTTTTTAGATAACATTCAGGATTTCGGGTATCAGCAAGCGATAACAAACGGACGACGTCGACTGAAAATTATTAATTAACTTACAATATGTAATAATTTTCGTTTATTACTGCTGCCATGACCAAGACAGGCAGAGATACAACATTCAATTCATTGGTGTAGTTGATTTTTATTTTTGTTTTCGTAATTTTTAGTAGGATTTGGTAGTTTTCTTTAGTCAACGCTGGTATTACCGAAGGGTACAACTACAGTAGTCAATTATAGTCACAATCACTAAAATCACTACATACCTCCTTCAATGTTATTTATAATAGTTTTGTTCGTAAAGTAAAGTTTGACGAAGTAGATTTCAATCTTTACGAAAGCTGTACTTAAATAACAAACAAGCTTCAACACCGAGAGTGTCAAAACAAAACGAGTGGCAAAGTCACTGTCAAAAAATGTCAACAAAAGAGAAAGAAAAAAGTTTTAGTTGAAAATACTTAGAATATGTATGTAGTGACAACAGTGTCATTATTCTAAGTGAAAATAGTTGAAAATCAATAAACATGGGTATATGGATTTGATAGGCGGTAAAATCAATCTTACTTTGTGATAATTTAAAATAGTAATAATAAGTAGTAAATATAATGGCTTTTGTGTATCAGGGAGACCATGAGCTTGAGTCGAAGGCAAAAAAAGGTAAGTATGTAGATAGGTACAGTTTATTATGCCCCGGATTAGGCTGTTCTTTTTATTTTCTTTTGCCATTTTTTTATCAAATATTATCTTCCAGCCGCAGAGCGAATATCGGAGAATATGCACATAGTGGCCAACGAACCGTCTCTAGCGCTGTATCGACTGCAGGAGCACGTAAGGAAGGCATTGCCTCCGATGGTGGAACGCAGAGTTGAAGTCACAAAGCTACAGCACGAACTGCAAGGCAGGTGCTATGATGTAGAATATGCTCTAAGGTAAAATACCCTTTAATACTTTTCCAAGCCAATTCAATCCTGTGTTAATGTTATTTGCATGAGATAACATCATATAAATAGATGGTGTAACATCTTTGCCAGGTATACAATGGGGCCTGCTTAGATATGTGTCTTCCAAAGTCCTTAGAGCTGCTTAAGTGATCCTGTATCTGACAACCAACATTTATTGTTGCTTAAATATTAATAGTAATTTGCCTGAACCTAATTCAATAATTATTCTTTTCAGTGCTGTGAAGTCCATGGATGGAGCAGCCACCAGCTTCAAGAACATCCAAGTAATGCTAAAGCAATCAATATTTTTGAAACAACAGCTAAAGTATGAAGAAAGTAGGAGAAATAAAAAGGATTCTAACTCTGTTTACAAACGTCTCTCTGCTCACATTGTGTTGGACTTGCCAGATCTGTCTGAGTTCTCGATGGTCCGTGAGACCACTAATAGGATTGAGAATATCATGGCTCAGGCTAGGGGCTCTTCCAATGAGCTGCACAGGTCTCACACCACATTGCATTAGTTATACTGTCTGATCACATATGCATAGTCACAGCTAACATTATGAGCACATCAGCTATATTCCCTGTCATGTCCTTGATAAGGGACATGTCATAATATTACATATCGATGTAATATGACACATTTGTACCTTGTTATTTAGATTGTCGGCTGAGATCTCACTAGTAGGATAACAAAATAATTTTGCACCACCCTATACCAATAATGTACTTTTCACACTACCTGCTTGACAATGTCAAATTATATGTCATGTAAACTTCACTGAAAGCAGATGATTAAACCCCTACGGCTGAGCCGGGAGTAAAGTTGTACTGAATTTCATTATGCCATCATATCCATAATCTGATTTGGATCCTCATCTGTATTAAAATTTGAACCAAAGAAATCCACACAATAAGAACTTGTTCGTAAATCGAACTAACCTATGCACAGAATGCACCAACCTAGATTTGGTTTTTATTGTCTCGCAGAAAGTGTGAAAAGTAGAGTATTCTCGTGGCTAAAGCTGTCTGCATCTTGGGCGTGCTTACATCCCTCTCTGCACTCAGGATTCTAGTAGTAACTCTAGAATCTTTTGTTACGTTCGGGATTAAATATAGCGCCCTTGACGCAAGACACTGCTTTATCCCCTCATTTAATAATATACTATTCCTCATTCCTAACTACATATGCAGTAATAGTAATAATGATATCACTAAAATGGGATATTTCGTGAGTTTTCAAGTATCCTAATATATCTCTATGATCGTAGATAAATTATGATCATATTAGACAAACAATAGCTTCTTTTCATTTGCTGGGAGCTTGGTGTCTCATTTTCAATTCGGGAATTTCCTTGATCTATTTAAGCTTGATGTCTTGTTTATTTTTAACCACCTGTCGAAATGAACCTAGGTAATAAATGGTATTATCATGTATTGCTTTGTTCATTCTGACTCGGAACTAATGGAATTGATGTCTTTTATTGCATGATCTCTTTATCATTCGCTGAAAAGTTGTTGATAAGGAACTGTAGGTATTTTTATAAAGAACCTAGGTACTTATTTTGTTTTTCGTATCATTTGACAGGTGATTAAAAAGAAAGGAGTGTTTAAATATTGCTAATTCAGTATTAATAGGTGTAAGTATTTACCTAACTCTAGTCTTATGGGAAAATAAACTTTGATGTAAGGTCCTAACATTAACTTTTGTTATTATTACTAACTAATTGCTTCCGCTACTGCACTTATTCATGAAGGTCTGTATGGGTATAATAATAATCATTGTATTGGTCCTTATGGACCTCTATCTCAACACATCTAATGCAACGCTTCCCCGAACCGCAGTCATGTGGAGCTTCCTATACTCTGATTTTTAATTCGAATTTTATATAAACAAAGTTAAGTAAATATTACGCGAGGGCGAGAGAGAGGATAAGTATTCCCTCTCCCTCGCACTTATGACAAAATGACATTTCTGTAGTTACTTAAAATATTTCGAATTTAAAATCAGATATAGGTCGTTTATTCACGGGACAAATGTCTGAGACACTTGTTGCCTGACAAATCGTGACACCGCACGTCCACACGTACTTGCCGTTTTCTAATGTTAAAAACTATGGCTGAGTGTACCAGGTACACTCTCTTGTAGGTACACTGTACCTACTAGAGACGTTGCAAGACTATTTTTTAGAGTTGTGTTCCTAATCAATGCTAGCCCGAGAGTTGATGACACATTTGGAGAAGGTGCTTTAGGCAACTTGAAATCATATTAAACTGGTCAAGCACGACGGCTACGAAAATACGCACAGGTGGTATGAATGAACGTCGGGAAGGGCGTTTCCGGTTATTTCGCTACTGCACAGTATACCTAGGGGATTGTATTACTGGATTTTATAAATGCTAATATAATTTAAAAATTAAAATTTTATAAAAAAGTTTAATACGGGAAATAAAATAATTCCAATTTGCTCATAGGTAACTATTTTGCAAATGACCTATATTATGTATAGAAAATTTGCAAATAGATTTTTATTATTATGACCCAACTGCCCGAAGTTATTTTAACTAGTGGTTCGGCCCGAACTAAGATCTCGCAAATGTTAATAAAAATGTCAATATTATTAGCAGTTAATTTCGCTAATATTTATTGATATTTCATCTATATATATAAAAAACAAAGTTTACACCATTTATAACTCAAGAACGGCTGGACCGATTTTGATGTTTTTAATGATTTGTTGGATTTGTCCCCGCCCCGAATAGCAGAATAACTACTAAAATATTGGAAACATAATGGTCCAAGAGCCAGTGACCAATTTTAGGTGGTCATTTCAAAAGTCACGAAACTTTCTCCAGTAAATCCTCTATACCTACTGAAAATGAAAATCCACTTCTGGCAGCCCTGTGTGGCCGGGGTAGACTACCCTAAAATTTTAAGGAGGGTAAGAAATAAGATTTATTTTAGTTAAAGTATCAGTCATAAAATTTTTGGAAATTACTTTCGACAGTATTTTGTCTTCATGGAATTTTTGCCAGAGCATTTACATCTCTCCTAATTGTTGACAGAACGCTATAAATATTTATAAAAAAAAATCCATTTTTGTCATTTCATCAGTCTTCAAATTTTAACAGAATAAATAAAATACATAAACAATTAATAATATACAATGCCAGAACGAAATTCCATCACCAACAGTCTGCCAGAGCGAAAAACGTGTTCGTGCGAGTGCAAGTAAGACAGTAATATGGAAACCTGCGGGTTAGAGAGAAAACACATGTGGAGAGTAAAATATATAGAAGTTGAATATATACAATTAAAAAAAAATATTATATATTAATTAAAAATTACAAAATTTATGTTTGTGGAATTATTAAGTTGTTTAATAGTCTTCATCCTCGTGTACACTATCATATTGGTCGCCGTGATCCTCAATGAATACAGAATCATTTGAATCTTCTATTAACTGAATTTGAGGCTCTAATATCTCATCATCTGTGTACAAGATTAATAATAATTAATATTTTACGACTTGATATATATACATATGTATATAATATGTATGCAATTTATACAAAAAATACACATACCATCAATATTGGCATCATCTACTTCGATATCAATGTTGTTGTTAGCGATAGCATCACTTACTGTAGGTGGTAGCTGATCTCCCTCGAACCAGTGAAACTCGTACTGACCATCATTCAACACCCATCCATTGTCTTCTGGACTCAATATTGTAGGCAAATTCAGATGTGCATTTCTCCAAATGCAAGCGATATATTTCGTTCTTAATACGTGTTGATGGAGTTCAGCTTGACATGGAGGCAAATGGCATGCATCAAATTTAATCACTTTGTTTTCAAATGGTTCATCAATATTTTCAGCTGTGAAATTGTTCATGAATAGTTCGAATCTTCCGCTATTTGTGTCGTCACAATTCTTTATTTTGTAGATTTGGCATACAAATTTTTCTAATGTTGCAAGAATGTCAGTATCCATTATATCTTCTGTTACATTGGCAAGATTGATGAAAGCTTCTTGATAAATTTTGGATTTCATCAGTAGCTTAAACGGATTAATTTTTCCTTTTTTATAAAATGCTGGATTATAATCACATCCAGTAAAGGCGTGATATGCAGGTAAACTCTTGCAAATATCTGGACCAATTTTTTGGTATATATTTGATACGTTAATATAACGTTGGTTATTGCCTGTACAAATATTCATCCAAATTTTCACATTTATATTTTGTAGGTGATCCATATTTCCAAGCATAATAATAAGAACGTCTGTATCAGAACATCGAATAAGTATATTTTCTTCATCTTCTATTTTACATATATGATGAACAATTTTCGTGTCAGCTTCCTCGTGATCTGGGCAAGATAATTGTAGAAAAACTGTGGATATGACTTTATCATCGATACATTCATAACGATGGCATTCTTTGAAGTTAAGATAAATGATTTTATTACCAATAAACGGAGCCATTTCATCTGTTGCCCAGTGTTGGATGAAAAAATTTACTATTGCTTCTTTAAATTTGTTATTTCTTAATTCTTTTGTAAAATCAATTGGTCGTTCTTGATCTGCTCCTACTATTGTATACTCTCGAATAATATACTCTCTTAATTGTCTTTCATAAGTTTTTATAGATGGTTCAAAGTATTGGTCAAAAATAAAATCAATTCTTCTGCCTCCAAATTGTGCAGCCATACTCAGAAATCGTTTTGAGATTTTATCGAATGTTTTTGGTACATCTTTCATAGTGTGTAATAAGAAAAATCCATCAATGACTACCACACCTACAGAACTTGGCTCATCATGATTGACACCTTTTTCTAAAAATTTTAAGAGCGAAGATTTTTCTGTTTTACAGATTGCTCCATCTATGTGACACATTGAAAAAGGTACTGGAGTTAATGGATATGATAGAACTTTAGTAATATCTACTTTATATTTAATTGATATTGCTAATAGCCTACCAAACAAATCTCTTTGCTGACGAACTTCTTGAATTTGTTGCCCAATTTTTTTTTTTTTTCCCCCAGGTCGGATGAAAAATTACGTATTTCTATTTTGTTGATGGCTTGTTCAAATCTTACAGTTGATGTAGAACATTGAGAAATAAACTTCTTCCTTAGATTTTCTCCAATGTTTTCAATATTTAATAAATAAGTAGCAACTTCTTCTGATACTGCTTTTCCAGTACAGATGTTAAAAAGAAAATCTTTGGGTAATGCTGAACTAAACGGATTTATATATTTTGAAAAAGCGTCGAGAAATCTCTGAAGTTGTATAGAACTTTGTCGCATGGAATGTTTCTCTAAATCTGCGGAAATATCTTGTTTTTTTTTAATTCCTGTCTCATTATAAGTGTAACTAATTACACTTGTTCTTATATCATGGCTTTTTGCCCATCTTTGTCGAGCAGATATGGAGTTTGTAAAATGTAAAATTCCTGTTAATCGTTTGGCAGCATCTGCATTAACTGTTTGTTCTTTCAAAAGTGATGTTTCATCAAGATACCCAATAAGCGCTCTCACTCTAACCCGCAGGTTTCCATATTACTGTCTTACTTGCACTCGCACGAACACGTTTTTCGCTCTGGCAGACTGTTGGTGATGGAATTTCGTTCTGGCATTGTATATTATTAATTGTTTATGTATTTTATTTATTCTGTTAAAATTTGAAGACTGATGAAATGACAAAAATGGATTTTTTTTTATAAATATTTATAGCGTTCTGTCAACAATTAGGAGAGATGTAAATGCTCTGGCAAAAATTCCATGAAGACAAAATACTGTCGAAAGTAATTTCCAAAAATTTTATGACTGATACTTTAACTAAAATAAATCTTATTTCTTACCCTCCTTAAAATTTTAGGGTAGTCTACCCCGGCCACACAGGGCTGCCAGAAGTGGATTTTCATTTTCAGTAGGTATAGAGGATTTACTGGAGAAAGTTTCGTGACTTTTGAAATGACCACCTAAAATTGGTCACTGGCTCTTCGTCTATAACTAACAAAATTATGAGGAAAATTCATTTTCTCATACATAGATGTATAGATATCATACATAGATCGGACCGGCTGGTCCGTATCAGAAAGACAATCTAGCATAAGCCATTGTAGGATGAACGACATAAAAGTAAAATGTCCTACTAGTAAAACGTCTGTAAATGATTTCGTCATCTGGGTATTATGTCTACAAATTATAACACCATAATAGATAAATTACTACTTTGCTGTATGTCTATGACATAACGTACATTGAAGTGCAAACATTTATCACACTAATATTATAAATGCAAAAGTTTGGATGTTTGTTTGTTTGTCACGTTGTAACGGCAGAACCGATTTTGATGAAATTTGGTATAAGTAGATTATAACCTGGATCACCACATAGGCTACCATTTATCCCATAAATCGGTTCCCGTGGGATAAAAATGGGGTGTCAACACAAGTTGCAACAGCGAGTTTAGTTTTATTTCTAGGTTACCCACACATTTAGGAGTGTAACGCGTACGAAGTCGCGGGCAACAGCTAGTATATTATAAAATGTATAATTGATTATTATTAATATATAATTTATTATTATTAATATATAATTTATTAATGTAATTTTTATATATTACATATTTTACCAACATTTTTTTTTTTTTCAATTCATCCTCAAAAAAGGAGGAAGAATGACCGTATTTTTGATAAAAATACAAAAGGGAAATAACGAAATTGGACGCAAAGGACATCTCTCCGTTTATATTTTTAAAACGTGTACCTATCTCACGTTAAACGCATTATCTTCGGAGATGATGTTAGGTATCTGAAATCTAATAACAAATGTTATTAAACAAAAGATTTTAGTTAATATTATTTTATTTTATTTGTTTTTTTTTTCATGTGAGAGATTAACTTTACAGTAAGTTTGTATTTTGTTAATTTTTTGGTTAATTTAATGGTACTTGATCAACCGTAGATTAAAATATTAATAATGGCATAAAATAAAATTTGTTCAAATTGTGGTTTTATTAGGGTTCATTTGCTGTGACAGTGTACCAGCCCTTTTCCTACCTGCCATGACGATTTGTCGTTTCGGACGTTCTACTTGTAAGACGATTTTAATTCTAGACGTTTTACTAGTAGGTCATTTTACTTTTATGTCGTTCATCCTATAAATATAAATATTGGTGGACATTTCACACAGCGCCAAACTATCTAGCCCCAAACTAAGCAGAGCTTGTACTATGGGAACCAGATAACTGATAGAATACTTATGTACTTATCTTTTTTTGTAAATACATATGTACATACTTATAATATATAGAAAAACATCCAGACCCGGAACAAATATTTGTAGATCATGCAAACATTTGTCCCGCGGCGGGAATCGAACCCGCTACCTCCTGCATCACAGCTGGCTATACGCCCACTGCGCCACGGAGATCGTCAAACCCTATAGGGGTGTTATGCGAGATTGTCCTTCTGATACGGATCGGATGTAGCTAATGATGGCCGATTGACAATACATTGGCAGCCCGCGTCATATGCATGTCAAGGCGATACGAAGTTCGGCGGGTAAGCTAATATGAAATAAGATCTACATAGCAGATACATTTTGGAATACAATCTCTTTCGTGGAACAACGCGCGATATCCAACACGACTTGTCAGGTGACACAAAGCCAGCTACGTGCGGCTTTATCCCCATTTCACAGCGACCTACCTACGAACGGACGACGTAAGGTTAATCAATAGCCACTATGCAAGCAAAAACAGGCGGCATCTTTATTTTTAGGCAATACCTAAAATAAAAAAATCTTATTATTAAACAAAATAAAGCGTTAAAATAACTAGGTAGGTACCTAACAATGTTAAATTTCATATGTGAAAAATACCCGACCACTGCAGTTCTGTCAGCTTAGTTATATGATACTTTTCTTCCATACGCATTAGTTCACCAGTTTTCTGAGCTTTGCTTAAATTTGATTGTTGAAGCCTTCGTCCTAAACTCAGAGATAAAACCTCCAGAAGCCCCTTGCCACTTTCATTGAGCAGAATAGAGTTGTAAACGTAATCTGTAGTCATAACTATGACTATGTAGGAGTCGATTTGTTGATACTCTCTCTTGAGAACTTCCATATTCTGGAAAATTGACATCCAGGTCAGCCCCGCGTCTTGAACTTGGACGTTTACAAGCATCTGTATGGATAGAAAAATAAGTTTTTTGTTGAAAAATTACTTTTTCAAAATAAGCTTTTATAAAATTCATAATCGGAACCGCAAGCAGATTCAAATGAGCCCAAACACTAGTAGCCTACTATAATCCATACAGAAGTTCCGTTGTCTAGCATCCGTCTCCATCATGAGACCACCTCCATGGTACCATATTATAAATAATAATAATAAATATCGCTGGACATTTCACACAGCGCTATCTAGCCCCAAACTAAGCAGAGCTTGTACTATGGGAACCAGATAACTGATAGAATACTTATATACTTACTTTTTTTTTGTAAATATGTACATACTTATAATATATAGAAAAACACCCAGACACGGAACAAATATTTGTAGATCATGCAAATATTTGTTCCGTGGCGGGAATCGAACCCGCTACCTCCTACGAAATATTATTGCACAGAAGTGACATTATGTATTCCAAATTTCAGCTCAATCGGTTGAGGGGAACTGGTTTAAAATTCAGTTGCAAGATTCCACCCGGACAAACATATCTACATACATTGCAAGTTAATAAAACGCTTGTAATTATAAAGGTACCAAGTTTAATTGTTATAACAAGAATACAGTGGGATGTTTATAGCTGAAGAAACTGTTAGAATTGATAAATATAATGTAACAAACACATTACTATGAAGATAGTTGATCGAGCCAAGCGAGATCTCCAAATCAACTTAGGCAAATCGGTGTTGTATGTATGTATGTTTGTTTGTCCGAGGATAACTTTCGAAGCGTTTGTCCGATCATCGTGAAATTTGGTATAAAGGTACGTAATGACGGCACAATTTTGGTGTCACTCAATGAGCTAAAAATTTGGGGGGGTTGTTGAGATATTGGGGTTCAAGAGGAGTAAAAAAAATGAAAATGAGTCTATTAGGTCAGGTGAGACGTCAAATGAAAGGTCTTTATTAGTACATTTCGACCCTGTTTTTATTTTTAGTAAAGTTTTTGTAGTTTTTGAGTTATTAGCCATAATAAAAACTAAACTTTGACAAAATTCACAGGGTACACCAGTGAATCCACGGTGCTGAAATTTGGTATTCGTGTAGCTTTAGTGACATAAATATAGGCAAAAGTCTGAAATCCAGAATAACTGCAATTTGTACCCCAAAAAAGCGTAACCAGATTACATGAACTCCTGTAATTTGAATCAAACTGTAGGTCAAGTTATTTGGTTATTTATTTCGTGGAATTATTTTGATAGTCAAAGATTACTAATAATATATTTTAATTTAATCGAAGACTCGCGAGATCTCAGTTCGGGGCGAACTACTAGTAATTTAGTATTGTTGTGTGAAGAGAAAGCAAAACCCCTAAGTAGATATATTCTGGCTGGAATGCAAACACTTGACCGAACTCCAAAGGTCTTACCAATTTGGTTATAGAACTAACCTCCGAAGTGTCATTGATTACAAACTTCCTGGATTGCTTTCAAAACATGTTATGGATGTTGACGTCTCCCTTCACTTGAAGCACGACCGTATACCCCTTGTTGCTGTATCGTTCCACGAGTTTATCCACCGTGTCGATGACGTAGATGCGCCCGTCGAGAAAATGGACGGCTGGTCACTGGAATGTGGCTTTCCATGCTATGATTCACCAGATAAAGGAAAATGATTAAATTGTTGTAAAGAAAATCTATCTATCAATTGAAGACAGAAACTACTCGTAGGTAAGGTTTTACAGAAGCTGTTTGAAGACTCGCCTGAAGAAAGATCGCATGGTGCAATTTTTTTTTGATAACTATCGTTTTTCTTTGAAAAAGGACGACGTATACGATTACATCAGTATCCTAGCTACGAATGATGACGAAGGCTTAGAGTTACCTGGTGAAATAAGTAAAACAAATAACAACTAAATTGAAATCAGACACCTAAAGTAGGAGAGTAGGTATCCAGAATAGGGGGAACCATAGGATGATGGTGATTGTAGCACAATAGTGCCACCATAAAGTATTATGTTGAGTCATTTTTTTATTCATATAAGCAGGTACGAGTAGGTAACAAATAAGTTAGTAGAACCTGTTGATTTCTCTGATAACTTTGAAAAGGTGACCCATCAAGAGATTTATCTTTTGTGAGCAATGCATTTGAAGCAAGCGTCAAGGTTTGTAGAAAATGTAAACATCAACTCACCCAAAGCATCAATTTAGTTCCAGACTTCGGTTTTCACGAGCTTTTTGGGCACTCCTCGCAAGAATGCAATTAGCTCGAGTGCATCGTATACAGTCAACCACGATGGCAGTGTTTCGTGTTCAGAGCTGATCGATATTTGTTGGGCGTGCTAAAGAAAAGGTAAGGTAGTATTGAAAGGTAGAAAAACTTTCAGTCATCGGTAGTATGTGAAGTGGAGTGTCGCAAAAAGAGAAGTGGGATGATGCTGTTTTTAAAAATCTTACCAGATGAGGTTGTGTCCCCTGATTCCACTTAGAATTGCAGCACACATTTCCCTCATTGACCATTCTGTACCCGGTCAGCATCTCACTTAGATTCAAACGTCCATGTCTCTTCAAACCGGACAAGGCCAGTGCCTCTTCCTTCCCCAATCCTAGGTAAATACTGTGCACTTTGTAAACACCCTTTTCTTTTACACCCAGGTTTTCAGCAAGGAAGTATTCACCGTATATATCAACTTGTTCTCCTAAAACAGAAATAATTTAAATAGTCTTATGAACGCAGCATAACACAAAGAAGACACTACTTTTGGATCTAATCAAAAGATCGCTACTGCCTCAATGCGCATGTAATGCTGTAAGACAGATAAAGTTAAAGGGAACTTTATTCTTACTGCGCTTGGCTTTGATGTGCAACTTCGTATTTGTAACCTCCTGTTTCTCCCTTGCTGCTCCTGGTTGTAGTCTTACTGTTCACGTTCAGTTACCCATTTGGATATCAACTGTGTATTGTGATATCCTCTGAACGACATTGTACTCAACTAGAAGAAGTATCACGATAAACACAGTAGCCGTCGCTGTCATCGCTATCACTTCATTGAGAATGCGATTCAGATATTTCTGTTTATGGAAGCAAGCTTAGCCCACATTTTTCTGAATTCGAACAATTTGAATTGTTAGGTGATGGTTACTATTTTTAACCCCCGACGCAAAAAAAGTGGTGTATAAGTTTAACGCCTGTGTCTGTCTGTCTGTAACATCGTAGTTCCCAGTTTTTTTAATAGAAAGCTAGTTCAACTGGTGTGGTTCTACATAGTTCTCTTCTTTTAAAAATATGAACTTACTTTTATCTTATTAAATGAATGAATGAATGAATGAAATACTCTTTATTTCACACCAAACAAAAATACAGTAACAAAAGAAATAAACAATAAATAACGGTACAATGGGTGGTCTTATCGCTAAAAACGATCTCTTCCAGATAACCTTTGGATGGACAGGATAAACAAAAATCAAAAGACAGGGGTGTAAGAGTACCTTTAAAGTTACGTTTAATAATTTATTATTTATGTAGGTAAATAGAGACCGTATATAATAGTATAGGAGCTAGCAACGTTTTCGAGAAAGAATATTAGGTCAGCTGATTTTGTGATATGTCGTCTTTCTTGCACTTTCGGTTAGAGTCTGGGCTATCTGGCTGGTGGTAGCGGTTGCGTTCATTAGTGCGCATCCTACCTGTCCAGGTAATAATCCTGAATTTTAAAAACATTTTAGAAGGCGTAATTTTTAATTTTTTGTTTTTAAATAAGTCTACCTGACATAAATAAGTCTACCTGACATACTTTTTTTATTGCCAGACATTTTTGACAATGCTAACTATGTGCCATACGCGATTTTTTTTTATACAAAAATTCCAAAGTATTTTATAATGTCTGTAATTTTAATATTATGTTATTTAATGATAAGAAACACTTAAAATAAATTTGCCAGACATTAATTCGATTGTTAAGCCTTAAATTAAAATTAAAAAGTCATGAAAAGTATTGCAGTATGATGCTAGTAGTCCGACAGAGACAGCTGAAGGTGCTAGAGAGATAGACAACGACAGTGGCGCGACAGGCAAGTTTGCAAGATGGCGTCAGTCTAATGTCACATGTTTCTTTTTGTTTTGATTTTAATGTCTATTTTTCAATTTGGTTACAATGGCCAGGTGTTTATTACTTCGACAAAAAAATCTCGAAACTTTTACTCATCCAGTTTGCCACCCCGTAAAGCGGAATTGCAACAGCATTTATTGAGGGTTCGTTACGTGACGAAAATTTGGAGGAATGCTCACTCAAAACATCCAACATCTTTATCTCCAATGGCTTTCGGTTGGACCATTAACGGTGACAAATATGATTTTGTCTGGTTTTTGGGAGATCAATTACGACCCTCAGTTGCAGATATTATTGTTCAAAGTAAGTGTGAAATGGAATATTTATCAATAATAACTAAAATATTTTATAACGAACAAGAAGAATTACACAGTTTATTTTTTTTTTCTGTTGCAGATGATAGAGTTTTAGAAGATAACGAAAGTTCCCAAGAAGATGATATGAATGACACTGACAAGGACAGCGACAATGATGATGATGATTATGAAGATGCCTCTTTTTTTTGTGACGTCACTATAGGCTGAAACAATTTGAAAAACTTAATTTTAATTATTTATAATTTACACTTAGTAATCAGAACAATTTAAATAAAAAGTGTTGTTTTTAAAATTTTAATCTAATTTTGTATTCCTTTTTTTGCTTAAATTTTTTTTGAAACTTGCTCTGACTAGAATGATTATTATTATTTTTTTTACATGTACAGTGACAAGTAATTTACTTTTGTAATGGTTCTCTGTATCATTCTCTACTTATTCTGCAACTGTCTCTCTCCGACTACTAGCATTATACTGCAATACTTTTCATGACTTTTCATATTAATTCAAGACTTAACAATCGAAATAATGTCTGGCAAATTTATTTTAAGTTTTTCTTATCTTTAAATAACATAATATTAAAATTACAGACATTATAAAATACTTGGAAATTTTTATAAAAAAATAATAATAATCGCGTATGGCGCATAGTTAGCATTGTTAAAAATGTCTGGCAATAAAAAAAGTATCTCAGGTAGACTTATTCCAAAGGTTGCCTGGAAGAAATCGCTTTCAGCGATAAGGCCGCCCATTGTACTTTATTCAGCTTAAATTAGTTTTTTTAAGTATTCCTGGTGTACAATAAAGGATTATTCTATTCTATTCTATTCTTATTTAAAAACAAAAAAATAAAAATTACGCCTTCTAAAATGTTTTTAAAATCCAGGATTATTACCTGGACAGGTAGGATGCGCACTAATGAACGCAACCGCTACCACCAGCCAGATAGCCCAGACTCTAACCGAAAGTGCAAGAAGGATGACATATCACAAAATCAGCTGACCTAAAATTCTTACTTTTCAAACGTTGCTAGCTCCCGTACCATAAGTAGGTTTTTACTTACGACAACATTTGTGCAGAGTTTTTGCTAAGCAAAGACTTTGTGACTTGAATATGACACATTCGCTATTGTAGAGGAAGATTGTCTTAATTTTCACGAAAGCATATGCAATATTATACCGTGGTGAAATACTCATTAAAACCCACACAATTGAGAATGTCTCCATAAAAGATTCTACCTATGATAGTACCTTCAGCTGTAAAAACAAATAAATAAAAAAATAAATCGTCTTCAGAACATTAAAATAAAATAAATTAAGTAATATTACTATAAATACATACTAAAAACAATATTAACAATGATGTACGTTACGGAGTTCAAAGCAACATACGGCCCCAAACTGAAGAGATATGCTTGCGGTGTACAACCAATGCCATAGATGATCAGCGTGCATGGAACCACTGCAAGGTCTCCGTAATGGAAATGACCAGATGGTGCTACCTGAAACATTATCAGTATCATTATCCCTGTCACCAGAACCACCAATACCTAGTAAACGATAAGGTCACACGAATACAAAGTGAACCAGTACCGAGCTGGAGGGAAGTTCATATCATGACTCTGAAAGTGTTTAATCATTCCATGTTCTTAGGGCAGCCAGGATGCTGACAGGCAGCGCAGTCAGGAAGACAAGCACACACCAGCCGACGTACATCGACGAGTAACCTACCTCGCGAATACGTAGCGGCCTCTGAAACACTATTATAAGTTTAAAAACTAACCCGACTGCGTCGATGGTAGCCTACCTAAAAACATAATCCTTCCTTTTGGCTTTGCCGTAGACGGGTAAAAATTTATCCAATGTCACCCGGACTATAACAACGAATTGAGGGTGAGTAGTTTAGCCGCTACGTTAGATGGAACATACTCGCAGGTAAATACAAACATACATACATACACACATACATGCATACATACATACCTGCATAAATCGATCACAATAGGCCTCGTGGCCGCAGTGAAACTAAAGCCGCAAAGGCAATTAAAAAATAATAATCATAATTTGTATTATTTTTTTATATCATACATAGACAGCTAAAAGCATAACCCATCATTTTGGCGTTGCCGTAGTCGAGTAAAAAGATTGAATAAAGCACTCGGGCCGACGCACATGGCTTTTTGATGATGACATCAAAAGGGTCGCTGATAAGACCTGAGTCCTGGATGCGATCTGCCGAAGACAGCTGTGCAGCAGTGGATGAATACAAGCTGAGAATGGTGAATGTTTGAAGTTTGTTTCAACTAAGTGTTTAGGCCGCCTGATATTCTTCGACACGGCTTCTTCGAATCAATGCACACTTTATTTTATATGAAAATGAGTTGATTATTTTCAAAAATAAATGAACAAATAGGTTATAACAGCTAGCTAGCTAACAGCAGTTATAATAGCTAATTCTGTGGCTATATGTGGGCACTTTATAGTTTCCGTCTGCGATTATCAAAATTAGCAAGCTTGTTCATTTCTTTTCAGTTCGTTTTGCAGTAGGGTTTATTTTAGAAAAATCGCCTCCAGAGCGACCGATCTTGGCTCCCATATACCCTTTATAGGTCTTCTTTCATCTAGTGGGGGGGGGGAGGGGGCCTTCCACACTGCACTTGGTGGTGGCTAAATAAAATACATATATTCTAATTGCAATGGTGGTTTTACCTTAAACCCGCTGTGTGTTTCATGGACGACAAGAGAAACGGTCTCCAACACTGGAGGAATGAATGCCACAAAGAAATAGAAGAGGATGCCAGACAGAACCTTTGTCACTTTCACTTCTTCCATCAGCGAAGAGACCGGCACTAACACTAGGTTCACCTGAAAATAATAATCACTAATCGTGAATCTAATATTCCCAAATTTTAAAACGAAGTCATTTAAATTTAATTCAATATATGCAAACAAGGTTATAAGTTTCCGCATAAATTTAAAATAACGTATAAATAACATTTGCCCGGCGGCACTCGCTACTGGGTAAAAAATACCACAGAGTACCTAAATCACGTGATATTTTTATTACTAAACATTGCGGCAACTCACGACTTTAAATACCTTCTGGCCAATAGTTAACACGCACGTACGACACCGGGCGGCCAGTTCGCGCGCGGCGCTTGGCGACAACGGACGTGTAAAGTGAGTATGGGTGAAAAATACCCGGTAGCGACGGTTCTTGTTACATTTTTTTTTATGTTATTGGTTATTTCATTTTGTTTTAGAGCTGGTTCATGATGAGTTCAATAGTGACGGATCAAATTATAGAAGAATGTCTAGAACAAGAAGATAGTGAAGAAGAAAATGTGTCAGAAATAGAAGATTTTGAGGAGCATAGTGATCATGAAAGCGGAACAGAGCAAGAAGCAAGTGATTCAGATGGGTCTTCAGTGTCGGAAGAGAGTTTTCCTTCGAATTTACATATTGAGAATACTGAAGATGAAGAATATTTAGAGGATGTACCGCTGAAGTACTTGAGGCGAGGTCGTTTTACTGGAAAAGACAAAAGAACTCGCTGGCAAGTTCGTGAGCCGCCGCGACGTGTACGAACTAGATCTCATAACATTATATATCATTTGCCGGGACCGATTGGCGAAGGCAGATCTTGTTCGTCTATGTTAGAAGCTTGGAATCTTATTTTTCCGGAAACGTGTTTACTAAAGATAGTCCAGTATACTAACATTTATATAGAAGAGCTAAAGTCTAAATTCTCAAGAGAACGCGATTGTAAAAGTACAGATATCGTTGAACTTAGAGCTCTTTTTGGATTACTTTATTTCTGCGGAAGATTGCGAAGTGGTCACCTGAACACAAAAGATCTCTGGGAAAAATATGGAAGTGGTTCCGACGTCTGTATAGCCACTATGTCACGAGAAAGGTTCCATTTCTTACTACGGAGTTTACGGTTTGACAATATTCGTACACGAGGTGAAAGAAGGCAAACAGATAAGCTAGCACCCATTCGCGAGATTTTCGAAGAGTTCAATAATAATATAAAAAATATTATGCTGTCAGCGAAAATTTAACAATCGATGAAAAGTTGGAGAAGACTCGCGGCCGTTGTCCATTTCGGCAATACATACCCAGCAAACCCGGTAAATATGGTATAAAGATATTTGTGTTGGCTGACGCACGAACCTTCTATACAAATAATATGGAAATTTATGTTGGCAAAAATGATGGGCCTTATGATCACAGTAATTCACCAAGTGAAGTTGTCAAACGCTTAGTAGAACCTATAAAGAATAGTCATCGTAACATAGTGATGGACAATTGGTTCACTAGTTTTCCGCTATTACGTGATTTGCTCAATCATTATGGTTTGATAGCATTGGGTACGTTGAGAAAGAATAAACCTGAAATTCCACCTGTATTTACCTCTACCAAAGACCGGGAAGTTCACAGTTCCCTTTTTGGATTTCAAGATGATTGTACTGTTGTGTCTTATGTTCCAAAGAAAAATAAAGTCGTGCTCTTGGCGTCAACTATGCACCATGATGGCAAAAAAGATTCTGGAGAAGAAAAAAAGCCCGAGATGATAATGGACTATAATAGAACAAAATGTGGCGTCGATGTTGTAGATGAGATGTGTGCTACCTACTCAGCAGCACGAGCTACCAAAAGATGGCCATTGGTTTTGTTTTATGGTCTTTTGAACGTCGGCGGCATCAATGCGTACGTAATAGTGAAGGCAAATAAAGTAAATAGTGGAGCTGTGATGACTCAGAGAAGGATCGCTTTGAAAGAACTGGCTTTGGCCCTTGTGATGCCACAGATAAAAAAGAGGTCAACAGTAGCTAATTTGCCAAAAATTATCAAAACTAAAATTGATTGTATGCTCAATGCTGACTCGAATGATGAAGCCACGCTCACAAGCACACCCTCAGCTTTGCGACCGTCCACATCTGCTTCCCGTTGTGCAGTATGTGAATGGAAGAAGGATCGAAAAACTAAGACATCTTGTAAATTGTGTTCCAAAAGAATATGCCGTGAGCATACGACCCCAATTTGTGGCGATTGTTATGTCAAAGCAAAATAGTTAGATTAGGTACAAGTTTTTTGAAACATAATGTTTGACGATTATTTTCTCGATGTTCATTTATATCAACAGTATTTTATTTTTTGTTGTTTTGGTAGAGTATAAGGTCGATTTATAATTTGTGATCTCAATTTTACGTGATACCTAAGAAAAACATTTTTTTTGTTGATTTCTCTAAGACTATGAAGAATTTTTGTTAAATTTTGTATTTTTTTAGGATAAGCTATAATTTGAAATAAATAATAATTCAAACTTTTAATTTTCTTTTATTTGTTAGACATTAGTATTGATAAACTAAATACACCATTAAAGTCTGTAATGCAAACTTATTTTCCAAGATAATGTCATTTAAATTATGTGGTATTTTTTACCCGGTAGCGAGTATTCGTGCATGTAAACACCTAGCGAGTACCGCCGGGTTAATATTTTCAATAATTTAATTATTTTTAATTATTAAATCAAACAAAACATTTTAAACAAATTTTTCTTATGTTATTATATGTTTGTTTCGATATTTTTTTCAACTTTACCGCCAGTGTTTTTTTTTCACAGTAGTCAGAAAGAATCCTACTCTTAAAGATATGCAATGTACCTAAATGCCCAATGTGCGAATAAAGGTCAGTAAAGATAACTTTTAGCAACTTAAGACCTAGATGTACATGATTGACCTAGTTCGAAATGTGATGTAAAACTACGGAATATTAAAAAAACATTCTTTTTGAATAACAACTCCGGAAACACACATTTTTATATATTTTAATGTCACTTTGATTTTCTTTAAATATGGTTCCTTTCCTTCCTTGTTTGTATTGGGGAGACCTTTGCCCAGCAGTGGGACAATACAGGTTAGTAAAAATAAAAAATAATTGTTTCTTTCATCGTTTTTTCTATGACCTCAGAATATTAAATATAATTTTTCTTACGTTCAGAATCTCCTGGCTAGTAAAAACCCTTGTAGATAGGACATACTATGAAGAGACCAAAATATCAGTACATAATAATTTATTATATATTATATACACCACTGCAAAGCGTGTGAGTGGTTATTTTGATCCCATCACCATGGCCGAAATAGCTCAGTTGGGAGAGCGTTAGACTGAAGATCTAAAGGTCCCTGGTTCGATCCCTGGTTTCGGCAAAACTTTTTGCCTTGACAATTTTTACACCAAACCACAGAAAAATACTAATAGAACTGCTGATACGTTGACAATAAGAACACCACATTGTCCACAATATTATTATAAATTCTAAAGTAACTCTTGCCTATCTGTTTGAAGTATGTTTCACGACTCAGGATGTTTCAGCCGGTTGGCTGAACCGGTTTGGTATACTCGTAGATAGATTATGATGCGACGGGACCATGAGTCTACTTACTTTTATGAAGTTTTCCAACAAATATGAATTTTGTTGATTCTTTTTATTGAAAAGTATTTTAAAAGTATTTGTTTAAATTAAAATGAAGGTATGCATTAAAATAATTATTCCATTAAGGGAAACTAATGCCTACAGTCTACTGACTGATCGTTTAACAAACGATAAAAAAAAAAACAAATTTAATTAAAATAACGCGTAGATAAATTGACGACCTTCGAGGCGCAGTGGGCGAATAGCCGGCTGAGACGCAGGAGGTAGCGGGTTCGATTCCCGCCGCGTAACAAATATTTGCATGGTCTACAGATCCGGGTTTAGATATTTTTATGTATATTCTAAGTATGTATTTACAAAAAAATAGCTATCTAGCTC
This sequence comes from Philereme transversata, assembly GCA_963924445.1. Lineage (NCBI taxonomy): Eukaryota > Metazoa > Arthropoda > Insecta > Lepidoptera > Geometridae > Philereme > Philereme transversata. The sequence goes on along the minus strand of OZ004342.1, from coordinate 21,269,209 downwards.
TGATTATTGATTACAAGATTCATTATTCTGATACGGTTTTTAAGGTTGGTAAAAACGGAACACGTTGAGACTTTGACCGCCCGCCCGTCTGTAACAGCCGATTATCTCAAGTGGGGTATCATATAAAAGATCCTAACGAAAAACATTTTTTTGTAGTCTGACTGAATCATTCCTTCTAACGTCAAGTGGCAAATAGATTATTCCATCTCCAGGTAGTATTAAAAAAAATGCTGCACATTTCACACAGCCAGCGCCATCTACTTGTTTCAAAAACAACTGTTTTCAGAATGCTGTTGTGACTGCCTCGTACTCTGCTCATCAGAGATACTGCACTAAAAAGCGCGGCAGTCTATGAGGGTAGGTAAAACTTCAAGGTTATTAAATAAATAAATAATGCTGGACGTTTTACACAGCGCTATGTAGCCCCTAACTAAGCAAAGCTGATAGAATACTTATATACTTTACCTTTGTAAACAACCAGACCCGGAACAAATATCTGTTGATCATGCAAAGATTTGATGCGGGGTGGGAATCGAACCCGCAACCTCCTGCGCTCCTGGTCGGTATTCGCCCACTGCGTCTCGGAGGTCGTCAATAACGTTTGATCAATAACTTAACATTTTTTGCGGTTTTCCGCCAAGTGACCGTGGTAGATGGGCAAATACGAATCTTTATTATTCTTGTAGTTCCGAAGGATTGCCCGATGTCAAATCAAGATCTCCAAATCAACTTGGGCAAATCGGCGTTGTATGTATGTATGTATGTATGTATGTATGTTTGTTTATCCGAGGATAACTCGAAGCGTTTATTCGATCATCGTTAAATTTGGTATATATGTAGGTAACGATGGCAAATTTGGTGTGACTCAATAAGCTAAAAATTTTGGGGGGTTGTTGAGTTATTGGGGTTCGAGAGGGGTAAAAACAAATGAAAATGAGACTATTAGATCAACTGAGACGTCAAATGAAAGATTTTCATTAGTACATTTCGACCCCGTTCTTATTTTTAGTAAAGTTTTTGTAGATTTTGCGTTATTAGCCATAATATAAACTAAACTTTGACAAAATTCACAGGGTACACCATTGACCCCACAGTACTGTAATTTGGTATGCGTGTAGCTTAAGTACCACAAATATAGGCAAAAGTCTGAAATCCAGAATAACTGCGATTATTACCCCAAAAAAGACTATCCAAATAACATGAACTCCCATTACTTGTAATTTGAATGAAACTGTGGGTCAAATTATTTGGTTATTTATTTCGGGGCATTATTTTGATAGTCAAAGATTACGAATAACATTTTTTTTGTTTTTATTGTAGACTCGCGAGATCTCAGTTCGGGGCGAACCACTAGTATTATAAATGCAAAAGTTTGGATGTTGGTTTATGTATTTGAAAGAAAGAAAGAAGAAAGAAAATACATTTATTTGCAGACATAACAAAACAAAGATACACACAGTTACAAAAATAACACGGCAATAAGTATAACATACAAAAAATTGAAATAAAAATATAAAATATACATAGGTAGTAGTACGTCCAGGTTATGAGCGCCCGCAAACTAGGATCCGGCTCCCTCGGAGCGCGAGTCCTACTGGTACGTGGCCGGTCTTGTTTAAGCTTTGATTAGAAACATTTCAAAGTTATTTATGAAGGATCATTTATACAGTGGTGGCATGTTATACAGTGGTGATATGAGAGTGAGACCTTACGCGTTCATGAGCGTTCTGAATCCTTGACAGCACTCCACTGTCATCAGCGCGATAGCTGAATTGGTATGCAAAATACGTGAACGCTAACAGCGATTATGTCGTGTTTCAGAATGCACCTCAAGTTTTAGCTTTTATCGATCGATTTTTGTTTACTTTCTAAAAGGAAAAACCAAAATCCCTGAATAGATTCGGCGAATACTTAACCGCTGCTATTGACCAAAATAATACGTAATACAAATATTTGTACCAACAGATGTGATATCAGGTTATTTCCCTGCTCAAGCAAATATTTTTCTACACTAATCATGTTGTATTATCGCCTTTATTGTGAAGAAGATAAAGTTTTCAATAGGATATGGTACGTGTTATTTTGAAGGTAAATAGCGAGTCATCAAATAAATTTGGCAGATAGGATCAAATTGACCACCGAATTTGCGGATATAAAGTGTGGTGTTAGTCGAGATATGCCAGTTCTAAGGATTGCCAGCAAGATGACTTCATTCAGTGCCATTTGTTTTGGATTTGCCATTATATTGATCGTTAATGGAAATGCAACTGACGCAGGTAACTAAGAAACCAATAAATACTATTACCCTGTAATGTTAGCCCGACTTCCAAAAGGATCCTTATTGTAGAGACAGATCTAATCATTTAGTTTGTTTAATTTTACAAACCAACACCCACTTATACGGTCATGTGTATAAAAAAAATCTGCTTCCGTATGTTTGTATGCAAAAATCGAAAAGTCAATGGATTGACTTTAAATCTTTACACAACGCAGCATAATTGCGATTCTATTTAAGAGTGTTTTTATATTAGTAACTAGCTGACCCGGCAAACGTTGTTTTGCCTTATAAATCGGGTTGAAAAATGATTAAATTACTAAAATGGCTATTAAAAAATACGGGTTGATCGTAGAAGGGTGAAAATTGAGGATTGTATGTATTTTTGTATGTTGTATCATAAAAAAATATAAATTAAAAATGTTGTCTAAAAAATAAAAAAAAATTTAGGGGTGGATTACCCCTAACATTTAGGGGGATGAAAAATTGATGTTGGCCGATTCTCATAGATACCGGATAAGCACAAAAAATTTCATCAAAATCGGTCAAGCCGTTTCGGAGGAGTATGGCAACGAAAACTGTGACACGAAAATTTTATATATTAGATTTTTATCCCGAAATTCCTAGTATGAAATATGTATTAACTATTTCCAGTATTCCTAGCAGTGAACTATGTAGCCTGACAAAAAGTTATTATTAATCATTTCGAACAATCGGGAAAATATTTACCTGATGGTGCAATAGCATCCCTTAAATTTTCTTTAGATATTGAAGAAACATGGGAGAGACCTTTGCAGACCTTTACAGCAGTGGAAAAGTATAGATTAAGAAAAAAAAAAACTATATTGAAGAAAGCTTTCAATATAACATTTGTGTGTTTTTACAGGGAGGGTTGCCAGATCACCACAGTTTAGCCAGGCTCAAGCGAGCGCAAGAGCTGGAGGATTCTTTGGCGGTGGCTTCGGCCCTCGTCGACCGCTTTTCAGGCCCCCCGGCCCCGCTGGTTTCGGACAAGGAGGTTTTGGGCAAGGAGGCATCGGGCAAGGAGGTTTCGGACAAGGAGGTTTAGGACAAGGAGGATCTATCAGTGTCTCCAAAAGCATCAGTATAAGCAGAGGAGGTGTAGCGCAATCCAGCGCACAGTCAAGTGCTACCGGCAAATAGTGATGAAATCTTAATTTTAGAACAAATAAACGTTACGATTTGCAATATTTTGATGAAATTGTTTATTTTATGAAACCCTTTTCTTTTTTATTCACAATTCCAACTAGATAGTAGGTCAGCGCACTATAAGTTATAGTGTCTTATTTTATTCGTCTATCGAAGACATTTATTATTATTATTATAAGCCTGTTGTGTCCCACTGTAGGGCAAAGGCCTCCCTTCCTTCTTTCCACTCGTCTCTGTTGATTACAAGTAGGGGGAGTTCAGCTCATCCCGCCACCTTCGCCTGGGTCTTCCACGCGGGCGCCGTCCGTAGTTTGGAAGCCATTCAGTGGTGGTCTTCGCCCACATTGTGTCTGGCATACGGCAAACGTGTCCGGCCCAGTCCCACTTGAGTCTTCCAGCTTTTTGAGCGACGTCGGCCACCTGTGTTCGGGAGCGTATAACCGAGTTCCTGATTCGCTCCGTGAGTTTCACGCCCAGGATACTGCGCTCCATTACACGTCGGCATACCCCAAGGGAGGACTTTTGACGATTGGTTAGCGACCAGGTTTGCGCACCATAGGTGAGGATGGGGAGAATGCATATGCCCATGAGTTTCCGCTTTAGAGAAAGTGGAAGCGGTCCTTTCATTAGGTATTTCATGGACCAATAGCTTTTCCAGGCGTTTTCCGTACAAAGACAAAACTAACAATATTACTAAATTAGAAAAGACCGTTTGTCCTACGTAACAATATATAACACTTTTTAGTAGACTGCTTTTAGAAGTTTTTATATGTGGTCAAATCTTGCAACTAAACTTTAAACCAGTCCCCCAATGGATTGAGTATGTAACTTCAATGGCAATGCAATAATATGTTACCATGGAGGTGGTCTCATGATGTAGACGGATGCTAGACAATGGAATTTCTGAATGGATTATAGTAGGTATTGGGTGATTTCCAGTGACCGATATTGTGCGGTCTGTACCCAACGGCTCCCAGCAACCTTTATCAGTTCATCTTTCCGTATAGTAGGGGGCCGTCCTATACTGAACTCAACTCCAGGCACACATTCACTTTAGAACCTTTCTGCCCCAACGGCCGTCAGTTCTTCGCGCTATGCCCCGTCCACAGCCACTTCATTTTGCTAATCCTCTTGGCTATTTTTGCGACCTTGGTTTGTCTACGAATCTTCTCATTTCTGATTCGATCTCGTAAAGAAACACCAATCATAGCCTTCTTCATAGCACGCGAAGCGACCTTAAGCCTTCTTATGAGGCCCATAGTGAGAGACCATGTTTCTGTGCCATACGAATACATAATGCCTATTTCAGCTTTGTTTTTTTTTACAACGTGGATACCGGATATTCAAATCAAATACCTATATTTACTTTAGTGAACTTAATCTAAAAACATTTAATGGGTTTGGGACCCTCTTTTAAGTATAAAATGCCTGTGTTAGAGGGTCTCGCTCTTCCGTTAATTCGGTTATCCCGATATGGAATGGAACTATCTAATGTGATAGAACTCTAGTGAATCTCTCGAGTTAAAACTCATTTGGGTTTTTTGACGTGTCCTATACTGTTGCGTAATTTTTTTTTTATTAATATTGCTGGACATTTCACACAGCGCTATCCAGCCCCAAACTAAGCAGAGCTTGTACTATGGGAACCAGATAACTGATAGAACACTTTTATACTTTTTTTTTGTAAATACATACTTATAATATATGGAAAAACACCCAGACACGGAACAAATATCTGTAGATCATGCAAACATTTGTTCCGCGGCGGGAATCGAACCCGCTACCTCCTGCGTCTCAGCCGGCTATACGGAGGCAGTAATTATCGACTGCGAGAAGGGTTTATATATATAAAAATAATTTAGTTCTAAACTATATGTAATTATTATAGCTTATTTTTATCCAACCTCTTTTGAAGTTTCTGTTTTCGTTTACACGCTATGCATTTAATAGGTACCAAAGTTGCATTTCTCAGAATCAAAATTATCAATTTATTGGTATAATTAGTTTACTAACACCCGAGTAGCCGATCGGTTAGAATTAGATTATATAATTCTTTGTTGCACATCATAAAACAATAAAAATAAAAACGTAAATCTATGGATACAATTGGCGGTTTTATCGCTAAATAGTGATTTCTACCAGACAACCTTTGGATGGAATGGACTGCGTTTTGTGTTAACTATGTGTAACAAAAAATACTATTTAGTTAGACTAAAGATCAGAAAACAAAATAGGCTTTTAAAGACAAGACAAATACGAGTATTAGTGGTTCGCCCCGAACTGAGATCTCGCGAGTCTCCCATATAAACAAAAATATATTATTCGTAAGCTTTGACTATCAAAATAGTGCCACGAAATAAACAACCACAATACTTTACCTACAGTTTCATTCAAATTACAGGTAACGGGAGTTCATGTTATGTGGTTACTCTTTTTTGGGGTACAAAATACAGTTATTCTGGATTTCAGACTTTTGCCTATATTTGTGTCACTAAAGCTACACGAATACTAAATTTCAGCATTGTGAGGTCACTGGTGTACCCTGTGAATTATGTCAAAGTGTTGTTTTTATTATGGCTAATAACTCAAAATCTACAAGGAAAAACTAAAAATAAAAATATGGTTAAAATGTACGAAGACCTTTCATTTGACGTCCCACTTGACCTAATAGTCTCATTTTAATTTTTTTTACCCCTCTTGAACCCCAATATCTCAAAAACCCTATGTATCAAATTTCACGATGATCGGATCAACGCTTCGAAAGTTATCCTCGGACAAACAAACATACATACATACGCCGATTTGCCCAAGTAGATTTGGAGATCTCTCTTCGCTCGATCAATGAACTATTATTATTATTTATTATTATAGAACTAACGGCCGCCGTTGGGGCAGAAAGGTTCTCGAGTGGAGACCTCGCACTGCTGTGCAGGTCGGCGCTCCACTAAATGGAAAGACGGCCTGATAAAAGTTGCTGGGGAGCCTTTGGGTGCAGGCCACAGGAGACCTATCGCTCTATAAATCTATGGAGGAGGCCCATGTTCAGCAGTAGATGTCCTATGGCTGTATGATGATGATAATGATGATGATATAGGCAACTTAGCATTTAGTTATTCAATTTTTTTTTTCCTTTCATTTACCTTTCTTCCAGTTGTACGAATCTTATCTTTAAACTCGGTCCCATTGCTGCCTGAGCCATTTTGAAGTTTAGGAGTTTTTATTTCCTCATAAGAATTATGTACAGAAGAATTCACTTTTATATCTTTATTCTTGGTTTAACCTTTAAATCGGCGGTTGAAGTTCCTCACTGGGCCAACAAGGCTCAATAAATTTTATTGTCAAGGTGTTTAAAATAGAACTCTACCAATTCCATAAAATATTAATAATATTCCTTTCATAAGCATCCGTGAGTTGGTAATGATTTTGTGGTTATGGTATCAACATTTCCAATTATCACATCACTGGTTACGAGAAATTTCAGGCAAATAGATGGGCGTGTAAAGTTTATAAACACAATATCAACCATTCACGTGTTTTAAAATATAGTATGACATAATTGCCTAATTTCGCTGGTTTTGCCGAAGTACCTAGTAGGTAGCTTTTATGTAAATTTTCATGTAGTCCAAACAGTCTGTGTGAATTTGTAGTGTTCATTATCAATTTGTCGCTAATAGTAATCGTCTCGAAGATGTCATTCTTGGAAGCCGCTAACACAGCCTTCTTCTTCGTATAAAGGTGCGAGCTGTAAGATTCTTATTCAGATTACTGATGAGTCCCAGACTAGCAAGATGGAGAAATCAATTGTAGTGTTCTTAGCTTTAACAGTCGGCTTAGCGCAATGTGCTTCGATTAACGGCAAAGGTATGTGCAACCATTGTTTTAATCATGACCTAAGCTATCGTACAGCACTCTAAAAGACTTTCGTTTTTAAACATGGCTTTCTTTTCCAGATAATCCCAATGTTCCCATCCATAAGAGAGAGAAGCGCTCCTGCCACGTTTGTGACTTCGATGGTAGCCCCCCACCCTTCAGACCACCAGGCCCACCACCGCCACCACCACCACCACCGTTCTTCCACAGCCTGCAGTATAGCGGACTAGCGAGGAGTAACGATGGGGTCCCACAAGGCATTTTCAGCGGTGCTGCCGCTGCGGCTGACTTGGGCAACCAAGCGGCTGGACAAGCGTTCTCAGTAGCATCGTCTTCAGCTAGTTCTGGTGGCGGTGCTGGTGGCCAAGCGGGCGGTTTTGGTGGTCAGTCAGCAGGCCATTCAGGTAGCTTTGGTAGTCAGTCAGCAGGCCAATCAGGTGACTTTGGCGGTCAGTCAGCACAACGATCCAGCGGCTACAGTAGCCAGTCAGCAGGCCAACCAAGCGGCTTTCGTGGTGGTCAATCGTCTAGTTTTGAAGGCCAGTCCTCACCAAACTTAGCATCTCAATCTGGTGGAGGCTTAGGTGGCCGGTCTTCAGCAAACGCAGCAGCTCAATCAGGCCAATCTGCTGGTGGCAATGCTGGTGGTTCTGGTCTCGGCCAAAAGCAATTCAGTGGATCTGGAAGTTTCAAGGAATCATATAGCAGCAAACACTTTGAGGGTCATGGAGCTGGTGGTGCAGGTACTGGGTTTGGTGGAGTCAGTGCTCAAAATGGCAATGTGGCTCATAGCCAGGCATCAGGATCTGCTCAAGCATACGGCACCGCATCTTCAGGAAACCAACAACAGCAAGAGCAAAGAAACACTGTTGGATTTGGCCATGGACAGCGTCAAGGCCCTACCAAATCACTGGGAAGTGACAGTCAGCAACAGGTTCAATCTTCTGATAATGGGAATTGGCAAGAAGGCTCCAACTCTGGTAGCTCAGGTGGAGCCGGATCGTCTGCCGGCTCATCGACCGGTGGAGCTAGTTTATCATCTGGTGGGGCTGGATATGGTTCTTCAAGTGGATCATCTGGAGCTGGATATAATGCTGGAGAGCCTCAATCTTCAAATCAAGGGGAAAGCCAATCAGCTCTAAGTGGTGCCTTGAACCTGGCTTCCCAGGGTCTGAAGACGGCCCAGCAGGCTGACCAAGCTGGCTGCAGCACCTGTGGCAGAAGTAGCTATGCCCTCAGCAACGCTAAGAGTAAATCTGGAAATGCCGTGGCTGTTTCAATCGGTGGTTAAATTTGTACCTGATGTAACGATCATAGGTTTTTTACTATATATATCTTGGTTTCTTGATGTTGTTGTGCCGTATTTAATGTATGTGCTATCTGATTGTTGTTGTTATAATCGTAAAATATGAGAACTTTAGCAGACTTATTAATTATACCTGTGTTAATAAAGCATTTTTCTAATTATTAATATTCTATCTTATTTTTTGATCATGTTATGCCTAGAGTTACAAAAATATCATGTAAGACTTTATCCTAGAGAAAATTACTGATTTACAGTCGCTAGGTAGGTACTATACCAACCTACTAATAGGTTAGTTAGGAATTACGAGTGGGTACTCAGTACTTACCTAACTCAATAATAACTAAAAGTCATGACAGCAAATAATAATAATAAATATTGCTGGACATTTCACACAGCGCTATCTAGCCCCAAATTAAGCAGAGCTTGTACTATGGGAACCAGATAACTGATAGAACACTTATATACTTTTTTTTATAAATACATACTTATAATATATAGAAAAACACCCAGACATGGAATAAATATCTGTAGACCATTCAAACCGCGGCATGTTCCGCGGCGGGAATCGGACCTGCGTTTCAGCCGGCTTTACGCTCACGACACCACGGAGGTCGTCAATATTAGGCAAATGAATTATTTTTTTTATTTAATGATTTTATTTTATTTATTTGCCATTTTTTAAGAACTCAGACTAACCTAGCAGTAATTAAGCTCCCTAGGTCGCTCATACAGGGATACACCCTGAAAATATAAATAGGTGCAACTTGACCCTATTCGGTTCTTAATTGTTGAAACTCTACATTTATAAAAATAAATCCTTGTTTTTTTTATAAATAGTCTAGCGTTTGACCATGAGCTCGCCTGATGGTAAGCGATGATGCAGACTACGATCTACCATAGTAAATGCCTGTTTACCTTGGTCACGCCATACCATAAGAACGACTGTACCGATTTTGATGAAATTTGGTCTAGAGATAAATTATGACCGAGATTGTGATATAGGCTACTTTTTATCCGACTGCACAAAAGAAGAGTTATGTTATTATTGATTGGGTAATGTACCACGCGTGCGAAGCCGCGGGTGGATCAGTTATCTGGTTCCCATTGTACAAGCTCTGCTTAATTTGGATTAGCTAATCCACCCGCGGCTTCGCACGCGTGGATAAAATATTTTGTTCTAAATGTGGTCGAAATACAATTGTCAGTTTTATAAATGCACAGGATTGCAGTACAAATATACTCTAGCCAGACCCTTGTTAAAAAGTCCGGGCTCCATTTTACAAGCCGCGTCGAATTCTGCGTTGAATCCGATAGGGCCAAAACCATGGAGTGACACAAATAACTTTCCGAAATAAAACATATTCTCAAAAAAAAAATGTTTCATCCCATCTTTTTCTCCATGGAAAGTACCTTCAAAATTATATTACCTCAATGAATTTAATAACCCATTTAACTAATGGCTAACCTATCAATTAAAAAAGTATCATCAAAATTTGTTTACCAAGTAAGAAGTTATACGTGAACATTATCCCACTTTAGTAAAAGACAAATCGGCGACGCAATGCCAATGTGGTGCTCAGCTCCAAACAATGGCATACGTCCTTGCATGCACATCCTGCCCTACCACTTGATGGGGAAATTAATATCCTGCTCTGACACTGCCATAAACGGCGTACTGGCCAAAATGGCTATAGTCTTGAAACATTGACACGAAAGAAGAAGTAAATCATCATCAGCTTCATCAACAGCTTTGAAGGGAAATTATTTTGAATTCCATTAAAAAGATATACCTACATTTTAGCAAACCCTCTGTGGCGCAGTGCGTGAATAGCCGGCTAAGACGCAGAAGGTAGCTGGTTCGATTCCCGCCGCAGAAATAATTTTTGCATGATCTACGAATCATGATTACGCATAAGTAAGCATGATTACGTTCAGGGTCTGGATATTTTTCTATATATTTTATGTATGCGTTTACAAAAAAAAGTATATCAGTATTCTATCAGTTATCTCGTTCCCATCGTACAAGCTCTGCTTAGTTTGGGGCTGTGTGAAATGTCCAGCAATATTTATTTATTTATTAAAAACTTTTATTTTGCCTAAAAATATAGATATTATCCTCAATCAGAACTGAAACATAATAAAAAGCAATTTAGACCTCCAGATTCGATTCCTGGAACATTGCACTCCAGTGTAGGTATTAGGTAGCACGTACCTACGTTTCTATTATACTTTAGTCACGTTATTAGTTTATTTTATTAACAGAGTAATTTTATTAGTTCAATTTATTATTTTGTTACCTACTTATAGGACTGACATAAACATATTTTTTTAGGTTCATTTAATTTAATTGGAGAATAATAGTAGATTATTAAACGAGGGGATAAAACAGTGTCCTGCGTCACGGCCGCTATATTGAATCCGGAACGTAACGAAGGGTTCTAGAGTTAACTCACGAGCGAAGCGAGGGAGTTACTAGAATCCTGAGTGCAAAGAGGGATATAAGCACGCCCAAGATGCAGACAGCTTTTAATACAGATGAGGTTCCAAATTCAAATCACATTATGCCCGCGAGGTATAATGAAATTCAATACTTACTCCCGGCTCAGGCCGTAGGGATTTAATCACCTGCTTTCGGTGAGGTTTACATGACATATAATATGACATTGTCGGGCAGGTGGTGTGAAAAATATACATACATATAAATTGGGCAGTGCGTGTCGCACCGCGCATTTGTTATGGTTCTGAATTACTTTTACATCTAGAACGAAAAATTTTCATCACAGGATATTTAAGAAATATCTATGAAACTTTACTATTCATTAACAATGTATTAACTAACATAGGCAATTCGTACATTTTTGTTCTGAATGCGTGAATGATTGAATAAATGATGAATGAATGAATGAATAGTTGTATCTTTATGGTTTACCCAATTGTCCTATTTGTTTTTTATGACACGCCAACTTAATTAGATATGTACTATTAGTAAACGGAGATTTTTAGTAAACAAACTTGGTAGTAGGGATTCACCTAGCATATTTGTTGTAGCATTGGAATATGTTTGCTCAATTAATTAGCGTTTCACGTCGAAATCTCCGTATTTTCAGCAGATTGTTTGGTTAGTAATACTTTGGCGGTATAAATTGTAACAACTTGCTTATTATCGTGCATAGCAAAACTCAAAATGTGGCGGTTATGTGTCCTTTCCGCTTTATTGCTGCAATCAACTTCGGCAGATGTTAAAAGTGAGTACATTTATACAAGTATTTTATTGAAAAAATGGTCCTTTGACGTATGTAGAGTAAGCTTTTAGGACCAGACAGATAATAGAATTAATAAAAAATTGTATCAAATTATATTTGTTTTATATATCAGACATGCAATTTAGATTAAATTAAAAATAACTAAAAATAATGTAGGTTACTTATAAAACACCTTACTAGTCCCTACACTAGGCTATCATGTTTTGGGAGTGTATCATCCTATATTTTGTGGTAGTCAATATTAATTTATTCATTAAAATCACAAGGATCACTTTGAAACGTCAATTTTAACAAATCTTAATAGATGGTATTCAATTTTAAGTGCTTAGTACTATATAACTACTGCTATATATTAAGTTGGTATACTTAAAAAAATATAAAAATTAAAACAGGTAATTTATTCACTTGAATTATTTGACCCAGACTCGAAAAAATATATATTGTGCATACCTATATCGGCAAATTTGAGTGTTAATGTTTGCAAAAATATTAATTTCATTAATTCTATTTTAATTAAACTTAAGTGATGTTTACTGGTTGTTTCTTAGTATAGCGCATTCAGTCTGGTCACTTTACTGTAGCTGTTTCTACGGTCGATTACACAAGATGGCATTGTAGGTAGGTACCTACCAATGCTACGAAAACCATGTGTTTGTGCAAATTTGTCCTTTATTAAATTGCATCGGAGCTCAGAAGTTCTAACATTCCTTACATTAGAGATGACTTCTAGCTCTTACAAACTATGAAAACAAGGAATGTTCACTAAATTAAACCATTTTACTGACTTGTATTCTAATATTTTCAGCTGGTGTGAACAACGAGCTAGTCCATCGACTAAGACGCTCCCCGCAATACTACAACGACTGTGGTCCACCTCCGCCACCACCACCACCATTCTGGCCACCACCACCACCACCACCGTTCTGGAGACACCATCCCCATCCACCGCCTTGGGGACTACCGCCACCACCACCGCCACCACCACCGCCACCGCCACCCCCAACTTCACAGTACCAGACATATACGCAAGCCAACGCTGAGAGTGTGGCAAATGCTGCTAGCAATGCAGGGGCCAACGTCAATCCTAGTGGCAATGTTGGAGCCAACTACATCCAACCAGAACCTTGTACAACCTGTGGAAATAAAGGAAGCAATGCTGTGAGCAATGCTCAGAGTGAAACGGGTCAAGCGGTGGCGGTGGCTATTGCTAGAGCAAGCGCAAACTAGACCTTGGTTCACTTTCGATTACCGCCATAAGACCTGCATTATTTTATATCCTTAATGGCGGCCTAGACAAACAGTTATCTTGTTAAACATAGATTAACTTTATTAAGCTTTTTTATGGTTTTATGGCCGATATTTAAACCGATGCGATAGTTACACAGTGTTAAGTAGCAACTCGCACAATTACTTTAAAAAAATGATTTTATTTGAAATAGAACTTAGAATTATTACAATGTTGAGATTGAACTCGAATGTTGAAATAGAACTGAGTTGTTTGACTGTTGAAGTTGAACTGAATTGTTCGAATGTTGAAATAGAACTGAATTGTCTGAATGCTGAGATTGAACTGAATACATTTTCCAACTAACACAAGGTATTTATACTTTTGAGGATCGTGGGATCGCTAATCATAATTAGGGTAGGTTCTTCGAACTATGAGCTGTTTACAGTGCAATTTGTAATAAGAATGGTATTTAGAAAGGGTCGTGAGATAGTTATACATGAGTAAGAGTTAAGTTAATGTTTCTAGAACCAATTAGTCATTCACAAAGTAATTTGGGAAAGGATCTACTTAGATTATTCATGTTTACCAATAAGTAAAGTACGTGACACTAATTAGTCATTCACAAAGCAATTTGGGAAAGAACCAACTTAGATTACTAATCCTTACTAATAGCTACTTACAATGTTTATTAATAGGTAAGGTATGTAAGAACTAATAGCTAGAGTATGTGAGATTGCAATGTGTATTAATAGGTAAGGTATGTAACACCTCCCCCCTTAGAATAAAGATTGGGCGTTATCGCCTGATCTTTGAGAGTTATGTGATGCTGTTGAATTGGCGTCGTCCTCGTCGTCCGTTACGCAGGAAGCTGATGTTGTCTGATGCACGTGTCTCATTGGGATAGCGAGCTGAGTGCGTTGTCTTCGGGAGTTGTCGAAGCAGTTGTTGAATATCTGGATGCACCCACTTTCGTTGTGTTTTCCTCGGTTGATTGGAATGCTGAAAGCGTACTGTAGCCAGTATAGAGTTTACATCCTTGTGGCAGAGTGATAATGCCTGAGCCTTGAAGTTTATGATTTGAGACTGCATCACCGCAATGAAGGACGCAGTTTGTTTCATTGTTCAGGATGTAAAGCCATCTGTTGTGTTTCAGTGGTTGAAACGTTTGGATTTCTGCAGGGAATGTTGTCGTTATGCAAGTTTCAGGAATAGTTGTTTCTTGGCTGAAAAGTAGTTGTAGTTCACAGATGGGTCGTTCCGTAGAATCGTAGACTACGAGGTTCTTGCAGATTCTTCGTTTGGTCGCGAAGACGATGCAGTTGTCCAGCGAACTCGTTGACGCATAATATTGCCCACTAGGATCGGTGGCCAAGTATATATGCTCGGGAAGGATTGTGGAATGGAATGAGGAATTGGGATGTTGAATTGGGATGGAATATATATATGATACAGTGTTAGTGGATCATTCATGACGAGAGGGAATTCTAAAATGTAGACTAGACGATTTGAGTAGACATAAGCTGTCAAGGAAGAGGAATCTAGAATAGAATGTAAGTTGTTGATTGTTACTGAAGTGACTAACCTTTTGCTGGTTCTGATTTTGTTAGATTTTAGTAGTTCTTCGTATAATTTCTCAGAGTTGATAATTGAAGGATGAATTATATTAGATTTAGCAAAAAGAATACTAGAGAGACAATCGTCGATTTCGTTTTCTAAGGTAGTTACGAGTACAAGCTCTAGGATTTGAAGGGAGATAGTCGAAATATCTTCGCTAACTTTGATATCGAAAATAAGGGTTTCTGTTTTGTTAAGGTACTTATTGAGACGATTTATATTTTCGTTTATAATTTGTTCGTCAAAAGAGATCTTGATGATAGTTTCATTAAAGTTTTTTATAGTTGAAGATGTTATTTGTAGTTGCTTTTGCATGAGGTCGGTTAAATCTATTTCACTCCGTTCAAGTTGATTGATGCATTCGTCATAGCGTTTTGCGTCTTTCGCATCTGGCGTACCTATAAGCCATTTTAGAACAGAGCCAAGACCATCTAAGAGTTCTCTTTTAGCACGATAATTTTTTCCTAAGTACATATTGAGTTCTGCAAGTCTTAATTCGATTTTGTTTAAATTTACGTTAAGATAAGACTTTGTGGATTAGACGTTAGGATGATGTTGGAATTGAGCCGATGTTGTTTGAAAGTTATTGGAAAGGCGAATTAGACAATAAAAACAATTGACGGGTTAGAATCGAATTAGAATTTTGTTATTTTTAATTAAATGTTTGATACAGTTTGTATATAATAATACAAATGATGAGTTTGATTGTGGAACAAGCATTGAAGTTGTAAATATAATTTAGATCTAGGAGATTTTAGAATAAGAATGTTGTTTGGGCTGCTGTGTGGCAAACCTTGTAAATATAAGATATCGATTTAATCTAAACCTAATAATATATTATATCTAAAACTATCTTATGTTAGCTAGCTTAGTTTGAATATGGACGCAAGCGATTGGCATGAACCAATTGATTTTTGCCTGCTTTCCGAATTGAATAATTTTCATTAAAACCTACGCGTATTATTTCGTAAGGACCGTCCCACTTGGAATCGAGATTATTTGGATTTGGGACTCTTAACATTACTTTATCACCTATTTTATATTCGACAGTGTTTTTTATTTTACCGTCGTAGCGTTCTTTAGCCTTTTCTTTCATGGTTTCTAAGTTTTTTAATGCGGCATCTCGAGAGGATCTAAGTCGTTCATTGAGATCTTTTAAGTAGTCGCATGCTGTGTAGTCAGGAATTGGTTTAAGAGAATAAAATGGACGAGGTTTATATCCAAAGAGGAGTTCGTGAGGCGTATAGCCAGTGGAAGTGTTAATTGAAGTATTATGACACATGATTGCAAAGGGAATGATTTGATCCCAATTCTTTAGTCGACGATTATGGTACATGCGAATGTGGTCCCGTAATGTGGCATGGAATCGCTCAAGGGCACCGTTAGTTTGAGGATGGTAAGCTGTATTAAAAGTATGATTAGAGCCGAAAAACTTAATGAGTTGTTTGATAATATTATTCATGAATTCTGTGCCTTGATCTGAGTGGAATCTTTTTGGGACACCGTAGTGTTGACAAAAGTGAAGTAGTTTTTGTGCTACAGTTATCGCTTCTTTATCTGGGATTGGATAAGCTTGAACATATCTCGTGAGGTCGTCTTGTAGAGTTAGAACATATTTATTATTACTTTCGCTAATGTCTGAATATGAGACTAAATCCATCGAAACTCTTTCGAAAGGTTCAGTGGATTGAGAAGTTATGACCATAGGAGCTTGAAATGATTTTCTTTGAATTTTGTTACGTTGACATATAACGCAAGATTCTACATAAGTTTTTATATCGTTAGTCATTCCTTTCCAAAAGAATTCGTCTCTAATTTTCCTAGTAGTTTCGACTATACCTCGATGTCCTGAAAGAGGTTCATCGTGATAAATTTTTAGAATGTTAGGAATTTCTTCCGGTTTGGGATACTTAACTTTGTTTTCGCAAATTATAATTTCACAGTCATAATATTCAGCCAGGTATGTTGAAATACGGATTTGTTCATTTTTGGCCATTTTACATGTATGGTCATTTTTGAGATCAGGGACAAAAAGATGGGAAACAGTATGTCGTTGAAGACAAGAAAGTAGGGCTTTAAAATAGCTTTCTGAATCCCAAGGATCGAAGTGATTGGGCCTTGTGTAGCAAAATATGAGATTTTGTTTTTCGTTTGAAATTAGAAGATCTGCGTCATAAAGATTTTTGATTTTTTCTATGTAGGGTTCAACCCCGGAACATAAGGTTAAGGCTTCTTTGGTTAGATCATTTTGATCTGAGAGTGTGCAAGACGTAGGAATAAAGACATTTTTATGTCTAGAATCTAGTAATCGATCTGGTGACAATTTGATTTTAGATGATTCGAAACATTTGCGTTCTGTGTTATCTAAGCCAACGTAATGTTCGTAGTTGACTTGAAGATAGTCCTCTGATGGAGGTTCTTGAGGAGAGTTAGGTGGTGAGTCTGTTAGGTCAATGATGTTAGAATTCATAACAGGAGGGCGAGAAAGAGCATCTGCGTTGGTGTTAGTTTTACCTGACTTATGTTTCATTTCATAGTCGTACTCTTCAAGTTTCAGTCTCCAACGGACTAAACGACTACCTGGATCTTTGACATTCATAAGCCAAATAAGAGGTTTATGATCTGTTAGTATTTTAAACCTTCGACCAAAAAGATATGGTCGGAAATGCTTTGCTGCCCATACTATGGCTAGTAATTCGCGCTCTATAGTTGAATAATTCGATTCGGCTTTATTTAAAGTACGTGAGGCGTATGCGATTGGTAGGTCTTTACCGATTTCACCTTGAGAAAGGATTGCGCCGATGGCATATTTTGATGCGTCAGTCGTTAAGTTGAATTCTTTGCTAAAATCAGGATATTGTAAGATGGGTGTTGTCGTGAGAATATCTTTACAGCTATCAAAAGCGCATTGTTGTTCTTTACCCCAAATGAATGGAACATCTTTTTTAAGAAGGCTTGTCATTGGTTTAGTGAGTTTACTAAAGTTTGGAATGAACCTGCGGTAATAACCTGCAAGGCCTAGAAATGATTTGATATCTCTGCAAGATTTCGGGACAGGAAATTCTCTAACAGCTTTTACTTTGTCAGGATTAGGTTTTACACCTTCACTAGAAATTATGTGACCTAGGTAAGCTACTTCTTTCCTCATGAATTCGCATTTGTCTGGCTGTATCTTCAGACCGTGTTTTCTAAGGCGATTGAAGATTTCAGTGAGTTTTTGTTCATGTTCTTGAAGACTGGAAGCAAAAATTACGATATCGTCTAGGTAAACGAAACATCGTTCACCTTGTAATCCATAGAGTACGCTATCCATGGCACGTTGGAATGTAGCTGGTGCGTTTTTTAATCCGAATGGCATTCTTAGGAATTCGTAATGACCGTAAGGTGTGTTAAAAGCTGTTTTTGGAACGTCTTTAGGGTCCATTTCAATCTGATGGAACCCTGAAGCTAGATCTAGTGTTGTGAAATAGATGGAGTGTCCTAGTTTGTCTAGAATGTCAGTTATGTTGGGTAAGGGATAGCTATCTCCTACTGTAATGTCGTTTAATTTGCGATAGTCAATAACTACGCGCCACTTTTGCTTTCCTGAGGCGTCTACCTTTTTTGGTACTACCCAAATAGGACTGCTCCAAGGTGAGGTACTAGGTTGAATTATGTTTTGGTCTAACATTGTTTGAACTTGTGTTTTGACCTCTTGTTGATGTACGAATGGGAACCTGTAAGTTTTCGTATGGATTGGTACATCTGAAGTTGTAGGAATCGAATGTTTAGTATGGTTTGTGAAAGTCAAAGGGTCACCTTCGGAATAGAATATGTCTGAGAATTCGCTGATAATTTGATTTAGAGAATCTCGTTCTTCAGTGTTGAGATGGTCTTGTCGGATGAGTTTATCAATCGAGTGGTTATCGTTAACCATACTTGATAAATTTATTGGACACTTGAGCTCGTTAGTTAATTCGTCATCGTCTGTTATCGGTAAAGTCGCATGAATTTTGGGAATAGTTATGATTTTGTCATTATTACTGGAATTTACACAAGTTATTAGGAATTTGTTATTATTTACTGTTACAAATGCGTTAGGAATGGTGATATCGTCGGTTATTTGTTGTTTTTCGATGATGGCACATCCGTTTTGAATATCTTCGGTAAAACACGTGATAACGGTTTCTGAACGTTGGCCTATGAATTGTTGGTTTTTATCACCGTTTGGTTCCTTTTCATTGATATAGAATAGTTTATAAGAACGATCACGGATTCTCATTGATTTTGATTGGACGTAAATGTTGACATTGAATTTTGACATAAAGTCATTACCTAGAATACCATCGACTTGAATGTTTAGATTAGCTACTTGGAACTTGAATTTAGGGAGATTGTCTAGGGATATTTGAGCTGTGCCAAAGCTATTCTATTCTATTCTATTCTATTCTTCGATATGGAATTGACAATGCAGAAGATTTTCTGGAGGCACATTGAGTGAGGAGATAGTAATGGTTTCTGGAGATTGGATGTTCTTCGATTTAGGTTTTGATTTAGATTTCGATTTAGATTTAGATTTAGATTTCGATTTAGATTTAGATTTCGATTTCGATTTTGATTTAGTAGTTTGTATTGGCATTGATTTGGGATTTGGATTGGGACCGTCGGTTTGGGGCTGGTTACCCTGTCGGTTAGTCCTTGGATTTAGAATGGGACTGTCAGTTTGGGGCTGGTTACCCTGTCGGTTAGTCCTCGATTGAGTTAGATTTAGGAACTCGGTTTGCGTTGATTTGGTAGATTTAGAGTTAGGACTGGATTTGTCATTGATTTTGGAGTTAGTCTTCGATTGAGTTGGATTTAGTGGTTCAGTTTGAGTGCTAGCATCACAAAATTGTCTCCGATAGACTGGTCTGTTTTGTGACACCTTTGTGCAACTCTCGCTGAGAGGAAGCATGGTCGCTTGTCCCCGATGGACTGAATGAAGCGACTCGTGGTTCCTAGGACTTAGAGCTAGAGTTGATTTTGTTTTTAGATGTCTAATTGGGGTGCCTCCGTCTCGACATCCATGTACTGGCTCGAGTTGGGGCTCGACATCTGTGGCTGGGCATTGAGGTAGTAAGTTGAAGCGGTTTCCAAGGAAATGCCCGTCTCCTCGGCCGCCTGTGAGTTTAAATTATTGATTCTAGCAGGAGGTGTTGGTCGTTGTTGTGGAACTGGTTGATTCGAGTTTAGAGTTTGTTTAAAGCTGTTATTATAAGCGCGTTTCCGGCACTCTGTAATTAGATGTCCCGGTAGCTTGCAGTAGTTGCAGACTTTCATGGGATTGCGAGGCTGTTGCGGGATATTATTTTTATTTAGAACTTGCCTAGCGTCATTTGTACGTATGTACGTGTTAGAGCGTGAGTTGAATGATGGGGCACTGTTTCTATAAAGATTTTGCCTAGCGCTATTCATATTTCGTATTTTTTCTTCTTGAATAGCGATGTTTCCTGCTTCGGTGAGGTTGGTTATTGATCGAACCCGAAGCATCATACCTATATCTGAGCTTAAGCCGTTTACAAAGACGTTAAGTGCTGTCTCTTCGGTTGTGGCAACGCGACCTGGTAATGTTTCGTCATTAATCTCGGTTGTTAGTTTTTCAATGAGTTTGCTCCTACTCAGATCAACTCTATGAAAATAGTCAGTGATGGACTCACTGGGCTTTTGAAATAATGACTGTAGCTCCAATTGAAGATGTCCTAGAGTCTTTGTTTGCGAATATTTTTGTATGAGGAAACCTTTTAGGTCGTACCAAGTTGCAAATTGTTTAATGTAAACGTCTGATGACCCTGGCCCCGTGATTTTATTTAATGTATAAGGCAAAAGTATTTGCTCCTGGATAGATGACGCGAGTTTAAAAGCTGCATCGCATGATCGAATGAAGCGATACACTTGCGGAGTTTTTATAGTGTCAAACTCTGGTATTAATTGAAGTAATGTTCTGAGATCGACCTCCATGCTTGATTCAGTTTTCAATGTTTTGGATTCGATAGACATGGTAATTTAAAATCAATAGAGTTAGATGAATGATCTAGAATTAGGAGTTAGGTAAAGATTTAGGATTTAAGGATTTAGGATTTAGAGCATATAGTAATTGAGCCACTTACCACAGTAACAATATAAATGCTTGGATGCACATCGCCGTCGTCAGGTTCGGCAGGGAAGATTTAAACCCTTCAGGTACCGTAGAAACGTTATCCCCGTCTTATTACGCGACTTGCGAATCCTCTACCGGCTGCGCCAAAATGTTAAGTAGCAACTCGCACAATTACTTTAAAAAAATGATTTTATTTGAAATAGAACTTAGAATTATTACAATGTTGAGATTGAACTCGAATGTTGAAATAGAACTGAGTTGTTTGACTGTTGAAGTTGAACTGAATTGTTCGAATGTTGAAATAGAACTGAATTGTCTGAATGCTGAGATTGAACTGAATACATTTTCCAACTAACACAAGGTATTTATACTTTTGAGGATCGTGGGATCGCTAATCATAATTAGGGTAGGTTCTTCGAACTATGAGCTGTTTACAGTGCAATTTGTAATAAGAATGGTATTTAGAAAGGGTCGTGAGATAGTTATACATGAGTAAGAGTTAAGTTAATGTTTCTAGAACCAATTAGTCATTCACAAAGTAATTTGGGAAAGGATCTACTTAGATTATTCATGTTTACCAATAAGTAAAGTACGTGACACTAATTAGTCATTCACAAAGCAATTTGGGAAAGAACCAACTTAGATTACTAATCCTTACTAATAGCTACTTACAATGTTTATTAATAGGTAAGGTATGTAAGAACTAATAGCTAGAGTATGTGAGATTGCAATGTGTATTAATAGGTAAGGTATGTAACAACAGTCTATCAGAAAGAAACAGGAGAAAGATAATTCTCTGCCGAAGCTTAACATAATAGCCCATAAAGTTTAAATTGAAGGAATTCAAACCTGAATTTCTAAGGATAAATTATGATGAATGAATGACTAAAAACACTTTGTTGTAGATCACAAAAAATACAAACAATATAGTAGATACCGTCTACACTAAAAATGAACTCCCCCCCTCCACTTCATTACGTCAAAGCAAAATGTTCTTTATTCACGGTATTCACAAGGCTTATTTTAAATTGTCTTGCTGTGGTTTTGACGCACAGTAATGAAGTGGCGTTCATTTTTAGAGTAGACGATTTCGATGTTTTGTATTCAAATAAAACTTTGACAATATTATGGTTTTCTTTTGTTTTATTATAATGTATATGAATAGGTAACCTATCCGCTAATGTTAAATTTCATGCGTCATGCACCAGTGGGTAGTTACTTATGCACCTTCTTGGGATTCACAAGAACCATTTTTTTCAAACGTCTTAAGGTAAGTTTGAGTTTTTATTTTAATAAATTTTAAAATTAATGTTAAATTAAGTTGAAGTAGAGGCGGTGGAGTGGTGCGCAATTATAGACAGTAATTTCTCTATTACCTACTTGCACTTTCGTCAAGTGCTCTACTTTAACAAGAAATTACTTTTAAACCTGTTTATTAAATTACTTATTTCACTACATACAAGTACTACAATTTTTTTATTAGCTGGTCATGGTGTGGTCGAAAATGGAGCACCCTTGCCTAGAAAGAATTTGTTCTACTCTC
This sequence comes from Philereme transversata, assembly GCA_963924445.1. NCBI lineage: Eukaryota > Metazoa > Arthropoda > Insecta > Lepidoptera > Geometridae > Philereme > Philereme transversata. Next base: position 21,246,825 of record OZ004342.1, on the reverse strand, counting down.
TCTGTAGTGTATATTATACACAGAAACATTAATAATGAAATATTCTAATAGCATTCACTATAATCAACCTCCAATTTCGAGCCAGGTCAAAAGGCGTGGTTATAAACCATAAGGAGACTTGTAGGTGAGAGTAATCAATCCTGAATGAGACGATAATTTTATGACTAGAAACTTTTATCGCCATTAATTTGGTGCCAAAATCTCCTCGGAAGTAGGTTCGCACGACCCAAGGTGAAGAATAGAGGTAGGTCGTCCAGTTAAAGCTTTTTTGCGAGCGGTAAAGTTACCATCATTAGCTTCTACCATAGTTTAGGGTGCTGATGGGGCTGCCTAGATTCTGCAGCGCTTCGGGGATGTTTGCCGCTGCGCGAGTTGACTGTTTCTACACAGTTATGCGAAAGCGGTGTACATCTCTGTTGCGCAGGGTTCGGGCTAGCTCCAGCGGCATCCTATGCGTGTTTGCTAGTCATTGCTGCATGGTACATATACTGCCAAACAAAAATACTTAGATTAGTTATAATTTTTAGATATACCGTTAAATTATTATTATTTATTTATTATTATTATTATTTTGTAATTGTAATTTAATTGTGTACCTAAAAATTTTTGTACATGTATTTTATTTTGCTTTAGTGTTAAGAAATTATGGATTTTAAAATCTGAAATAATAGAGTTAATAAAAAAAAATAGTATAGTTTTATCGTTACACCTTACAATCTGTACCCTGCAAGGGATTTACTCTAATTATGTTTATGATACAAGGTTAAAATAAGTGTTTGCCCTTCATGGGTAGTGAAGAGCTACCTCGCCGTAACATAGTTTTTAACTAGCACGGGAGGTATGTTCCAAAACTTTAGTGCTTACATTATTTATATTGTTTCTTATATTAATTAGCCATTGATCATTTGTATACAATGCAATGCACTTTGTATTCCTAAGTTGTGAAATAAACTTATTCTTATTCTTATCAGTGCCAAACGCACACGAAAGATACGAGTAACTTTTTAACAAAAATATAACCGACTTAATCAAACTACTTAACTGATTTTGATTAAATTTCTATGAGACCAAAATGAAAGCAGTTTTTTTTTCTTTCTAATAAAAAAAGAATATTCCAAATCAATTGATAAATGACGGAGTTCTGAGGTAAAAACATAAAACAATTGTGCGTCCTAATAAAATTTGAGGGTTGCCCTCGATTTTCAGATCCTGACTGGACAATGGGACCACCTAGGAAGTATATTATACATACCTAGGAATATATATACGAGTATACCTAGGAAGTTCCCTTTTAAAGAAAAAAAAAGAATTTCTCGAATCGGTCCAAGCGTCTTCGAGTAATCGGAGAACACATAAAAAAAAGATTCCGATGAATTGAAAACCTCCTCGTTTTTATGAAGTCGGTTAAAAACGGCGTCACGTTAGTAGGCACTTAAGTTCGTGGTTTGTAAGGGATATACATGCGCATGTAAATTGAGTCCCTGCAAGGAAACAGCACGTTGGAGTTCTTTTGAGACAACAGAGGAGCGATTCCCAGTCATGGGCAACAAATAACGCTGCAAAAATGTTTGCCTCAAGCCATCTCGCTAGTCCTTGAAAAAAATTTATTTTTAGAGTCAGCCGTACACTCCCACTCAATCTTCTTTCGTTCGATGTCGCCATAAATATCTCAATTTGAGGCTCATAAACTTACAGTGGCTTCCCACGGTCTGTGATTTTACGGATGATCCCACGCACAGCCAACGGCCACGGTTAGGTGCAAAACCGATATTTGAAGCCTTTTTGACACGTGTGTGAAAGATAAAGTAGAACGTGCCTTGCACGGGCTCACCCCGCACTTTTGACCAAGAAACCGCTACAGATGCGTCTGTGGTACCACGAACGGTACACTTCTCACGTACGGTCGGTTGGTGCGGGTTTGTTCGCCATCGTCTTCAATAACACAGACCATGAGATGGGAAGCCGCCTTTACAGAAACCGATGTTGGGTATTAAAGTTAGTCTTTGTTTTCGATCCTTAGGGTCCATTAGCTACGATTATATTAGATACTACAAATTACAGGATAGATTATCTTTTTGATTACTTTCGATAAAAATATCGCTATTACTGGATATGGTCTTAACTATAGACACCTACGCAAATTGTTCCTATTCTGTTTTGGGCAAAACTACAACAGTTCAAGAAAACTGAGGAAATAGAATTCTTCCGCAATGGAAATTAACATATCGCACAAATTATGTTAATCGTATGATAATTACTTTATAATCTATTGTTTTATTAACAAAACAAGGTTTAAAATAATTTCAGAATATGGAGAAGATTTGCTGTCTAGATAAAGATACTTCGTTCGTATTATTGTGTACTTGATCTTTAAAATAAAAAGTAGTTGACATTGACGAATATATATTTTTCGGATGATTGCAGCCGCGACGCGTTCATTGACTTCTTCAATAGTTGCGTCGGTTCACTTTTTTTTTATTCGTTGTAATAATGAACAGTAATTTTGCTACTTTGTACTAGAAACCTATTATAATTTCAGTTATTATATAAAAATAACAATTTTTCTCGAGTTATTAAACGCAAAAAGAGATCAAGGAGAATTGATCAAGCTTTTAGCAATAAGACCGCCTATTGTACCGTTATTTATTGTTTATTTCCTTTGTTACTGTATTTTTGTTTGGTGTGCAATAAAGAGTATTGCATTCATTCATCAAATCGTATTCTAATGACCAAGAAATGCAAAGTATATGGCCGTTATGGTATAGCTCAAAAGCAGGAAGTTACTCCAAATTCATCATTGTATTCCATTTTACGAGTTCCGTGGGATTTTCGCGAAATACTCGAGTGGGGGATGGCCTCGTCTTCTCGACCTATAAAGCCTTCTTGACCCACAATTCCGACACAATAACCGGAACACAACACAACATGACTCGTCTTTTAATATTTTTTGCCGTGATCATCGGCGCAGCCCTAGGCCAAGGTTTTACGTTTATCGATAATTTTGATCTTTATTGCATGGAAATAAGAACATTTAATAATGGTTTTTAAATTTCACAGAAACATCAGGTGCGCTACAACCGAGGGTGCGAGAACCCAGAACTATAAAGAAAAAGCTATGCCACAAGTATGGGATCTGCGGTGGAGGTTACGAAGGCAGCAACCACGGGGGTTATCAACAAGGAGGTCACCAACAAGGTTACCAAGGAGTTCCAATAAACATTGCCATCAGCCAGTCTCAATCCTCAGCCAACGGAGCAGATGGCGGTCACGGAACTGGCTACTATCCAAACAACTATCAGTACAACGGGGGGCATCCTAACCACGGAGGTTATAATCAAGGTTACGGTGGCTATAATCAAGGATACAGTGGCCATAATCAAGGGTACGGGGGCTATAACCAAGGATACAGTGGTTATAACCAAGGATACAATGGCTATAACCAAGGCAGCAGGCCAGGTTACGGCAACGGACAAGGTTCATACAACAACCAGTTTAATGGTAACTACTACGGTGGTCAACAGCAAGGAGGATATGGGTTCCAGAGGCCGTTTGGACCTTTATTTGATGAGGAGGCTGGGGACAGTCACGAAGATGGAGAAGGTTTTGGTTTCGCGCGGTCACTAGCTGTTGCGGAGAGCAAGGCATAATATAATTTTAAAGAAGATTATTTACTCGTAGACACAAACTCTACGCTTCATGTATTGATGTGTTGATCCTTGCCGGGTTAATAAATTAAAATGATAAAAAAGATACTTGAAGTTATAAATAAATTCGCATTATTGTTGGATTAGTGTAACTATTCAATATAATGCGAATTTATGAGAAGTCGATGTAAGTTTCTCTATGAATGTTATAGACAGGATAGACTGTGATTAAACTATTCAATATCGTTTTAAGGATATGTTAATAAATTATATTTTTGTCAATGACCTATGTTGGTTTTATTCATCATCAATCGTCTTAAGTAGGAACAGTACAGAAGCCTTAAAAATCAATGATGTATGTAATTATTTTACAATATCTACCAGCAATAATATTTAAATATTATTGGTTGTCATAAAATAGATACCTATCGTGCATCTTTCTATAGGTAAATGATCTGGCTAAAATTGATAGAATATCGAAAAAACCGATGACTCGATCCATTTCCTGTAGATTCAGTTATTTGGTATTAATTTACATTAATAAGGTTTTTGACCTGAGTTAGCTATTTATAGTTCACATATTAAAGCAATTAGGTATTTTTTATATCTTATTTAATCTTGTTTATTTTTAAAAGCAGCTTGAAAACGATTATAATCTAATGAATACCTTATAATAGTTTATTCGATGGGAAAGAGATACGATTAGTCCAAACAATTGTATTCATTACTGAAGTAGGTACCTACGTACTTAAATCGAGTTAATTACAATCGTAAATATTTACATTTGAATAGAAACCCATGCAATGTTTATTAAATTGCGCCCAACAATAATAATAAGATAATAAATAATAATAATAAGGTTAGATATTACTTATTTAACTAACTAGGAAAATAAAAACATCGAAACAAAATTAAACTATCTACAATCGTTATTATAAATACGAGATTTATCACGTACCGTCTTATCGGTGTTTCGACCGATAGTGTTTCGGTTCAATTCGTGAACCTTCATCAGGGTGAGTGCGATCCGCTCCGTATAACGTCTCGCCTCGCACAAATCCCGTATTTATAATATGATAAAAATCACTCACGAAAGTTAAAATATATTATCTAGACTTTACAGTTCCTTGCATCATTTGAGTTTACAAAATAAAAACAACAGAAAAAAAGACTTTTACGATAATATATCTCCACAGAACAAGCTTTTTCTTCAAAGATGAAATCCCACAAAAAATCAATTACTTATTTGAATGCTGGTCATTAAAAAGATTTATCACCATCATTATCAATCGATTGCGTTTGTAGATGCTCCGTTAATAAACCACATAGCGCATTGGTATGCCAATTTTATTAGCCTATTTCAGCATCCTCTGCACAATTAAGATGACACTGTGACCATTAAATTTATGGTATCAGATCACCTGGACCTATCAAAAACGGTATACAGTAACGTGTTAGATAAATTTTATTTATGAGTGTCAATGCCTTTGGGTGTTTAGAGTATACTGGTGGGGGGAAAGATGATACTAGTATATAAGCTTAGAGAAATGAATCAACAATATTCATAAACATTGGAGAAAGGCATAAGCATCCTGTGAAGGAGAAAATGGCAGCAAAGTTGATCGTACTTGCGGCGCTGGTTGCAGCCTGCTGTGCCAAGCCTTTCTATTTCTCTGGTGAGTTCAGAGGATTATTCTATTGTTAATTAAAACAAAGCCGAAATTGAATAAATTTCGCATTAAAAATCGATAGTTTCGCGGTCAAGAGGTCACTGTTATATTAACTTAAGTGGAAAGTACTGTTACACTTATATTATAAATTTATTGTCATGAGACGATACAATAAAAATACTTTGGTTATTAAATTAAATTTAGTGAAAGGTGAACATTTGTAGATTCGCATATCAATAAAGCTGATCATAGATTACCAATTAAATTTATTTAAATTGTTCCTGATATTTAAAACTAGCGTCTGTCTACGATTTTGTCTGCGTGTTTCCTATCTCAATATGTTTCTGAATCGACACCAATAGTGTATGTAACTTTTGTAAAATTTTTGGTATTTGTTTTCAGCCCTGCCTGAAGTAACAATTCTTCGCACCGGCCGGTCCCCTAGCCTCGCATACGGCTTCGGTGGCGGGATCGCCAGCGACATTGGTGGCATCAAGCACTCCAGCAGCTTCGGAACCTCCTTCGAAACCGGCAACGCCCAGGCCTTCGGCGGCGGCATTGCATCTAACAATGGCGACCCCTACGCTGGTGGAGTTGGCCTCGCTCAGACCTACCCTAGCACCTACCGTACCTACCCAGTGTACTCCACCCCTTACGCCACTCCGTACTACTCATACCCGTACAATTTAGGCTATAACAATTTTGCAATTCCTCAAATCCGCAACAACTATGGCAACGCCTTCTCCTCAGCTCAGAACAACGGTGGTACTGCTATTGCCCAGAGTCATAACGGGCCTTATGGATCTGTGGCGTCCGCAGCCAACATTAACCCGTCCCTGTCTCGTCACGGCTTCAGGAACGTATATGGCGGGTCTGGTGTATCTTCCGCCTCCGCCGCTTCGTTCGCAGACGGCTCCGGAACGGCCACTTCTCTGACTCAGAACAGCGATGAGCAAGGTATCAACACCGCCGTGTCCGCCGTTCAGAACGAGGGGGGAGTAAGGTCCAGTACCGCGCAGACCATTCAGCAGAACGGCGGAGGTATCCAGCACAGTGGAGCTACATCCATCAACGGACCAAACTTCCAGGCGGCGCACTCGCACGTTGTCAACACTGGCGCCGGTGCAGGAACCTACTACTAATTTTAAGATTTAATAACCCAAAGATATCGAAACGACCGCAAAGCGCTTGTTTCCATATCTTTATTGAGGTTCGACCTCCATAACTTGACGCATTTGGCGTGATGTGATGTCAATAAAAGACTGCAATTAACATAAAATCATCAAGTATTTATTGACCTTCTTAAATCCCTCATTACATTTATGAAGTTCCGTTATCAAGTTCAGTCTTAAATTATGGCCTCTTATCTAAATGATCAGTCTCAACTTTACCGTAGATATGACCGTTATCATTAACAGCCGTCCCTGTTCTGACCTCTCCGTCGCCGCTAAAGCTTGCATGAGGATGCTCATAATCATTTTCAATATTTCTAAACCAGTTATTTAAATGAAATCCATCCAAATTAGGCAATAGAAATGGCACAAAAAATGGGTTAGTTTGGCCGAAGCTTCGGCTTGTCCCAGCGATAGTTCTCCCAGGAGTGGCAACACTGAAGATATGTACTCCATGATTTGAGTTGTGTGCTTCAGGTTTGTAGAAATTTGATCTTAGTAGGTTTTCCGGGTTAGCGCGTTGAGAAGCATAACTGTTCAGGAAATACTTCTCTACCTCAGGGTCTGATGATGATATAGCGATGATTGACTCTCCATTTGGGCTTGACTCTGTGGACAATTAAAGTAGGTTTAGGTTCTTTAAAGATAATCGTATCTTTCTTTGCGCTTGCTTTGAAAATCATAAATAACGTGGGCCATAGGACCTGCCCCATTCGCTAAAGCAAACATGATTAACAAACCTTTTAAAACTATAGGCACTGCAGACACACTATGCAAAGTAAGAACTGCGCAGAAAATTAAACACAACGCTGACATTTTTATTGATATCAAAGGAGTAACTCTTCTAAACTAATAGATATAGAAATGAAGCTTTTTCCTGACCGTTGGGTTTATATACCTCATAATACCTCGTAGGTAATGAATGATGGATGTACTACAGGGAGCAATGACAGGTCATCGAACTACAGATTTATCACATCAGATGCGTGGCTTTAAAAGATTAATACAGTAGATAAATTAAGCGCTAATCTTCTAAACTTTGGCGTCCTAAAGGCGGCGGCCATGATACGACTGGTAAAATTAGAGAAAACTTAAAATCATCTTAAAAGGCACTGACCAGACGGCACATCGAATTTGACTGAAGTAAAAGCTGTTTAAACTTTTTTTTAATACAGCTACAAGAGTAAATGGTTTATCTGTGTTTATTTTAAGCCGTGGAAAGATGTAGGTAATTAAAATTAATGATGTCGCAAAATGCTTCTGACTAATGAATAAGAGAGCAACAGCCTCGGGCAATACAGACAGGCAATAAAACACGCCTAGACATTAATTTATTAAAACAACAAATTAGCAGAATAAGGACACCTAGCTGTAAACTCGATTAAACACAAAAGAACGTGTTTCCTCAATAGACGATTTTAATATTGTGTTGATCAAATATTACTAATATAAAAAACTAGCAGCCGAGCGATATGTATGTCAATAAAAACATTACCATCTTTCTTCACAGTGGGTTAAAAAGCTAACTGTCGCCCGCGGCTACGCTCGCGTTGTAGGTTTGTAAAACATTACCCTCCTTCTTCGCAGTCGGTTAGAAAGTAGCCTATGTCCCGAGTCCGGTCATAATCTCTCGGATAACCAAATTTCATCGAAATTGGTCAAACCGTTTAGCCGTGAAAACATAAGAAACACACAGAGAGACAGTTACTATCGAATTTATAATATTAGAGTGGATGTGAATAAAAGAGTGGTAGCATTTCTCCAATGACATTGTCTGGAATGTCTGGTTGTCTAGAAGCGATAGCGATAAGATCACCCATTATAGATTTACCTGTTTCTCATCTATCTAGAATTTTCAATCATTCACATTAAACAAAAGGTTATTATGGCAAAGACTTACTACATGATCCTCGCACCCACGATACAGAGATTCCTAGTGTGGAGTCAGAACTATTTAGATTAATTTACAATAACCTATCATGCTATTTCACCTGAACATATATAATATAATATAATAATATTATAAAGAGGAAAGATTTGTATGTTTGTAACGAATAAACTCAAAAACTACTTGTCCGAATGCTACATTATCCCTGAGGAACAGGCTACTTTTTAACTACGCAGAAAGAGGGTTGTGTTTTTATTGAAAAACTACGCGCGCGAAGCTGCGGATCGGTCAGCTAGTAACATAATATAATATACGAGTATAATGAAAGTGTTGGGAAGCATAAAAACACTAAAAACAAAAAAAATACTCATAAAAACTCCCTCACTTTACATTTTAAACAATTTGGGGTATATTTGGATCCCATATAGCAGTTTTTGTACCTACACATAGAGTACTTTTTGTCTGGACACCACGAATGGAAGCCATTTTTTTTTAACTCGACAGATCTTAGTTTGACCACAATCTCACCTGACGGTAAGCGATGATGTGGCCTAAAATGAAGCACGAAGATCTAGAAGAAACTAATTCACTCTTACCTTAAAGAGTCCGGGATTGTATACTTTAGGAACAGACGACGACAAGGCAAGCCATGCACAAAACTAATTAGCTCATAAGCACAATAGGAAGACGCTAACCAATAGTTTTCGGTAATAAAAGTACTGTTACTTCTCTGCGCGGCATCGCAAAAACTAACCCATAGCGGACCCCGACACATTATCATGATAAAAATTAATCAAATATTTAATTTATTACAACATAATAATAATTGAGAAATTACTGGTCGAAAATTGGTATGTCGCCTATTTCTATCAATATTTATTAAGAACCGTTTTGAATACCATAAACGAGACAAGATTAGAACTTGTAAATTTACGGTGGATATAAAGTGAGAATTTTGTGGTGAACTTGCATTTATTTCTGTGCTGTCACAATGAGAAGTTATCTCGGTATTTTTGTGGCGTGGTCGGTGGTAGCCACCGCGTTGGCAGGTAACCTGTTTTACTTTAATAGGAGAGTTTTAAATTGGCCATTAGCAATTTGAGTTGAGAATAGTTGAGATAGAAAGAAACAAAACAAAATATTTTTTAATGATATATCTTAATCCAGATTTATTTTATGGAGCGGTGTTCATGCACTCTGCATTGAAAAGAGATTGATTTTTTTAATTTAATTTCGTATAGTGACTTGTGCAACGATGTCTAAACGCATTTAGTGGCTAAGTATGATTTAAGGAGTTGTCAAATCATACAAATACGTCAAATTTAAACATGTTTAGTCGCTAAATCCATTTAGGGATCGTTGTGCAAGCCGGCCTAAATAACTAACATTTATGTTATGTGTGTATAATATTTATTGAATAATTCTGAAGAAAGCTTTCTGTTTACAGGAGATAAAGATCCACAGGCGATAATCAAGACCTTCAATACCAAAAATGGATTTGGAGTGGCCAGTGTCGCCGGAGTCACATCCAGGAACGGCAGAGTTTCAGCTATTAGCGGCGTCAACTACTTCCCATCAGGGTCATACCCATTCTACTTCCCTATGACCCCCTCGGGAGACAAAATCCCAGAGCCCATATCATTCTCAAGGCAGGAAGATGGAAAGTTCACGGCTGGACAAATAAAGTACGGACCAGGATCCGTATCGGTTACATCTATCGCTAGATCCGCTTTTCCTGAAGACTCCACCAAAACTGTGAACTCTCTGAAGACGCCGATCCAAAGCATGTTCAAGACCTCCAGCCAGTTCAAACCAAGTGGCATGCTTTTTGAGGATCCATTTTCGTCTTTCAACTCGAGGAGTTTAAATCCTTGGTTCCCGAATACCTTTATGTTCAGGCAGCCAACATTCCAGAATATTAATTCAATGAGACCGGTGTGGCCTTACACGGGGTTTAACCCCCTTTTCAACTTCTGGCGAAGATAAGTTTATGTAGGTACCTACACTCGGAGTATACCTATGTATATGTAGTTATAAAAAGGTTTTGCATTTAATAGTGTTTAATGTTATTGTGATTCATATTTTAAATAAATGTTAGGTAATAAATTGTTGATTTATAAATCTCGTTTTATTTTATCGTCCAGTTACCAACTCGAAAATAACGTTTAATAATATAAAATAATAATTAATAACTAAGAAAATACGTAGCTGATTATTTGATGCATAAAAGAACAACTCATAAAAAACCACTAGCAAAAAAAATCTGAAGAATGTTTTCTCCTTTTTTTTAAAGAATTTTTTAAGTTGTGCAAGTCAAAAATTTTCAAAAATTCGGTAAAAAATTCATAACTAGAAAACTATAAAAAATCGTAGAACATACATGGGGTGATTCGGGTACCGCAAGGGGTGTTCTATCTCTGGACTTTCGCTTGACACAATTTTTTGGGACACCCTGTATAACATATTGATATAATAAGCAATTCGGATGAGCTAATTTTGTTACTTTTCCCGCAAATAAGGAATAATTCAATAGATAAAATAATATAAAGTTATCTAAATTTAAATTTGTAATCTAGTGCTTATAGATGCATTTAAAAACACCAATTATCGTTATAATCGAGATAAGAAACCAATAAAACGAACGTTCCTCCTCTCCTAGCAAATCCAATGAATATTTAAGCTAAATGGTGCAGGGCGCCGACCACAATCTTTTAGAAAACCATCATGTTTCAGGAGCGTTTTGTTCCAAGCTTGTAGCAACATTACTTCGATTTGAATCACAACACTTTTAAATATTACTGTATTAATCCTAATTATATTGGTAGTATTTGGTGTTTTGAAGTGATTACACCACGTTCAATATGAAATATTGCGAAAATAAACACGATTTACTTACTTTTTAGGATAATTTTACGCTTTATTTTACGCTCTAATGTGAAACCTTTTGAGTGAACGATTTATGGTGACGTCACCAAAACTACTTCGCCTTTACAATAATAAAGTAAGCTTACTAGTTGAGGGGCATGGTACTAAATGCCAGTGTAATATTGTTTTAATATAGCTATAAGACATTGAGGTTGGCCCCCAGATGCTACAAAAGTAGAATGTCAATAAACCTAAGCTGAGAATATCCTCAACATATAAGGTAACTTGTGCAACCGCCTCTAAACGATAAAGCTGAGAACATATAGACGTAAAAATGGCGACCATGTAAGTATAAATGTAACCTATTAATACCTATTTAAAATAAGTACTAAGATACAGCAGACAGACAAATGTGCGCTAGGTCTACAGTGCTGTGAGCGAACGTAGATTATTTTAACTCATTTAAGAATATTTCACATTGAATAGCGCAGCGTAGGACAGTCCTTAGGTCTAGTAAATGTTGTAACCCGTATATACCCATGCAGGCTGCACAAGATCGATCGCTTTAGAAATCTATAAAAGAGGCTCATGTTTGGCGAAGGATGTTTTCTCTGGCTGATATTTGATGTTGATGATACTAAACTAGGGTTGCTTACAGTTATATATAATTAAAAATTAAAATAGCGTAGGCTTAGGCTATTAAAACCACTTCCAAAAACTAATTTTACAGATCACTTTTTCGCATACCAAATGCGTTTATATATGAATGTAGAACGGTCCTAATAAGAGGATTGGAAATCGTACGACACCCACCACTCTGCGTTACACAACTACCCACCACGAGGGCTATTCTCTAACAATTTGTTATTTTATATTTTATTTTAACGTGTAAACCGACACTTAGAATTATCCTAAAAATTCGTCTGGTCCGTAGTTTTGGGGTTATTTATAAATGTATTTATTTTAAAGTAAGAGGTAACATAGGTACTTAAGGATTTATTTTACATAAGGATGGCAGTATGAATATAAAATAAATAAATAAAGATAAGAGTAATCAACAATTTTTTATATTCAGTTACCTATCTACCTAAACCCCTCTTTATAGTCCTAATGTGCCGTTAAAATAAAAACTCTTTCTTTCTTTCTTTCTTTTTAAAATTGGTTTATATATGAAACTAGCTGTCCCGCTGAACTTTGTACCGCCTTGAAATGCTTATGACGCGGACTGCCAATGTACGTCGCCGGTAGAATTTTCAATAGGCCACCATTAGCTACATCTATGTATGAGAAAATTATTTTTTTAAATATGTTTTTCTGCTTGTATTTTCTCGATATTTTAATAGTTATTCTGCTATTCGAGGCGATAGTAATATAGATTATCTAAATATTGTATAAGTACTTCAAACAGCAATCGTAATGCTATGACTCGCATAGTTAGTCCATACATTAAAGGTGAGTAAGTAAATTGCTTTGATTAATATTACTTGAGGCTCACGGTGAACTATTATCAAATAACATAACAATCACACATTACTCTTATTATACTAAAGTGCCTATTTCACGACCGAGTAACTTTAATTGACTGATAAAAATCATCTCTCTTTATCTTTTTTCATGTCAAAATAAAAGACGAATGTACATATTTTTTATACAGTGGATTGGAGCCCTTAAGCAGACTCAATATAATGTAAATTTGTCAGAGGAATATTTAAAGTATCCTGTCTGCCCCGCAATGCGATGCGGTCAGCGTGCTTTATAAAATGATGTATGATATAATTAAATCTAGCAAAAAGATTTAACTGGGCTGACGTAGACACAAATGACTCAAAGCCCATACTAAAATAAATTAATTTAAAAACAATTCTTTGGATAACGTTCCTCAGAGATAGTGATATAACAAATAATAAACTCATAGATATTAGAGAATAACTCAGCTTACGACTTACGTACTTGTTTGAGTCACAGTGGTAGTGTGTCACATCTCAGGCACATACAGTTGAGAGCGGTCACGATGCATGTACCGTTGCTTTGTTTACTGCTCGTGGTGGGTGCGGTAACTGTCATCGCAGCCCCTGCACCAGCCAGGAACGCGCTGGATACTGGAATCAGGGGTGAGCAAATATTCTTCTAACTAAAAATACAAATTAAAAAAGTATATATACATTACAAACGGTTTAACTATTCACAGATCTTTATGACAGTGTTGTCTTCTAGTTTAGTCGGAGTTGTGTTCAAATTTCATTGCAACCTTAACTATGAATATAATTCTTTAATATAATAATTATATATTAATAGGTTCGTGTACTTACTTCTCTTTTACTTTAGGCATTAGTGTACAATCCCCCTCTCTTGCTCGCGTAATAATCCTGTTTCTTATGTCCCAAACGAATGTGATGTTTTTGGTATACATATCCTACCTATTTAACACATTCTTTTACCAGAGAGATTATTTAAAAAAGCCCATAGAATTATTTTTTAAAACATATACACATTTGACCCCATCAACTATTCTCATGAAAAAAGATTTTTACAAATGTATTTAACTAGAAACAAAACCTTATTAATTTAGTACGTTTATGGTAATTAAATTCGAAATAAAATGATACAGTTATTTTCTAACTGGCTTCCGCCCGCGGCCCATACCTGCCCGTGCTTCTGGTACCATTCCGAGCGACGCTGCCGTCTGCAACTGCCGACTGCACAGAAATACATACAAACCAAAGTGCCACTGCGGCCGTGCAGTCGGCAGTTGAAGTCCGCTGCATCGCTCGGAATAGTACCTTTACTTAACAAAGTTGTCACTTATCTACCAAGTTTGTTTTTCAAAGTAGCTCTATCAAATTATATCAAAACTAGCTGACCTGCCCCGGCTTCGCACGGATGTTTATCAAAATTTAATATGGCACTTAGGAATAGTTGGGCTTTCTATAAGTAAAATAATTATTAGTTGGTTCACTACTTCCGGAGATTACACATTACATTACATTTTTTATTATTCTTGCGACCAACCTATTTATCTTAAAGAGGGTAGACGGTGGGGAGGCTGCGGTAGCAGCTATTTTTATTACTAATTTTTGCAACGTTATTAATCTTAAAATGATTGGGTTGGAGGATGCTGCGGTAGCTGGTTTTTTATGACGCATTGTTGCGACCCTATCTGGCGTGTAGTAAGTTGGTTGGAGGACGCTGCGGTAGTTTAAAATTGTGTCTGATTCATCATTGCGACCTTATTTTCGTTGAAGAGAGTGTGCAAACAGATGCTGCGGTAGCCGGATTTTTTTATGACTCATCATTGCGCCTATATTTAACATGAAGAGAGTGGGCTGCGGTCGCTACGTAGTTTTGTCGTGAAGAACAAAGAACAAGAGCATTTTTCAATAGAAACTTTAACTTTATCTCATAAGTCAGTCCCAGATTTATGAGATAAAAAGTAGCTTATATGTTATTCTAGGTCTAGATCTAAACTTCTGCAAAGTTTGTGCCCAATCCGTTGAGTAGTTTTGGTGTGAAGGGTAACAAAGACAAAATCATTTTCGTATAGAAACTTTGACACCCCATTTTTATCCCATGGAAACTGATTTATGGGATAAATGGTAACCTATGTGGTCATCCAGATTATAATCTATACATGTATATACTAAATTTCATCGAAATCGGTTAAGCCGTTACGGCGTGATTGAGTAACAAACATCCAAACTTTCGCATTTATAATATTAGTGTGATGTGTTTTATTGTATAAAGCATTTAAATAAGCAAAAACCGGCCTTTCCCATAAACTAACATATTGATCTTTACGATCCATTAATTCAAAACTAGTTTAGATATATGTAATGATAGATGAGTCAAGAGCAGACGCATTAAGACCTAGTTAGTAAGTACCTAGTGCTAAACAAAGACGCCATTGTAATCTTCGTGTGAGATCAAATAACAATACCTTGTTCATTAGATGGTCTCATTGACCTACAAATTATACCAAACGGGCCCTATTTTCGATAGATGTAAGATAACCTTTGAATTTGGTCAAAAAGATTGCTAGTGATCTCACACGGTATGTAAATGTTACATACGACATTTTATGAAGGTCGAGTGACATTTTATCTAAATATATAATTTTCACAAGTTTTTTTGGAAGAGATCGCGTATAGAGATAAAAACGCTGATTGTACTTTATTTTACCATTTATTTTACTGTTATTAGATTTTTCTACTTTATTTTCTAATGAAAGTGATGTTATGTTGGTATTATTGCCAAAAACCATCTCGTCCAGACAAACTTTATGTAGACAGAACAGAAAATAACTTAACGTCATGATAGCAGGCGATGTACCTTCAATTCTTTTAATATTAATTTGAAAGTTATGCTGTCTGTCTGTCTGTTTGTTACATTTTCACAACTAAACCGCTGAACCGATTTCGATGAAATTTGGTATATAGTTATATTATGACCTGGATTAAGATATAGGCTACTTTTTATTAACAAATCACACAATCTGTAAAATCACTATTCATGTCAGATGTTTCCAAATCTAACAACCTCTAAAATACACTATAGATACATAATATCGTCGGTGGAAAGGCAAAATGACTGGAGCGAAAAAATATTTTTGCGAGATAAAGCCAGTCAAAGTTTTTATTTTAAGAAAAAAAATCATAACTTTTTACTCAATTATCCAATTATAATAAAATAAGTTTATAAATAATTTTATTTGTAGCACGCATATACGCGTAGTGATTGAAGTACGTTTTTGTGGCTACTTTCCAAGTTAAGTGTCGCTAAAGTCATTAGGACCTAATAAATAGTAAGCCAAATTTACTTATACGCTATCAATCTAAACTTCGATGTTAAGTTAAAAGTACTGAACACGATATGATTATTGAATGAGGGTGGGATCAAATTTCTTATAACATTGTTTATAGTGTCGTACTGGTGTATCAAAATAACTTAAAGGAAAATATTTTTACTACTCAAGTATAACAGTTTTACTCATGAGTTAATACGATAACTAAATAACTTAAACAAAATTACTTAAATTGGTATTTTTTTGTAATAAGTCATTCAGCAAAGTGACGTTAGCGATTAATCATACTTTATCACATCTGGGATAAACCTACTGCTCCCTTTAAATATTCGATTGTTTTTCAAATTTGTGTTTTTAAAAATTACTGTTACATGTATATTTGAGGGCTTTGACACCTTTTGATGAATATAAAATACATAAAGTTATAAAAAAACAACGGCTATTCGTTGGTCTTACCAGGGGAGTAGGTTTTGACAGTGGTTGGGTTAGGGAAGGGTGTGTAGGGTAACGGGGGGTGGTTAAACCGGGAGATGTAGGTGTAATCACTGGGCATCTAAACGGTCTCATGATAACTGTAAATTTATTTTTACAAAATAAATGCAATTAGTAATAGAATAATAAATTTTTATTGAATAAAAAACGTAAGTCTCATAATTATGTATGAATTAGGGCACACTTAAGAGCTAAAAACCATTTGTTCTTAACGAAAACTTAATGGAACAGCAATAAAAACAAATCAAAAATTAAAAAGCCTCTTGTGACAGAAACAAGTAACTAAATTATAAAAATATTTTTAATTGTCAAGCAATATAAATAACAATGGATAATGATCTATTAAAAATTACGAGAATTTAAAAGAACATAGAACCATTATCCTTTATTGAGAATCATTGTCTGTCTTCAGTTCTTTAGCGACTTAGACATAATTAGAGTAAAACAAATCAAAAACTAAAAGCCTCTCGTGGCATTAACAAATAACAAAATTATAAAAACATTTTAAACTATTAAGCAATGTAAATCACAATGGATCATGATATATTAATCATAACAAAAACTTAAAAAATAGTAGACCAATGGACAATTATCCTTTCTAGCTCTTAATTATAACTACCATAATGAGAATCATTGTTTTCTGTTAGTCTTCAGTTCTTACTTAATAAATCAACAATTTAAAGCCTCTTTTGGCAAATTCTAAAATCAAACTCTTAAAATTTGGCATATCTTAATAAACAAACAATCATCACATAAGATTATCGAGCTTCAAAGAACACTCTAATAATTATTATTATTATTATTCACTTTCTTCGTCCTCTTCATCTGTTTCTGCAAAACAGTATTTTATATTGTTAGAATAAGTCAGCCTTTTGTACTCTTCGTGATACATTCTTGGTATAACATAGTTCGTACATAGTTTGTTGAGATCCATGTATTTCTTTTTGGAAATTGGCAACATAGCTTTATAACACGGCTTTAATTGAATGTTTTCATTTGTTTTCTGTATTCGGACTGTTTCAGTTTCTGCATTAGCATCCATGGAATATTTCACAAAAGCCATGTTTGCTGCTGTTTTTCTGAATGTTACCGTTCTCAGTTTACTGATTTTTCCAGCCAAATTTCCTTTGAAATAATTTTCCGCAATCGTGTCCCACTTTTTGAAGTCTGTATGCATTAGAACCTCTACTTCATACGGTTTGTGCGACTTCCTAGCCAAGGCAAAGACCGTATATACCATTGGGAAGATGCCCAAATGATTACACCACTCAGGCTATTTTCAATAACTGAATGGATGGAATCAACGGGCATGTATGTATGCCCCGGGAGCAAATAATTAATTTTAATCGATACAAGGTTCTTGCATTTTCGAAGCGTCTCGTTTATACAAGCCAAAACTATTTTATTTTTGTTTTGGCCTGGACAAGAGTCACAGTATAGCAACAAGTGTTTAATTGTTTTTCTTTCATCTACTTTCTTGATATATGTTTGTAAAATGGATGCTACTTCGTTACCTCCTCTTTTTCCGTCGACTTCAGACCATGTATAGCAAAACCCATTTCTAGTGACAGACTCGTAAAATGTCAAATTATACACAGCTAATTTACGGCTGTAATATAACATCATATTTTCTCCATGAGGCGTATTCAGTACTTTTTGGAGATCAAAAGATGTGCATAAAATAGTGTCATCCTTGTTACGAATCTCTTGGTGTGCTTTAAATCTTTGCTCAGATTCTTCTTTGTCTTTCAAGTGTTTTTCTTTTTCCTTATTATCAGCATCTTTGTTATTTTCAAACTTAATACACTTCGAACATTTATCCTTTCGAGGTAAATGAAATCCGATGTTGAATTCAGTTGTAAATATTTTTTTGAATAGCTTTTCTCCTACGTACTGCATTCCATTTTCTTCTTGATTCTTTTTGTAAAGTCTATATAAGTTTGTTAAATTTTTGAATTCTTGTGGTAAATAAACTCTTTTGCTATCCTTCCTGCAGTAATGTGATGGTAAAGCTGGTAGTTCTTGAATATATTTTCGTAAATTTTCTACAACAGTGTTAGGGGTTTTGTTAATAGGCACGTGCTTGCCTCTCATATCTTCGCTTGCAGAACCGCAAAAGGAGTTCATAACTGTATTGTATAGCGTTTTTTGCGCAATATCTAGTGTGCTGATTAAAAACATTTGACAAACTTTTCGTTGTCCTTCTCCTTCATTAATGAAGTAATTCATAGTATGTGTTCGTTTATTGGCCTCTGATGATCGATGACGTTTTACTGCGACTTTTTTGCAGTGGCTTACTAGCCAATCTTTACGCCGTATACTATCCAAACTCCAAAAATGTGTGAACAATGCCTTCCTTCTTTCTTCGCTAATTTCATAGCAACTATTAGTGCAATTGTTTGTGGAACAAGGATTCGGTTTCACGGCTTTGGCTGGAATAATTTTTCCTTTCTTGGTTACATACTCTTGGCCCCTTGTCTTCTTTTCTTTAGTTTCCTTTCTAATATTCCTTCGTTTCTTTTTTTCAGGTTTAGCGTTTGTGCTGCTGGTTAACTCCGAATTTTCGTGAGCACTCTTGCCGTCGTCTAATGATTTAGTAGCTGAATTCAAAAGTTTTGGTTTTTGCTTCGTTTTGTTCTTCTTCTTTTTCTTAGCAACTCCAGATTCAGATGATTCCGACTCAGTCTTTGATTCTTCCCAAGACGATGAGCTCCACACAAAATCTTCATTGTCCGACATAAAATCTACATATTTTTGGCGTTTCTGTTGCCTCAGCTGTTTAGCTTTCAAGTAATCATCGTGTTTTGTCTTATCAAATACTTGATTTTCATGTATTTCATTGCTGGTACTTTCTTCGTTTCCAGCCCTCATTATATCTTCTTTTTGGAACTCCGACTGTTGGTTAGATTCTTCTGGCAAGATTAAGGACACAGAATCATTCTCCAGATTTTCTATATTGTCTATTTCAGATGAGGTCGAGGCAAATTCTGGATTAAGATTTAGTTTTGCAGGTTTCAAAGGATGAATATTTTTGCAGGTTATTATGTTTTCTTTATTATTTTCATCAATCATTTTTTCTTTTTGCTCACTATTTGGACAAATTTTGCCATCGCTCGTTATTTCATCATTTAATTCGTTATCTATTTTATCAAAATCTTCTGTACACTCTAGATTTTCGTTTACTTGAAACAAACAATATTCATCTTTGTTGCTTTTCAGACTGTTTTTGGGCTGTACAGTTTCATGGATGTCATCAAATATTTGAGTTCCTTTCGCAAAATTACTTTTATTGTCGGCAATATCGTTTTCTTGATTTTTTCTTGCCATTATATTATAATTTCTTTCTCTGAATGGGCTGCTTTCAGAGTTTATTATTGCTTCATTTATCTGTGAATCATTAAATGTTTCTGTATTTATGTTGTTGCCTAAATTTGGTGATAAGTCATTCATATTTGAAACGATGTCGTCCATACGAATTTGCTTGCAAGCTTCTTCAATTTCTTGTGACCTTTCAATTTCATGATCTTGTTCTTGACGGATTTGCTTGTAAGCTTCTTCAATTTCGAGTGACCTTTTCGAGTGAATTTCGTCTATATCCATACCATGGTCTTTTTCTTGACGTATTTGGTTGCATGCTTCTTCAATTTCATGTGATCTTTCAATTTCTTTGAAAATTTCTGATTCTCTCTTATTCACTGTTTCAAACATTTTATTTTCCTCTGCTATTTTTTCGTTACTTTGCAGGTGTTCACTTTCATTGGTCAAATCAATAACTCTGTTATTAGAAAAATCTGTATTTTTGTTTCTATTGTCTGAGTTTGTGGGCTTGGAATGTTCTGGTACTCGTATTTGTTTAGACTTTTTTTTCGAGTGGTTTTTTGTTTTGGTGGAGATTCAAATTTTAGTACTCTTGCCACACGCAATCTGGGATCGTCCATCTTCGAAGTGCTAGGGGAAGCGGTATCCTCCTGATTTTTATTTGTTTTTTTTGTGTTACTCCTAAAATAACTTCTTCTTTTACTCTCCATAATGATCTGAAACAAGATCGGTACATATTTATTTAAAATAAAAATAAATCAATGAAATACTACGAATAGATGATTAGGTATGTATTTCTTTAGTTTTATTTTAGATTTCAGTTTTTTCCAAATGAGAGTTATATAAATTATTTATTTATTTATTGTAATTTTTATGGGCATTCCACAAGATATACTCCGGTTACAATGAAAAAATAGGGAATCTAGTCAGTGAATTAAAAAGTGAGTGCTATCAATCTAGTCAGTGGATAAAAAGTGAGTGCTATCTTATACAGGGTGTTAGGAAAAGTATCTTTTTCCTTTTAAGGGTGTTTCTACCCATGAAACTGAACAACTTTCCCCAAGTAACCCATATCGAAATCTCAAAAAAAATTTGGACTTTGTATGCAATTTTAGCCAACCTGCTGACTGATCTCTATACAAAGTCCAAATTTTTTTTCGAGATTTCGTCTTGGGTTCCTTGTGGAAAGATGTTCAGTTTCATGAGTAGATTTACCCCTCGAAAACTTAAAAAAAAATTGGACTTTGCATAGAAATCAATCAGCTGATTGGCTAAGTTGCATACAAAGTTCAATTTTTTTTTTAGATTTCGTAATAGGTTCCTTAGGGAAAGTTGTTCAGTTTCATGGGTAGAAGCACCCCTTTAAAGGAAAAAGATACTTTTCTTAACATCCTGTATAAGAGTAGCCACGCCATGTGCAAAAATAGTGTCTTAAATAAGAGTAAATTGAGAGCTATCTACGGATGAGCATGAGCTAACAATTAAAATAAATTAAAAGTTTAAGGGTATATACCATAGCTGGGCGATGCAGTATAGCGATGAATATGTGGATGCACGCTACTAAAGTATGTGACCGTTTCCCACCAATGCTAAATATGTAACCGTGCGAGGAATATGTGCTATGAAGATACGCCGCTGAGTAGCTGAGCAAGAAAGATGCACATCTCTAGCTATGCGATATCTGCATATACCTAGCTACACCACTTGTAAGGTGCTCATCCATAACAGGCATCTTTCCATAGAAAAAAACATAGCTTAGCATAATCCATTTCCACCAGTGCTAAGCTATGTGCGCCAATGATTATGACTGGTGGATATCAAACGCATCCATAGCAACGTAGCATAGCGTGGCTAGCATACCCTGGCAGTTTTAGTGCATGGCAGCACTTACCATAGCAACTCACTACTTATGCAAAGCTCGCGCACGTTTTCTCGAGCAGGAAATCACCACATTTTCATAGGCAGTGTATCTAACTAACTTGAATTTTGTCCCATGACCACTGATACTTACATTGCTTGTCTCGCTTAAGGTGAATCGTCGGGGTCTGGAGGGAAGTTCATTTTTTTTGGGTTATGATAATTGTGGCTTTGAAATATTTAACTATTTTACTGGTTTAAGACATTCAAGTAATTATTTTTTTGTGTAAAGCTGTAAAAATTTCAATGTTTCGAGTTTAAGTTTTGTAGAAAAGGTTAAAAATACAGTTTTTTAACCATCGCTGCAAATATAAACCAAACTCATTTGAGACTGATTGTTTATTTTCGCGGAGTAGCTTAATTTATTTAAAAAAATGATAGTTTAGCCGCAACCACTAAGAACAAACAATGGATTTGAGTTTTCCTCCAAACCTTGACGATTCACCATAAGTGATACCTTACAGCTAAGTAATTAGATCATAACTATCATTAATTCAGATGATAAATACTTCAACTTCCTCTGTGTTCTAGCGGTCTCTGGATCCGGAGGTCCCTGATTCGGTTCTCGTGTTGATATTTGTCAGTATTTCACTTTGTTAGATTGTTCTCGGTTTGGTCAGGACATCGCGGCTAAACTACCTGATTGTCAGTAGGAAAGATAGTTCCGTGCTTCGGGGGGCACGTTAAGCCATCGGTCCCGGTTGCTGTCCATGATTACTTACTCATGCGGTGCTCGTTACTACTCGTTACACAGCCACGTCAGAGGCCTACTGGTAGACATCATCTTGACCGACGGTTTACGTGCCCTCCACATCTTACTCCTTGGATAATAATGACGTGAATATCCTAACCAAACTATAGATCCCTGTGTAAATATCAGTTCCAGAGTGATATTTACACAGGGAATCGATTTCGGTAACTCTGGACTAAAAGATTGATCTTCTAATCTTTACAACACGGAGTTTATGTTGTTGAGAACAAAGGTACTTCGTTAACAATCCGAACTAGGCCTCCGTGTGTGGAGTATGGCCTATAAACCTTTCCGCGATGCGGAAAGAGACCCGTGCCCCAGCAGTGGGGACGTGATGGGTTGTTAACGAAAGGTATTCGTAAATTGTTTAACTAATGTTACCTATCTCATAGGACTGAGTTATCTATCTGTGAATCAAGCTAAATAGACAACATTAAATTAAACCCTTAACGAATACCACACAAATACCTAACTACCTAATAGGTATTTTGTTGGTTAAAATCAATAAAATTTTACATTCACTACGCTATGACGTTTAAGTAGAGAACAAAAACGGCACGTTTACATGGGAAATATAAAAAATATAACAAATACTTACCAATACTGCACAATACCACTTTATTGATTCACAAAAAAGATCGATAACGCGCGAGCGAAAACGAAAAAGACGTCCTAGCGCAGTGGCTCGGTCGAGCGGAGTGGCGGAGCCGCCAGCGCGTGCGCGGTTTTATTACATGTTAAAGTACTTAATCCTTACACGTTGAACAATATTTCGAACAATTAGCTGCTTACGGTATACTTAAGCATTGAAAGTAGCAAAACATACGCCTTAATATTTGACTGAAATTACAAAACCGAGTATTTCATTATGACTTATTTGAAAAAAATTAATATAATCAAAATCCTTAATAATTACTTTTGTTCTTTGACTAATATTTGACAAAGCAGCACATTTTTCTTTCCTGAGTATTTTGCAATTACTTGAGAATACCAAATGTACTTAAGGTTATACTATTTTATCCGGATAGATAAACAAAAATACGTTTGTTTAATTTGTAAAGAAATCAATATAAAGCAAAATGACTGCTCACTCACAAGCTCATTACAGGCAGCAAATATAAATGACTTATACACCAACGACTTTTCAAACTTAGCACGGCAAAATGCCTATTCCACCGTACACTCCGAAAAAATAATAAAGCAAAATGGCTGGAACGCCAGGAATCAGTCTAATAAACGTAAGCCAAAATTACTTGAGCTTTATTTTTATTACATTCATGGAACGCACTAATTTCTGAAAATCCATTCTTTTTAAGGCTTCACGAAGCAAATTTTACTCAAGCTTTAAAGTTAATATTTCATATGCAGTAAATATTTCTTGAGCGACATAAGTCTAAAATTGAACAAAAAATGCGTCGCTTGAGTAAATGAGCCAACGAAATTTCGCCATTTTCCTGGTTACTTAAGCGCCACAAAAATGCTCTGATCGACATGTTTCCTAGACAGATCGACGCAGAAAAATTCGCTGATTCCGAATATATATATAACTCAATTTTGACCACTTTGTATGGCAGAAGTCATTTTGCCTTTCCACCGACGATATCTTAAAACCTAGTGAATATTTAAACAGGATTTAATATTATTGAGGCGTGTAGGTCAAAATAATTTGTTGCATCAAGAAAAATGATGATTAGATTTACAATAATATGAATCATTCTAAACTAAATATACAGTTGTAAATCCAAGTTATATGGCCCATAAAATTTTGGTTGGATATAAGAAAGATTTATAGTTTGCGTAGGCGTCTCAATTTAAAAGATCCTTATAATAAGTAGGTACTTAGAATACGATTGGAGACTTTCTTTTCAAATATTCGTTGGATTTAAGTATACTTACGCTGTTTCTCTGGAAGGTACAGGCCTTTATCATTATCATTACCTATCAGCCAATATTGAGCAATAGATTTCTTGATAAATTATTTGCTTTAGAATATTATAAATTAACTAAAAAGCGAGAAGGCGACGCGGCAGACCGAAACGTAGATGGCGGGACGAGCTGGATAAATTCCTAACGGATTAGCCACAATCAGCTCAGTCTGGCCGCAAAGTCTGAAAAGAATGGGGGGAGGCCTTTGCCCAGCAGTGGGACACGATGGCTGATAATAATAATAATAACTAAAAAGCAGATAGATCGATTCTACTTTCAATTCAGATTTTCAGGTTTTAATTTTAACAACTGAAATTAGCATAGTTTTTTTTAACGAGTTTAATCCCAACGATGGCGTAAACTTAAGCTCAGACCTACTTACTACAAGTATGGTCAAATGTTAATCAGATGTAGATTTATTGTCAGTTTTCAGTGAAAAAACTGTCAAAATCTATGCTATTTCCTAATGTTTACGTTAGTTCTAGACCCTTTACTTCAGTAGAAGGTCTGAACCTGCAAAAAAAAACATTCAAAAAACTATGGCCCATTTTTAACAAAATCTTGTAAAATAATTTAACAAATCTTTATTTCCAGATACTGAAACGCCATTCGTTGAGGAAGTGGTGGTGGAAGCACAGCTGCAAGTGAGGAGTCCTTCCAGCCGACAGGCGAGGACCAACACCCGAACCAATCTACAGGACGGAGCCAGGGTTGCGGAGGCCAAGAGCATTTCTTAGATTAAGCTTAGAGACGATTAGATTGGATTGACGTTAGTATGGATTGTTATATGGTAAGATGAACTATACTTTACCATAGAAAAATCCATGCGAAGACGTTACGTATTAACAATGGACTTCTTATCGTGTGAACTCATAATAGGCTCTGAGAATAGCTTCGGTTTACCTTTAATTGATATTGAGGGAGATATTGCCGTATTTGTTTATACCCTATTGATATTATAAAAAAAAACCATAATTCATTTTATTTTTATAGTGTTATGCAAACACGGAAAATTACAAGAATTTAAAACCATCTCAAAAAAAAAATCAATTTTGACCCTGACGTGACAGAGCCCGGTAGCACAAATGGTAGTGCATCCTCGTATCAACAAAAAGTTTGCGGGTTCAAGTCCCGTCTAGGCTTAAACATTTTTGAGATGGTTTTAAAATCTTGGAATTATTGTTGAAAATATTTTCACCTTACAAGCTTTGAGAAGTGTTGTTTTAATTTAGTAAGACTATTCCTGCAAGATAGTTTTAAATTTCTCCCACTTTGTCAGGTTTGAATTCTATCTAAGATATAATGAAATACATTAATGTATACAATGTACCTATATAATAATTTACGTTTTGGAATTTAATAAAATTATTATTATACCATGTGGATTTACTTTATAATAACCTTGATGAGAAACAAAGAGAGGCCTATGCCCAGCAGTGAGTCGACACGGGCTGAGAATGATCATGGTAAACCTTGCTGTAAGAGTTCCATTCAAAAGACATCAACGCGTCCCAGTGTTACTTTCAAACAAAGTATGTCTGATGTCAATAAACACACTGCTTATTAGATTGTACAATCTCTGTCAGGTTTTGTAAAACATCCGACATATTTAATGGATGTAAAAACTTAACAATTCGCTCCTCTTTACTTGAAAATCACCTAATCAAAAGTATTTGGTTTTCTAAACAATGTTTGCTTGCGTCTTTTCAAAATTCGATATTATTCATTGAAGATTGATAAAAAATCGGCTGTTTTCGGAAAAAATCGTTGATATAAGGTAAATTCAATGTAGGCGCAAAGTTTAAAAAACAGCAGACTACATTTTTTGTTTGTTTTTATAATGAGCAAAATCAACCCCTTTCTGAGCAGCCTATATAACGTTTGACACACAATAAAACCATCTTTAAAAAACTTTGCAACTTACATTTTATAAGGCACTCGCTGTAACTGTAGCTTGCTCCGATCTCATTTTAGGAGTGCTAGTTATCGAAACAGTTATTTATTTTACACTACCTGTTGCCAGTGGCTTCGTCCGTGTTGTTCTGGAGTGCAAAAATATATATAGAAACTGACCTCCCATTTTTATCCCCTGGAAACTAATTTATGAAATAAAAGGTAGCCTATTGTGTTAATCCAGGTTATTATCTACATACGTACCAAGTTTCATGGAAATCGGCTATGCCGTTTCGACGTGATTGAACATGACGTGATGACGTGATGTGATTGTTGAACAAACAAATAAATAAATAAACAAACATCCAAACTTTCGCATTTATACTATTAGTGTGATGGTTAGTTTAATGGGCAACGAACGGAGCCTCTGCTGTGCCTGGTAACGAAGCGTTCGCGAAATACCGAGCGTTGGTTTCGAAGCTTGATAACGTAACGTTAACCTATCTAACCTAATTCATGCACATCGCTTCTCGAGTGGAAAAAAAGCTATATTCTGCAGGAACACGCAAACATGATCAATACGTTTAGGGCTAATTAATTTAGTCATGGTTTCCTTACGATGTTCTTCTACGTCATTTTGAGCAAGTGTAACATGCATACATTATTTAGTAGAAAAATTTATTGGCTGATATTCGAATACGCAAACTCCAGATCAAACGTCGTGATACACCCTCATAGGCTAGCACCATCTTCAGACTTTATGTAGACGCTTTAATACATTGATTTTGGTAAAGGTAAAATGTAGGAACACTCCGATAAATAAATTCAAAGTCTTGTAATGTCCATACTAAGCATTGTATGCAGTGCCGGATTAAGCAAGCGCGGGGCCTGTAGCAAATTCTATCGAGGGGCCCTTGATCTGCTATGTGTTATTAACTTAGGCCAATTCAAAATAAATACATTTATACGAGCGACTTTTTGTAGAACTTGTGCATTTGCCGTAATAAATTATGTATTTTATTTTAGCCAACGAAATAATCGGTTACCGATTGTCTGATGTGGATTGTCTTAGTCGGAAAGGGTTACGTTTCACGTTTTTGTGACATTAAATAAATTCAATATACCACGCCCTAATAAGTTTCACTCAAAAAAATACGCTCAGGTTGAGATGGGCAGGTTTTGATACGCGGGCCCCCTTTTGCGCGGGGCCCGTAGCAATTGCTACTCTTGCTACGTGGTTAATCCGGCACTGATTGTATGGGGAATTTATTTGAGCAAGTAACTTGTGGACGGAGTGGCGCCTAGTTGACAATCAATGCAATATTATTAGTAAGTTGCCTATCTGAATCTAAATTCTGTTAAGAGCTACATACCACCAATAACTAAGTATATAATGCTGGACATTTCACACAGCGCTATCTGGTCAGCTTATCTAATCTGCCTTTCTTCTTGCCTGATTCTTTCCTGGCTTGGTCGTGGAGGAACAGGCGGTGAGATTGACGTTTCAAAGTGATACTTGTGATTTTAATAAATAAATGAATATAATTTTTTATTTTTTCTAGCCCCAAATTTATCAAAGCTTAATACACTATGGAAGCTAGACAACACATGGGAACAACCAATAATTCCTGTACCTAAATGTACCTTAATTCCTACTTGATACATCACTATGGTAGGACTGTAGACTTTCTACAATGTGCATGTCTATTTGTATCTGTCTGTCTGGCTAACTGTCTCAGGTATTTATTATAGAAAGCTTACTTAACTGGGGTGCTTCTTAGCTATGAGTGATAAAGATCAGATCAGCCGATCCAAAGTTTATCAGTACTTTTCCTTATTGATAAAGGGATCTCAGCTGTGAAATAGAAATTTATTACGGGTTTTTCATGTCGGGATTTTTTTATAATTTATAGTTTACTAGCTTCCGCCAGCGGCTTCGTACGCGTTGTTTGTAAACAAAAAGTAGCCTATGTTTGACTCTAGTTTATAATCTATCAACACATCAAATTTCATCGAAATCGGTTCCGCCATTACGACGTGATTGAGTAACAAACAAACATTCAAACTTTTGCATTTACAATATTAGTGCAATACAGCATTTATTTAAAGCAAATTCTAAAGGTAAGCACTGAATAACTTGTATGTGGTTATTAAATTAAATAAATACTTACTCTCATAGAATTTTTCAAACAAATACAGCTTTGTATCCTTATATTAAACATTTATCAACATAAATGATTATATTATTTGTATCAGTCCGCATCGTGGTATAATAACGATTAAATTCCACTTTATCCTTAGATTTTTATCATCTTCATCATTGTCAGCCCTTCTCATCCCACTGCTGGGCTTCGTTGTCGCCATTCGCCTCTGTCCTGAGCTGTTCTAAGCCACATACGACCTGTGATTTTTATAGTGCCGTCGACTCATCTTGCCGGCGGACGACCTGCATTCCTGGTTACATCTCGGGGTCCCCACTCAGTCAGCACCCTGCACCACCTGTTGTTCGATTTTATTTTAATATTATTTTATTATTAACTTTTTGTCTTCAATAGGGACCGCTGCTCTCTCTCTA
Organism: Philereme transversata; assembly: GCA_963924445.1. Classification (NCBI taxonomy): domain Eukaryota; kingdom Metazoa; phylum Arthropoda; class Insecta; order Lepidoptera; family Geometridae; genus Philereme; species Philereme transversata. Next base: position 21,217,916 of record OZ004342.1, on the reverse strand, counting down.
GCCTCAAAGGTTTGCTGGAAGACTTATTAGGATTTATTAACTAATTCTTTATTAGGAGGTTCAGATTGCATTTAAATGTACTTTATTTCTATCGTTTGTTATATAGGTATGAGTATTTTCTTATGTAAAAAGTAAAGGCTCCATATAAAAGACTTCAACGCGCTCAGTCTTTACCGTAAAATTCATGTGATTTTTAAATTTTGTTTAGTTATTATGTCGTTATTTATTTCCAAAAAGTATTTCATTTACTATTATTATGTATTATCTCTTATCTTCTAACTACAAAAAGTATTCTTAAAACATTTCAACGCACTCTGTCCCTATAAAACTGACTTCCAAACAAAAAAAAAACTTTAGCTTAGCATTGCTAATTTATTTCAAAATATAAATTAATTATTATTCACGTTCAATGTCACGTCAGTCGGCGATGTACGAAAAGCTTAATCCATATAATGGTATTCATAGACGGTGGCGGACGCGCATAGCGATCAGATGCGCACGCGCTACGAATAATGGTGCTACGTACGTCCGAATCGAACGCCTGATATACAAGACTAGGGCCTCAGCCCTTGAGTTTGCTTGCGTTTTATTTTATTATTTTTTAATAGGCGTCTAATACAAAAAAATCTGGTTATATCTATTATTATATATTTCTCGTAGTATTAACATTAGTCAACTTTCAGTCACATTACGGTCTAGGCACCTCAGCTAAGTACGTTAAGGCTGCTTTTCCATCCGAGATATGCGAGGAAGCTGAGCGGTGCGAGGATTGATTTGTAGCGGACTCTTTTGAACAGTCACCGTCTATTGACTGGTAGTCCAGTAGCTCTAGCTTGGTACACAGCCACACACGCATCCCTCGCTCGCGTTCCGCGCACGCATTTCTCGCTCGCGTCCCTCGCACATATTTTGGGCTTGCTTCCCTCATACGCATCTCTCGCTTTTTTGTATATACAAATACTTCGCTCCACTCGCCTCTTTCATCCAGAGCTGCGCTTTGCGAGGCTAGCAAAATGAAGTGATGCTATTGATTGTATTTTTCTTCACTTACCGCTTAGCTTCTTCGCACTTCTTTGGTGGAAACACAGCCTAAATGTTGCATTTGGCATAGATCAAGATGATATCTATATTTGACTGAATCAATCAGTTATTTCAAATCTCAGGATGTATTTTCCAAGTTAGTACAGCCTTATGGAGTTTATAGGCTGCGCAGCACAGAATATTCAAGCATCTAGACGTCCACATGTTCAGTAGGTAAGATTATCACCTATAACCATTAAAAGCAACAAAAAATATAAACAGAGGGTATGGGCTACGTAAACACAATTTGGCAGGTTTTTAAGTTACACCTAAACTTTAGCAGTAACGTTCGTTAGCGATTCATTAATATAAATTCTACCGCGTTGATCCCACGCTAAGCTCGCGCATTGGGCTGCTGTGCTGTAATAGAGCTAACTTAAGCTTTTTAAACGAGGTATCATGACAATTCTGCGCAGAAATTCCTATACCTGGTAAAACAAGCATAATTCTGGCAGTAAAAGAGATGAGTAACGGAGATGATTTGCATCAGGCTGGCTCAGGCAAAAAAGAATGATAATACGCTTAATAATAATTCATCACGACTTCTTAGTGAATCGACCACCAGTTACACCTTTATAGTGTGCACGTGTCCTAACTCAATATGTAAATAAAGTATATATCGCTTCTTAGAACCATCACAGACCATTTCAATGCAAACTTTACCAATGATTTGTTACCGTGGTTTTTTACATTTGGGCGAAAGGCGGATCTTAAGACTAGGTTGACCTCTAAAGAGGACAATGAGATAACGGAATGTTTACTCAAAAGCTATTAACAGCTTATCGAGAAGCATGCTAATTTTAATGCGACCTACTGAAAGTTGGAGAACCGCCAATCGGCGATTTACAATAACATACAACCAAAGTAAGCTTAGGTTTAATTTGACCAACTCGTAAGATGTTAAAAGCAATTAAATACAATTAACAACTTAATGGGGCTAAATGCCTTTACGTAGTAAGAATATATAACTATTTACAAGAGAGAAACAGTTTAATCATCTAAAGACCGTTGCAAACGATCTATAGATAGCTCAATTACTCCAGATCACTACTAGGCGGAAGTCATGACACTGGCTGCATTGACCCGCTGAATTGAATTGAATGCATTGCGCATTTGCGTTGACATAAGCGCCAGCTCTCGGATCACACGTCGCTTCGACCAGACGCCCAGAAAGAATTTTGAAAATGCTATGAGCCCCGGTAATAAATAACTTAGTTTCTGCTAAAACTTTACTACATTTCAGAATACTAATAAGGATTAGGAGATAAGATAGAAAAATGCAAGTCTTATGGGGATAACTTACCTGCTTCAAAATGAAACTGTTTACACCATCTTATTCATATCATAATGTTTTACTCTATAATTCATTCAGATAGGTACTACCAGCGAACATCGTCATCCATGATCCATGACGAAATGGGTCAAAAGTCAAGACATAGCCGGATATTTAAAACCAAACTTCAGTGTCTTCAAGTCGCGAGTAAATAGGTTTCTTCTAGGCGCGTGTACCATCGTAAACTATAATACATCATCGCTTACCATGAGGCGAGATCGTGGTCAAACGTTAACTTATAATTAATAAAAAAAAATTAAAAACAATGCTTGTAGAAAAAGCCTACTACTAGAACAAGTTCTAATGAATGTTTAGATACTAAATCTTGTTGAATAATAATCTTGACACTGATCACGACATTGCTTAAAACGCAAATGGCTCTTCACTCGTATATACAAGGTGGACCATTTAAACAGTCGAAATGTTTTTTCGGAATATTTTAAAGAATAAAACAAATTATTTGCGGCGACGTAATTTTTCGTATATTTCGAGCCCTGCAAAGTTCTTAATTCTTTATTCTTTATTGTACACAAGAAAATACATTTAAAATACAGAAATAGAGTTCATGTACAAAGGCGAGCTTAACCCTAAGAAGAGTTTTCTTCCAGCAAACCTTCGAGGCTACAGAAAGAGATGATTTTAAAGGTAGGTGAGTGTACAAAAACATAAATATATATGTATACCCAAAACTAATATGAACTATACTTAAAATATGTTATAATACTAGTGGTTCGCCCCAAACTGAGATCTTGTGAGTCTACCATAAAAACAAAAAAATATTATTCGTAATCTTTGACTATCAAAATAGTGCCCAGAAATAATCCCAACTAACTTAACCTACAGTTTCATTCAAATTACAGGTAACGGGAGTTCATGTTAATTGGTTAACCTTTTTTGGGGTACAAAATGCAGATATTCTAGATTTCAGACTTTTGCGTATATTTGTGGTACATAAGCTATACGCATACCAAATTACAGCACTTTAGAGTCACTGGTGTACCCTGTGAATTTTGTCAAAGTTTAGGTTTTATTATCGCTAATAACTCAAAAACTACAAAAACTTTACTAAAAGTAAAAACGGGGTCAAAATGTACTAATTATTTCCTTTCATTTGACGTCTCACTTGACCTAATAATCTCTCTCATTTTCATTTTTTTCTACCCCACTTGAACCCCAATATCTCAACAACCCCCCCAAATTTTTATCTCATTGAGTCACACCAAATTTGTGCCATCATTACCTACCTATATACCAAATTTCACGATGATCGGATAAACGCTTCGAAAGTTATCCTCGGACAAACAAACATGCATACATACATACATACAACGCCGATTTGCCCAAGTTCATTTGGAGATCTCGCTTCGCTCGATTAATTATAATTATAATAAATATATTATATGGAATATAATAATAATATATACATATACCTAATATAAACATATACCTATAATAATATAAAATTACAGAGAAAGATACTCTTTAACTTTCCGTTTTAAAATGTTAGATGGGCTAGCGCGAACTTCATGAGGAAGGGCATTCCAAATTTATACCACATAAATTTTATCACTTTTTGCAATGATATCGCGTAAACGGTGCAAAAGTGCATTAAGCAAACACGTACACGTAATAAATAGAACAGAATATATTTATTTGACCACACAAAGAAACACAGAACGGACAATAAACTAAATAAGCAAACAAACAGTAAAAAATAACAAAAGAAATAAATGAATTTGATTGGCGCAGAAGGACCACTAAGTCAAAATTTAGAGGACACAAACTTAAATTTATTATCCATTCAATTCAAACGTCCTTCTAATCCGGTCGATGCACAACAGATAAACAAACCAGCTCATTTGTAACCAGTGAACATAATTACACAATAATATTTAAAGCCTCGTCGAGCAAAACGATTAAAATGCAGATGATTTTTTATCCCTCGTAAAGGATTGTTTAAAAAAAATGTTGAAATATTCATTAATTGCTCGCTTGTACACCTATTGTTACCGATAAATTATGACCAGTATCCAACAAAGAACGCAATCTAGAATTTATTTGAGCTTTGCAGCTGGTTCATTGGATTTATTTCAAAGAATCCATAAAAGTGAACGCATCTTACATACTGATTAGATGGGTTGGTTAAATTAAAAGATGACACGATTTTAGGCTAAATTAACACGTGAATAATATCACCACTCGCGATCGGCAGGGAATCCATCCACACACCTTGGAGACGATGTGGTCGCGCACCGTGAGGTTCCAGAGGAATTTCCTCCTGCGAACACTTCGCTTGAGAAATGGTCTCCCTTTCGAGGTTTTTTGCAGGGACTTGAAAATCAGGGTTATGAAAATTTTCAAAGGTTGGCAACGCGCGAGTGATACCTTTGGTGTTAGAAACGTCTATAGGCTACGGTAACCGCTTACCATCAGGTGGGTCGTATGCTTGTTTGTTACCTTAGTAGTAAAAAAAAGTGACACTCCGAGAGTGCCGACAGAAGTAAAACTTGAACAGTTACGTGTGTATTTTAATCGTCAGGAAATATTGTTTGAATCATCAGGATCGGTGTCGGTAACGGTAACAGTATCGCAAGTTCAATGGTTTTTTTTATTTATTTATTTAATCTATTGGAAAATCAACCGCTATTTTTTATCTTAGATAGATTACAGTAATCATTTCAGAAAGCTAATTACAGATTTTCACGTAGGTATAGTAACAATATTACGAACAATAATGTGAACATAAATACACAAAAGCTCACTTGACAATAACTAAGACAATAAATATATGGAATAATATACATGTAAGTACGTACAGTTAATTGATCGTGCGAAGCGAGATCTCCAAATCACCTTGCGCAAATCGGCGTTATATGTATGTTTGTTTGTCCGAGGATAACTTTCGAAGCGTTGGTCCGATCATCGTGAAATTTAATACATAGATAGGTAGTGACGTCACAATTTTGGTGTGACTAAATCAGTTAAAAATGTTGGGGGGTTGTTGAGATATTGGGATTCAAGAGGGGTATAAAAAAAAAGAATATTAGGTCAAATGAGACGTCAAATGAAACGTCTTCATTAGTACATTTCGACCCCATTTATATTTTTATTAAAGTTATTGTAGTTTTTGAGTTATTAGCCATAATAAAACCTAAACTTTGACAAAATTCACAGGGTACACCAGTGTCCCCACAGTGCTGTAATTTAGTATGAGTGTTGCTTAAGTATCACAAATATAGGCAAATGTCTGAAATACAGAAAAACTGTATTTTGTACCCCAAAAAGAATAACCAATTTACATGAAATCCCGTTACCTGTAATTTGAATGAAACTGTAGGTCAAGTTAGATGGTTTTTATTTCGTTGCACTATTTTAATAGTCAAAGATTAAGGCCCGCTTGCACAACAATCCCTAAACGTATTTAGCGACTAAACATGTTTAAATTTTACGTATTCGTATGATTTGACAAATCTTTAAATCATATTTAGCCACTAAATACGTTTAGGCATCGTTGCGCGAGTCGCCCTAAGAATACCTATTTGTTTTTGTGTTTTGGGAGACTCGCGAGATCTCAGGCCCGAACCACTAGTATAGGTAAACCTAAGTACCTACTACGTCACTAATAAAGTAACTTCTAGCCGGTTGCTGTCTGGCTGAATTTACGCTCGTACAGAATAGGATATGATATAGGTATCCTAATTCTAATTCTAGGGTGGGGGGAATAAGATCTGCACTGACGTCCCGCATTGGGGTGTATTGTGCATTACCCCCCTTCTAACATGACCCCAGCCATCCTAGCTCCTTGAAGTAACGGAGCAGGATTTTGGGTTGATATAGGTATCCTATTTTCCATCTCAAAAATTCCCAACACGCCTAAAGAAGTTTTCACTTCAAAAAATAAGCTGATAGCAATGGTATAGGATCATTTTAAAACTGGAAATACTTTTTAAGCGCATGCTATCCCACCAGATCTGTACGACGAAGCTAAGCGATAAGTAAAACAAAGTACGAGTATGACTCGCTCACCGAGGGTTTCGGACCCAGATAGGTTTATTAATGTTAATTAAGCAGCGCCATCGGGTTATGAATGAATGAATGAAAATTCTTTATTATACCTTACAAGCTAGACGCAACAACAGTTAAAAATAAATAAACAACAAATGAATGTAAGCATAATGCGCGCTCTTATCGTTGAACAGTCATATTAATTTCCGATAGTTCACTTCGCAAACTTAGAAGGTAATGCTAATTTTATTATTACGTTATTAATAATTTAATTATAATATAATATAGTTATTGTTAATTTATTATTATTTTAATACATATTGTTTTATTTATATAATTATTACCTGTTAGAAATAAAACCTGAACTCCTTTTTCTTCTCTAAATTCTGCCTGACCTCGTTAATTTAAGTTTTTTTTCTGTTTCTTCTTATGGTACACACGGCATGGATAGCTAGATAAATAGGGATGCTTGAAACATATTTTGTACATTTAGCCATTTACGATTTTTTATACGAAGAAACATTTTTATGTTCAAAGAATTTTTCATCAATTTGGAAAAAGTTGTAGTTTTCGACATGATGATACTTTTTACATACTGTAGTATCCATAAATAAGTATTGAGGTTTTCACTAAGTAAAAATAAAATATTAACATGGTTATTTAAAATTTTCTTTATCCTTTACTTTATGGTTTGTTTAAAAAATTCATTAATTTATTTATCTCGAAACTGGTTTACTTTTGCATAATGCATTTTACGGTTCAATTGGTTGCTTATGAACCCATCTACCACGCCGTGACGGAATACGTCGATTACTGATAACCCTGTATTTCAAGTTTTGGAATTATCCAATAAGATAGGATAAGATAATATATATATCCAAAAAATGCTACTATATAGCTCAATGAGTCACACCAAAATTGTGCCATCATTACCTACCTATATACCAAATTTCAGGATGATCGGATAAACGCTTCGAAAGTTATCCTCGGACAAACATACATACAACGCCGATTTGCCCAAATTGATTCGGAGATCTCGCTATGCTCGATCAATAAATAACTAGTTGACCAATCCGCAGCTTCGCACGGTTAGTTTTTCAATTATAACATTACCCTCCTTCAGCGCAGTTGGGTAAAATGTAGCTTATGTTACTCCGGGATAATGTAGCATTCTAATGGTAAAAGAATTTTGGAAATCGGACAAGTAGTTTTTGAGTTTATTTGTTACAAACATACAAAAATACAAATCTTTCCTCTTTATAATATTAGTATAGACAATAAATAAATGGTGTGGTTTAATTATGGGATGGAAGAAGAACGAAACGTAAAAACCAATGTCTCGAATGAATTATAACAATGATTATGTTATGAGTAATCGATGATATAATCGAGCGAGCCGCGATACTGATCACAATGGTACTGACGTCCGAAAATGGCTCCAAAACGAGGCAGTCTGGAATTTTGAGACTTACTAAACAATGATGAGCTGACTTCTCTTACTTTTAACTTGATAGTAGGTACCTACCTATTTAGGTCGCCGAAATCAACAAAACCTCAGGCCGGTTTCCACTAAATTGGAACGGAAGGAAGATGTGTAAATTCAATTCGTATTTTAAGATAAGTTTTGATAATGTTTATTTGCTAGAACATAGTAAATCAGTAAGCCTTAGTAAATAAGTTTAACACATTTATGTTCTAATCTAGAAAGCCATGCAAATGTTCAAATAGATACATAATAACTATTGGTTCGACCCGAACTGAGATCTCGCGTAATCTTTGACTACAACTATCAAAATAGTGCCACGAAATCATTGCAAGATGTTTACACATGTCTGGGTGCCATTGGTTCTTCTCCCGTGTCGTGTCGTGTCGTAGGACCCGTAGGACATTCCTACTAAATAATGTCTAAGCGTTAATAGTTCTGTGAAATTGCCAATACTAGTTTTATAGCCCTCATCACAAAACAAGGAATAGGTAATAGAATACCAATTATTTATATAGAAAGCAGGTTCCCTGAACAGGCGCTTACAGGTACGAAGAAAACTGCGTGACTCACAGAAGAGAACAAATCCCCAGAATAAGCTGTTTATATGGCCTTCTATTATCTAGTCTCCAACCAGTCCGTGAATTTTATTATTTTTCATATTGTTTACGCGGGAAATGCGAAATATAGCGAAAAATGTTCGAAATTATGAGTTTGATTGTTGCGAAAGATGGAGGCTGAAAACTGTTTAGGATTTGGATGAGAAAGAAAACAGTTTAATCCTTCCTTCATCCACAGTACCTTTATATTCTTTTGATAGCGTGTGGCAGTGACAGTTCCAAAATAGGATGCACTTAATTTCACCATAGTTCAATCACAAAATTGAGTTTTTTATGCGAGACGATTCGAACGCGGTAGCGACGCGGCCATTGTTTCTTCCAAACTGTTTGTCGTCACACCTTCGATAGATGGAGTCACTTTCTAGGCGCCTACGACTATGTTGAGCGTATAGCGCGTCCTCGCTCACACGTATAGGGATAGGTGTGCGTGGGAAAGGAATAGAGATATAGGAGTTTTGACAACAATCAAATGGTTCGTTTTACGAAGATAGTAATGAGATGAAAATTACGATTAACATTGAATCAGCGCAACCACATATTATTATTTTTTTAAATTTGCGTCACTCCTTGAATTTGGTATAAGTATTTAGATTGGGGACAGAATTATAGACCAAAGTGCGACGCGATTTAAGATTATGAAAATCGAAATCGGTTCAGCCGTTATGACGTGATTGAGTAACAAATAAACAAACATCCAAACATTCGCATTTATCATATTAGTATGATGTACTGGTTTTTAACGATAAAAATTTGAACTCAATAATAAATATATAAAAAAAATAGCCACTCTTAAAAAATCAGCGACATCCTCTGAGCCATCAGAACTTTTTATTTTTTCTATTATACTTCTGAAATCCTCTTTATACAGAACAGTTATCACTATGAGTATTAACAGTCTAACTTTAGGAAAACGGCTTTCCTGTTTTGGAGTTTTTCTCATTGAATTGAAATGAACACAGATTATCGTTTTAGATTACGTTGTGTGAGCTGTGATTTGGATAGGCGCCGGTAACCTGCTTTCGTAATACATAATAACATTAGCACTGGATAGCACGCATGATAAATAATTTATGTCTAAATACGGCCGTACGCATAAGGATAAAAATACGAAATTCAGACCGAGCATTGATCCACATCGATAAATCAAATTCGATCGTGAACTTACGCACGTAGATATTAGTTCTCATGCTAATGCCTAGATCGGGACAAAGAACAGGAAAATACCCAATGCGTATGCGCATTTGACGTCAAGATTCTCACATGATATGAATTCAATGGTTCTGCCGCTGCCAGACAGGACTGACTTGGAAAGGGTGTGGAAATGACTGTTCTACCTCCAAGTTTTACTTAATTAGTTAGGTATATAAGTTTTTCAAAACATTTGTAGATCCTCTTACTTGTCAACGGAATACGAGAGTTCTTGAAAATTCGAGCGAGAATTCTTGCAGGTATCTACAGATTATTATTTTATTAAATTAACGAATGAAAATTCTTTACCTATACCTTGCAAGCTAGACACATCAGTTAAAAAGAAATAAAAAAACAAATAAATGTAAGAACAATGAGCGGTCTTATCGCTTAACAAAGCGATCTCTTCCAGGCAACCTTTAGATGGAGAGGGGTGGAAGATTATTACTTTATTGTGATTATACAAGACACTAGGTCTACTATTAATAATATTATGTGCTATAGGAATGGCTATAGGTTGCTGGGAGCTGTTGGGTGCAGGTTGCACAAGATCGGCCGCTCTAGAAATCTATGGAGGAGGCTTATGTTCAGTAATGGGCATCCTTGTGGCTAATATGATGATGATGGCTCCTAATAATAACAATAATGATGTGCTATAGGTAAACTTTATGATGTCATTCTTGTGCTATGTATCTTTTCTTTCGCCATTCTTACAGCCATTGTTTATTCTTATCAAAAATCTGCTCCAATATTCAATTTTGAAACCGATCACCGTACATTTACAAATTCGCTGTCCAATTCTATGAATCGATAGGCTATCTATAGAAAAAAGAATCTGTTTTCGTGTATATACTGGCCAAATTCGTTTATGCAAATGTGATCGTGATGGGAATGCGCACATAATATGCATGGTAGATGGCACATACATGGGGCATACATTCAGCTGTTGAAAGGTTAACTGACATTAGCCGTAAATTTTAGTTCAGAGGAACCGAAATTGCTCGTAATTTCTGATGTTCTGGGAATAATTAAAGTGGACCGGAACTGCTTTATAGGTATGTGCCTGCTTATATGACATTCCAAATTCCAAATATCAATCAGTTTTAAAATATTCGCTTATAGGTAACGTACCCCTACTAAAACACGAGAGAACAAGACAAGAGCATCATTTCAAAAAGACATGAAAAAAATCACTAGTAAGTTAAAGACTGGACAAATGGACAAATTGAGGCATTGAAATCGGCGACCAAAAACTTACAAACCTTAGTTTCGCTGACGACATAGTCTCTTTGCCACCAGTGCCCCCCAATTAGAACAAATGCTCCAAGACCTGAGCAAGGCAAGCCTCGAGGTTGGACTGATGATGAACCAGTCAAAGACCCAAGTTATGACCAATAGCAAGAAACGTAGGGTCAAGGTAGATGGGCAAGAGATACACTATGTCGATGAGTATATTTATCTGGGCCAGATAGTCTCTTTCAAGAACAGACAAGATCTAGAAGTAGACCGTCGTGTCGATAACGCTTGGAAGAGCTACTGGTCCATGAAAGAGGTAATGAAGAGCAACCTTCCACTGTCACTTAAGCGAAAACTCATCGACATGTGTATCTTACCTATCCTAACCTACGGTGCTCAGACCTAGTCAGCATAATTAATACTTTCAGGGGTACATGACCGTCAATGAAAATCTCGATAATGATACTACAAAGTTCCATACAATTTTATAACCCGTACTGCCACAACGGCTGAAGTGGCAGTGGGCAGGGTACGTAGCTCTGGAGTATGTATGTATGACCTAAAGTGCAGCTTTAAGGTCATAGCATGCATATCAACACAACGCACACTAAACGGAATCGTAACGTAATCGCCTCACCTAGGGACAAACTCACGAACCGCGGTGCGATGCACTTACGGCTCGTCGTCTCCGCTCTTACGTCTCTCCGTACCCGAGCGGTGAAACTGGTGCCGTCTAGCCGTCAACCAGCGGCCGGCAAGCCGTAAGCGCGGCGTCGCCTAGCCGTAGCCAAGGAGCAGCTAATCCGCTTTGATTACGTGCTTACGTTAGGTTGACGCCTGGTGGACGACGAGGCGAAAGGCGATACGGTGACGATCCCTTTCCGAGTTGATATGTCTGCTATGTCCTTTAGACGGCCCCCCACTTGTAGGAAAGACGACCTGATAAAGGTTGCTGGGAGCCGTGGAGCGCAGGCCGCACAAGATCCGACGATCTGGAAATCTATGGGAGGCCTATGTGCATCCGTGCGCATGAGCGCAGTGGACGTTTTCTGACTGATATGATGATAATGATGACTGTCTCAGCTTACTCAAAATTGATTGTGTGATGGGTATGGCAGTAACGGCCACAAGCGATTTGATGACATCTGCAAAGATTGATTGCCAGTTTTATTAGGCTAAATAAATAAATACGTACAGCTACGGCTAATAAATTACGTACAGAAATATATTTTTTTAGATTGATTCGATGAACATATTATTTTATTACAAATTCCTGTACGTTTGTTCGGAACGAGCACTCCTAGAGGCGTGTACCAAGGCCGTCAGGTGTCCGAGGCAATACCACCGTACGGGGCGAAGAGAGTACCTCAAACACATTGATTTACTAGAGCCGTGACACTAGAGCATTATGAGTATTAGTGCGTAATAACTTTAATTCTAGAGTGGGGGAATAAGAGGTCTGCACTAACGTCCCACACACCCTGTGTTCTGCATTACCCCCCTTCTAACCTGGCTGGGGTTAGGTTAGGTATCCTAACTCCTTGAAGTTACGGAGTAGGACTTTGGGTTGGTGGCAGCAGCTTTCCAGAGGTTTATGTAGTAACGGTGTGGGTGGAGGATGAGGATTAAATGACCCCTTGCAGAGCCGTTCTCAGTCTGGCATCGTTTGTGGCAGTGTAGTGAAGTATCACGTGCTCCACAGTCTATAAAGTGTTTCCCTATAATTGTATAGAAATAGACCTGCTGCCGACGAAGTGGTAGTTCTGCCGTTAGCAAATTCACGAGCCAAAGGCGTGATGATGGCGTATCATAAGATTTATAAGCTTAGTTAGTAGCTTAGCTTAGTTTAGCTGTTATAATAAGTTTACGGCTGTAGGCGGTCTATCCCTGAAAGTGGTACGGTGAGGTGTAAAAAGCCGCCAAGAGTATATGTACAGCGGAAACAATCGCTATATAAATGACGAGAGTAACAGATTATCAATGAAAAAATGAACAGATTTTCCATAAAAACCCCATTATCCTTGATAACAGCCGTCGAGTGGTCAACAGATGTTGAATCATAGCGCCTGTCGGCCATACTAATGATGTCACCCGGTTTCCGGCATAAATTCGCGCTCATATATCTTTAAAACAAATTGAACATTTTGTGTAAGTTCGTTCTTTTTTGAACATCATCCCATAATGATGTTCATTAGTATTATTATTTTTATACTACCTGGAAACGGAACAAGCATATAGCCCACCTGATGTTAAATAGTAATCGTCGCTTATTACAAAGTATTTCCTCATAAGTCTCGCACCTTAGAAACGTACCCAACGATGCACTGCCCTTCGTCCATCAACTTGCGGCATACAGGTTTAAAGCCTCATGTGCCTGTAATTTCACCGACAACCATACCCTTCAAACCAAAACACAGCAATGCTGCTTGGCGGCAGAAATAGAAATGGTGTAGGTACTTCCCCGGGCGAGCCTTTTCACAAGGAACTCTTACTACGAAACTAATCATACAGGGAGTTACCAATAAGCGTTGCTATTTGTACCTAATGTAATGTCTATGTACATAGCTTTTGCGGCCACGCTTCTTTAGCAACAAGAATTTTAAAAACATAAAGTTAAACGCAGGTAAGTTTATTTGGACAGTAACTGCCGTTTAGCCAGTAAACCGATGGTATCACAGATGTGCCGGGAGATCCTATTAGTACAGTAGCTGGATCACGTGACTTTTATACCAAAGCTCTGCCAAAGTGAAACGCACGATAAATGTGGAACGTGGGCATTTTTTCGATTATCACTCCAGTTTTAATAAAATGGTGCACCTTCGTTCACTACATTAGTAATTTTACGGTCATTAGTAAAGGTTGACAAAAACTAGTAATATCCTGTATAAAAAATAACATAGCCCAAAGACTATGACAATTATTATGACATTTTAAAATCTTCAAACAAATGGTATATGGTATCTGAGTATTTCTTGATCGTGCTGAATGATAACTTACAAATTACAATAAACGAAGGTATTCAGGTAGAGGCACAAACTTGGGGAGGCCAGCTTGGGGACCCAGCAGTGGGTGAAGTCTGGCTGTGAATGTTGATGATGATTCAGGTAGAAGGCTCGTTTTCGAACAACATCAAATGTTTCATGAGTAGTTGGCAAAATCATATTGTATCTACTATCCGTAAAGTCAAATAGCTCATAGCGAGAAGACCGCTGATTGTACTTCACGATTAAATTAACAATTATTTTATTGTAATATTGTTTTTACGTTTATAAGTGTTTTCAATTCAACTCATACATTTTAGTTGCTTTGGAAACAAAACATTTCATACCTAAATAATTTAAAAACCAAAAATTAGTTAAGCGATCTATCAGAACAAAAAATATATATAAAAAATAATGCTGGACATTTCACACAGCGCCATCTAGCAACAAACTAAGCAAAGTTTGTACTATGGGAACCAGATAACTGATAGAATACCCACATATATTTTTTTTTGTAAACACATACTTATAATATACTCGCTTCCGCCAGCGGCTTCGCACGCGTTGGTTGTCAACAAAAGGTAGCCTATGTGTTAATCCAGTTTATAATCAATGTACATACCAAATTTCATCGAAATCGGTTCGGCCGTTACGACGTGATTGAGTAACAAAACAAACAAACATCCAAACTTTCGCATTTATAATATTAGTGTGATGTGATAGAGAAATACCCAAACCAGGAACAAATATCTGTAGACCATGCAAACATTTGTCCAGTAGCGTGGATCGAACCCGCAACCTCCTGCGTCTCAGCCAATAAAATATCAAACACTTAGTAGTAACTCTCTGATCATTTATAAACAGTATAAACAAATCCCTGCAATATACGCTTATCAGAATATAACATTTTATTTGTTAGGCACTTACAGATCAAACTTAAAAATGTGTTACGGCTGGTTGTCTTCACTGCACACCTGCACACCAATAAAACGCTCGTATCCTGGACTCTTCCAAGAACCAGTTAACCATCTGCAGGCCCTGTTATAAATCGTCATGAATGAACGACTGACTAGACTGCTTGTCATGCCACGTAGTCCTAGGGCATGGCATGTGGCTTGCATAATGCCACACACAGAATCCCTTATTTATAGCACTTTTTGTTCGAAATTCACACGATTATACGATGTCGCTTTAAATAGACAACAATAGCGAGTTTAAGGAAAAATAGGGAGGCTTAAAAAATGAGTAGAGTCAATCGGGATTCATGTATGAAACAACTAGAAAGTGTACTGATCAGTTTAAGTAATTTAGGTTTTAATACCATGTTTATAGGGATAACTTTAGTACTAACCAATTTAAAAAATATCTCTGTTGATATCGCTGTTGTTTACAGAAAAAAAAATTGTATTGCATACCACATTTCACCAAAAATATTCCATTTTTATTTTTAGTATGATAATGCCGTGAATTTAATTTGAACTAGACAATTCTTTAGTTCAAAATCTGCCACAAAACAGCAGAAATTAATCACTCGACTCTTGCAAGATAAAAACAAAACAAAAAGTTCAACGGTTCACCTACCTATTAGGCATCTACGTGTTGAGAATTCAGCAGTTCTTCAGGTTCCCGTAACGGTTGGACTCTGTCGAATGGCCAAATGTTGTAAAATGACGGTAGCAACGCGCGGAGCAAGCTCCGAACCTCAGCCCGTGATCTGCATCCCAATGAGTTTAGCCAGACTGGACTATATAACGCGATACCACTGACCACTCCACACTAATTCAGCAGCAGCAATCCACACCACACCCTTTGTACAAAGAGTCCCGAGTGTCCAAACCAACCAAAGAAGAGAAAAGTGTCTAACATGAAGGTCGTGTATTCTCTCGTGTTTCTGTGCTGTGCCTTGTGGGAGGCGGCGGGATATCCCTACAACTACTATCCTGCTTACGGAAACATGGATTCTCGTAAGTTCTAAAAATATGCTAGTGCTAATAATTGAATAGTTCTTGTTTGCAAAATTTTAAGCATTTTTATCATCGTTCGTAAGTTATGCCAGTGTTATTTAAATGCACTATGTCCAGCAGTGAACATTGGCTGATAAAAATAACAAGGTGTGATTAGATCTATCTGCAACTAGCAGATCCTCTTTACCTATAGGTTCATTTTAATTTTGATTGTCTTTCTTCTTTAACTAATTAAACCTTTTAAGAAATCAATTTCTCTTACAGTGTCGTACGGCTCTAGTGACAACTCCCGCGGAGGGATGGTAATGAGTCGTTACTACAATCCTTACTACAACCCTCGCACGGCCAGCGGAAGCATGGCTGCCTTCATGTACAGGCCCGAGGAGCAAGCAGTACCCCAGTCCGGTCAGTACTACTACCCTGACCGCCGCCGCCAAACCACCCTCGACACCTACGTACCACCCCAGCAGAACGAAGTCATCCCTCAGCAAAATGAATCGCTCCCTCCCCAAAATGAGTACTACCCTCAACAACCCGAAATAAACCCCTTCAGTCCGACCGAAGCTACAGAAATCGCTGAGCCAACCGAGAAAACTGAAGTCTTCTCCACAACCCTGAAAACCGTACTTCCTGAGCTAATCGAGACTGAACCTGAAGCGGAGGAAGTTGAAGAGCCAACACCCAAGCCCAAGAAGGCTGTGTCTAGAAAGAAGCAAGTCAAGAAGCCCGTTGTTGACGAAGACGACGACGAGGACAGTTTTGCCCCAAAGATCCCCGCCAGTGCCTTCTTCCCCATGTTGTTCTACGGAGGTGGTAGGTCTGGTGGTCCCGGAGGGCCCACTGCCATCGCTAACGCCTACAGCACCGGCCGCGGAGGGGTAGCTACTAGCCATGCGACCGCCTACGGCGCACCCAGGCCAGAACAGGAGAGATATAAAAGCCACTAGATTTATGTATAGATATTGTATCATTTTGTAAATTACCTATCATAGAATCTCATAGATTAAAATCTAACTTTTGTAAAAAATATACGATGTATCCATGCCATCTAGCGGTGATAAGTTACACGGGATACTTGAAGTAAAATGTAGATAGAGTCACCTCTTAAAATATGGCTTGGTCTAATGTTTAGTCATGAGATGGCGTTGTTACAAATAAATCATTTTGCCTCAAACAGGTATCTTTTATTGTTCGACTAGTTTAGTAACGATACAATTGAATACAATCTTTAACCTTGAACCCAAAGGTGCTGTTTGTATTACGTTACGGCACATAAAGTTATCACAAATATCATACTATGTATTATAAATGCAAAAGTTTGGAATGTTGAGCTATTTACAGAGTTCATTGTAATTTGTATGACTTATAACAAAAATCTGTAGTTATTAGGTGGACCAAAATAAAAACTGGAGGCAAACTCAATTTCTTTTACTAATGTCGTTATTATATTTAATTTTAAAAACCTAAAGTTATTATACATTAAATCTTATTCATTTCCTTATCTTAATTGGTACATTGGTAATTAATTTTTTAACCGCATCGTTTAGAATCCATTAAAAATAGTAGATACATTAATAATGATCACATAAAAACAATACGATTATTAACACCAGATACCATGATTTTTTTAGTTCATTGTTCATAATTTTCCTTTGATTTTTTTATCTTTGTTCGTAATCTCCCACGGTGACCAACCGGATTGGGGGATACATTTTTAGTGTATTTTGTTGTAGTATTTTATTCCTATCTTCGAGAGAGGGAGGTACTAATTGCTATGTATTGTCCTGGGAGCTATTCCCATCTATGGTTCAATAAGAAATTTAGCATACTCTGTTTCAGAACTCCTTCAGACAAAACAGATGCTCTAAGTGCCTTTGTCTGGGTCGGCGCAGCTTTGTTTTTCTTGCTGGCGTGTGGTCCGCGATCCAATTGGTTACTCATGTTATTTTCGGGTGAGATTGCAAGTGTCCTCTTTTTATTATTAGTTTTAAATTCAGGTTTTCTGTTAAGTATTACCAGTTTATCGTATTTAATTATCCCCTTTTCTTTCTTAATTTTTACTTGTTCTTGTCTTGTACTCTCTCCTTTTCACCAGAACTTGCTGTGGATAATCTTTTTTAATATTTCCCACGGAGTTTCGTTCATCGCTACTTTACATTTCAGTATATCGATTTTTCTGCCAATCAATGTAAAATTATGAACAATCAACTAAAAGAAGCACTAAAAAACACCAAAACTAAAAGAAGCAATGAAAAATCTTTGAAGGAGACCTTCACCTCGCAGGGTTCTTGCAAATAAAATAATATTTATGTGTTAAGAGCACTTATACTACAAACATTAATAATTATATTATACAAATCACATATTTATAATTAACTAAACACAAAACTTAAAATCAAATAACTTACATTGTACCTACCTTGTAAAAAACTAGCGTTACACAAGTATATTTACGAGGTAAAACTAATATACATACATAAATGCAATAGTCCAAATACCTATATGTATACATAATATTTATAAGCAAAAACGAATGGCAAAATAATTTCATACTAACACCTACAAAATAAACTATACTATTAAATATATACCCCGTGTCTGGGTGCTTTTCTATACATTTGTATATTATAAGTATGTATTTACAAAAAAAAAAGTATATAAGTATTCTATCAGTTTTCTGGTTCCCATAGTACAAGCTCTGCTTAGTTTGGGGCTAGATAGTGCTGTGTAAAATGTCCAGCAATATTTATTTTTTATTTTAAAATAAAATTGTCTAAATAAATATAATATAAAATGTGATTAAAACACCATTATAAATTAAAACAACGAAAACAATGTTGTATATACTAGTGGTTCGCCCCGAACTGAGATCTCGCGAGTCTCCCATAAAAACAAAAAAAATTATCGTAATCTTTGACTATCAAACTAGTGCCACGAAATAACATGCCAAATAACTTGACCTACAGTTTCATTTAAATTACAGGTAACGGGAGTTCGTGTTAATTGGTTTTCATTTTTCGGGATTCAAATTGCAGTTGTGTCACTAACGCTACACGCATACCAAATTTCAACACTGTGGGGTTACTGGTGTACCCTGTGAATTTCGTCAATGTTCAGTGTTTATTATGGCTAAAAACTCAAAAACTTAACTAAAAATAAAAGCGGGGTCGAAATGTACTAATAAAGACCTTTCATTTGACGTCCCACTTGACCTAATAGTCTCATTTTCAGTTTTTTTTACCCCTCTTGAACCCCAATATCTCAACAACCCCCCCAACATTTTTAGCTCATTTAGTCATACTAAAATTGTGCTATCACTATCTACCTATGTATTAAATTTCACGATGATCGGATTTTTATTTATTTTATTGTGATATTTATTTCGTACTACACAAATGAAAACACATATGTAACAACAAACAAGACTGAAAAAAATAAAGTTTATAATTACAGATTTAAACGGGTATTTATCGAGTTTGTACCTTTTTTATTTATTATCCTGACCGGCGACGTTTCGACTGTGTTGCATACATTGAAGATACGTACGTTACATACGCGATAAATACCCGTTTAAATCTGTAATTATGTACAGTGATCGCGAAAGCTTGAAAAATACTAAAACAAATTTCTTTGTTACAGTTCTTTAAAGAAAGTTTTTTTTAGCTACACACGGCTTTGTGTGGAAAAAAAGCTACGACTATGTTCTTGCTGTTTGTTTGATTACCCCCCGACGCAAAACGAGGGGTGGTTCGATTCAGACACGGTTTTTTTCAATAGAAATCTAGTTTAACGGGTGTGGTTTTTAGCTAAACCCCCGACTCAAAAAGAGGGTGTCGGAATTTTTATACATTTTTAATTAATATTTGTAATGTAATGCATAGGTACTCCAAAAAGAAAAGTAAAAAATAACATGCATAAATCAGTGTTAAGTGATATGAAAACCTACTATTTCAGTTCAATTTTTTAGTATATTACAAGATACTAATAGATAGATTAGATTAGATAATACTTTATTGCATACCATTAAAAGTTCCACACCACAAAACAATTAAAAGTAGGTAAGTATTCAAATACTAAAATAGTATTTAATTATTAAATGAATGTATACAATTGACGGTCTTATCACTTAGTAGATAGATAGATTACAAGGGCCATGGTAGGCTCAGAAAAAGATGGAGAGATGACCTGGATGCATTCAAACTAGATTGATCAGAATTGGCTGTGAGGCGATGGATGGAGGGGAGAGGGGGAGACCTTTGCCCAGCATTTGGACAACTTTTTCTTTTCTAACCTACCTTGGTTAGTAAAAAAAAGTTGCACTCCGGGAGTGCCGACAGAAGTGAAACTTGAACAATTACTAAATACTATTAGTAATTACAGAAGTGTCGGTAAGAGTAACAGTGTCACGAGTTCAATGGTTTTTCCCATCTCAAAAAATGTCCAACGCGCTTAAAGAAGTTTTCACTTCAAAAATTACAAGATACAATATGTATTTGCATAAACAATGTACATTATGATCTTAAAAACTAGGTGATTGCACTTTATACTTTTTGCCCTTTACGAGCATCGCAAATTATTGATTACTGGGGGGCAATCGCGCTAATTTTGTACGATAATTCCAAAGTAAAACCAAAACAAAATCGTTACGTCATGCACATTTTGCATCGCATTTTGGGGTCGGTCGCGCTGACACGCGTGACATCAGTCAAACCAACGTGAAACCCAAACCGTTTGGTTTGGGTCCAAACACGTTGGGTAGCGTAAACACGCTACGTTCCAACGTTGGACACGTTCAAAATCAGCGTGAGAGCGCTTTTTTTTACAATAAAAAACTACACGATAAAATTGGTCATATAATGTAGCTATGTCAATAGGTAAATAATCTTTTCACACCACCTGCTCGACAATCTCAAATTATATGTCATGTAAACCTCACCAAAAGCAGGTGATTAACCCTACGGCTGAGCCAGGAGAAAAGTAGTACTGATTTGAATTTGGAACCTCGTCGGTAATAACATTTTAACCAGAGACCTACACAATAAGAACGTATTCGTAAATCGAACTAACCTCTGCACAGAATGTTCCAAACTAGATTTGGTTTTTATTGTCTCGCAGAAAGTGTGAAAAGTAGAGTATTCTCCTCATGGATAAAGCTGTCTGCATTTTGGGAGTGCTTATATCCCTCTCTGCACTCAGGATTCAATGTAGCACCCGTGACGCAAGGCACTGCTTTATCCCGTCGTTTAATTATCTACTATAATTAAGGTCTTAGAGCTAATTAGATATTTGAGTGCCTGAAAAATCTCGACACCGGATAAATTACATAGATTTTATAATGTCAATTTACCTGTGGCACATAAAGATGATAATCGTTAAATCCAGTTAATTGGAGGATCACCCGGATGCGGTTCGAAGCGATGTTGTTCATTATGTTGCAGTAATAATGTGAATAATGGCAACATATTAAGTTTTTTAATTTTATTTTATTTATTACATATGACACACAAAACAGAACAAATCCCGCAAATCAGAACATTATAAATTTAAAATACAATTATAAATTCGAAAGTAACTTTGTCTATCTGACTGTTTGTTACGTTTTCATATCTAAACAGCTAGACCGATCTCGATGAAATGTGGTACATAGATCGATTATAACTGTGATTGAGACATAAGCAAATTTTTACTGAACTGAACAAAAAGAGGGTAATATTTTATTGACAAATCACGCCTGCGAAGCCGCGGGCGGGTCAGCTAGTTTTTTTAATTATATTTTTATTTTAAGGAAAACCAAAAAACAACTAGTCCTCTTTTGCATGATAAATCTTTTTTAAAATTTACGTTACTTTTTTCACAAAAGCCGAGTGTAGCTAAAAAACTTTCGTCAAAGTTTTGGTTTTGGAGTATGTAAATCAATCACTTTGATATCATACCCCATTTTACCTAGTCACCTATTTTGAAATATTTACCTCCACCATTTTGACTCTTTTCGCCATCAATACGAAAATATTTTTGAATTTTTTTACTTGCAATAGAGAAAGGTAATTTATATTTATAACTATTCTTTTCAAACCGATAGGTTCAGTAGTGTCTGAGATAATAGGCTGTGACATTCGGACGGACGGATAAAGTTGCACCATAATGGTTCCAATTCAATTCATTTATTTTCAGATGTTGAAGATCTAGGTATATTTGTTTGTAAAAACTTAATTAAACATGTCAAACCGTTTTGTTGTCATGTTCCGTTTTATTCCATTTTGGTCAAGAACCCTAAAAAGCCACTTAGACCTCCTAGCTGTGTTCTGGGTGTTTCTGAACCCTGTGTATATGCAAAATGTAGCAATCATGACACATCCGTATAGAAACGTTTATAAAGAGTGTCTTAATGTGCATATTACATGCAATGCCCATTGTTAAGTGCAATGATTTCAATGAAAATGGAAAATCTGTTTCTCATGAGGTCATTTATCTCGTGGAAATACATACAATAATAACAGTTGACCCAAAAAATAATTTATATTTTAATTGATTTTTTTATTATTTAAAGTTTTAAAAACATCTACACAAGTATCTACTAAATACGTAAAATATAATTTGGTTTAACACTTCGTCTGTCTGTTTATCGTCGTATGTTAAAATTTTTGATAAATGGCTGTGTGAGGGTGTTTCTTACATAAAAATAATTTATTTAATTATCTACATAGACTCGTTGGTCCAATGATATCATAAAGATATTGACACAGAAAAGTTGGTAGATCCTCAAGATCATTTGTCGTGGAAAACTATAGGGGAGCTATATCAAATACTTCTGAATAGATAAGATGTGAATGTGTTCCGGCTTATAATGATGATACCAATAATTTATTAACCCGTAATATAGCCTTTTTAATTATCGAATCCTGCGCAGCCCTTGAAGCGGCCACTTCGGGTCCTAAAGTTCCCTAACTTTCAATAAAGTTTGATTGATTGAAAATACTTTATTGCGCTTATAAAACTAGTACAAAGGCAAACTTAGAGCTTTGAGCAAGAGCATTGTCTTCCAGATAACCGTTGTGTATTGTAGATAAAGATGTGCACAGAAAAGGAAACTAATGAAAATTTGCACAGGACTAATGAATTAGCATAATAAATAAATAAATAAATAAATATTGCTGGACATTTCACACAGCGCTATCTAACCCCAAACTAAGCAGAGCTTGTACTATGGGAACCAGATAACTGATAGAATACTTAAATACTTTTTTTTTGTAAATACATACTTATATAGAAAAACACCCAGACACGGAAAAATATCTGTAGATCATGCAAACATTTGTTCCGTGGCGGGAATCGAACCCGCTACCTCTTGCGTCTCAGCCGGCTATACGCCCACTGCGTCACGGAGGTCGTCCAAAAAATAATAATATAGGTACATACTTCATAAATAAACCTACTTAAATACCTTATTATGATAGACTACTATACCAATATTGAATAAAAATACATACTTAACAATAAAAGAAGTGATAAGGAAAGATTAATTTGTTCTGTTTTGGTTGGTTTGACCGAGAAGGTGCCTATCAATCCGAGTGCTTCCACTGAAGTAGCCTCGAAATAGTTTGGTGGGATATTATTATATTTTTAATGTGACATGTTACTTTTTTAATATTCATCTAACTGACTGTATTATTATTGATTTGTATGTTTTTTGTTTTAATTGTATTTATGTGTGATCGTTGATATTTTGTATGGACAGACACTGTCTGAAATAAATGATTATTCTATTCTATTCTATTCTATTATCAAAGAGACCAGAGACGAGTAGCGGTTATGGTGTAAGAATCAGAGTAAGTACCCGTGTTATGCTGCAGAGTAATCAATTGGAAACGACGAGACGATTGCATCTATCCTCAGTTGATACGGATGCAAATCGCTCTCTGAGGTAGCTGGGAGATAAAGTTTTAAAAATGAGTCAGATATTATTTTATTACTGTACTGTAGTACTTTATTTATGCCTCTATTTAGATCTAGAGAAAGATCCTTAAAACCTATAGGCGAAGTAATGATCCCTCGCGTCTACATCACAAGTTTTAAACTTAGTTAGAGAGAGGAGTAAAAACTATGGAACTATGTCAAATCAGGGTCTTTAGTAAATAAATCTCTTCATACGAATACACATAACATATGTTATACTTTTATAATTACTATGAATTTTTTTATTATTTTTATTATTTTTTATTTGTCTAACAAGTATGCCCACTTTACGAATAATAGAGGAATACAATATGATCTGCTTACAAAGCTGATTAATGATTCACTTAAACTGACCCCATAAGACCCCATGCCTATTTTACTTAGAAAACTTTCGTGACTTATTTCAATCATTATTATAAACACGGGATTTGTCAAGTACCGTTTTATGGGTGTTAGACCGGCAATATTTCGGTTCAATTCGTAAATCTTCATCAGGGTGAGTGCGATCCCCTCCGAACTACGTCTTGCCTCGCACCCCCTGGCTATATGTATTTTTATTCGATTCTCACTTGGACTGTGACATACGATCGTGACTTGTGTCTAGCCTCTAAGAAAATACTCGTAAACAAGTGCACAAAATTAATGGAAGCAATGCAAACCGATCACGTGTTATTTATTATTAATAGATATATCATTAGTTGACAGATAATGTTCGATAACATTCCTGTGATGGTCGTTCATATTTTTATGTTTATTTTCTTTAGATGTAGGCATCATGTTGGTACTAAAAGTAAATTAATAAAGTGGCAAACTCGGGTGTCGGAGTTTTTAGAACGCCATAAGGACGCCGGGGACATGGCTCGATCAATCGACATTTATTTAAGGCTTTTGAGATGGAACAAGCATATGGCTCACCTAATGTTAAGTGGTAACCATCGCCTATAACAAAGTATTGCCTTGTAGGTTACGCACCTTAGTAACACCTACTCTACTCTATGATGCATTGCCTTGCGTCCATCAACTTATTTTCGAAGCACGGAATAGCTTTCACAGGATGCCACTGTATTTTGGACCCGACTGACTGGGAAAGAGCTAAGGGGTAAGTGTGGACATGGCGGATCTGGTGGATATGTAGGTGGCCTTGGAGGAAGTGGAGGGCATGGAAGTTCTGGAAGTGGTGGATCAAGCGGTGATTTAAGAGGAGGTATAAATATATGTATCTTATTTTTTACAATAAGGGTTTTAACTTTTTCATGCACTACACTCTAAAAATCCGTTAACGAAATTGGTATGCAAAGAATAAAATATCACGCGAATGTTTTGTATGCAGATTTATTTTTGAGAAACAGAGCTTTGTGCATTTTATGCAGCTAAATCTGGGAAACCAGCTATTTCGGTGGAATTCCCAAAAGAACAGCTTAAAACTTCAATACCATGGTCTAAAATATCAAGATACCTCAAATCGGTACTTCGGGCTAATCTACGATCAACTAAAACCCACACGTTTTCTTGTGGGAAGTACACCGCATAAAAAGTATAATAATGATTCTCAGTACCTAAGCCACGTATGTTCTCATAAACTTAGTAAATACAACTGGTTTATAATATGGATATAAAAGGATGCTAAATGTTGGTTGGGCGTCAGTTAATTGTGTTGGCAGACATGGGTCAGACGATGCGAGCTTGCGTCGTCCTCTTCCTAGCTGTGGGCTTGGGTCACGCGTCAGGTAGCTCAATCATAGTTTTTGTACGTTTGATTAGCATCATCATTGACGCTATTTGATAATTGGTACCTATAACTTCAGTGAGCCGGTTCTTAAGACCAGATACCTTACTTTATGTTGTTTTCATAGATTTTAAAGGAACATTTACGTGTGTTATAGTTTTTTTTTTTGTTTTCAGTGAGAGTTCGCCGAGGCTATGGGTATAGCGGTGGTGGCGGTGGCGGCGGAGGGGGTGGATACGGTGGCGGATTTGGAGGAGGTGGCGGGTTCGGCGGAGGCTTCGGGGGTGGTGGCGGTGGCGGAGGCTTCGGTGGTGGCCTAGAAGGCATCCAGAAAGGTGTCAGCGAAATCATCGGGAAAGTGTCAGCTGGTTTCGGGGGCATAGGCCGTGGCGGCGGTGCCGGTGGCGGCGGCGGAGACGGAACCTACAAATCCATTAACACGCAGTCCGCTGACGGGAAATCTGTAGGGTTCGCATTCACCGGCACTTTGGGTGGTGGAAAGGGAGGATATGGCGGTGGCGGCGGAGGATACAATAGTGGCGGTGGAAACGGTGCTGGATTCGGAGGCGGAAACGGCCAAGGCGGTGGTCATGGTGGAAGCGAAAGCAGTGGAGGAGGACAAGGCGGCAGTGGGGGCCTTGGTGGTGGAATTGGAGGTGGATTTGGTGGAGGAGGCGGTGCTGGTCATGGCAGTGGCGGTGGTCATGGTCTCGGCGGCGGAAATGGGCAAAACAGTGGCTCTGGAAGCAGTGGATACGGTTCCAGTGGTTCCAGTGGCAGTTACGGTGGCGCTGGAGGCAATGGCGGTGGTTACGGTGCCGGATTTGGCGGCGGGTCTGGCATTAGTGGGGGCTATGGCGGTTCTGGCAGCAGTGGTTCAGGAATAAACAGTGGAGTTGGAGGCGGCTCCGGTGGTGGATTAGGCGGCGGCAGTGGACATGGCGGATCTGGTGGATACGGAGGTGGCCTTGGAGGAAGTGGAGGGCATGGAAGTTCTGGAAGTGGTGGATCAGGCGGTGGTTTAGGAGGAGGTTTTGGGGGTGGTTCCGGAGGGGGACTTGGCGGTGGCAGTGGACTTGGAGGCCACGGTGCTAGTGGAATTGGAGGCCACGGTGGCAGTGGCAGTGGTGGTTATGGGGGAAGTGCTGGTTTAGGCGGCGGTAGTGGACACGGCGGATCTGGTGGATACGGAGGTGGCCTTGGAGGAAGTGGAGGGCATGGAAGTTATGGAAGTGGTGGATCAGGTGGTGGTTTAGGAGGAGGTTTTGGGGGTGGCTCTGGAGGGGGACTGGGCAGTGGTAGTGGGCTTGGAGGCCACGGTAGCAGCGGCAGTGGCAGTTATGGTGGAAGTGCTGGTTTAGGCGGTGGTATAGTAGGAGGGCTAGGCGGTGGGTTTGGCGGGGGAGTAGGTGGTGGTAGTGGGGGTAGTGGTGGTTCTGGCCATGGAAACGGTGGATATGGGGGAGGATTAGGCGGTGGTAACGGACGGGGTGATAGTAGTAGTGAGGAACTAGGCAGTGGAAGTGGCGAAAGAGGAAGTTCTGGCCATAGTGGAAGTGGAGGATACGGCGGTGGCGGCAATGGAGGAGGGCATAGCGGTGGTAATGGGGGTTCTAGTAACCATGGCGGAGGCTGCAACTCAGGTTGTGGCGGAAGTGGTGGCAATGGCGGATACGGTCACTCTGGTTCGTTTGCTAAAGCCTCAGCTTCGGCTTCAGCTAGTGCGAGTAGTTACGGTTAACCTTTTTGTCTAATAAGAAAGTTAGTAGTCAAAATTAAATACGACCCTATTCTATTTGTAAAAACAATTTACATTGCAATCATTACTAGCATAGACACATTTAAGTTTGATGCTACTTTTGTGTGATAGACGAAACTCTAGACTGTGAAATAAATATTGTATAAGTAATGTTGGACTTGATTCTGAATAATTGTGATACTCTGTAAAGGCCATGCTGTTTGTTGTGTACAGATTTATGTTTTTTTATAGACATTAAGAAATATAATTTATGATAAATGCTTGCAGTTGTTTTTATTCCATTATATATTACTTGCTTCATTACTACGTCATTTTGGTACGCAGACACATGAGTCAAACTGTCTAATGGCGGGTTCTTGTATTCGTCGGTAACCGACTACGATTCGTATCTTCTTAAAAATGTTGAAAGTGAGACGTTTTCAAGAAGAAACGAGTCGTAGCTGTTTACCGAGGAACCCGCCATTAATAAATTCAGTGGTACCTTCTTCATAATTGTTTCTTGTGTCATTTTGTGTGTACCAAATAAATGATTATTCTATTCTTCTTCTATTTGTATTTCATACAACACCAACTTATACAGATTGGTTGGTATATACGCCTTTTTTATAGTAACTGACACTTCCATTCAAGGCCATTCCTTTGCAATATTTAATTCATTTATGATCTATAATGGATTGGTCAATGTCATTTAAAAACAACATCATTATGTTGGTAAAAGCGCCGAATAAATAACTCCTAACTCATCACATAATCTGAGCCAACTCCGTGGCGCAGTGGGCGAATAACCGGCTCAGACGCAGGAGGTCGCAGGTTCGATTCCCGCCGCAGAATAAATGTTTGCATGATCTACAGATATTTAGTCTGGGGCTGGTTGTTTCTCTATATATTATAGGTATGTATTATACAAAAAAAAGTATATAATAATTATTGTATCAGTTATCTGGTTCCCATAGTACAAGCTCTGCTTTATTTGGGGCTAGATGGCGCTATGTGAAATGTTCAACAATATTTATATATTATTTAATATATTGCAAAGTATGTATTTACCTAATGCAGATAAAGTTCACATTCCTATGAATAAAAACCGCAAAAAGCATCCGGTTTCCCCTCCTGGAACAAGGACTGCTAAGGAAGTTAAGTACTAAACATCACGCTAGATTCTCCGGCTGGTTGACATGCCGACACGCGATGTTTTGCACTGTGACAACTTAAAAAGCAAATAAAAGATGACTAATTTATGTGAGAAGATCTGCACACAACAGTGTTAAGCAACCTAACACTGTACCACAGGTATAAAATAAATAAATAATGCTGGACAACTTACGCAGTGCTATCTAGCCCCAAACTAAGCAAAGCTATGGGAACCAGATAACTGATAGAACTCTTACTTCAAATATATAAAATAAATAAATATGGCTGAACATTTTACACATCGCTATTCAATCCCAAACTAAACATAGCTTGTACTATAGGAACCAGATAACTGATAGAATACTCATATACTTTTACTATAAATACATCGTTATCATATATAGAAAAACATCCAGACCCATAAAAAATATTTGTAGATCATGCAAACATTTGTTCCGTGGCGGGAATCAACCCGCTACGTCCTGCGTCTCAGTCTATGCGCCCACTACGCCACGGAGGTCGTGCGTCAAGATGATGATGACGATACAGGCTGTAACTTATCCCAGTGTGTTCGTATGTACTACTAGCCAAATATGGCGTCAGAGTTTTTAAGTGGCGATAACTCTATGAGATCTATACGAGGTTTCTATACGTCACCTAAGCGACCTCAACGCATTATCTACGCGGCTTCTACACGGCATCTACGTGGCCTCTACGCAGCGTCTACGAGGTCTCTACGCAGCGTCTACGCGATAATACTGTTACGAGCCTGAGGTTCGGGATACAACAATAATGACCAATTTAACCAAAATAACGTATTTATTATACACTCGAATCACTAATCATACAACACTAATTGACACTATCGTTCCGTTTCAGTTTAAAGAATCTTTATTTCAAGCGTTTAAGCCTTAAAATAAGTGCTCTACTTTATTATTTAATTTATTTTTGGTAAACAAAAAATATTAAATGAGAAGAAGTCTTAAACAATGAAAACAGGTAATAATTAACAGTAAAGAAAATACAAGCTTAAACTCGTCAAAATATTAATTTTATTGAAATTAACTTATCAATATTTAGTGCCCCCCCCCTGGCCTTAATAACAGCTTCCAATCGCTTCTTCATGGATCGAATAAGTTTCTTTACTCGATCTTGTTCGATACTATCCCATTCTTCAATGAGCGCCGCTTTGAGGTCCGATTTCGTGGCTGGTGCAAAATTTCTAGCCCGAACTTTTCTTTTGAGTTCATCCCACAAATGCTCGATAGGATTTAAGTCCGGGCTACGCGCTGGCCAGTCCATAGCGGCAATTTCGACCTCTGGAACCTGCAGTATGTGGACGGGCATTATGGTGCATTAGGATGAAGTTTTTGCCGATGAAACAGGCCTAGGGAACGACGTGATCCCTTAAAATCTCTTCGATGTATCGGTTCGCCGTCAACCTTCCCATTCGACCGCCAGTTTCAATAAAAACCAACTCGGTTTTTGCCTCCATTGAAATGCCCGCCCACACCATCCAGGAACCTCCTCCAAAAGCCACATTTTCTTTATACAGCACTGCGCGAATCTTTCTCCAGGTCTTCTGTAGACTTGTCCTCTTCTATCGCTACCATGCAAACACACTCTGCTTTCGTCTGAGAAGAGAACGGAACTCTATTGTTCATCAGTCCAATCAACGTGTTCTCTGGCAAATCGTAGGCGGGCTGCTCGGTAGGCTGGGGTCAATTTGGGGCCAGTAGCTGGCCTTTTTGCCTTAAGGTTAGCTGCCTTAAGTCGTCTTCTGACTGTCCAGCCACTTACAGCCCCTCCCCGCGTTTTTCTGAGCTCTTGTTGGACTTGAACGCCAATGAGGGCCCGATTTCTCAGCGATGTGTTGACAATGAATCGGTCATCTCTCTCTGATGTGCACCTTTTTCTTCCGGAACCACGTCTTCGATTAAAGTTACCAGTCTCTTGGTAATGATGGTAAACTCTGGAAACAGCAGACTGGCTCATGCTCAGCGCATGTGCCACTTCACGCTGACTTTGGCCTTGTCGCAATAGGGTGACCACTTAAGCAGCTTTACACTTGTTGTGTCCATTTTCAGGTAGAATTCTTGTTTGTTGATAACGGAGATGTGTATCGGTTGACGTTTGACGGCTAACCGATGAGGGTGGGTCAGTTAGATAA
This sequence comes from Philereme transversata, assembly GCA_963924445.1. Classification (NCBI taxonomy): domain Eukaryota; kingdom Metazoa; phylum Arthropoda; class Insecta; order Lepidoptera; family Geometridae; genus Philereme; species Philereme transversata. Next base: position 21,187,287 of record OZ004342.1, on the reverse strand, counting down.
CCTTTTATATGAGTCAATAACCCTTAATTAGCACTATTGTAAACACGCATAAAAAGGGTAGTTACCGATCACAACATATTGTTGGGTTGTGTGAGCAAGAAACATTACACTATTTTATATCATTTTGAAGCTAATACTATCAGCTTTAAGATTTTACTAAGGAAAAAATATTTTCGCGTTCAGTTTTTTTTGCCAGTGACTTGCAACTGCAGGTGTGTCGCCTGAGTCGATTTTTTTGCTCACGAGTGTATATGCTGAAATTTAGGTTAGGATACTTAAAATATTTTCTGTTTCGGTGTATGAAAGATTAAGTAACCACCTAATATATTTACTACACATTTTGTATGATAAACAGATTTGTCTTTCAAATCACAGTATTTAAGAAAACTTGTATACATGTGATTTTATAAAAAGGCCAAATCGTTGTGCAAAAGATGTTTTGCATGGAGCTGTGGGTATTTTAAAGATCGTTTTCTCAATGTGGGCATCATAATTTGGAGAGATCAATAAGGTCTTATGGACAACGGCTGTGGTTTATAAAATGAAAAGCTGCCTAACGCTAAGGGCACCACTTTCTCTGTAGAGATCAATTGTGGGGAATCCATAAGGCTTTCTTAGCATGACCTTTAGAACTGAACGTTGTGCCCTCTCAACTTGTAACAAGTGCGTCTTATCTGCGCTACCCCAACAGGTGACGCAGTATAGTAGAAGCGATTGACACAACGTAAAGTTGACTGATCTTAGGACACAAGCAACGTTTCTCAGGTTTCTCATTATATGAACCACCTTTCTTATTCTTCCCGAAAGAGTTTCTAGGTGGTGTTTAAACGTCAAATTTTCATCGACCAAAACACCCAGGTATTTCATGACCTTCGTTCTGGTCTGTGCATCGCAACTGCTGGAAGTGTTGCCGGAACATGCACTGTGTATTTTTACCTCTATTTCCATTGGTGGCGCGGAAGCTCATGTCTTGTGAAAACAAACATACATGGTCTTCTTAGTATTAAGTGTAAGAAGGTTTTGTTGTAGCCATTTATTTATTATTGACATTCCAGCTTCTGCTGCATGCGAAACACTTGACCAGGAGGACCCGTGGAAGACCACTGCAGTGTCATCAGCATAACTTAAGATGTCCGCATTTTCGATTTGAAGCTCAATACATACATAACAGGTACATACATACTAGATTACTTGCAAGGACTAAAAAACTTGTGCAACGTGTTCAGAACGCTTGTGCTAGGTTCTGCTTTCCCATACCTCCCAGGGCACATGTAACACCATTTACTAATAAAGCCAAACTGATCAAAATGTCATGGAGAAGACATCTTCACATTGTTATTCTTCTATTTGGCGTAATTAAAAGTGGAAAACCTGAGTATCTTTACAATAAACTGGGGTGGTTTCGTGATGGAAACAGGTATGATACACGGGCTGCATCTCAACTTCTACTGACAACACCATCACATGGTTCAGCAGCCTTTCATGACAGCTTCCGCTATGCCGCTACCAAGTGTTGGAACACAATCTCACCACCCCTAAAAAATATTATTAATATTGATGGGTTTAGGTTAAAGTTAATAAAACATGTATTTACCTAGGCAAACCCCTCTTTTTGCTCGCTCTTCACTCTATCTTTGCGTCCCTTTGCTTTTTATTGGTCAGTCATGATTTGTGTTTCCTTTAGTGTGCTTATATTGTTATTGTGGATGTTTTAAGTGTAGTTGGTTAGGGGTATTTTTAAATAAATTAAATATCAATTAAATGTCAGGTTCTGTTATTAGTTGATTAGTGAGGTCATCCGTGAAATCAACACTGGCCTCAGCAGAAGACCAGCCCTTCAGCATGGTAACATGCAGCAGCATATGCTGAGCTGCTGGCCTTTTTGCCATCACACTGAATTATATAAAAAAACGTGCCTTTGTTATTGTTAATTTTATGTCTAATGTTCGTTGTTTCGTTTTAATTGTTTAAGATTATATTCTTATGATTCTGTTGTGATGCGAATAAATGTATTTCTTTCTTTCTTTCTTTACATAAAAAATGTACGTAGTTATAGCATTTAAAGAGGTAGGTAGTTAATATTTAGGTAAATAGTTCCCAATAAAACACTTATAAACCACTCAAAATTCTCTTGAATGTACCGCACTCCTAGCTTAGTAAAGACTCACTTATAGTTGAGTAAGGTAAGGACTCCAACAACGAACAAATGTTTGTTTGATATACAAATATTCCGGGTCCGAGTGCTTTTCTATATTCTACATGTATCTATTTACAATAACAAAGTTATATATGTATCTATCAGTTATCTGGTTCCCACAACACAAGCTTGGCTTAGTTTGGGGCTAAGTGTAGTATAGTGCTGTGTGAAATATCCAGCATTAAAAATAAAAATGAAACATTATGTCGTGGAAATTCGTTTTAATACAATTTGTTAGTATTATTTTAATTTTATTGTACAAATAAAAAGGGAGGACCTAAAGCTAAACAGTATTTTAAATTATAATAATGTAACTACATTAATTATTTCTTACTTTATGCATCAATTAAAATTTGGTTAAACATACAGTTTCGGTAGGTACCTTCTCGGGGAATTTTATTTTACCGGCTTTTATTGACCTTGCTTTGTAGGTATGTTTTAATCTAATGTACTAGCTGACCCACCCGGATTTGCACGGATTTTTATCAAAATAAAACACAGCTTATAAATAGCTAGATAGTGGATATCTGTGAAAGTATTTTCAGAATCGATTCAGTAGTTCCAGAGATTACCATTACATTTTTTAATTTGACCAACTTCTGCCTTTCCGATTTTTTTACTCAGATACAATGAAACTACGTGAAACTGAGTCAACCCGCATTATAAAAAACCATTATGACTGTTATTGATTTTCCTGGAAAACTCACACTGGACCAAAAAATGAACTAAACCAAAATTACTTTCATAAAAAAGACTAAATTGTTCTTCAGACAGTTTCTCTTTATTTGCAACGGTTTCGGATTTTGCCATACTATCCTAGATAAAAAACTCACTGTATGTATAGTTGACTCACTTAAAAGCTGTTTTGTTTTGACATAATCTGCGCGCATTTTCCGTCCGTCGTGTCCGTGAGGTCAACACTGGCCTCAGCAGAAGACCTGGGGCCCAATTCTGCTAATTTATAAGAAAAACTATTATGGAGCCATACCATTGTTAAACGATTATGATTGTTATTCCTGTCATAATCTACCAAATGTTCAATGGGGTTGTCATAGCAACGGCGGTCATTGAAAAAAGATTGTGTTAGTAGAATACCAAAAGGTATCTATAGTGGCGATTTTTCGACGATACCATTGTCATAGTGAAGCGATTGGTTTAGTAGAATTGGGGCCCAGCGCTGCAGTATGCCAACATGCTGTAGTTAATGCTGAGCTGAGGACCTTTCACCATCACCGATATCATTTTTAGTTAGTTTATAATTTGAGTAAGTTTATTAATAGTGTTTTCTTTTGTATCATTTGTTTCTGTGTCCATATGTAGTGGTCTGAATAAATATTTTACTTCTTCTTCTTCACTTCGTATGTAACACCGATGACATTGGGCGAATACACTACTGTGAGTTTTGTGTTTACTTTATAAAACCTGTTTTGTTATGTACAACATTAGTTTAAAACATACATCCAGAATCGTATTAACTGAATTTAAAGGTGCGTTTAATATCGGTAGCTTGAATATTTATCCAGTAATCAATACATTTCTAATAAACAATTTTTAATGTAAATTGACGGCTCTTTTGCGACGATGCCGCTTAGTCAGTTTAACAGGTACCTACTTACATGATAAATGAATATGATTTTTATACCTATTTTAAACAGGCTGTTTCATTGATATTTTAGGAAGGTTGTTTGAAAATTTAAATTTTCTATGATAATTTTGATAAAAATTATTTTACAGCCATTAGTCCCGCCCGTGTTTTCATTTAACGTCATACATAACAAAACACGTAGTATAATAACACAAAACAAATAATTCTCATAAAAATATAAAAACGAAGATTTAAGTAGGAAATTAATTATTATAGTCAGAAGCTTGACTCAGGAAGCTTATAAGCTGACAGTAACCTTGCAAACATTGCCTATCACTTTATTGCGTATCCAACAATTCTTAGTAACAACAAGGAAAATATTAAGTACATACTTATATAATAATCATAATAAAGCAATCGTAGCATGTGTACTCGTATCTACATGTTTTTTGTGATCAAAACGCAATGTAAGGATAGCTTGTATTGTAATAGAGTTGTTGATACAAAAAACTATCGACCACCAAAAATATATTAGCAGGAGCGTAAAAAATTATATTAGGATATCAATGGGTTCCGTACCTTATACCTTACTTTACTGTACGTAACTTATACCAAGCACAAGTCCGATCATGTCTGGAGTACTGTTCTCACCTCTGGGACGGATCAGCGAAGTACCAGCTAGAGGCTCTAGATTCAATTGAGAGAAGAGCCAAGAAGCTCATTTGCAATGACGAGTTAGCAAATGTAAGGCTCCACAGCCTCGAGCATCGTCGAAAGCCTCTCGGTTTTTTATCGGATACATTTCGGAGAGTGAGCTGCGGAGCTTTTCAGCCTGATCCCACCATCCCCATTCTATGATCGGACAACCAGACGCTCCGCGATGCGCCACCGCTACATGGTAAACATACCTCCCATACGCACAAAGCGGTACTCTTCCACCTTTATTATGCGCACCGCCAAGGAGTGGAACGCCTTACCTGAGTCTGTGTTTCCTGATAACTAAAACCTAGGGATCTTCAAGTCACGAGTGAATAGGTTTCTTCTAGGCAAGCGTGTACCATCGTAGACTGCACCATCGCTTACCATCAGACGAGATAGTGGTGAAACGCTAGCCTATAATTTATAAAAAAAAAAAACTTTTACAAATGTGTAGTAGCAGTAGTTATTTTTTGTAGGGCTTTAATGAAAGGCATACAATTCGGGAGATGCACAGCACATATTAGGTGACGTCAGGCTGTGGATGGTGTTGATAAAGCGTGTTACACTGAAGTCGAGGCTCCTTCTTCCTTTAAAAATATCAAAGTAGCTTCTTCCTCGTATTTAAAAGCTTGGCAAGTATGTGCAAGAGTTGCAATTATCTCCTTTTGTCTCTTTTACCTCCATACACGACATGGCAGCCGTCTTACCTAAAATATTTATATAAAAGTCACGTTATTTCGCGACGTGCTACACTTAGGTTTTTTATGTATGGAAATTATATATATACATATATGTATACTCGTTCACCAGTGTTTGTGTCCTCACTTAGGCCCTGTCAGAAAACCAGAGCTGCATCACCCTGTCTCAGCATGGTCTGTCCCACCATTTTGTCCCCACGCAACACCATCATTGTCTGTGTCGGTGTCTACTTACCCAAAACTGCTTGGGTGGGCGGGTAACCTGACGGCATACCTACTCACTAGTTTTTTTTAATATTTCTACTACTTATTCTTCGCAAATAAATGTATTTTCGTTTCTTTCTTTCTTCTTTATTTGGCTCATGTATCTATTAAGAAATCATATACATGCATTAAACAGGCTCCTGCCTGTTCTAAAATCTTCGGTATCACGAAACATAAGATGATTCACCTAAAGAGTCTATTTAAGACCCTCTGTTGATCATTACCAACTTCGTATTTACGGCCAGTAACATATCCGCGCTCATCGGCATCGCGTAGATGAGCTGACGCGAATGAACGCGAATGTTTACACAACCGTACCTGGTATTACATATGAGCAAATGGAACCCCAAAATAATAACAAATATTAATAAAAACTGGACCGGCTGCAAAAAGTGAAGAGTCAAACATTTGCACCTTGATGAAGTCATGTTAATGTATATAAGCTAGGCTTGGGTGTCGGTACCTACAGTCTAAGAACATGGCACGACTTGTGCTGGCCGCGATCGCCCTCGGGCTTGTAGTCTGCGTTCACGCAGCACCAGGTAACGTTATTATGTATTTATTGTTATTTATTAATAATATGATTTTCAAAGTGTAAAGTGTCAAGTTGCAGTAGTTACAGGCAGCGTCACTAACTGGTAACCCCCCGCACGTTTAAACATTGAAATAAAAACTTGTAGAAAAATGATTTCCAAAAACTTTGTCTAATAAAATATTAGATTTTATGTGAGCATAAAACCCAGTTACCAAGTTAGCGACACTGTCTGTACGTACTGGTTAGCGACTCAGCCGCTGCTGTGCCTGGGGCATCCTGGGGCCTGGGGTTTTTAAATGGGTACCTAACTTGTCCTAGTAGCCTAATCCGTTAAAAAGATATGGTCAATGCACAAAGACTATTGTGAGCAATCCCACAACAGTTCTAAGAAAGGCTGCAAAAACGCAGCTGGATTAAAATCCAGGTGTAAAACGAATTAATGAAATAAAATCTTAAATTATGCATTTTTTAGGATATGGTAGCAGAGGTGGAGGTACCTATGGAGGCGGTGGCGGTGGAGGTGGCGGCAGTTCAGGTGGTGGCTACGGTGGCGGCAACGAAGGCAATTTTGGCGGCAGCCACGGCAGCGTAGTAGGAGGATCAGGCAGCGGCAACGGACGTGGATATGGTGGTGACTCAGGCGGTGGCCACGATAGCGGCTCGAGTGGTGGCAACGGAGGTGGATATGGCGGTGGCAACGAAGGCGGATATGGCGGTGGCAAAGGAGGTGGCTCAGGCAGCGGCAACGGAGGCGGCTCAGGCGGTGGCCACAGCAACGAAGGCGGATTTGTTGGCGGGAACGGAGGTGGATATGGCGGCGGCAACGGTGGCAGCTTAGGCGGTGGCCATGGCAGCGGCACGGGTGACGGCAACGGCAGTGGCAAAGGAAGCGGTGGCGGCGGCGGCTTTGGCGGCGGCCAAGGCGGTGGCAAAGGAGGCGGTGGCGGCGGCGGCTTTGGCGGTGGCCAAGGCGGTGGCAAAGGAGGCGGCGGCGGTGGCGGCTTCGGCGGTGGCCAAGGCGGTGGCAAAGGAGGCGGCGGCGGTGGCGGCGGTGGCGGCGGCGGCGGTGGTGGTTATGCCGGCAAATAGGTACATAATTACAATATATTTAACTAGCTGACCACCCGGGCTTTGCACGAATTTTTATCCAAATAAATTCAGGAATAGAATAGCTTTCTATTAGGGAAAGAATTTTCAGAATCGGTTCAGTAGTTTCTGAGATTACCTACCACCTACAAACATACAAACAACAAACATTACCTCTTTATTATAAAATTAATATAGATTCGTTGTTAAAGTATCAAAAGCTCTACAATTTTGATTATATACTAGCTGATCCGCCCGCGGCTTCGCACGCGTGGTATGTCAATAAACCCTCCTACCCTCCTTTTGTGCAGTGGGGTAAAAATTAGCATATATCACAATCCCGGTCATAATCTATTTCTAGACCAAATTTCATCAAAATCGCTAAAGTCGCTCTCAAGTTATGGCGTGAGGAAACCAAGGACCAAGGGAACCAGGAACCCATTTTTATATATATATTTATATAGATAGATACGAGTAGATCACGACTACGGCTATTCAAAGATGATTGATAATTATATTAGACAGCGCTTTTTAGCAAGGTGTAAAAAACTGTTAAGCCGCAGGTTTCCTCGCGATGTTTTCCTTCGCCGTATAAGACTCATCAGTTGTATTACCTAATAACTTATAATGTTAGAACTTTGCCCATTTGAATTAAGTACCTTACCTACCAAGATTATAAGATGCTCTAGCTAGAAAATTATATTTGTGTAACTGTTCAATTCTTTAGTATAACCTTCATTTGTTTCAGATATAGCGCCTCAGACAAGACAAATATGATGCAGAAAATTCCAATAGCGCAATGTGATAATTAGGTTAATTTAAAGGTCCTTCGATATTCCAGCTAGCATTACCAACTAGTATTGCAGCAGTTGAAAGTGTACTTAGAACTGACATCGCAGAACCGAATCGCCTTAATTCTGGCCAGATTACTGGAGAGGAGACCTTTAATGCAATTATTTTGTAAAATTTATGTCATTTGTAAAATAAAATGTAAATTTTGTAAAATTTATGTATATTATCGATGATAACATTAAATTGTTAATATTTATTTATTTGATTTATCATGCTAATAGCATAACAAAAATTACCTACCTATATTAGACACATCTGAATCTAAAATTACTGAAATTGGCTTTGCTGAAAACCTTTAGTTAGATTTAATTTAACGTGTCAAGGTTAGTTAAGTAAAAGTCAGCAGTCATTCAATGCAAATATGTACTTAGGTAGTAGATTAGGCATTGTGCTATTTCAGGGTCTAAATTACATAAAGTAACAGGTAGGTATAGGTTTTTCTATACTAGCTAATTAATGAACTAAATTGAGTTTTTGTGATGCCTTTTACTCGAGTTATCTTGAACCAAATTTTCGTTACATTGGAAAGTAAGCGGGTATTTAAAGGAAAAGATTAGATTATTACGCTCAGAATACAACCACCATTCCATTGTACTCTACCAACACATAACACTGCATTAGAAACATGAAGGGGCTAACAATCTTTGTTCTCACGATTATGGTTTTGGCTGCCTTCGTTAGCGCTACACCTGGAGGTAAGTGTTTTCTGCCAGCGGCTTCGCACGCGTTGTTTGTCAACAAAAATTAACTTATATTTGAATACAGGTCATAACCTATCAACACACTAAATTTCATCGAAATCGGTTCAGCCCTTACGACGTGATTGAGTAACAAACAAACAAATAAATAAACAAACAACCAAACTTTTACATGTATAATATTAGTGTGATGAAAGGAAATTATTTATTTTGTCAAGGTTGCTTACAGTTATGATTGATTAATTTCATATACTTCACCGTTTAAATTACTAATTTAAACGGGTATTTATCGCGTATGTTCCTTTTTTATTTGTTATCCCGACATTTCGGCTGTATTGCAAAAGCCGTGGTCACGGGCGGACTCAACTCTCGGCTGTTGCAACACAGCTGAAACGTCGGGATAACAAATAAAAAAGGTGCATACGTGATAAAACCCCGTTTGAGTCAGTAATTATGTACAGTGATTACGAAGGTTTGAAAAATACTTTCACCGTTTAACTCGGCATGCAAATAAAAAATTAGATAAATTAAGTTATAATTAATTATAAAAAATATCATACATTTTTACAAGCTTCCGCCGGAGGCTACGCACTCGTAGTTTGTCAAAAAAAGGATTCTATGTCTCAATACCGGTCATAATCTATCTTAAATAAAAAAAAATCATCGAAATCGGTTCAGCTAACGGCTGGATCATTGTCGAGAAAACGTAACAAACAGAGTTACTTTCGAATTTATAATATTAGTATGGATAAATACAATGTTATTGTAGGTTCAGTGAGTTCTAGACGTTCTAGCTTATGTAGGCTTTCTAACAATATTCACACTAGATGAAGTCTAGAAAGTCGTAGTATGAAGATTGCGAAGATCATGAAGACGAGGATCCGATTACCAATGACATCAAAAAAGCCTCAAAATCTGCACACTTTATCTTATTTAGTACCTATGCATTGCAATTAAGCCGGTGAAAATATAGGCACATAGTAGGTATGCGGATTAACACTTGTGTACCTCAAGTTGATGGACGCACGGCAGTGCATCGCAGGGCACGTTTCTAAGACTTACGAGGCAGTACTTTGTTATAGGCGATAGTTGTAATTTAAACGGCAACCATACCCTTCAAACCGAAAGTAATCAATGCTGCTTGGCGAGAGATATAGGACGGTGGTAGAAATCTACGACTTATTATAAAAAATATTTCAGATACAGACGATGGAAAAGGCGATTGGAATGGTGGCGGAATAGGCGGTAAAGGCGGAAAAGGGGGTGAAAAAGACGACAGCTCTAGCAGCGAGAGTGATGAGAAGGGTGACTGGGGCGGAAAAGGGGGAGAAAAGGACGGTAAAGGTGATTGGTGGTAATTTTAATAATAGACTGGAAATTATAGCTAAATAGGGTGAATAGCTGGGTGCGACGCAAGAGGTAGCGGGTCTGGTTTTTTCTGTATATATTATACTAGCAGCCCGTCCCGGCTTCGCACGGGGTAGACAATTATTTATTTTTGGAAATTTGGACATAAAACACTTTTTTTCACAAATATTTTTATTTATTAAAAAATTATTATTTATTAATTATATATTAACGATAATAGCCTCCACCCCGCCCGCCGCGATGCCCGACGCGCTTTTCAGACTGCATCGCAAACAACGGCCACGGCGCTATGGCGGTTTTGTTTACTGTTTGAATTTTTTAATTCGTAATATCTTTTGAATGGAAAGTCCAATTTAAATAATTTAAAAACTATTTTATAGGTAGTTAAATGGTCTTCACCATAAAATAATTTATTTGGATAAGGATTAATATAAACAGATAAATAGCATGGTTTGAATTTGGTTAGCATTTTCATTAATGTTTAAAATGAAAAAAGTTGTTGTAGTGACATAACTACAATAGTTGGACATATGCTATCGCGGAGTTTTTTGTAGATACATTATGATGTTATTCAATATTGTCGTACATTATTTTGTTCTATCGCTAATAGTTTCGGCAGCGCATTCGACGAAAGACATTTTAAGACTCATTTTTCTACACCTTCGGTTACATTGTTCAAATTTTACCAAGGATCCCTAATTTTTTTCAAAATGAAATGTAGCCTATGTCAAATTGGAAGAATGTAGCATTCTATTAGGGAAAGAATTTTTTAAATCGGCCCAGTACTTTTTGAGCCTATTCATTACAAACATACAAACATACAAAAATAGGTACAAATCTTTCCTCTTTATAATATTAGTGTAGATGTAGATGTAGATGTAGAAGTGTAGATGTAGATGTAGATGTAGATGTAGACTAGTGTAGATGTAGATGTAGAAGTATATATTTACAAAAAAAAGTATATAAGTATTCTATCAGTTATCTAGTTCCCATAGTACAAGTTTTGCTTAGTCTGGGGCTAGATAGCGCTGTGTGAAATGTCGAGCATTAATAAAATTATTATTGGTTTTAAGTTTATTACGCAAACTGTGAAAATTTAATAAAGTAGCTACTAATAATCTTATTTTCTTATTTCCTTTAAGAAGGTATCTCCTATTTTCTTTAAGTAGGTATCTCTTATTTCCTTTATGTAGTTATCTCTTATTTATTGATTTGTTATAAATTTACTACCAAAATCTAAGTTATCTACGTTACGTCTGTTTTTTTGTAGTTAATGCTTAATTTGAATTATTATTAGTATTGGAAAATGGTGATATTAAATATTGTAATATAACTCACTTTTTTATTTAGATTTTGATATGAAATTGGTGGTACGTGGGTTTGCCCTTAAAATAGGGTGCTCTTATCGCTGACTGATTGATGAAATGAGACTGTTTAAAGCGTTTCTCTCTGAGATCTTTCACCCTCTGTTCCCAAGTCCAGACTATCTTTTCCAAGGATCCACAATGTCATCTGAACCTGTTCCAAAGTTAAATTTTTAGTATATTCTAGTTTGCGGCCAGTACAGCCATAGATCAAATTCAGAGGTTCTATGTAAACTCCAAGTAAAACCTTACGATTTTACCAAGAATTAAAGTCATAATATATATATGTCTAAAATGTCATGTCGGGTCTGTTTATTTATTGTGTTTCTAGTCCTAAAAAGTTAAAATAAATATAGCATCATTTATACTCCTGTGACGAGAAAATTCTGCTCTTTCCACCCATGTAAAAATGTAATAATGGGCGTTTAAGGTTTCGAGAATGAATTTAGAGTTTTCTGACCAAAATAATGAAGAAAATGTTAAAGTATGGTAAAAGGAAACACAGAATCTATCTCCCCATGTAAGTATTTACATTAGATAAAGTGAATATCAAGATCAAAATCTAAATAAAAAAGTGAGTTATATTACAATATACCTATATAACGTTAAATATATACAATGATAAAATATATAGGGTGTTTGGTAATATACGGACGATATTCAAGTGACGGTTTCTCAAACCATAAAATAGACTTCTAGAAAAAAAAACAAATTATATTATCAAATTTTAAAGAAAAACGACTAAGTTTGGGTGATTAATTCCATATAAAACTTACTGCCTACTCTTGCAATCGACATCCAAAAATAAAGACCGATCTCTTTCGGAAATGGATGCGGGTTTTGGGTTAGAAAGGGACAACAAGAGATATCTCGAGACGTCACCAATATAGTATCTGTCGTTAGATGGCAAGCATTATGCAATAGCACACAAGATTTCAAGTGTTTGTTTTTACATGCCAAAATAAATTTCACATTTCTATGGTAAATATTTCACAAATTTATTTAATAGACTTATCAAAATAACCCCTTTCATTTTTGTGCATATATTATTAAACATCCTATATATTATTTACGACGTTTTTTCTTTATGATCTCATTTATCATCTTTCTACCTTTATCCCATATTAAGTAAGTGTAGGTACAACATGGTTTTATACAAGTTTTGTGGTTCCATATTCTTCTACGAGTAGCTGTCACACCTTTCAACCAAATTCAAGGTTATACAGATTACATTTTAAATTAGTTTCACTGCGCTTATCTGGGTCAACGCATAAGCATTGCAATTCAGCGGGGCAATCCAGCCAGTGTCTTGGGGACCCTTCCGCCTGGTAGTGATCTGGAGCAGTTGAGCTATCTAGATCGTTTGCAAAGGTCTTTAGATGATTCAACTGATTCTCCGGTCTTGTAAATAATTTTATATTCTTTCTGTTATTAAAGGCATTTTGCCCGTTTTATTATACTCTAACCCACTCAGCTTGTAAAGCTGTCACATTTGGTCGCTTTCAAAACATAAGTAGGTACCTATCATACACAAACCTTAACTTAGCAACTTTAACATAATCCATCCATCTCTTCTTTATACTTGTACTTCCAGATCCTTCCACAAATTCTTACCACAAACCTTAAATTACAAATAAAGGTTGACACTATGATATGAATGTACCTACCTATTATTCAGAGGATTAACAAAGGTAGAGCCTTTCGATGCCTGCCTTATCTGATCAAAGAATCTCACGACATCAGGGTTGCTCGTACGAATTCTAAACAGCGTACCTACTCGTAATACTTGAAACTATTAAAAAAAATTAAAATTACGGTGAGTCGACGAAATAAAGAAAGTCGCGGGTAACTCTTGGATGGGAAAGGGAAAGATGGCGTTTAAAAATTCAATTCGTAGACGCCATCTTTCCCTGTACTGCACACAAAGAGAGGCCTACTCCCAGCAGTATGTAATTACAGGTTGTGAATGATGTACACTCACCTACCTATAAAATCATTTCTCTCTCTAGCCTCAAAGGTTTGCTGGAAGAAAACTCTTCTTAGGGTTAAGCTCGCCTTTGTACATGACCTATTTTTCTGTATTTATAAATGTATTTTCTTGTGTGCAATAAAGAATAAAGAATAAAGGATGATGTCGATGATGAAGCTTGTATAAACCAGTGGCTAACCCTGATCAATAAACTTAGCTTATCACTGTTCATCAAAGTGGCCGTTACTTTATTAGTTTTTTAGGATTCAATAGTTTTTACAACATCGAAAACAACTAGGTAGGTATGGGAAGCGTGCAGAAAAAACCAAAGTAAACGGCCGAACTCAGACAAGGTCAGTAAGGTTCGTAAGTACCGAGACCAAAACATTATTTAGGTAATTATACATTATGCTTACTCAGAGTAAACAAAAGAAGATAATTGGGATTCCCAATTACCCCTCTGGAAATTTTGAAGATAAAGTTTATAATTTAATTAGATTTTTTTCTACTTTAATTGGCGAGCCGTGTCCTCGGTGCGGGCCAGCTCAAACACCGTCTTGGTAATGATAGTCGGCGGAGTAGACCCGTACACCAAACATTGCTGTCACAGGCATGTTCTCAAAAACCCTGTTTAATATAAATAGGTACCTTTTGTATTGAGTCCATAAATGAACTGCATAATTACTTGAAATAAATGTATATTATTTTCATTGATTTATTTATAATTAGGAGGTTGCGGTTTCGATTCTCGCCGCGGAACAAATATTTGCATCATATCCACTAGAAAACTAAGACTAATATGCGGTGATACAATGTGCGGCTTTATCGCTTGAAACGGTCTCTCACCTTGAAAGACCTTGTATGGAAAAGAACGTGATAGAAGGTGGAATATAGTCAATTCTAGCTAGGATTAAAAACAAATAAGTATAATATTTTAAGTTAAAGTATGTACCTAAGTAATTTGATGAATATTATGTAACTAAGTTTTGAAATACCTATGTAGGTACATATATTATTATGTTTTAGGCCAAAATTTTGTACCAATTGTAAAAACAAAGATGAAATAATATATATAGAAAAAATATGAATATTCATGTTTTAATCTAATCTCAACATGTGCATTCTCCCCATTCTCACATACGGTGCACAAACTTGGTCCCTCACCGATATACTAAAGTTCCGCCTCGGTGTTTGTCAACGAGCTATGGAGCGCAGCATCCTCGGAGTCAGGCTCACAGACCGTATACGAAACTTGAAACTGCGCTCCAAAACACAGATAGCTGACGTGGCTCTGACAGCCGCAAAATTGAAGTGGAACTGGGCAGGACACGTTTGTCGTATGCCAGAGGAACTATGGCCAAAAGCCACTACAGAATGGGTTCCAACCGGGCGGCGGCCTCGTGGTAGACCCAGGCGGAGATGGAGGGATGAACTGGATGCATACCAGAAAGAGTGGCCTCAATTATCCAATAACCGGGATTCGTGGAAGGAGGGAAGGGAAGCCTTTGCCCTGCAGTGGGACTCTACGGTCTAATAATAATAATAATACTCTAATCTCGTTCTAAGTCAAAGCAACGTTTGACCTTAAATAACGTTACGTTACGTTAAGTGATGTTGCCTCTTTAGATCGGGAAATCGTAATGCAATTGAGATGACTGAATTAGGTAAATTACTAGAATTGTAGTACCTAGATACAGATGCTAGGTACCAAACAATACGAAGTCCGCTAATCACTGCCTACCCCCAAAATTAAGTAATAAACCTGCCAAATCCCCTTTGTCCTTCCATCATATCACCAAATGGCATTCAACCACCGTATCGCTTCCGACCTGATAATCCGTACCATCCGGCCTCAAATCTATAAAACTGTGTGACAAATATATCGAGCTACAGTGGATAGTGGATACGAATCTGGAAAATAAACTTGCCAGTGCATTGAAATACTTACCTTTTTCGTAGACAATTTTCGAAATCGTCGTTTTATTTTGTAACAGTATTCTAACAGGCGTCTTAAGATGGTTCGAGCTGTGGTAGTTGCTGTTCTACTGATAATCTGTATTTATGGTGTGGACAGCATGGCTGGTAAGTTTTTTACAGTGTTTAAACCCCTTATTTTTAGACTGGTTGCACAAGTGTTAACCTTATAAAGCTAATATTTCTTTATAATACTGCTGGACACACAGACAGACAGATATACGATAGACAGACAGATAGACAAAGCCTTCAAACTTGCAGTCCCGCTTTTTTGCGTCACAGGTTAAAAATACTCAGACGCACCACGATCTCAAGCACAGGGCATTAGATCTATATATGTATATGTGTGTGGTCTCAAGTCATTTGTGATTTTTGGGTTTTCAGACGATGAGTTTCGCTTACACGAATACACGAAGCACAACCTATCATTATATTATTGATCATGAAGAGACTTATAACTCTTCATTCCATTAAACCTACCTTACCTACCCAAACTAATGAGAAAACCAACTTCAGGAAAAAGAGCAAGACGTGGCTTCAATCCCAGCGGGTACGGCAGCGAGCGCGGAGGCGGTGGCGGGTACAACCGCGAGCGCGGTAGCGATGAGAGGGATGCTAGCGTTTCAAGGGAGGACAGAGGGGAGTACAGCAGTGAAGACAAGTAAGATTTTATTTAAATACATTTTATGTAATAAATAAATAAATAAATATTGCTGGACATTTCACACAGCGTTATCTAGCCCCATACTAAGCAGATCTTTTACTATAAGAACCAGATAACTGATAGAATACTTATATACTTTTTTTTTTAAAAGAAGGCTTACTTTTAATGAATGTTATGAACGGTTATTATTTAGGTTTATTATATTTTTTATATTATTAGTATGTATGTATGTAGTTATACACCATTACCACTACCACATAAATTTACGTAGTTCTTTCTAATTGTATTGTTTTATGGTGTGCAATAAAGAATTATCTAACTATCTAATATGTAACTCAAGACCAAAGGGAATATGTAAAGTATGTAAAGCGTGTTGCGTCATTGTAAATCTTAAAAATATAATTTAATTTACTTTAATATAACATATAGGTACACCAAATTTATACGTATTTTTAAGGCATTAATGAGCGTTACACATCAAGAGCAATATCGTACAAATGCCACAACAAACTTGTATAAGAGCCATTCGGTGTTATCTTAGCTAGATATCTCAGGATTAAATAAATAAATATTGTTGGATATTTCACACAGCACTATCTAGCCCCAAACTAAGCAGAGCTTGTACTATGGGAACCAGATAACTGATAGAATACTTGTATACTTTTTTGTTTGTAAATACATACATACTTATAATATATAGAATAACATCCAGACCTGGAAATGTTGATTATGTAAACATTTGTTCCGTGGTGGGAATCGAACCCGCTACCTGTTCCGTCTCAGCCGGCTATTCGCCTACTGCGCCACGGAGATCGTCGGAGGATTCCGAGAAAAGTATTAAAATCACTCTTTATATCTTACAGCTACGAAAGCCGAGAATCAGTATACGGTAGAGACGACTACAATTCAAATGAAAGACGTCATGGCAGCCGTCCTCGCTAACCCATCGCTCGTGGACTCTAAGGCGCTGTCTCCACGAGCGAGAGAATCGGGACGAGTCCGCCCTCATATCGTCGGAGAATCTCCACGAACGAGCGATAATTTCGCCGCGTATCGTCGCGAGTCGTAACGGAATCGCAGCGTTTCCGCGGCGACTCGTAACGGTATCGCCGCGTTTCCTTGACGACGCGGTGTGAAAGAAAGAATTCAGTTATGTGCCAGATGAGAGCGAAATAAGTAGTGTCTCAGTCGATAAAATAATTCTTTATTATGGATATAGTGTTGTGGGGTGCTTCTGCAAGTACGCTAGTGAATATGCAGTTATTGTTATTGTTAAGAAGGAAAAAAAAGCGCCGTTGGTGGACACATCCCATGTTGCTACGTCGTGAAAGTCATGGACATTTCCATGTGAATTATGAAGAATATCGAAATCATCCAGA
Source organism: Philereme transversata (assembly GCA_963924445.1). Taxonomy (NCBI): domain Eukaryota; kingdom Metazoa; phylum Arthropoda; class Insecta; order Lepidoptera; family Geometridae; genus Philereme; species Philereme transversata. The sequence continues at coordinate 21,169,955 of OZ004342.1, read as the reverse complement.
ATGGTTTGAAGATGAATATTTAATGCCAATTCCTGTTTTCGATGAACTGTTAAGTTTACTATCAAGACACTTATCAAAGCAAGATACTAATATGAGGAAAAGTATCGGGCCATGTGAAAGATTAGCAGTAACACTACAGTAAGTTTAAAGCAGATTTATTTTACTTAAACGCTTACATAAAATCTAAACTTATAGTTTACATTCCATCAAAGTGTTCTAACATTTGAGCAATATCGTCCTCGCTTGTTGGTGTGGATGTACGAGAATAAGAGTCTAGCAGTGTATGTGATGATGGTGTGTATTTCTTAATTACGGCCATAATCTCAGTTCTGGCATCAATTAAACAGTCTTCTTTTATTTTGTCCATAAGTGGTAGCAACGAACGGAAAAATGCCTCATTTCCACGCTCGTCACGATACTGTGGTTGAACATTATTTCTTTGTATATCTATACTCTCGCGCATAACATTCGATATCTCTTTATTAGATTCCAGAAACATTTGTACTAATGTTTTCTTTTTATTAGACGTGAATGGTTCCGTGACACTGGGGGTGGTATTAACCGAACTGTCGTCGTCCTCAAAAACATCTTGACTATCCTCATTGAGCATGTTTGACGATGTTGAAGCGTGTTCTGTGTGTTTCTTTAAAAAAAGTAATGCATCATAATGAATATACTTTCGTCGTTTTGAGGCAGCTTGACCGGATTTTGAACATTGCTGCAACTTTAACTCCTTACGAAATTGATCCCTTAAAGATTTCCATTTTGTCATTAACTCAAGTCCTGAAGCAAAGAAATAACTTTTAATTTAAATATTATAAGTATATATAAGTATACATATATTAATTAACTATTATGTATTTTAATAAAAAAAAAAACACAGTTTAATAAATCCGAACGCTTTGATGGAGTCTTCGTTTTTCATCCCATTTAAAAATAAACTTGCAAACGCGAGCCTATTTTATATTAAAAAAAATATATGATTAAGTATATTTTTAAGATATAATGTCATTTTCCAGATATCTCGCTTCTGGAACAAGTTATAAACGCCTTCAGAATAAGTACAGAATTTCGAAAAAAACGTTGGCTAAATTAATAAAAGAAACATGTGGAATTATATGGAAAGTGCTAGCACCTACAGAAATGGCAGCCCGGAACAAAGAATCATGGAAAAGAATCTCAGAGGGATTTAAAGACAACGCGAATTTCCCACATTGCTTGGGAGTGCTAGACGGCAAACACATTCGAATTCAGTGCCCCCGGAATTCCGGCTCTCTATACTTTAATTATAAAAAGTACAACTCAATCGTTTTATTGGCTTTGGTGGATTCGAATTATTTATTTACTGTGATTGACGTAGGTTCTTATGGCCGTGAAAATGATTCTACCATATTTCAATCTTCAATTCTAGGCCAGAAGCTAAATGAAGAAGCTCTTGATTTGACGGAAGAAGAAGAACTGGTATTTGGCGGACCCAAAATGCCATATGTGATTGTAGCTGATGAGGCCTTCGGCATTCATCGAAATTTAATGCGACCGTATCCAGGTCGATGTCTTCCTACGGATAAAAAAATTTTCAACTACAGACTGTCTCGTGCGAGACGTTACGTGGAATGTGTCTTTGGACAAATCACCTCAAAATTTCGCATATTTCATAATACAATAAATCTTCAACCAGACAGTTCAATTCTTGTAATAAAAGCAGCTTGCGTTTTGCACAACTTCATAAAGCGTCGAGCATTAAATGCCACTGACGGGGAAAATGAAGACATATCCAATCAACAAAGTATGACACCCGTACTTCAAAGGACAAGGAATTCGGGGTTGCATATTCGAAACTTATTTAAATATTATTTTAACACAGTTGGCGCGGTTCCTTGGCAAAATGACTACATCGTTTAATGAAAATTATCTTTCTTATAATTATTGTTGAAACAACGGTTTCGTACCGACGAATGTATATTATTTTGTTACACCATAGACAATAAAAACTAACAATTATAACAACAAAAATTACCTAAATAAATAAAATTGTACGCTTACCTTTTTCTTTTTTTTCTTTAGAGGTTAGATCATCCCACTCTGTGAACATAGCACTTCCCACATCATACCAATACTTTGCTTTAATTTCTCTGTTTCGATACTCGGCCAACTGAACATCGTAAAGGGCAGGTCTCTCTCTCACTTCAAGTATAAACTTTTCAATGTCAAACATTGTACTATTGTTTAAAAAACTTGTCGAAATGTCCTTGCTTGACGAGAGGCAACGCTGAAATGACGCTGCGTTTGACAGTGCGCTCGTCGCGAGAGCGCCACGAGCGCGCGGCGGGCCCGCTGCTAGTCGCGACGGGCTAGCGACGATGTAACGACGTTTCGCGCGCTCGTTGCCACTCGTCGCATCGCGGCGATAATATCGCCGTGTGGAGACGGCTTCTAGAGAGTGTATAGAAATACGTGGCACGACGATAATTTCGCCGCGATTCTCTCGCTCGTGGAGACAGCGCCTAACCGCTATCTCTTATGACTGACCGCGCTTCGCAGGTGATCATCGTAAAATTAAACAGCATTGGAAAAGAATGAAAAAACATTGTTAATAAAATAAATTAATGTTCATGTCTATTTTTAATGTACAATTTTTATTACATACCTACTGCCATCAATATAATATGACTGAGGTAGCTACAGGTACCTGCTAACTTACAATATCAATTATAAAAATCACTATGTACTTTAGTATGTACTAGGAACTTAAATCAAATACTTGCTGAAGGCCTTAGTACCTACATCATCGTCTATTAAACTTATTTTATATATTATCACTAGAGCGTTTTTCAAGCGTTTAAAAAGTTGGTTGTAGGTCGTCTGGCATCGTGATTGTAGAAATACATCTGAAACATTAGGTTTAATATTGTAATCATTTGTATTTTTCAAACTTTCGCGATCACTGTATTTAATCACTGATTTAAACGGGTTTACGGGTATAAAGGGTTTAAATTAGTAATAATCATTTATTCTCAAAAAGATAATAATTATCACTTATATGAGAATCAGTAGACATAAAAAATATTGTATTTCGTAACATTACAAATCCCATAGTATAAAAATTATTTAAGTTAATTTTTGCGTTGCATTAAGTTATTCATTTATTTAGATTAGAATTGAATTATTATTATTACTAGTTGTCATCGCTTACCAGCAGATGAGATTGTGGTCAAACGAAGACTTATCTATGTATGTTATGTCTATATATGTTACAACCTCTCAGCCAGTGCCGGATTAACCACGTAGCATGAGTAGTAATTGCTACGGGCCCCGCGCAAAAAGGGGCCCCGCGTATCCAATCCCGCCACTTTATACTTAAGAACCCATAGCAGATCAAGGGTCCCTCGATGGAATTTGCTACGGACCCCGCGCAAAAGGAGGCCCTAAACCCGCCCACCTCCGCCACTTTATACGTAAAAACCCATAGTAGATCAAGGACCCCTCGATGGAATTTTCGACAGGCTCCGCGCAAAATGGGGCCCTAAACCCGCCCACATCCGCTACTTTATACTTAAAACCCATAGCAGATCAAGGGCCCTTCGATAAAATTTGCTACGGGCCCCGCGCTTGCTTAATCCGGCACTGCTCTCAGCCTTTTCATCTCAAAGACTGATCAAACCATCGACTAACGGATATAAAAATAATGGGATATTATCTTACACTTACTTTTTCTTATCCTGCGTAGCCCCCTCCAGTAGACACAGAGCTCGAGCTAGCGGAGGACTTTGAGTAGGACTGTGCCACGGGTATCGACGGTGCGCCGCCGTAGCCTCCGTGGCCCCCGTGGCCTCCGTGGGGCAGATGGCCGTAGCCTCCATAGCCGCCGCCGCCGCCGCCGCCGCCACCGCCGTAACCGCCTAAGCCGATGTCGCCATAGTGCCTTCTGACTCGCTCACCTGAGATATAAAAGTAGATGATTAAGATATCATCTGCAAATATGGATCGATAATCACACAAGTAACTTTTTAACAAAAATATACTAACTTCAGAAAACTGAAAATAAAAAAAATGTGCCTATGCAAATTGAAGAGATTGATAATTTTCTCACTGATCCCATTATCAGTTTGAACAAATTTATAAGCTCTAACAAAAAAAAGATTGGAATCGGAAAACGTGGCAAAGAATAGTCGCTCCTTTTTTTATCTCGTACAGTAACAAAAGTCGACCATTTATTATAACCATTTATGACCATCTTCCAAAATCATTTCATTACACCATAAAAATCAAAAGTCACAGATGAGCACCAGACCCAGTTGTAACCTTAAGATTTTCATTGAAAGCTCTTCCAGACGATTCTTTGAGACAGAACAAAGAAAAACAAATGTGGAGTCATGCGTATTTTATTCACTGAAAAGCTAAATCCCTACTACTACCGCTTATACAAATGGCTAAAAGTCAGACAAAAATTGAGGATTCATAATTTTCATCAGCTCATAATCTCTTAAATACTGCTGGGTAGACCAAGAGATAGAAGCCAGCCTCTACCGACTTCAACCGTGACAGTTTTAATTAACAGATTCTATCCATCGTGGGGGGGAACTTTTGGTTCCTGTCAGACCAGGACCTTCATGCCTCAGCGGTAGAAGTAAATATTCATGTAGAATGGGAAACATAGTTCCAAACGCATTCCACCCGGCAAAGAGTGCACTCGTAACAATGTTTCTTGACTCTTAAACGACGTTTCTGACAAGAAACCGTTGAACCAATAAAAGGAATATTAAATCATAAATAAACATTAAACGGTGTTCATTGGTAAGCGCATCACTTGAGAACGGCTGGACAGATTAGCCAATTTTTTTTGTTTGTATTTGGCAAGGTTTTTTCTTAATGTAGGTAATAGTCCGGATAATGTTAGGATTAGAGATAATTTGGGGGGAAAAAATTGAAAAGTAGCCCGGAAAATTGGTAAATTTTGGAAAACTGAAAGTGTTCTGTCAATGGGATATAATTTATTTTGCTTCTGAGCGAAGCCAGGTTGTGCCAACTAGTTTGAAATAAAACAAAAGAAACTTACTCGGAGCAGCAAAACAGGAGATAACTAGAACCGCCAGAAGGACCACAAACCTAACCATTTTAGATACTGTTGCTGCTTGCAATGTGGCTTCAACACAATAGGACTGGGTTTATATACCGCACCCAAATCATGCCCAATCATTCTGGATTGTTTACGCGAAACCGAGAAATTGGATTGTCACCCATCAGCCCCCCGTTTTGTGATTCCGTAACATGATGATTATAAAATAAATTAAAAAGAGGCGCTAGCCGAAATATTTTTATGTTTAACTCCGTATAAAATGGAAATTATCTGAAACAGTTCGTGGAGCTCATTTTAGCATAATTTTGCTGGCGAAAATGGACATCTGACCACCTGAGTGGCGCAGTGGGTGGGTGAACAGCCTGCTGAGAGGAGTCGCCCGCGGCGGGACACGTCGTATTAATTAATGTTTGCATGATCCACACATATTTTATTTGTTCCGGGTTTGGATGTTTCTGTATTTATTATAAGTATCTACTAGCTGACCCGCCGAAATTCGTACCGTCTTGACATGCATATGACGGTAGAATTGTCAATCGGCCATCATTAGCTGAGAAAATGAATTTTCTCCATAATTTTTAATTGCGTGAATTTTTCCGATATTTTAATAGCTATTCTGCTATTCGGGGCGGAGACAAATCCAACAAATCAAAGATCATCAAAATCGGTCAAACCGTTCTTGAGTTATAAATGCTGTAACTAACCCGGCTTTATTTTATATATGTATATAAGATAGATATTGTTACGTCGAGGCTGTTAAACAATGAGTAATAATCGAACCTTCTCGAACGCTTTTGTCTTGCTGTGTTATTGTTGCTATTGTTTGTGGTTTCGCAGAATGGGGAGTGACCATTGTGTCGAGGGACCGACCCTTTCCTGGAAGGATCGACATCGTTCTCGAACAATCGAAATGTGTGCGATATAAATAGGCCGGAGAGATGGCCGGACAGTCAGTCTCGAGTCAGTTAGTGAGTGAGTCTCAGCGAGGCCCTGGAGGACTGACGTGGAGCAGGGTCTCGCGTGAACAGTAGTTGCTCGGGAGTCAGTCTGGATTAAGCTAAACGTGCGATCATTTCGGTGACTTTAAGTGGTGCAACAGTGGTGTGAATTAGTGTGTTGTGATTACTTGTGACCAAGTTCGTGTATTCATCGTGTAGTGCTGAATAAAAGTGTTATTTTGGTCAGACCGATTCCCATTATTTTATCCCGAACCCTCAGCTCGTAACAATTTGGTGTCAGAAGTGGGATAAAATAATGCCGGTTCTGCCAAAGGATAACGTGGACGGTGTCAGGACGAGAGGTCAACGACAACAGGAATTGGATGAAAGGCGGTTTGGGGAGTCTCCGGTTCAAGAAGCTCGGCAGAGTCGTCAACCGATGAGATGGAATCAGCCGCCACCGAATCATTTGGAGCATCATCATCATCATCATCCGTGGGGCAAACTCCTGTGACAGGCGATCTTGCTGCTATTATGGCCATGCTTTGTCGTCAACAAGAAGAGCAGCGACGTTGGCAGGAAGAACAGCGACATCAGGAAGAAGAGCAGGCTCGGTTGCAGGAAGAACAGCGACGTCAGGATAAGGAAGAGCAGCGTCGTCAGCAAGAAGAGCAGGCTCGGTTGCAAGCAGAACAGTGACATCAGGATAAGGAAGAGCAGCGTCGTCAGCAAGAAGAGCAGGCTTGGTTGCAGGAGGAAGAACGCCGTCAGCATAAAGAAGAGAAGCGTCGTCAGCAGGAAGAGCAGGCTCGGTTGCAGAAGGAACCGCGACGTGAACAGGTGGAGCAGACTCGGTTGCAAGAGGAACAGCGACGTCAGGATAAAGAAGAGCAGCATCGTCAACAGGAAGATCAGCGACGTTGGCCATAAGAGCGTGCTCGACTGATGAGGGAATCGTTCGGTTCATCTGGAAAGGAATTGCAGGAAGTGAAAGAACAGATAGAAATCATGAGAGCCGTGTTTTGGAGGCTGGAATTGGGATCGCTGATGAGAAAGGGACTCTGGGTGTCCTGAAGTACTGGAGACGGCAATGTGGCTCCTCTAGTTGCTACATCTTCAGCGCGAGGTGCGCCTAAAATTGTTCGTGTTGATCGGCTGCCGCGATATGGGGCTAAGAATGCTCGGGACGAGCATGTTTTAGGAGGGGGCAGTGTTACGCCGAGGCTGTTAAACAATGAGTAATAATCGAACCTTCTCGAACGCTTTTGTCTTGCTGTGTTATTGTTGCTATTGTTTGTGGTTTCGCAGAATGGGGAGTGGCCATTGTGTCGAGGGACCGACCCTTTCCTGGAAGGATCGACATCGTTCTCGAACAATCGAAATGTGTGCGATATAAATAGGCCGGAGAGATGGCCGGACAGTCAGTCTCAGTCAGTCTGAGTGAGTTAGTCTCAGCGAGGCCCTGGAGGACTGACTTGGAGAAGGGTCTCGCGTGAACAGTAGTTGCTCGCGAGTCAGTCTGGATTTAGCTATTACGTGCGAACAATTTGGTGACTTTAAGTGGTGCAACAGTGGTGTGAATTAGTGTGTTGTGATACGTGTGACCAAGTTCGTGTATTCATCGTTTAGTGCTGAATAAAAGTGTTATTTTGGTGAGATCGATTCCCATTATTTTATCCCGAACCCTCAGCTCGTAACAATATATTTCCAAAAAATATATATCTTTAAGTATGCTATCATACATAAATAGTACAAGCTTTTCCTAGTAGAGGGCTAGAGAGCGCTGCAAAAAATATCTTTAAAGTATGCTATCATACATAAATAGTACAAGCTTTTCCTAGTTGAGGGCTAGAGAGCGCTGCTGTGTGAAGTACCTGTAGCATTATTTATTTTCTTATCGAGATGCAGGTCAAAAATGATTCTGTATCTTAGGTAACTTTTGTAACCATTTTTTACCGAGTGGGACCTAAGTCAAATTCAAAGTGCACTACAAAATCACTTTAAAATGGCGAAAATACTAGCTAGTACGTATACAATTTTTGAGCTGTATATTCGTAGTAGGGCTACAGGTGTCAAAATGTAGACCTTCCATGCTCACTACATTGTCAATCCTGGCTGGCACTTCTGTAGCTTAAATTTTCTTCCCACACTCCGTTTAAATTAACTTTGCCTGCTAGATAAACACGTAACTATTTAACACTACAATAAACTATACGGAATCCTAACATCTGACGATCAAATTGTGCTTGTTCAGTTTTTTTATGGAACTTTAATTCGGACAATCGGTAACGCGATCTTTGATGTGCCATTTTTACAATGGCCACTATTTTTTGCTAGATAGATTAATTTTTCTACTGAATCCGTAACAAAAATAAGGAAAACATACTAAATTTAGTAAATACATCACAGAATACAAATGTGTTTTCTATAATAGATATAATCTGTATAAATTGCTAGCTGCCGCCTGTAGCTTCGCATGCGTGGTTTGTCAATTAAAACATTATCCTCCTTCTGCGCAGTCGGGAAAGTAACCTATGTCCTATTTCTGGTCAAGATTTATCTGTATACTAAATTTCATTGAAATCGGTCTAGCCGTTTAGTCGCGAAGACGTAACAAACAAAGAGACAGAGAGACAGGTTACCTACCAATATATAATAATAATATAGGTTTTATATTTATTTATGTAAGTATATGTAGGTATACTTATTTATTTTTTATCCTACTTAAATAGTTATTTATTGAAACACAGCCTCCTGTCACTTATTTTCAATCCAGTCCATCCAAAGATAGCCTGGAAGAGACCACTTTAAGCGATAAGGCCAGCCATTGTACCACCACGTGTTAGTCTTTAAGTTTAAATTGGTGTAACAATAAAGAAATATATATCTACCTACCTATAGGATACAAAAATCATCCCTTTACGCAGAATGGGTAGAAAAAATTATTCTCCTAAAAAAAATCTGGGCGTTTGGAAAAAGCGAAATGTGATTCAGGAACTGGCGCACATCGGAGTCACCGCAAAAGCAAAGCAGCCAGAGAGCGAGGCATGCGGCCTGTGTCTTGGTGACACTTTCGCCTGGTTGGTTGGTATGGTACCTTTCCTTGTGATGTGGAATAAGTTTGAGCTTTAATCTTTTTGGGATATCTCGTGTTTCTTAGGTACCTAGGTAAAAATACAGGGTATTTCATTGAAATGCGATTTTGATAAAAGCGTCACCGATTTTGATAAAAACAAAACTGCATTTAAAGACTCACTAGGTAAAAATGTTGAAAAAAACAATGGATTTTTTTTAAGTATATGTAGGTATTCTTTAAATTATTTGAATCAAATGAATACAATAGGTACTGTTTAGTTGAGTAACACACTACTTAATCAACCTACCTAAGGTTATTTTGCGGCCATAGACATCTTTACAATGAAAGATTGATATCGTTATGTTTAATTGAAGTTATTACCTACTCATAATCATAAAACTGATGAAGTATTATTTGATGCAAGATTGCTACAACATTGTAACCTTAGAATACCAAGGTGCATAGGTGCATGCCTCGCTATAATGCCTATAGATAATTATTATTTATGGAGGGTCGAATCGCCAATCTATAATTTCTTGCACCAGGCGCATGATCGAAACCTACGCTCATCTGAAGCTCTAAGTCTCCAAACCCCTGTCCACAGTTCTCAATTTTATGGTGACTCCTTTACAGTTCAAGCTGTGCGGCTGTGGAACGCTTTACCTTTCTCTATTAGATCATTTAAATCTCTTCCTATCTTTAAAGCTAAGGTATACAACCATTTCCTTTCTTTGTCTACGCACTGCTAGCTTATCGTTATGTCTATCTCCTTTATTATAGTTTATATATTAAGTATATATTATTATATTTGTAAGTATATATATTTAGTTTATTAGTAAGTATAGGTAGTTTATGTAGGTTTATGAACATACTCGTAGATACACCGCCGTCTTTTTGATTTTGCTTTGTCCTGTCCATCCAAAGGTTGTCTGGAAGAGATCGCTTTTAGCGATAAGACCGCCCATTGTACTTACCTTAATTTTTGTGTATTTTATTGTATTTTTAATTTTGTTGGTGTGCAATAAAGAGTATTCTATTCTATTCTATTCAGTTATGGAAGCAGAATTCTCAAAAAATAAGCAAGGGAGCAGTCATTGAACCTAGGCGTAGGTACTTAGGACTTTTTGTTCCGGTGCATTTGTGTGCATTATATACTTAGCGATAAACAAAAGATAGCTGCATGCGATATAGATAGGTACCAATTGATGCAGTGTTACACCAATGAAACAACAAGATACAATTATCCTGTTTATTTAGACTTTGTGCCATATCTAGTTTTTAAAAAAGAATCCAACTAAAGTCCCGATCTAAGTATCTATCCGTTTTTTTCTGTCTTAGCGCTCTGTCTACCCACGCTTCCAAAACCCGAATGGCGTCAATTCAACGATCGAACTCCTTGGATTTGAAAATGGAACTCCTTGGACGAACTTGTTAGTAACATGATTTATTGCAAATTTTAGTGCAAATGCAGTTGTTGAGATATTGGAGTTCAATAGGGATAAAAAAATCTAAATGACACTATTAGGTCAAATGGGACGTCTAATGAAAGGTCTTACCTAATTAGTAAACTTCGACCCTTTTTTATTTATTTTAGTTTAATTTTAGTAGTTTTTGAGTTATTAGCCATGATAAAAACTGAACTTTGACTAAATTCACAGGGTACACCAGTGACCCCACAGTGCTGAAATTTGGTATTCATGTAGCTTAAATGACACAAATATAGGGAAAAGTCTGTAATCCAGAATAACTGCAATTTCAACCCCTAAAAAGATTAACCAATAAATATGAACTCCCATTACTTGTAATTTGAATGAAACTGTAGGTCAAGTAAGTTGTTTGTGCATTTGGTGGCACTATTTTAGTAGTCAAAGATTATATATTTTTTTTGTTTTTTGAGAGTCTCACGAGATTCAGTTCGGGGCGAACCACTAGTAAAAAATTATCATTTTGTTTTTTCTTTTTTGTCTGTTTAAGTTGTGTACAATTTCAAACTATTTTTGCATACTGTGCCTACTTCTAGGACGTACACCGTTTTGGTAAAATTGTATATTTTTTTCCTTGTCTTGTTTCGTGGGTCAAATATTAAAAAAAATCTCTGTTTTGAGCATGAGTAGATTCGCACATTTTACTAGTAAGCCATAGATACCAGAGGGCTTAGCCAAGTTACAGTCGATTAGCGATGACGCTAGTCGATAAGTTCGAAAATGTATGGGATTTGACACATGCTATAGAAATACCACGTGATACAGCGACAAAAAATGTATGTAGAAATCGAATAGATTCGAAGCGAATGTAATTTGGCTACGGGCCCAGGCCGGTCAGGATTCGAAGCAACCGTCTCCGTATTACAACTCGGGATCGGCCAAGTGTTAGTGTCACAGGTGAGGCCAGATAAGACGCACTAATTTAATTATTAACATTTACGACTCGTTTAGTTGATCCGTGCGGTTTGTGATGGATAGACGCACTGATTGAAGAAAAAAGAGTAGCGAAGACGATGCATCTATCGATTTGCTTATCGATAGAATTGAATAAAGCATAATCACTGGGTTTTAAATCGTTTTCAACGCATTCATATAAAAAATCAAAGGATGCAACCGACATCCTTAAATAGTAAAAAAAACTTCTTCGTATAGTCTCAGGTCGGGATATACCTAAAGTGATAAACAGATTTGAAGAAAGTTTTCACTCAAAATAGGATGCACCTAGTATCGTCTTTGTCTTCTCCGACGTCTCATTTTTGGTACAGAATCCGTAAGGAAATTGTCTCCTCCACGTCCATTCTCAATCAATATTGACGTCAGACTGGCTCGCGTACAATGCTGTCATGTGAACGCTCCCACTGCGTGGCGACGCGCAGTACCGCGCTGTCATATGAACTTAGCCTTATTTTTAATAACAATGAGGCTAAGTTCATATGACCGCGCTATACCGCGCGGAACTACTATCCGTGCGGTACAAGATCAAACTAAATAGTGTTTATCTAATTACTAAATAGTGCTAAATAGCGCGCGGTAATGTAGACGATAAACACTATTTGATGTTGTCCCGCGCGGTTAGTAATTCCGCGCGTTTATATGAACTTAGCCTGAGGTGCACATACGCTGCCCTGTGTGAAACTTTTTCTTGACTACTGATTCTCCTACCCACACACATTTATTTTATATATCTACCGTGAAAATACTAAGGTACAGCACCAAAGAAAAAAACGGGTATATGTATCTCAATAATTTTTATTTACAAATAATTAAAAAAGTGTGAGCCAACGTCACAATAACAAATCTAAACTGCACCTATTTGTTACAATAATTAATTAGTTAATAATCAATTATAACGATACAACTTCGTACCGAAAAACTGACTTACAATACGCGCCACATAACTATGCACGTTTGAAAATAACCACTAAACATATAAAAAAATGTTTGTTCTTTTTTTGACAGTCCAAAATTGAGCTAAATCCACACAAGCATAGCTGATATAACATATATAACATGACACGTATTATAAAAAATATAAATAAAATTTTCATAAATGTTCTTTATGTACCTAATCAAATACTTTGGTACATAAAATTGTTTACAAATACATGCCGTGTTAATCTGAATGTTTACAAAATTGTAAAACAATAAAATGTTCAACAAAGGTATATTTTTGGATTATTTTATTTTACTGGCAGTTCATTAGATTACAACTATTGCAAATACTCGTATATTTAACTATTTACAACAGATATCTTAAAGTGAATTCAAGTTCCTTACATTATTGTGACGATTACACCTTTAATGTATTTACTAAATTTAATTTATAAAATAGTGATGGTTCATTTTATTCAATATATGATTCAGTAATTATTGCACTTAAACCTCTCTAGCACATTGTGCTAATGCATGTGCTATTGTCGTGTACTGTAGATCGACATTATGCCTAGACTGAATCGATGCGAAGAAGCCATATTAACATTTCAATGGCAAATATCACAATAATTCCATTTTATCTCTAACTCCAGAGGTATTGTTTGCTAAACTATAAGTCCCCATTTAGATAGAAAACAGGCTCCTCAATATCAGGCAGGCAGCCTGTTTTCTGAGTAAATTCGAACTAACACAGACTAGTTGAATTGTGTTCACTACTCCGAAATACTATTTATAACTTGTAAACATACAGAAATAACAAAATTATGCTAAAAGCTACCATAAAAACATTATCGTACATAATAATTATATAAATTGTCTAAGGATATAATGTATTATGCTAAATAGGCAGAGGTAATAATCCCCAAAATTTTTATACAATTTTAAATATAATTACAATTTATTTTGTTATTCTTTTATTATTTTCTCGTAATAACATTCTAGTTATTATTAAAATTCTAATATAAATTTAAATAATTCAGTTTATCAATTTCGTCTACATAATATTGCATATTAAATATTAAAAACTCATTTATTATAATAATTTATATAAAAGATTGCACACAATATAATGCACTTCTTTACAAAGGAACAAATCAATTGATCTAATTCAAAATATTCGATGTTAATTATTAAATAAGTAATATTATGTTTTATTTATGATTATTATATTGGCAGCGTTATTATGGTGATGTGGATTCAGTCAGTCAAAGCTTTAAGTCACTATTAAAGATTTTCTACTAAAATGCGCGCTTTTCTACTTTATTATATGTCAAAATCAAACAATCTTCATATTATTCATAGCAATTATAACCCTACGACCACATTGTCGGACTACGGCGAATGTTCGTATCGTATATTTTAACTATATCATTCGTCACATTCTAATTCTAAGGTGGGAAAAGATCCCCCCGCTCCTAAGACTTTGGGTTGATGACAACAGTTTGGCCGTATGGTAAGACTAAGAATAGTTTTGAAACGTAATGTATGCACCATGGTTAATGAACTTTATGTCAATTAACATAAATTTCACTATAGCACAATTCGCTTCTATTCCGTCCCGTAAGTAACTTCATGTAGCAGTGGAGGCGCGCAATTTTAGCTTGAAATATCTCTACCAAAAACTGTGTATTTGTGTATAACAAAATTATTATTTTTCAAATTATAAATTGTAAATTCATCTATAACATAGATATAAAACAAGAACTGTATAATAAACAGGATAGTTCAATATAACTTTAAAAATAATTCATGATAATATTCATCACAGATCTTGCAAAAGCAATGTTTCATTTACACACAAAAAATGCGATTCCAAAATTAAACCAATGTTTAAAAGGTGCGTTGACATACTTCTTTTAAATTATTTACACGCCCAGCCTAACAATAATAATATTAAACAAACTGTGGCCAATCACAAATTATGCTAAGAAATGTGTTTTAAATCCGCCATCTTGCAACAGTTTAGAGGTTAACCTACCACGACTTACGTAATCCATAAACTATTTAGTGTTTACGTTCTTGATTTGAGAGTATTTTTTAATGCAAGTTGCGATTGAATTTAAATGCAAGTTGCGATTGAATTTTAATGCAAGTAGCGATTGATTTTTAAAGGAATACTCGGTAAAAATGGCGAAAAAACTATATACTAAATAGTTTTTTAATTACATCTATAAGTTGTGGTAAGGCACCTGTTTATTTACATTAACATAACTAATAATATTGCCGTATTACCTAAAAATATGAACATACCAACTCGTATATAATATTATGCTAAAAAATTATTTCATTTTGATAATATTTACAGTGTTTAGTAATTTATTTTTGTAATAATTAATCTAAATAATAAAATTCTAATCACTAGCCATGTAATTCGCAATGTGGTATGCAATGCTGTGACGCTGTTACAAATACATAAGCTGTATATATTTCCCTAGAAATAAACACCTATAGGATATATCACAAATCATTCCACACAAAAGTATATAAGCAATATGATTTAGATTCTGTTTGTTTATATTGTAACATCAGCATAAACATGAAAGTCAGTCGTAGAGAAATGTGATATAATTGTGATGCGTTTTTTGTCCTTGTTAGAAAACTAAAAAAAACGATTTATTTAATATCGATTTGTATCATGGTGTGATTGTAATAACATTTAATCTGATCATGAATTTTTTGACTGTCGGCCGTTGGGGCAAAAAGGATCTCGTGATGAGACCACGCACTGGAAAGCGAAGATTAAAACGGACCTCACTAAAGAAAGACAACCTAATAAAGGTTGGTGGGAGCCGTTGGGTATATTCAGCAGTGGACGTTCTAATGTTATGAAGAATTTTGGGCAAAATAAAATTTAATCTAAGTAACTCAGAATAGCCCGTACTAGATCAAAAATTAATGGCTTTACAATTATGAAGTTATAAAAAAATTGAGCACATATGTATACTAAAATTGGCGTATAGTACGTATAAAATGCAATTTTGAACACAAATGCGTAAATATAAATTCTATTGCACGATACTCTTAAATAAAAATGAAATAGAAGTATATAGAACCGAAACTGATTATGTTAAAAAAGTATAATACCCCCTTTTGAGTAGTGAGTAACAAATCCGAGGAAGTCCAATCATGGAGAAGATATCATTATTATTATAGCCATAGATTACAATAATTGTAAAGTATTCATGCACAATCCCTACTTAGTTAACAAAGTTACAAAATTGTTACTAAATTTATATCAAACAGAATATTTAACATAAAGCCTATTTTGTTAAATACTCTGTTTGCACAGAGTGTAACATCATTTACGACATTTTTGGAATAAAACTTTTTTTACATATTCTGGTGCTCCCACACAGTTATATAACTTTATATAACATGATAATATTTTATAACATTTGTCTTAATGTAAGAATAATGTTATATATCGATTAAAATGTTATACAAAAATGTTTATATATTTGTTTGTTGGTTTATTGCACAAACAGAAAAATGTACAAATGGAGGACTTAATGCTAAACGCGTTTTCTACCAGTCACCCATGACAGGTGAAAGGTATATTTGCTGTGTGGAAGCACCATTTGTTCTAAGACAATTTAAATTTTCGAACAAACTAAAACACTGGTTACACTGTTTTAAAAAATCCTAAACAAAAATTGGTAAGGAGTTTTTTAAACACGCGTTAAACAGTGTTTAACTTTTTTTGTGGTAGCAAGGTAAATGTTTACGACGTTATACCTCGCATAAACATAAACAAGCCGATTTTAATACAATTAATAACAAGAATCGATATTGCACATTAAGGACGTGTTCATTGTCGACATTCAGTCAGGTATTAACAAAGTAAAGATAATTTTAAACCGATAAAAAAGCACCTTATAAGTTCCCCAAAACATGTGTTAACACCATTATTAAATTCAAGTTCAAACCACCAAAGTCAAATACGACTTAAAATTCATTTCACATAAAGCAATCGAAGCTCATAGAAAAGTAATGTGATTTTAGTGTAAAATTATATATCATTGATAATTCATAGAAAGTATATATATATTTTAGTGTAAAATTATATATCATTGATACTTCATAGAAAGTATATATGATTTTAGTGTAAAATTATATACCATTGATAATTCATAGAAAGTATATAGGATTTTAGTGTAAAATTATATATCATTGATAATTCATAGAAAGTATATATGATTTTAGTGTAAAATTATAATATTAATCATATATATAAGTTTTTTCCGGATTCGTCAAGGAACCACTTGTACTGTATTCAGTCCTGCATTAAATACCACAATTATTATTGCGAGTTCGTTCAAAAACTGTTCGCGCAATTTTCCAGCATTTTTTTATACAATTTTATTTGAATCACTAATATTATAAATGTTTAGATGTTTGTTACTCAACACGGATAAAGCGAATTCTATGAAATTTGGTACATCATAGGCATACATTGACAAATCAAGCGTGCGAAACCGCCAGCGGAAGCTAGTTCATCCATAATTCATGTCATTTATAAAATTATCGATAAAAAATGTCGAAAAAAAACTACGAACTGAATAGTTAATGAACTGCATCGCAATTAGTAGATTATAGTACCTGTATCATATTAGAAATTAAATTTCGTATATTCATAGAAAATATCCTATCGCTTAATCAGAAAACCCAGAATTAAAACGTAGTACATATCAATTAATATGGCTCTATCTTGAAGTATAAAACATGTTGATCGACAAATTGACGATTCGACAAAATCGATTAAGATTTCTCGACGAACGCCCGGCTCCTACAATCGCCTCCGACACGTTTACCTTCCAAAAAGTGTATGTTGATCCCTTTTAAACAGAAACGCAGTCGGTTTTATCGAATTTAAGCGAATCGCTAAGTGGTGTCTTGACCACAAATCACTATTAAGAGGTCTACATTGTTCGTTCACTTCACCGTGTCTTTTAGAGTTCCGCAGGTACGGAATTGGAGCCCAATTCTACTAACCAATCGCTTCACTATGACAATGGCATTCGCAAACAGCCACTACAGATACCTTTTGGTATTCTACTAACACAATCTTCTTTTAATGACCGCTGTTGCTATGACAACATCATTGAAAATTTGCCAGCTTATGACATGAACGACAATCATAATCGTTAAATAATGGTATGGATCCATAATCGTTTTTATTATACTATGTGTTTTGTTATGTATGACATTAAATGTAAACACAGGTTGGGCTAATGGTTAGTATTAATGTAAAATAGGCTTTTTCAAATTACCACATATTTTTTATAAATGTTAACCATCCTTAATATCAAGTCCTAAAATATCAATGAAATAGCCTGCATAAAATAGGTAAACATAACGTATTCATTCATCATGTAAGTACATTCAACCTGTTAAACTGACTAAGCGGCATCGTCACAAAGGCGCCGCCGATTTACGTTAAATAAGTTTATTGGAAATGTATCGATTACTGGACAAATATTCAAGCGACCGGTATTACACCCACCTCTATAATCAGTTAATATAATTCCGGATGTGTGTTTAAAATGAATGTCGTATATAACAAAACAGGTTGTATATTAGCAGAATTGGGTCCATTTGAATGTGTCGTTTAGAGGTGCGACTCGTAGAGGGTGCGTCAGAGCTGCGTGTCGGGTGCGGCGAGACGCGCGGCGTCGGGCGGCGCGTCGCCCGGGTTCATGTCGATGCGCCCGGCCTTGCTCCACACGAGCATGTCCATTATAAACGCGAGGAACATCAGACCGGCTGACAGACCTGAAAATAAAACAACTGAAGCTATTGGCGAGATTAGGGCTAAATCTACATTAAACCTTCGTGATATAAAATCTTGTTAGTAGACCTAAAGCTGGGGTCGTTAGTAACTTATGGGTGCATTCTGAAACGAGACATAATCGCTGTTAGCGTTCTCGTAGCTATTTTGGGGTCGTTAGTAACTTATGGGTGCATTCTGAAACGAGACATAATCGCTGTTAGCGTTCTCGTAGCTATTTTGGGGTCGTTAGTAACTTATGGGTGCATTCTGAAACGAGACATAATCGCTGTTAGCGTTCTCGTAGCTATTTTGGGGTCGTTAGTAACTTATGGGTGCATTCTGAAACGAGACATAATCGCTATTAGCGTTCTCGTAGCTATTTTGCGTACCGATTCAGTTATCGCGCTGATGACAGTTGAGCGCCGTCAAGTATTCGGAACGCTCATGAACGCTCTCGCAGTCGGTGTTCCTATATAATTTCATAACAACAATAAAACCTAAATAGACCGATTGACAATTGATTTAACTTAGGTACTGAAATCAACAGTCAACCAGCTGGCATGCCACTTTTGACAGGGAGGTTCACGGTGATTTCGATTTGGAGCATGGAAGTTGTTAGCCCAAAATGGCGGAGCAGGCCGCGTCCGCGGCGACGCTGAACACTATGTGTTACCTAGATATAGATGTCTGAAGCTATCGCTGTCGTAGGAGACGCAGGCGCCGATCACGCCGCAGGCAACGTCGCGAAGGCGACAGGCCGCGTCCACGGCGGCGCCGAACACGATGGGACACGGCACGTTGCCGAACACACCGATCGCGAACTGAATCACGCCCATCGCCATCGCTTTGTCTGGAATAAACAACATATAAATCACATGGTGACAACTAGTGTAGATAAAGTTTTTGATGTATGGTACTCAGCCCCGGATCTAGAATTATTTCTAACTGGGGCAGAAACTTGATGTGACGCCCCCTCTCTTCTAGCGTTTAAGAGTTTGAATAACAATAGAATAATAGAGGGGGGAATAAGTTTGAAGCGTTCTAAATCAAATGAACAGCCAGGTGAACTATGTGGGTGGACCATGGGCCGAGAATGGAATAATCGATAGTACGAGCGACGTGCGCTGGATGCATGTCTAGCGGGTTGCCACTTTTTAGAGGAATAATAAATAGTGACATGAAAATATTAGCAGTTGATCCGACTCATTCGCTCATTGAATTGGTAAGAGATAAAGTGCTGAGAATTGAAAATTGAACTCTTTCATTAAAATCTGTCCTGTACCAACACTAGCTTTTGTGGTGTGGCAGCATAATTACGCATTTTGACATTTTATAAACGTCAAAAATATGAATCGACTTATTTGTCGGTTCTTAATATTCTAATATTAAGTAATTTGCATTTTTTTATCCGGGGTCTGGTGCTTATCTGGGTCAACGCTTAAGGAATGCGATTCCGGGGATTGCAACTTGTGTCTTGGGGACACTTCCACCTGCACATTTGGATGGGTTTCACGGCCATGTTTTTATAACTGCTAACAGATGGCGTGGCTTTTTCATAAGCTGATTATCAAAGGAAAGTAAACTGACAATGTGAAATGCCGTGTCAACATTATTTTACGAGGAAGTAGAAATAAAAAACAAATCATTTGTGTTTGTTTATATGACGAACTGAGATTGTTTAAGACAAAACTTTATATTTTATATTATGGCATATAGACCATATTTTTGGCGACTTATATCCAGACAGCGTCATCTATTACGCTACTTGAAACTAGGTTTTTTAAAAATCGAAAACGAAAACCCTCATTGTCCCTGATTACAAATATCCCATAAAAATAATTAAGTAACGTAATTGCCCAGGAGGGGCGTAATTTCTCCCCTGATCACAGATATCTCACTAAAATACTTAAGTAACGTAATTGCCCCCCTGATTACATATACCTCTCTAAAAGACTTAAGTTAAAGACTTAAGTTACGTAATGGCCCCCCTGATCACAGATACCACTCTAAAAGACTTAAGTTACGTAATTGCCTCCCTGATCACAGATACCTCACTAAAAGACTTAGTTATGTAATTGCCCCCCTGATCACAGATACCTCTCTAAAAGACTTAAGTTACGTAATGGCCCCCCTGATCACAGATACCTCTCTAAAAGACTTAAGTTACGTAGTTGCCCCCCTGATCACAGATACCTCACTAAAAGACTTAAGTTACGTAATTGCCCCCCTGATCACAGATACCTCTCTGAAAGACTTAAGTTACGTAGTTGCCCCCCTGATCACAGATACCTCACTAAAAAACTTACGTTACGTAATTGCCCCCCTGATACCTCACTAAGTAGCAGCTTCAGGTGGCGGCGTTTTGTACAAAAAGTGGCTGTTGCGCAACAGCCACTTTTTATACAGTTTTTTTCACTTTCATATAAAATGTATTAAAAATGCAAAGCTCTGCAATAATGTGGGGGTCGGTTGCGGAGTTTTGTGGCTGTAGCGTGTAGCTCGTGTACGGCGACACTAAAATAGTTAGTGTAGTACTCACCGTGTTTGTCAGTACAGCGTATAATAAGCAGGACAGCGCCGACCTCCCCGCTCGAGTGCACAAACATAATGGCCGCGAATATCGCTATGAATATATAGATCTGGTTGCACGAGCTGCCGCACGAGCCGCTCACCGCGAACCCCTCCGACAGGATCGACGAGTTGTACAGCCCGTACCGCTCGATGCTGGAAACAAAACACATCGTGTTTGATAATATAAGCACAAAAATGAAAGGGGTTATTTTTATAAGCATAACAAATAAATTTGTGAAATGTTTAAACATAGAAATGTGAAATTTATTTCAGCATGCATAAAAACAAACACTTTATTAAACTTATGTTGTGCAATTACATAATACTTGCCATCTAACCACAGATAATGTATTGGTCACGTCTCGAGATATCTCTTGTTGTCCTTTTCTAACCCAAAACCCGCAGCAAATTTCCGAAAGAGATATCAAATCGGCTTTTATTTTTGCATGTCGATTGCGAGAGTAGGCAGTAAGTTTTATATCGAACTAATCGCCTAAACTTAGTCGATTTTCTTTAGAATTTTATAATATAACAAGTAGTTTTTTTTTCTATGGGAACCAGATAACTGATAGAATACTTATATATATTTTTTTGTTAATAAATAATAATGGCTAGACATTTCACACAGCGCTATCCAGCCCCAAACTAAGCTTAACTTGTACTATGGGAACCAGATAAGTGATAGAATACTTATATACTTTTTTTGTTAATAAATAAATATGACTGGACATTTCACACAGCGCTACTCGCGTACTATGGGAACCAGATAACTGATGGAATACTTTTTTTTGTAAATACAAACTTATTATACATAGAAAAACATCCAGACCCGGAACAAATATCTGTAGATCATGCAAACATTTGTTCCGCGGCGGGAGTCGAACCCGCCACCTCCTGCGCCACGGAGGCCTTCATAATAGCATATGAATGTAACTCACGTTTTCTTAGCGCGCTCGCCCCTCGCATTGCTGTCGATGCAGTTGCAGTTGTAGTACAGCCACGTGTTATTGTCCAACTGCTGGTGGTCGAGGCAGCCCGCCTGGCACGGCGACAGGTACGTGAATGCATCCTACAACATTTATAAATAAAAACTTTAAAGGTCTCACCACAAAAAAAAAAAAGATTAGCGCGTGTTAAAAAAAAATAGTGGCACTCCGGGAGTGCCGACAGAAGTGAAAACTTGAACAGACTACACTACAGATACTTATATGTATACAGAGGTGTCGGTAACGGTAACAGTGTCGCGAGTTCAATGGGTTTTTCCCATCTCAAAAAATGCCCAACGCGTCTAAAGAAGTTTTCACTTCAAAAACTTATACAACCCGTTTTATTTTTAGATTAGATATACTCATAACTGCACACCAAATAAAAATACAGTAACAAAGGTATACAACAAATAACGGTACAATGGGCAGTCTTATCGCTAAAAGCGATCTCTTCCAGACACCCTGTGCATGGACAGGATAAACGAAAACGATATTGTTATGTAGGATATTAATTTAAAACACACATCCTGAATCGTGTTAACTGATTTTAGAGGTGGGTTTAATACCGGTAGCTGGAATATAAAGGGTCCGCCAAATAACTTTTTTTTTTTGAAAATGCTATAAAAAAAACTGAATATTTTCTCAAATTTCTTTTTTTATTTGAAAGTAGAATCCTTCCGGTTAATAATAGAAAATAATTTCATTCAAATGGCTGCCTCGGCTGGCCATGCAGTAGCCTACACGATCGGTCCAATTTTTAAGCACATTATCGATTGTGTGCAGCTGTATTTCACCAATGGCTTCACGAATATTGTCCTTTAAAGCGTCAATTGACTCTGGCTTATCGGCGTAATACTTATCTTTGACGGCACCCCACAAATAATAGTCCAACGGTGTCAAATCGCAGCTCCGAGGTGGCCAAACGACATCAGCTCTGCGGCTGATAATGCGATCTTCAAAAACAGGGCGCAAAACATCGAGTGTAGCTTCGGCTGTGTGGCACGTAGCGCCGTCCTGTTGAAACCAAATGTTGCCAATATCCTCCTCTTCAGTTTTTGTGAACAAAAATTCGTTTAACATGGCCCGATAACGATTGCCATTGACTGTAACGGCCACTCCTTGCTCATTTTCGAAGAAAAATGGCCCAATTATGCCTCTGGACCAAAATCCGCACCAAACAGTGACTCGTTTTGGGTGCGT
The DNA here is from genome assembly GCA_963924445.1 of Philereme transversata. Taxonomy (NCBI): domain Eukaryota; kingdom Metazoa; phylum Arthropoda; class Insecta; order Lepidoptera; family Geometridae; genus Philereme; species Philereme transversata. The sequence continues at coordinate 21,146,921 of OZ004342.1, read as the reverse complement.
CGGCTTTTCAATGTATGCGTGCGGGTTTTCTGTGCCCCAAATGCGACAATTTTGCTTGTTTACATAACCGCCAAGATCAAAATGAGCTTCATCTGAACAGATGATTTTTTTGGCAAAATCTTCTGTAAGTCGATCGCAGGCCCACTTAGCGAAGCGAAAACGCACTGGATGGTCAGTTGGCTTCAACTCGTGAACCAATTGGACTTTGTGTGGCGTCATACCAAGGTCTTTATGCAAAATTCGTCTCAATGATGTCTCCGAAATGTTCAATTGTTGAGAACGACGGTGAATTGATGTTGATGGCGCTTCACGCACACTTTCTGCCACAGCACCAATATTCTCGGGTGTACGCACTGTTTTTGGCTTTTCACGCTTTGGTTTATCGATGAGGATGCCAGTTTCTTTCACTTTTTTCACAAAATAACGAACATACGGAGCTGACGGTGCTTCTCTTCTTCCAAAATCTGTACGCAATTTTCGCACACATTCTGCAACATTACCATGATTTTCAAAGTAATGTCGCAATATTTCCCAGCGTTGTTCAATCGTATACACAACCATATTCGTTCAGCGGAAGGATAAAACTAATTATCTGTCAAATCAGACATGAGCTAAGTGTTACCATTCACGAAATAAGCACTAGTTTATGTAAAATGTAAAAACGTTAGATGGCGGACCCTTTATAACCAGTAATCGATACATTTCCAATAAACAATTTTTAACGTAAATCGGCGGCGCCTTTGCGACGATGCCGCTTAGTCAGTTTAACAGGTACCTAGTTACAATCTATATGATTTGTTTACCTTTTTTATAGACTGTTTCATTGATATTTTAGGACTGGTTGTTTGATTTTAAATTAACCCACCATTAAAATCAGTTAATACATAAATTAATGTCGTACATAACAAAACAGGTTAATGATAGATTATGAATATGACTGAGATTAAAACATAGGCTATTAACCCGACTGCGCAGAAGTAGGGTAATGTTTTTATTAACAAAACGCGGGCGGGTCAGCTAGTAAAGTATGTTTGCAAAAACATAAACACACTAGTAAAACAAAACACATAAAAAAGCACAAGCAAGCGTCTATAATAGGGTGTTTGATAATATACGCACAAAAATGAAAGGGGTTATTTTGATGAGCATAATAAATAAATTTGTGAAATGTTTACCATAGAAATATGAAATTTATTTTGGCATGTAAAAACAAACACTTTATTAAACTTATGTAGTGCTATTGCATAATGCTTGCCATCTAACCAAATATACTGTATTGGTGACATCTCGAGATATCTCTTGTTGTCCCTTTCTAACCCAAAACCCGCAGCCATTTCCGAAAGAGAAGTCAAATCAGCCTTTATTTTTGGATGTCGATTGCAAGAGTAGTCAGTAAGTTTTATATCGAATTACTAACCTAAACTTCGTCAATTTTATTTAAAATTTGATAATATTACTAGTAGTTTTTTTTCGAGAAGTCTTTTTTTTATGTTTTGAGAAACCGTCACTTGAATATCGTCAGTATATTACCAAACACCCTGTATATTCTGTTTTTTTCTCCATTATCTTACCTGTCCACAAACCGGGTTGAAGGGTACATCATCGCAGTAGCAATTGTTACTGCACGTCAGCTGGATCCCGTCTGCGTTCCCAAGCAGTCTGTAGTTCTCCTCGGGACAACTCACGAACATTAATATTACCATTCCTAAGAAAGAAAAATCTTTATTTGTAACGGCACATTAGGACTACAAAGCGAGACACAGACACAAGAAAACATAGAAAATTCATAAAGAAAGTAGAAACGCATAAAAAACTCTCCATACATTCTAGAGTGTCTCTCAGTGCCATCCATGTGATGACGTCTCAAAATGGTATCCGATTCAGCATGATGTTGCGTTTCGATACATAATTATTGATAGAATTTATAATTAAATAAACCTGTTGGCGAGTGGCGCATATATTGATATTTGATTGATATATATTGAGTTAATATTTCATCGGAGTCAACGCATAAGCATTGCAATTCAGCGGGGCAATGCAGCCAGTATCTTGGGGACACTTACGCCTGGTAGTGATCTGGAGCAGTTGAGCTATCTATAGATCGTTTACAACTGTCTTTAGAAGATGCAACTGTTTCTTCTGTATTATATAGTTTTGTAAATAATTGTATATTCTCTCTGTTATTGATAGATATATTATCTTATGGTATCGCTCTGGCACAATGACGGCATGCCGTCAGAGCGTGACGACACCTCCAAGGCGCGCCAACAGATATATACTTACCGGCGCTGTATATAGCGGCAGTGGCTGCGGTCCAGGCCGCGACTTGTCTCGCAGTCGGCACCAGCTTCAGGATGACCACTCCAGCGGTGATGATGCCCAGCCCCATCACAAGAATACCGCCCAGACCTGCAAATTACAACCTTATTGTAAGTTCAACATTTGACATCCGATGCGATGATTCCACGGCATGTTGTTTCAAATAATAATAATACATTGAATAAATATGACAGGAACAACAATCATAATCGTTAAATAATGGTATGGCTCCGTAATCGTTTTTCTCATAAATTAGCCGAATTAGGCCCCAGATATTATCCCCTCAGTAGGACTTATCTAGTCTGAGTGTAAATAAGTACTAGATTTAAGGTTTTTAATTGTCGCTTTGGTGTTATACTGTAATGGCTATGTAAAAATTTAAATATATAAAATTAAATAAATATGACTTATGGACTCAAATATACACTCAGTCATTATTAGTAGTTTAAATTGCAACCCCTTATAGTTAATTGATAATTATTGTAGTACCTCACCCGAGACAAGGTTGGCTTCATGAGTCGGCAGCCGAAACTGCTTCTCCAGATATTTAGGCAGGAAGCTGTAGACGCCGCTGATCGGCATGAGGTGGAGGACTGAGCTTGCTGTGCGCCACATTAGGATGTCATTTGTCAGCTGCCGTTTTATTGTAGCGAAGAAATCTGAAATTAATAATTTACATATATAGAAATCAATTGCTGTGCATTATCCTCGCAAAAATTCAAAAATGGCTCGACCGATTTGGCTGATTTTCTTTCATTGTGTTCGTAATCAAAAAAAGGTAAGTATGAAAGAAAATTTAGAAAAGCTGAGCGGGAAATTTGAAAATCAATGTCATATTTTTTTTTTGCTCGTGTGTGTTCTACTTTTTCCCCAAGTCACGTTTACTGACAGTACGATGGAAAGACAAGCTAATAAAGGTTGCTGGGAGTAGATGGGTACAGGAAATCTATGGGTAATAATGTTCAACAGTGAACGTTCTATGGCTGTTATGATGATGATGATGAGTATTTGTATTGTTACACAAACGTGTACACTAGACGTGTAAGTGGTGATTAAAATAAACTTATTCCCAGACACAAGAAAAAACGGCAAAGATTAATGCTACTACAGTATGTGTGAGTCGTAAAGAAACTACGCATCAAAACATTGATATTGGAACAAGTCTGTACAGTTAGCGGCTCTTGTTGTGGATGTTTTCATTGACACTGGTTATGTATGTGACATTTCATAAAAGTTCACACGTTGTTTAGCTCTATACGCGTATTAAAAATAAAATATCTGCTCTTATTTCTATTTGAGTAATACTTACTATTGGAAGGTGAATTTCAAAATTAAATAAAAACGGTAAGAGCAGTTATTTTATTTTTACATAAAACAAACACTGAATTAAGCGTATAATAAGAACTAAAGAACGTGTTAAGTGCTATTTATTTAATTACCAACATTATAACAATTTAAAGAATGTTTGGCACGGTGGCACAGGGCTTTTGTGAGTGGCGGAAATGGGGGGAGGCCATTGCCCAACAATGGGACAACATTGGCTAATAGTAATAGTAGAAAACCTAGTAGTGATAAGTCCCGTATTTATAATAATGATTGAAATAAATCACGACAGTTTTCTAAGTAAAGAATCTTTTATTATTTCAATAAGCTAAAATATACAGGTGAAGACTGCAGTAGTATCAAACATTTCTTGAGCACGTTATGCCAAAGTAAAAGCCGAGTACTACAAATATATTTAAAAAAAGAAACCCTAATAATAGGTTGTAAGAGCTCTAACAGACAAAAATACAATTAGCTTATTTTATGGCATGACCATAAACGTGTTAAGTGTTAATGAAAAAAGTTTTTATCACATTTTTATTAATTCAGCTTATTCCAAGAATACAGGAAAGAGCAGATAGCATTATCACGTCAGAAACAGGACAAAATGAGATGAGGGTATTGTCAAATGTTTTTTTAAATAAATACAACACTGTTTGTGTGTTTTGACGACCTCCGTGGAACAGTGGGCGAATGTTAGGCTGAGACGCAGGAGGCTTCGATTCCGCCGCGGAACAAATGTTTGCACGATCTACAGATATTTGTTTCGGGATGTTTCTCTTTTACAAGTACCTATGTATTTACAAAATAGTAGGTATATAAGTATTACACCAGTTATCTGGTTCCCATAGTACAAGCTTTGCTTTGTTTGGGGCTGTATAGCATTGTGTGCAATGTCCAGCATTAAAATAATAAATGTTTTTGTTTCTAACAATGATAGGTCTTCGTTTGGCCGCAATCTCACCTGATGGTAAGCGATGATGTGGTTTTAGATGGAACATGAAGATATAGGATAAAAGTTGTAAAAACGAAAGAACCGACGAAGTGAGAAGTCGGTTAAAAAGCCCTAGCAGTATCAGGTGCCCAGGGGGCCTATTCCCATATCTTAAAATAGTAAAATTGGAGTAGTCTTACCTTTGTGTATTTTCTGGGACCTTTTCTATATAACCGCATGAGTAAAATTGAAATGTCAAAAGACAAGACCAGTATCATATTGGGAAGAACTCTAGGCAGTATGAATGAATGAATGAAAACACTTTATTGTACGCCATAAAAAAATGAAACTACAGACAAAATGGAAGACAGAAAGCAAATAGCACAATGAGCGGTCTTATCGATTTGAAGCGATTTCTTCTATATATGACTACTAGCTGTTGCCCGCGACTTTGTACGCGTCACACTACTAAATTTTTAGGTAACCTAGAAATAAAGCTAAACTCGTTGTTGCAATTTGACTTGTCACCCAATTTTTATCCCATGGGACCTGATTTATGAGATAAAAAGTAGCTTATGTGTTAATCCAGGTTATAATCTACGTACATACTAAATTTCATCGAAATCGGTTCAGCCGTTACGACGTGATTGAGTAACAAACAAACATCCAACTTTCACATTTATAATATTAGTGTGATGACTCCTCTGAAAATTTACAACATGATATTACATAAGTAGCCTTGAAACAGAACTGTCAGTCTTACATTATCTATTATTTTTGATGTGTGATAAAACTCATTTGAGTCAACTTTCGTTGTTTTTAAAATTGTATTATGTGAATTTTCAGAAGGTTTTTCAAAACATTTCAGAAGGTATTTATAGTGTTATCCGAACACTTACTATCTTGAAAATAAATCTACTTAAAATCTTGGAATTTCAGAAGGTGCCTCAAATAGGGTTACCTTTGAAGAAGGGCTCTCGTTTGGTGTTGATTTTCTTCGGCGGTAGCGGCATAATCTCAGGCTTGATCTGCCGCGGGAAGAAGAACATCAGGATCGATAGCAGCACAATGAAGCTCGCTATGAACACCATCCCTGAAGAAAGAGAAAACATTATTACAGCATTTGTGAACAAGGATAATTTTTTTTTCTTTAAAACATAAAGGGCCTCAAAAGTTTATGACAGCATTTTTTTTATACCACCTAGAGAAAGATCAAGCATATGTCCCACCTGGCGTTAAGTGGTAATCATCGCCTATAATAAAGTATTGCCTCGTAGGTCACGTAACTTAGAAACGTGCCCTAAGATGCACTGCCTTGCGTCCATCAACTAGAGACATTCAGGTCTAAAGCCTCCTGTGCCTGTAATTTCACCGGCAACCATACCTTTTTAACCGAAACACAGCAATGCTGCTTGGCGGCAGAAATAGGTATGGTGGTAGTACTTCCCCGGGCGAGCCCTTTCACATGGAACTCTACTACCTTAAGCATGTGTGAACAAGCATGATTTATTTTTCCATGAATCATAAATAGCCTCAAAAAAGTTATCTTGTTAAAGTCGAGGACTCTGGTCAATGTGTACAAGTAACTGTTTAACATCGACTTATCCAAACTACTGTTACGAGCTGAGGGTTCGGGATAAAATAATGGGAATCGATTTAACCAAAATAGCACTTTTATTCAGCACTAAACGATGAATACACGAACTTGGTCAAACGTAATCACAACACACTAATTCACACCACTGTTGCACCACTTAAAGTCACCGAAATGATCGCACGTATAGCTTAATCCAGACTGACTCGCGAGCAACTACTGTTCACGCGAGACCCTTCTCACGTCAGTCCTCCAGGGCCTCGCTGAGACTCACTCACTCACTCTGACTCAGACTGACCGTCCGGCCATCTCTCCGGCCTATTTATATCGCACACATTTCGATTGTTCGAGAACGATATCGATCCTTCCAGGAAAGGGTCGGTCCCTCGACACAATGGCCACTCCCCATTCTGCGAAACCACAAACAATAGCAACAATAACACAGCAAGACAAAAGCGTTCGAGAAGGTTCGATTATTACTCATTGTTTAACAGCCTCGGCGTAACACTGCTAAACCGATTTTGATGAAATTTCTATGGAACCAATCTGAAAGGATACTTCAAATAAATTTTTTTTTTTCATATCGGTTGATAAATGACGGAGTTCAAACATAAAAAAAATGAAAGCAAATGAACCGAATTGAGAACCTCCTCTTTCCTCTTTGAAATCTCTTAAAAATTCCTTACCAGTTATTGCTTAGGATTTTTTAAACAGGAATTCCCTTTTAGTAGGGCCCCAATTTTATTTGCCAAGTTACTTAAAAATAGTGTTGGTGGTTTCTGTCTCATTTTGCACAAGTAACGTTAAAAATCAGGGCGATCGTCAAAGCGTCATCACGAAATTGTGTATGATGGACTCAACTATTCTTCTGGTAACTGGCTTTTAATTTAAGCCCACCCTATGCATGAATACAATATAAAATGGCAAAAGTAACACAGAACAGAACATAATTTAATCAAATGGTACATGATTATGTCTCGTCATCTTATTACAATATGGGTACATTTAATTTTTCTACTCATCAATAAAATTGAATTGAATACTTTCTGGAATTGAATACATCAAAATCTCGTGTCACGGTTTTTGTGGTCGCAACGCACTCTTCCGAAACGGGTTGACCGATTTTAATGTTTTTTTTTGTATATTTGGAAGGTATGATGTCATAAAGTATTTTTCACCCTCCAACCCCCACCCTCCATTTTTTCAGCTAGTATATTATTATAGGTAATAATGTGCGCTGTATAGGGCGCAGTTGGTTCCTAAGAGGTAGGTAATACAGTGTATTACATACTTGTATAAGTGCGAAACACATAGCCCTTAGTCAGGCAGTAATTAGTAATTACCTACCGTCGAGGCATCGTAATTATAGTTTTTCCATGCGACCTAGCAACCCACAACAAAGTAGATAATAGAATTCAAATAGGTATCAGTCAGTTAACACACGTGGTCTACAAACATTGATTCTGTCTGGCTTGTACTGCTAATGACTACCACAAACATCGCTATTATTTGAACAAACAAAAGAAAAAATCTGCAAAAAATCGCTAACGAACACCACACACTAACACATGATACATTGTTAAAATAACGTATCAGTTTCAATAACACCTTAAATTAAATTAAGGCTAATTATCGTAGTACCTCGGTAAGTAAAAAAAGGTTACGTACATTCGTTGTGAAAAGTCGCATATCTTAGTCACCGTATTTAAGATCAATACCAGTCAAGGTATGGCTAATAAAAGGACCGTGGGTGGGTTGGAAAAAAGGGGCAAAAAGATTGAATGCGCCTCGCAGTATCACCCTGCACAATCACAGTATATTTTCGAAAGATTGGTTTTTAGTGTATTTACATTCATCATCTGAAAGCGCATAATGGAAATTCTTAGTATTTGCGCACATATAGTTTAGAGTGGAAAATTTTATTAGGTGAGTCCTGATGGGCAAGTCCCTTGGCTAGAAGAGACCATGGGCGTTGGACGAAGGCGATCACAGAATGGCCAAATGATCGCGCGATGGACATTACGAAGCTAGGAGCCAATAGATAACCTCGACAGAGATCGAAGAGAAAAGAGAAAGCATCGAAGAGGCCTTTAACCCACGGTCTTAGTGGCTGATACTCGAAATAGCTAAACTCTACATTTTAACATAAGATTATGAATTTGGATTGCACGGTCTAAGAGAGCCTACGAAGTGTGACGAACCGAGCATAAAATTTAGCAATTTGGGCATTAACAAAAGGATATTTATACAGTGTGAACATTAGTTAATTTTGTATTCAAAGGAAAACTTCAAGAAAAATCAAATTCAAATCATGACAATGCGTCCGTGAGTCAACAGATAAGAAAACTATAAAAGAGAATAGAAAAAGTTTTGAGCTTAATTACTAGAACAGTCCAGGCTAAAGATTACTTCAAAAACAATTCCGATAAATCCAAACAAAAACGTTTGCACGTTTACAAGGTCGCCCGGTCGGCGATCAGTCAAGGGCGTTCGCTAGACGATGTAATGTAAGTGACTACACTCACATGACCATTATGTTTTATGCTTTTACTAGACAACTAGTAATAACAGGGTAGTATTCAACTATGAACTTCATGGTGAGACAAGACGAAGGTCAAGCCGATCGGAACCGGTCCAAAAGTAAAAGTGAACACGGTCGCGTGTCCACCCACTAAATCCTCATAAAGCTACAGCCAAACTGACGCCAGCGAAGCGAAACGGAAGTTGATCAAGCTAAAGATCATAAAAACTTCAATATCCCAAGCCATACATCCAGTATGCTCTCAGTATGAACCTTTCTAAATTATATGATATCCTAGAAATGTATAAATTGCGTACGATCGCATTCCAATTCCAACATTATATATAGCCCTTAACACGTACTACAGGTGGCTTTCACCAAGGGACGACTTACAATAACTATTGTAGTTGAAGCCGAACTCCGTAGTTTATTTGGTAAGTTTGGCCGCAGCATTACGGGCACCGACTCCGGAATAATTGTCGGCAACAAGGCGCGCAGCCTTGGCCGTGACCGGCCGTGGATAGAACGCTTATTTTAGCCGTGACGCGATCTGATGTAAGCGTTATGTAACTAGAAGCGTGCCACGCAGCGTGACGCCCCAACAATCGAGAAAAAGCGAAAGCAGTGGAAAATGCAGCGTTCGGCGCGCGACGCCAATCTCCCAGATAAACACCTCATGCCACTCTCGCAGATACACACCCACATAAACATCTAAAAACGACAAAATCGTACATAATTATAGCAATAAATACAGTGGATATGGCGGCAATACAACATTCGCAACACACCCCTTCGAAGAAACAATTACAGCGCAATTGTGGTGCGATTAACGCTGAATGAGGGAAGTCGACGATGATAACCGTGTTGCCACAACACGCTGATCACCAGTTCAATTACACGTTAAGAAATTCGCGTATTTCGATACGAGACGCTAAATGTCACGTCGATTTAAACACCATTTTTTAAAGTATAAACTTGTTCCACGCTTCGGCAAAACAATTTCTGCGCGCAAACTTCAATAGTATTAAATTGTTAATGATTCATTCACGCTACGTACTTTAAGCTTACTACAGCAATGAAAAATAGTAATACGAATAAAATACGTTGTGATATAGATATGATCTTATTAAAATTCAAAGCTTCATTCATGAACTTGCGTTGTAACAATGAGGAAATACGCAGAAACGATTCAACGCATATTCGCGAATTCACTTTAGCAATCGAGGCACGGTTGGAGCAGTTTTCTAAAGGCGGTGTGGTACTACTTCCCTATAGTTAAATGTACGAATTTGATCCTTATTGCGAGGGTGGAAGTGATATAAGAGCGGAGACAGTTTAGCACGAGCATGTTTGGTAGTCAGGGCACGCACGAGCTTTCATCGTGGAAATGCGCGCGAATTTGTGCGTCTGTAACGGTATGCGGTGGTTACGAAGGCATGCCGGGATCGGGAAGACACTCACACATGTAATTTGACCACTAGCCGATAGACCTCATCGTTGAGTCATATCCAGTTATTTAATGCGATTCCAACGGTTATTGTAACTTTTTATAATTCTCCGGAATGCAGAAATTTTGATTGGTTATATTCTTAGACGAAGTACACTGATTGCTATTATCATATGGATAGTGGTGGAAGCAATCTTTGGAAATTAAAGCGATTTTAAATTAAAATGTGCTAAGATAAGAAAACAAACTATAAGTGGATGCTAATAGTGTACATTAATGAAAGTAAACCCTATAGACTTGCTGATTTAAGTAATAAAAACCCCGTACGCCTAGTTGCATATTCCATTAAATTATGCTTAAGTCGTGGGTAAGGTAAGATATTCTTAGCGCAATTAATATGTTCGTAAGAAACTGAGTATTGTGAGGAATCTTGCTAGCAAGAGCTTAGCGATGTAACACAGAGTAGGGTCAACGTCGGTCTAGCATCGAAACATGAAGGTAGAGTGTCATTTAAAGTGGCTTTGACTTTAAACTATCAGGAATTTTACCGTGAACACCAAACAATGGATAGAGTACAGCCTTGTATTCTGCATCATCATATCAGCCATTGGACGTCTAACTGCTGAGCATACCCCCGTAGATTTCCAAAGCGACCGATCTTGTGCGGCCTGCACAGGATCTCAGCACCTTTCCATCTAGTGGGAGGCCTACGCTGCACATTCCAGTACGTGCTTTCCACTCAGGAACTTTTCTGCCCCAACGGCCGTCAGTTCCTAAAACTATGTACCCCACCCACTGCCACGTTACTTGCTAATCCTCAAAGCTGTTAGTGACTTTGGTTTGTCCACGGATCTCCTCATTTCTGATTTTGTTTTCTCTAAGAGAAATTTAGAGAGAACGGTTTGTTATATTTAGAAATGGTCTTCTCCGTACCGAAACGAATTCTGCTCTGCGTTTCGTTAGTGCAAAAACAAAGTCTTAGAATCGTCGGACAGGTTGATAACAAATGCATTATGCATCACTTGTATCTGTATCAATGCCGTTTGCACGAATCTAATGAGACATTGTTATAACTTGTTACTCAAACAAAATATGCTTAAGTTGTCGAGGCATTGTAGGCACGCAACAAAATATGCACAGAGTTTTCGTAATGACATTTCATCATTATCATTATATTAATTGCTTAGGACTGAATTTGCTCCCGAATTTGAACCCGGTCAAAAAAAGTAACAATTTAGACGTAATGTAGACGTTATTTTAAAACTTAAAAAAGAAAAGATAAGATACATTTTAATCAGAAGCAGACACAGACGCCATGGAAAGGAAACCAATCTAAAAACCTATACAACGTAAGACAAAAATTTACATACTAAAATAATAGAATATTATGTTTAATCCTGAACTGGATGGTCTGTACTGGATGCTCACAGTCTCAATGTGATTAAAAGAAACTTGAAACAAATATTAATAAGAAAAGCATATTACAATATAAATGAATTTCTACAATAAAGTACAATAAAATATTTTCATTCATTCATTCACTAACCACCTGTTACTAACCCATCGCAATAAATACATTGAAATTGTTTTGGTTTCGTTCAAACTAGGCATGACCTGTATCTTTCAAAACCTAACATAAAAGGCATAAGGAATTGATTAAATAAATAAAATTTGACATTTGACTTTAACAAGCTTGGTCGTCCACTCTCCCTATTACAATAATTAAGACAAATGTAAGTAAAAAAAAATAAAAGTAAATAATTAATTAATGTAATGTTTGACGACCTCCGTGGTGCAGTGGGCGAATAGCCGGCTGAGATGCAGGAGGTAGCGGGTTCGATCCCCGCCGCGGAACAAATGTTTGCATGATCTACAGATATTTGTTCTGGGTCTGGTTGTTTCTCTATATATTATAAGTATGTATTTACAAAAAAAATGTAAATAAGTATTTTATCAGTTATCTGGTTCCCATAGTACAAGCTCTGCTTAGTTTGGGGCTAGATAGCGTTGTGTGAAATGTCCAGCAATATTTATTTATTTATTATTTATTAATGTAATCATGTTACGAAACGATAAAAGAATACGTCTAACAAAACAGAGTTGCAGGAGTTGTTTTTAAACAAAAACAAAAAACACGATCCTGAAACGTGCAAACAGGGTTCATAATTGCATTCAGATGAAAACGTGTATGCAATAAATTAAATGCTCCATACAATATTTATTACTATGACTCCACTATTGCACCGTACGTCGGGGAAGCTTTTAGCTTTTACTTTTTAGGGTTCCCAACCAAAATGGTTAATACGGAACCCTTGTGGCGCGACTTCGTCCGTCCGTCTGTCAAAGCTGATTATCTCAGCATCATTATATTTTTTATTAAAAAATATCGTAGAATCTGTTTTAAGGAAAAATTATCACAAATTCAAATTCTGAAAAGCGCACAAGGTCTGCTGCGCATGGGAGAACAGTCTGCTGAAATCCCCCCCCCCCCCCTCACTGTGATTAACCCTGATGTTAACCATTTCCCGCCGGTTCGAACATGTGATTAAAGGAGACCAATTATGATTATGATAGTACTCACCAAGCCACCAAGCGCCGACCCATCTCGGATCGCTAGAGTCGTATTCGGGGTCGATGAAGGGGTTCACGTAGACCCTCGTGCACAGAGCTCCGAGCAGGAAACCGAGAGCCGGCCCGATCACTCTAATGCCGATGGTGATAGCTGTGGAAAACAAAAAGTTGTAGCTTCGAAACATTACGAGTTTGAATGTTCAGTCTCTCTTGAGAGGACTAAATTTCGAGATAAAATCCTGTACCATAAGCAACAATTATTAATTTGTTATTAAATATTTTTATCTGCGACCCTGGTTTGTGTCTATTTTTGTTCTCATATAAAAATAACTTACGATAAGTAGTAAATAAGGAACAATAATCTAAAGTATACAGTAGCCTGATCTGACACTGGGCGAGAGACTTCTATGGTTACGAAGTTTTTAGTTGTTTTTATGCTTAATCGACTCATACGACTTTTGGAGTTTCATGTTAATAACGAAAATAATAAGAGACTATAATATTTTATGTAGAAAGGCTTTAACGTGATCAATAATTTAGAGCAGGGCTAATAAAATTGACATTGTAGCGATACTCGCTTCACACGCAACGTTAAATAATATTACGTTATCTAAACACGTTTTGTAACATGTAAGCCGTATATATTTTCTATTGCATGCGCTGGCACTGCGCACACGCAGCCCGTAGATCGTACACGAAGACAGGATAGCTAGATCCGTCTACTGATGATAAACTAGTTTTATTGGGTTACTTGTATCCAGGGAATAACCCACTCATTGCTCCATTTTGGTAACGCAATGTGTTTCTGTCTTGGTATGATCGTAGTAAGCCTGTATAGTCCTATTTATTCAGGTTTTAAATTATATAAATTAATTCATCCAACAATACGTATATTTCCTGCGGATTAATACTGACTAAGCTGAGGGTCTGAGTGCTGGGCAAGTCTACTCCGTCTAAAATCCTGTAAACTACGTCTATAAGATCGCTGAAGAAGGCAGGCACTGAGGTGAAGACGGAAGCGGCGATTCTGTTGTTTACACTGACTAACTAAAATTCTATAAAATATGAACGGTCTTATTTTGTTTACGCTAAAGATCAAATTAAAACGACGTTTAAAGTGACATTTGTAAAATTAAGTATTTTTCACTAAGATGGTGTGTTTTTGGGCTAGTTTTAGTCAGCAGTCAAATTGGTGCTGATTAAAACTAGCCCGCAAACAAGCCTAAGACTATTTGTACTAAAAACGGGATATTTACCATGATTTGTGAGTTCTTGAGTGTCCTGATATTTCGACGCAGTTGCATGCGTCATGATCACGGGTAAACTGAAGTCTTTGCGAGTGGGTAGTTATTGGCAGATATAACGATCTACCCTCTTTCTTAGTCTCTTACTAGGAATGAATTCACTAATACTATCACTACTACCGGTTTCATTCTCGATCATAACTCACAAATTATGGTAAATATCCCGTTTTTAGTACAAACAGTGTTCATAACCATGATAGTTTCAAAAGTTACGCCTAAGACTGTTCGTATTTCACACAATTTTAGTTAGTCAGTGTAAACAACAGAATCGCCACCATTGCCTCCATCCTTTAGTGAGTGAGTGCTCTTCACTCATCACCAGGCGCAGCATAAATCATCTTCACATGATTGATTTAAATGCCGTAATACGAGGCATGCCTTTTAAGTTCTGTCGTTTCCATATTTTCCGCCAATTTTGAATTTGGAACTGTTCTATATTCGAATGTGTTTACATTTTGTATCTCAAAACAGTTGAAAGTATTAGGATTAATGCTATTGTTTAGTCACAGTTTCGATTTGAATCTGTCAGGTCACGTACGAAAATGAATCTTTCTAAGGAAAATGTTCGTGCAATAATTTTCTACAACTTTAGAAGAGGCCTGACACGGCTTCAGTGTTTAGAAGAGCTAACATCTGTGTTCAGTGATGTAGCCCCATGTCTGCGGACTGTCGAACGCTGGTATTTAGAATTCCAGCGTGGACATACTAGTGTTAGTGACAGATTTCGCGAAGGACGCCCAAAATCCGCCTTCACTGAAGATAACATCATTGCTGTGAGACAACTAATTCTCGAAGATCGTCATGTGACGTATCGAGAGATAGAGGCTCTATTAGGCATCTCAGGGACAACCATTCAGAAGATCTTGCATGAAGCGCTTGGTGTGAGAAAGCTAGTTTTCCGTTGGATACCGCATCTGCTTTCCGACGATCACAAGGCGGCTCGCGTCAGATGGTGTAAGAAAACTCTGCAAAGGTTCAACCGAGGGGAGTCAAATCACGTCTACGACATCATAAGTGGTGACGAATCTTGGATCTATGCCTACGATCCTGATTCCAAACAACAATCTACAATCTGGGTCTTTCAAGACGAGCCAAAGCCGACTAAAGTTGTTCGTTCTCGAAGCACTTCAAAGAAGATGGTGGCCACGTTCGTTGGAAAAACCGGCCATGTTGCGACTATTGCACTTGAAGATCGTAGAACGGTTAACGCAGAGTGGTATACTACAGTTTGTTTACCACAAGTCATCGCCGAACTTCGAAAATCTAACTCAAAGCGACGCATCATCCTGCACCACGACAACGCAAGCTCACACAGCGCTCGTCAAACGATTGAGTATTTGAAGCAGGAAAAAGTAGAAATTCTTGACCATCCTCCATATAGTCCTGACCTAAGCCCTAACGATTTCTTTGCATTTCCTAAAATTAAGAAAAGTCTTCGTGGTCAAAGGTTCCAGTCCGGTGAAGAAGCAGTCGACGCTTTCAAGTCAGCCATTTTGAACACCCCCACTTTAGAGTGGAATAAATGTTATAATAACTGGTTTGAGCGAATGGAAAAGTGTATTAAGCTACGCGGTGAATACTTTGAAAAACAATAAAAAGTACTATAAGGTTCTAGTTGTGTTTTTTTCTTCAAACGACAAAACTTAAAAGGCATGCCTCGTAGTAGATCAAAGAATGGGAGTAATGGCAAACACTGATACATTTCATTAGACCATAATTTTTTCAAAAAAATATTTTGAACTTAAGAACTATGAATATACCATTATTTACAAGCTATAAAATACATAAGAAACAGTTGAATCAACTAAAGACCGTTGCAAACGATCTATAGATAGCTCAACTACTCGAGATCACTACCACGCAGAAGTGTCCCTAAGACAATGGCTGTATTGTCCCGCATTGCCCCTAATTTTTTTGTGACATAAATGATGAAGTTAGAATTTTAAAAAGTTATTTTCTCCAGCTGGGCGATCGTGCATGACTGACAACCCTATAAAAGTTCATATCTACGGAAGAATAAATAAATAAAAAACATTTTAGCATAGAGTGCTAAAACATTTATGCTCGCATATAAATGTTTTTACTTTCTACGTTGTGAATGTTTTTACTCTATTCTTCCGTATAGACTAACTTATCTAGAGTGGACTAACCCAGAAGAACTTTTCAAAAATGATCTCTAGTTAATTCTCAGTGTGAACTGTAAGACAGTTCACACTGAGAATTAACTGTGAACTGTCTTAGCTACCTAAACATAACCAAAAGTATCGATACGAAGAAGATTATCCGAGCTAATGACATACTAAATATTAATGTGCATAATCACAGAGGCGGAGATGGTCATTATAGTCATTATGCAGATTGAGATGGACTCTGTCAGATCTAGGGTCGGTTACCAAATGATCAGTGGACTTGGCAATGATTTTGGCTTTAATATATAGATAGATAGATAACTCTTTATTGAATTACCACACAAACAGAAATAATACAAAAATAAGTATAAGGCTAGAATAAATAAGGCAATACAATGGGCGGCCTTATCACTGAAAGCGATCTCTTCCAGGCAACCTTTGGATGGAGCGAAATTTACAATATGGAGTGCGGTGTACTTTGTAGGATACATTTACACAAATATTCTTAGGTATACTAAAAAATATGATAAAGTTCCAATCCTAATACTTAAAATACTTATAAAATAGACTATTTAATTATTTAATTAATAGATTATTTAATGTTCATTTGCAGATTTTTTCAGAAGAAACTATAAGTTTAAAACATTTTCTTCATTGTGTATTGATTTTAGCAATTTCTGGTATTTAAATAATAAATAGTTAAGTCTGAGAAACTTTTTTTGCAACAATTTCTTTGAGTAACATGACCCATCCATACTAATATTATAAGTTCGAAAGTAACGTTGCCTCCCTGTCTGTTTGTTACGTCTTAACAACTAAACGGCTGGACAGATTTCAATGAAACTTAGTATGTAGATAGATTATGACTTGCATTATGACATAAGACTTTTTATTGTCCATTCACGCGTGCGAGGCTGCGGTCGGAAGCTCATAAGCTACCATTTCTTGAAAATCTTTAGCATTTTTGACACGCAAATGTCATATTTTGATCTGGTAACCCTAGTGAGACCGCAGTCGCTTATCTCAATAGCCCTAGCCCTATAGCTCGGGGCGTCAGGGCTAATTAGAGGTTGACGAACCCGAACAAACAAAATGTTGCGTGAGGTATTGCAACTGTCAACAATTGCTTGCATTTGATCGCTAGTTCAAATTGCAAATGCAGCTCAATTGCCAATTTATTACTGGCATATTTGCCTCAAATTCTTAGACAGTAGGATCTATCTACTGCGAATTTTTTTCAAAAAATGTTGTATTGGGATTTACAATATTTAAGCCCGTTTATTACGAATGATTTATATAGATAATACAAACATTTTCTACAGATTCCTATAAATATTTTGGTTGCCAAAGTTTGTGTAAATAATTCGTAATCATAAAGCAGAATTGAAATTTAAACTAGTGGTTCGCCCTGAACTGAGATCTCGCGAGTCTCCAATATAAACAAAAAAATGTAATCTTTGTCTATCAAAATAGTGCCACGAAATGAATAACCACTTTACTTGACCTACAGTTTAATTCAAATTACAGGTAACGGGAGTTCATGTTAATTGGTTCACATTTTTTGGGGTAGAAATTGCATTTACTCTGGATTTCAGACTTTTGCCTATATTTGTGTCACTTAAGCTACACGCATACCAAATTTCAGCACTGTGGGGTCACCGGTTTACCCTGTGAATTTCGTCAAAGTTTAGTTTCTGTTATGGTTAATAACTCAAAAACTACAAAGTTTAAACTATAAATAAAAACGGGGTCGAACTCACAAAGACCTTTTATTAGATGTGCTATTTGTCCATTTTGATCCCATTTTGTTTTTTTACCCCTCTTGAACCCTAATATCTCAACAACCCCCTCACATTTTTAGCTCATTGAGTCACATCAAAATTGTGCCAACACTACCTACCTATATACCAAATTTCATGATGATGGGATAAACGCTTCGAAAGTTATCCTCGGACAAACAAACATACATACATACAACGCCGATTTGCCCAAGTTGATTTAGAGATATCTAGAGATAAATAGTTTGACCTGGAATTATGTACACAAAGGCTACATTTAGAGATTGGCCAATTATGACTGGCCGACTAGTCGGTTGAAAACAAGTACATCTCAAGTACATTCTAGCTACATTTCATCCAGAAACTACTTTAACAACGTCCGTAAGCCGACGTCAGCACTGATGTTGTAACGCAGCGGGACAATAGAGTGGCCGGACGCTCCGCATCTACACCAAATGCAAGTCATCAAGTATCACAAATATCAATATTAAAATACCTGTTATGAAATAACAAAGGCCCGCTTTAAGGGTGACTGACCGAAAAACAATCAGGTACTTAGGTCCCGAATGTAATCTTTCGCAGAAACCAACCGCATCGCTTGCCAAAAAACGAACGAGCAGTGCTCGCGTGCTCTTCGTTCGACACAAAATAAAATATACGTACCTATTATCATCATGCGCTTTTGTAATAAATAATGGCCTCGTCAGGATCGTTTTTCAAAACGGCCAATGCCCGCGCCTCAGTGCAAGTTTTTATACACCCGCTGAGTTGAGCCTTACCGGTTCCGATGCATAAACATCGCTCGATACTCTCTCGAATTAACGCTCAGTAATTGTCAAAAAAATTGCAGATCATATCATTAAAAATTACTATACCCCTGCCGTTCTAAGAGGCCCGATTTTGCGTTTTCAGAATACAGCGAGTAGAGATGGGAACTAGAGTAGAAATAAAAAATCAGTTGCTATAAAAACCGATTCTTGAGACATTTTGATTAATTGAACTAAGAGTTTGATATCGTTTAGTTTAACTTAGGTTAAATTAATACCGAACTAGCTTGGTTATATATACATAATTTGTATCGTATTTCATTCAAGAAAATATTGACGATAATGATAAGTAGATATTTCGATTTGTTGTAAAAATCGATTTTGTTTGGTTTCCAAGTGGTTAAAACGATCGCAACCCTACGGCATTAAACCCAATAACGTCGGATATTATAGTGATTTCGGCATTACATATGGTT
Organism: Philereme transversata; assembly: GCA_963924445.1. Lineage (NCBI taxonomy): Eukaryota > Metazoa > Arthropoda > Insecta > Lepidoptera > Geometridae > Philereme > Philereme transversata. Next base: position 21,127,758 of record OZ004342.1, on the reverse strand, counting down.
GATTTTTCGACTTCTTGTGTAGACGTTCGACCAAAGTTAAGAGATAAATGACAGACGTCAAATCGGGCTTGTTATAACGTCGCAAGTGTTCGGATCGATCGTAAGACTCGGTCTGCTTTTAAGGTGAATTGAGCTAATGTCAGTTCGCGTACAGATTATATGAGCATGATTTCATCGGGCGTTTATAAATAGAAGAATCCGCAAGTCATAATGCGATTCTATTATGGATATGAGGGAAAAAATCAATAAACAGCTTTATGAAAGGCAGCAGGGCTCGGAGAGATAACCTTGCGTGTCCAATGCAGTAAATAAGGTCATCTGGCAACTACAATCACTATTGATACACCTAATAAAGGCGAATAATTAAAAAAAATATCGGTTTAGAGACAAATGTACTAAAAGTTGGTTAAATAGGTAGTTGATCGAGCGAAGCGAGATCTCTAAATCAACTTTGGCAAATCGGTGTTGTATGTACGTATGTTTGTTTGTCCGAGGATAACTTTCGAAGCGTTTATCCGATCATCGTGAAATTTGGTATATAGGTGATGACACAATTTTGGTGTGACTCAATGAGCTAAAAATGTGGAGGGGTTGTTGAGATATTGGGGTTCAAAAGGGGTAAAAGGCGTCTAATAAAAGGACTTTGTGAGTACATTTCGACCCCGTATTTATTTTTAGTTTAAACTTTGTAGTTTTTAAGTTATTAAGTAGCCATAATAAAAACTAACTTTGCAAAAATTCACAGGGTACACCAGTGATCCCACAGTGCTGTTGGTATGCGTGTAGCAGTGACACAAAAAATATAGGCAAAAGTCTGAAATCCAGAATAACTGCAGTTTCTATTCCAAAAAATAATAACCAATTTACATGAACTCCCGTTACCTGTAATTTGAATGAAACTGTAGGTCAAGTAACTTGGTTATGTATTTCGTGGCATTTTGTTTTTATGGGAGTCTCGCGAGATCTCATTTCGGGGCGAACTACTAGTTTAGACTACGCAAAGAATGTTAAAACGCATATAAATACTAACAGATATCAGTCGAATGACTTCATCATTGTGACATAGCATTTTTAGTAGTCCTTTATTCGGTACAATATTGATTAAACAGTAACGATATCCACGACATTTTGACACAGTGAGATTGGAACTGTCGTGTGGGAAATACTAATAAACGAAATCAGTAAATAAAATTATTATTTCATGTCATCTCAAACGCTTTTCAAAAAATAGTAGTGACTAGTGTCACGATGTTATGATGAGCAAAGGATTCGAACAAAAGTACTGGTCCGAGTGGTCAATGCTCCCAATACATATTTCAGCTGTATGACTAATTATATGCGGAACCATATTGAATAGGAATAGACAACGAGCGTCATTTCTGCGAAACCACCTGTCCTAACAATTATAATCAATTCAAAATTCCAACTAACGAACCAAATCATTCGAAGAATCAGATTTCTGATTCGTTATTATCAAAGTAAATTATTTGGTGATAAATGATAAAGATATTAAGCTTTCACTTGAAATTCCAATGATAAAACTAAAATTGCAAAACATAACGCAATCGAAAGTGAAATTAATAATACATCAATAAACACGAGGTATCTAATCTCGCTTTCATTTGTAATCTAATCTCGTGTGATTGCAAATACTGACCTATGTCAACTATCGCGTGGTTGCTTTACAAGCAATTTGATAGCTCAATCGCGAAAAAGTTGCATAAGAGCATTCTAGAGTTGATACAACGAAGCGGAATGCTATTCACCTCCACAGTGCATCAAAATGACTCTACGTTGACAAAATGTTGATTATTCAGATCATTATGGAAAACATACAGATAAACCCCCCACTTAAAATAAACAAACCAAATAATTATGGTTGATCTAAACATACGGAATTCAACTTAACGAGAAAAAGATGAATCATTCGAGAAGAAAACGAAAATAAAAATAAGATGTTTCACAATGCTATGAGAACCTGTTTAGGTCAAATACAATTTGGCACGATTCCAGACGCTCCAGATACGTTCGTAATTGTAGAAAATACTATTAGTATTTTGTGATAATGATGATCTATAAATATTTAGATAGAAACTAAATATCACTATTTGTTTGATCTTTCACAAGAGCCTATTGCAAAAACTGATCCAGAAAATGTTATTCAGGCATCTGCAAAACAAACAACCAACCAATTTCTTGCACTATATTGGTGGTTAATGGTAAGACTTTTGGAACTCGCACATTACTTTTCCAGTACCTAAAGAGATAATTTGTAAGCTTGGAACCCAAATGCCCGCATCCTTGTTCACGTGACGACTGACAAGCCAAAATTAGAGCAATAAAGAAGCAAAGAGCAACCGGTAGAGACGTGACAACTCAGCCCCGGATCTAGAATTTTTCCTAACCGGGGCAGAAACTTGATTTGGCGCCCCCTCTCCTCCAGCGTTTGAGATGGGGGTGTGTTAAAGTTTGAAGCGTTCCAAATCAAATGAACAGCCAGGTACACTAAGTACCGATATAAATCGATAGTACGATGATGCTCAGCGCTTTTTCAAACAAGGTTTTTCAAAGATATTTTTTGTTGAAGAATTCGGCGCACCCTGATATTGCCCCCCTCCCCCCCCCCTAGATCCGGGGCTGTGTCAACTTACTGAAATGGTTCAAATTGTCGTCCAGACGGGTCGCCCTACTGACACACTTGCGAGCTGAAATTGCATCCAGAGACATGCAACTCACATTATTGAAGGAATTTGTAGGCGGACTATTTGTAGAGATTTTAAGCTGATGAAGAGAAAGATCGCTTGAATTGAAACAGTTGAAATAGGAAGTTCTATACTTAATAGAAACAAATATATATATTTTATTTTTCGAACTTTTGCGATCACTACATAATTACTGATTTAAACGGGTATTTGTCGCGTATGTACCTTTTTTATTTGTTATCCCGACGTTTCGGGTAAAAGGTTAAGGTAACAGGTAAACATGTAACTTTTAACAAAAATGTAACCGACTTCAGATAACAGCAAAAACCAAACTACTAAACCGATTTTGATGATATTTCTATTAGACCAATCTGACAGTATATCCTTTCAAATAAACAAGGAGTTGTACCTTCCATCATCAGCTTCACCTAAATAACTCAAAAGAACATAGCGTAGAGATATAGAAGTAGCGGTCTATACAAGCTTATAACATTTAAAGAATTATCCACTAACTCCTAATAGTTAAGAAGTTATATTTTCCATCATCAGCTCAGCAACATAAGATGATCAGTACCGCAATACGCAAAGACGTGAATAGTTTATTTCATAGACACGTACTTTTTAATAATAACAAACATAAAAACTAATTTCGTACCTATAAAATTTGAGGGTTGCCCTCGATTTTTCTGGGATCCCATCATTAGAACCTGACTTAGTGCCAATGGGACCACATGGAAAGTATACCCTTTTAAACAAAAAAAAAATTCTCGAATCGGTCCAGGCGTCTTCGAGAAATCGAGGAGAAACATAAAAAAAGATAGAACAAAGAAAAAAAAATCAGTAATTAAATATACATTTTGTTTTAGTAAATATTATACTGGCATTCATGACGTAAAAAAAATATTTTTACATAATTTATGAATTGTGAAAACAACTTTAAATAACATTGTACACGTACATTGTAATACATGTTAACAAAACGCGTAGGTCATAGGTAGCTAAATAAATTAACTCGTTGATAACCTTCAATTAGCATTATAACTATGCTATACGAGATGGCATTTAAAGATGTTTGGAGTTAGATTGGTGTGGGTAAAGTGAGAATTAACATTAAAATAATATACAAAATGTCTTACAAAAAGTTAAACCATAAATATTAGCAGAGGCAATTATTTTAGTCTTCAATGAATCTAGAACTAACAATATTTAATTGAATGCAACATAAATGTTTACTTAAACGTAATATTCAAAGTCTAGGATAGATAACTCTGTTTATTATACTTATCAATGACAGATACATCGAGTGACCTATTTCTAGATGAAGTACACAATCTGACGTCATACAATCGAAGGATGAACAACACAATATCCCTATTCAGGTCATCGATCGTTTGTACATCTATTAAAGGAACTGTAAATTTCATTATTTAGTTAGACCTTGTGACGTATAACGAACTATTCCACATTTCATAGAGATTGATAGAGAGTTTAGTTGAGCAACGCATGATCAACAAACGATCATCCAAAACTCAACATATACTTTGGCATTTATAACTATTATGATGAGGATTATAAGATAATGATATTTTGGATGGCAATTTAGAAACTATTTTTTTCTCAAACATGCTTGGAAATTAGAGCAATATTTTGACAACCTTCTTCGAGATAAATCGAAATTGCTGTACTGATCAAATACATGCGAGCAGCGGCTGGCAAAATTTGTATGAAAATCCATATCTGTCGTGGTTTAGCGGCCAAATAATATACATAGTAAACTCATATCTGTCGTGTAATTTAAAAATGGAACGATCTTTCACTACGAAACACGGCAACAAAGGTGATAACTTATCAAAGGTTTTATTTAAATTTCGAACTGGATTGCAAATAGAATGCAGAATAAAAAAATTAAAATAAAAACAAATGAACACTTTAACGCGGAAAAAATTATTGTTGTTCGTCATTGATTTTGAAAAGTAATTGTATTTTTTTTCGTATTTAAAAAATTGTACATACTACAACTCAAATAAAAAGTTCTGCCTAGATACTACTTAGTTTTAATTTCCGCGCATTATTTGAAAAAAGTACTATACAAGCATTGGCCACAACTAGGCATTGATGGACTTACGTATGTGTGCCTCGGCCCATATTTACACGTTCGTCCATCAACGCCTCTTTTGCTGGCCGCTGAAGTAATGTACTATATAACTTTTAAGAATTCACATCTAAGAGATAAGTCTCGACACCTGTTGAAAGATAAAGTTTATATTTGACTCATCAAAAATAACGAACAACAAAAACAAACAAAAAGATAGACCATCGGATTAGACGTAACGAAAGGTATATGAATGAACAAGAAAATAAAATAGCAGGTATGCAAAAAACATTGAAAGAATCGAAAAGATTAGATGAATTCTCCGAAATGCGGAATGCTTAGGACTGAAATAGTAATTCTATTTCCAGCTTCACACAAATCAGGACAAGGCCGCAGGTAATGTTGTGGGAACTTAGGAACAATATGAACGAGCAATATTTTCTAGGAGAATAGACTTCAATATTTATTAAAAAGAAGAATGAATCTTAGAGTTAAAAAGGTCAAGAAGTAAAAGACCTAACATGAATAGTAGAGCTAGAAAGTAAATGCAAAATAATAATGGAAAAACAAAAAACATGCCTGCAAAACAATCTAGAAAGAGGTAAACAGGCGTGCACATTTTGATAATCACAGGTCTCGATTAGTGCATGAGTATAATTTTCTAAACAATATGATTCCGCCCGCCGCTTCGTAATCTATCTACATAGCAATCGGTCCAGCCAGTCATGAAAAAACTCTATACATTTTTGTCGATTTAGTGTACTATTAGGTCATTCTACTAACACTAACCTTGAAGTTTGTATTTGTACCTATTTTGTTCTGCATATCTTGAAATTTGTTTTTCATATTAAACGTTTAAACACACAAGCTGACGGGCCTCCTGATGTTTAGTCACCGTCGCCTATAAACAAACACTAAATGCCTTATTTACCCTCTCTTGAAGGCGTTCATGTTGAAGCCCACCGGGAAAACCTCCGGAGGAAGGTCATTCCATATCTTGCAGGTGCGTGGAAGTTATACTTATTCAATATAATTGTACAGCAAACGCATTAGTTACGATATCAACGCACAAATCTAGACAAAACAATGCGTCAGTAACTCGTACTCTGTGTTGCATTGCATGCTCTACCCAGTACACTTAGCTACAGGTTGTACGAGGCATGCCTTTTAAGTTCTGTCGTTTCCATATTTTCCGGCAATTTTGAATTTGGAACTGTTCTATATTCGAATGTGTTTACATTTTGAATCTCAAAACAGTTGAAAGTATTAGGATTAATGCTATTGTTTAGTCACAGTTTCGATTTGAATCTGTCAGGTCACGTACGAAAATGAATCTTTCTAAGGAAAATGTTCGTGCAATAATTTTCTACAACTTTAGAAGAGGCCTGACACGGCTTCAGTGTTTAGAAGAGCTAACATCTGTGTTCAGTGATGTAGCCCCATGTCTGCGGACTGTCGAACGCTGGTATTTAGAATTCCAGCGTGGACATACTAGTGTTAGTGACAGATTTCGCGAAGGACGCCCAAAATCCGCCTTCACTGAAGATAACATCATTGCTGTGAGACAACTAATTCTCGAAGATCGTCATGTGACGTATCGAGAGATAGAGGCTATATTAGGCATCTCAGGGACAACCATTCAGAAGATCTTGCATGAAGCGCTTCGTGTGAGAAAGCTAGTTTGCCGTTGGATACCGCATCTGCTTTCCGACGATCACAAGGCGGCCCGCGTCAGATGGTGTAAGAAAACTCTGCAAAGGTTCAACCGAGGGGAGTCAAATCACGTCTACGACATCATAAGTGGTGACGAATCTTGGATCTATGCCTACGATCCTGATTCCAAACAACAATCTACAATCTGGATCTTTAAAGACGAGCCAAAGCCGACTAAAGTTGTTCGTTCTCGAAGCACTTCAAAGAAGATTGTGGCCACGTTCGTTGGAAAAACCGGCCATGTTGCGACTATTGCACTTGAAGATCGTAGAACGGTTAACGCAGAGTGGTATACTACAGTTTGTTTACCACAAGTCATCGCCGAACTTCGAAAATCTAACTCAAAGCGACGCATCATCCTGCACCACGACAACGCAAGCTCACACAGCGCTCGTCAAACGATTGAGTATTTGAAGCAGGAAAAAGTAGAAATTCTGTACCATCCTCCATACAGTCCTGACCTAAGCCCTAACGATTTCTTTACATTTCCTAAAATTAAGAAAAGTCTTCGTGGTCAAAGGTTCCAGTCCGGTGAAGAAGCAGTCGACGCTTTCAAGTCAGCCATTTTGAACACCCCCACTTTAGAGTGGAATAAATGTTATAATAACTGGTTTGAGCGAATGGAAAAGTGTATTAAGCTACGCGGTGAATACTTTGAAAAACAATAAAAAGTACTATAAGGTTCTAGTTGTGTTTTTTTCTTCAAACGACAAAACTTAAAAGGCATGCCTCGTAAAACCAAGTTTAATTGACTCTCGACGACGACCTCCGTGGTGCAGTGGGCGAATAGCCGGCTGAGACGCAGGAGGTAGCGGGTTCGATTCCCGCCGCGGAACAAATGTTTGCATGATTTACAGATATTTGTTCCGGGTCTGGTTGTTTCTCTATTATTATAAGTTGTATTTACAAAAAAAAATGTTTAAAGTATTTTGACAGTTATCTGGTTCCCATAGTACAAGCTCTGCTTAGTTTGGGGCTAGATAGCGCTGTGTTAAATGTCCAGCAATATTTTCTAAAAAAAAAAACAAAATTATCATTATTTTGGCAGCCGAGTTGGCTCGTGGAAATCTAATCGGTCGGATTTGACAGATGTCAAAAACAACAGAACCAAATGATACAACATTTGAATATCGTCATGTCGAAATATTGATCCAGGATTAACTAGTATTTCTGATTGTAATTTTTTGCTTATTAATTATACCCATTGTTATAGTGTATGGATAACATAATAACTATTAGGCATTATTTGGTTGATTTTCGATGAGCAGACGTTCGTACATTGTTTTTTTTATACTACTAAGGTGGCAAACAAGCATACGGCCCCCCTGATGGTAAGCGGTTACCGCAGCCTGTGGACGTTTGTAACACCAAAGCTAGTACCCGCGCGTTGCCGACCCTTTAAAATTTACAAAACGCCCTTTTTGGAGAACACTATACTGTAGTCCCTGGAGAAAACCTCGGCAGGAAAACCATTCCACAAGTGAAGTGCTCGCGGGAGGAAATTCCTCTGGAACCTCGCGGTACGCGACCACATCGTGTCTAAGGTGTGTGGATGTCGTACAAAGTTATCACGGCATGCAAAATAATAGACGTCAAATCGGACCTATTCAATTTCCTTGAGTGTAGTAAGTCAAGTATATTTCATTAGTGTGATATAAATAGATGTTAAATATTCATACCAATACCATAAATTCGTAAGTAACTCTATCTATCTGTTTGTAACATTTTCACAACTAAACGTTATGTAGTTCGGTAAACAGTAGCTTATGTCCCAAACTTGGTCATAATCTATTTGTATACTAAATTTCATCGAAATCGGTCAAGCCGTTTAGTCGTGAAAACGTAACAAACAGATAGAGATAGACTTTCGAATTCATAATGTTAGTATGTATTGCTCTACCTACACCCTTCCTTGAATGAGAATGAGCATCGAAGAGATGACATAAAAAAGTTTAAATATATTTGGAAGCAGACCTTTGCCCAGCAGTGGGAAAGAATAGGTCAAAAAAAATATTTGGAAGCGACGATCGAATCGTGGTCTACAAAAGTAAATTATAAGCAAAACACAAAGTGTCTTGAATATTCATCCCCCGACCATATTTTTGACATAACGAACTCCTCTCCATCCAAAGGTGGAAGACCAAAGTGGAAGAAATCGCTTTAAAGCGATAAGACCGCCCATTGTACTATTTGCTTTGTGTTTTCTATTTTGTCTGTAATTTTTAATTTTTTATGGTGTACAATAAAGTGTTCTAATTCATTCATTCAAAGGTTATTTTTCATCTGTATCATAAATTCATAAGAATTACGCACTTGAAAAATAACGAAAGTAATCATCACATAGCCGCACCCCATAACGACAGAATTCAGAGTGCTGAAGTATATTTAGACTGTTTCGCTTGAAACCGGAACTTTACATAACATTATATTTTTGACAGTAAAAAGCTAAATAATGCATGTGGTTCGATATTCGAATCAAAAGCAGCTTTTCCGAATCAGTTCCACCTACTTGTCGAACTGCTTTTGAGCATAACTGTACTTCGCGTCGCCCAAAAACCAATTGTGTTTTTGCTCGACCGATACGTGTTATTTACAACAACATAACCTCATATACCTACTACCATTTATTAAAGTCCAACCCATGGTTTCCTTTTTGCAAAAATGATAACCAATTTCGGCGAATTCAAAGATACGTAATCGGATAATTGCTTTGGGAGTTGTTCGTTTAATACGTATGGTGTTTGCAGTTTAAGTGCACTGCGTAGTGCAGTTTATTCCGTGCAGTAACCGGCTCGTTAATTACGCAAGACACGGAGGGCGGCCGAGTGCCTCCGTGGGCGGGCGGTGGGAGGCTTTCATTTACTAGCTTTTTACAACAAAAAAACATCGGTAAAGAAGATCCACACATGTTGAGTTAAAGGGACTATTATCACTATTATACAACCAAAAATTATCAAAATTATACAATATATACCCGAACGAAGTACAATTTAATCATCTAGAAATTTACAGAAGTTAAAGTTATTTCATTTAAACCAGTCTATTTTATTAAATTCGGTCAGATAGAGGTAGTAGTGAGAATCTGTCATCGCTGCCGTGGTGTTATATTAAAAACTAATTTTAAAAAGAATGACTCACCCATGTATAAGGGTGACTGTCTGCTACCGACGTTGTCGTCGACGTACGGTATTCCTAGCGTGGCGATGCCAGTCTGTCCCACGCCCACCACCAGCAGACAGAAGAACAGCCACGGAATGACAATATCGGTGATCTTGGACCTCGCTTCATTGCTTATGAAATGCGCTTCGTCACACACCGTCGTGTTATTCTGGTACGTGTAGCATGTAGGCGCCGCTTCCGGAGCGTCGCTCTTTAATAATGTCATGCCATACATGAGGTGAGGCAGGACGCATCCGATCACACCCACAGCCAGCACCAACATCATGCAGGCGATCCACCGTGGCCTGTGTCCTCTCCCTGCCAGGTAAGTCAAAAACAGCGCCGTGCATATTTGTCCAATCTCCGTCGCGGCTAGTAAAGTACCCGTCGTCTTTGATTCTACTCTGTAAAGCTTTTCAACGGTCGTAGTGACGCTCACGAAGTAGGTGAGGAACATGCCCTGGAGCACCCATCCGGAGAGGAAGACCAGCATGAAAGCGTGCGTGGAATGGAACGCGCCGCGCCGCTGCTGCTCCCGCGGTAGCTTGCAGTCAAGGGAGCCATTATTGTTGCCGGTTGCGAGCCGCTCCTGCTCCTCGGGCGTGGCCTCCACTCCCTTCATGGCGTCCTCCGGGCTGGGAGGGCCCGCCTCCCCACCCGCTACCGGGAACTTCGCCTCTGCACTCGCCCTACGACAACAGAAAAACATCATCAAATATTTGCCTTATTTTTTTATATTTTATGCGTATTGTGCCGACTCACGTCATAATGCTTCGCTACCGACGACACGACTAGGCACAAGTCGCAACCCCTAATCCGCGGTGACCGACCGAGCGGAAACAGAACGCACGCAAGCTCTACGACGCCGAAGCTTCCGGGTAACGGAACCGAGCAAGTGATCGACGATCGCAAAAACGGGAGAGTCGAAATGGCTATGGTGACTCGTGCGCATACTTCGCTCGGGAGTCGTTTGCAGAGAGGCTGCGAGGGGTAGGTTGGAAAGGCTGCGTGCGCGCACCCAGCGCGGCGGAGACCGACTGCATGTGCAATTACTAGCTGCAGCCGCGGAGCACCCGCTTCGCCCGCCCCTCGGCTGCTCCCCACACGGGGTTTTTATTGGTCGTCAACCGTTTTTTGTGCGGCATGCATTTACACACGATGAAAGCCGTCTGCATGCCGCCCTTCACCGAAGATTCCCTCTCGTCTCGACGCCGAGGAATGTCTTTTGTCTTTTCTAAGACCTTTTTTGATCTTGAAGCTCCTATTTATAAACTCACGCGCCGAAGTGTCACATTAACCGTTCCCAGAGTGAAATGCTTATCGCGCGATTGCAATCGTAATACCCTAAGTACGTGCCAAAGAAGAGGCAAACGCTAGGTTCGCAATAACAGCTACTGCAGAATATTAATGTGATCGACTCATACGGTTAACTGGACTTGCGAAACTCACCGATGGAGGCCGATGACCAGGCGCGACACCGGCTGCGCACTATGCACCACACTGACCAGTTCTCGGAGGAACTATTCGAGTTGTTATAAAAATTCAAACAGTTTTTAGGTTGAAAAGACCTATTTTTTTGACGACTGACGATATGAGAAGCGCATTGTGAACTGCATTCCGAGATAAGCGGTGACTTGTGCAATGGTCGAGTTATCAAGCTGCTCGCTATCGCTCCTGTGATAACGGGACGCGGCAAATAGACTACTCGCGGAGCAGGTTACCGTCCGCCCGAGCCCAGCTCGTAGTCCGTACTCTTCGCAATCTCGCGAATGCCCTATTTATCGCAAATGTCACGACACACGGAGCTCACTTGACCCTTGCGAGTAAACTCGCCAAATTATTAAATTCTCAGAAAAATATATGTAAACTTTTTTTGATACTCGGCCAAATACATAAATTATGGTTTAAGATATGCAGTGCTCGGTTTTATTAAAATATGTATATACCTTTCTTTTAACCGTATATAATCAAAACAATCATGACGACCAATTACTTAAGTTATTCAATAAATCGCATATGATTATTAATTTAATTACTGATCCAATATACCTAATTATTTACTTCTAGATTTCATTAGATAAGTGAGAAATTCGGTAGGTAGGTACCTACTATCAAATTTCGATAATTAGGTCCGCGGGCGACACGCGACGGTCATATTCTTTTCCTATTCCAATTACACGAGTTATGAGTTTTTATGCAACTTTAAAATATGAAAGTATCATTCGTGAGAGACCCAGTTGTTTGAATGTAGTAGGTAGGTGTTGTCTGAAATAGTTTCCCGCAATTGCCCGATGCGGTAGCGTACCTAACAGTTCCAGGCGACACGAACGTCACAATCGGGAACGAGTTATTAAATCTCTCGCCGCAATTGAGTGCCAATGAATCATTATGATTCGCCTCTCCACCATCTATTGGCATAAATGGAATAAAAAACCAACTGAACTCAACCACTCATAAAACTTCAATATATTCAAATCAAACGGTCATGACTGAATATGTAGCTCATACATTACCTACAAACGATACCATAGGATAGCAACAAAAAATCGGTCAACTTCGTGACCTCACTTGTGATTCAGGGACATTACAAAATGAAAGAGAATAATGTTAGCGTCAACCCACTTCAAAAATCATCCTAAAGTGTATAATCATCCGTGTCAAAATTAACATAGGTGCATACAAAAATATACAATCTATAGCGCGGTACACAAAGAATACGTAGACGCTTTTACCGTGCAAGTAACACATCAAGATAAAAAAACCCAATCTTTGGATCAGCTACTATTTCTACACAAAGATTAGAACCAACTATTAAACTACAACTTATTTTACTATTATAATAAAAACGGCATTGAAATCGGTTCATCCGTTTTGGAGCTACTATGACACAGACAGTCGAAGCCATCAGCATTTCATGATCCCTCTTTGTTATAAGTTATATTCGAGACAAAAGTAAGAATGCGTAAGTGCGAAAGTAATATCCTGTGCTTTCCTGAAAAATGTAGGTGCAACGCGCTTAAATTTAACATGTTCTGAAGATAAAAAAGCACCACTTGAATATTAATATGCAGAAACTGACGTTTGACAGAGTTGCTGCCCTGCACGCACAAAAATGGCACCACGGAAGACCAGCGCTGTAATGGCATTTTATGCTACTACAGCATAATGCTGAGTGGCGACCGTTTTTACTTTCACAACATTACCAATATACTCCGAACCTATTGTGTTTAATGTACCCTTGTGATACAAAATAAACGTTTTTTACTTACTTAAATGCCCCGTCGCGCAACGTCTGTTTGTGCACCGCACCTTAAGTTTTCGTAAATAAATCACGGGCTCTTGCTTGACCCGTGCTTGTATATGTTTCGAAATTCATCATGGCATTACAAAAAACAGACATAGGTAATATGAATATTTCATATTGTGGTGGGTGAATATGAAAACGAAAAGTGGATATTTTATTGAAATATTACAGTCATTGAATCAGCGAGTCTCAGAGGCAAGTAAATTAAATACTGCGTTGGTACATAATTAAATACTGCACGTAACACATCAAGAACAACAAACCCAGTCTTTGGATCAGCTACCCTAATTTCTACACAAAGATTAGAACCAACGGTTAAACTACAATTTATTTTACTATTAAAATAACTAGTGGTTCGCCCCGAACTGAGATTTCGCGAATCCCCCAAAATAAATATTATTTTTAGGGCAACTTGCACAACGATGCCTAAATGTATTTAGTGGCTAAATATGATTTAATATATAATATTAATATTATATATCATATTTTTATTTTTGTTTAGGAGTTGTCATATCATACAAATACTTCAAATTTAAACATGTTTAGTCGCTAAATACGTTTAGTGATCTTTGTGCATGCCGGCTTTCATGTTTGACTAATAAATTGGTGCCACGAAATGCATAACCAAACGACTTGACCTACAGTTTCATTCAAATTAGATGTAACGGGGGTTCTTGTTAATTGGTTATATTTTTTGGGGTACAAATGGCAGTTATTCTGAATTTCAGACTTTTGCTTATATTTGTGTTACTAAAGCTACACGAATACCAAATTTCAGCATTGTGGGGTAACTGGTGTACCCTGTGAATTTTGTCAAGGTTTTTATTTATTAGGGTTATTAACTCAAAAACTGCATAACTTAAACTAAAAATAAAAAAGGGATTCAAATGTACTAATGAAGACCTTTCATTTGACGTCCCACTTGACCTAATAGTGTCATTTTCATTTTTTTTACCCCTCTTGAACCCTAATATCTCAACAACCCCCAATATTTTTAGCTCATTAAGTCACACTAAAATTGTGCCTTCACTACCTACCTATATACCAAATTTCATGATGATCGGATAAACGCTCGGACAAACGGAGAAAGCTATCCTCGGACAAACAAACAAACATACATACATACAACGCCGATTTGCCCAAGTTGATTTGGAGATCTCGCTTCGCTCGATCAAAAAACCGCATTGAACTCGGTTCATCCGTTTTGGAGCTACTATGACACAGACAGTCCAAGCCATCATCCCTCTTTGTTATAGGTTATGGCATTACAAAAAACAGTTGGTAAATAATATGAATATTTCATAGTGGTGGGTGAATATTAAAACGAAAAGTGGAAATTTTATTGAATTATTAGTCATTAAATCAGCGAGTCTCAGAGGCAAGTAAATTAAATACTGCACTATTCGTGATCAAGGAACATAAGTCATAGTCTCATAGAGCATGACGTTCGTTAGCGTCGCATGCGCATGCGCATCAAAGACGTCTGATCATAGAACTCTAGTACCTATAGGTAAGTGAGAGGACATCGTGCGCGGTCAAGGTAAGTGAGCAGATACCTGTTGCCGATGACACTGTACACTCGACATTAATCTTCAGTTTAAACCAGACTTCACGCTATAAGGCACAGTTTCGCTTGCTCAAAACAAATATAATGTCGACTCTGGAGCATTATTGTAAATCAGCGCGAGAGCCTAGACCTAGTCTAGATATCGACGGTTGATTTAACGAGTATGGCACGACACGACAAAAAGAAAATACCCGACAGATAAAATGTTAAGCACGAATAAAGTATCAAATAACGTGCTGAGAACTTTATTGATTATTATCTTTTATAAGTTACAAAATAAATGTTTCATTTTTCTTTTTACTTAGATAATTCATATTGTATATAAATAAACCGATGAAATTGGTACAGACAGTCTGGCTGGCGTTCAATTCTTCCGCTGCATTTATTGAGGTTCATCGTAATGAACTAATAAAATAAAGCCATTAACCTACGCACGCCGACATTAGCACTACAAAAAAACTAGAAGCTTATACATCCAATTTAATTCAGACGGCGAATTCAGAAACGTATATTTATGTCTTTAAAAAAATCCATGTCCATTCTTATTTCGTGGTTGAGGCTAAACTAACAAATAGTGTACCAGTAGCGGCATTTTCTTTATTAATAAATCTCACTTGACCTGGATTTATTTCAGTGATTAATACTATTTTATAATTAAAAACTTTTAGAATCAATGTAACTTGTGTAAAGTAGGAATATTCAAGAAAATGCACGTTAATCTCAGTGTGTTCCAATAAGTAAATCATCTAGCTATACCTTATATAGGTAAGTGTAGAGCATGTTTTAATTAAGAATATATTAGCATTTAAAATTAAAACCGATTCGACCGGTGCAGATTCTAAGGAGCAACTTCCAGTTAATGTAATTGAGCTCCGTCCTGCCGATCCAATGATAGCTAATAACTGCGAACCCTACTTGCGTGACCACAAATACCCCATATTTGCAAATCAAATTCAACATAACATGCATTAATAATTTGAAACAGCAGCTAAATCTAAGAGACAAATGATTTATATTAACAGATAAGTACTCCGTCGTTAATTATCATTCGAAGGCAGTACCGAGATTTGCATTAGGTATGATAAGTTAAAAGTTGAACGACAGTACGGCCGTGTAATTGATACCACTTGCCAGGACATAACTGCGAGGCACACAAATTATTTTCAACACTACAAAACAAAAAACTATTTAGTAATGAATTAATACCGAAACCCTAACGGCGTTAACACACTAACGATTCGCAAGCGTGTTTCCTGCAAGGCGATCAGTTAAAGTACTCGCCGGTGCCGCGGCGCGGGAGCGCGGTGAGCTCACACGTACACGCGGCATGTTTGTTATAATACGATACAATAGTTTCTACAATATTACTTGCGTAATAACCTATTGAGCGAACGCAGCGTGCACGTTCACAAATCGCCCCTCAGGAAACACGTTCGCAAATCGCCGGTCTGATATGATAAGGCCCTTAAAGATTTAAATAAAACAAGTCTTATTAAGGCTAATAACTCAAAGAAGTTGACAGTCGTGCGAAGGTAATCTTCAGTGTAGGTGTGCCAGCATAAACCAAGTCCTGACAGGAGACGCCCCGGAGCGCTGCCCTGCTGTCCAGATATTCTAACTTATTGTCCCTGGTATACATTGTAAGACCTCAGACGGAGACACATTCTGGCCTTTGCTCCTTACAACACATAAAATGAAACAACAAACGAAGTCATAACGACTATAGAGTAAAGAACATAACAAAAAAAGAAGTAATGATAAAAAACTCCAACAGGTTGAGGATTAATTAGCAGTAATTCAACAATAACGCAAGAACTAGGACGCTACAAATCTAAATAACGATGCTACACTTGGCTGACCACTTTTATAATTGCTAATAGATGTTCAGCATCTAGTGTAATATTTTAAATCGAAAAAATATAGGTATTCGTGATATCCGACCGTGAATCAAACCAGGTATGAAGCGAGAAGCGTGTGAGTTGCGTAATAAAGATATAACAAACGCCTTGACATTGTTGATCTCATACTCGGTGCTCGGTGCCAAAGCCATCGCAGGTAGCGCACCGGTCAAGACCCCTGAGACTAGTCAAAGCTAGAATATTGATGCAATAAGGATAAGCAAACATCAAACACACAGTTTCGCATCGAAGACAGTGATCAAACAATAAACTTTTATGAACCACTTATGGTCACTTAAACAAATACTCCAACTCTGATACCTTTTATTTCATTCTCTGTGTAAGCGTCATGTTTTAAACCATAGTGTGGTAAAAAGGTCCTTTGAAGGCATTAACATGCGGAGAGTAGCCATTAAAATCTCAATAGGTTTGACGACCGTGGAGTTAATAGGTCTGTACCGGGCAAGGTCGCGAACGAATCAGTGGTAGGTATCGCCAATTTGACACTGCTCACCTCACTTATTGGATAAATTGGAACGTGTAAATGAAGAAACGAAACGCTACCCTTTAATCGTTTAACAGGCATCACGAGTTATGAAACTGATGTAATATTTGAAGGTAATATCAATTAATAATACTCTTAACGGATCTAAACATGGTGTTGCGGTTAATGCACTTTGTAAAAAACAATATGGACAATTTTAATTTTAAGCTTGACCCTAATTTCCTTCATGAAAGAAGCCATTAACACTGTCATTATAAATCTGACGTCCGGTAGAATTAAAGTGGTACCTTAAATTTCGGCTGAGCGGTTACAAAAGAGAGTAGCCGTTAAATGAACGCCCAGCACGAATTGTATCGATTCAACGATTTGCATACAACTGGTGAAATCTTACCACACCCGTTTAAACAGTGTGCAAACTGCAAACTAAATGGACAACTTGTAAGTACTTTCGACGTGAACGACTGGTGGTGGGACTTTTTTTCAAGATTTAGATATGAGTAACAAGCGGCCCATCTTTTTACATAAAAAACAGTATCCATTGAGCAAGGAACGACCCAACAAACCTTTCCAATAGTTCTATTCAGATGTGACTGATCCTTCAAGGACAATGCAATCCATGGATTGTAACCACACTATTTTCTCAAAATAAACATAAAAAAGCTATAAAACCGCATTATGTGGTACATACATACAGCCACAAAATAAAATAAAACAAGGCTTGTGAAGATGAGGTTTAGCACTGAAGTACTGTATGGTAGGAGTACAAACATTAGTCAGGTGTAAAATCCTGTCCTGGTCAAACAACTTGAGTGTGTCTTCCACAAACACACCTTCCGAAGGAAAACAAAATAAACAGTTCTGAGTGGTTCATCATATCACGCCTCTGGTTTAGATCTTCGAAGAAACAATTTTTTACTGTATATTCAAAACACGATATCGGCGGAACCTTAGATAAATCGAAAAACATCTGAACCTAATCAATTATTAAAAAAGCCACCTGATCAAACACTTTCGTCTGTATTACATTCATGTTTGTACAAAAACATTGTTAGTGGTTACGTTAAACTGTAAACAGTAAACCAACCTTTCAAGAAAAACATAAATCTTGAGCTGACTGGTAAGGTAGGTGTATAACATGCGTACGAACTCATCGTCGACCTTTTAAAGATGTTTTGACAAGTAAACATTTTGTCAAACATAAAAGTATAAGATGGGAAAACTGAACGCGAAAATAATAACTACTAGCTGATGGAAATAAAAATGCTTACTTATAAAAATAACACATAAACATTCGAGCTCAAAATACAATCTGGAATGGCTGGCATCGTTGAACTTTATAATCGTTTCTAGTCTTATTTCCGCGTCATTGTAAATAACGTTTTTGTCGTAAGTTCTTTTTATTCGGCAATCGTGGATTAAAAATATTCGAGCAATTGAGAACTACATTCGAATATTCAATTTTCAATTGTAGTAAATGGTTTTTACTATTTTACATCAACTTAGACCTACGTATTATTAGATAGTTGAAGAACAAATAATTGTGATTGTCATGATTTGTTTTACTGTCAACATTCTTATTTTCTTTGTCATAAATATAATTTTCTCTTATATCTTTGTTTTGTTTAGAGTTATCATCAACACTCAATCATTCAAGAAAGGCGAAAGGTCGACTAACAATAACAAAATTCCTATTACATTCGAGGTTATCTTTAGGACGCCTATAACCGAGAGCATAATAACCAAAATCAAGTTCAATGTCTCATTATCTTATTTAAAGAGTTTCTATAATTTTATTATAATGACTGAAACATAATATATTAAATCATGAGTGCTGTTAGCCAATGTCAGTTCTTTTTCTACCCATTAGTTATATTATAACACTAGCTACCAATCAGAAGATCTACTTCGTTACATGTTACTTTTAGAAATAACTATGGTTAGTATGCAACTATGCAATGCACGCGCAGTCGTAATCTCTAAAGACACAAGAAAAATATATATTAAAAGGAATTATAGCTAATTTGCAAGATGGTGCAACTAATGTTCTTAAGATATTATAGCAAATTTCACATACTTGTTACGGTAAATAAGACAGTAATTAATGGTAAGCCCGAGTTACTGTTATTTATAGAAACCAAATCTTAGAAATTTGGTCAAACTAAATTCAAAAGCTTTGTAGATTTCAAAACAATTATGACATCAATAAGATAGAAAACTTTATACTTCTATTTAACATAGCACATGCGGTTTCAAGGTCCGAACCATAAAATTATTGAATCACGCTCACGCTCATGCCAACCACGTAGATGGCCTGTAATCGCTACACACGAAATTACATAATTAACGATTGTTAACGACGCCAAATATTTCAATGGCCGTGAACTAGCTCTTGATAGTCGTACGTCAAGTGTAACAAATCACAAAAACTATCAAATCTAACAAATAGCTGTTACTCGACCCACATCGGTGACCTGGTTACGGCGAAATCGCAATGTAATTTCGCGACGTAAACTTTTTTGGAACACTTTTACTTTGACACGAAACGTACGGTCCAGCGGATAAACTGTACGGATTCAGCGATGACACCAATTTCTCTTGCAATGAATAATTATTCATTGGCGAGAGCTTAAAGTTTGGCAGTTTCAATGGCCTCGAAACTGAAGGAAGCTATCGGATACAATCTGTAACGAAATATGGGTACGATCGATGTAATTCCAACTCGCTTAACAAATGTTACGATCAATAAATATATTCAGAGCAGAACATAATTCCAAGAATTTGTAACAAATTGGGCTAAAGTAAAACTCAATAGAACGCGCTAACCACTGCGAGTTAATTCATACTATAGACGTCAGTCGCTTCGCTATCTCCGCAAACACGTAAAACATGCAAATACTCACCTAAATAAATTCATTAAAATAATAGCTGCTATATTTTTTTTCCAATGGATTTTCGCAACTTGCACGTCATCAATGCGTAAAACTGCGAAAGCACGCGCGGGCGATACCACGTTAACTTTCTCTCGAACCTACGCAATCACGCCTGAATTTCGATTTTTTGCATTTCCAATAGATTAAGTTATGTGCCCAGAATTTAGGTTATTAATAAATAAGGAATTAAAATATAGCACCATATAAAAGCTTGTTACTCTGTGCACGTAAGAATAGTTCTCCTGAAGGTTTTAGGTCGAACTGATCAGAGTTGCTTTGCCAACGTTGAAAATGGTAGAAAAGTGGTCGAGAGCGAAACTAATACAAACTAGTCAGTTGGATTACTTTCATCTGTACGAGATGCCGAAAGTGAACTTTTACTTTCGGTAAGAAAATATCTATTGCACGAGAATTGTCAAGACCGTTTAGCTGTTTTCAATGTCGATACTTTATTAATACCCATTTATGGGCCGTAGAATTAAGTTTTAACATCTTGTGCTTTTCTACTGTTGCATGAAATAAAAATGTATTATCATTATTATTAAATAATTCTTGTGAAATTCGTGTGTAAGAATAAAGAACTGTCAAATCTTGATTATGCCTCATTAGTTATAAAAATATTATATATTCATTTCATTCGATGCCTAAAGAGGATGTGATCTATGTAGGCTAGATAGATGGACGTATTTCGTTTTGTTGTTTTATCCACAGCGTGCTTGTTTCTACTACAATTTCACAAGGCAAATTCAATTACATAGCGAGGCTTACTTTCAGTAGGTGCAAGTGCTTAGCTACAAGCCACCACTCAATATCTGGGTCGTTGAGTTCCACTTTATCAGATTCAGGGCAGATGAAAGTAATTATGTGATTTCGTTTTCATCCAACCAGTTCATGGTTAGCCTTTACAGCTATGACATCGTTTTGAATTAAATTAACATCCTTTCTTGCTTCCTGAATAGCTATTATTACATTATTAATAATGTTAGACAACGGAAAATTTTAGCGAATTTCTTTTTCTTATTGATACGCAAGACATCAAATTAAACGGAACATTGTGTCAATAATGCAGAAAGTAAAACGGTCAAACACAGGTCAACAACCTAACAACTTCTTTTTATGTCAACTAATTCTCATAAGAACGTAAGAACTAGCTAAGACCTGTCCCTTATTGAGCAATGCTACATCAGGCTTGACGACTTATCAATTAACGATCAGACTGATCACATCGATTTAGACCTTATATTGAAGGGTTTAAGGCATGTTTCTCGTGCTAATGATCATATTAATGCAGCGATATTCCCACGATTTTCAAATAATTGCAATCAAGTTAACTGATTACGTGAGCACGCGGTGAACGGCCGATAACGCGACCGGCGAGTTATCTAAACGCTTACTCGTTTCAAGGATTATTTGAAATAACTAATCAAAGACTTAGGCATTTTTATTATCTTAAACCAATAGAAAATGTTTGACGAATTGTACAATCTATGGTTAAACAAAAAAGTTACTCGGTTACTCTCTACAAAAAAGAGGCAGCCACTTCTGTATATCACACCATTTAATATGCCACGAATCCGATTTGCATTCACTCACGCACATAATTAGCATGCAGATTCTGTAAAATTTCACCGGCCTCTTGGAATATGGCCAAAATTTCTTATGCATTTACCTCCATATTCAAAAAGTTAGGCAACAATACCTGTGTGACGAAATTATTGAGAGCCTTTTGGTTTTCTTTCAAAACTCTGTTCCATAAAGTTTAACAATAAAACCTTTACAATCAGAATTGAAGAGCTCACAATAAACATCGAACCCAAAGGAAACCATAGTAATCAATGCAAAATTATAATTTTAAAGGCTTTCCTAAAATCGATAAGTAGCCTCGGAACCATTCGGTAAGAAGCGAGTTTCGGGCGAACTAAGGTTAAATGTCTAGAGGTCGGTAAGAAACCTACAAGTTGTTGTCGTCTATACAACGGAGGGGAAATTACTCTGTGAGAGAAAATAAGCCAAAGGATAGAGCAAATTCATTATATTTTTTACGCCCGGTATAAAAAGAGAGCTGTTATAAGTTTATCGCTATATCTGTCTGTGTCTGTCTGTGGCATCGTAGTTCCATAAAGAATGGACAGATTCGTACGCGGTTTTTTTTAATAGAAAGCTAGTTTCACTGAGGTGGTTTTTAGATATGTCAGTTTTATCTAGTTTTGAGGGTTATTTATATGTTTTATTTGAACCATTAAGTATATTAGGCAATAATAAATAAATTTAAAAAAATATATTCAAGGCTTGGGATACATAAAGGGCAATGCGGGCTTTTCATTTTCAATTTAAAAAAACTAGTTCCTGCTAGCGTAATACAACTACCAATTTTGACAAAACAAGATTTTGGTCTTTACATTATTCGGATATTGATTAACTTATTTCGATTTAAGCCAGTAAATATCAAACAATTAATAGATTTCTACAGCTATGTACTTGGATTAGTTGCCGACATAATATCGTTATTAGAATTCATGTTATCTTCGTAAATATTTATTTAATTAAAATTGACAAGCGATAGTTTACAGGTCTGGAGTTACCTACATTTGAGTTTAGAAGTTTAATCCAATTTTGCCTTTACTGCTAGATTAAACGATTCAAGTATATCTAAACAGGGTATAAAAAGCGAATCCTTGAATATGCCGAGTACCTATTAAGTACTTTGCGTGTGTGGGGGTGGGTAGTATATTTATCATAATGAGAAATCAAAAAATTTAAACAGTAGTTGATCAAAATATGAGCATCGTAAATCTAAAAAAATATAGATAAGTATAAATATAGAGACTCACAAAATAAAACAGCATCCAATATATCAAAATGGAAAAATAATTTGATTTGATTTTTGCTGGAAAATCCAGTCACAATCCAATCCATATCAAGAAATCTCAACAGCAATCTAATTAAGTTGAAGTATAAATGCCTCGGATAAAGCGAGAAAGTCAAATAGAGCTAACTCCTGATAACTAAACAGATAACGAGTTGGTAGATCAAAGCAATGTCAATAATCGAGACTATGGGGGAGATTGCAGTGTAGAAAATCAAGGATATTTTAAGGAATACGATATTAAAGAGTGAATTTGAGATCGAAAACGTAAATTTCTGATTAGACTGAAATTCAAAACACATGCGGGTAAATCGTTAAAAAACGTTTTATTTTGCGGACAATCGTGTCCTGAATTTTCAGCAGCTCTATCGATTGTTTTCGGTTACCTTACCTATGTATAATCATTCTACATTATTTATTATTATTATTCTTTATTATTTTTAACCTGTGTTGTCCCACTGCAGGGCAAAGGCCTCCCTTCCCTCTTTCCAGTTTTTTCTGTCCATTGCTGTAGTGGGCCAGTCTGGTAAATGCACATCTAAGTCGTCACGCCATCTCCGTGGTGGTCTGCCGCGTGGGCGTGTTGCGTTAGGGACCCAATCAGTTGTGATCTTTGCCCATAGATCTTCGGGCATGCGGCAGACGTAGCCGGCCCAATCCCACTTGAGTTGTGCTGATTTTTTTGTGACATCCATAATCTTTGTTTGCGAGCGTAGTACGGAGTTCCGTATTCGGTCTGATAACCGGACACCTAAAATACTGCGCTCCATAGCCCGCTGACATACCTCGAGTTTGGACCTTTGTTGCACAGTCAAAGACCAAGTCTGTGCACCGTAGGTGAGGATGGGGAGAACGCACATGTCCATGAGTTTGCGTTTAAGGCAGAGTGGTTGTTCGCCTTTCATTAATTGTTTCATCGACCAGTATCGTCTCCAGGCATTTTCAATGCGTCGAGCAACTTCTTTTTCTTGTCGCGCCTTGATCGCGGCGCGATCATTCTACAGAACTAATGAAAACCTAAACATTTTTAAATTACGAAACGTTATAACGATTAACGACAATTTCACCACTATCATCATCATAAGATATAAATGAAACAATACGTACCTACTGCATCTCTCAGAGAGCCTCCAAAATCCGTACACACACAGAAACGTGCACCGATCTCTGCCACCGATATGATAATTTTATTACACCAGCTTAAGATCCCAACCGGTTTATATTTCGAAAAGAAGCGTAATGACATAAAATTACGACCTTCAAGTACGGCACAACACAAAACTTCGCCGAAACCTAGCAGCCAATTATTAGACCATATTTTAGACGCCGACAGCAAACGTGGTGTTCTGCGTTATAGTTTTGAAACTAAATATTAGTATAATTTCATAACACATTACGTAACTTATTCTAAAAACGGGTTTAGTGAGACAAACTTGTAAAAACATTTTTTTACTTACGACAAATTTCGGCGATATGCAGCAGATCCTTGGCACTCACTTGATGCACGTTATGATCGCGCGGCTAATTTGTTTAGAGGGATGCGTGAAGAGATCTAATGGGAGTAGTTTTTTTTAGAACCGTATGTGTATTCACGGGACCTATGCCGGGATATCACTTATCAATTTTGATTGTATTGTGTGTAATGTTGTAGTACGGTGCGTGCGCCGTGTGATGGCCGGCCGCGGAGTGCCGATGCCGGCGCGGAGGCGTCGTTCTGTAAACAAAACGCTCTGGTGGGGGCCCCGCCGAAAAGCCTGCCCGAATACCTAGTCACCGCTCACTTACGTCACGACACTAGTGTTCCATCGGCGAGCGTGATGAGTTCCGACACCTACTAGTACTAGTGGTTCGCCCCGAACTGAGATCTCGCGATTAAAACAATAATATATTATTCGTAATCTTTGACTATCAAAATAGTGCCACGAAATAACAACCACATTACTTGATCTACAGTTTCATTCAAATTACAGGTAACGGGAGTTCATGCTAATTGGTTACTCTTTTTTGGGGTACAAATTGCAACTATTCTGGATTTAAGAGTTTTGCCTATATTTGTGTCACTGAACCTACATGTATATCAAATTACAGCACCATGGGGTCACTGGTTTACCCTGTGAATTTTGTCAAAGTTCCGTTTTTATTATGGCTAATAACTTAAAAACTATAAGGACTTTACTAAAAATAAAACGAAGTCTAAATGTACTCATAAAGACCTTTCATTTGATGTCCCACTTGACTTAACAGTCTCATTTTCATTTATTTTTATTGCCCCTCTTAAACCCCAATATCTCAACAACCCCCTAACATTTTTAGCTCATTTATTCACACTAAAATTGTGCTATCATTATCTACCTATGTATCAAATTTCACGATGATCGGATCAACGTTTCGAAAGTTATCCTCGGACATACATACACACAACAATTATTTTAGCTATTACACCTAATAATTAGACGAATGTGTTGAAGCTTCATTAGTGACGACCAAGTTAACGGAACCGGATAAGTAGTTTCATTTTCATTGAATGATAAAGATTACTCTACATCTACAATTATAGAATTAATGTGACTACCCTACACTAAATTATCCTAAGCGCACGATTTTTCTAAAGAATGGTTACTTACAACTTCTAGAGAGCAATAACACTTTGCTTTCAATGCACACAGTACATGATTCCAGTACATGGCATGGTTTTTGTAAAAAAATTTAGCTCATTATGTAAAGTGGACTCATTTACCCGTAATTTTCCAATTCCATCCCTCACTTCAAAATTGGATAATTCCGAACCTTCATTGTGAATTTCTGCGAGAATTAGAGTATACTTGCTAAGTTCTTTATACGGTTGCGTGATAACACCTACTAAAAATGGTTTTATTTATGCTATTGACGAAGCATCGAGTTGGGTGTGAGGATACGAATATATCACAATCTAGCTTAAGGCTATAGTTATCTACGATCTAGTCCAATAGGCATTTATTAAACTCATAAACCCAACGGTCAAACAGCAAAAAATGAATTAATCTCGACAAATTCCGCTGCGTCCAATTCAAGCTGGAGTTTCAATAGCAATTTTAATCTTACCTGTCACACCCAATTTTAAGAGATTTCGCACGCTGTAGTCGTATAAAAAAATATTTTGCTGTGTGTTTTAAACAAGCTGTTCATAAAATTAAAGAAATTATAGGCAACCTGTTGTAAAATTATGGGAGAGCTCAACTCAGCAGTGTTCATGTGTTTTTGCTCGTGTGCCCTTTACTAGGTAACGAGCGTAAACTGCTTTTGGTATAAACTTTTTGAATTAATGTGTTCAGACACCATGATTCGCAAGATACCTGATATCCTGCGTACGCTTACATTAAGGCTAATTTGGCTACTTATTGAGGATAATCTAGACAGGAACTAGGTATGTTACGCACGCAAGCTAGCAGAGGATATAATGCGCAGTGCTATAATCAAACATAATGACAAGGTGTGTGTCCGGTTATAACAAAGTGATTTTATCGTATGTGAATCAATGTAAACTAAAACATAGATATAAAGCTGAAAAACAAATATTAAGGTACGAGCAATGATAAAATAATCGATCGCATATTTTTAACTTAATATAGACATATATACGAGATATGACTCTTTACTACTTTTGTTCACTTGAAGCAAACAAAATAGCTGATACCTGCTCTTGTTACCACGGCATAAAAAAATAATTTTACTAAAACAACTTTTCCATACGCAATACCAAAGATATCAAGCGAAACTAACGCACAAGAACACGATGAATTTTAAAACTGAATAGATAAAACGAATGTTCATACAATCGAAGATTTTTGTAAGTTAAATATCTGGTATAATGACGCAGGCCTTGTTCGCTTTTAATATTGATGGTGAATATATAGCAGTTACATAAAGCAGTTTTATCGGAGCGCGCTACTGTCACATGAACTCACATCTGTATGGGTGTTGAATAAACAACCCCTATTCAACTGGTTTCAGGCGCTGAAATAAATAACATTGCCCATGTGTCATATGCGCAATTAAATACCGAGCAGCTTTTTTTATAAATTATAGACTAGCGTTTGACCACCATCTCGCCTGATGGTAAACACGCTTGCCTAGAAGAAACCTGTTCACTCGCGATTTGAAGACCCCCAGGTTGTAGTTATCAGTTTTGCCATGTTTAAAGGAATGTACTTTTATTAATATTCATTTCGCGATTTAAATCAATCATAACCATACCTAATACGGGATTTATCACGTACCGTTTTATCGGTATTACGACCGGCTGAAGGACGTTTGGTACTCACTCTAATGCAGTTTCACAAATTGAACCGAAACATTGTCGGTCGTACGTATCACAGATAAAACGGTAGGTAAGTAATAAATCCCGTTTTTAAATAATTATATATGGTAATTATCACGCACCGTGTTATCAGTGTTAACGACTGTTAAAATTATTTGGGTTTAATTTGTGAACTTTCATCAAGATCTCTAACGGCGGGTTTCTATATCCGTCGATAACCGACTACGACTCGCATCTCCTTGAAAAAATGTCAAAACCCACCAACAGTCAAAATCTCTATATCTGCAAATCGTTTTCTATTAATTTGGCGGTGATATTTTTTAAATGTTGTTCACATAGATCTAAAAAGGATATATAGAATACCTACTATGTATCCCTAGGTTATGTATGAAAATACTCTAGAGAAATACAGAAGGGTGGAGAAGATCATAAGGAGCAGAACTCTAAGAAATAGTTGGAGAAATATCAGGTTCAGCAAAAGAACTTTTATTTTATTTATTTATTTTCATATTTTTGCGACACGAAATTAGTTACATCTTATGATTAAGTAATCTAAATGGCATGCACCCTGTTAGGGCGTGGCAAAATTAATATTGTACTTATATAAACTTATATAAATCTACCTATCCCTGTACGTCATACGTACCTTAAAGGTAAAAATTAAATTGCATTTTTAAAATTAGTTACTTTATATTACCTAAGAATATTTCTTTGTTACATTATAATATCACATTATCCAAATGTAAGCTTATTATTATATTTTCATTTAAGTATACACATAAATGACAGATAATCATAATTTTAATATTTTTAATTTTATGCGGATTAACTAATAATTTATTGTCATCATAAAAATCAGTTAGTGAATAGTAACATTTTTGTACTTTTTTCTTTTAGGTAAGTATAAGTACGAGTAAGATCCGTCCGGAACAAATTGGTAAAAATATGAGTAATAATCATCATCAGTGACATTGTTCTGTCTTATATTTACATTAGTAGAGAATTTAAAGATAACTAGAATCCTTGGAACTTCAGTAGTTCCAATTTAAATTATGTCTAATTAATAAAGCTTGCCAATTCCAAAGCAATTGTTATCGTAAAACGTACACCCGTATCTCTAAAATAGATAATTTCAATGTTCGCAGCTACTTCAACATTATCCTTGTTTAGAATCAGATCTCTGAAATATCGAGTTATCTACCTGCCTATTTAGGCAACGTTACCGACCCACATTCCCTATCTACAAAGCTCCTAGTAATCAAGATCTCTATCGAGTAGTTTTGTTTAGCAACGAACCTAAATAAGTAGGTACCACTTGTCTAAATTACACGTCATGTAAATAATAGCAGTCGTTTATTGCCTAGAGAGTTATGGGCTTGTCTTGTCCAACAGGATCATTATCCTTGAAGCGCACAGGTAAAATTTGGACAACGCGAACCACTCACTAAGATATAATCATTAATTTATTAATATCATAGCATTTCTTGTTCGCGTAAATAGGTTGGTAATAAACCTAGGAACGCAAATTAACAAAACAAACTTGTAATACTGATAACAAAGGCTGTCGTCCTAGATTTAAAGGTTAATCCACGGGCTTTTTCCTCAATCCGTTCCTAAAATGTGGTAAACATCATATTTCAGACTTCATAGAAGCGTTGTGTGTGCTCACGTTTCCAATAAAACCATAGAAATCTTCCACGCAAATACTTTTCGACTTAGAACTTGAACTTCAAACAGTAGGAGAGTATTCTACATTTCAACTTTGAATTGGCATTTAGCAGTTCCACCGTGCAAAGCAACTACGTAAAAAAATCACCAATTATATTGGGTTGGGTTAGGTTAGGTCAAACTTCACAAGCACTGGATTTTTCGTAGCTGCCTCGCATATCTCTGTTTTTAGGGTTTCGTACCTCAAAAGGAAAAAACTGAACCCTTATAGGATCACTTTGTTGTCCTTCTGTCATCTGTCTGTCAAGACCCTTTATCTCGGGAACGCGTGGAGGTATCGAGTTGAAATTAAAACCATATACTTAGGTCTACAGTCCCTTGAAGCTGTGAAAAAAACAAACTTCTAAGTTAACGTAAAAAATAGATACGGCCGTTTATGCCGCAAAAAACGAATATTTCAACACTCAAGGGAATCAAAATTTATAGGGTACTTTCCGTTGACCTAGAACTATGAAATTTGGCAAGTGTTAACGTCTCATACTACAACTACAGGGAAAAATCTGAAAACTAAGTATACATTAACAAAATTTAAATAAAGTAAATAAATTACAAAAAATAAATTATAAATCAATCATCGAGGTTAAGCAACGGTATGCGCGGTCATATTTGTATGGGTGACCTACAAATACAAATCTTTTTGTAGTTTTTTTTTTTAACTTTTACTAATTTGTATTGTACAGAAGAAAAAAATCTGAAAGCCGTATATTTTTAATTAAATCACAAAAAAACAGGGTATTTATGCAAGGAACGGGGGTCCAAATTTTGAAGTGAAAAGCTCGGAAAAAACTGCGAGACTCGATTCTTGAAGTATTTATAATATGTACCTATAAATTTGTACGGAACCCTCGGTGGACGAGTCCGACTCGCACTTGTCCTGTTTTTTTTTAATATTATTTTTATATAGTCGAGCGCTTGATCACTAACTACCTCACCTAAGTAAGTGATGGTGTAGTCAAAAATGGAGCACGTCTGTCTAGTAAAAACCTTTGTTCACTCTGGATTTCAAGACTCCGAGATTATAGTGGTGGAAAAGCTACATACCTACCAACTTTAGCTCAATATCGAAGTCTAAATTCTACTTCTACGAAATCTCATATAGGGGTCAGAGTAAACATAAGCAGATTTTAGTAATGGTATGAGGAAAAAGCTCGAGGATCTTTATAATTAGAACGACAGCTTTGTTATTTGTAATACAAGCTTGTTTTGTGAAATTTCGAGCAATGCTATTCATAAATTAAATAGTATATCTACATATAGAACTATTTTCACGTAGACTAAGTATTTATACCTACCATCTGCATAGCAAAGACTCTACCTACACTATATTTTAGGTTAAGGATTCAAACTATCCACTAATGGCATCTAAAATATCACCCAATCCAGGACCCAAGAACCTATTTCAAGTGAATACGTGACTGATACCAATATTTGATTAGATTCATTTCACAAATTCTAATGTTAATATGTGCGCATCTTTCAACAACTCTTTCTCAGTCACGTTATCTTAAACCACAATCGCAATATTATACATTTATGATAGTGGAAAAGTACAATTTATTCGGTACATGCAAACCCGATCTCCAAAACAAATCCTGACCCAGTTGTCCTCTGCAGTAACAACGCAGACGTATTGACATTCTGCAAATTGCAAATGACAAATTGATACAGTCCTTTCTTTGGAAAATAACATCCATTTATATTGAAGCTGATTGATAGAAGCGTCTCCTTTTCACTGTGTTGATTTAGAGGGCAATTTAGTTTATCAGATGCGCAATGTTCAATGAGACATTGAATTTCGTGATATCCACGGGAATTGGCAAGAAAGTAATTGCAAAGAATCAATTTCAAAATTATCCTTTCTTCTTTTCGTCTCGATCATAAAAAAATACTAGATCATTTTTAGATAATATTCTTATATTAACTATATGAACGACATGAGAACTTCACATCAGATGCTGTAAAAATCAGCTTCAATAGATGCAATAAACACCTACTGCCGAAAAACCCTTTATCTTCCATCTGTGATGATAAAATCAAAGTACAAATGAATAAGATTACGATTGTGACAAGTCTTCACGCTTTCTGACCGTAAGTACGGAGGAAAGTGAAAAAGTCGGCAAGCTAAATGAGGTAATATTAGTGCGATAAACTAGCGAGTAGAGACGGCGGCGGCGCTCACTTTCATTGGCTAGAACCTGTCTTGGTAGGGCTGCTGAACGTAAGCTAAGGTTGTGTGAAGATGGTGGGTAAAGGAATGAGTACTGCATGAGGTGATGGCTGATTAAGGAATACCTATCCTTAATGTGGGAAAAGAATAAGGTATTGACAAAAATACGATTTTTAATTTCTAAGAGATTCTAACTGATACCGTGGTGGGCGCCACATTGATATTCGACATGATTTTCTTGTCGTCCATGTTCGTGTTATTAAGGCCCATCTGTTGGGAAACCCTATCGAGATCACCGAACATCTCGCCTAAATCTTTCAGCGATTCTGGCATGACTACGATACTGTCGGCGAATCGGCATCACTCAGCGTGCTATGCTTGGTGTTTCTCTACGAGATCGAATCAGAAACGAGGAGATCGGTAGTCAAACCAAGGTAACTTACATACCTAAGCTCTAAGAAAAAGGTTCTAGCGTAGACCACGCATAGGAAAGCAAGCGGAGGATGGCCCCCCACTAGATGGAATAACAACCTAATAAGGATTGCTGAGAACCATCGGCTGCAGGACACACAACATCGGTCGCTCTGAAAATCTATGAGGGAGGTCTATGTTCAGCAGTGGATGTCCTGTGGCAGATACCAAGTACCTTTGCACACCTAATGTAAAACTGTATGTTTAACTTTTTAAACTACCATGGTTATAAACGCTACTTGCACTAAAAACGGAATATTTACCATGATTTGTGAGGTTTTGGTAAATATCCTGTTTTTAGTGCAAATAGTTTACCATTGTTTACCCACAAATATGTGTTAAGTACCATTTGAGACTTTCTTCTATCTACAAGATTAGATTAAATAGATAATATTAGAATTATAATAAGTAATATTATTTTAATAAAAAAATGTGAGATTGGTTCAGAATATTACTTTAATTTATTATTTATTAAAAACCTACTGTGGTGTGGATATCTCAATACAAAATTTATGCAACATCATATTCCAATGATAAGATAATCGCACTTGATAAAAAATGGATATACAAATAAGTCACTCAGCTTGAGAACTAAGTTTCTAGGTCATTTCATTG
Organism: Philereme transversata; assembly: GCA_963924445.1. Taxonomy (NCBI): domain Eukaryota; kingdom Metazoa; phylum Arthropoda; class Insecta; order Lepidoptera; family Geometridae; genus Philereme; species Philereme transversata. Next base: position 21,095,744 of record OZ004342.1, on the reverse strand, counting down.
TTGTGCGGCTGCTTTAATTTTTTATGAAATGATTGAGGATGCTGAAGTTTGCAGATGATTATAAACATTTTGGAAAAAATCTTTCGGAAATTTTAATGGAACTACATTCCTACATTTGCCAACTACGAATTAAACAATAAAGGGAACTTGTGAGCAAGTTTGTATGAATTAGTGACCAAACTCAGGTACCAATGTTTTTAATCTGCCCGAAGGCCTCTACATGGCTTGATGACTTTAAATGCAGGAGCATGCCCTCCAAAGGACATAGTTTTTTTGGTCTATGGAACCCCAAATAGCATCATGAAATCTTCAATATTGTTGGACTGTTGTCTGAAACTGGGTCACGAGAGATAAACAAATAATTCATCAACAATCTCTTTAATTCCTATAGACAATTTTGTTTGGGTTTAGGGAAATCGATATTCCCTATTCAATAATATTATAAAGATAAAGATCATTATAATCAAATTATTATGAATAGTGGGTATAATAATGGATAGAAACTTTACAAACCACATAGATAAACAGAAAAAATGGTATTATCAAGATATGTAATTACCTAGTCAGTTAGTGGTCATATTTATATTTTGTGAATTTTAAACATAATAATGAAAGTCGCTGAGTATTTATGAAGCCACAGAAATATTCACAAAGTGTACATACCTTGCGCCGCAGCGGTATCACTGGATTACAGCCAACATTACTTTTACTTTCAAAAGTGAGTTTGTTAACACGGTCGCAGCTACAACCCGACTCCAATCTTACGTGCTACAGCCAATACGACTATTCCAACTATTGTAGCAGCAAAGTAGCCCCAATTGTCGTACACAACATTACCAAAATACGAAAATACTTCCAAATTACTAGACACAATTTCGTTTGCTACAGACGTAAATAATAACTCGTTACCGCAACAAGAACTCATCACAATTAATATGCATAAACTAATTTATTATCTAAATAATTGCACTAGACGCCTGAATTATTTTATTTTATTAAATTTGGCCTAATTTATTTATTTCTAATCGGCATGTAAACACCTGACATCCTGACAATCACACTGACAATGACACAATAATTGACACTAAAATATTGGATGACTTGACAATGACAGCTTTGACAGCAAAAAGTGCTGCCAGAAAAAAAAATCCGTAAGAAAGGAAGATTTAGGTACTTGTTGCGTTGCCTACTAAAGTTAGTACCTACCTCATAAATTATCATAAAATGCAGGGTCGATAGATGGTGTTGCGAGCATTCATGTAAAAATCGTCCGTTCGTGTTTAACCCTTTATTTTCCTCACGGACAAATAACGAGTTACGATAATGAACCTTGTGAACTTCCACCATCCACAAGACTCATATCAGTACCGACAGACGAAAGACTAATCGGCAACTTTTTCATATTCTCATATTTGAGCAGTATGTTTTTCGCACCATTCTTGTCTCGATGAATACCTTTACGACATACACTACAGTGCACGTAACGGTGTGGAGACTTGGATACGCTCAATTTTTGGTGGATGCGATCTCGATCATGGCAATAGCTACAGTTTTTAGTAGTATACGCCTCGTTTATCACATATACCGACAGATTCCTCCTCTGTTTTATAATCTTGATCACATCGTGGTGTCTGAACTTGCGATGACCCTTGAACGTTCCCTTGTTCATGAAATCGAAACCGGCACCGTAGACCACTAGTGTGTCGGGCTCTTTTCCGAAATACTCGTCGACTATTTTGTGCAACATCTTCTGATCATTGATGTATTTGTCAAACTTTAAGCGTTGCACTCTTCTCTGCTCGTATATTCTCTGTTTTTCGTCGAACCATTTTAGTTGAAATCTCGTATACGGTTCGGCGTTTTGAGATTTTCGCGTCAATTCTATCCCAATCTCTTGTTCGGTCGACTCTCTGTCAGCATTTATACGCTCTTCAATGTCTTTCAAGAAGCGCAATCTTTTCCGAGCTCGGTGACACTCTTTTGATTCGTACACCACGCGTTCCTTTTTCAAGACTTTGTACGAAAAGTCGCCTCCGTTACGAGTGCATGTAACTATCGGTGTTTTGGCCCCAGGATCCACGGCTATGACTTTGGAATAGTTTCGTTTACTACCAACGGCGGCGGTGTTCTCTAATGATTCTTCGCACTTTTTAGCCTTCTTTGATTTAAACTTTTGACCCTTTTGTACAATGCGATTCATAGATAGACACACGCTCACTCCATCTGTGGAGAAGCTATACCCAAACTTTCGGGGTAATATGAAGTGTCGGTTCCAATACATGGTAGTGTTCTCAGAAAACACAGGCCAAACAGAAGGTGTTTTATTTGGATCAACTCTTCGTAGTAATTCATGCATACATCTTGAATCGTATGTTATAAATTTTAATCCATGTGAATATATCGGGAAAACGTTGAATGATAACTTGCCTTGATCGTACAACTCGTGCTGAATCCTCAAGAATAGTGGAATGAATCTCCAAAAGTTTTTCTTTAATTCTTTAGAATTGATTTTATTCTCAGTAAACCACTCTCCGATTCTATTAGATTTACACACCCCGTTATAGTACGCATCATAAGTTGAAGAGTGTACTTCAGATTTGTCCATATCTGTACCAAATTTATGATACATGTATCTTTTGAGTCTTTTGAAAGCATGAGTTTGTATATTTGTCTCGAGAATCGTGCTGTACTGTTTTGCAATCTGCATAATTGTAAATGATCTCGATCGACCATCGTAAAATGTATTATTTCTTCGCAACGATATATATGTAGAGATTACATTGTCTGGATCGGTTAATTTGTGCTTTACTCCCTTCAATGCATATGTAAACTGTAATGCATCAAATTTAGGCAACAGAAGATGAAAATCATCACGAGTGCTGTAGTGTTTATAGAAAAAGTTTACCAGATACGATAGCTCTATTGATAATGTTACGCCGAGGCTGTTAAACAATGAGTAATAATCGAACCTTCTCGAACGCTTTTGTCTTGCTGTGTTATTGTTGCTATTGTTTGTGGTTTCGCAGAATGGGGAGTGGCCATTGTGTCGAGGGACCGACCCTTTCCTGGAAGGATCGACATCGTTCTCGAACAATCGAAATGTGTGCGATATAAATAGGCCGGAGAGATGGCCGGACAGTCAGTCTGAGTCAGTCTGAGTGAGTGAGTTAGTCTCAGCGAGGCCCTGGAGGACTGACGTGGGAAGGGTCTCGCGTGAACAGTAGTTGCTCCCGAGTCAGTCTGGATTAAGCTATACGTGCGATTATTTCGGTGACTTTAAGTGGTGCAACAGTGGTGTGAATTAGTGTGTTGTGATTACGTGTGACCAAGTTCGTGTATTCATCGTTTAGCGCTGAATAAAAGTGTTATTTTGGTTAGATCGATTCCCATTATTTTATCCCGAACCTTCAGCTCGTAACAATTTGGTGTCAGAAGTGGGATAAAATAATGCTGGTTCTGCCAAAGGATAACGTGGACGGTGTCAGGACGACAGGTCAACGACAACAGGAAATGGATGAAAGGCGGTTTAGGGAGTCTCCGGTTCAAGAAGCTCGGCAGAGTCGTCAGTCGATGGAGATGGAATCAGCCGCCACCGAATCATTTGGAGCATCATCATCATCATCATCCGTGGGGCAAGCTCCTGTGACAGGCGATCTTGCTGCTATTATGGCCATGCTTTGTCGTCAACAAGAAGAGCAGCGACGTTGGCAGGAAGAACAGCGTCGTCAGGAAGAAGAGCAGGCTCGGTTGCAGGAAGAACAGCGACGTCAGGATAAGGAAGAGCAGCGTCGTCAGCAAGAAGAGCAGGCTCGGTTGCAGGCAGAACAGTGACGTCAGGATAAGGAAGAGCAGCGTCGTCAGCAAGAAGAGCAGGCTTGGTTGCAGGAGGAAGAACGCCGTCAGCATAAAGAAGAGAAGCGTCGTCAGCAGGAAGAGCAGGCTCGGTTGCAGAAGGAACAGCGACGTGAACAGGTGGAGCAGACTCGGTTGCAAGAGGAACAGCGACGTCAGGATAAAGAAGAGCAGCGTCGTCAACAGGAAGATCAGCGACGTTGGCCATAAGAGCGTGCTCGACTGATGAGGGAATCATTCGGTTCATCTGGAAAGGAATTCCAGGAAGTGAAAGAACAGATAGAAATCATGAGAGCCGTGTTTTGGAGGCTGGAATTGGGATCGCTGATGAGAAAGGGACTCTGGGTGTCCTGAAGTACTGGAGACGGCAATGTGGCTCCTCTAGTTGCTACATCTTCAGCGCGAGGTGCGCCTAAAATTGTTCGTGTTGATCGGCTGCCGCGGTATGGGGCTAAGAATGCTCGGGACGAGCATGTTTTAGGAGGGGGCAGTGTTACGCCGAGGCTGTTAAACAATGAGTAATAATCGAACCTTCTCGAACGCTTTTGTCTTGCTGTGTTATTGTTGCTATTGTTTGTGGTTTCGCAGAATGGGGAGTGGCCATTGTGTCGAGGGACCGACCCTTTCCTGGAAGGATCGACATCCTTCTCGAACAATCGCAATGTGTGGATATAAATAGGCCGGAGAGATGGCCGGACAGTCAGTTGTGAGTCAGTCTCAGTCAGTCTGAGTGAGTTAGTCTCAGCGAGGCCCTGGAGGACTGACGTGGGAAGGGTCTCGCGTGAACAGTAGTTGCTCCCGAGTCAGTCTGGATTAAGCTATACGTGCGATCATTTCGGTGACTTTAAGTGGTGTAACAGTGATGTGAATTAGTGTGTTGTGATACGTGTGACCAAGTTCGTGTATTCATCGTCATAGTGTTGAATAAAAGTGTTATTTTGGTTGAATCGATTTCCATTATTTTATCCCGAACCCTCAGCTCGTAACAATATGAACAATACTCATATAGGTACTGTTGTTTTGTAAATATGTACCTACCGATTTAAAATATTTATAGAGAAACATCCAGCCCTACGTATATAGTATTGTTACGAGCTGAGGGTTCGGGATAAAATAATGGGAATCGATCCAACCAAAATAACACTTTTATTCAGCACTAAACGATGAATACACGAACTTGGTCACACGTATCACAACACACTAATTCACACCACTTAAAGTCACCGAAATGATCGCACGTATAGCTTAATCCAGACTGACTCGGGAGCAACTACTGTTCACGCGAGAGCCTTCCCACGTCAGTCCTCCAGGGCCTCGCTGAGACTAACTCACTGACTCAGACTGACTGAGACTGACTCACAACTGACTGTCCGGCCATCTCTCCGGCCTATTTATATCCACACATTGCGATTGTTCGAGAAGGATCTCGATCGTTCCAGGAAAAGGGTCGGTCCCTCGACACAATGGCCACTCCATTGTGCGCAACCGCAGACAATAACAACAATAACGCAGCAAGACAAAAGCGTTCGAGAAGTTACGATTATTACTCATTGTTTAACAGCCTCGGCGTAACACTGCCCCCTCCTAAAACATGCTCGTCCCGAGCATTCTTAGCCTCATATCGCGGCAGCCGATCAACACGAACAATTTTAGGCGCACCTCGCGATGAAGATGTAGCAACTAGAGGAGCCACATTGCCGTCTCCAGTACTTCAGGACACCCAGAGTCCCTTTCTCATCAGCGATCCCAATTCCAGCCTCCAAAACACGGCTCTCAGGATTTCTATCTGTTCTTTCACTTCCTGGAATTACTTTCCAGATAAACCGAACGATTCCCTCATCAGTCGAGCCCAATTCCAGCCTCCAAAACACGGCTCTCTTGATTTCTATCTGTTCTTTCACTTCCTGGAATTCCTTTCCAGATGAACCGAACGATTCCCTCATCAGTCGAGCACGCTCTTATGGCCAACGTCGCTGATCTTCCTGTTGACGACGCTGCTCTTCTTTATCCTGACGTCGCTGTTCCTCTTGCAACCGAGTCTGCTCTACCTGTTCATGTCGCTGTTCCTTCTGCAACCGAGCCTGCTCTTCCTGTTGACGACGCTTCTCTTCTTAATGCTGACGGCGTTGTTCCTCCTGCAACCGAGCCGGCTCTTCCTGTTGACGACGCTTCTCTTCTTTATGCTGACGGCGTACCTCCTCCTGCAACCGAGCCTGCTCTTCTTGCTGACGACGCTGCTCTTCTTTATCCCGACGACGCTGTTCTTCTTGACGACAAAGCATTGCCATAATAGCAGCAATATCGCCTGTCACAGGAGCTTGCCCCACGGATGATGATGATGATGCTCCAAATGATTCGGCGGCGGCTAATTCCATCTCCATCGCCTGACGACTCTGCCGAGCTTCTTGAACCGGAGACTCCCCAAACCGCCTTTCATCCATTTCCTGTTGTCGTTGACCTCTCGTCCTGACACCGTCCACGTTATCCTTTGGGAGAACCGGCATTATTTTATCCCACTTCTGACACCAAATTGTTACGAGCTGAGGGTTCGGGATAAAATAATGGGAATCGATCCAACCAAAATAACACTTTTATTCAGCACTAAACGATGAATACACGAACTTGGTCACACGTATCACAACACACTAATTCACACCACTTAAAGTCACCGAAATGATCGCACGTATAGCTTAATCCAGACTGACTCGGGAGCAACTACTGTTCACGCGAGAGCCTTCCCACGTCAGTCCTCCAGGGCCTCGCTGAGACTAACTCACTGACTCAGACTGACTGAGACTGACTCACAACTGACTGTCCGGCCATCTCTCCGGCCTATTTATATCCACACATTGCGATTGTTCGAGAAGGATCTCGATCGTTCCAGGAAAAGGGTCGGTCCCTCGACACAATGGCCACTCCATTGTGCGCAACCGCAGACAACAACAACAATAACGCAGCAAGACAAAAGCGTTCGAGAAGTTACGATTATTACTCATTGTTTAACAGCCTCGGCGTAACAATAATCTGGACATTTCTCGTACATCATCACGTATAGCGCAAACAATTGCTTCTTTACAATCGTTCAACGGGCACAACACAGAGGTTAGACCCTTCTTAACTGTGTAGACTGAAACTTCCTGATCAGAATCTAGACCAATTTCGCGTACACGACGTTTTCTATTTAAACATTTGGCACTGGAAGAACGTTGATGATCGTCTTTACCGCAAGACGGACAAGGCATCTTTTAGATTCACATTGATAAAAGTGAGAGGATTAAAACTTTTATTTTTCACATGTATTTTTCAATAATATTTTTCTTTTTTTTCAAAATATGTCATCGCACTTCTTTCTAAAATTCTGAAAAGGTCACAAAACACATGCAACCTTATTATTTTATAAGAAATTTAGCAAGTTATACCTTTACCTATACTATTCATACTAGAGGTTGCGTTGTGCGCGAGCTGCTCGCAGCTCGCGTGTTTTACTTTTAGTCGAAGAAGTAATTAAAGAGGATATCGAGCTGTTAAAAGCCATCAAAGAGGATATCCATGTGTAAGAAGCAGTCAAAGACGATATCGAAATGGAAGAAGCAATCAAATCAAAGAGGATTTCCAAGTGGAAGCAGCAATCAAAGATGATATCGAAGTGGAAGAAGCAATCAAAAAGGATATTGAAGTGAAAGAAGCAATCAAATAGGATATCGAAGTAGCAGAAACAATCAAAGAGGAAATTAAAGTTGAGGAAGAAATCAAAGAGGATACCAAGGTGGTAGAAGCATTCTAAGAGGATGACGAAGTAAAAAAAGCAATCAAAGACGATATCGAAGTGGAAGAAGCAATCCAATGGATATTGAAGATGAAGAAGGAATAAAAGAGGATATCGAAGCGGAACAAGCAATCGTAGAGGATATCAAAGTTAAAGAAGCAATCAAAGAGGATACCAATGTGGAAGAAGCAATCAAAGAGGATATCGAAGTGGAACAAGCAATCAAAGAGAAAAAAATTGGATGTTCTAAAATGATCATGATAATAGTTGTATAAAAAAAATTTAACGTTGCAAAAAAGATCATGATGAACGTTGCATAAAAAAAATCTGGGCGTTCCAAAATGATCAGGATTGACGTTGCATAATATAAATGTATGTTGTAAAATGATAATGATCAAAAATTTGTACTAATATTTTGTCAAAGTTTGCTAGTGCTATCTCTTCCCGTTTAGAAGATACGAGCGATTAAAGTTTTGTAAGAAAAATCATAAATTTGTTGATTGGATATCGAAGTGGAAGAAACTATCAAAGAGAATGTTGAAGTGGAAGAAGCAATCAAATAGGATATCGAAGTGGCAGAAACAATCAAAGCGGAAATTGAAGTTGAGTAAGCAATCAAAGAGGATACCAAGGTGGTAGAAGCATTCAAAGAAGATGACGAAGTGAAAAAGCAATCAAAGACGATATCGAAATGGAAGAAGCAGTCAAAGACGATATCGAAGTGGGAGAAGCAATCAAAGAGGATATCGAAGTTAAAGAAGCAGTCAAAGATGATGTCGAAGTGGAAAAAACATTCAAAGAAGATGACGAAGTGAGAGAAGCATTCAAAAAGGATGTCAAGGATGACAATAAAAAAACAGTTCCACCAAAAATTTATACCAATATTTTGTACAAGTTTGCTAGGGCTATCTCTTCCCGTTTAGAAGATACGAGCGATTGAAGTTTTGTATGAAAGACCACAATTTTGTAGAGAGCATAATGAAGTAACTGAAGCAATTAAAGAGGATATGAAAGTAGAAGAAGCATTTTAAAGGGATAACGAAGTGGAACATGCAAAAATAGAAGATGTCGAGGCGGAAGAAACAATCAAAGAGGATATAGAAGTGGAAGAAGCAATCAAAGAGGGTATCGAAGTGGAAGAAGCCATCACAGAGGATATCGAAGTGAAAATGCTATCAAAGACGATATCGAAGATGAAGACGCAATCAAAGAGAATAATGCAGTGCAAGAAGCAATCAAAAGGAAATCGAAGATGATATCGAAGTGGAAGGAGTAAACAAAGAGGATATTGAAGTGGGAGAAGCAATCAAATAGGATATCGAAGTAGCAAAAACAATCAAAGAGGAAATTGAAGTTGACTAAGGAATCAAAGAGGATACCGAGTTGGTAGAAGTATTCAAAGAGGATGACGAAGTGAAAAAAGCAATCAAAGACGATATCGAAGTGAAAGAAATAGTCAAAGACGATATCAAAATGGAACAAGCAATCAAAGCGGATATCGAAGTGGAAGAAGCAATCAAAGAGAATGTCAAAGTGGAAGAAGCCATCACAGGATATCGAAGTAAAAATGCAATCAAAAACGATATCGAATATGAAGGCGCAATCAAAGAAAATATTGCAGTGCAAGAAGCAATCAAACGGAAATCAAAGAGGAAGGAGCCCTTACAGAGGATACCGAAGTGAAAATGCCATCAAAGAGGATATCAAAGATGAAGAAGCAATCCAATGGATATTGAAGATGAAGAAGGAATAAAAGAGGATATCGAAGTGGAACAAGCAATCGTAGAGGATATCAAAGTTAAAGAAGCAATCAAATAGGATATCAATGTGGAAGAAGCAATCAAAGAGGATATCGAAGTGGAACAAGCAATCAAAGAGAAAAAAATTGGATGTTCGAAAATGATCATGATAATAGTTGTATAAAAAAAATTGAACGTTGCAAAAAAGATCATGATGAACGTTGCATAAAAAAATCTGGACGTTCCAAAATGATCAGGATTGACGTTGCATAATATAAATGTATGTTGTAAAATGATAATGATCAAAAATTTGTACTAATATTTTGTCAAAGTTTGCTAGTGCTATCTCTTCCCGTTTAGAAGATACGAGCGATTAAAGTTTTGTAAGAAAAATCATAAATTTGTTGATTGGATATCGAAGTGGAAGAAACTATCAAAGAGAATGTTGAAGTGGAAGAAGCAATCAAATAGGATATCGAAGTGGCAGAAACAATCAAAGCGGAAATTGAAGTTGAGTAAGCAATCAAAGAGGATACCAAGGTGGTAGAAGCATTCAAAGAAGATGACGAAGTGAAAAAGCAATCAAAGACGATATCGAAATGGAAGAAGCAGTCAAAGAGGATATCGAAGTGGGAGAAGCAATCAAAGAGGATATCGAAGATAAAGAAGCAGTCAAAGATGATGTCGAAGTGGAAAAAACATTCAAAGAAGATGACGAAGTGAGAGAAGCATTCAAAAAGGATGTCAAGGATGACAATAAAAAAACAGTTGCACCAAAAATTTATACCAATATTTTGTACAAGTTTGCTAGGGCTATCTCTTCCCGTTTAGAAGATACGAGCGGTTGAAGTTTTGTATGAAAGACCACAATTTTGTAGAGAGCATAATGAAGTAACTGAAGCAATTAAAGAGGATATGAAAGTAGAAGAAGCATTTTAAAGGGATAACGAAGTGGAACATGCAAAAATAGAAGATGTCGAGGCGGAAGAAACAATCAAAGAGGATATCGAAGTGGAAGAAGCAATCAAAGAGGGTATCGAAGTGGAAGAAGCCATCACAGAGGATATCGAAGTGAAAATGCTATCAAAGACGATATCGAAGATGAAGACGCAATCAAAGAGAATAATGCAGTGCAAGAAGCAATCAAAAGGAAATCGAAGATGATATCGAAGTGGAAGGAGTAAACAAAGAGGATATTGAAGTGGGAGAAGCAATCAAATAGGATATCGAAGTAGCAAAAACAATCAAAGAGAAAATTGAAGTTGACTAAGGAATCAAAGAGGATACCTAGTTGGTAGAAGTATTCAAAGAGGATGACGAAGTGAAAAAAGCAATCAAAGACGATATCGAAGTGAAAGAAATAGTCAACGACGATATCAAAATGGAACAAGCAATCAAAGCGGATATCGAAGTGGAAGAAGCAATCAAAGAGGATATCAAAGTGGAAGAAGCCATCACAGGATATCGAAGTAAAAATGCAATCAAAAACGATATCGAATATGAAGACGCAATCAAAGAAAATATTGCAGTGCAAGAAGCAATCAAACGGAAATCAAAGAGGAAGGAGCCCTTACAGAGGATACCGAAGTGAAAATGCCATCAAAGAGGATATCAAAGATGAAGAAGCAATCCAATGGATATTGAAGATGAAGAAGGAATAAAAGAGGATATCGAAGTGGAACAAGCAATCGTAGAGGATATCAAAGTTAAAGAAGCAATCAAATAGGATATCAATGTGGAAGAAGCAATCAAAGAGGATATCGAAGTGGAACAAGCAATCAAAGAGAAAAAAATTGGATGTTCCAAAATGATCATGATAATAGTTGTATAAAAAAAATTTAACGTTGCAAAAAAGATCATGATGAACGTTGCATAAAAAAAATCTGGACGTTCCAAAATGATCAGGATTGACGTTGCATAATATAAATGTATGTTGTAAAATGATAATGATCAAAAATTTGTACTAATATTTTGTCAAAGTTTGCTAGTGCTATCTCTTCCCGTTTAGAAGATACGAGCGATTAAAGTTTTGTAAGAAAAATCATAAATTTGTTGATTGGATATCGAAGTGGAAGAAACTATCAAAGAGAATGTTGAAGTGGAAGAAGCAATCAAATAGGATATCGAAGTGGCAGAAACAATCAAAGAGGAAATTGAAGTTGAGTAAGCAATCAAAGAGGATACCAAGGTGGTAGAAGCATTCAAAGAAGATGACGAAGTGAAAAAGCAATCAAAGACGATATCGAAATGGAAGAAGCAGTCAAAGACGATATCGAAGTGGGAGAAGCAATCAAAGAGGATATCGAAGTTAAAGAAGCAGTCAAAGATGATGTCGAAGTGGAAAAAACATTCAAAGAAGATGACGAAGTGAGAGAAGCATTCAAAAAGGATGTCAAGGATGACAATAAAAAAACAGTTCCACCAAAAGTTTATACCAATATTTTGTACAAGTTTGCTAGGGCTATCTCTTCCCGCTTAGAAGATATGAGCGATTGAAGTTTTGTATGAAACACCACAATTTTGTAGAGCGCATAATGAAGTAACTGAAGCAATTAAAGAGGATATGAAGTAGAAGAAGCATTTTAAAAGGATAACGCAGTGGAACATGCAAAAATAGAAGATGTGGAGGCGGAAGAAACAATAAAAGAGGATGACGAAGTGTAACAAGCAATCAAAGAGAATATTCGAATAGTGGATGTCGCATAATAAAAAAAAATTGACGTTCCAAAATGATCATAGTGGATGAGGCATAAATAAAAAAAAATTGATGTTCCAAAATGATCACAGTGGATGATGCATAATAAAAAAATAAAAAATAATTGACGTTCAAAGTGATCATTGTGGATGAGGCGTAATTAAAAAAATGATGTACCAAAATGATCATAGTGGATGTTGCGTAATAAAAAAAAAAATAATTGACGTTCCAAAGTGATCATTGTGGATGAGGCATAATTAAAAAAAATGATGTACCAAAATATCACAGTGGATATTGCATAATAAAAAAAAAATGACGTTCCAAAGTGATCATAGTGGATGAGGCATAATTGAAAAAAAAATGATGTTCCAAAATGATCACAGTGGATGATGCATAATAAAAAAATAAAAAATAATTGACGTTCCAAAGTGATCATTGTGGATGAGGCGTAATTAAAAAAAATGATGTACCAAAATATCACAGTGGATGTTGCATAATAAAAAAAAAATTGACGTTCCAAAAGTGATCATTGTGGATGAGGCATAATTAAAAAAAATTGATTTTCCAAAAAGATCACAAAGGATTTTGCATAATAAAAAAAAATAATTGACGTTCCAAAGTGATCATTGTGGATGAGGCATAATAAAAAAAATGATGTACCAAAATGATCACAGTGGATGTTGCATAATACAAAAAAAAATAATAATTGACGTTCCAAAGTGATCATTGTGGATGAGGCATAATTAAAAAAAATGATGTTCCAAAATGATCACAGTGGATGATGCATAATAAAAAAAAATAATTGACGTTCCAAAGTGATCATTGTGGATGAGGCATAATTAAAAAAAATTATGTGTTGCATAATAAAAAAAAAATTGACGTTCCAAAGTGATCATTGTGGATGAGGCGTAATTAAAAAAATGATGTACCAAAATGATCACAGTGGATGTTGCATAATAAAAAAAAAAAATTGACGTTCCAAAGTGATCATTGTGGATGAGGCATAATTAAAAAAAATGATGTACCAAAATGATCACAGTGGATGTTGCATAATAAAAAAAAATTGACGTTCCAAAGTGATCATTGTGAATGAGGCATAATTAAAAAAAATGATGTACCAAAATGATCACAGTGGATGTTGCATAATACAAAAAAATAATAATAATTGACGTTCCAAAGTGATCATAATGGATGAGGCATAATTTAAAAAAAATTGATGTTCCAAAATGATCACAAAGGATTTAGCATAATAAAAAAAAAAATTGACGTTCCAAAGTGATCATTGTGGATGAGGCATAATTAAAAAAAATGATGTACCAAAATGATCACAGTGGATGTTGCATAATAAAAAAAAAAAAATTGACGTTCCAAAGTGATCATTGTGGATGAGGCATAATTAAAAAAATGTGGATGTTCCAAAATAAACATGATGAACGTTGCATACTAAAAAAAAAAAAAATTGGATGTTCCAAAATGATGATGATGACCTTTGCAAAAACTATGAAAGTTATCTCATGTCCCTCCACCACCATTATATAGAATCAAGCAAATTTACAGTAATTTTATAGTACACACAAGCCGTGGGCTCCCTACAAAAACAGTATGAAAATTACGGCAAACGAAATTTACGGTTTACGGTATTCATACAGAAATATTTTGTATGGGACAATTTTTTTTTTGTATGAAAGACCATTTTTTTTTCATGGAACCGGATATAAAAAAATGTCCTCTGCAACATTAGTTTTTGCGCCAACGCTGTAAGACCTATATTTTCCGAGATACGAGGTGGATGGGAGCGAATGGGGGACAAAAGGGGTACTTTAGGATTTATTCCCAACTCATCGGAACTCCCTCTATACGATCCCACCAAACATTTTCACCCTACGAGGTGGCATCTGGGAGAACAAACATGTCAATGAGTCAGTCAGTCAGTCAGTGGTAATCGAGCTTTATATAATACTAGAGGTTGCGTAGTGCGCGAGTTGCACGCAACTCGCGTGTTATTGTTTTTGTCGAAGAAGCAATCAAAGAGGATTTCGAGCTGTTAAAAGCGATCAAAAAGGATATCCATGTGTAAGAAGCAGTCAAAGACGATATCGAAATGGAAGAAGCAATCAAATCAAAGAAGATATCCAAATGGAAGCAGCAATCAAATATGATTTCGAAGTGCAAGAAGCAATCAAACAGGATATTGAAGTGAAAGCAGCAATCAAATAGGATATCGAATTAGCAGAAACTATTAAAGAGGAAATTGAAGTTGAGTAAGCAATCAAAGAGGATACCGAGGTGGTAGAAGCATTCTAAGATGACGAAGTGAAAAAAACAATCAAAGACGATATCGAAGTGGAAGAAGCAATCAAAGAAGGTATCGAAGTGGAAGAAGCAATCAAAGAGGGTATCGAAGTGGAAGAAGCCATCACAGAGGATATCGAAGTGAAAATGCTATCAAAGACGATATCGAAGATGAAGACGCAATCAAAGAGAATAATGCAGTACAAGAAGCAATCGAAAGGAAATTGAAGATGATATCGAAGTAGAAGGAGTAATCAAAGAGGATATTGAAGTTGACTAAGGAATCAAAGAGGATACCGAAGTAGTAGAAGTATTCAAAGAGGATGACGAAGTGAAAAAAGCAATTAAAGACGATATCGAAGTGAAATAAATAGTCAAAGACGATATCGAAAAGGAAGAAGCAATCTTAGAGGATATCGAAGTGGAAGAAGCAATCAAAGAAGATATCAAAGTGGAAGAAGCCATCACAGACGATATCGTAGTGAAAATGCTATCAAAGACGATATCGAAGATGAAGACGCAATCAAAGAGAATATTTCAGTGCAAGAAGCAATCAAAATGAAATCGAAGATGACATCGAACTGGTAGAAGCAATAAAAGAGGATATCGACGTGGAAGAAGCAATCAAAGAGCGTATCGAAGTGGAATAAGCAATCAAAGAGCATATCGAAGTGAAAGAAGCAATCAAAGTTGATATCAAAGTGTAAGAAGCAATAAAAGAGGATATCGAAGTGGAACAACCAATCAAAGAGAAAAAAATTTAATGTTCCAAAATGATCATTGTGGATGAGGCATAACAAAAAAAATTGAATGTTCCAAAATGATCATTGTGGACGATGCATAATTGAAAAAAAATTGACGTTTCAAAATGATCATTGTGGATGAGGCATAATTAAAAAAAAAATGATGTTCCAAAATGATCACAGTGCATGTTGCATAATAAAAAAAATTGACGTTCCAAAAGTGATCATTGTGGATGAGGCATAATTTTAAAAAAATTAATTTTCCAAAATGATCACAAAGGATTTTGCATAGTAAAAAAAAAATGACGTTCCAAAATGATCATTTTGGATGAGCCATAATTAAAAAAAATGATGTTGCATAATGATTACAGTGGATGATGCATAATAAAAAATAAAAAATAATTGACGTTCCAAAGTGATCATTGTGGATGAGGCATAATTAAAAAAAATGATGTACCAAAATATCACAGTGGATGTTGCATAATAAAAAAAAAAAAAAATTGACGTTCCAAAGTGATCATAGTGGATGAGGCATAATTGAAAAAAAAAATGATGTTCCAAAATGATCACAGTGGATGATGCATAATAAAAAAAAATAATTGACTTTCCAAAGTGATCATTGTGGATGAGGCATAATTAAAAAAAATGATGTACCAAAATATCACAGTGGATGTTGCATAATAAAAAAAAAAAAAATTGACGTTCCAAAGTGATCATAGTGGATGAGGCATAATTGAAAAAAAAATGATGTTCCAAAATGATCACAGTGGATGATGCATAATAAAAAAAAATAATTGACTTTCCAAAGTGATCATTGTGGATGAGGCATAATTAAAAAAAATGATGTACCAAAATATCACAGTGGATGTTGCATAATAAAAAAAAAAAAATATTGACGTTCCAAAGTGATCATAGTGGATGAGGCACAATTGAAAAAAAATGATGTTCCAAAATGATCACAGTGGATGATGCATAATAAAAAAAAATAATTGACGTTCCAAAGTGATCATTGTGGATGAGGCATAATTAAAAAAAATGATGTACCAAAATGAACACAGTGGATGTTGCATAATAAAAAAAAAAAATTGACTTTCCAAAGTGATCATTGTGGATGAGGCATAATTAAAAAAAATGATGTACCAAAATATCACAGTGGATGTTGCATAATAAAAAAAAAAAAATATTGACGTTCCAAAGTGATCATAGTGGATGAGGCACAATTGAAAAAAAATGATGTTCCAAAATGATCACAGTGGATGATGCATGATAAAAAAATAAAAAATAATTGACGTTCCAAAGTGATCATTGTGGATGAGGCATAATTAAAAAAATGATGTACCAAAATATCACAGTGGATGTTGCATAATAAAAAAAAATTGACGTTCCAAAGTGATCATAGTGGATGAGGCATAATTGAAAAAAAAATGATGTTCCAAAATGATCACAGTGGATGAAGCATAATAAAAAAAAAATTGACGTTCCAAAGTGATCATTGTGGATGAGGCATAATTAAAAAAAATGATGTACCAAAATGATCACAGTGGATGTTGCATAATAAAAAAAAAATAATTGACGTTCCAAAGTGATCATTGTGGATGAGGCATAATTAAAAAAATGTGGATGTTCCAAAATAAACATGATGAACGTTGCATACTAAAAAAAAAAAAAAAATTGGATGTTCCAAAATGATGATGATGACCTTTGCAAAAACTATGAAAGTTGTCTCATGCCCCTCCACCACCATTATATAGAATCAAGCAAATTTACTGTAATTTTATAGTACACACAAGCCATGGGCTCCCTACAAAAACAGTATGAAAATTACGGCAAACGAAATATACGGTTTACGGTATTCATACAGAAATATTTTGTATGGGACAATTTTATTTTTGTATGAAAGACAATTTTTTTTTCATGGAACCGGATATAAAAAAATGTCCTCTGCAACATTAGTTTTTGCACCAACTCTCTAAGACCTATACTTTCCGAGATACGAGGTCGATGTGAGCGAATGGGGGACAAAAGGGGTACTTTAGGATTTATTCCCAACTCATCGGAACTCCCTCTATACGATCCCACCAAACATTTTCACCCTACGAGGTGGCATCTGGGAGAACAAACATGTCAATGAGTCAGTCAGTCAGTCAGTCAGTGAGTGGTAATCGAGCTTTATATAATATAACTAGAGGTTGCGTTGTGCGCGAGCTGCTCGCAGCTCGCGTGTTTTTCTTTTAGTCGAAGAAGTAATTAAAGAGGATATCGAGCTGTTAAAAGCCATCAAAGAGGATATCCATGTGTAAGAAGCAGTCAAAGACGATATCGAACTGGAAGAAGCAATCAAATCAAAGAGGATTTCCAAGTGGGAGCAGCAATTAAAGAGGATATTGAAGTGAAAGGAGCACTCAAATAGGATATCGAAGTAGCAGAAACAATCAAAGAGGAAATTAAAGTTGAGTAAGCAATCAAAGAGGATACCGAGGTGGTAGAAGCGTTCTAAGAGGATGATGAAGTAAAAAAAGCAATCAAAGACGATATCGAAGTGAAAGAAACAGTCAAAAACGATATCGAAGTGGAAGAAGCAATCAAAGAGGATATTGAAGCGAAAGAAGCAATCAAATAGGATATCGAAGTAGCAGAAACAATCAAAGAGGAAATTAAAGTAGAGTAAGCAATCAAAGAGGATACCGAGGTGGTAGAAGCGTTCTAAGAGGATGACGAAGTGAAAAAAGCAATCAAAGACGATATCGAAGTGGAAGAAACAGTCAAAGACGATATCGAAGTGGAAGAAGCAATCAAAGAGGATATCGAAGTGGAAGAAGCAATCAAGAGGATATCGAAGTGGAAGAAGCAATCAAAGAGGGTATCGAAGTGGAAGAAGCCATCACAGAGGATATCGAAGTGAAAATGCTGTCAAAGCCGATATCGAAGACCAAGACGCAATCAAAGAGAATATTGCAGTGCAAGAAGCAATCAAAAGGAAATTGAAGATGACATCGAAGTGGACGGAGTAATCAAAGAGGATATTGAAGTGGAAGAAGCAATCAAATAGGATATCGAAGTAGGAAAAACAATCTAAGAGGAAATTGAAGTTGACTAAGAAATCAAAGAGGATACCGAGATGGTAGAAGTATTCAAAGAGGATGACGAAGTGAAAAAGCAATGAAAGACGATATCGAAGTGAAACAAATAGTCGAAGACGATATCGAAGTGGAAGAAGCAATCAAAGAAGATATCGAAGTGTAAGAAGCCATCACAGAGGATATCGTAGTGAAAATGCTATCAAAAACGATATCGAAGATGAAGACGCAATCAAAGAAAATATTGCAGTGCAAGAAGCAATCAAAAGGAAATCGAAGATGATATCGAATTGGTAGAAGCAATAAAAGAGGATATCAAAGTGGAAGAAGCAATCAAAAAGGATATCGAGCTGTTTAAAGTTATCGAAGAGGATATCCATGTGTAAAAAGCAGTCAAAGACGATCGAAATGGAAGAAGCAATCAAAGAGGATATTGAAGTGAAAGAAGCAATCAAATAGGATATCGAAGTAGCAGAAACAATTAAAGAGGAAATTGAAATTGAGTAAAAGACGTCGAGGACAATGATAAAAATAAAAAACGGTTTCACCAAAAACTTATACTAATATTTTGTAAAAGTTTCCTAGAGCTATCTCTTCCCGTTTAAAAGATACGAGCGATTTAAGTTTTGTATGAAAACCCATAATTTTGTGGAGTGAAAATTGAAGTAAAAGAAGCAATTGAAGAAGACATATAAGTAGAAAAAGACATTAAAAAGGATATCAAAGTGGAAGAAGCAAAAATAGAGAATATCGAGGTGAAAGAAGCATTCAAGGAAGAAGACCAAGTGAGAGAAGCATTCAAAAAGATGTCAAGAGCAATGATGGTAATAAAAAAACTATTCGACCAAAAATTTGTACCAATATTTTGTAAAAGTTTGCTAGGCGTAACTGTTCCCGTTTAGAAGATACGAGCGATTTAAGATTTGTATTAAAACCCATAATTTTGTAGAGTGGGAATTGAAGTAAAAGAAGTAATTGAAGAAAATATATAAGTAGATAAAGCAATTAAAAAGCATATCAAAGTGGAAGAAGCAAAAATAGAGGATATCGAGGCGAAAGAAGCATTTAAAGTGGAAGACGAAGTAAGAGAAGCATTCAAAACGGATGTCAAGGGCAATGATGGTATTAAAAAAACTATTCCACCAAAAATTTGTACCAATATTTTGTAAAAGTTTGCTAGGCGTAACTGTTCCCGTTTAGAAGATACGAGCGATTTAAGATTTGTATTAAAACCCATAATTTTGTAGAGTGGGAATTGAAGTAAAAGAAGCAATTGAAGAAAACATATAAGTAGAAAAAGCAATTAAAAAGGATATCAAAGTGGAAGAAGCAAAATGAAAGAAGCATTTAAAGTGGAAGACGAAGTAAGAGAAGCATTCAAAACGGATGTCAAGGGCAATGATGGTATTAAAAAAACTATTCCACCAAAAATTTGTACCAATATTTTGTAAAAGTTTGCTAGGCGTAACTCTTCCCGTTTAGAAGATACGAGCGATTTAAGATTTGTATTAAAACCCATAATTTTGTAGAGTGGAAATTGTAGTAAAAGAAGCAATTGAAGAAAACATATAAGTAGAAAAATCAATTAAAAAGGATATCAAAGTGGAAGAAGCAAAAATAGAGGATATCGAGGTGAAAGAAGCATTTAAAGTGGAAGACGAAGTAAGAGAAGCATTCAAAACGGATGTCAAGGGCAATGATGGTATTAAAAAAACTATTCCACTAAAAATTTGTACCAATATTTTGTAAAAGTTTGCTAGGCGTAACTCTTCCCGTTTAGAAGATACGAGCGATTTAAGATTTGTATTAAAACCCATAATTTTGTAGAGTGGAAATTGTAGTAAAAGAAGCAATTGAAGAAAATATATAAGTAAAAAAGCAATTAAAAAGGATATCAAAGTGGAAGAAGCAAAAATAGAGGATATCGAGGTGAAAGAAGCATTCAAAGCGGAAGACGAAGTAAGAGAAGCATTCAAAAAGGATCTCAAGGGCAATAATGGTATTAAAAAAACTATTCCACCAAAAATTTGTACCAATATTTTGTAAAAGTTTGCTAGGCGTAACTCTTCCCGTTTAGAAGATACGAGAGATTTAAGATTTGTATTAAAACCCATAATTTTGTAGAGTGGAAATTGTAGTAAAAGAAGCAATTATGAAAATATATAAGTAGAAAAAGCAATTAAAAAGGATATCAAAGTGGAAGAAGCAAAAATAGAGGATATCGAGGTGAAAGAAGCATTCAAAGCGGAAGACGAAGTAAGAGAAGCATTCAAAAAGGATCTCAAGGGCAATGATGGTATTAAAAAAACTATTCCACCAAAAATTAGTACCAATATTTTGTAAAAGTTTGCTGAGGGTAACTCTTCCCGTTTAGAAGATACGAGCGATTTAAGATTTGTATTAAAACCCATAATTTTGTAGAGTCGATATTGAAGTAAGAGAAGTAATTGAAGAAAATAGAAAAATAGAAAAAACAATTCAAAAGTATATTGAAGTAAT
Source organism: Philereme transversata (assembly GCA_963924445.1). Classification (NCBI taxonomy): domain Eukaryota; kingdom Metazoa; phylum Arthropoda; class Insecta; order Lepidoptera; family Geometridae; genus Philereme; species Philereme transversata. The sequence continues at coordinate 21,075,081 of OZ004342.1, read as the reverse complement.
AATGTCATCAAAGAGGATTTCGAAGTTATAGAAACAATTAAAGAGGATATCAATGTGGAAGAAACATTCGAAAACGAAAAGGAAGTGAGAGAAGAATTCAAAATGATGGCAAGGGCGATGATGACCGTAAAATAACGATTCCACCAAAAATTTGTGCTACAAAAAAAAATTGATTTTCCAAAATGATCACAGTGGATGTTGCATAATAAAAAAAAATTGACGTTCCAAAATGATCATGCGGATGAGGCATAATTTAAAAAAATGATGTACCAAAATGATCACAGTGGATGTTGCATAATACAAAAAAAATAATAATAATTGACGTTCCAAAGTGATCATTGTGGATGAGGCGTAGTTAAAAAAATGATGTACCAAAATGATCACAGTGGATGTTGCATAATACAAAAAAAATAATAATAATTGACGTTCCAAAGTGATCATTGTGGATGAGGCATAATTAAAAAAAATGATGTTCCAAAATGATCACAGTGGATGTTGCATAATAAAAAAAAAAAAAAAAATTGACGTTCCAAAGTGATCATTGTGGATGAGGCGTAGTTAAAAAAATGATGTACCAAAATGATCACAGTGGATGTTGCATAATACAAAAAAAAAAAAAAATTGACGTTCCAAAGTGATCATTGTGGATGAGGCATAATTAAAAAAAATGATGTCCCAAAATGATCACAGTGGATGTTGCATAATAAAAAAAAAAAAATTGACGTTCCAAAGTGATCATTGTGGATGAGGCATAATTAAAAAAAATTATGTACCAAAATGATTACAGTGGATGTTGCATAATAAAAAAAAAATTGACGTTCCAAAGTGATCATTGTGGATGAGGCATAATTTAAAAAAATGATGTACAAAAATGATCACAGTGGATGTTGCATAATACAAAAAAAATAATAATAATTGACGTTCCAAAGTGATCATTGTGGATGAGGAATATTTAAAAAAGATGATGTTCCAAAATGATCACAGTGGATGATGCATAATAAAAAAAAAAAAATTGACGTTCCAAAGCGATCATTGTGGATGAGGCTTGATTAAAAAAATGATGTACCAAAATGATCACAGTGGATGTTGCATAATAAAAAAAAATAATTGACGTTCCAAAGTGATCATTGTGGATGAGGCGTAATTAAAAAAATGATGTACCAAAATGATCACAGTGGATGTTGCATAATAAAAAAAAAATAATGGACGTTCCAAAGTGATCATTGTGGATGAGGCATAATTAAAAAAAATTATGTACCAAAATGATCACAGTGGATGTTGCATAATAAAAAAAAAATTGACGTTCCAAAGTGATCATAGTGGATGAGGCATAATTGAAAAAAAATGATGTTACAAAATGATCACAGTGGATGATGCATAATAAAAAAAAATAATAATTGACGTTCCAAAGTGATCATTGTGGATGAGGCATAATTAAAAAAATGATGTACCAAAATGATCACAGTGGATGTTGCATAATAAAAAAAAAATGACGTTTCAAAGTGATCATTGTGGATGAGGCATAATTAAAAAAATGTGGATGTTCCAAAATAAACATGATGAACGTTGCATACTAAAAAAAAAAAAAAAATTGGATGTTCCAAAATGATGATGATGACCTTTGCAAAAACTATGAAAGTTATCTCATGTCCCTCCACCACCATTATATAGAATCAAGCAAATTTACAGTAATTTTATAGTACACACAAGCCGTGGGCTCCCTACAAAAACAGTATGAAAATTACGGCAAACGAAATTTACGGTTTACGGTATTCATACAGAAATATTTTGTATGGGACAATTTTTTTTTTGTATGAAAGACCATTTTTTTTTCATGGAACCGGATATAAAAAAATGTCCTCTGCAACATTAGTTTTTGCGCCAACGCTGTAAGACCTATACTTTCCGAGATACGAGGTGGATGGGAGCGAATGGGGGACAAAAGGGGTACTTTAGGATTTATTCCCAACTCATCGGAACTCCCTCTATACGATCCCACCAAACATTTTCACCCTACGAGGTGGCATCTGGGAGAACAAACATGTCAATGAGTCAGTCAGTCAGTCAGTCAGTGAGTGGTAATCGAGCTTTATATAATATAACTAGAGGTTGCGTTGTGCGCGAGCTGCTCGCAGCTCGCGTGTTTTTCTTTTAGTCGAAGAAGTAATTAAAGAGGTTATCGAGCTGTTAAAAGCCATCAAAGAGGATATCCATGTGTAAGAAGCAGTCAAAGACGATATCGAAATGGAAGAAGCAATCAAAGATGATATCGAAGTGGAAGAAGCAATCAAAGAGTATATTGAAGTGAAAGAAGCAATCAAATACGATATCGAAGTAGCAGAAACAATCAAAGAGGAAATTATAGTTGAGGAAGAAATCAAAGAGGATACCAAGGTGGTAGAAGCATTCTAAGAGGATGACGAAGTAAAAAAAGCAATCAAAGACGATATCGAAGTGGAAGAAGCAATCCAATGGATATTGAAGATGAAGAAGGAATAAAAGAGGATATCGAAGCGGAACAAGCAATCGTAGAGGATATCAAAGTTAAAGAAGCAATCAACGAGGATACCAATGTGGAAGAAGCAATCAAAGAGGATATCGAAGTGGAACAAGCAATCAAAGAGAAAAAAATTGGATGTTCCAAAATGATCATGATAATGGTTGTATAAAAAAAATTGAACGTTGCAAAAAAGATCATGATGAACGTTGCATAAAAAAAAATCTGGACGTTCCAAAATGATCATGATTGACGTTGCATAATATAAATGTATGTTGCAAAATGATAATGATCAAAAATTTGTACTAATATTTTGTCAAAGTTTGCTAGTGCTATCTCTTCCCGTTTAGAAGATACGAGCGATTAAAGTTTTGTAAGAAAAATCATAAATTTGTTGATTGGAAATCGAAGTGGAAGAAACTATCAAAGAGAATGTTGAAGTGGAAGAAGCAATTAAATAGGATATCGAAGTGGCAGAAACAATCAAAGAGGAAATTGAAGTTGAGTAAGCAATCAAAGAGGATACCGAGGCGGCAGAAGCATTCAAAGAAGATGACGAAGTGAAAAAAGCAATCAAAGACGATATCGAAATGGAAGAAGCAGTCAAAGACGATATCGAAGAGGGAGAAACAATCAAAGAGGAAATTGAAGTTGAGTAAGCAATCAAAGAGGATACCGAGGTGGTAGAAGCATTCAAAGAAGATGACGAAGTGAAAAAAGCAATCAAAGACGATATCGAAGTGGGAGAAGCAATCAAAGAGGATATCGAAGTTAAAGAAGCAGTCAAAGATGATGTCGAAGTGGAAAAAACATTCAAAGAAGATGACGAAGTGAGAAAAGCATTCAAAAAGGATGTCAAGGATGACAATAAAAAAACAGTTGCACCAAAAATTTATACCAATATTTTGTACAAGTTTGCTAGGGCTATCTCTTCCCGTTTAGAAGATACGAGCGATTGAAGTTTTGTATGAAAGACCACAATTTTGTAGAGAGCATAATGAAGTAACTGAAGCAATTAAAGAGGATATGAAAGTAGAAGAAGCATTTTAAAGGGATAACGAAATGGAACATGCAAAAATAGAAGATGTCGAGGCGGAAGAAACAATCAAAGAGGATATAGAAGTGGAAGAAGCAATCAAAGAGGGTATCGAAGTGGAAGAAGCCATCACAGAGGATATCGAAGTGAAAATGCTATCAAAGACGATATCGAAGATGAAGACGCAATCAAAGAGAATAATGCAGTGCAAGAAGCAATCAAAAGGAAATCGAAGATGATATCGAAGTGGAAGGAGTAAACAAAGAGGATATTGAAGTGGGAGAAGCAATCAAATAGGATATCGAAGTAGCAAAAACAATCAAAGAAGAAATTGAAGTTGACTAAGGAATCAAAGAGGATACCGAGTTGGTAGAAGTATTCAAAGAGGATGACGGAGTGAAAAAAGCAATCAAAGACGATATCGAAGTGAAAGAAATAGTCAAAGACGATATCAAAATGGAACAAGCAATCAAAGCGGATATCGAAGTGGAAGAAGCAATCAAAGAGGATATCAAAGTGGAAGAAGCCATCACAGGATATCGAAGTAAAAATGCAATCAAAAACGATATCGAATATGAAGACGCAATCAAAGAAAATATTGCAGTGCAAGAAGCAATCAAACGGAAATCAAAGAGGAAGGAGCCCTTACAGAGGATACCGAAGTGAAAATGCCATCAAAGAGGATATCAAAGATGAAGAAGCAATCCAATGGATATTGAAGATGAAGAAGGAATAAAAGAGGATATCGAAGTGGAACAAGCAATCGTAGAGGATATCAAAGTTAAAGAAGCAATCAAATAGGATATCAATGTGGAAGAAGCAATCAAAGAGGATATCGAAGTGGAACAAGCAATCAAAGAGAAAAAAATTGGATGTTCCAAAATGATCATGATAATAGTTGTATAAAAAAATTGAACGTTGCAAAAAAGATCATGATGAACGTTGCATAAAAAAAATCTGGACGTTCCAAAATGATCAGGATTGACGTTGCATAATATAAATGTATGTTGTAAAATGATAATGATCAAAAATTTGTACTAATATTTTGTCAAAGTTTGCTAGTGCTATCTCTTCCCGTTTAGAAGATACGAGCGATTAAAGTTTTGTAAGAAAAATCATAAATTTGTTGATTGGATATCGAAGTGGAAGAAACTATCAAAGAGAATGTTGAAGTGGAAGAAGCAATCAAATAGGATATCGAAGTGGCAGAAACAATCAAAGAGGAAATTGAAGTTGAGTAAGCAATCAAAGAGGATACCGAGGCGGTAGAAGCATTCAAAGAAGATGACGAAGTGAAAAAAGCAATCAAAGACGATATCGAAGTGGGAGAAGCAATCAAAGAGGATATCGAAGTTAAAGAAGCAGTCAAAGATGATGTCGAAGTGGAAAAAACATTCAAAGAAGATGACGAAGTGAGAGAAGCATTCAAAAAGGATGTCAAGGATGACAATAAAAAAACAGTTGCACCAAAAATTTATACCAATATTTTGTACAAGTTTGCTAGGGCTATCTCTTCCCGTTTAGAAGATACGAGCGATTGAAGTTTTGTATGAAAGACCACAATTTTGTAGAGAGCATAATGAAGTAACTGAAGCAATTAAAGAGGATATGAAAGTAGAAGAAGCATTTTAAAGGGATAACGAAGTGGAACATGCAAAAATAGAAGATGTCGAGGCGGAAGAAACAATCAAAGAGGATATCGAAGTGGAAGAAGCAATCAAAGAGGGTATCGAAGTGGAAGAAGCCATCACAGAGGATATCGAAGTGAAAATGCTATCAAAGACGATATCGAAGATGAAGACGCAATCAAAGAGAATAATGCAGTGCAAGAAGCAATCAAACGGAAATCAAAGAGGAAGGAGCCCTTACAGAGGATACCGAAGTGAAAATGCCATCAAAGAGGATATCAAAGATGAAGAAGCAATCCAATGGATATTGAAGATGAAGAAGGAATAAAAGAGGATATCGAAGTGGAACAAGCAATCGTAGAGGATATCAAAGTTAAAGAAGCAATCAAATAGGATATCAATGTGGAAGAAGCAATCAAAGAGGATATCGAAGTGGAACAAGCAATCAAAGAGAAAAAAATTGGATGTTCCAAAATGATCATGATAATAGTTGTATAAAAAAAATTGAACGTTGCAATAAAGATCATGATGAACGTTGCATAAAAAAAAATCTGGACGTTCCAAAATGATCAGGATTGACGTTGCATAATATAAATGTATGTTGTAAAATGATAATGATCAAAAATTTGTACTAATATTTTGTCAAAGTTTGCTAGTGCTATCTCTTCCCGTTTAGAAGATACGAGCGATTAAAGTTTTGTAAGAAAAATCATAAATTTGTTGATTGGATATCGAAGTGGAAGAAACTATCAAAGAGAATGTTGAAGTGGAAGAAGCAATCAAATAGGATATCGAAGTGGCAGAAACAATCAAAGAGGAAATTGAAGTTGAGTAAGCAATCAAAGAGGATACCAAGGTGGTAGAAGCATTCAAAGAAGATGACGAAGTGAAAAAGCAATCAAAGACGATATCGAAATGGAAGAAGCAGTCAAAGACGATATCGAAGTGGGAGAAGCAATCAAAGAGGATATCGAAGTTAAAGAAGCAGTCAAAGATGATGTCGAAGTGGAAAAAACATTCAAAGAAGATGACGAAGTGAGAGAAGCATTCAAAAAGGATGTCAAGGATGACAATAAAAAAACAGTTCCACCAAAAATTTATACCAATATTTTGTACAAGTTTGCTAGGGCTATCTCTTCGCGTTTAGAAGATATGAGCGATTGAAGTTTTGTATGAAACACCACAATTTTGTAGAGCGCATAATGAAGTAACTGAAGCAATTAAAGAGGATATGAAGTAGAAGAAGCATTTTAAAAGGATAACGAAGTGGAACATGCAAAAATAGAAGATGTGGAGGCGGAAGAAACAATAAAAGAGGATGACGAAGTGTAACAAGCAATCAAAGATAATATTCGAATAGTGGATGTAGCATAATAAAAAAAAAATTGATGTTCCAAAATGATCACAATGGATGTTGCATAATAAAAAAAAATTGACGTTCCAAAAGTGATCATTGTGGATGAGGCATAATTAAAAAAAAAAATTGACGTTCCAAAATGATCATTGCGGATGAGGCATAATTAAAAAAATTGATGTTCCAAAATTATCACAGTGGATGTTGCATTATAAAAAAAAAGAAATTGACGTTCCAAAATGATCATAGTGGATGAGGCATAAATAAAAAAAAATTGATGTTCCAAAATGATCACAATGGATGTTGCATAATAAAAAAAAATTGACGTTCCAAAAGTGATCATTGTGGATGAGGCATAATTAAAAAAAAAATTGACGTTCCAAAATGATCATTGCGGATGAGGCATAATTAAAAAAATTGATGTTCCAAAATTATCACAGTGGATGTTGCATAATAAAAAAAAAGAAATTGACGTTCCAAAATGATCATTGTGGATGAGGCATAATTTAAAAAAAAATGATTTTCCAAAATGATCACAAAGGATTTTACATAATAAAAAAAATGACGTTCCAAAAGTGATCATTGTGGATGAGGCATAATTTAAAACAAAATGATGTTCCAAAATGATCACAAAGGATTTTGCATAGTAAAAAAAAAAATTTACGTTCCAAAAGTGATCATTGTGGATGAGGCATAATTTAAAAAAATTGATTTTCCAAAATGATCACAGTGGATGATGCATTATAAAAAAATAAAAAATAATTGACGTTCCAAAGTGATCATTGTGGATGAGGCGTAATTAAAAAAATTATGTACCAAAATAATCACAGTGGATGTTGCATAATAAAAAAAATAAAAAATAATTGACGTTCCAAAGTGATCATTGTGGATGAGGCATAATTAAAAAAAATGATGTACCAAAATGATCACAGTGGATGATGCATAATAAAAAAATAAAAAATAATTGACGTTTCAAAGTGATCATTGTGGATGAGGCGTAATTAAAAAAATGATGTACCAAAATGATCACAGTGGATGTTGCATAATAAAAAAAAAATGACGTTTCAAAGTGATCATTGTGGATGAGGCATAATTGAAAAAAAAAATGATGTTACAAAATGATCACAGTGGATGATGCATAATAAAAAAAAAAAAAATTGACGTTCCAAAGTGATCATTGTGGATGAGGCATAATTAAAAAAATGATGTACCAAAATGATCACAGTGGATGTTGCATAATAAAAAAAAAAATGACGTTTCAAAGTGATCATTGTGGATGAGGCATAATTAAAAAAATGTGGATGTTCCAAAATAAACATGATGAACGTTGCATACTAAAAAAAAAAAAAAATTGGATGTTCCAAAATGATGATGATGACCTTTGCAAAATCTATGAAAGTTGTCTCATGCCCCTCCACCAACATTATATAGAATCAAGCAAATTTACAGTAATTTTATAGTACACACAAGCCATGGGCTCCCTACAAAAACAGTATGAAAATTACGGCAAACGAAATATACGGTTTACGGTATTCATACAGAAATATTTTGTATGGGACAATTTTTTTTTTGTATGAAAGACAATTTTTTTTTCATGGAACCGGATATAAAAAAATGTCCTCTGCAACATTAGTTTTTGCACCAACGCTCTAAGACCTATACTTTCCGAGATACGAGGTCGATGGGAGCGAATGGGGGACAAAAGGGGTACTTTAGGATTTATTCCCAACTCATCGGAACTCTCTCTATACGATCCCACCAAACATTTTCACCCTACGAGGTGGCATCTGGGAGAACAAACATGTCAATGAGTCAGTCAGTCAGTGAGTGGTAATCGAGCTTTATATAATATAATAACTAGAGGTTGCGTAGTGCGCGAGTTGCACGCAACTCGCGTGTTATTGTTTTTGTCGAAGAAGCAATCAAAGAGGATTTCGAGCTGTTAAAAGCGATCAAAAAGGATATCCATGTGTAAGAAGCAGTCAAAGACGATATCGAAATGGAAGAAGCAATCAAATCAAAGAGGATTTCCAAGTGGGAGCAGCAATTAAAAAGGATATTGAAGTGAAAGGAGCAATCAAATAGGATATCGAAGTAGCAGAAACAATCAAAGAGGAAATTAAAGTTGCGTAAGCAATCAAAGAGGATACCGAGGTGGTAAGAGCATTCTAAGAGGATGACGAAGTGAAAAAAGCAATCAAAGACGATATCGAAGTGGAAGAAACAGTCAAAAACGATATCGAAGTGGAAGAAGCAATCAAAGAGGATATTGAAGTGAAAGAAGCAATCAAATAGGATATCGAAGTAGCAGAAACAATCAAAGAGGAAATTAAAGTTGAGTAAGCAATCAAAGAGGATACCGAGGTGGTAGAAGCGTTCTAAGAGGATGACGAAGTAAAAAAAGCAATCAAAGACGATATCGAAGTGGAAGAAACAGTCAAAGACGATATCGAAGTGGAAGAAGCAATCAAAGAGGATATCGAAGTGGAAGGAGCAATCAAAGAGGATATCTACGAGATTCTCCCTTGTGTTTTTGTTTATTTTACGTTTATAAGTACTATTTAATTGTTTCTTTGTTTGTATTTTCTCTGTTTTAAAATGTAACTGTATTGTATATTGTGTGCTAATGTGGTGAATAAATGATTTCTATGTCTATGTCTATGTCTATCGAAGTGGAAGAAGCAATCAAAGAGGGTATCGAAGTGGAAGAAGCCATCACAGAGGATATCGAAGTGAAAATGCTATCAAAAACGATATCGAAGATGAAGACGCAATCAAAGAGAATATTGCAGTGCAAGAAGCAATCAAAATGAAATCGAAGATGATATCGAATTGGTAGAAGCAATAAAAGAGGATATCAAAGTGGAAGAAGCAATCAAAGAGGATATCGAGCTGTTTAAAGTCATCGAAGAGGATATCCATGTGTAAGAAGCAGTCAAAGACGATCGAAATGGAAGAAGCAATCAAATCAAAGAGGATATCCAAGTCGAAGCAGCAATCAAAGATGATATCGAAGTGGAAGAAGCAATCAAAGAGGATATTGAAGTGAAAGAAGCAATCAAATAGGATATCGAAGTAGCAGAAACAATTAATGAGGAAATTGAAATTGAGTAAAAGACGTCGAGGACAATGATAAAAATAAAAAACGGTTTCACCAAAAACTTATACTAATATTTTGTAAAAGTTTCCTCGGGCTATCTCTTCCCGTTTAAAAGATACGAGCGATTTAAGTTTTGTATGGAAACCCATAATTTTGTGGAGTGGAAATTGAAGTAAAAGCAGCAATTGAAGAAGACATATAAGTAGAAAAAGACATTAAAAAGGATATCAAAGTGGAAGAAGCAAAAATAGAGGATATCGAGGTGAAAGAAGCATTCAAGGAGGAAGACCAAGTGAGAGAAGCATTAAAAAAGTATGTCAAGAGCAATGATGGTAATAAAAAAACTATTCGACCAAAAATTTGTACCAATATTTTGTAAAAGTTTGCTAAGCGTAACTGTTCCCGTTTAGAAGATACGAGCTATTTAAGATTTGTATTAAAACCCATAATTTTTTAGAGTGGAAATTGTAGTAAAAGAAGCAATTGAAGAAAATATATAAGTAGAAAAAGCAATTAAAAAGGATATCAAAGTGGAAGAAGCAAAAATAGAGGATATCGAGGTGAAAGAAGCATTTAAAGTGGAAGACGAAGTAAGAGAAGCATTCAAAACGGATGCCAAGGGCAATGATGGTATTAAAAACTACTAAAAATTAAAAAAACTATTCCACCAAAAATTTGTACCAATATTTTGTAAAAGTTTGCTAGGCGTAACTGTTCCCGTTTAGAAGATACGAGCGATTTAAGATTTGTATTAAAACCCATAATTTTGTAGAGTGGGAATTGAAGTAAAAGAAGCAATTGAAGAAAACATATAAGTAGAAAAAGCAATTAAAAAGGATATCAAAGTCTAAGAAGCAAAAATAGAGGATATCGAGGTGAAAGAAGCATTTAAAGTGAAGGACGAAGTAAGAGAAGCATTCAAAACGGATGTCAAGGGCAATGATGGTATTAAAAAAACTATTCCACCAAAAATTTGTACCAATATTTTGTAAAAGTTTGCTGGGGGTAACTCTTCCCGTTTAGAAGATACGAGCGATTTAAGATTTGTATTAAAACCCATAATTTTGTAGAGTCGATATTGAAGTAAGAGAAGTAATTGAAGAAAATAGAAAAATAGAAAAAACAATTCAAAAGTATATTGAAGTAAAAATGCCATCAAAGAGGATTTCGAAGTTATAGAAACAATTAAAGAGGATATCAATGTGGAAGAAACATTCGAAAACGAAAAGGAAGTGAGAGAAGAATTCAAAATGATGGCAAGGGCGATGATGACCGTAAAATAACGATTCCACCAAAAATTTGTGCTACAAAAAAAATTGATTTTCCAAAATGATCACAGTGCATAATAAAAAAAAATGACGTTCCAAAATGATCATGTGGATGAGGCATAATTTAAAAAAAATATGTACCAAAATGATCACAGTGGATGTTGCATAATAAAAAAAAATTGACGTTCCAAAGTGATCATTGTGGATGAGGCATAATTAAAAAAAATGATGTACCAAAATGATTACAGTGGATGTTGCATAATAAAAAAAAAATAATTGACGTTCCAAAGTGATCATTGTGGATGAGGCATAATTAAAAAAAATGATGTACCAAAATGATCACAGTGGATGTTGCATAATACAAAAAAAAATAATAATTGACGTTCCAAAGTGATCATTGTGGATGAGGCATAATTAAAAAAAATGATGTACCAAAATGATCACAGTGGATGTTGCATAATAAAAAATAATAATAATTGACGTTCCAAAGTGATCATTGTGGATGAGGCATAATTAAATAAAATGATGTTCCAAAATGATCACAGTGGATGTTGCATAATAAAAAAAAATTGACGTTCCAAAGTGATCATTGTGGATGAGGCATAATTAAATAAAATGATGTTCCAAAATGATCACAGTGGATGTTGCATAATAAAAAAAAATTGACGTTCCAAAGTGATCATTGTGGATGAGGCATAATTAAAAAAAATGATGTACCAAAATGATCACAGTGGATGTTGCATTATAAAAAAAAAATTGACGTTCCAAAGTGATCATAGTGGATGAGGCATAATTGAAAAAAAAATGATGTTCCAAAATGATCACAGTGGATGATGCATAATTAAAAAAAAATTGATGTTCCCAAATGAACATGATAAACGTTGCATAATAAAAAAACAGGGAAAAAAAAAATTGACGTTCCAAAATAATCATTGTGGATGAGGCATAATTAAAGAAAAATGATGTTCCAAAATGATCACAGTGGATGATGCATAATAAAATAAATAAAAAATAATTGACGTTCCAAAGTGATCATTGTGGATGAGGCGTAATTAAAAAAATGATGTACCAAAATGATCACAGTGGATGTTGCATAATAAAAAAAATAATAATAATTGACGTTCCAAAGTGATCATTGTGGATGAGGCGTAATTAAAAAAATGATGTACCAAAATGATCACAGTGGATGTTGCATAATAAAAAAATAATAATAATTGACGTTCCAAAGTGATCATTGTGGATGAGGCATAATTAAAAAAAATGATGTACCAAAATATCACAGTGGATGTTGCATAATAAAAAAAATTGACGTTCCAAAGTGATCATAGTGGATGAGACATAATTGAAAAAAAAAATTATGTTCCAAAATGATCACAGTGGATGATGCATAATAAAAAAAAAAAAATAATTGACGTTCCAAAGTGATCATTGTGGATGAGGCATAATTAAAAAAAATGATGTACCAAAATGATCACAGTGGCTGTTGCATAATAAAAAAAAATAATTCACGTTCCAAAGTGATCATTGTGGATGAGGCATAATTTAAAAAAATGATGTACCAAAATATCACAGTGGATGTTGCATAATAAAAAAAAAAAAAAATTGACGTTCCAAAGTGATCATTGTGGATGAGGCATAATTAAAAAAATGTGGATGTTCCAAAATAAACATGATGAACGTTGCATACTAAAAAAAAAAAAAATTGGATGTTCCAAAATGATGATGATGACCTTTGCAAAAACTATGAAAGTTATCTCATGTCCCTCCACCACCATTATATAGAATCAAGCAAATTTACAGTAATTTTATAGTACACACAAGCCGTGGGCTCCCTACAAAAACGGTATGAAAATTACGGCAAACGAAATATACGGTTTACGGTATTCATACAGAAATATTTTGTATGGGACAATTTTTTTTTTGTATGAAAGACAATTTTTTTTTCATGGAACCGGATATAAAAAAATGTCCTCTGCAACATTAGTTTTTGCACCAACTCTCTAAGACCTATACTTTCCGAGATACGAGGTCGATGGGAGCGAATGGGGGACAAAAGGGGGACTTTAGGATTTATTCCCAACTCACCGGAACTCCCTCTATACGATCCCACCAAACATTTTTACCCTACGAGGTGGCATCTGGGAGAACAAACATGTCAATGAGTCAGTCAGTCAGTCAGTGGTAATCGAGCTTTATATAATATAACTAGAGGTTGCGTTGTGCGCGAGCTGCTGGCAGCTCGCGTGTTTTTCTTTTAGTCGAAGAAGTAATTAAAGAGGATATCGAGCTGTTAAAAGCCATCAAAGAGGATATCCATGTGTAAGAAGCAGTCAAAGACGATATCGAAATGGAAGAAGCAATCAAATCAAAGAGGATTTCCAAGTGGAAGCAGCAATCAAAGGTGATATCGAAGTGGAAGAAGCAATCAAAGAGGATATTGAAGTGAAAGAAGCAATCAAATAGGATATCGAAGTAGCAGAAACAATCAAAGAGGAAATTATAGTTGAGGAAGAAATCAAAGAGGATACCAAGGTGGTAGAAGCATTCTAAGAGGATGACGAAGTAAAAAAAGCAATCAAAGACGATATCGAAGTGGAAGAAGCAATCCAATGGATATTGAAGATGAAGAAGGAATAAAAGAGGATATCGAAGCGGAACAAGCAATCGTAGAGGATATCAAAGTTAAAGAAGCAATCAAAGAGGATACCAATGTGGAAGAAGCAATCAAAGAGGATATCGAAGTGGAACAAGCAATCAAAGAGAAAAAAATTGGATGTTAAAATGATTATGATAATGGTTGTATAAAAAAAAATTGAACGTTGCAAAAAAGATCATGATGAACGTTGCATAAAAAAAATCTGGACGTTCCAAAATGATCATGATTGACGTTGCATAATATAAATGTATGTTGCAAAATGATAATGATCAAAAATTTGTACTAATATTTTGTCAAAGTTTGCTAGTGCTATCTCTTCCCGTTTAGAAGATACGAGCGATTAAAGTTTTGTAAGAAAAATCATAAATTTGTTGATTGAATATCGAAGTGGAAGAAACTATCAAAGAGAATGTTGAAGTGGAAGAAGCAATCAAATAGGATATCGAAGTGGCAGAAACAATCAAAGAGGAAATTGAAGTTGAGTAAGCAATCAAAGAGGATACCGAGGCGGTAGAAGCATTCAAAGAAGATGACGAAGTGAAAAAAGCAATCAAAGACGATATCGCAATGGAAGAAGCAGTCAAAGACGATATCGAAGAGGGAGAAACAATCAAAGAGGAAATTGAAGTTGAGTAAGCAATCAAAGAGGATACCGAGGTGGTAGAAGCATTCAAAGAAGATGACGAAGTGAGAGAAGCATTCAAAAAGGATGTCAAGGATGACAATAAAAAAACAGTTGCACCAAAAATTTATACCAATATTTTGTGCAAGTTTGCTAGGGCTATCTCTTCCCGTTTAGAAGATACGAGCGATTGAAGTTTTGTATGAAAGACCACAATTTTGTAGAGAGCATAATGAAGTAACTGAAGCAATTAAAGAGGATATGGAAGTAGAAGAAGCATTTTAAAGGGATAACGAAGTGGAACATGCAAAAATAGAAGATGTCGAGGCGGAAGAAACAATCAAAGAGGATATCGAAGTGGAAGAAGCAATCAAAGAGGGTATCGAAGTGGAAGAAGCCATCACAGAGGATATCGAAGTGAAAATGCTATCAAAGACGATATCGAAGATGAAGACGCAATCAAAGAGAATAATGCAGTGCAAGAAGCAATCAAAAGGAAATCGAAGATGATATCGAAGTGGAAGGAGTAAACAAAGAGGATATTGAAGTGGGAGAAGCAATCAAATAGGATATCGAAGTAGCAAAAACAATCAAAGAGGAAATTGAAGTTGACTAAGGAATAAAAGAGGATACCGAGTTGGTAGAAGTATTCAAAGAGGATGACGAAGTGAAAAAAGCAATCAAAGTCGATATCGAAGTGAAAGAAATAGTCAAAGACGATATCAAAATGGAACAAGCAATCAAAGAGAAAAAAATTGGATGTTCCAAAATGATCATGATAATAGTTGTATAAAAAAAATTGAACGTTGCAAAAAAGATCATGATGAACGTTGCATAAAAAAAATCTGGCCGTTCCAAAATGATCAGGATTGACGTTGCATAATATAAATGTATGTTGTAAAATGATAATGATCAAAAATTTGTACTAATATTTTGTCAAAGTTTGCTAGTGCTATCTCTTCCCGTTTAGAAGATACGAGCGATTAAAGTTTTGTAAGAAAAATCATAAATTTGTTGATTGGATATCGAAGTGGAAGAAACTATCAAAGAGAATGTTGAAGTGGAAGAAGCAATCAAATAGGATATCGAAGTGGCAGAAACAATCAAAGAGGAAATTGAAGTTGAGTAAGCAATCAAAGAGGATACCAAGGTGGTAGAAGCATTCAAAGAAGATGACGAAGTGAAAAAGCAATCAAAGACGATATCGAAATGGAAGAAGCAGTCAAAGACGATATCGAAGTGGGAGAAGCAATCAAAGAGGATATCGAAGTTAAAGAAGCAGTCAAAGATGATGTCGAAGTGGAAAAAACATTCAAAGAAGATGACGAAGTGAGAGAAGCATTCAAAAAGGATGTCAAGGATGACAATAAAAAAACAGTTCCACCAAAAATTTATACCAATATTTTCTACAAGTTTGCTAGGGCTATCTCTTCCCGTTTAGAAGATATGAGCGATTGAAGTTTTGTATGAAACGCCACAATTTTGTAGAGCGCATAATGAAGTAACTGAAGCAATTAAAGAGGATATGAAGTAGAAGAAGCATTTTAAAAGGATAACGAAGTGGAACATGCAAAAATAGAAGATGTGGAGGCGGAAGAAACAATAAAAGAGGATGACGAAGTGTAACAAGCAATCAAAGAGAATATTCGAATAGTGGATGTCGCATAATAAAAAAAAATTGACGTTCCAAAATGATCATAGTGGATGAGGCATAAATAAAAAAAATTGATGTTCCAAAATGATCACAGTGGATATTGCATAATAAAAAAAAAATTGACGTTCCAAAAGTGATCATTGTGGATGAGGCATAATTTAAAAAAAAAATTGACGTTCCAAAATGATCATTGCGGATGAGGCATAATTAAAAAAAATTGATGTTCCAAAATTATCACAGTGGATGTTGCATAATAAAAAAAAAGAAATTGACGTTCCAAAATTATCATTGTGGAACGTCAATTTCTTTTTTTTATAGAGATTTTCTAGAGGTTGCGTAGTGCGCGAGTTGCACGCAACTCGCGTGTTATTGTTTTTGTCGAAGAAGCAATCAAAGAGGATTTCGAGCTGTTAAAAGCGATCAAAAAGGATATCCATGTGTAAGAAGCAGTCAAAGACGATATCGAAATGGAAGAAGCAATCAAATCAAAGAAGATATCCAAATGGAAGCAGCAATCAAATATGATTTCGAAGTGCAAGAAGCAATCAAACAGGATATTGAAGTGAAAGCAGCAATCAAATAGGATATCGAATTAGCAGAAACTATTAAAGAGGAAATTGAAGTTGAGTAAGCAATCAAAGAGGATACCGAGGTGGTAGAAGCATTCTAAGATGACGAAGTGAAAAAAGCAATCAAAGACGATATCGAAGTGGAAGAAGCAATCAAAGAAGGTATCGAAGTGGAAGAAGCAATCTTAGAGGATATCGAAGTGGAAGAAGCAATCAAAGAAGATATCGAAGTGTAAGAAGCCATCACAGAGGATATTGAAGTGAAAATGCTATCAAAAACCATATCGAAGATAAAGACGCAATCAAAGAGAATATTGCAGTGCAAGAAGCAATCAAAAGGAAATCGAAGATGATATCGAATTGGTAGAAGCAATAAAAGAGGATATCAAAGTGGAAGAAGCAATCAAAGAGGATATCGAGCTGTTAAAAGCTATCGAAGAGGATATCCATGTGTAAGAAGCAGTCAAAGACAATATCTAAATGGAAGAAGCAATGAAATCATAGAGGATTTCCAAGTGGACGCAGCATTCAAAGATGATATCGAAGTGGAAGAAGCAATCAAATAGGATATCGAAGTAGCAGAAACAATCAAAGAGGAAATTGAAATTGAGTAAAAGACGTCGAGGACAATGATAAAAATAAAAAAACGGTTCCACCAAAAACTTATACCAATATTTTGTAAAAGTTTCCTCGAGCTATCTCTTCCCGTTTAAAAGATACGAGCGATTTAAGTTTTGTATGAAACCCCATAATTTTGTAGAGTGGAAATTGAAGTAAAAGAAGCAATTGAAGAAAACATATAAGTAGAAAAAGCAATTAAAAAGGATATCAAAGTGGAAGAAGCAAAAATAGAGGATATCGAGGTGAAATAAGCATTTAAAGAGGAAGACGAAGTAAGAGAAGCATTCAGAAAGGATGTCAAGGGCAATGATGGTATTAAAAATACTATTCCAACAAAAATTTGTACCAATATTTTGTAAAAGTTTGCTACACGTAACTCTTCCCGTTTAGAAGATACGAGCGATTTAAGATTTGTATTTTGTAGAGTGGAAATTGAAGTAACAGAAGCAATTGAAGAAAATATATAAGTAGAAAAAGCAATTAAAAAGGATATCAAAGTGGAAGAAGCAAAAATAGAGGATATCGAGTTGAAAGAATCATTCAAAGTGGAAGACGAAGTGAAAGAAGCATTTAAAAAGGATGTCAAGGGCAATGTGGTATTAAAAAAACTACTCCACCAAAAATTAGTACCAATATTTTGTAAAAGTTTGCTACGCGTAACTCTTCCCGTTTAGAAGATACGAGCGATTTAAGATTTGTATTAAAACCCATAATTTTGTAGAGTGGGAATTGAAGTAAAAGAAGCAATTGAAGAAAATATATAAGTAGAAAAAGCAATTAAAAAGGATATCAAAGCGGAAGAAGCAAAAATAGAGGATATCGTGGTGAAATAAGCATTTAAAGAGGAAGACGAAGTAAGAGAAGCATTCAGAAAGGATGTCAAGGGCAATGATGGTATTAAAAAAACTATTCCAACAAAAATTTGTACCAATATTTTGTAAAAGTTTGCTACACGTAACTCTTCCCGTTTAGAAGATACGAGCGATTTAAGATTTGTATTTTGTAGAGTGGAAATTGAAGTAACAGAAGCAATTGAAGAAAATATATAAGTAGAAAAAGCAATTAAAAAGGATATCAAAGTGGAAGAAGCAAAAATAGAGGATATCGAGTTGAAAGAATCATTCAAAGTGGAAGACGAAGTGAAAGAAGCATTTAAAAAGGATGTCAAGGGCAATGTGGTATTAAAAAAACTACTCCACCAAAAATTAGTACCAATATTTTGTAAAAGTTTGCTACGCGTAACTCTTCCCGTTTAGAAGATACGAGCGATTTAAGATTTGTATTAAAACCCATAATTTTGTAGAGTGGGAATTGAAGTAAAAGAAGCAATTGAAGAAAATATATAAGTAGAAAAAGCAATTATAAAGGATATCAATGTGAAAGAAGCAAAAATAGAGGATATCGAGGTTAAAGAAGCATTCAAGGAGGAAGACCAAGTGAGAGAAGCATTCAAAAAGGATGTCAAGCGCAATGATGGTATTAAAAAAACCATTCCACCAAAAATTTGTACCAATATTTTGTAAAAGTTTGCTACGCGTAACTCTTCCCGTTTAGAAGATACGAGCGATTTAAGATTTGTATTAAAACCCATAATTTTGAAGAGTCGATATTGAAGTAAGAGAAGTAATTGAAGAAAATATAAAAATAGAAAAAACAATTCAAAAGTATATTGAAGTAAAAATGCCATCAAAGAGGATTTCGAAGTTATAGAAACAATTAAAGAGGATATCAATGTGGAAGAAACATTCGAAAACGAAAAGGAAGTGAGAGAAGAATTCAAAATAATGGCAAGGGCGATGATGACCGTAAAATAACGATTCCACCAAAAATTGGTGATACAAAAAAATTAATTTTCCAAAATGATCACAGTGGATGTTGCATAATAAAAAAAAATTGACGTTCCAAAATGATCATGCGGATGAGGCAAAATTAAAAAAAAATTATGTTCCAAAATGATCACAGTGGATGATGCATAATAAAAAAAATTGACGTTCCAAAGTGATCATTGTGGATGAGGCGTAATTAAAAAAATGATGTACCAAAATGATCACAGTGGATGTTGCATAATACAAAAAAATAATAATAATTGACGTTCCAAAGTGATCATTGTGGATGAGGCATAATTAAAAAAAATGATGTTCCAAAATGATCACAGTGGATGATGCATAATAAAAAAAAAAAATTATGTTCCAAAGTGATCATTGTGGATGAGGCATAATTAAAAAAATGATGTACCAAAATGATTACAGTGGATGTTGCATACTAAAAAAAATAATTGACGTTCCAAAGTGATCATTGTGGATGAGGCATAATAAAAAAAATTATGTACCAAAATGATCACAGTGGATGTTGTATAATACAAAAAAAAAAATAATTGACGTTCCAAAGTGATCATTGTGGATGAGGCATAATTAAAAAATTGACGTTCCAAAATGATCATGTGGATGAGGCAAAATTAAAAAAAAGTTATGTTCCAAAATGATCACAGTGGATGATGCATAATAAAAAAAAATTGACGTTCCAAAGTGATCATTGTGGATGAGGCGTAATTAAAAAAATGATGTACCAAAATGATCACAGTGGATGTTGCATAATACAAAAAAATAATAATAATTGACGTTCCAAAGTGATCATTGTGGATGAGGCATAATTAAAAAAAATGATGTTCCAAAATGATCACAGTGGATGATGCATAATAAAAAAAAATAATTGACGTTCCAAAGTGATCATTGTGGATGAGGCATAATTAAAAAAAATTATGTGTTGCATAATAAAAAAAAATAATTGACGTTCCAAAGTGATCATTGTGGATGAGGCATAATTAAAAAAAATTGATGTTCCAAAATGATCACAGTGGATTTTGCATAATAAAAAAAAAATGACGTTCCAAAAGTGATCATTGTGGATGAGGCATAATTAAAAAAAATTGATTTTCCAAAATGATCACAGTGGATTTTGCATAATAAAAAAAAAAAAAAAAATTGACGTTCCAAAATGATCATTGTGGATGAGGCATAATTTAAAAAAAATTGATTTTCCAAAATGATCACAAAGTATTTTACATATTAAAAAAAAAAAATTGACGTTCCAAAGTGATCATTGTGGATGAGGCGTAATTAAAAAAATGATGTACCAAAATGATCATAGTGGATGTTGCATAATACAAAAAAAGTAATAATAATTGACGTTCCAAAGTGATCATTGTGGATGAGGCATAATTAAAAAAAATGATGTACCAAAATGATCACAGTGGATGTTGCATAATAAAAAAAAAAAAATAATTGACGTTCCAAAGTGATCATTGTGGATGAGGCATAATTAAAAAAATGTGGATGTTCCAAAATAAACATGATGAACGTTGCATACTAAAAAAAAAAAAAAATTGGATGTTCCAAAATGATGATGATGACCTTTGCAAAAAACTATGAAAGTTATCTCATGTCCCTCCACCACCATTATATAGAATCAAGCAAATTTACAGTAATTTTATAGTACACACAAGCCGTGGGCTCCCTACAAAAACAGTATGAAAATTACGGCAAACGAAATATACGGTTTACGGTATTCATACAGAAATATTTTGTATGGGACAATTTTTTTTTTGTATGAAAGACAATTTTTTTTTCATGGAACCGGATATAAAAAAATGTCCTCTGCAACATTAGTTTTTGCACCAACTCTCTAAGACCTATACTTTCCGAGATACGAGGTCGATGTGAGCGAATGGGGGACAAAAGGGGTACTTTAGGATTTATTCCCAACTCATCGGAACTCCCTCTATACGATCCCACCAAACATTTTCACCCTACGAGGTGGCATCTGGGAGAACAAACATGTCAATGAGTCAGTCAGTCAGTCAGTCAGTGAGTGGTAATCGAGCTTTATATAATATAACTAGAGGTTGCGTTGTGCGCGAGCTGCTCGCAGCTCGCGTGTTTTTCTTTTAGTCGAAGAAGTAATTAATGAGGGTATCGAGGTTGCGTTGTGCGCGAGCTGCTCGCAGCTCGCGAGGGTAATGTGTTGTTTGATAGAAATCCCCCCCTTCGTAACTCTGACAAAACCAAATCATATAAGGCTAAAACATGTATTTTAAGAAGGAACCTTAAAAATAAGTAAGTTGATTTAAGGATACTTCTACTTACAATTTTATAACTTACATAAACAATCAATAGTTTTGTATCATAATCAGCAAATTCGTGGATACTTACTTAATATTTATTAATTCTTTAATGATGCAATTAGGTATGTAAGAATGGCGAGACGGGTTAGTTTAATAAATCCCACCAGCTTTAACCATTCCAAAGTCTACTGTGCCCGTATTAGCAGTAGGCCGTTAGGGTGTTTCCCGCAGAGGCGTACAAGGTCAGTTAATATCTATAAATTAAACAATTGAGAAATCAGAAATCAGAAATCAGAACGTTTATTTGCTCGAATATAGGTAAATGTTTCGATGTTACAATTTGTTGATCCTTATATATTCTACCATACAGATGGTGTGCAAATATAAATATATAAATCAAATTTAAACTAAGCGAATGTCAATAAAATTAGTAATATCAAACAATCCAATATAAAAAAAAAAAAGAAAGAGAAGTTGGTATATATATTTTATTATTTTCTACATTGGGTATACCTTATAATCATCATCATATCAGCAGCCACAGGAAGTAGACTGCTGAACATAATATGTCAAGTAAAAAAGTAATATGAACGTATTTTAATAATCCTTCTCATATATCTCTAGAGCAACCAATCTCATCTCTCTCAACAAACTAATGCTATTAAATTTGAATACTCATTGACAAATGAAATAGTTAATAGATTTGATAATTTTCATATTATCTTTGCTTGACTCGGCGTTCGCCACCATCCTCAATGAGCTGTAATGAGATGCCAGTCGCAGTCGTTCCAGTTGTTGTCTGTTCGAAAACAAAAAATATATGAGATGTGGTTTTTAATAAAATATTTAACGCGAGATACTTATATCAATATATAGGTTTTTAAATTTTCTTAATTTTTTTTCATCTATGTACACACCTCGCTGTATCAACTTATACACCGTACTTCTGGCAAATAAATATCATTTCATTTCACCTTATATTCAATAAAGAACATGTAGAACTCAACAAAAATAGAAACATTTGGGATTTATGCGCATATTTTTTGTAATAATATTTAATAGTCACATTATCCACACAAACTGACGTGACGGCCCTCCTGATTACCATGATTTTACGAAGTTAGCGTCGCCTATCTGCTACTCAGTGCATACGCTTTATAAAAACATAACATAATATTATAAGTATGTTTCTATGTTTGTTTGTTCATCAAGGGTAGGTATATTAAAATATCGAAAAAATTGTCGTAAAGTGTAAACAGCATGCCTGCCTATTTAGATGGGAAAACATGGTTTGTCTTCCTGTTGCAATACTCAGGGGCAGGGTTCATATGTGAAACAAACTATATACTACTTGTAATTAGTCCATTGAAAAGTTACATTTGGGGTTGCGTTTTTTAGAGGACGCAATTTTATTTTTTTGATGTATAGTGGCGGTCAGTGTAAAGCTAAAACCAAGTTTGGGGGATCGCCACCCTTGTCCCACGGCCGCCATCTTGAAAATAGGGGTTGAAATGGTTTTTACGATATATCTCTTAAACTATTAATTTGATAAAAAAAATTTGTTAACATTTTTTGTTGCAAATTAAATTCTCTACAACTTTGGTCCAGTAACTTTTTGTAGTAGAACTATAAATAAAAAAGTTATAAGCGAAAATGTTCAGAAATTCGAGAAAAAAATTATATTTTTCGATATAACTTTTTTTTTATCATTTTAGCTTTACACTGACCCCCCCTAAACATCAAAAAAATAAAATTGCGTCCTCTAAAAAACGCAAGGTAAGGCCTAAAAAATGTAACATTTCAATGGACTAAATAACTTTGTCACCATGTGAAAGCAACAAATGTATTGAGTAGTAGAGTTCCTTGTGAAAGGGCTCGCCCGGAAAGTACTACCATCATACCTATTTCTGCTGCCAAGCAGCATTACTGTGTTTCGGTATGAAGGTGATTGCTGGTGAAATTACTGGCATATGAGGCTTTACATCTGTATGTCTAAAGTTGATGGACGCAGGGTACTGCAACGTAGAGGTCTGTGACCTACGTTATAAGGCAGTTCTTTGTTAAAGGCGATGGTTACCACTTAACATCAGGTGGGCCATAAGCTTGTTTCATTACCAGGTAGCATTAAAAAACCCTGATTAGCATTTATGACTTGGATTTAAAAGTAAGCTACTTTTTAAAATCGACAGTGGAAGCTAGTTTATAAAATACATATTTTTATTACCTGGTTTCACTTCGGATGGTGTCTTAAATGATGCGCGTCGGTCAGTGTCCTTATCCAGTAGCCACTACTGGACTAAGTGGTAAGTAGGTGTTAGCATAGTAATATTGTTGTATTGTTTTGTAGTAATTTTGTGGTAGTATGCATGATTCGTTTTCAATGTTCCATCAGTATCAAAACAGTATTTCCTATCATTTTGGATTTCTTCTGCAATGCTCATTCTGTGTTTAAATGGACATTTCACTTCCACTATGGCATCATCTCCAACAATTCCGTCAGGTGATGCTACTAAAGCACCTGAGTTGTGAAGCCAAAACCCAGTCGGAGAGACTTTCTTCTGTGTTGCTTCCTCGAAGAGTTTTAAAGCCACCTCTTCATAAGTTATTCCCCACTGGATACTTTTAACACCATCCAGATTTAATGATGAAATAATGATGGAGGAAATCTGAAATAAACAGAATAAAGTATTGGTAGTGTTCCTTGCGACTCAGCATAACAAATGCAAAACTTGTGCAAATATGTACCTGTTACGCTGCACAGCAGCAATCACAATCCCAAAATTGCTTGCAGTAATGCAGCCTAGCCTTATTTCATGCCACAGAGGATTACATCTTTAATAATAATAAATATTGCTGGACATTTCACACAGCGCTATCTAGCCCCAAATTAAGCAGAGCTTGTACTATGGGAACCAGATAACTGATAGAATACTTACTTTTAAACATTTTTTTTTGTAAATACATACTTATAATATATAGAGAAACAGCCAGACCCGGAATAAATATCTGTAGATCATGCAAACATTTGTTCCGCAGCGGGGATCGAACCCGCTACCTCCTGCGTCTCAGGCGGCTATGCGCCCACTGCACCACGGAGGTCGTCAAATAGTGCCATGTGCTTTGCCCAATAGTGGCATGTGCAATGGCCAAAATCTCTTTGTGGGAAACCTTTATATTGTGCAGTATGTCGTTTTTACAGCAAAATATAGTACTTACTGATATCGCTAGTCAATTTTTCATTATACAATTAAAAATATTACGGCTTACCTCTGTTGAGTACTTCTTATTTTTCATTGATGCAAATATCTGTCCTCTCAGAATCTCCAAAGAACCATCATACATGACCGACCACTATCGTAACTCTTTTCACCTTTCTTGAATACAGAAATTTCGTTCTTAAATTGCTCTATGATTGTACCCAAACTTACAACCGCAGACATTTTATTTATTATGAAAAAGCTAAAATTACAAAAATCGCTCGTCGAAACCTGTTTGTTTTTACCCAAACGTCAAAATCCGCCATCTTGTTACGTCATACTTCCACAGTTCACTCGGTATGATACAGTGTAAATAATACAGTAAGTCAACCAGCTAGCGTGACTGTGTACATATAGTCACGTATGTAGGTACTTATCCGTTGTATATAAAGTAAAGTAAAAAGTAAAGTCCGCACATTGGCATACAAGAAGTTGAGGCACGACTTAGTGGTTTGTAAATTCTGATAGGTGTGACATAGTTGGTAAGTATTCATGTCTTCATGAGATTGAGGGTTAGGCATATACTCATTATTCTTGGCTGAGCTCTTTAAGGTGTTTGATCAGGATACATTCGGACCTATTTCTCTCCAAGCACACTTTCAGAGGACGCACCTTACCAGTGAAAAATTGCCGAAATATCATCTCGCATCGGTTTTATGTTAGTTTCTAATATGGATATGAGCGCGGTTATTACCTGGTGACATTCACAGTCGCATTCTCTTTAGACAAATCCGGTTGTAAGAACCGCTTGGACCTACTGTTTTTTCTGTATTCTGTGGCGAACGGCGAACACTCATTGTGTCGTTTACGCCAAGTTCGGGCAATATCGGACAGCACGCACAGGTGCGAATATAGAAAAAAATGCAACTGTCTCTTTTACGTTCCTGATGATTGGAGACAAATCGTCGTAAATGAGTCACTCAAGTTATTGGAATATAAGCTTTTAGTTCCTGATTTTAAGACTTTCTTTTGCGTGGTAGTAATTTGCGTAAATAATTTGTATGGGACAATTTTTTTTTTGTATGAAAGACAATTTTTTTTTCATGGATCCGGATATAAAAAAATGTCCTCAGCAACATTAGTTTTTGCACCAACGCTGTAAGACTTATACTTTCCGAGATACGAGGTGGATGGGAGCGAATGGGGGACAAAAGGGGTACTTTAGGATTTATTCCCAACTCACCGGAACTCCCTCTATACGATCCCACCAAACATTTCCCCCCTACGAGGTGGCATCAGGGAGAACAATGATGTCAATCAGTCAGTGAGTCAGTGGTAATCGAGCTTTATATAATATAATTACCTATGTAGTTTTATAAAATGAATTAAAGGATTAAAGTTTGAAAAAAAAACAAGGTTTGAGTTTTGTTAAGTTTGTTAAGGTTCATTATCGTGTGAATAAATATGTATATTATACTACACATTGCCAACTAAAGGGTTAAAAATCACCCCTCAATAAAGGTATCTTTGATTAAGCGTTGAAGAATACCTACATAATGTGCCCACTACCCCTCAACAATGAATTGATAAGGCTTTAGACACAAAAACAAGACAGAAGAGGAAAATATATTTTGCCGACCTCCGTAGCGTAGTGGGCGAACAGCCGGCTGAGACGCAGGTGATTGCGGGTTCGATTCCCGCCACGGAACAAATGTTTGCACTATATACAGATACTTGTTCCGTGTCTGATTCAAAAAGAATATAAATACTGTTACGCCGAGGCTGTTAAACAATGAGTAATAATCGAACCTTCTCGATCGATTTTGTCTTGCTGTGTTATTGTTGCTATTGTTTGTGGTTTCGCAGAATGGGGAGTGGCCATTGTGTCGAGGGACCGACCCTTTCCTGGAAGGATCGACATCGTTCTCGAACAATCGAAATGTGTGCGATATAAATAGGCCGGAGAGATGGCCGGACAGTCAGTCTCGAGTCTGAGTCAGTCTCAGTGAGTTAGTCTCAGCGAGGCCCTGGAGGACTGACGTTGGAAGGGTCTCGCGTGAACAGTAGTTGCTCCCGAGTCAGTCTGGATTAAGCTATACGTGCGATCATTTCGGTGACTTTAAGTGCTGCGACAGTGATGTGAATTAGTGTGTTGTGATACGTGTGACCAAGTTCTTGTATTCATCGTCATCGTGTTAAAAGTGTTATTTTGGTTGGACTGATTCCCATTATTTTATCCCGAACTCTCAGCTCGTAACAATTTGGTGACAGAAGTGGGATAAAATAATGCCGGTTCTACCAAAGGATAACGTGGACGGTGTCAGGACGAGAGGTAAACGACAACAGGAAATGGATGAAAGGCGGTTTGGAGATTCTCCGGTTCAAGAAGCTCGGCAGAGTCGTCAGCCGATGGAGATGGAATCAGCCGCCACCGAATCATTTGGAGCACCATCATCATCATCATCGTCCGTGGGGCAAGCTCCTGTGACAGGCGATCTTGCTGCTATTATGGCAATGCTTTGTCGTCAAGAAGAACAGCGTCGTCAGGATAAGGAAGAGCAGCGTCGTCAGCAAGAAGAGCAGGCTCGGTTGCAGGCAGAACAGCGACGTCAGGATAAGGAAGAGCAGCGTCGTCAGCAAGAAGAGCAGGCTCGGTTGCAGGAGGAAGAACGCCGTCAGCATAAAGAAGAGAAGCGTCGTCAACAGGAAGAGCCGGCTCGGTTGCAGGAGGAACAACGCCGTCAGCATTAAGAAGCGTCGTCAGCAGAAAGAGCAGGCTCGGTTGCAGAAGGAACAGCGACATGAACAGGTGGAGCAGACTCGGTTGCAAGAGGAACAGCGACGTCAGGATAAAGAAGAGCAGCGTCGTCAACAGGAAGATCAGCGACGTTGGCCATAAGAGCGTGCTCGACTGATGAGGGAATTGTTCGGTTCATCTGGAAAGGAATTCCAGGAAGTGAAAGAACAGATTGAAATCATGAGAGCCGTGTTTTGGAGGCTGGAATTGGGATCGCTGATGAGAAAGGGACTCTGGGTGTCCTGAAGTACTGGAGACGGCAATGTGGCTCCTCTAGTTGCTACATCTTCAGCGCGAGGTGCGCCTAAAATTGTTCGTGTTGATCGGCTGCCGCGATATGGGGCTAAGAATGCTCGGGACGAGCATGTTTTAGGAGGGGGCAGTGTTACGCCGAGGCTGTTAAACAATGAGTAATAATCGAACCTTCTCGAACGATTTTGTCTTGCTGTGTTATTGTTGCTATTGTTTGTGGTTTCGCAGAATGGGGAGTGGTCATTGTGTCGAGGGACCGACCCTTTCCTGGAAGGATCGACATCGTTCTCGAACAATCGAAATGTGTGCGATATAAATAGGCCGGAGAGATGGCCGGACAGTCAGTCTCGAGTCTGAGTCAGTCTCAGTGAGTTAGTCTCAGCGAGGCCCTGGAGGACTGACGTTGGAAGGGTCTCGCGTGAACAGTAGTTGCTCCCGAGTCAGTCTGGATTAAGCTATACGTGCGATCATTTCGGTGACTTTAAGTGCTGCGACAGTGATGTGAATTAGTGTGTTGTGATACGTGTGACCAAGTTCTTGTATTCATCGTCATCGTGTTAAAAGTGTTATTTTGGTTGGACTGATTCCCATTATTTTATCCCGAACTCTCAGCTCGTAACAATACTATATACGTAGGGCTGGATGTTTCTCTATAAATATTTTAAATCGGTAGGTACATATTTACAAAACAACAGTACCTATATGAGTATTGCACACCAAAACGTCTCATTCAGAGAGTACAAAACGCGTGTGCTCGATTTTGTTTTAGGATTCCACCGAGAGGACATGTCACGCCATTTTTAAACATACACTCTATCCTAAAAATGAAATCTCGTCAAAAATTACATTTAGCGTGCCTACTCTTTGGTGTAGTTAAGTTCAACACGCCTGCGTACTTGTCTGAAAAGCTCACTTGGGTGTCCAGCACTAGAAATTGTTCCTCTCGTAAATGCTCTAAGCAGCTTTCTTCGCAAAAGCATACCTCGGCGGCTTTTAGAGGCAGTTTTCGGTACGCTGCAACCAAGTGCTGGAACAATATCCCGCCTCCGGTCCGAGACCAGCAAACCATTCATGGGTTCAAGCACAAACTAAAAAACTTCCTTACAGAACGGCAAAAAGAGAGCGAAACCCTCCAAAATAATATATCTTTTATATGACGTCCTATACGAGTATTTGTAGCGCTACGAATGGGAATAGGTATCATAATATCTTATACCTTTTTATATCTTACCTTTTTCTTTTTTGACGTTATCAGGCTCGTACGTAGTAGATAGGCAATTGAATGAGTTATTACTCTTGCACTTCCTTTCGGGAAAGCGCACGATTTGCCACCAGTTAGGTACCTATGTATGTATTTATTTTTTCCCTCGTTTGCACTGTTTATCCTTTTATTCTTTTATTGTTCTATTTATAAGGCGCGCGGCGCAGTCACACTGATAACTATGGAGCCGGCACTCGTTGACTTGATGCAGTTGATTGACTCACTATTCTAACTATCCTGCCATCCTATAACTCCTTATTCACAATATTTGTGGGTTGTATAGTAAAACTTGTAAGTTTTGGCACTGAGCGCACGAGTTGATTTTAATTATGTTACTTATATATTTTAATGTACTATGCTAGTTGAATCTTAATACAAGTCATCTACTTGTTTATTTTCATATGTTTTTATATTTATATATGTTAGCAGACTTTCGTGTAGGTACTCACAAAGTTTCCAACGGAAGACCAGCGCTGTGTTACCTTGCTGTGACATAGCAAAATGCTGAGTTGGAACCTGTTTGTGGCGGCTACTAATAACTTATATTGGGTTATCTTTTGTTGTACTGTATTTTTGTGTGGTTAATTTTGTTGTTATTAGTGGTTGGCATAATAAAAATATTTTCTTTCTTTCTTTCTTTCAAAATAATACACTGAACCTAATTTTTACGAATATATTGAGTACAATGGGCGGTCTTATTGCTAAAAGATCTCTTCCAGACAACTTTTCTATGGACAGGATAATAATTGATTACATGACGGCGATGTATCTATATAATTGATCGAGCGAAGCGAGATCTCCAAATCAACTGGGGCAAATCGGTTTGTCCGAGGATAACTATCGAAGCTTTAATCGGATCATTGTGTATATAGGTAGTAGGTAGTTATGGCACAATCCTAGTATGACTAAATGAGCTAAAAATGTGGGGGGGGGGGGGAAGGTTGAGGGTTGAGATATTGGAGTTCAAGAGGAGTAAAAAAAGCTAAATGAGACTATTAGGTCAAATGGAATGTCTAATAAAAGGTTTCTATTAGTACCTACATTTCAACCCCGTTTTTATTATTAGTTTAATCCTTGTAGTTATTGAGTTATTACTTATTAGCCATAATAAAAACTGAACTTTGATGAAATTCACAAGGAACCCCCACTATGCTGAAATTTGGTATGCGTGTAGCTTTAGTGACACAAATATAGGGAACAGTCTGAAATCCAGAATAACTGCAATTTCTACCCCTAAAAAAGGTAACCAATTTACGTGAACATCCGTTACTTGTAATTTGAATGAAACTGTAGGTCAAGTTAGTCATTTATTTCGGAATACGAGCCATACCAAAAAAAAGTAATTATCTACAAAAACTTTTAACTTTTGACTAATTCTCTCAGATCCTTAGTTTCCGAGATCCAGCCGGGCGGTACAACCTGATTTCTGACTAGATAAATGCTCATAACTTCTAAATTGTTGAACTACAAATTCAGGGAATATGATTTTCGGGAACTACAAAATCTTAGGTATAAGTTGGCATGGAAACCAGATCCCTAGCGAGCGGGGCCCAACGTTCTGATGTCAATACAAAATCTTACCTATAATTTGACATGCAAACCAAATCCCTAGCGAACGGGTCCAACGTTCTGATGTCAATAAATAAAAACGGGGTCCAAAATGTACTAATGAAGACCTTACATTGAACGTCCAATTTAACCTAAGTCCTATTTTTGTTTTTTTTTTACCCCTCCTGAACCCCAATATCTCAACAACCCCCCAAGATTTTTAGCTCATTTAGTCACCCCAGAAAGGTGCCAACGCTATATCTTTCACGATAAACAAACATACATGTTTACAACGCCGATTCGTCCAAGTTAAATTGGAGATCTCGCTTCGCTCGATCAACTAATACACTTGGTTGGATGTTCTTATAGAGTAGGGCAAAGCGTTCCACAATCGTATGGCTGTTACAGTGAAGGATCGACCATAAAATTCTGTCGTATGGACAGGAGTTTTAATCTGGAAGGAATATGAGGAACGCAAATTGCTATCATTAGCCTGGTGGAGAAACTCAAAACGCTCCATATGATAACTAGTGGTTCGCCCCGAATTGAGATCTCGCGAATCTCCCAAAACAAATATTATTCTTAGGGCGACTTGCACAACGATGCCTAAACATATTTAGTGGCTAAATATAAAGGAGTTGTCAAATCATCACAAATACTTCAAACTTAAACATGATTAGTCGCTAAATACGTTTAGTCATCTTTATGCATGCCGGCTTTAATCTTTGACTATAAAAATAGTGCCATGAAATAATTAACCAATATACTTGACCCACAGCTTCATTCAAATTACAGGCAACAGGAGTTCATGTTAAAGCTACACGAATACCAAATTTCAGCATTGTGGGGTCGCTGGTGTACCCTGCGAATTTTGTCAAAGTTTTGTTTTTATTATGGCTAACTCAAAAACTACAAAAATTAAACTAAAAATAAAAACGGGGTACTAACGAAGACCTTTCATTTGACATCCCACTTGACCTAATAGTCCCGTTTTCATTTTTTTTATCCCCTCTTGAACCCCAATATCTTAACCACCCCCCAATATTTTTAGCTCATTGAGTCACACCAAAATTGTGCCATCACTACCTACCTATATACCAAATTTCATGATGATCGGATAAACGCTACGAAAGTTATCGGACAAACAAACATAAATACATACGAGGCATGCCTTTTAAGTTCTGTCGTTTCCATATTTTCCGGCAATTTTGAATTTGGAACTGTTCTATATTCGAATGTGTTTACATTTTGAATCTCAAAACAGTTGAAAGTATTAGGATTAATGCTATTGTTTAGTCACAGTTTCGATTTGAATCTGTCAGTTCACGTACGAAAATGAATCTTTCTAAGGAAAATGTTCGTGCAATAATTTTCTACAACTTTAGAAGAGGCCTGACACGGCTTCAGTGTTTAGAAGAGCTAACATCTGTGTTCAGTGATGTAGCCCCATGTCTGCGGACTGTCGAACGCTGGTATTTAGAATTCCAGCGTGGACATACTAGTGTTAGTGACAGATTTCGCGAAGGACGCCCAAAATCCGCCTTCACTGAAGATAACATCATTGCTGTGAGACAACTAATTCTCGAAGATCGTCATGTGACGTATCGAGAGATAGAGGCTCTATTAGGCATCTCAGGGACAACCATTCAGAAGATCTTGCATGAAGCGCTTGGTGTGAGAAAGCTAGTTTGCCGTTGGATACCGCATCTGCTTTCCGACGATCACAAGGCGGCCCGCGTCAGATGGTGTAAGAAAACTCTGCAAAGGTTCAACCGAGGGGAGTCAAATCACGTCTACGACATCATAAGTGGTGACGAATCTTGGATCTATGCCTACGATCCTGATTCCAAACAACAATCTACAATCTGGGTCTTTCAAGACGAGCCAAAGCCGACTAAAGTTGTTCGTTCTCGAAGCACTTCAAAGAAGATGGTGGCCACGTTCGTTGGAAAAACCGGCCATGTTGCGACTATTGCACTTGAAGATCGTAGAACGGTTAACGCAGAGTGGTATACTACAGTTTGTTTACCACAAGTCATCGCCGAACTTCGAAAATCTAACTCAAAGCGACGCATCATCCTGCACCACGACAACGCAAGCTCACACAGCGCTCGTCAAACGATTGAGTATTTGAAGCAGGAAAAAGTAGAAATTCTTGACCATCCTCCATACAGTCCTGACCTAAGCCCTAACGATTTCTTTACATTTCCTAAAATTAAGAAAAGTCTTCGTGGTCAAAGGTTCCAGTCCGGTGAAGAAGCAGTCGACGCTTTCAAGTCAGCCATTTTGAACACCCCCACTTTAGAGTGGAATAAATGTTATAATAACTGGTTTGAGCGACAATAAAAAGTACTATAAGGTTCTAGTTGTGTTTTTTTCTTCAAACGACAAAACTTAAAAGGCATGCCTCGTACATACAACACCGATTTGCCCAAGTTGATTTGGAGATCTCGCTTCGCTCGATCAATAAAAATGGCGATGTAGGTACTTATGTAATAAATTACCATTCAACATTTTTATCATTTATTTAAGTACTACACCAATTACATCATGTATTTTACATACACTTACATCCAAAAGCTTGCACAATAAAAGAACCACGTTATACCACAGCTCTGTAGCACTCGTGATTCCGGTTTGTTTACACATGTAGGTACAATTTCTTACATTTCTTCAACAATGATTTACTACACTTTTCAAGAAATAGATATAATCAATGCTAAGTAACAAAGTTAAAATGAAATAAATGCTTATCACATGTTAGTAATTAATTAATAATCATAAATAGGCATAAACACATTTTAGAGATTTTTGGAATTATTTATGTATCACTTACATTTCTCTATAATTTATTTGTGTTCTTTTCGTGTTTTTCATCCTTTTGAAGGACTTAACACATTGTTATTACAATACAAAATAATGAAAGTTAAAAATTTGCATAATAAATCGGTTAGTCGCACATTCCTTGTTTATAAATATTTATATATGGTAGTATGTACTATTATAATAATCACAGTAATGTTATTTAAACATTACCGTGTAATAATGCAGTTAGTCGCACATTTCTTGTACATAATATTTATGTATGTAGTACTAATATAATAATACAGTGTGATTGGTCACATTACCCTTAACACATAGGTCAGTTACAAATAAGTACCCTGGTACTCTAAAATCAAAATAATATTACCTTCAAATTGCTCTTTGAGAAAAAAAAACAGTCAAAACTATACTAAATAAAGTAAACCTTTAAGCATGCAGTGCTGTGTCTAGAAGTCTAGAATTATAGCTGAATAATTCCACTAATGATGGCATTCTGGTCATTCTAGTTTTCACAAAACTAGCTCTGAATGCATGTCATTATAAAATCCTCATTTGAGGAACGATTTTAATAGGCGACGTTGAGATTGGTTTCTTAGGACTATGTTTGGCAGGGGAGCTCATTACAACATCCACTGCCTTTCTTAATATTTGGTGCTCGCTTTTTTTGTATTCTTCTGTGATTTGAGAGAGATCTAAATCTGCATCCAGCACTATGACCTGAAAAAAATATTATTAGATTTAGATATATAAAGTATTTGATTTAGATTGCTTTTACAATTTGTTTGGCATTGGTCTGTATTAGATTTACTCATTGTTAAGTAGATCTTTGAAACACATTAGATGTCAGACCCAGCTTTATAAGTCACTAGCTGTTGCCCGCGGCTTCATACGCGTTACACTAATTAATGTATAGGTAACCTAGAAATAAAGCTAAACTCGCTGTTGCAACTTGACTTGACACCCCATTTTTATCCCATAGGACCTGATTTATGGAATAAAAAGTAGCCTATGTGTTAATCCAGGTTATAATTTACGTACCTACTAAATTTCATCGAAACCGGTTCAGCCATTACAATGTGAATGAGTAAGAAACAAATAAATAAACTAACATCCAAACTTTCGCATTTATAATATTAGTGTGACTATGCTAAAACTGCATCCTGTAAAATCATTATCAGAGTTGGCCACTAACTTTTACAAGCTTCTATAATGTTTAAAGTTATTTTGATTAAATCATTCCACACTCAAGCATCAATTTAACTGCTGGATAAAACTGCACTTTATAATGAATGAAATAAAGTATTTTAGGATAATATATTATTGTACAAGTATTATTATTGAATTAGTGGAATATTCCAGAGGATAGTTATAGATGAAAGACTTTCAGCAGACCTTTGCCCAGTAACGGGGTGGGACAAAGTATGTTGAGATAAATAATTAAATAGTTTTTTCATTAGCTTCAATCAGCTTTTTCATTAATAATTATTGAAAAAGTGGACAACAAAATGTAACCTTATTTTTTACTGCATTTAATTAACAGTTCTCTGTACCATAAACTTATTACTTACAGGAGCTGGGCATTCTCCATGTACTCTATTGATAAGCCAGTCTTCATGTAGTGTGTGTAACTCTTCAATGTAGGAGAATGGAACACATTGCTCCTCTGAACGGGCCCTTTTTTTTATCCTCTCATACACACAGGAAGGAGTTGCTTTTAGATACACTGAAATAGTAAAATAGTATTTTGTGAAACACACTTATTTGGTGGGAAATAAAGAGCGGAATAAGCAGCTAGCCAGGGGGACATAAATTGTTAAGTTTATGAGAATTTAAAGGTCACAACAGTGGTGTAGCGTGGGTGTCAGCCACCCGGGATGAAAGAAAATTTTGCCACACTTTTATTCAGTTATTTCAATTGAAAAGATTATAATACACAGTAATTCTAAAGAACTGTTCAGCAAGAACAGGCATAATTATTGTGTATTGTACAGGTTACTAATAAAAAAATATATATGTTTTATAGTACAATAATCACATTTACAAAAATTCTTACATGTGTGCAACTTACATTGATATAACTGCTCTGTCATGCTCTGATTAAGTTTAGTTCTTGTTTGTGGCTACTGTTTCTTTGAATTGTCAGAGCACAGGCTTCCCTGAAGGGACTTACCCATACTGTAACCTAAATTGCAACCTAACACTATTCTTTATATGATAGAAGTCATTCTTGTTGAATATTAGTCATAAACAATCCAAGCACAAAATATAATATGGGGAAGCCCTGCAAGATGTCATTATTATTATACATTCATTTAAAGAAAGGGGATTCCCCGATTTCATCACATATACTGTGAAAAGAAATGAAAAATTCCATGCTCATTTGGATCAGTCCAAATCATAGGTGCGACAAAAATATGAAATGACTGAAATATTTACAAGATATTATTATTTATTGTGAAATTTTGCCACCCCCTAAAGGTGCCGCCCAGGGCGGGCCACCCCTACTACGCTACGCTACTAGGTCACAAAATTTGTAACATCTAACTTGGTAAATTTCATGAGACAGCTAACCGTTAGTCCATACAAAGTCTATCAAAATATTTCAAGGCATTTTCATCATGCTTACCAATAAGATCAGCCTCAATAGGTATCTGATTATGAATAAACCTGTACCACTCATCCAGGACGGCAAACTCAGCCGGATGGATAATCCCATTTCTCTTCATGTGTTCTATGAAGCAATACCGTGCACTGAACAGGGATCTCTCCATTAACTTCACTGGGGTCTCGGTGGGTCTCCGATGCATGTCCAGCATGGTCAGAGCAACATATGATTGGAATGTCATTGCCCATTTGGTTGTGTCTTTGTACTTAAGGTCCTGAAATTGTATTATTATAAAGATTAGGTTACTAAAAATAATTAAGTATCTGTCTGGTAGAATAATAAAGTCGTATGTCGAGTGATCAGTGGGCTAAGCTCACCACCGAGTGGAACCCCGACACAGCCCGAAGACGTCGTGGCAGACCAAAGAAAAGATGAGAGGGATGAGCTCACTAATTTCCGAGCAGACTGGACCATCTTAGCGCCTGAAAGAAGTGTCTGGAAAGAATGGGGCCTCCCCCCCCATTCTTGCCCAGCAGTGGGACACAGTGGGCTGATAATAATAATAATAAAGTCAGGAGTCTTTATAGGGACGGAACACGATTTGACACAACAGGCAAAATATTGATGAATTTGCACTTGGACTGGACTCCAAGCCAGAATGTTAAAATCCTTACCAGTAGATTATATCCTTTGAGATCACGCCACTTGTCAACAGGCTCCGTCAGCAAAGTAATGTCTTCAAATTGGCGAAAATGTTCCAGAAAAGTAGTTTTACCGCTGCCAATATTTCCTTCGACGAAAACAGTGAACGGTTTCATGATGTTGGAACACATTTTGTGGTTGTTTTTACCAGTTGATAGCCCACGAAACCCCACGAACTCACAGACGCCTCTTTTGCACTGATTTCCCGCCGAAATTGTCCCAATATAAATAACGCGCGCGAACATAACCTGTCAAGTGCCTGTCAACAGTGAATTTAGTAAATACACAAACTTTTATGGAAAAAAATATCATCAGAGTGAGTTTACTAATCCTGTAATTCTGTACCCTCAAAATTTTTAGTGATATCGTATTTGTAAAAATTGTAAAATAGCTAATGTGCTAGATTCTAAAATAATTATTAGAAAGAATAAAGCCAGCTGCCGGATTCACTGAAGTCAACAAAGCAAGGGAACGAAGGACGAACATCCATTTTGTTTTATATCTTGTCTATGAGAGAGTGAATGATGAAAATATTATACTGTAGGATGTGACAAGTAGAGTTTTAGCCTTAGCAAGTTGCTTATTCACTTCCGAGCATTTTCCACAATCTAATATCAAAGCGCCAAAATTTAAATTGGCCAATTATGCATGTCCACGAAATCCATCGACAAAACTAGTATCTTCTTTGAAGTTGTCTGTTGATCTGTTTTCGAAAAAGAAAGAAGACTGACGTGTTTCACTTGTGCGATCTCATTTTGTAGCCGGTATTTTTATTGTAATTGTGTAAAATAGCGTAAAATCTAAGAAAATGCTACATTCAATTTATCTAGGTATGTTTAACAAACATGCGATTAGACCGTGCATGGTGACGTTGAATTGTTTCAAGTAACCTTTTAGTGCCGGCCAATAAAATTAATTTTTCTTTGCTTCTCAGGTATTTTATTGTGTGCAGTGGGTTCGTACGCCCTATACGACTCGTCCTCAGATGTAGTGGAACTTACACCTAGTAACTTTGATCGATTAGTCACAAATTCAGATGAAGTGTGGATTGTTGAATTTTATGCCCCATGGTGTGGTCACTGCAAAAACCTCGTACCTGAATACAAAAAAGCCGCTAAAGCACTAAAGGTAACCAAGAATTTGGCACCAAAATTTAACCGAATTCTTTAACGTAAAATGTTTAATTAATTTGTGTATATTACTTTGTTTCACACAATACTTTAAATTCACAGGGCATTGCCAAAGTAGGTGCATTAAATGCTGACGAGCACAAGAGCTTTACACAGAAATATGGCGTCACAGGATTCCCCACGCTCAAAATGTTCACTGGCAGTAAACACTCTCCTTACTCGGGACAAAGGAATGCTGAAGCATTTGTTGACGGTGCACTCAAGGCAGCCAAGGAAAAGGCCTATGAGAACCTCGGCAAAAAGAGCTCGGACAAGGTAAATGTCCTTAAAGTCTTTAAATCTTACTAAACCATATCCCTGTTTTAAAAACAGAAACCTTGAAAAATAGCACTCTGTCTGATAACATCCAACAGTTGGACAATAACAGTATGCATATAATTTTTACTACTGTTATGCCACAAAGTCCTAAACAAACACATCTATCGCAAGCGCAACTGAAATAATAAGATTGCCTCAAATTAATAGTAAGAAGGAAGTGCTAGTAATTATTGAAGTCTACAAGATAGTTATGTCAAAAAAAAAACATAAGTAAAGAAAAGTTACAAGTAAAAAATTCCATAAGCAATTTTAGTTTAATACATAGGATCTTATGATTGCTCTTCTATTTATTTACTACTAGAAACAAAAAATTTGTTATATACAATTTAATGTCAACATGTTTTCACATTTGTGTTTTGGCTGTGATCTTTCTCCTGCAGGCAACACTTCAGTTGTTAAATGAGGCTACTACAGATGTTCGCCAGTACCTTTTATAAATAAATAGTGTTAGTTAAAATTTAAGTGCGTGGCAAGAATTTTGCGTTTAAACATTTTCTCTGTATGAATTACTATTAAGTCTATAAATCTTTTACAATTAGCGCCTGCATAATCCAATCTACGGTCATAATATACCATGGAAACTGCTAAGAACTGGGCAAACGAAACAGGCCTATCAACTTCTATACCTTGATACACCACCAAGCAACAGCAAAATCCTAATGAACCTACAAACCCATTTGTTCCGAAGAAGAATGACTTATAATGATGTCCCTAGAATAATGAAATCAATACGCTTTTCAAAAGGAAGATAAATTTTCGAAAACAGATGGCTAAAAGTTGTGAACTATAATTATGAATATACAAATTAAATGGTTTTATTGTATTTCAAGACTAGAATTTAGATTGTGGAAAAATATTATGGCTAGTTAACTGTTCTACAACATCCTTTAAAACAATTACCGCATTAAGTTTTATATCTATCATGGCTATGAACAATATAATCACTAAAAACCGGATGTTTACCATGCAACTGTGTTGAAATAACAGGACATTCAAAAACTTACAAGTATGTTCCTCCATGCATCAGTGATTCTATCAATGTAGGTGAGATATGAAAAATTGTATAGTATTTAATATGATTAAATATTGTTATAGATTAGTAAAGGGTATGTTGGGGCTGTTATACCATGTTGTAGGAAAAGTCCCTAATAAAATTTAAATTACAAAAATATATATTAGGTTGGGGAAAAAGTTTCTTCGCATTTTTTAAGAAAATTCAAAACATTTTTTAATATAGTTTATTTACATATAACTAAAGTATGTAGGTACCATTTTGTTCGATAACTTTTTGCCATCTTGTAGGTAGGGGCATGATCCCATTGCTATAGAAATTTTGGGGCTTCTGATCAAAATACCGCGACAAGTGGTTTTGGCAGTCCTCTCGTGATGTTAACCTGACACTGCCTAAAGAATTCTGAAGAGACCGAAACAGGTGGAAATCTGAAGGTTTTTTAATATACTATATACAGGGTGTGGCATAATGAGTGGATAATAGGGTACCTGCGGGTAGGGGCCATTGTGGCGGTTCAGAAAAATATATGTTATGCTCAGTAAAAGTGCCTCGGTTTTCGAGATATTCGAAATTTAAGAAATATTTCACCCTTCGTCACTATTTTTGGCGCCAAGACTGCAAATGAAATTTTTTTTTCTATCTGTTTTTTGGATAGTATTCTTGGATAGATGTGCTATCGAATGGAAACTATTATTTTTATAACACAAGCACAGTTATGTTTTTAAAATAAGATTTCACTAAAATTTTACTTGCTTTCGTTTATTTTCCTGACCTTTACCCTTCTGTGGTGTAAAAAAAATGTATGGTCACTTGATGCCAAATTTTAAAAAAATTAGCCTATTTCATCGAGATTCCGAAATGGTATATTACATGGTATTTCCACAAGTTGATTCAAAAGTAATTCCTATTAAAATGGGTAGAGCTAATTATTATAAAATTACAAATAGTACTAAAATTTACTTCATTACTTAAAATCACCTAAAAACGTTAGTTTAAAATTCGGTAATAAAATAAAACGAAACAATAAATTTTAAATGCATTTCATTTATTAAATTTACTATTACAAAAGGTGTTCGAAAAGGCCACCACGTGCTCTGATGCATGCTCTGCACCTTTTGATAAAAGATCTTTTAATCCTGTTCGCAATTATTTGCTCTGTGATTTTCTGAGCAGCTAATCGCACACGCTCCCGTAGCTGGTCCACTGTATTGATTGGGTCTTTATAAACCTTTTCTTTAAGGCATCCCCAGTAAAAAAGTCCAATGGGTTGAGGTCTGGTGAACGAGGTGGCCACAAAATTGTCCCCAAACGACCGATCCATCGTCGACGATATGTTTCATCGAGGTATTGTCGAACATTTCGGGCGTAATGAGCGGGGCAACCATC
The DNA here is from genome assembly GCA_963924445.1 of Philereme transversata. NCBI lineage: Eukaryota > Metazoa > Arthropoda > Insecta > Lepidoptera > Geometridae > Philereme > Philereme transversata. Next base: position 21,034,865 of record OZ004342.1, on the reverse strand, counting down.
GTGCTGCAGCCACATTCTTCTATCTTCTAATGAAACATCTTCTAATAAAAGTGGAAGTTCGTGCCGTAAAAAATGTAAATACGTTTCTGCAGTCAATGTTCCAGACAATTCGAATGGTCCGATGATTTTGCCATTTAGAATTCCAGTCCATAAATTAATTTTGAACTTGTACTGGGACCTGTCTTCTCTGGCCAAATGAGGGTTTGTACGCTGCCAACTGTGCAGATTGTGCATATTAAAATACCCATCTTTTTTGCACGTGGATTCGTCGCTCGACAAAATTTTATCGAAGAAATCGGGATCAGCGTTCATTTTTCTCAGCATTGTTTGGCAAAATGCAACTCGTGCAGGGTAATCTCTTGGCTGCAAACATTGCACGCGCTGGTAGTGAAAAGGATGTAATTTTTCTCTTTTTAAAATTCGGTGCACTGTTCTTGCTGACATGCCAGTATTAGAGGCTATTACGCGCACAGATGTGGTCGGATCAGCAGCAATTTCATCAAGTACGTCCTCTTCATTATGTACTTGTGGTCTCCCAGAACTCGTGCCACCGATGCCACTTCCAGGAATTCGACCTTCCATGTAAGCATTATGTACGCGAATAAACACACGATAATCGGGATGGCGTGCATTGGGAAATCTTTCCCGATACAGTGCTGCTGCTCGATTGGCGTTACCACCACACTCGCCGTAGATTAAACGCATTTGCGCATATTCAGACGCAGTGTATAGCTGAGGCATTGCAATCAATATGCAATACCAAAAAATCCAAGTTACAAAGCAAATCAAGTCCGAGATCACAGCACAAAATCGTTAGGTTCACAAAATTAAGACGTCCAAATCGCTAGGCAAAACAAAGTCTGAAATCACTGCACAAAATCGACGAGTATCAATCCAAAACAGGATAACACGTTGTTGTACGGGAGTAGTATGATAGCACACTGACTCGAAAATCATAAAAATGCGTTACGCGAAACGATAGTTCTCTTTCACTCATAGCATGAAAGAGCAAGATAGACATAGTGTCGATTGCCGCTGGGCCGGGAACCAATCTGTTCCAAGAATTACTAGTAGTTCTGCGAACAGTAGACAATTATTGCTAATAATAGTTAAAAATATTTCTTTAAATTACGCCTTGATAAGTTTGGTAGGAATTCATTTTGAATCAAGTTGTGACAATGATATGTAATATACCATTTCGGAATCTCGATGAAATAGGCTAATTTTTTTAAAATTTGGCATTCAAGTGACCATACATTTTTTTTACACCACAGAAGGGTAAAGGTCAGGAAAACAAACGAAAGCAAGTAAAATTTTAGTGAAATCTTATTTTAAAAACATAACTGTGCTTGTGTTATAAAAATAATAGTTTCCATTCGATAGCACATCTATCCAAGAATACTATCCAAAAAACAGATAGAAAAAAAATTTCATTTGCAGTCTTGGCGCCAAAAATAGTGACGAAGGGTGAAATATTTCTTAAATTTCGAAAATGTCGAATATTTCGAAAACCGAGGCACTTTTACTGAGCATAACAAATATTTTTCTGAACCGCCACAATGGCCCCTACCCGCAGGTACCCTATTATCCACTCATTACGCCACACCCTGTATAGGTCAGGACTATACGGCGGATGCATTAACACCTCCCAGCCAAACTCTCTTAATTTTTGCTGAGTGGCTAAAGATGTGTGAGGTCTAGCGTTATCATAATGAAAAACCACACCCCTTCTGTTGATTAATTCCGGCCGCTTTCTCTCAACTTCTTGCTTTAATCTCATCAGTTGTTCGCAGTAGAGTTCAGAATCGATACTCCTGCCTAGTGGTAACAGCTCATAATGAATAATGCCCTTCCAATCCCACCACACACACAGCATCACCTTGTTGCGAGTTAACCCGGGTTTCGCCACAGTCTGTGAAGCCTGACCGGCCTTTGACCACGACCTTTTTCGCACGTTCCTGTCGTACGTGATCCACTTTTCATCACCAGTTATCAGCTTCTTCAAAAATGGTTCGGTTTCATCACGTCGTAATAAAGAATCACAAATGAGTACACGGTTCATTAGGTTTCTTTCAGTGAGCTCGTGGGGTACCCAAATATCGAGCTTTTTTGTGTACCCAGTTTTTTTCAAATGCGCCAAAACTGTTTTGTAGTCAATTCCCAGTTCTTCAGCTACGTCGTAACTACTGATATGCCGATCTTGCTCCACTTTTTCAAAAATGGCATCAATTTTATCCGTAATAGGGCGACCAGAGCGACGTGCATCTTTGACATCAAAATTTCCGGATTGAAAACGATCAAACCAAATTTGTGCTACCCTCACAGACACTGCACTAGGTCCATAAACATCGCAAATTTTTTTCGCGGCATGCGATGCATTTTTACCTTTTTTGTAGTAAAATTTTAAAATGTATCGAATTTCTTCATTAGATTTACTTATCTTTACAGTACGAAAAACAAATCAAAATCACATATTTTCCTAATTTGAATTTGGAATTATCTTCTTTAAAATTTAAACTTTGAATGATACCAAAACCAGCCAGATACAAATAGTATAGCCAAAGAGATTTTATTACAAGTTTATACATACTATAATGCGAAAAGACTTTTTCCCCAACCTATTATACGAGGCATGCCTTTTAAGTTTTGTCGTTTGAAGAAAAAAACACAACTAGAACCTTATAGTACTTTTTATTGTTTTTCAAAGTATTCACGACGTAGCTTAATACACTTTTCCATTCGCTCAAACTAGTTATTATAACATTTATTCCACTCTAAAGTGGGGGTGTTCAAAATGGCTGACTTGAAAGCGTCGACTGCTTCTTCACCGGACTGGAACCTTTGACCACGAAGACTTTTCTTAATTTTAGGAAATGTAAAGAAATCGTTAGGGCTTAGGTCAGGACTGTATGGAGGATGGTCAAGAATTTCTACTTTTTCCTGCTTCAAATACTCAATCGTTTGACGAGCGCTGTGTGAGCTTGCGTTGTCGTGGTGCAGGATGATGCGTCGCTTTGAGTTAGATTTTCGAAGTTCGGCGATGACTTGTGGTAAACAAACTGTAGTATACCACTCTGCGTTAACCGTTCTACGATCTTCAAGTGCAATAGTCGCAACATGGCCGGTTTTTCCAACGAACGTGGCCACCATCTTCTTTGAAGTGCTTCGAGAACGAACAACTTTAGTCGGCTTTGGCTCGTCTTGAATGACCCAGATTGTAGATTGTTGTTTGGAATCAGGATCGTAGGCATAGATCCAAGATTCGTCACCACTTATGATGTCGTAGACGTGATTTGACTCCCCTCGGTTGAACCTTTGCAGAGTTTTCTTACACCATCTGACGCGGGCCGCCTTGTGATCGTCGGAAAGCAGATGCGGTATCCAACGGCAAACTAGCTTTCTCACACCAAGCGCTTCATGCAAGATCTTCTGAATGGTTGTCCCTGAGATGCCTAATAGAGCCTCTATCTCTCGATGCGTCACATGACGATCTTCGAGAATTAGTTGTCTCACAGCAATGATGTTATCTTCAGTGAAGGCGGATTTTGGGCGTCCTTCGCGAAATCTGTCACTAACACTAGTATGTCCACGCTGGAATTCTAAATACCAGCGTTCGACAGTCCGCAGACATGGGGCTACATCACTGAACACAGATGTTAGCTCTTCTAAACACTGAAGCCGTGTCAGGCCTCTTCTAAAGTTGTAGAAAATTATTGCACGAACATTTTCCTTAGAAAGATTCATTTTCGTACGTGACCAGGTCAAGTGGGATGTCAAATGAAAGGTCTTCGTTAGTACCCCGTTTTTATTTTTAGTTTAATTTTTGTAGTTTTTGAGTTATTAGCCATAATAAAAACAAAACTTTGACAAAATTCGCAGGGTACACCAGCGACCCCACAATGCTGAAATTTGGTATTCGTGTAGCTTTAACATGAACTCCTGTTGCCTGTAATTTGAATGAAGCTGTGGGTCAAGTATATTGGTTAATTATTTCATGGCACTATTTTTATAGTCAAAGATTAAAGCCGGCATGCATAAAGATGACTAAACGTATTTAGCGACTAATCGTGTTTAAGTTTGAAGTATTTGTGATGATTTGACAACTCCTTTATATTTAGCCACTAAATATGTTTAGGCATCGTTGTGCAAGTCGCCCTAAGAATAATATTTGTTTTGGGAGATTCGCGAGATCTCAATTCGGGGCGAACCACTAGTTATCATATGGAGCGTTTTGAGTTTCTCCACCAGGCTAATGATAGCAATTTGCGTTCCTCATATTCCTTCCAGATTAAAACTCCTGTCCATACGACAGAATTTTATGGTCGATCCTTATGGATTATGGATTAATGCTATTGTTTAGTCACAGTTTCGATTTGAATCTGTCAGGTCACGTACGAAAATGAATCTTTCTAAGGAAAATGTTCGTGTAATAATTTTCTACAACTTTAGAAGAGGCCTGACACGGCTTCAGTGTTTAGAAGAGCTAACATCTGTGTTCAGTGATGTAGCCCCATGTCTGCGGACTGTCGAACGCTGGTATTTAGAATTCCAGCGTGGACATACTAGTGTTAGTGACAGATTTCGCGAAGGACGCCCAAAATCCGCCTTCACTGAAGATAACATCATTGCATCATTACTAATTCTCGAAGATCGTCATGTGACGTATCGAGAGATAGAGGCTCTATTAGGCATCTCAGGGACAACCATTCAGAAGATCTTGCATGAAGCGCTTGGTGTGAGAAAGCTAGTTTGCCGTTGGATACCGCATCTTCTTTCCGACGATCACAAGGCGGCCCGCGTCAGATGGTGTAAGAAAACTCTGCAAAGGTTCAACCGAGGGGAGTCAAATCACGTCTACGACATCATAAGTGGTGGCGAATCTTGGATCTATGCCTACGATCCTGATACCAAACAACAATCTACAATCTGGGTCTTTCAAGACGAGCCAAAGCCGACTAAAGTTGTTCGTTCTCGAAGCACTTCAAAGAAGATGGTGGCCACGTTCGTTGGAAAAACCGGCCATGTTGCGACTATTGCACTTGAAGATCGTAGAACGGTTAACGCAGAGTGGTATACTACAGTTTGTTTACCACAAGTCATCGCCGAACTTCGAAAATCTAACTCAAAGCGACGCATCATCCTGCACCACGACAACGCAAGCTCACACAGCGCTCGTCAAACGATTGAGTATTTGAAGCAGGAAAAAGTAGAAATTCTTGACCATCCTCCATACAGTCCTGACCTAAGCCCTAACGATTTCTTTACATATCCTAAAATTAAGAAAAGTCTTCGTGGTCAAAGGTTCCAGTCCGGTGAAGAAGCAGTCGACGCTTTCAAGACAGCCATTTTGAACACCCCACTTTAGAGTGGAATAAATGTTATAATAACTGGTTTGAGCGAATGGAAAAGTGTTTTAAGCTACGTTGTGAATACTTTGAAAAACAATAAAAAGTACTATAAGGTTCTAGATGTGTTTTTTCTTCAAACGACAAAACTTAAAAGGCATGCCTCGTATAGTATGCCAGAGCATGCATGACACTGACTAGTTTGTTATAATCCCTTAAATCAATTAATATCCCGTTTTTAGTATAAATAAATACTATATGATTACCAGACTTATAAAGAACTAGCTGACCCGCCCGCGGCTTCGCACGCATTATTTGTCAATAAAAACATTACCCTCCCTCTGCGCAGTCTGGTAAAAAGTTGCCTGTCTCAATCCCGTTTATAATCTATCTGTATACCAAGTTTAATCGAAATCGGTCCAGCCGTTTAGTCCTGAAAACAAACAGACATACAGATAGAGTTATTTGTTATTTATAATATTAGTAAAGAATTTCATCGAGCCTACATACATTTTGAACAAGACAATGCCTGTATTTTATTAATAGATGGGAACAAAGAGCAATGACACAAAATGTGGCTTATCATTGTTTACCACACAGTTTATACATTGATAGACTTTGGGGTAATTTTGTAAACAGTTGAGAGATAAAACCCCCATCAATTTAATTCACTCTTATCTAAAGTAAAGATGAAATTAACCAAATGAGCAATGTTTACACTAAAATAATTAAAAATCACGATCTTGGTTAAATTTAGTAAAAGAATATATAGATTATGACCTGGATTGAGACGTATGCAACTTTTTAACCGTCTTCAAAAAAGGAGGAGGTTCTCAATTCGGTTATATTTTTGAAGTTATACTTCTTTTGGCGCGATGGAGAAAAATGATGAGAGTGAATTTTTACGATGCGCGCGCACACCGACACCTAAATTTAACAGCATGAAGTTAGTTCTAGGTGGTATGAAAATTGATAACTATGTTCAAGTTGTATATTCTAGTATTTTTATATGTAGAACACGTGTTTCGTAAGGGTACAATTAAACAGTGTGAACAAATAAATATTATTTTGGTGTTTTTATTAAATCAATTTCATATACGACGGTGATACTAATAATTTATTATTTATTTTTCCATACGCCAAAGAAGTATAACTTCTAACGCGTGTACATAAGTACACACACTCTTTTTTTTATGTTTGTTACATCAGAACTCCGGCATTTTTCAACCGATTTGGAAAATTATTTTTGTAGTTATACTTACTTCTTTTGGCGCGATTGGAAAAAAAGTATGAGATTAAAATTTTTACGATGCGCGCTCACACCAACATCCAATTAGATTAAATAGGCGACATGAAGTTAGCTGATAACTGTCTCATGCGCACGCACACCGACAGTCAAAGAGCGGCATGATGAAGTTAGCTGATAACTCTCTCAAGTTTCCGTGAAAACTCATAACTATATTTATTAATTTATCATTCCTTTTACAAACAAAGAGTTGTGGCATACGGGATGAAATCTTAAGCTATTTTTGGCCTGTTACGCCAAAGAAGTATAACTTCTTACTTGCGTACATAAGTATACACTCACGTTTTTTTTATTTGAAAGGATATACTTTCAGATTGGTCCCATAGATATTTCATCAAAAACTGTTTAATAGTTTGGATAAGTCGATTATATTTTTTTGTTAAAAAGTACTTGTCATCCACAAACCACGCGTGTGAAACCGCGAGCAGAAGCTTGTAATTAACTAAGTTACCTTTATTTAGCTGTATAACTTGCATTGTTGTGTGCTTACCTCAAAAGTCTAACTAAGGTATACCTAAAGATAAAACTGTCTCGCAACTTATATATGAAATATTTTATCTAACCACCAATTAATTCTCAATAAAACTAGGTAGGTTTTAATGATAATATATGTGTTTCTCATTATCGAGTCGGCAAAGAGTACTTAAGATAAAAATAAAATTAGAGTCTTATATAGGGTGTCTCAATAAGAGTGCACTTTTGAAATTTTGTGTAATTTTTTTTAGTTTATCTGGCAACTCTGAAATTTGACAGCTGTCACCTATGATTATTCCGATTGATAAAATGGAGCGTTACACAAAAGAAGAACTAGTTATCATTGTGAAAAGTCATTACAAAAAATTGTGAAAGTTACAGCTCGCAAACTTCGCGGAATTTTTGGTCGAGAAGTGCACCTAATGTGTCCACAATTCGAAAAATCGGCGGTCGCTTGACTTTGCTCAATTGCCCATTGAACGAATTGCCGACGCTTTGGTATTTTATATTACATTTTTATTTTACTGGTTTAACTCTTGAGTAAGCTGAATCTTGTAAGGGTGAAGGTGAAGGTCAAAATTCGCTGCGTAGTTGCTTCGTGAAATTTGAAGTTGTTGAGCACGGTGCCGAACTGATGTTTTCGGGTTTTCGGCCACACTCTCGTATGTTTTCGGGTTTACAGCAGCAATATTTTCCAGAGATCTACCGGTGCGTCGACGCAGAGAAGACTTACTGTCTACGACCGACCCAGTTTTTTTAAATGTTTTGACTACTCTTCGAATTGTCTCAGCGTATCCTTCTCCATTTTAATAATGAGTTTTCACATTGATAACACTTTATTCTTTTATGTAACGCTACATTTTTATTAATCGGAACAATCACAGGTGATAGCTGTCAAATTTCAGAGTTGCCACATACACGGAAAAAAAATTACACAATTTTTAAAAAGTGCACTCTGAGACACCCTATACATTTATAACAAGTTTCAGCCCGCGGCTGAACGAGTGGTTTATCAATAAAAAGTATCAGTAACAACATAAAATACCATCGAAATTGGTCCATCCGTTTAGTCTGAAAACGTAACAAACATAGTTTCTTTCGAATTTATAATCTATATATACTAATACTAGTGGTTCGCCCCGAACAGAGTATTATTTGTGTCTTTGACTATCAAAATAGTGGCACGAATTAATTAACCAAATTACTTGACCTACAGTTTCATTCAAATTGCAGGTAGCGGGAGTTCATGTTAATTAGTTAATTTTTTTAGAGTAAAAATTGCAGTTATTTTGAATTTCTAACTTTTCCTTATATTTGTGTTACTAAAGCTACACGCATACCAAATTTCAGCACTGTGGGGTCACTGGTGTACCCTGTGAATTTCATCAAAGTTCAGTTTTTAGTATGGCTAATAACTTAAAAACTACAAAGGTTTAAACTAAAAATAAAAACGGGGTTTAAATGTACTCATGAAAACCTTTCCTTAGACGTGCCACTTGACCGGAGAGTCCCATTTTGTTTTATTTTTACCCCTCTTGAACTTATTTCAACAACCCCCTCACATTTTTAGCTCATTTAGTCACACCAAAAATATGCCATCTTTACCTACCTATATACAAAATTTCACGATGATGTGATCAACACTTCGAAAATTATCCTCGGACAAACAAACATACGTACATACAACGCTGAATTTGTCAAAGTTGATTTGGAGATCTCGCTTCGCTCTGTCAATTACAAATTCGAAAGTAACTCTGTCTCTGTCTGTTTGTTACGTTTACACTAGTAAACGGCTGAACCGATTTAAATTAAATTTGGTATAAAAACAGATTATGATCGGCATTGAGACATCGGCTACTTTTAAACCGATTGCGCAGAGGGTAATGTTTTTATTGACAAAACCGTGTGCGAACCGCGAGCAGTTCAGCTAGTATTCGTATTTTTATAGTGTTATCGAAACACTTACGGAAAATTTAAGATTTTTAAGCATTCCTCTTGAGAGGAAGGTTGTGGGTTCAAGTCCCGTCTAGGCTTGACAATTTTTAAGATGGTTTTAAAAATCGCAGCTAGTGCTTAGTATGAATTTGTTTTAATGAAAGTAAATGAAGCAATAGTGTCAGGAATTGAGGATCTTAGCTTGAAAACTCGTCTCTGCCTACTAGTAAATAACTAGATGTATGTCTCTACAATTCTTCTGAATTGTGTCTGGAACTTTCTATATCAATAGTGTAGGAGTACATTTTAGATTTGTAAATGTTAACACCCACATTGCGAATCCTACGCGTATATTTATTACTCATTGATAGGCCATTGGAACACGTCATGTTACTAACTGACCTCCATTAGATGATTACAATATTTATATAATAAGAATTATGAAGTTTTTATTTGATATAATTTTTATATAGATTATTTCATTCATTTGTAAATATACTCTGTGCACCGCTGCCCATTACTGCTCCGTTATTTACTTTCCATCCAAAGGTTGCCTGGAAGAAATCGCTTTCAGCGATAAGGCCGCCCATTGTACTTTATTTAAGTAGCTTAAATTAGTTTTTTTAAGTATTCCTGGTGTACAATAAAGGATTATTCTATTCTATTCTATTCTATGATGCTGGACATTCCACACAGCGCTATCTAGCCTAAACTAAACTAAGCAAAGCTTGCACTATGATCGGAACCAGATAACTGATAGAATATATACATCTTGTAAGATAATTAATTCAGGTTAATTATGTACTGAGACTTGACTGAGTCTTCGTGATCGAAGACACGACTATTTCCCCTGCTAGTAACTAAACTAAATTCAGTCGTTTGGGTGCCAAGAGGTAACAAGTATTATTCATCCATACTTTTTTTTTTTAATAGTTATTTATTTATTAACTAACACATAAAACTTGATAAACCGCCAATGATGTCTTAAAACTTATACTTAGGCTTGGCAAGATATCAGGTTCTCGACTGTAGGGCAAAAGCCTCCTTTAACCTACCACTCTTCGCGATTACGAAAAGAAACCAAGAGTAAAAAGTATTACGTATTACACTTACATACATACATAGATACGCGCGATAATCATAACCCTCCTTTTACAGTCGGCCAAAATAAAACCGTATTTCTCCACGCAGGACACATGTTTAAACTTGGTTGGAATTTTTACTTACGTTTTAGCTTCCTTACGATAGCAATGTTTTAATTATTTAGGAGCCGCAATAAAATAACAACACCATATCGTGATTTACAATGGAATCTAAGTATTAATAAAAGTGTTTGTTGTCAGTCTGACGTCATCACCCTCACGGACAGCAACTTCAAGGAGCTGGTGCTGGACAGCGAAGACCTCTGGTTGGTGGAGTTCTACGCTCCCTGGTGCGGACACTGCAAGAATCTGGAGCCCCACTGGGCTAAGGCTGCCTCCGAGCTTAAAGGAAAGGTAATTCACTGGTATGCTGATTAACATGTGTAAAGCGACTTATTTTTTCATTTAATTTATTCATATTCTTTGATAAATTAAATGTTTAAAATATATCACATAATTACATAATCAACAGAAATAATACATATACAACACATACCTATAGTTCATACGTTTTATAAAAAGTCAAAGTAAAGAGCGAAACAGTTCGAAATAATAATATTAACAGTGTAAGTTAAGGATTTATCTGCAAATCGTCAAATCGGAACAAACAAAGTCGGATTATACCATTTATAACTCAAGAACGGCGGGACCGATTTTGATGATCTTTGATTTTTTGGATTTGTCTCCGCCCCGAATAACCATAAAAATAGCAAAAAATTAACGCAAAAAAATTATGAACAAAATTAATTATCTCATACATAGATGCAGCTAATGATGGCCGATTGACGATTGTACCGGTGACTTACTTATTGGCAGCCCGCATCATATGCATGTCAAAGCGGTATGTTCGCCGGGTTAGCTTGTTGTAAATAATAATTAATTACGATCTTGTATTATTTGCATGAATCTTATTCGACTTTGTACGTGTTCTTTTGGCAAGATTTTGTCTGTAATCCATAAGATGGAAATGAAGCTAAAATCCATTAACGATTTTGACATCTCGTCTTCGTGTGCAAAGTTAAACAATAACCCGCAGAAATTAACCTTTTAAAGCTGGATTCTTTGAAGTGCTAAATCCATTTAATAATTGTAAAAAGAGATAATGTTAGTGATTGTTTAGAGAATTTGTGTTTTTTATAGAATTACATAACTGTGATGAATTCAGTCAACTGTCCAATTTGCGTCATCACATTTGATCAGAAAATTACATTAAGCCATACAACAGCCTGTTTCCAACATTTTCATTCTAACTTCTTTTAAGATTAATTTTGAAATACACGATTTTTTTACCAAAGCAGCCTACTAGATTAACTGGAGATGTTTTATGTGTTTAATTAATTCATAAATGTTCGTGCCCTATTGATCAATATAATATAATAATGATTTAAAATATTATTTACTAGATAATCGTCTCCCCCTTTGCCTTTGTGCGGATTTTGATCAAATTCAGTAGTTTCTGTAATTACCCCCTACAACAAACTTTACCTCTTTATAATATTAGTATAGATATTTTGAGTTACTTAATAGTTCATTACCTAAATCGTGGCAAAAAACCATATACCCCCATCTGGAACACCCTGTATAAACAATTTGCAAATTGTTAATTAACCTATACAACCCGTTTTGTTATGTACGACATTAATTTAAAACACACATGCGGCATCGTAATAACTGATTTTAAAGGTGGGTTTATTACCGGTAGCTTGAATATAATTACAGTAGTCGATACATTTCCAATAAACAATTTTTAACGTAAATCGGCGGCGCCTTTGCGATGATGCCGGTTAGTCAGTTTAACAGCCATTAGCTCTACCCGTGTTTTACATACATTTTAAATGAATATGATATTTGATGTTTCAGGTTGTTTGAAAATTTAAAATTTTCTATGTTAATGAATTTGGATAAACCTATTTACTACAATTCTCGTACATTGCAAAACACGTAGCATTGTCGATATTGCCATACCAATTTGAAGTTTAATCTCAACCCAATAAAACATGTGCAGGTGAAGCTGGGCGCGCTAGACGCGACCGTGCACACGATGATGGCGGGCCGCTACCAGGTGCAGGGCTACCCCACCATCAAGATGTTCGCATCCGGCAAGAAGGGCAGCGACAGCGTGGAGGACTACAACGGCGGGAGGACCTCCAGCGATATCGTCTCCTGGGCGCTTGATAAGCTGGCTGAGAATGTACCCGCGCCGGAAATTATTCAGGTAAGATTTTTTTTTTACATATTTGAACATCAAATCGGCGGCGCCTAATGCGCCTAAGCATGCCGTTTAGTCAGTCTACTTACATGATCAATTAATATGATTTGTTTACCTATTTGAAACTGGCTGTTTCATTGATATTTTTAGGACTTGATATTAAGTTTGTTTTAAAATTTCCATTGTAACGAATCTGAAAAAACCTATTTAACAACAGTACTAGCCAATTAGCCCTACCCTTGATTTCATTTCATTTCGTACATAACATGACACGTATAAAACTTTCGTGATTTATTTCAATCATTATTATAAAGACGGGATTTATCACGTACCGTCTTATCGGTGTTTCGACCGACAATGCGAGTTCAGTGCGAGGCAAGACGTTATTTGGAGCTGATCGCACTAACCCTGATGAAGGTTCACGAATTGAACCGAAACATTGTCGTCAGAACACCGATAAGACGGTACATGATAAATCCCGTATTTATAATAATGATGACAAGTTTAATATTAGTGTGTTTAAATAATATAGCTCTCGACTATATTTATCCTCACGACGGAATTCCTCGGATCTCTTAAACTCTTACTCAAGTACGCAAACGATAAGATATCCCACAAGAGGGTAATCAGTCGCAAGTCCAAACATTACCTAGAGATATCAAAAATAAACCATTGGCACGATCGTAGGTTCTTGCATAAATTACTTACAAATAGCAATAACGATTTCTTTCACGTTACTCTGTCGTTGGAAGCCTTCACGCATGTTACTGATAAAAATAAAGTAATGAATTTACCGACTGTTACTGATAAAATAAAACGAGTGACTGAATGTTTTCAAATCAATCTTGTTAAGTTGTAAACATTTATTGAAGGATGTGTTTTGGTTTGATTATATAAACTTATACTTTTTTTTAGCCGTACTAGCTTTCGCCAGCGGCTTCGGAGGCGTGGTTTGTCCTTAAAAAGTAGCCAATGTGTTAATCCAGGTTATAATCTACTTACATACTAAATTTCATAAAATCGGTTCAGTCGTTACGACGCGATTGAGTAACAAACATCTGAATAAAGGCCTAATCTATCTGTCTCGTTATTCATCTACAAATTGCTATTGCTACTTCTTCAAATTGTTTCAGTGAGCCACATATACGACCAGTGAAAAAAAAACATTAAAAAAGTCCCTACATGTACATATTTGTTTGTTCTAATACCAATACATGTGTTTGTTTAATTTCAGGCTGTGAACCAGAAGGTCCTGTCAGAGTGCAGCGAAAAGCCTCTCTGCGTGGTGTCCATCCTGCCTCACATCTTGGACTGCGACGCGGCCTGCAGGAACGAGTACCTGGCTGTCCTGGCGCGCCTCGGGGACAAGTACAAGAACAAGATGTGGGGGTGAGTACACAACGCTCAGTTACACATGCTTGCAAACGGTGAATGCAATGTGTGGGACTGTATGAGACACCACCACCACACGCAGCCTCCCATATATTACAACGTGGTGGACGTATACGTGTATGTCTACATGTACAAGTATGTCTACGCATCCGGTGTCTAGCGGCCTTTACACATACTTAAAACTATTATAAATGTATACAACCAAATTTAGAAACTATTCCTTTTTTTGAAGTCGGTTAAAAAACAACTGTATTGCCATGTGTGTATTACAAACATGTATTTAACAAATTACCAGCTTCTGTAAAAGACTTAAACATTTCTCAATATAAAATTAAGTTAAAATCATGGCTTCTACAAAAATGTTACTTACATTAAATGAATGGCTGACGTACACTTAAGTTATTATGCCATATAAGATAATTTTCATGTGTCCTAAGAAGCTAAATAGATGAAACAAACATTTTATAATGTAAGATCTTATAACCTACTATATTATGTGAATATATAAATTAATCAATTTATATTACTGGGCAGATTTGGCACGGGATCGAGATGTCTGCAAGGAATGGGGGGCGGCCTTTGCCCAGCAGTGGGATAGATGTGGCTCATAATAATAATAATATATAATTAAAGTTACCCAACATGTGTGAAACGTTTGTAAGCCACCATTGTAGAAGTAGTTGGTAATGAGTGGTTGTTGCAGCTGGGTGTGGTCGGAGGCGGGCGCGCAGACCGCGCTCGAGGAGTCGCTGGAGATGGGCGGGTTCGGGTACCCCGCGATGGCGGTCGTCAACGCCAAGAAACTCAAGTTCTCAACCCTCAGGGGATCCTTCTCGGAGACCGGCATCAACGAGTTTCTCAGGTAAGCATTACTGCCAGTACCTTAACCGTTTGCCTGCCTAATAACATTGAATACCTTAGAAATTGAATTGATTACAACGCTGGAAAACGTCTAATTTCAATTTGTGGCGCAGTGGGCGTTTAGCCGGCTGAGAAGCAGGAGGTAGCGGGTTCGATTACCACCGCGGAACAAATGTTTGCATGATCTACTGATGTTTGTTCTGGGTCTGGATGTTTTTCTATACATATATTATAAGTATATATTTACAAAAAAAAAGTATATATGTAAGTATTCTATAAGTTAACTGGCTCCTATAGTACAAGCTACGCTTAGTTTGAGGCTAGATAGCGCTGTGTAAAATTTCCAGCAATATTTTAATTATTTATTTAGACACAAGCTGACGGGCCATGTTAAGTGGTCACCGTCGCCTATAAATTCCTGCAGTACTCGAGGCACTGCAGTCGCGTTGCCTACCACTAATACTTTATTTACACCTCTCTTGAAAGCGTTCATGAAGCCTACCGGGAACTTTAATTTGGCACTGTCATCTATACTTAATTACAATAATGATTTCTCTAATCAATAAAATTTAAAACGTTTTACCTAGTTAGCTATAATATTGGTACACTCTCACCTACAGGGTACATATGAAGTGGACTCTTGACTAGTCAATAAGATCTGACATGTAACATTTTAATCCACTTTATATGAATGCAATAAAATACTTATTACTAATACTAATTGATCTCTAATTTAACTTGGACGAAACGTCGTTGTACGTATGTTTGTTTGTCCGAGGATAACTTTCGAAGCGTTGATTCAATCATCGTGATATTTGATATATAATTGGGTAGTGATGGCACAATCCTTGGTGTGACTATATGAGCTAAAATCGTTTGGGGGTTGTTGAGATATTGGGGTTCAAGAGGGGTAAAAAAATACAAAATAAGACTATTATGTCAAGTGGAATGCAAGATCTTCTTCATCAGTACATTTTGTACCCGCCTGTATTTTTAGTTTGATCCTTGTCGTTTTTGAGTTATTATTATAAATCATAAAAAAACTGAACTTTGACGAAATTCACAGGGCCCACAGAGCTGAAATTTGGTATGCGTGTAGCTTTAGTGCACAATTATAGGGAAAAGTCTGAAATCCAGATTAACTGCAATTTCTACCCAAAAAAACTACAAATTTACATGAACTCCCGTTACCTGTAATTTGAATGAAACTGTAGGTCAAGTTAATTTGGTTATGCATTTAGTGGCACTATTTTGATAGTCAAATATTACGAATAAATTTATTTTTATAGGAGACTCGCGAGATCTAAGTTCGGGGCGAACCACTAGTATTATAAATTCTAAAGTAACTGTGTCTTCGTATGTTACGTTTTCCCGAGAAAACGGCTGGATTGTTTTCGCTGCAATTTGGTACATAGATAGATTATGACCGGGATTGAGACATGAGCTACTTTTTACCCGACTGCACTGAAGCGCAGTTATGGTTTTATTGACAAACTACGCGTGCGAAGCTGAGGGCGGAAGCTTTTATGTTATAAATTCAAAAGCAACTGTTGCTGCAAATGTTTTCACGCCTAAACCGAACCGACATTCGCAATATATATTGAGACATAGGCTCCTTTTATTGACAAAGACGTGCGAAGTCACAGGCGGAAGTTTTTTGAAAAAATCCGTGCTAATCCGGTTCAGCAATTAAGTGAATAAAGTCAAGGATAGTGCGTTTATTTTACCAAAAATGGATTGATCTACGTCGCAAGAAATCCCCGTCCTCTTTAGTATGCGTAACATGCCACGATACAATGCGATCAGCCAGGAAGTCCTGCATTGTTTAATTCCCCCGACAATTCATGTGATTATTAATTGATCAATGTACTACCAAGACTAAAGAAGTTATGCGATAACTTAGCGAAGTTTGGTGTTTTTAAGAGTAGTATAAATTTAACAGAGGGCTAGCCAAGTTACAGTCGATTAGCGATGACGCTAGTCGATATGTCTGAAAATGTATGGGTTTGACACATGCTATGGAAATATCGAGCAGCCCTAGACAGGGATGAATGTAAGAAGGGAAGGGAGGCCTTTGCCGCAGTGGGCTCCAGCGGGCTCTAGATTAGATTATGGAAATACTCGACTTAGCCGTCCGATCGCTGTCAGTCAGGTCACTTGTCGCGCGATGCTTTTGTTTAGTACCCACAATGACCCACTTATTTTAGCAGTTAGTTGTTTTGATGTTTTACAAAACTCCTTTTCGTATTAGATATAAACTCGATAGTCATCATGTAAATTAAAATCACAAGGATCATCTAGTTATAGTTTTGACTCTAAAAAGATAATGTAAACAAAATGTTTAAGTATTCCCTATATTTTAACTACCTACAATGTTCTGCATGCTCACTGAATATTTAACCTAAGTTTAAACCTATTGTTTCTCATGAAATGTATGTGAATGAATGTGAAGTGAAATGTACATTTCTTTTGAGAATAAATTCTTTAACCACGAATATCACGTGATATATCGACAACAAACCTATGTAGAAATCGAATCGATTCGAAGCGATTGTAACTTGGCTACTGGCTACGGGCTACGGGCCCAGGCCTGGAGTAGACGTGTCGCTAGTGTAGGCTGTGAACGCCCGCAAAGTACTAATAGTCTAAGATCCGATTAAGAACGACCTTCACCCATCTGTTTAATTGATGAAAAATATTCTATATCAAATTTA
The DNA here is from genome assembly GCA_963924445.1 of Philereme transversata. Lineage (NCBI taxonomy): Eukaryota > Metazoa > Arthropoda > Insecta > Lepidoptera > Geometridae > Philereme > Philereme transversata. Next base: position 21,017,487 of record OZ004342.1, on the reverse strand, counting down.
ATATGTTAAAAAATATATCGCGAATGGGTTGGCTAAAAAATTCCTGGCCAAACTATGATTATTTAAAAAACAACATTAACATGAACTCCCGTTACTTGTAATTTGAATGAAAATATAGGTCAAGTTAGTTGGTTGTGCATTTTGTGTCACTATTTTATAATCGAAGTCGCGAGCATCCCAAAAAACAAAAAAAAATATTATTCATAATCTTAATAACTAATACTAACAAAATAAAATAGTGCCACTAAATGCTAAACCAACTAACTTGACCTATATTTTAATTCAATTACAAGTAACGGGAGTTCATGTTAATGTTGTTTTTTAAATACATAATCATAGTTTGGCCAGGAATTTTTTAGCCAACCCATTCGCGATATATTTTTTAACATACTAAATTTGATATAAAATATTTATCATCAATTAAACAGATGGGTGAAGGTCGTTCTTAATCGGATCCTCTACTATAAGTGATACGCCAATTCATCCCCACACAGAGCTTTTAAGTTTGTTACATTTTTATTATTGTTACATTGTTACATTACAAGAAGAAATATTTGTATTTTTGTATGTTAGTTACGAATAAACTCAAAAACTACTGGTTGGAAAAAAATCTTATACCATTAGAATGCTACATTATCCCCGAGTAACATAGGCTACTTTTTACCCAACTGCACAGGAGGGTAATGTTTTTATTGAAAAACTACGCGTGCGAAGCTGTGGATTGGTCAGCCAGTTAGTTGAACATTAAATTGTATTTTAATCTTTAACGTTCAGTTCAAAAACAAATCCAAAATTCTTGATTTTACAAGCACTGTGGGTTTACATGGGTTAGGATCACCTGTGTTAAATTGCAATAACCTGTGTTAGAGGAGTCCCCTCTTTCTTACGGCGATCTTTATAAACATTAAACATAGGTATTGTAGTAAGAATTAACAAATAGGAATATTTAGAACAATAAATATAAATAGAATATTTTGTACAGTTAGAACACAAAAGGTTTAAAACACAAATTATGTCATCATCACCAGCCTACAAATACAAGCCTAGCGTAGTTTGTGGCATTATTAAATCAAAAACATCATTGATCCGGAGGGCACGTTAATATATCAGTCCCGGCTGTAGTACATGTCAAATCATGTCGGAGGTCCATAGCCAAGATTCCAAGAACTGATGGACATTGGGGCAGAAAGGGATGAAGACCACGCACTGGAAGCGCGGCGTTGGACGGGCCTCCGACACCAAAGTTGGCCTCCAGCTTATATGAATTTTGACAACCAGCCTAGACAAGATGGTGGCTTTTTCACTTTACTCTTTCTGTATGTAAGCCGTGACATACTAATTTCCAACAAGAAATAAAAACCTTCAGTAAGAATAACTAATGGAGTACCTTTTGAAGGTTGCGTATTAAGCGCAACGAAGCGGAAAATTAATTATTCGATTTGATTCAGTTCAAAGTCAGAAGTCACGTCTACAAAAAAATAATATTCAAATTCTAAGGAATCTATAGGCACCTTATCTTTCCTTATCACTTCTTCTATTGTTATGTATGTATGTGTTTTTATTTGATATTGATATAGTTTAGTCTATCATTTACAGTATTTGAGTAGGTTTATTTATGTAGTATGTACCTATATTATGCTATTTTTATTAGTCCTGTGCAAATTTTCATTAGTTTCCTTTTCTGTGCACTACCTACACATCTTTGTCTACAATACACAAAGGTTATCTGGAAGAGAATGCTCTTTAGCATTAAGTTCGCTTTTGTACTAGTTTTATAAGTGCAATAAAGTATTTTCAATCAATCAATCGTCTTGTCTATATTCATGCTTTAGTTATAACAAAGTAGATAAATATTTATTTATAAATCAAACACGCATACATAATTATTGGAACACAAAAAATATATTAAGTAGGCTCCAATAATGCATCTCTGGATGTAATGAAAAAAAAATAGACTTGATTTTATTCATGAGAATTCAAATTATCCTTCTGATTTTAGTAAACTAGTTATTCGCCCTGAACTGACATTCCGCGAGTCTCCCACAAGACAAAATATTATTCATAATCTTGACTAATAAAATAGTGCCACGAAATGCATAACCATTTAACTTGACCTACAGTTTCATTCAAATTACAAGTAACGGTAGTTCATGTTAATTGGTTAAGCTTTTTAGGGGTAGGCATTGCAGTTAATCTAGATTTCAGACTTTTCCCTATATTTGTGTCACTAAAACTACACGAATACTAAATTTCAGCACTGTGGTATTGCTGGTGTACCTTATGAATTTCGTCAAAGTTCAGTTTTTATTATGGCTAATAACTCAAGAACTACACGGATTAAACTAAAAATAAGAACGGGGTCGAAATTTCATAATGAGGACCTTTCAACCCCCTCCCCCCCCCCCCCAACATTTTTATCTTATTTAGTCACACCAGGATTGTGCCAACACCATCTTACATCAAATTTCATGAAGATCGGATCAACGCTTCGAAAGTTATCCTCGGACAAACAAACATACATACATAAATACACACAGCGCTGATTTGCCCAACTTGATTAGGAGATCTCGCTTCGCTCGATCAATTAATAAATATTAAACGGTATGGGAGACAAACTTGAGTAAAAGAACATTTTTTCAACTACCTAGGTACTGATAAGAGTTTCAGTATTTATGTACCAACAGCTTCCTGACCGTTGTTGCCGGGAGCATGAGCTCATGTATCATGAGGCGTTCGATGGCGTCTCAGTAGATGCACTCATGCTCCAATATTACTTACCTCATTTTATAATTTAGATTTTTGTGTACCTACTCACAATATTTTTTAAGTAAAACTTTTCTGTGTTTACTAACAAAAAATATGGATCTGAAATACGGAGTTTTTGACGTCAATACGTTTTTAAAATTGCTATAGTGGGAAGCAATTCAAAAAACTAATGATAACAAAATCGGGGGATACAGCTTGGTGTTGCAGATATGTACATCTATCATCTCCATCCAAAATTTAATTACACCATTGGATAGCTAAGGGATCAAAAAATTCGTTACGCTAAGTGAGGACTGTGTGTGACGCATTGACGTGGAGGCAGAAGCGCCACCATTTTGAGGTCACTTTGCTGCGTTTCAAGAGTTCCATTTAGGACTTCTACTAAGAAGTTCAAGCATGATTATAACATACATTATATTTTGTATAGAAAATATTACCTGTTACGTACACGCATTCACGGCCGTGTCCATGACACAGCCACACTCCATTTTTTGTATGTTTTTCCAACTCCGTTTTTGAATTTGACAATGTGTTACAGGGACCTATCGTTCGGGCGCGGTCAGACCGCCCCCGTGCGCGGCGCGGAGATGCCCCGGCTGGCGGCCACCGAGCCCTGGGACGGCAAGGACGGAGAGTTGCCCCCAGAAGAAGACATCGACCTCTCAGACGTAGACCTCGAGAAAGACGAACTATAAGAATACTACTTTTCTAAAATATTTTCCGTGAATGTGTGATTTTTTGAAGGTTTTTTAGTCGACGTAATTTTACCGATAATAGTAATCAAAGTGAGCTAAGATCGATTGAGCGGGATTTTATTAGTGTTTTAACAAAATGTTCATTAGTTTATTAAGAAACAAATTAACAGTTATCATCACATATTAAGTATTTTTTTATTCAATCACTGATATATCAGTTTTATTTTGTAAACCTATTGCATTTTTTCGTAAACAGGTAATTTTGAATAGAGAATCTAGCTGTAATTCTTCCAGTGAGTTTAAATTAACAGTGGGTGTATTTAGATTATTTATTTCTAATAAATTTTTCAAATATTAAATTTTATTTTCTTTGGTATCATTTTATATGTTTTTCCACACACATTTGTATTTAAATAGATACTTGATTGTTTATCTGTACCGACATCAAAAGTTATGCTATTGATTGCTAAAGATAGAAAGGGGTTTTTACAATCAAACATAATAGTTGCGCTCACTAAAGCGTATATTGTGAGCATTTACTTATTCTGTAAAATCTTAAAATCAAATATAGTAAAGTAAAAATTACAAAGTTGTACACGCAGTCTTTCCTAATAGTGTTTTCACGTAAAAAGCGCATTTAATACTGAAGTAAAAAGATACATTTAAAAGTTTTTAACATAAATTACAAGCTAAATAATCTGTTCTTAGACTCGAGACAGTTATCAAGGCAAAGTAAACAGTCTAATATAAATATGTAACTATGCCAGTTTTATTGTTCATATACGAGGCTAACTAGCCTAATTATTCTCTTGTTGAATACTTAGCCTTGGTGATAATATTTTGTTCGTTCAACTTGCATAACTATCTTAGATTATAAGTAATATTGAATGATGAATTATTTTTTGCATTATCTTATCTATTCGAATTTTACTACTAAAGATACAAATTTTTTCAAGATTTCTTGTTACTATTAATAAGTCAAAGTACCTAGTAATTTAGTGCCAAAATTGTCATTGTCATACAAAATGCAATTTGAAAATGCAACTTGCTTTTTCTTGTAAAATTAGATTGATCGAGGTAATTGAGGTAGAAACACTGGGAAATCTACGATAAATGGATGATTAGCATTGTTTATGGCATTGTCCGAGGTACATAGTTCATTGAGTGATCAATTGTTATAACTCCACATTCCTTACAATTACATAAAACGAACACATCTCTGGTGTTACAGAAGTTTGGTCCAAAGCAGTCTTTACATTTCCATAAATTTTAATTTAATAATTTTGAAAAAATTACCTTAAAACTCTCATATGTTACATTATAATCACAACCACCTCATTATTACTCTATTGATCGATATGTCCATGATATTCTAGATTAGAATTTTCATGCCATAGTGGGTATGCCAATTTTAGGCATTTTATCATATCTGTTGCCAGTGCTATACCCATGACACATAGGATAGCAAACAGAGAAGTAGTATAGGCCCATTCCTGCCACTATAATACTAACGATTAATATTACAATACCCCAAGCAGATATACCTAACCCTCTGCGGGTGGAGTTCTGAGAGGGCAGACCAGATGAAGTGCCTGCCAATGTTTTTGGATTATTGTAGCCGTTTCCGTAGTTCTTTGGACTGGATCGTAGAGCCACGCACGGCGATAGAAACTGGTTCAAAACTGGAAAGAAATTTGCATGGGTAAGTATTTAAAGGACAAGTACTGGAAATTTGTTGTAAAGTATAAAAAAATCGTTTTTATGCATCCAAAAAACGCTCTTTAATAGTACCACTGGCACACTCACCTAGCAAAACAAGTCCAAGGCGTAAGGTTGCGCGAAACATTGCGATGAATGGATAATGGAACTTCCTGCGGGGTCCTCTTGCAATTTGGTCAATCAAGAGTCACGCACGCGTCTCTGTCGAGACCGTGATATTTTTAAAATGAACAGAAATGCAACACTTGAGTCATAAAAAGCTACCGGTAATTTTTAATGGTAAAAGTTTTCGAAAATATTTGTTTTAAAACGAGAGCATCCAACCCCCAAGCATACAAGTAAGCGAATGAAATTAATGAACGAACGAACAATAATAAATATGAATGAATGAGTTGAATTGAACATAAATGAACGAAACAAATTAATGGTTTTTGACGTCTGGTTTTGACTGAGAATTTTGACGTTTCATTCTTTCTTTCACGGCAATGTTTTTAAATTGTGACTGTCATTGTCTTTTCGTTCTTAGACTGTCAGAACGAAATAATATAAGTTATACCTAAGTTTTTACTTATTAAACACGACTTTCAAAGATATCTTATCGAGTGAGTGAACTATGTTCGGTTTGCCAAAGCCACTAACTAATGTATCCGAACATAACCAAAGACAATCAATACAAGCCAAAGTGATGGCGTGTACTTCCGGTTGCGTTGTCAAAATCTTGGACCCAAATGTCAAAAAAATTGTGAATGATACAAACCAACCGGCAATGGCGAAATTACAATTTTGTGTTTTCTTCGTGCTTTATTTAGCAATAAATGCTATTAGCGTGAATGTTGATAATATTGCAAGTGAGCTAAAGCTTAGAAATGTAGACAGAACTATCGACATCTCTTCTCAGCTCGTAAAAATCGTTTCGAAAATAACCTTGGAGAACACCGGAAAGTCGCCGATTAAGAACTTCTTGGTAGCCGTGGAAGCTTCTGCAAAGAATAATTTGGCATATATCGGTGCTAAGGACAGCAACAGCAAAGAACTTCGCATCACGGAGACTACAGTGAAAGGTTATGACTACGTGAAATTCTGGCGTGTTGAACTGAGAGAAGCTCTTAGCGCCGGGGCGACGGTGTACGTAGTTACAGAGGCGGTGTTCACAAAGGCTCTCCAGCCATACCCCACTGCTATCACTCAGCAGGAGGATCAGCTAGTCAAATTCGTCGGTAACTTGTACGCATACACGCCTTACTATGTCACGTCACAAAAAACAGTTGTCAATATGAACACCAAGAGTGTTGAAGCATTCACTAAAGTCAAGCCGTTCTCTCAACAAGATGGTTCCATTGTATACGGCCCGTACCCAAACACAGGACCTTTCACTGAAAAGGAATTGGGTGTGCATTACAAGAATAACTCTCCATTCCTGACTGTAACTCGCATTGAGAGGCTGATTGAAGTGTCTCACTGGGGTAACATTGCTATCGAAGAGGTGATTGAAGTAGAGCACACTGGAGCTAAACTGAAGGGAGCATTCTCCCGCTACGACTACCAACAAGACCATCACAGTGGTCCTGCCAGTGTCCGCTCCTACAAGACCCTGCTCCCGGCTTCAGCATCTGATGTTTACTACCGTGACACCAATGGAAACATCTCCACATCCAACATGAAAGTGAAGAAGGACTCTGTTGAGCTGGACCTCAGGCCGAGGTACCCTTTGTTTGGTGGTTGGAGGACCCACTACACTCTCGGGTACAATGTCCCCAGCTATGAATACCTGTACCATTCTGGTAATGATTATCTCCTAAAGATGAGGGTCATTGACCACATTTTTGATGACATGCAGGTTGAAGAAGTAGTAACCAAGATCATCTTGCCAGAAGGTTCCATTGGAATCAAGCTGAACACTCCTTACCCGGTGACTAGACTGGCTGACAGTCTGCATTTCACTTATTTAGATACTAAGGGCCGTCCGGTCATCAAGTTTGTGAAGAAGAATGTTGTGGAGAATCATATTCAAGATTTCCAACTTCGTTACACATTCCCCCGTCTCCTTATGTTCCAAGAGCCACTGTTGGTGGTAGGGTTCCTCTATGCATTGTTCTTATTAGTGATTATTTATGTAAGATTAGATTTCTCAATCCACAAGTCTGAACATCATCATAAAGAGTAATTATGTTTGTATTTATTTGTAATTTGCAACACATTCTAGGTCAATGCATTTTAAGTTATGTCTTAATTTTTATTGTTTCCAGTAATAAAGTGTTTTGAGTAAAAATCTGGTTTTCATTTTTACTTAGAAGCTAAGGAAAAATAATTGCAGTAGATATCTGCCAGTTAAACCTAGTCTACTTACTTGAAGTTTACATAATGTACATATTAACATACCAGATTTGAGGGAGACAACTGTTTGCGCTGGGGTAACGCACACTATTATCATAGTAGCTGGCCTTTAGCCGCGTATAGACGCTCCTTTGCTGACAGGAAAAAATCATATTTAGCCACTAAATACGTTTACACATCGATGCGCAAGTCGCATTTAGTTATTTAAACAAGCTAGAAGGAGCGGACTGCAGGATCTCAACACTTTCGCTAGTCATTCGAGTCGTCGCTCGTCGTAATGCTCGGGTAGATGAGCAGACGCGAGCGAACGTTTGTACTGCGTCTATAGATGTAAGGCCGGTTTAAAACCAATCCGTTTAAAACGAAAAAACCCGTAATAAACCATTTTAATTAGATTTAAAACGGTTGATGTTGATGACTATGTTTTTCTTAATTATAACTAGGTACATTTTCTTGATTTTACCGAGGTAGAGATATAACGGAGTACCTATAAACTGTGTTAATGTATGAACGTTATTTTTTAAATGTGAGATAGGTATACTGATATTGATATACTTAGCAGTATATACAGGGTGTTCCAAAAAATAATGTCAAGCGAAAGTCCAAAGATAGAATACCCCTTGGGGTACCCGAATCACCCCATGTATGTTCCGCGATTTTTTATAGTTTCGAGTTATGAATTTTTTTCCGAATTTTTGAATATTTTCGACTTGAACAACTTAAAAAAAGTAGAAAACTTTCTTGAGATTTTGTTTTTGCTACTGAATTTTTATGAGTTGTTCTTTTATGCATAAAATAATCAGCTACGTGACTTTGATGAAGACTATGAAAATGTTTTTTGTTTGATTTCTTTGGCGTAAACTAATTCTTTGTAGTAGCCCCACACAAAGAAATCGATCGGGTTCAAGTCGAGGGACCGCGGCGGCCACGCGAGTTAACAAAGGAATTTAGCTTAGGAATGATAAAATGGCCAAAATCTATTTTCTAATCAGGTAGCTAATTTTAAGAATTTTCCACCTCGCCTTCTTTGAAGGCCGATTTTAGCCAAAGTAGCCCATTAAGTACTACTTTTTTTACTGATTATGAAATCTGAGAGTCTGGAGAACTCTTAAGACTTATTTAAGAACCATTAAATAACTTGTTAAGATTTTTAATTTAAAGTTGAAAATATAAGTCATAATTCACCGAATGTAATTTTTTGACTTTACACCAACATTTTCATAGTTTTCATCAAAGTCACGTAGCTGATTATTTTATGCATAAAAGAACAACTCATAAAAATTCAGTAGCAAAAACAAAATCTCAAGAAAGTGTTCTACTTTTTTTTTAAGAATTTTTTAAGTTGTTCAAGTTAAAAATTCGGAAAAAAATTCATAACTCGAAATCTATAAAAAATCGCGGAACATACATGGGGGTGATTCGGGTACCCCAAGGGGTGTTCTATCTCTGGACTTTCGCTTGACACTATTTTTTGGGAGACCCTTCACACTCTGATCAGTGCTCAGGTGACCTACGAAACTTTTAATTGATTTTGAAACAAAATGCCTTGAAATATGGTCTAAATTGTTTTATTTACCCGTTCCTACTAAATTGAACGAGCCTTGGGAACTATGGGTTCTCATTTGGTGAAGCCTATAGGAACGTTCTAACTGAAGGTAAAATAAAGTTTGGTTAGAAGGAGTGAACAATGGCGATTTTTTCGAAGAGTTATGTGATTTTCATAATATTGTTTATGAGTGATATTTTGCTACAAATGTGATGTTTTTTATACCATTAGATAGCCTAGATATCAGACTAACGGTGTGTAAAAAGTTACATTCAAAATATGTCACAAAATATATTGAAAAAAACATTTTTCTACAACAGTTGCAGAAATAGACTTTTGGTTCGATTGTCTGAGGAAAATCAAAATGTAAAAATGTTTTAGTAATAAAATTAGTAAAGATACATTAGTTATCCAACTATCGAATAAAATCAATACTACTTATGTATACCAAACATTTTATTGCACAAAATCAATAAAATCCAAACACTAACATTGCGCTTGATTATCACGCAATGTTGCCGCAGACGCGGTAACAGATTCGCGGGCCTTTGTGGCGTCTGAGAGGTTAAAACGATTTATTTGGTGTTTAAAACGGCACCATTTTATTTAAAACGTTTTTAATCGCTTGTTTTCCATCTATTGATGACCTCCGTGGCACAGTGGGCGTATAGCCGACTGAGACGCAAGAGTTAACGGGTTCGATTCCCGCCGCGGAACAAATGTTTGCATGATCTACAGATATTTGTTTCGGGTCTGGATATGTTTCTATATATTATAAATATGTATTTACAAAGAAAAACGTATATAAGTATTCTATCAGTTAGATACCTGATTCCCATAGTACAAGCTCTGCTTAGTTTGGGGCTTAATAGCGCTGTGTGAAATGTCCAGCAGTATCTATTTATTATAACTACACGCACACTGCTCGCGAGCATGACGAGCTTACCGTTTGACCATGCGCGCTCGCTATGTATCGTCGTTGGCGCGAATGTGCGAATGCGATAAAATAGAAAGGTGATATAATATTATGGTGGTAGGATTAATGAATTAAAAATAAACCAAGATGTTCTTTCTTACTTTTATTTTTTAAATAATACAGTTATATATACATAGAAAAGTTTGAGCTCTTGCAAACATTGTTATCTGTGATTGATACCAAAGACTAATTCATCATTCACAGACAAGAAAGCATAAAAATAAGTTGTTTAGATCCTCATAGAAGCAATTGAGGGCACATAACCATATTCTAGGAGTAGCAAGCCCTGGGCTGCATTTTTTAGTCCAAACAATCATATAACAGACTAAAATATAGCACATTTATAACTAAGCAAAAACTCATATTTATTTTTTATATATTTATGCATCCATATTTAATTAATTTCTACAAAGGAATTTAAATTGATAAGCATAGGAAAAAATGTATCAGGTCTATAGACATTGAATAACATGTTTAATCTAAAGATTATCCAGAGGTCTAAAGTGGTCACTTTATGTAAATCATCATATGTTTCATCAGCAGTGTTCCTCTATTTTCGTAAAGAGTAAAAACATTTTAGATGAATTGGTTGCGAAACATTTCGCACCTAAATCATTTTGATAAGTATCTTTGCTAGGCTCAAAAAATAGATGCTCTTTCTAAACATCTAACCTTTAAATCTTCTGTAATGTAAAAATTCAATAATTTTTGTAATAATGAAAAAACCTACTGTATTTGGACAACATTTAGAATAATTAAACAGGGATTTACGGGACATTACCAGTGCTCGAAATGGATCGGATCGTGGAATCACCGTTCCGTTTCGTAAAACTTCTAATCATCGGCGAAAAATCATTTATTCATTTTATCAACCCAATTAAAAATATCTAAAGGGTTATATGGGAAATGCGTTCCGATTCGTAAGTCCAATTCGACCACTGGATATTACGGAATTAACTGAATTTCTAGAAGACCGTTTGCTGCAATCTGTTTGGGATTCGGTGAATATACGCGTATGACTGTGTAGCGGTATCATTTGTCGCGGTAGAAGTTCAAGCAATCACACTCATAAAATACTTAACTAATGATGTAGAGAGGAAATTTAATTCCCATTACAAAGCATTAAAGTTGTTAGATAAAAAACACGTACAAAATAGGCCCTTTGTCCGTATCTAAACGTTACATATATACAATTTTTGAAACGCTAACCATTTCATTCAGACCATACGTTAATAGTTCCAATCTACTATAAAGAAAAGGAAACTAATCAATTCACGACACTGGTTGTTTTACCATGCCTTTTTAATGGCCACGATATTTCAAATTTTTTTATATTTATAGTACCTGGAGATGGAACAAGCTTATGGCAAACCTAATGTTAAGTTAGTGACCATAACTTATTAGTAATGGCCTGTTGACCATCTTTCAGAGATATATGTAGTTTGCTTTATATGACTGACAATTTCGGTCATGTATAATGTCTGAACGAGCGAAACACCCGCGACTTCCTCTACATAAAATAAATAATTTCACAAAATTTAAGTTGTGATTCATTTTCCATTATGATAGCACAGATTTTTCTTATAAACTTTCACAATGATGGTAGTCTGGACTAGTAGTTTTAAGTTGTGCGTTGTCTTTTTATCCGTGAGTCAGTCTCAATAAGCACTTTAATATAAACAATTATCTTTGAGAAAGTATCACATAATTCTGCAAACGATGGCAGATTTGAATCCACCTGAATAAAGTGCCATAGGTAGTAGCCAACAACACAACCGAAGTGCTGGTTCAACACTTATACTGTGTGTGACACACTGACATCACACTAATATTATAAATGCGAAAGTTTGGATGTTTATTTGTTAGTCAATCACGTCGTAACGACTGAACCTACGTTGAAATATATAGATAGACTAGAGGTTGCGTTGTGCGCGAGCTGCTCGCAGCTCGCGTGTTTTTCTTTTAGTCGAAGAAGTAATTAAAGAGGATATCGAGCTGTTAAAAGCCATCAAAGAGGATATCCATGTGTAAGAAGCAGTCAAAGACGATATCGAAATGGAAGAAGCAATCAAATCAAAGAGGATTTCCAAGTGGAAGCAGCAATCAAAGATGATATCGAAGTGGAAGAAGCAATCAAAGAGGATATTGAAGTGAAAGAAGCAATCAAATAGGATATCGAAGTAGCAGAAACAATCAAAGAGGAAATTAAAGTTGAGGAAGAAATCAAAGAGGATACCAAGGTGGTAGAAGCATTCTAAGAGGATGACGAAGTAAAAAAAGCAATCAAAGACGATATCGAAGTGGAAGAAGCAATCCAATGGATATTGAAGATGAAGAAGGGATAAAAGAGGATATCGAAGCGGAACAAGCAATCGTAGAGGATATCAAAGTTAAAGAAGCAATCAAAGAGGATACCAATGTGGAAGAAGCAATCAAAGAGGATATCGAAGTGGAACAAGCAATCAAAGAGAAAAAAATTGGATGTTCCAAAATGATCATGATAATGGTTGTATAATAAAAAATAAAACGTTGCAAAAAAGATCATGATGAACGTTGCATAAAAAAAATCTGGACGTTCCAAAATGATCATGATTGACGTTGCATAATATAAATGTATGTTGCAAAATGATAATGATCAAAAATTTGTACTAATATTTTGTCAAAGTTTGCTAGTGCTATCTCTTCCCGTTTAGAAGATACGAGCGATTAAAGTTTTGTAAGAAAAATCATAAATTTGTTGATTGGATATCGAAGTGGAAGAAACTATCAAAGAGAATGTTGAAGTGGAAGAAGCAATCAAATAGGATATCGAAGTGGCAGAAACAATCAAAGCGGAAATTGAAGTTGAGTAAGCAATCAAAGAGGATACCAAGGTGGTAGAAGCATTCAAAGAAGATGACGAAGTGAAAAAGCAATCAAAGACGATATCGAAATGGAAGAAGCAGTCAAAGACGATATCGAAGTGGGAGAAGCAATCAAAGAGGATATCGAAGTTAAAGAAGCAGTCAAAGATGATGTCGAAGTGGAAAAAACATTCAAAGAAGATGACGAAGTGAGAGAAGCATTCAAAAAGGATGTCAAGGATGACAATAAAAAACAGTTGCACCAAAAATTTTACCAATATTTTGTACAAGTTTGCTAGGGCTATCTCTTCCCGTTTAGAAGATACGAGCGATTGAAGTTTTGTATGAAAGACCACAATTTTGTAGAGAGCATAATGAAGTAACTGAAGCAATTAAAGAGGATATGAAAGTAGAAGAAACATTTTAAAGGGATAACGAAGTGGAACATGCAAAAATAGAAGATGTCGAGGCGGAAGAAACAATCAAAGAGGATATCGAAGTGGAAGAAGCAATCCAATGGATATTGAAGATGAAGAAGGGATAAAAGAGGATATCGAAGCGGAACAAGCAATCGTAGAGGATATCAAAGTTAAAGAAGCAATCAAAGAGGATACCAATGTGGAAGAAGCAATCAAAGAGGATATCGAAGTGGAACAAGCAATCAAAGAGAAAAAAATTGGATGTTCCAAAATGATCATGATAATGGTTGTATAATAAAAAATAAAACGTTGCAAAAAAGATCATGATGAACGTTGCATAAAAAAAATCTGGACGTTCCAAAATGATCATGATTAGACGTTGCATAATATAAATGTATGTTGCAAAATGATAATGATCAAAAATTTGTACTAATATTTTGTCAAAGTTTGCTAGTGCTATCTCTTCCCGTTTAGAAGATACGAGCGATTAAAGTTTTGTAAGAAAAATCATAAATTTGTTGATTGGATATCGAAGTGGAAGAAACTATCAAAGAGAATGTTGAAGTGGAAGAAGCAATCAAATAGGATATCGAAGTAGCAAAAACAATCAAAGAGGAAATTGAAGTTGACTAAGGAATCAAAGAGGATACCGAGTTGGTAGAAGTATTCAAAGAGGATGACGAAGTGAAAAAAGCAATCAAAGACGATATCGAAGTGAAAGAAATAGTCAAAGACGATATCAAAATGGAACAAGCAATCAAAGCGGATATCGAAGTGGAAGAAGCAATCAAAGAGGATATCAAAGTGGAAGAAGCCATCACAGGATATCGAAGTAAAAATGCAATCAAAAACGATATCGAATATGAAGACGCAATCAAAGAAAATATTGCAGTGCAAGAAGCAATCAAACGGAAATCAAAGAGGAAGGAGCCCTTACAGAGGATACCGAAGTGAAAATGCCATCAAAGAGGATATCAAAGATGAAGAAGCAATCCAATTGATATTGAAGATGAAGAAGGAATAAAAGAGGATATCGAAGTAGAACAAGCAATCGTCGAGGATATCAAAGTTAAAGAAGCAATCAAATAGGATATCAATGTGGAAGAAGCAATCAAAGAGGATATCGAAGTGGAACAAGCAATCAAAGAGAAAAAAATTGGATGTTCCAAAATGATCATGACAATAGTTGTATAAAAAAAATTGAACGTTGCAAAAAAGATCATGATGAACGTTGCATAAAAAAAATCTGAACGTTCCAAAATGATCAGGATTGACGTTGCATAATATAAATGTATGTTGTAAAATGATAATGATCAAAAATTTGTACTAATATTTTGTCAAAGTTTGCTAGTGCTATCTCTTCCCGTTTAGAAGATACGAGCGATTAAAGTTTTGTAAGAAAAATCATAAATTTGTTGATTGGATATCGAAGTGGAAGAAACTATCAAAGAGAATGTTGAAGTGGAAGAAGCAATCAAATAGGATATCGAAGTGGCAGAAACAATCAAAGAGGATACCAAGGTGGTAGAAGCATTCAAAGAAGATGACGAAGTGAAAAAGCAATCAAAGACGATATCGAAATGGAAGAAGCAGTCAAAGACGATATCGAAGTGGGAGAAGCAATCAAAGAGGATATCGAAGTTAAAGAAGCAGTCAAAGATGATGTCGAAGTGGAAAAAACATTCAAAGAAGATGACGAAGTGAGAGAAGCATTCAAAAAGGATGTCAAGGATGACAATAAAAAAACAGTTCCACCAAAAGTTTATACCAATATTTTGTACAAGTTTGCTAGGGCTATCTCTTCCCGTTTAGAAGATATGAGCGATTGAAGTTTTGTATGAAACACCACAATTTTGTAGAGCGCATAATGAAGTAACTGAAGCAATTAAAGAGGATATGAAGTAGAAGAAGCATTTTAAAAGGATAACGAAGTGGAACATGCAAAAATAGAAGATGTGGAGGCGGAAGAAACAATAAAAGAGGATGACGAAGTGTAACAAGCAATCAAAGAGAATATTCGAATAGTGGATGTCGCATAATAAAAAAAAAAATTGACGTTCCAAAATGATCATAGTGGATGAGGCATAAATAAAAAAAAATTATGTACCAAAATGATCACAGTGGATGTTGCATAATAAAAAAAAAATTGACGTTCCAAAGTGATCATTGTGGATGAGGCATAATTAAAAAAAATGATGTTCCAAAATGATCACAGTGGATGTTGCATAATAAAAAAAAAAATTGACGTTCCAAAGTGATCATTGTGGATGAGGCATAATTAAAAAAATGATGTACCAAAATATCACAGTGGATGTTGCATAATAAAAAAAAAATTGACGTTCCAAAGTGATCATTGTGGATGAGGCGTAATTAAAAAAATGATGTACCAAAATGATCACAGTGGATGTTGCATAATAAAAAAAAAAATTGACGTTCCAAAGTGATCATTGTGGATGAGGCATAATTAAAAAAAATGATGTACCAAAATATCACAGTGGATGTTGCATAATAAAAAAAAATTGACGTTCCAAAGTGATCATAGTGGATGAGGCATAATTGAAAAAAAAATGATGTTCCAAAATGATCACAGTGGATGAAGCATAATAAAAAAAAAATTGACGTTCCAAAGTGATCATTGTGGATGAGGCATAATTAAAAAAAATGATGTACCAAAATGATCACAGTGGATGTTGCATAATAGAAAAAAAAAATTGACGTTCCAAAGTGATCATTGTGGATGAGGCATAATTAAAAAAATGTGGATGTTCCAAAATAAACATGATGAACGTTGCATACTAAAAAAAAAAAAAAAAATGGATGTTCCAAAATGATGATGATGACCTTTGCAAAAACTATGAAAGTTGTCTCATGCCCCTCCACCAACATTATATAGAATCAAGCAAATTTACAGTAATTTTATAGTACACACAAGCCATGGGCTCCCTACAAAAACAGTATGAAAATTACGGCAAACGAAATATACGGTTTACGGTATTCATACAGAAATATTTTGTATGGGACAATTTTTTTTTTGTATGAAAGACAATTTTTTTTTCATGGAACCGGATATAAAAAAATGTCCTCTGCAACATTAGTTTTTGCACCAACGCTCTAAGACCTATACTTTCCGAGATACGAGGTCGATGGGAGCGAATGGGGGACAAAAGGGGTACTTTAGGATTTATTCCCAACTCATCGGAACTCCCTCTATACGATCCCACCAAACATTTTCACCCTACGAGGTGGCATCTGGGAGAACAAACATGTCAATGAGTCAGTCAGTCAGTCAGTCAGTGGTAATCGAGCTTTATATAATATAATTATGACCTGGATTAAAACATAGCGTACTCTTAATTGACAAACCACGTGAGCGAAGCCGCGGGCGGAAGCTAGTGCTACATATTTGTATAAAACGATGGCCAGTTTGACCCCACCAGAGACACAAATCACTGCTTATGGTATTTAGAACTTGAATCTCAGCACAACCGGATAGTTTTAAGATCAGTATGGCCAGTTCTGTGACTCGCCATTATATTTTATTAAGCCATCAATATCCCGCAGTTGAGTAAAAGGCTTCCACTTCCACTTCTATTTCCGTAATAAGATGGCTAGTTTAACTGCACCTAATCAAGTAACCAGAGACACAAACAGTTCTAAATACCATAGGCAGTGCCCCGGAATCTCAAGACAACCGGCGCGCTGGTGCAAGGCAGTATGGCCAGCTCAGTGACGACGGCCGTGACGAGGCTGGGGGGCGTAACGTCGTAGGCGAGGTTCAGGATCGCGAGCGGCATGGAGCGCCACTCCTTCAGGACCCACTTCTTGTTGTTGATGTCGTTCAGCTCGTTGGGATCACCTGTGGGACAAACGGTAATCTTATGCCAGACCATTTATATGTTATGCCAGATCATTTATGAAGCGTACAGAAACTTTAACGATTGCGCGCATTAATTAACGGTCATGTCACATAATAAGGAATACAAGGCGCAGTGGGCGAATAGCTGGCTAAGAGGCAGGAGGTTGCGGGTTTGAATCCCGCCGCGGAACAAATTTTTGCATGATCTACAGATTTCCAAAAAAATAACCTAGTACAAGCGAGCGAAGGGTTCAAAGATATATTACGTTTTAAGTGGTTTTTTAACGTTTGTTATTTTATTTTATTTTGACGACCTCCGTGGTGCAGTGGGCGAATTGCCGGCTGAGACACAGGAGGTAGCGGGTTCGATTCCCACCGCGGAACAAAATGTTTGCATGATTTGCAGATATTTGTTCCGGGTCTGGTTGTTTCTCTATATATTATAAGTATGTATTTACAAAAAAAAATGTATACATATAAGTATTATATCAGTTATATGGTTCCCATAGTACAAGCTCTGCTTAGTTTGGGTCTAGATAGTGCTGTGTGGAAATGTACAGCAATATTTATTATTTATTTTATTATTCATTTTATAAAAAGCGTTTTTAACATACCAAGTTCATTATAAACGAAGGCGTCTGTCTGCACCCTCTCGCTGAATTTGTGCGTCTCGCAGGCGACGAGCACGGGCACGTTGCGCACGCGTGCCTGTCGCGCAACCAGCGCCGTGCCCGCCGCCGCCAGCACCGACCCGTTGTTGAGGATCGAGCTCGCGCCCAGCAGAACCTTGTTCACCTGGAAATAACGGTCAGATTAGCTTGCAGTCCGCCTGCGCGCAGACGGCGCGTGAGCTCGCGTGCGCCGGTACTTACAGTCTGCATGACGTTGCACAGCGAGGTGATGTCCACTACGTCGACGCGCAGTCCGCACGCGCGCAGACGGCGCGTGAGTTCGCGCGCGCCGGCCGCGCTGGCGGACCCGCGCGCGCCGCACACGCAGCACAGGAACGGTATGCCGGCGGTGTGGGCGTCTACTAGGCACCGTAATACGAGGGACGAGCTGGGGAACAATTACACGATTATTATACTCACTTCGAGCGAGATAGAATTAAAATGATGATAATTTACATCCTGCGAATAGAAAGTTAAAGTACGTCCCGCTAGACCAAGCCAACTAATGACAAAGCATTAAACTCACTATCCATAGGTAAGTATAACGTCGCCTTCAGAGATCTTCTTCCGCACATCGGCACTGATCGCCTCGCCCGCCACGTCGATCTGCTCTCGGATGTAGCGCTCGATCTCATCTTGCAGAGTTTTCTTGGCCTGTGACAAAAAAGGCGGTTTACAGCCGGCATATGGAATTTTTATAATGTCATAATTATCCACTCTTGTGATTCAGATGAACCCAGTGACACGTCATTTGACGGACACCAGCCTTGTCCCCAACTTGTAGCTTAAAAGTGTCGAAATCTTTTAAATATTTT
The DNA here is from genome assembly GCA_963924445.1 of Philereme transversata. Taxonomy (NCBI): domain Eukaryota; kingdom Metazoa; phylum Arthropoda; class Insecta; order Lepidoptera; family Geometridae; genus Philereme; species Philereme transversata. Next base: position 20,998,847 of record OZ004342.1, on the reverse strand, counting down.
TTATCCTTAATTATGAATTTTATATTGTTCATTTAGACCCTAATTATTTAATTAATTTATTATGAATTACTAATTGTACTAACATCGTTTTAAGATTTTATTTTTTACTAACAAATTATATATTTTATCTGAAATAAAAATCTAAATTTGTCAAAATCTGTCAAACTGTTTCATATTAATAACACTTTATTACAGTTTAACCTACATACAGCAGGGTTGGCCAAAACACATAATGGCACTTCAGGTAGCCAGCGAGTGTAAAAAATTTTAAACCATAATTAATTATTATACGTAATTATCACAACACATAATTATTAGTGCGTGAAGGCGAAGTGAGATGAGCAAGTTAATACCTACTTAACTTACATTGCAAAACATTTGCATCTTTTTATTTGTATTATTGCTGACGGTAGGCCCCTAGGATATATCCCACTATTCCACTTCTATTATTTATGCGAAAGTTTGGATAGGTGTTTGTTCCTCTCTAACGCCCAAACTACTGAACCGATGTGGCAGAAATTTTGAACATAGGATGATGATGACCTAGAACTTTTTGTGGACATAGACATAAATCAGTTCCCGTGAGATGGAAATAAGGAACAAAGCCACGAGCGGGAGCTAGTTAAATCATAGTTTAGCCCGCATACCTCAAAAGTTTGGCCACGTTTGCTCCACAGGTGACGCCAAATGACCTCAAAATTCGCCATTTAGCTGCAACATTATGATGCAACTGCATTAGATGGTCTCGTCGCCATTTAGCTGCAACTCACCTCATATTCATTGACATTATTAGGCAACTGCATCAGATGGTGGCGGAAGAACTTGATGGCGTTCTTCTCTGAAGCCGTGGACTGACGCATAGAGGCTAGGAACTCCATGGTCTCCGTCAAGTGCGAGTCGAGACCGCGACCGAACTCTGTCTTGGCTGGCAGCATATAGTCTTTTGTCATCTGTATTAGAGAGATTAGTTTAGATTTAAAATATTAGTCTTGATAATCATTAATTAATAGTCTTTTTGAGTAAATAAAAATCATTATAATATTATTGAAAAGGAGAAAAGACGGGAGATGGACGAGGGCAGCATTTTAAAGGTGGCCGTGTGATGGATGGTTTTTTTTATACGACCTGGATCAAGCTTATGGCACACCTGATGTTAGGTGGTAACCATAGCCTATAACTATAACAAAGTATTGCCTCGTAGGTCACACACCTTAAATAAGTGCCCTATGATGCATCAACTTGAGGCATACAGGTGTAAAGCCTGTAATTTCACCGTCAACCCTTCAAACCGAAACACAGCAATGCTGCTTAGCGGCAGAAATAGTAAAGGTGGTAATACTTCCCCGGGCGAGCCCTTTCAAAAGTATCTCTACTAGTCTTAACCCTCTTCTTAGAACAGTTGGCAGACCAGGAAGGCAATGGATGCGCTTAGCACAGGACTGGACAGAGTGGGGTGACACTAAAGTTTTTCCAAATTAACCCTGTATAGAGTCCAGTATGCCCAAAAAATGTTGTGAATGAAAAACAAACCTTCTTCAATGCGTCGAGTAGAGCAATGCATCTTGCGTTCGAGCCTGTCACCACCCTGGTTGATAGCTGGACACCCAGTTTTATAAACGCTGGATGAATACTGAAAATAAGTGAAAACTATATTTAATTTTTTAAGATTATCCCGTAAGTGTCAAATAACACTTTAAAACAAAAATATCTATTAGAAATAAGTGATGTGACATCTCTCGTCAATGTACTGAACTGCAATGAATTTCTCTGTAGATGGAGCCAACCACGCTTTTACTCGTAAATGAAACATTTCAATAATTTCACGCTTGACGTGTAGTAGACCCGTGGCGAAGTTGGCATCGCATCCTCGAATCAAGAGGAGGGTGGCGGGTTCAAATCACGGCCGGCTCAAAATTTATGAGATGATTTTTAAAATCTTAAGATTTTCCCGTAAGTGGCGGGTAACACTTTAAAATAAAAGTAGCTATTAAAAATAAGCAATGCGACATCTCTCGTCAAACTGAACTGTTAGTAGACAAAGTACTGGCCAAACTATTTAGTTTCTTTGTATAAAGGAAGGATTCGGGTTCAAATCCCGCCCGACTCGCAATTTTTAAGATGATGTTAAAATTGTAATCGAGAACATTTAGATTGAAAAACATCCCAAAAAATGCTAACCAAACGGGATTTAAAACCAATTTTCCCCTTTGATGGTAACCATCTTTACTAATCAATATAAAGAATATAAATAAAGAATATAAAGAAGAAATATAAAGAGTCAATAATAAAGAACAAGGAGGTCTCTAGACGAATACAACTCGGGTGGGCTGCATTTGGAAAGCTTGAAGATGTTTTTCGGTCAAAGAAGATCCCACAATGCTTGAAAACCCGTCTGTATAACCAATGTGTCCTGCCAACAATGACTTACGGTGCCGAAACATGGGCACTCACTAAGAAAACTGTGTACAAAGTACAAGTTGCACGGAGAGCCATGGAGCGCGCCATGCTTGGCATCAACCTGCTGGATCGAGTTCCCAATACCGAAATCCGACGCCAGATGAAAGTCCAAGACGTCGGAACAAGGGTGGTGGAACTCAAGTGGAACTGGGCAGGGCACTTGGCTAGATGAGGTGATGGCAGGTGGAGTAAATCTTTGGCCGAATGGTGGCCAAGAACAGACCTAAGAAGTCCAGGACGTCCGACGGCGCGGTGGATCGACGATATAAAGAAAGTCGCGGGCAACTCCTGGATGCGCAAAGCACAGGACCGGGAAGGGTGGCATTTACAAAGGGAGGCCTACACCCAGCAGTGGGTACTTATGGGCTGTAGATGATGATGATCTTTACTAATAATAAAAATTTGAAAGTAACTCTGTCCGTTTGTCTGTTTGGCTGTCTGTTTGTTACGTTTTCACGACATAAGGTATGGACCAATTTCGATGAAATTTGTGAATTGTGAATTGACACATAGGCTACTTTTTACCCGACTGCGCAAAAGAAGGGTAATATAGTTTTTATTTTACGATCACATTTTAACTGCTCAGAACTACCTATAATATTCTGCATACTTATGCATGCTTTGAAATATAATGTAGCTCTTTTTTATTGTTTGTTTTTATTTGTCAAGTGCTTGACCACTCCCTAACCTGATGGTTGTGGGAACCTGTGTTTTGTATTGTTGACATTAAATTATTTTATACGGCGATATACATTAATATTTAGAGCGAATAAACATTTTACGAGACTTCAAAATATTATATAATTCGTCCGCCCGTGACCACGGCTTACCAAATTACAGCACTGAACTTTGATAAAATTCAGTTTTTATTATGGCTAATAACTCAAAAACTATAAGGACTTTACTAAAACTAAAAACGGGAGTCTAAATGTACTAATGAAGACCTTTCATTTGACGTCCCATTTAAATAAATAAATATTGCTGCACATTTCACACAGCGCTATCTAGCCCTAAAACTAAGCAGAGCTTATACCATGGGAACCAGATAACTGATAGAATACGTATATACTTTTTTTTTGTAATTACATTTACTCATAATATATAGAAAAACAACCACCGTCTGTAGATCATGCAAACATTTGTTCTGCGGCGGGAATCGAACCCTCTACCTCCTGCGTCTCAGCCGGCTGTTCGCCCACTGCGCCACGGAGGTCGTAAAATTTGACCTAATAGTCACATTTTCATTTTTTTTACCTCTACTTGAACTCCAATATCTCAACCCCCCCCCCAATTTTTAGTTCATTTAGTCACACCAAAATTGTGCCATCACTACCTACCTATATGCCAAATTTCACGATGATCGAATCAACGCTTCGAAAGTTATCATCGGACAAACAAACATACATACATACATACAACGCCGATTTGCCCAAGTTGATTTAGAGATCAATTACGTACAGTGATCGGGAAAGTTTGTAAAATACTATACTTAATCAGTGCTAAACTGGTCATCATACAAAAGAAAGGAACCATCCACTTAATTTTGAACGACTGTACAGTATTTACTTTCTTTTAACTTTTTTTGTGTATTTTTTAAAAACCATCAAGTCCAATACATTTTTGTATGGTTGTAACAGAATTCTTACTTCATTCAATACCTTATTATGCCGAAGTGGCTCTTAATCTCCACTTTACCTAGATGATAAGCAAATTGACCTAAAAACACACATCAAGTGGATATCAAAGCAAACACAGATATTGAATATCTTAAAATCAAGTGATGGTTAGGTATGCTAAGCGGCATAGGGCTATGCAATACGCAAAACGGGTAATTTAAGTATGCTTGTATGATTTTTTTGATGTAAATGATTTTATTTTGGTAACAAAAAATTAAAACTTACTGGCTGTTAACAGGCATCGTCTTCAAGCATAGAATATTGTCATTGTATTCCTGCCCGAACCAGCTCACTCGATGTCGGTTTTGAGTATTCACTTTCTTCAGGGTTTTCGGCTTCGGGGACATGGCCTGCGACAAACCAAGTATAAGGTGAAGGGTAGATAGGACGTAAGGCGAGAGGCGAATGAGGGCAAGGCAAAGACGCGACGCCCCATTAATGTACTTTCTTTTATACAAAATGTATAGAAGCGTCGCGCTTGCATCTTTTACCTGCTGATAATAGTAGACGAGGGGATAAAGCAGTGTATTGCGTCACGGGCGCTATATTGAATCCAAAATGTAACTAATACTAGTATCCTAAGTGCAGAGACGGATATAAGCATGCCCAAGATGTAGACAGCTTTATCCACGAGGAGATTACTCTACTTTTCACACTTTCTGCAAGACAATAAAAACCAAATCTAAATTGGATCATTCTGTGCAGAGGTTACTTCGATTTACGAATAAGTTCTTATTGTGTGGGTCTCATTGCTTCAAATTTTAATATAGATGAGGTTCCAAATTCAAATCACAATGAAATTCAGTACAACTTTAATCCCGGCTCAGCCTGAGGGATTTAATCACCTGCTTTCAGAGAGATTTACATGACATATAATTTGACATTGTCGAGCAGGTGGTGTGAAAATTTCTTTATTTACATTTAGCTTCATTTGATTATATTATAACGTCAAATTAGGTTAAGTGTACATCAGCCATTCATCTAGTATTTAACATTTTTGCAGAACCTATGACGTTAATTATATTTTAAATTGAGGAATGGCAAGTCTGTAGTAAGTGCTGAGTAAGAGGTCCCAGGATGTGGACTATGCCGATGAATTAAGTCCTGAGGTACACACATTTTATAGAGATTTATAATCTATGGTCACTGTTCTACTTTGTTGATTTCACAATAAAGTGGATTTTTGTAGGTACATATATATATTGTTCTGACATCTTTACTTTGAACACAGCTCCCTAGCTGAATAAACGGTTAATATCGAAATAATGCATTTCTATTGATAATGTGGACATAATACTAACCTTGCTAGTTTTCTTAATGTCTGCTACAAGTTTAGTTGTTACAGGTTCTTTAGGTTTGGCTGCTTCAGCAATAGGCTGCTTAGCTGCACGCTGCGCTTCCTGCTTTGCTCGTCTTTCTGCTTTCAGCTCTGCTTTTGACTTGCCTGATTCAGACTGCAAACAAAATTCTATAGCAGTCATTCAAGGAACAATTACAACTTAATCACTTAAACATGCAACTTGAGGGGGTTAAGATTAGGCATCAGGGGGTTTTTTGAAGTAAAACTTCGAACGCACGCTTGACTTGGGGAGTAAGCTAGTGAATGCGTGACGAGAGCGTTACGAAAAGTGTGATCGGGCGAGGCGAACAGAAGTTAAGAGGGAGATAGTTTAACTTCAGTCTTGTGGTCTAAAGCACACTCGTTTTTTTCTAAGGGGTCTCACAGTTAAAAATATAAACTGCAATTTCGATAATATAAGGAAGTTTAACTTTTGCAACTATCATGATTATTAACACTATTTGTAGGAAAAACGCGACATTTAATGCGTCGAAAGATACTCAAAACTGACAAATCATGGTAAATATTCCATTTTTAGTACAAATAAGTAAGTTTGTATAAATTAGTGGAGTTTATGGAGTAATTATTAATAGAGTTTTTTTTTAAAGCATAGCATAGTTTAATTGAGTTTAGAATTGTTGGATGCAGGGCAGTGAACCGTAAGGCACGTTCCTAAGTTGTGTGTCCTGCGAGGCAGTGTTTTGTTATAGGCGATGGTTACCATTTAACATCAGGTGGGCCATATGCTTGTTCCATCATCTGATAATATAAAAAAAAAAATGATAAAATATTATAGCCAGGATGACATCTTAGGTCAGTATTTTAGATTTGCTAGAATTTTTCTAGAAAGAGCAGATCTATTGAAAGCTTCCAAATGTAAAAAGAGTTTAGCTAAAGCTTAATGTGCTCTCTTAGATGCATTACATTTTAAATAAGTAGTATTTTATTTAGTTTGCATACAAGGGTACAAGTAGGTACAACAAAGGTTATGCACACCTGTTTCTCAACTGAATCCTTTTTCCCCTTCAAATCGAGAGCTTTAACTTCAGCAGTGATTACCTTCACTTCATTTGCAACCTCCTTGATGTCTCTAAGTGCTTCCACCACATCTTTGACCGTCATATCGTTAGCAGGAATATCTCCAGAAGCCTTGCCTTTCTTTTGAACTTGCTTAGCAGTCTTCTTAGCAGCCCTCTCAGCTTGAATTCTTTCTCTATCTTTCTCACTCTGTTCTTTAAGTGCTGGTTCACTTGGTTTAAGTGTAACTGGTGCTGCTACAGCTTTATCAACTTCATCTTGACTTCTCTGCTCTGAATTGCTTTTCTTTCTTTCCTTCACAGGTTTATCATCTCTAGATGTTTCGGAAAGGCTCTTTTTCCGCTCTTTTACGATTGCTTTTACCTCTTCTAGTGTAAGGATGCCAGATTCTTTCTTTTTGGACTTTTGTTTTGCTAGTTTCTTAGCTTCTCTAGCAGCCACAACTTCCTCTCTAGATTTATTCTCTTTAGAAGACATTTTGACTCTTTTTGATTTCTTGTCTAGTGCCTTTTTTAGTACACAGGCTGATACTTTCTTGCTCAGGAGCTTGGCGTCTTCTTCATTTGTTGTAACTTGGTCTTGTGATGAAGTTTGAGGTTGCTCTTCAGGTGGTAGTTCTTCTACCTTCTTTTTCTCTTGGAGATGTTTGTAGGATTGGTGACTTCTTTCTTTTTTATGTCTTCTCTTGTGTGCAGAATCCTGTAAGTGATAAAAAAAATTCAAAATGTTTACATCGATGGAAGAAAGCGATTTTGTCGTATCTCAAAATATCTAATTGTACACCAGAGCCAAAAAACTATTTTAAAAAATCATAACTCGTACATTATTAAAGATAGAACGTTGAAATTTGGAAAATATTTGTATCAATCTAAGTTTTATTTGATACAGTTAATTGGAATGCCCTAAAGTTACTGTTTCATTGATTTTTAACTAGTTATAGCAATAGATGTTTCAATATCGAACAGCGGAAATTTTTGAGATACGCCATTTCCGCTTTCTGCCGTCGATATACTTATTAGGTTGGTACTTATTTGAATATTCAATACATAGGATATAAAGAGTTTAATAGTGAGTGGAGATGTAATGGGTGTTAATGTGTTTTGTGAAAATACTAATTCTATTCCTTTTAGATCTATTGATGAACAATTTAAACAGAGACAATACATTCTAGAATGCTTTTTTGGAGGCAGTGACTGTAAGCATACTGTCTGTGGGGCCAAAATAATTGAAATGTATAAAAATATACATTACCATGATGTAATCCTTCGGAAGCATAGTGATGACAAAAACACATGAGCTTAAATGTTTGCCGAAATAAGAATACTAGCTTAATAAATCCGTGTGTAAAATATATACACTTAAATATATATTATGTGCCATTTTTATAATTGCATCATAAATAATGTAGATAATAGCGATTTACAGAGGGACATGACGAAATAATGGAGATTCTTGGCTATACCTTTACAAACCTAAATGAATAAGGGTGTAAGCTAAATTAAATATAGCGCCCTTTTAAAATCCAATTCGCTATTATAAATCTTGAACTCAGCACTAATTTTGTTGACATGGAAAAAAATATGTTTACAACTAACCTCAAAACCCTGATCTTAGCTTAGTGATTTATCAAAATAACATTGCAAGCTAATTTAATAAATAATACACGTTGGTTACACACCAATAAAAAGCTAGGTAAGCGTGGAAATGAGAAAAAACTGTTTATTTAATAGAAATATGTTTTTAAAACGAAGTTGATACTTACTGGATTTTCACCTAATTTCTACAGCCAGAATTGATTCCATTCCATGTATCACTGCCTATAGTCATGACATTATCCTATTTCAAGCATTTTAATTAAGTGAAAAACCACAAAAGTTTTTACAATTTCCAGATTCTGTCGGGTGAGCAAACTTTTATTTCATTTCACTCACTCACTCATCGTCAGTCATCTATCAGCTCAGCTGTTTTAGATCAAGTCAAGACAGATGTCAAAAATAGAGAACGGTGGGCGTTTTAACGTTTTAGGCTTAGTAGCACGCACTGCGAAAAACGCACTCGGTTTTGGAATGTTTTCTTAATCAATACACTTTTAAACAGCACGCTCTCTAAAATATAGCTCCACCAGAAACGAATGGCAAAGATTAGACAAAACCGAGCAAAAAAACAAGACCGTTGAAGCACGAGTAGGACTCGCCCACCGAGAGGTTCGAACCATAGGTTTATTTATTATAATTATGCAGCGCCATCAGTTAAGTGGTATGTAAAGCAAAAAAACTTAAAAGACAGTTACATAGCTATAAAACTATTCTAGATAGAGACTTCGTTATAATTTTCCTGTGATCTTTGCATCTAAAGGTACCTACCAAACATATTAATTTTAGATTTTTCACTATGCAAACTTCGGTGTTTTTAGAATGTGTAAATCAATTTCTTTATTATATACCTACCCAATTTGACCAAGTAGCCTTATTTTAAAATTTGACCCCCACCATTTTCGCTCTTTTGGTCAACAAAATTAAAATATGATGGTTTTTTTTTACTTATTATAGAGGCAGATCAGTATTAATACACAGATATTTTATTCGTAACATTTATCTGACATTGGTGTACACTACCAACCATCAATACAAAATATAGTTAGGTAGGTACACAAAAAGAGTTAAAAATACTGATTCTATACACCTTTAGAAAATAGTTACTTAATATGATTTTATACGAGATAATAGACGATTAACATAAAACATTGATTCTGATTAAGTTTATAGTCCTAGGTTATCTACCTGAGAATAGTACATTTAGGGCGACTTGCGCAACGATGTCTATGATTGTCAAATCATCTAAATACTTACGTCAAATTTTAACATGTTCAAGCATCGTTGTACAAGTCGCCCAAGCAGTTAATTAAAACAGAGATAAGTAGTTAGGTACCTTTTAATGCCACTGACTGTAGTAGGTACAGTTATATCTAGTGCTACTAAATGTCTATTTGGTAACAGGCACATAAAATAATGCACTATTAAATACTTTAAATCATTAATAGAACAAAACTGAGAATAAGCAGAACAACTTAATATATTAACAACGAACAACATATTTTGGCATTCCGTTTATTTTAAATTATGTAAGACATGACATATATTTTTTATTGAATTATAATAGTAGGTATTTAGCTTATTAAATGCATTTTAACAACAATTATTCTGGTATATTACAGCACCATCATTTGGCGAGGTGGCAAATAAATACGAAGATACATTTTCCCTAGTAATTCCACAATGTTTGATATAAAACTCATCGGTTAGGTATTCCATATACCCATTGAGTTCTTCCTCGCAACATATAGCAACTACGCAACCACCCCAGCCTGCTCCTGTCAAACGAGCATTAACGCCAAATTTTTTTGATAATTCCACTAGCAAATCTAAATTAGGATGAGAACATTCATATAAATTTTTGAGACTCTCGTGGCTTTCGTGCATTAAATTTCCCAGAGTGTTTATTATATTATCGTTTCCAAAATTTCTTTCTTCTGAACATAAGTTTCGGAAATTCTCAACTCTGAGAGCTTCTTCATAAACATGCACAGCACGCTGTTTAAGTTTAAAGTCTTTGATTTGTTTGGTGTCTGGAGTTAAATACAAATCAGCCATCTCCTCTTTACTAATGTTCAAAAGTTTACGTATATCTTTCTTCGAATATTTTACTTGTGGCAGTAATTTTGAAACCAGGTTTAGCATATCTTCAAGACTGCTATCCCGACATTCCTGCAATTGGCTTAGAGTAATAATTTTGTCACCGGTTTCTATTTCTTCTAGAGTAGCTATGATTTTTGCAGCTAACCGGCATTCTACAACGCGACGATTAAACTCATTGTTCGCAGCTTTATTAGCCTCCGCCAAGCTGTGTGCGACTACAAAAACTGCATTATCAGGTAGAAAAACTGGAGTGGCTTTCAATGGTAGGAAAGTTATATACTGTGCGCTGCCTTTTTTGCCAAGAAATGCTATTGCTTGATCCATTCCGCCTCCCTGTGTTCCGATATATCTCTCACTTACAGCGCACAACGAAGCAATATCCGTCTTTGTGATATTGACCTTTTGAGCGTAAAGAAACGCAAGACATGCTGCGCTTACTAAAGCTGACGAGCTAGAAAGCCCAGAAGCCGGAGGAATATTTCCATCTACTAATATTCGCATCCCACGATCGAATTTATTGTCTAAATATTCCATAGCACCTTTGACTCCACACAAAACATAGTTGTACCAATAAGGCTTTCCATACTCATCTGGTACAATTTTGAGTTCTTCAAAGTTTTTCAATTCCATGTCATATGCTGTATGTTTAGCAAAATCGATGTTTCTTATATTTATTTCTTTTTCGGGAATATTTCCAGCTGCAATTATTATATCTTGCTCCAACGCCATTGGCAACACAGGAAAACCACAGTAATCAATATGCTCTCCTATTAAATTGACACGACCCGGCACTTTAACAAAAAAATTTGGTGAGCATCTAAACTCATGGTGAAAAACTTCATTCAAGAAAAGAATTCTCTCATCTCGGGGGGTTTTTTCGACAGGGACAGGATCTAGGTCTTCCAATTTAGAACCCATTTTGAGATCAGAAACACGAAACAAAATAATTACACGACCGAGTCGACCGACACACTCCTAAAGCCAGCGTTCATTGACTTGACTGTACGTTTATCGATAACAATAACTACGTATGTGTGTTTGTTAAATAAAAACAGTAGCGGAACACACACATTGAAATAACACGTCTTTCAAGCTAAAATCAAGTGAGTGAATACGTATAGTATATCTATCTCTTGACGGAGCGCACACCTTGCGTTATTCTCTGCACAATCCTACATATCTATAACCCTACTAGGTATTTATAATAGGTTATACTTCAGTTCTAGACTGATGGAATCGTATCAAACTGCGCAAAACCATAATAATTATTTCGTCACCACTTGTAGCGATAAGCGGTTCACTCTCACATAATATTTTAATGTAGGTAGGTACCTACATGTATGATAAATTATGATGCCAATAAATTATTCATGAACAGTTAGGATAAACTAGACAAAACAGGTTTTCACAGTATAAACCACTTGTCTTTCTAAGAAAGATATGAATTTATAAGACTTTCTAATAGAGTGTGATGGATGATAAACCCGGAGGTATGTATCTCTACTAGGTATACCTACCTACTTAGTTACATCCTTGATTTTAATCTTGGTCGTTATTAATAATCTACTTAAGTAATCTACTTATTAACTATAGGTAGGTACATACCCAGGTATAGTTTAATCTGCTCATTATTAGACGGTCTTACTTTTACGTGAAAAAAATCTAGGTTACCTATTAAAAAAAATGTGCAAAAATCAAAATGAAATATTTATTTGCAGCTAAAAACACAAGTCAATTTTAGTTCGACAATTTATTACCTACATAGTTATAAAATAAACAATTTATTACCTACATAGTTATAAAATAAACTAAAATTGACATCTTGTAATTTAACCATATTTCATGCAATAAATATTAGGTGTTTCATTTCAATAAATATATGTTCATATAATAATAGGTTGGGGAAAAAGACTTTTCGCATTATAGTATGTTATGAACTTGTAATAAAATCTCTTTGGCTATTCTATTTGTATCTGGCTGGTTTTGGTATCATTCAAAGTTTAAATTTTAAAGAAGATAATTCCAAATTCAAATCAGGAAAATGTGTGAATTTTATTTGTTTTTCGTACTGTAAAGATGAGTGAATCTAATGAAGAAATTCGATACATTTTAAAATTTTACTAGGTTCAAAAAAGGTAAAAATGCAACGTAAGCCGCGAAAAAAAATTACTATGTTTATGGACCTAGTGCAGTGTCTGTGAGAGTAACACAAATTTGGTTTAAGCGTTTTCAATCCGGAAATTTTGATATCAAAGATGCACGTCGCTCTGGTCGCCCTATTACGGATAAAATTGATGCCATTTTTGAAAAAGTGGAGCAAGATCGGCATATCAGTAGTTACGACGTAGCTGAAGAACTGGGAATTGACCACAAAACAGTTTTGGCGCATTTGAAAAAAACTGGGTACTCAAAAAAGCTCGATATTTGGGTACCCCACGAGCTCACTGAAAGAAACCTAATGAACCGTGTACTCATTTGTGATTCTTTATTATGACGTAATGAAACCGAACCATTTTTGAAAAAGCTGATAACTAGTGATGAAAAGTGGATCACGTACGACAAGAACGTGCGAAAAAGGTCGTGGTCAAAGACCGGTCAGGCTTCACAGACTGTGGCGAAACCCGGGTTAACTCGCAACAAGGTGATGCTGTGTGTGTGGTGGGATTGGAAGGGCATTATTCATTATGAGCTGTTACCACCAGGCAGGACCATCGATTCTGAACTCTACTGCGAACAACTGATGAGATTAAAGCAAGAAGTTGAGAGAAAGCGGCCGGAGTTAATCAACTGGGTGTGGTTTTTCATCATGATAACGCTAGACCTCACACATCTTTAGCCACTCAGCAAAAATTAAGAGAGTTTGGCTGGGAGGTGGTAATGCATTCGCCGTATAGTCCTGACCTTGCACCTTTAGATTTCCACCTGTTTCGGTCTCTTCAGAATGCTTTAGGCAGTGTCAGGTTAACATCACGAGAGGACTGCCAAAACCACTTGTCGCGGTATTTTGATCAGAAGCCCCAAAATTTCTATAGCAATGGGATCATGTCCCTACCTACAAGATGGCAAAAAGTTATCGAACAAAATGGTACCTACATACTTTAGTTAAATGTAAATAAACTATCTTAAAAAATGTTTTGAATTTTCTTAAAAAAATGCGAAGAAACTTTTTCCCCAACCTAATATGTAAATAATATACTCGTATAGGTATCGTCGTCTAGATATTTTATTTCAATACATACAATAGGTTACAATTAGTACCTACCTACGCTATCTTGGGTGAGTCTATCATTGTAGAATGTAGATCAATTATCTACATTCTACAAAGATAGACTCACCCAAGTAGGTAACACATTTCTTTATAATAGAGAATTAGAAATTTAATCATAGTGTAGGTGTATCAATAAAAAGTTAGTGGTTCTTTCTCCCGCAGGCGGTCCCTCTGAAAGAAATATCGGTCATGAATGAAGTGCATGAATGAAGCGAAGCGAGTGATCAAGTACTCAATGTCATGGCCGCCCGCGGAGTGGTGGTGGCAAGGGCCAAGGGGGCTGGTGGACGTTTGGATTGCAGTGTGCGTGAGTCAATATTCCTGACACTCAGTGATGAGATGACAAGGTAAGGGACGATCATAATAAGGCTACCATAAATGCAATATACGTGGTCAGGTTCTACTCTACTCTAATAAAATATTGCGAATTAAAATCCGTTGTAAGCTATTGGCACGAAAGAAGAAGTGATGAGATCTGACTGGTGGTAATGTCAGTCAGACCCTGTCTTATGTGCCATTTACTTACAGCCTCAAGAACCTCACTCAGAACTTGTTCTAGAATAGTTCTGAGATTATAGCAAGCGCAGCGTTGCTTTGCTAACCCGTGCCAGTCATAGAAACCATAAGTAAGATGTACGTTAACATTTTATCTGAATTAAGTTAAATGTACTACATATAATTTTGAGCATTGAAATTAAAACGTTCTTGTGCTAATGGCGCCTCTACACGATGGGCCATGCTGGGCGATCATAGACGATCACCATCGTGTAGAGGGCATAATTGCCTGTAATCGCCCATGATCGATGGCGAGATTAATAATAATAAATAATAATATTTATTCTCAGTCTACGGGTGAAATCACAGTTTAGTTTTTGACAATGAATGAATAATTTTTTGACACCACTCACTCATTCATTATCAGTTCTCACTCACTCACCAGCCACAGCACACACACTCACGCACAAAAAATATTGTTTGTGTAATGTGTATTCGCTGGCTGTTGTTGGGTTGTGTTGTTTTGATTTGTAAAAAAATAATTATCAACTATCCATTACTTTTGAAACGATTTAAAAAGTCGCGTGCGGTAAAAGCTCGCGAATAAATACCATGACAGACATGTCAGAAATTATAGACGTTCAAAAAATGTGTCGTGCATGTCTTGTCGATACGGGCCCTTTTACAAGCTTATTTTCACCATTCACACGCGAGTCGCTGCTATATTCTGAAATATTCAAGTATTGTACTTCTGTCGAGGTAAGAATAACAATAATGACTTGGTATTTGTATCGCTGATCGCTTGTTAAAATGCTAATGGCAGGTGTCCTGTAGCTTCTGGTGCGTTTCTTGTGAGATCCCAGAACCCTTTGACATGCATTGAGGCCGGCCACCGTGGAGGTTTTAGTGGGTCGTTGAGTCCGTCAACCCCACATAACCCGTATTGTGCCCTGCATGCAATACGGGTATCTGGGTGCACATTTCCACCTTGATAAAAAAAATAAAAAGGTGTCCTGTAGCTAACTTGCTTACAATGTTCCGTTGAAGCGAAGAGTTTTAAGTAAAAGTACCTATATGAAATTCTGAATTACGTTTAGTAGTCTATGGGAGCAACAGAACTGCCCAAAAACCTATTAGCAGTTCAGGTAATTAAGCAAAGCCAGTGAAACTTTTATTTGTACAAGTATGTACTCAGATTAATGTTTTTATTGGTAATAAACTACTGAGTTCGTCACCCAGCTATTGCAGCAAGTTGCCACCAGGCAGACACTGCATAAATTATCTTTAACCCATCAGGGATACATTTTTTTTACACAAGTCAATTACATGCTCCACATGCTGGTGACCTGCAACATAGGTTTTATTTCATACCTTTCACAGGCACCAGTCTCACAATGTAGGTTTAAGTTTTTTATTACATTTACTTACTTGCTCAATTGGTGCAGGGACCCAAAGTGAGTTTTGGCCTCCTATATGAGAACTGTCCACTTTCCTCTGTCCATTGCCATCTTTTGCCAGTTGTCGGCTCCCAGGTCACGCAGGTCAGCCTCCATCCTGTCATAATTACATTTAGGTTTTCTAATATTAATACCTAACTGTGTGAGAAAATAAATAAATGATTATGAATTTTTTGTATGATTGTGGTGCCTGACTTATTAGAAATGTCAAATATAATATAAACTTTACCTCTATTGATTGATGGTGTTTATTAATTTGTTTTAAATAAAAATCTAGTCAATAAAAACCTTTTACTAAGAAAACACCCTGATGATAATGAAGGTTTACCAATTGAACCAAAACACTGGCAGTCATAATAATACTGATAAAACTATACAGGGTGTGGTGTAATGAGTGGATAATAGGGTACCTGCGGGTAGGGGCCATTGTGGCGGTTCAGAAAAATATTTTTTATGCTCAGTAAAAGTGCCTCGGTTTTCGAGATATTCGACATTTTCGAAATTTAAGAAATATTTCACCCTTGTCACTATTTTTGGCGCCAAGACTGCAAATGAAATTTTTTTTCTATCTGTTTTTTGGATTGTATTCTTGGATAGATGTGCTATCGAATGGAAACTATTATTTTTATAACACAAGCACAGTTATGTTTTTAAAATAAGATTTCAATAAAATTTTTACTTGCTTTCGTTTGTTTTCCTGACCTTTACCCTTCTGTGGTGTAAAAAAAATGTATGGTCACCTGAATGCCAAATTTAAAAAAAAAATAGCCTATTTCATCGAGATTCCGAAATGGTATATTACATATCATTGTCACAACTTGATTCAAAATTAATTCCTACCAAACTTATCAAGGCGTAATTTAAAGAAATATTTTGAACTATTATTAGCAATAATTTTCTACTGTTCGCAGAACTACTAGTAATTCTTGGAACAGATTGGTTCCCGGCCCAGCGGCAATCGACACTGTGTCTATCTTGCTCTTTCATGCTATGAGTGAAAGAGAACTATCGTTTCGCGTAACGCATTTTTATGATTTTCGAGTCAGTGTGCTATCATACTACTCCCGTACAACAACGTGTTATCCTGTTTTGGATTGATACTCGTCGATTTTGTGCAGTGATTTCGGACTTTGTTTTGCCTAGCGATTTGGACGTCTTAATTTTGTGAACCTAACGATTTTGTGCTGTGATCTCGGACTTGATTTGCTTTGTAACTTGGATTTTTTGGTATTGCATATTGATTGCAATGCCTCAGCTATACACTGCGTCTGAATATGCGCAAATGCATTTAATCTACGGCGAGTGTGGTGGTAACGCCAATCGAGCAGCAGCACTGTATCGGGAAAGATTTCCCAATGCACGCCATCCCGATTATCGTGTGTTTATTCGCGTACATAATGCTTACATGGAAGGTCGAATTCCTGGAAGTGGCATCGGTGGCACGAGTTCTGGGAGACCACAAGTACATAATGAAGAGGACGTACTTGATGAAATTGCTGCTGATCCGACCACATCTGTGCGCGTAATAGCCTCTAATACTGGCATGTCAGCAAGAACAGTGCACCGAATTTTAAAAAGAGAAAAATTACATCCTTTTCACTACCAGCGCGTGCAATGTTTGCAGCCAAGAGATTACCCTGCACGAGTTGCATTTTGCCAAACAATGCTGAGAAAAATGAACGCTGATCCCGATTTCTTCGATAAAATTTTGTCGAGCGACGAATCCACGTGCAAAAAAGATGGGTATTTTAATATGCACAATCTGCACAGTTGGCAGCGTACAAACCCTCATTTGGCCAGAGAAGACAGGTCCCAGTACAAGTTCAAAATTAATTTATGGACTGGAATTCTAAATGGCAAAATCATCGGACCATTCGAATTGTCTGGAACATTGACTGCAGAAACGTATTTACATTTTTTACGGCACGAACTTCCACTTTTATTAGAAGATGTTTCATTAGAAGATAGAAGAATAATGTGGCTGCAGCACGATGGTTGGCCCGCTCATTACGCCCGAAATGTTCGACAATACCGCGATGAAACATATCGTCGACGATGGATCGGTCGTTTGGGGACAATTTTGTGGCCACCTCGTTCACCAGACCTCAACCCATTGGACTTTTTTACTGGGGATGCCTTAAAGAAAAGGTTTATAAAGACCCAATCAATACAGTGGACCAGCTACGGGAGCGTGTGAGATTAGCTGCTCAGAAAATCACAGAAGCATCGAACACACAGAAGAAACACAGAAGAAATCGCAAAGAATTGCGAACAGGATTAAAAGATCTTTTATCAAAAGGTGCAGAGCATGCATCAGAGCACGTGGTGGCCTTTTCGAACACCTTTTGTAATAGTAAATTTAATAAATGAAATGCATTTAAAATTTATTGTTTCGTTTTATTTCATTACCGAATTTTAAACTAACGTTTTTAGGTGATTGCTTTTTTAGGTAATGAAGTAAATTTTAGTACTATTTGTAATTTTATAATAGTTAGCTCTACCCATTTTAATAGGAATTACTTTTGAATCAACTTGTGGAAATACCATGTAATATACCATTTCGGAATCTCGATGAAATAGGCTAATTTTTTTTAAATTTGGCATTCAAGTGACCATACATTTTTTTTTACACCACAGAAGGGTAAAGGTTAGGAAAACAAACGAAAGCAAGTAAAACTTTAGTGAAATTTTATTTAAAAAACATAACTGTGCTTGTGTTATAAAAATAATAGTTTCCATTCGATAGCACATCTATCCAAGAATACCAAAAAACAGATAGAAAAAAAAAATCATTTGCAGTCTTGGCGCCAAAAATAGTGACGAAGGGTGAAATATTTCTTAAATTTCGAAAATGTCGAATATCTCGAAAACCGAGGCACTTTTACTGAGCATAACAAATATTTTTCTGAACCGCCACAATGGCCCCTACCCGCAGGTACCCTATTATCCACTCATTACGCCACACCCTGTATGTGATAAATCCCATATTTATAATAATAATTCAGTATGTACTTGTTTTATTACAGGTTTCAGACAGTGATAAATTACCCAAACAAATGTGCGACACATGTGCAGACTTGCTGAAAACTCTATACAGCTTCAAAAAGATGGCTTTGAAGTCAAATGTTATATTAAAGCAGCATTTAAATAGTCAGGTACTTATATTTCATCATCATATCAGCCATAAAACATTTATTGCTGAACATAGGCCTCCCCCATAGATATCCAGAGTGATCTTACTAGACTTTACATAAAATAATTAGAAAGATAATCCTATACATTAAATACTGACCGGCCGCGCGTGCGAAACGCGTGGTTTGTCAATAAAAACCTCCTACGCAGTCGGGTAAATACCTATGTCCCCATCCTGGTCATAATCTATCTGTACACCAAATTTCATCGAAATCGGTCTAGCCGTTTAGTTGTGAAAACGTAACAAACAGACAGAGACAAGAGATACTTTCGAATTCATAATATTATTATAAATGTGAAGAGAAAAATTTGTACCCCTTTTTAGGCATATTCCGCGCACGGAGGACTGTGAAATTTGGTATAGTTGAAGTTTATATGCAGACAAAAGTAAAAAAAAATTTGATACTAAAATTTTAACCACTGTGCACTAGCTCATGCCATGATAATTTATTGAACCAATTATTTTAGTTAGTGAAACTAGAATTACAACAAGTGGATAACTACAGTGTTGAGGAGACATCAGCAGATGGCAATGATGCATGTGAACAATCATCATCCACCAGCGATGACGACTCAGAGCAGAAAGCTGGTATACCCTTGCCGTAAGTCTTAATATGTACTACATAACAATTTATATTTAACATCGAAAGGAAGATGAATCTCATTGTCAGGAAGAGGTAGGATATTTAGTAAGAGGCTTTGACAGAAAAGGGGAAATCTCCAGCAAGCGACCCCTGGCATGGGGTCCCAGGACCAAGAAGAGTTACTACCATATAATTCATAATTTCATTTATTAATTTTAAGCACATAATAACAATTTTAAATAATATAGTTTACAAAGATTCATGATTTTTTAAATAATGGTTTGGTAAACATCACAATTTCAAACAGTACCTAAGTCGATAATATTTGGGGAACAGCACTGCTGATAAAAGAACCTTGTGTTTGAGTATATCAATCCAATAATGAAGTTAGAAAGGGGGTTATGCACAATACACCCCTATGCGGGATGTGAGTGCGGATCCTATTCCCCCCACCCTAGAATTTGAAGTTGAAAATCCTCCTTATACATTTGCGGCATCTTTAGACAGTTCGAATTGTATGAAACAGTAGACTATCAACGCTTCCTCGTTGCATTTTTTTAAATATTTTTTTGTTCTAGTGTCAGAAGAAGAAGAAGGAAAGGGGAACCAATACCATTGAAAAAAAGAACTAGAATGCAATGTCCAAAATGTGATAGGTCTTTCCAGAAGTATGAGAATTTTGAAGCACATATGAGAAGCCATTTTGGGAAAAAGGTAAATATTTTAGTAGGCGACTGTATGTAAGCCATGGAGTGAAGCGTCCTCGAAACAAAGTACTTTGATCCGTGGCAGGCCCAATAAAGATGGTGAGACAATCTCAAAAGATCAATGGAGTGTTAGATGTAGGAAGAAAGAGGGAAGACCTTTGCTCAGTATTGGGACACAATAATAATAAAACTTTCCAATCTAGGCTTGATAGCAAATACCAAGATGAAAATCACCAGTTTTTTTTTGTTACTTTGGCCCAGCGATGGAACACAAATGGTGACCGAGGACAGTCCTAAACCGCCAGGGACGTCCGACCGCGCGATGGGTCGACGACATCCAGTCACGGGTCGCTAGAAAGGGAGACAGGACTAGAAATCAGACCTAGACGATTATTTCAGTGGATAATTATGGACTGTCAAATTAAAATTGTTTTATTCATTAAAATCACAAGGATCACTTTGAAACGTCAATTTTACTGCCTGTTCCTTCGTGAACAAGTCAGGAAAGAAAGGCAAAAAACAAGACTGGTTGTTCTTTTTAATGATTCGCTTAGGATACTCAACAATCAAAAAAAAATTAAGTCTAAATTGTCACATTTTTGACAAAGTTGGAGCAATTTCAATGATTCAATTCCAGTGATGCGGGTGATGGTGAAGATGTACATATGACTTATTGCTCTCTTCAGCCATGGTAGGAACAGAAAAAAAAGGAGAGGCGACCTGAATGCATTCAAGCCAGATTGGTCGGAATTGGCTATGGACCGCGATGGAATGTGAGACCTCGGGGGACAAAGAAGGTTAATTAAAAAAAAACCTTATTTAGAAACTACTGTATACTGCCTATTAATACTCATAGCCATGTTCTATCTTACCAAAGATGTAGCAAGTTTCGTCCATTCAATTTACTACATCTATTCTAAACTGCCTATAAATCCTCAGCCGGACATAAAATGCGACACGTGCGATAAGACCTTCCGCACACTACGAAACCTACACAGCCATTCGCGCACTCACACCGGCGTGCGCAAGTACCAATGTAGATCCTGTGGTAAAAGTTTCGCGTACCTCAACGTACTGAAGACCCACGAACTAATACATAGTGGAGTTAAGGACCACGCGTGCCATATCTGTGACGCTAAGTTCGTGCAACGGTATAATCTCAAGGTAAAACATACTTTATTACTATATAAATATAAGTACCAATCTTCAATATGTTAAGACCCAAGCATTGGATGTCTGCAGGAGTTTTGCGTACCCTAATGTTCTGAAGACCCATGAGCGTATATCGTGGAGTAAAGGACCACGTGTGCCATATCTGACACGCTAAGTTCCTGCAATGGTATAACTTCAAAAACCAATATTCATAAGATATTCATATTCATTGTTTCATGTGTAGGTTCAAAGGTGTTCTTAGTACAAGTATTTTTAACAAAAATATAACCGACTTAACCAAACTACTGAACTTATTTTGATGAAATTTCATGAGGCTAATATGAAACTATATCCTTTCAAATAAAAAAAGAATTTTTCTAATAGGTTGATAAATGACGGAATTCCCGGAATTCGGTGGTAAAAACAAAAAACCGATATACGTCCCTATAAAATTTGAAGGTTGCCCTCGATTTTTTTGGGATCCCATCATCAGATCCTGATTTGGTGCCAATGGGACCACCTGGGAAGTTATTTACAATAAAGTTAAACAATAAAAGAATTACTTAAGATAGTAGACATATGGCTCTGATTGTCTATTTACTTCGGTTGGTTGTATGTTGGTATATCTATGCTCAATACTCAATCATTTATTGTATCCTACAATGTTATAATAGGTGGACACAACAATATTTTGGAGAGGACGTAGGTAAGTAAAGTACATAAAAATAACTATCATGTACTTATTATTGTTTTAGACGCATTTACAAACGCATAACAAAGAGAAAAACTACAATTGCGCACAATGTGGCAAGAAGTTTGCGCAAGCGGGCAACCTGAAGACGCATCTTATCCGACATTCTGGCATAAAGAGCCAAGCCTGCACGCTCTGCGATATGAGGTTCTATATCAAGGTAAATAAGGTTCCTTGCTTCATTACCACGAAGGGCTGTTGATAACAGCAGGCTAAGGCTTGAGCCTAAGGCGGCAGATTTTAGGGGTGGCAAAAATTTGGGTATTATAATTTTTTTTAAAGTATTCGTTAAGGTAGTTCAAGCATTTGTCACATTTTATATTCACCATAGCGTTCTATATTCTTTGGTAAAACAGGCAGTTCGCGGGCTCCAACCAGTAGCATAGCTACATTTATCCTTATCATACATGATTGAGCTTTGATTAGCTCAGAATAGTCAAACCTGGATATGTGAGAAACCTCTGTTATTGATATTTACAATGAGGTCCCGACACTTTTGCATTGAAATACCTCTGTTATTGGAATTTTCTAACCTTCTACAAATCTAAAATAAAGAAGTTTGTCGAAATAAAAAAAAAATCTGAACATTTCACTCAGCCCCATCCAGCCCTAAACTAAGCAAAGCTTGTATTATGGGAACCAGATAACTGATAGAATACTTATATACATTTTTTTTGTAAATACATACATATGTACTTATAATATATAGAGAAACAACCAGACCCGGAACCAAATACCTGTAGATCTTGCAAACATTTGTTCCGTGGCGGGGATCGAATCCGCTACCTCCTGCGTCTCAGCCGGCTATTCGCCCACTGCACCACGGAGGTCGTCATATATTTAGGCAATATTATTATAGAAAAATTATTTTTTTGCCGAATCTGCTTGAATTTCAAAGCTTTAAAATATTGTTTGTGGTTTCAGAGCGATCTCTTCAAGCACATGCGCTCACATTCTAATGACAAGCCTTTCTCCTGCGAGTTCTGCGACAAATCCTTCAAGACGAAGAGCTTCAAAATTGTGCACTTAAGGTCACATACAGGTTAGTTTTTTACCTGTAAGCGTACTACTTAAATTTATAGTGCTGGACATTTCACAGAGTGCTGTCTAGCCCCAAACTAAGCAAAACTTTTACTATGGAAAGATGTTGTATGTTTTGTTTTTTGTTTTTTCTTTTTATTTAGTGCTTTTCTTTAATATTATATCATTTTAATGTATTGTGTGTGCTATGGTAGCAACTAAATGTAGTTTATGTATATGTCTATAACTAATAGAATATATAAGCATACATGTAAATGTCACAGTCAAAATTCATAATGGGTCAAAATAAATGTTGACTGCTAAAATCAGTTTTACAGGTGGTTAGGTTTTAAATAAAAAAAATATATACATAAAGCAATAGTAAATAAAAAAAATAAAATGTCATGTCATTTTGATTTTACACCATATAAACAAAATATTACAAACAAAATAGAAAACACAAAGCAAATCTTAATCTTATCTACCGAATTCATCATTCTGATAGTTGGTCATTAAAAACTTGATAACGGCTCTGTAAATGCGATTAACCGTAAGTAAATTTAAAAAAACGGAACGCAGGTCGTCCACCGGCAAGATGGGTCGACGACATTATAAAAATCGCAGGTCGTATATGGGTTAGAACAGCGCAGGACAGAGGTGAATGGCGACAACGAAGAGAGGCCTATGCCCAGCAGTGGGATGAGAAAGGCTGACGATGATGATGATGATGATGATGAAATACACCCTCCATGACAAATCCTTATTTCTATTAAATGAAAGAGGCCATAATATAGTCTCGCAGTTAAAAACATCTCATTCGTCAAATCAAATAGCGTGCGCTTATTGGTCAAAGCGCTTCCCAGGTTTCCTGTTACACATTTCCGTCCGTTTTGCCAAAATCACTCCCACAAACTGAGTGGAAAGATGTTACACGTCAATATTTTTTTTTATTAAATGTTAAAACGTTGCATCACACGTCGCAGTCATTACGTGTACAGAATATTTTTTTAAGTAGTTAGATGTAATATAGTTATGAATATATGTAGTTAATTAATATGGATCAGAAATGTAAATTAATTTTTGCTGTCTGAATTAAATGAATTATTATTATTATAAAAGAATTTCTGGACATTTTCGTCCAATAATCTCGTTCTGACACTCAAAGAGGATTACATCTAAAGTAAGTTTCTATACTAATTGTCACGAAGAGTACCTATACTTCTAGCTACTACAATTTATATTCCAGGTGAGCGTCCATACGCGTGCGACATCTGTCCGAAGCGGTTCATGGCCCACAAAGACATGAGGAACCACCGCATGATCCACACGGGCGAAAAGCCACACAAATGTAGACTTTGCTCCCAAGCATTCATACAGAAATGTGCCCTGAACAGGCATATGAAGAGTCATAAACACGACGAACCACCTGTCGTCATACAACAGCCGATGACGGCTATAGGCGTTACATACGCTGATTGGAATGCGTGATATATTCACTAATGTAAGAAGTGAAACGGAATTTTTGTAGTTTTGCCAGTCTCAAGACTATGTTGGCAACTAGGCTCAAGAATTGTATTGAATAGCGACATCTATTGACATATGTAAGAACTACTTCGACATCAAGCTAACCTACAGAGGGCGTCAATAGCGTCGCATCTACTAACGTTCATTCCTGCCGGAATGTACTCAATCGTTATGGAGTGAATGCCAGTGGATTTACAGAGCGAACAAGAATGATGAATGATGTATTCGAATGAATGAGTTTCATCCCGCCGCGTTTCTGTACAGATTGAACGACAGGACAAGTCAGACGGAATGAACGTTAGTGGATGGGCTATTGATATTGAAACGGCGATATCTAACTGCAAATAGATTCCATTCATTCTAGATCGTGCAAAGGTTCATTGCTGAACATAGGCCTCTCATAAATTACCAGAGTGACCGATTGAGCAGCCTGCACACAACAGCTCCCAGCAATCTTCATCAGGTCGCCTTTCCATCTAGTACCGCTGCGCTTCAGTGCGTGGTGGTGCTTTTCACTATATATCTTTTCTGCCCCAACGGCCGTCAGTTCTTCAAGCTATGTGCCCCGCCTCCTGCAGCTGGCTAATCCTCAGGGCTACGTCAGTAACCTTGGTTTGACTACGAATCCCCATTACTGTTTTGATCTCGTGCGTTTTGAAATGTTCTGAGAATCAGAGGTCCTTGGACCCTGAACCTAAAGTGGGAGATTTCCTCTTGACTTTAACTGTACGTACCTGTCATCTGCCAAACCACGTTTCCAGGGAAGACAAAGAAAATACTCACTGGGTACCATGTGGGATTAACAGTCAGAAGGAGGTAAAAGCGTTGATGCAACTTTAGTTGATGCCACTGTCAACTTTTTGTAAGTTTGTTCATACTAGTTAATATCATCCCAACATCTCAACTATAGTTGCCACGTCGGCACATTTGCTCAAAATGAGGGCTTTTCAATCTCGATTTATAAAGAAAAAACTAGTTTCAAGTACCGTAAGATGGCGCCGTCTGGAGATGCGCCTCCAAAAAAGATAGTTTTTATGCCAAAATCTCAAAGACAACATCAAAATTTGTAAAAGCAAACAAATGTTTGTTTTTTTATTTTAAGTTCCTCGGAAAACGGCAGTTGACATTGACAATTCACTTTCCTTTGCTAATCAGAGTATGACAGAGCAACGCCATCTGTTAGCAGACGGCCGTGAAAGCCCCTCATTGCTACGTCTGCGCTGTTGCTCAAAATTAAATTAAATACGTCATAAACTAGTTGCTGCGTCTGCGCAGCACCTAAATGTGAACTGCTTAAAGAGTTTATAATAATCGCAACAGCTATAAGCGTAACTTGCCCGAATTAATATAGAACATACCGAGGAAATAAATTATATCGGTTAATCTATTTGAAGTTTATAAAGATTTGTGATATTTGAGTTTTAAGAATAATTACGTTGTTAGCTTTAAGAAAGTCAATTACGATTGTAACTAAGGTGGTAAAATTATTAAAAAAAATAATTAAATAAATTGTTTTATAAATCTTTTTAGTTTTATTTAATCTTTAGCATCCCATTTCTTAAGATCTTGGGGGTGGCATTTGCTCTCAAATCAACTATTCTTTTAGGTATCCCATACTTTCTAAATATAAATCAATTATAATGTTTAATATAGATAGAGGGTTAACTAGGCTAGGAGGGATGACGGGCGTTGGACGAAGGCGATTACAGAGTGATGCTCGTATACCAAGAGGCAGACCACCCGCCCGATGCTCGAATGACATTGAAAGCGTAGCTGGGTGTCAATGGATGAGACTCGCAAGGGACCGGAAAGAATGGCGTAATAAAGAGGAGGCCAACACCCAACAGTGGGTGCAGACGGGCTAAGATGATGATGATGATACTTATATAGAAAACATCCAGACCTGGAACAACTGTCTGTAGATCATGCAAACATTTGTTCCGCGGCGGGAATCGAATCTGCTACCTCCTGCGTCTCAGCCGGCTATTCGCCCACTGTGCCACGGAGGTCGTCAAATGGGAAATAAAGATTTAAACTGAAAATAATAGCTACACTACAAATCTATCAATGGGACTTTGCTATGTATTTTAATATGGCGTCGCAGCGAGCCGTGCTGAGTGAACGCCTGATTGCAAATATTGCATCGAAAAGGTCTCTCCCCTGTATGTATCCTGTGATGATCCACCAAGCGGTTCTTAGATATAAATGCCTTTGAACAGTAGCTGCAGCTGAAGGGTCGCTCGCCTGAATGGATACGCTTGTGGATCACTACTGTTGAGTGTGTCCCAAATGTTTTATCACAGATATCGCATTTGAAGTTCTTCACACCCTGAAATACAAATTACTGACTAATTACATGACCCATGACATTTTCCACGGATTAACACAACCCATAAATAACACATGTAGGTAAATAAATAAAAATAAGAAAGTTATTGCATGCAAATTAGTAATTAAACAAAACAAAACAAACCGTGTTAGAACATATATATATCACCGAACAACTACTATAATATATATATATATTATATATGCTATATCTATTATGCTAATCGGAACTAGTTTTTTTTAAATCGAAAATGAAAAGCCCTCAATCCTCATTGTCATCGAACCTTGCGACAAGACCAAACCATGTGACTGTTGCCTATTACATACCTGATGTATCAGAAGATGTTTGGACAAGTTGTATTTATCCGTGAAAGGATAGCTGCATATCTGGCAGATGTACCGCTTCCCTGTGTGCAGTCGAGTGACGTGGGTCATCAGCATTCCATTCGTGAAGAACTTCTTCCCGCAGTGTTCGCAGGAGTACGAGCGCTCTCGGTTCTCATTGTGGATCTCCAGGTGACTCTGGAAGTGAGAGGAAATCTTTGGTGGAGCTGAAATTGATGTCCTAGCACTAGGACAGGGACTCACAAAAAGCGTGGAAAACAAGGTCCAGTAACTAAATAAATAATAGTATTTTCATTTTTTATAGTGTTATCTAAACATTTAAAAGTATAAGATTTTTAAAATCATCTCAAAAATTCAAAAATGCAATTATGCTTGTTACATAGCACAATTGGTAGTGCAGCCTCGTATCAAGAGGAAGGTTGCGTCTAGACTTGAAAATTTTTGAGATGGTGTTTATAATCTTAAATAAATAACACTGAACATTTCAGACAACGCTATCTATCCCCAAACTAAGCAAAGCTTGTAATAAGGGAACGCCTGATAGAATACTTATACTTTTTTCTTGTAAATACATACTTATAATATAGGATGTTTGGATATTGACGCTATTCAAGTGGCGGTTTCTCAAAACATAAAATAAAACTTAATAAAAAAACTACTTGTCAAACTTTAAAGAAAATCGACTAAGTTTAAGTGATTTAACTTGATATCAAACTTACTGCCTAAACTTGCAAACGACATCTAAAAATAAAGGCTGATTTGATATATCTTTCGGAAATGGCTGCGGGTTTTGGGTTCGAAAGCGACAAGAGATATCTCGAGACGTCACCAATACAGTATGTGGTTAGATGCCAAGCATTGTGCAATAGCACAACATAAGTTTAATAAAGTGTTTGTTTTTAAATCGCAAAAATAATTTCACTTTTCTTTGGTGAACATTTCACAAATTTATTTGTTATGTTCATCAAAATAACCCCTTTAATTTTTGTGCGTATATTATCAAACATCCTATATATAAAAAAAACAACCAGACCCGGAAAAAATATCTGTAGATCATGGAAACATTTGTTTCCGAGGCGGGATTCGAACTCGCAACTTTCTGCGTTCGTAATTAGTGTCCAACACGGAGGTCGTTATATGGCCGACTGTACCTTTGATTACTGTTCACCACGAGGTCCGCAAGACTTGCCGGACCTCTTTTCCAATGATACTCAACCATCTGTACTGACTGTAATTATCTATAAATCTTAAGTCAATCTACTACTTCAGTTCTTTGGACACGTTGCCCGTAAAGAGGACTCAATGGAACGTCTAGTGCAAGGCAGAGTGGAGAGCAAGAGACCGCTCTCCAAGGAGCTGGTCAGACCTCATCAAGTCCATCGCACACTCTATGACTAAATGTTCTCGCAATGATTTCAATAGAGCGAAATGGAGACGCATCGCTAGAGCTGCTATTCAAGAGCCAAGACCTGACCTAACCACAACCACTCTGCCAAGAGTGCCCAACTAAGAAGAAGAATCTATCAATTATTATGAAATAAACATTCTCTTCTATTTTCTAGATGCTGCTGTTACCTTAAAACTTTTTAAAATATTGAGATCCAGAATCCGATTTTGGGAGATGCATTTTAAAATTAGATAGGGACTATATATGCCAGGAGGGCATATATAGTCCCTATCTAATTTACAGATACTTACTTTCAGTGTAAAAGGAGTTGAAAAATTCTTTCCACAGATATCACAGACATATAGATTCCTATCTAAATTTTCATGTAATTTTTCATGCATCTTCAATGTTTGTCGGTTCTTAAAAATCTTCCCACATTTTATGCATTTTAGTGTATCCAGTTTGACCTGTGTGTGCTCGCTGCTTGTGTGTCTTTGGAGGCCACTCCATGTTTTAAAGGTCTTCTCGCATTTCATACAGTTTATTGAAGCCTGAAAATAGGCATAATCTTTCGTTAGCTCACAGAGACGTAGTTATGTCTAGTTCTTTGATACCACTACTAAATATTATAAATTCGGAAGTTTTTTTGTTCTCTTTTACGATTAAACAGTTGAACCAATTTCGATAAAATTTGTCAATTCTTCAAGATACGTGACCAGTCCACTGCCACTTCAGTTTTCTAAACCACTGGGCTAAATATAAATATATTTATTGAAGTATACTCACTGCTTTACCTTGATGAAAAAGTTTATGTGCTTCGAACCTGTCTTCATATTTAAACTTTGTATTGCAGACTTCACAATTGAATTTAAAATGTTCTCTGACAATAATCTTCTCCTTTTTGTGATTCTTTATCTTTACTTTTCTGAAAATTATTGTTTTATTTATTGAACAAAATGACATTGACTAACTAATTATCCATACAAACAATAACAGATTAACATTTTATTTATTAGGTACTGGATTCCGTCAGCGGCTTCGCACGCGTGGTTTGTCAGCAAAAAGTCACCTATATTTTGACACAGGTTATAATCTCCGTACACACCAAATTCCGTCGAAATCGGTTTAGCCGTTACGACGTGAAAGAGTAACAAACATCCAAACATACATCCATACCAACTTTCGCGTTTATGATATTAGTGGGATATCATTTGTATAATTTAAAAGGTGTGTATATTTTAAAATATGTATGTTATATTTTGGTAATTTGACTGGTATTATATAAAATATCATCATCATCATATCAGCCATAAGACATCTACTGCTAAACATAGGCCTTCCCCATAGATTTCCCGAGTGACAAATCTTGTGTGGCTTGCACCCAATGGCTCCCAGAAATACTGCACTTTCCAATTTGTGGTCACCTTTCAGGCACATAATACACAAACTTAAGTAAAGCCAGGTTCAGCCATTGTCGGATACGACAAGGAGGACGATTTATACAATTATAGAGTCTTTCTGCCCCGATGGCCGGCATTTCTTTGAGCTTGAATAGAAAATATATGTTTCAAAAGCTTTACGCAAGTACCTTTTTGGTTTATTTAATTTTTTTACTGGTTTCTCTATTGGTTGTGCATCTCCTGCAGCAAAGTAATCTGAAACAGGGTTTTAAGTGGTTAGTCCCAACTCTACAATACCGTAATCCACTCTTGAATACATACATATTACAGAAAATAGATCTCTTTCATATGTTTTTCCGAACCAGTATAATCTCGGAGTCTTCAAGTCCAGAGTGAATACGTTCTTTCTAGGCAAGCGTGCTCCATCTTCAAACACACCATCACTTACCACCAGGTGAGGTAATAATCAAGCACTTGACTAACCTCAATAAAAAAAAAGTGACTGTATTTTATTTATAGATGAGCAGCATCTTTGCTGATATGTCTACATCACACAGTCTCATAATGTTCACTTTTGTAGGAATGTTCTATTAATTCATAGCCAGTTATCAAGATTGTTTTTCATTGTTTTTGAATGAGTTTATTGAGTAGCAGGAACAACTGTTTCTGGTAGGATGTTCAAATTATGGACCACCCTGTTACTGAGGAAGTTATGTCCAATCAGTGAGTTACAAGGTGCATGATTTAATTTAAGTTTAGTGTCCTCAGGAAGGTCTTAAGTTTTGACATCTCTTTGTCTATGTGTTACCAGCTTATAATGCTTACCATCATGGAAATCGGTTGTTTCTGTTTCTAGCTTCACATTTACAACATAATAATCTTTGGTGTCCACTTCTCCATTGAGAATAGCATCGTTTGCATCATTCTCTGGCTTCAAACTATTCTGGAGTTCAACCAAAGTTTGTTGAGACTGTATACAAGTCTTCTTGAACTCTGAATAACTTTCTAACAGCTCGTAACAACTATTGCAGAGGGTTTTAGGAAGGTCTTCGTTTTCATGGATCTAAAAACATGATCAAAAAGTATTGCACAAAATATCATGGTAATAAAATACCTTTGTGTGGAACTCTTGGATACAGATTCTAGAGTCTGAAGACTTATATTTGTAACTAATCAGTCATTTGTTTATTCAGTCAATATTAGCAAAGTGAGAATCTTCGATGAGAAGTTTTATTTTTACCTCAAGCGAAGTGCAGAAGCAATAGGTATCAGCGGATACATTGTCGCACAGAACATACGTGAAGGACTCCTTCGTAGTAAGGCAAGCGCGGCACAAATTCATAGTATTTGCCATTTTATAAAATTATACAAAGAAATTGTAATTTTTCAGGCAAGATACAAATCGTTTCTCGTTTGGAAACAAACAAACAGATAAACTACGCATCTATCTCCCTCTCTCTCGCGCAATACTTGACTTGACAGTTGAGTTGAAGACTTGAAGTTGATATAATTCTGACATCGCATTAACCCTTTATTTTCCTCACGGACAAATAACGAGTTACGATAATGAACCTTGTGAACTTCCACCATCCACAAGACTCATATCAGTACCGACAGACGAAAGACTAATCGGCCACTTTTTCATATTCTCATATTTGAGCAGTATGTTTTTCGCACCATTCTTGTCTCGATGAATACCTTTACGACATACACTACAGTGCACGTAACGGTGTGGAGACTTGGATACGCTCAATTTTTGCTGGATGCGATCTCGATCATGGCAATAGCTACAGTTTTTAGTAGTATACGCCTCGTTTATCACATATACCGACAGATTCCTCCTCTGTTTTATAATCTTGATCACATCGTGGTGTCTGAACTTGCGATGACCCTTGAACGTTCCCTTGTTCATGAAATCGAAACCGGCACCGTAGACCACTAGTGTGTCAGGCTCTTTTCCGAAATACTCGTCGACTATTTTGTGCAACATCTTCTGATCATTGATGTATTTGTCAAACTTTAAGCGTTGCACTCTTCTCTGCTCGTATATTCTCTGTTTTTCGTCGAACCATTTTAGTTGAAATCTCGTATACGGTTCGGCGTTTTGAGATTTTCGCGTCAATTCTATCCCAATCTCTTGTTCGGTCGACTCTCTGTCAGCATTTATACGCTCTTCAATGTCTTTCAAGAAGCGCAATCTTTTCCGAGCTCGGTGACACTCTTTTGATTCGTACACCACGCGTTCCTTTTTCAAGACTTTGTACGAAAAGTCGCCTCCGTTACGAGTGCATGTAACTATCGGTGTTTTGGCCCCAGGATCCACGGCTATGACTTTGGAATAGTTTCGTTTACTACCAACGGCGGCGGTGTTCTCTAATGATTCTTCGCACTTTTTAGCCTTCTTTGATTTAAACTTTTGACCCTTTTGTACAATGCGATTCATAGATAGACACACGCTCACTCCATCTGTGGAGAAGCTATACCCAAACTTTCGGGGTAATATGAAGTGTCGGTTCCAATACATGGTAGTGTTCTCAGAAAACACAGGCCAAACAGAAGGTGTTTTATTTGGATCAACTCTTCGTAGTAATTCATGCATAGGTACATCTTGAATCGTATGTTATAAATTTTAATCCATGTGAATATATCGGGAAAACGTTGAATGATAACTTGCCTTGATCGTACAACTCGTGCTGAATCCTCAAGAATAGTGGAATGAATCTCCAAAAGTTTTTCTTTAATTCTTTAGAATTGATTTTATTCTCAGTAAACCACTCTCCGATTCTATTAGATTTACACACCCCGTTATAGTACGCATCATAAGTTGAAGAGTGTACTTCAGATTTGTCCATATCTGTACCAAATTTATGATAGGTACATGTATCTTTTGAGTCTTTTGAAAGCATGAGTTTGTATATTTGTCTCGAGAATCGTGCTGTACTGTTTTGCAATCTGCATAATTGTAAATGATCTCGATCGACCATCGTAAAATGTATTATTTCTTCGCAACGATATATATGTAGAGATTACATTGTCTGGATCGGTTAATTTGTGCTTTACTCCCTTCAATGCATATGTAAACTGTAATGCATCAAATTTAGGCATCAGAAGATGAAAATCATCACGAGTGCTGTAGTGTTTATAGAAAAAGTTTACCAGATACGATAGCTCTATTGATAATCTGGACATTTCTCGTACATCATCACGTATAGCGCAAACAATTGCTTCTTTACAATCGTTCAACGGGCACAACACAGAGGTTAGACCCTTCTTAACTGTGTAGACTGAAACTTCCTGATCAGAATCTAGACCAATTTCGCGTACACGACGTTTTCTATTTAAACATTTGGCACTGGAAGAACGTTGATGATCGTCTTTACCGCAAGACGGACAAAGCATCTTTTAGATTCACATTGATAAAAGTGAGAGGATTAAAACTTTTATTTTTCACATGTATTTTTCAATAATATTTTTCTTTTTTTTCAAAATATGTCATCGCAATTCTTTCTAAAATTCTGAAAAGGTCACAAAACATATGCAACCTTATTATTTTATAAGAAATTTAGCAAGTTATACCTTTACCTATACTATTCATATTACCTATGTAGTTTTATAAAATGAATTAAAGGATTAAAGTTTGAAAAAAAAACAAGGTTAGAGTTTTGTTAAGGTTCATTATCGTGTGAATAAATATGTACATATATTATACTACACATTGCCAACTAAAGGGTTTAAGTAAACGTTTTCGAAGATAGTTACCTACCTAACTAAAATAAATTAAATCATCATTGAAATGAATTTAATTGTTAGGAATAGGAATATTTCTATAGGGTGACATCATATTCCACACAGAGGGGACATAAAGAAAAAACTTTTCGACACTCGTTCATACAAATTCTATGGGACTTACAGAGTAGAATCGTTACAGCATTTCTATAGTAGTAGCAGCATTCCGAACTTTTACGTGTTTTGTTATCTACATGTGTTGTTCATGTGTTGTTCATAGACATTTACGAAATAATACAACATTTCAACAAAATATAAAATTTATTTCATACCATTTACATAAAAAATCTCAGTAAAGTTACAATCTCATAATTTAAATACTGAAATTTGATTTTGATATCAATTCATGGAATGTTTCCACCACCTTAACACTAAACTTTATAAATTTCTTAACCACACCATTATTACCTACTCATGTTACCTTCCATTAAAAACATTTTGTTCTGAATAATACAAATTATCACCAACACAGCCCTTTTCAGGGCTACTTAACCCAACCCAAGTATATCTCGCTGGCAATAAGATGATTATAAACTACCTAGTAACAGAAAAAACGATCAAAGTATACAATACTTATTATAACCCATATTTTAAATATATTCATATATCACAATTCTCAATCTTAAAATTAGTGGATTACATCACAGTTTCCCTTGCATCAACGGCTTGAGGTATAGGTGGAAGCTTTTGTTGACGGGTTCGGCATTGAGCGGACTCTTCAAGGCGTCTTCCATGAGCCGCTCGTACACGCGCCCGTCGTACGCGCCGAGAGCTGAGTGCAGGATCTGAGGGATACGGAAATATACTTTACATCACTCTGTTGTTGATGATCATCCGATTGCTGTTCTAAACTTAATTTTTTCCTATTTATATTGTGGCTGTGGGCCATTTAGCTTGTGTCGTCAGTCGTCACTTGGTATAAAAATAATAATAGTAATATTTAGTAGACATTTCACACAACGCTATCTAGCCCCAAACAAAGCTTGGGCTTGTACTATGGGAACCAGATAACTGATGGAATACTTATTTACATATTTTTGTAAATACATATTTATAATATTAAGGGTGTCCAGGAACTAGTATGTTAACCCTGAACGGGGTGTCTCCGATTATAAAAATTAACAACTTTTCATAGAAAAAATAATACTATTTTGTTTGAACATTTTTGTTACAGGATAAAATTCTTGATCCTTTTAGGCTCGGACTATATGGCATCCGGGTTTGTCAGGGACCGTTTTTTAACGGCCCCTTACCGTCGTGATCCGTCGAACAACCACACATTTGAATTTATCCTGCATCGACTGCACACGATCCGATTCCATTTGACTCCGATTTTTACCTGGAAGCAAGCGGGACATGCTCCGGATTCGCAGGATCGGGGAGACCCAGATGCCATATAGTCCAAGCTTAAGTGTGACTTTAAATTAGCTGTTTTTTAAGACTTTGCGCCTTACCTAGAACTTAAATTACACAAATGTAATGTTTAACCTATGGTCTTTGACTTAAAACAGCTGATAAACAGAACTTTAACTGAAATCGGCAAATTTTTACAAAGTGATTCTTCAATTAAAATCATCGAAATCACAAAAGTTGTAGGACATTTATTATAAAGTACGTTAATTAAAAATACTATATAACTATATATGTTTGATGTTTTGGGTATGGGTATAAATTATCAATGTCTCTTAGTTTTTTGTTTTATTTAATCTTTTCCTGCTATTTGTCGTGCACTACCCACAAAATATATTTTCCACATTACGCAAAGGTTAACTGGAAGAGAATGTTTGCTAGCATTAAGTTCGCATATGTACAGATAAATTAATTTTTGTGTAATACGAATTTTCAATCAATCAATCAATCTAGATTTGTTATTCTCGTAAGTGTTGAGAATTGCCCCCTCTCGGGATAGCATACTAGTTCTGGGACACCCTGTATAGAGAAACTACCAGAATGACTTAGTACAATGTATGTCTCATCTCTTGATATTTAATAATCGTGGCGGAAATGCGAATGTTGAGATGGACGTGTGGGGTAACGAGAATGGATAAGATAACGAATGAGTATATTAGAAGAAGTTTGAAAGTAGCTCCAGTGATAGAAAAATTGAAGAGTAAGGGCTAGCGTGGTATGGACATGTCATGCGTAGGGAAGAAAATCATGTGACTAAAAGAGTGTTAGATATGAATGTGGATGGATATAGAAGTAGAGGAAGGCTGAAGAAGAGATAGATGGACTGTGTGAAGAATGATATGGGTAAGTAGGAAGAGACAACGGAGATGACGGCTGATAGAGAGATGTGAAGAAAAATATATGTTGTGCCGATCCCATGTGATGTGGGACCAGGGCAGGAAAATACCTCGTCTCTAATATCGAATGAGTCGACCAGTCCTACTGCGTTGGGGCGCAGCTTCGTCAGCAACTCCTCGTACCAATGCTGAAGTTTTTCAATATCACGCTCTGATATCGATGTGAACTGTAACAAAATTACAAATGATAAAGTACCTACAGTTACATTGGAATAACAAATATAGAACATAAAAGAAAGAGGTATCTTCAAATGGAATTAACTTTGATCATGGCGTCCTATTGGTCCACATTGTTCCAACCACATCATCTTCATTATATTCATATCATCATTTATTTCGACACTACATAGAAACTACATGAAATATTACTAGCTTCCGCCAGCGGCTTCACACGCGTGGTTTGTCTACGAAAACTAGCCTATGTGTTAATCCAGGTTATAATCTACGTACATACCAAGTTTGATCGAAATCGGTTCAGCCGTTACGACGCGAAAGAGTAACAAACATCCACACATACATCCATACAAACTTTCGCGTTTATCGTTATCCATTTGTAGCGAGGGCAATTTTTCTTGCACTCTTTGCAAGAAGATGGCAATTTTAATCACTTTGCATAGATCATTCGACATCTTAGAGGTACAATTGGTTGGGCACGCAAATTGTATTATTCTTTTATAACTTATTATTCTTGTTTTTTTTAAATCAGGCAGTCGATGACGTCCGTGTCGTCAATGCAGGTTGCATGGCTTAAAACCAGCGCTGAGCAATAAACTTGTTCAGTATAACGCTGAACTGTGTGTTTCTGTGTCTGTGTTTCTAGTTGTAGTACTGACGGAGATGACGGCTAACAGAGAGGTATGGAAATAAAATACATGTTGTGCGGAACCCGCGTAATGTGGAAAAAGGGCAGGAAGAAGAAGAATAATAGTTGTAGTTCTCTTACCCTGAGTAGATCTCCGAC
This sequence comes from Philereme transversata, assembly GCA_963924445.1. NCBI lineage: Eukaryota > Metazoa > Arthropoda > Insecta > Lepidoptera > Geometridae > Philereme > Philereme transversata. The sequence continues at coordinate 20,961,979 of OZ004342.1, read as the reverse complement.
GCATTGCAGTGCCCAGTACACGACGTACAAGTCGACCAGTTGCAAAAGCACCTCTTTCAAAGCGGGCGACGAGTTCTGAATCAACTTCTCTGTTTCCAAGTTGTATATTGATAGTAGGATGGCGCGACAGTGGGACTGTGGAAAATAAATATGGCTCTCACCTCACTACTAATCATAATAAACGTTTATTTCAATCCAGACAGAAAAGACATATAGAAAATTATTGTGTAAGTAGCTTCCCTCGGCTTCGCACGCGCTGTTTGTCAACAAAAAGCAGCCTATGTTTCAATCCAGGGCGTAATTTATTTATATACCAAATTTTGCCAAAATCGGTTCCGCCGTTACAGCGTGATTTGAAATTTGAAATGAAATGAAATTTATTAAATTTTGTTTATTGATTGATTAACAAACAAACAAATATTTAACTAAAATCGGTCCACGACGATATGGCCAGCTTAAACCAGCATTTATTGATCACTTTGTTTGGACAAAATATTAAAACGAAAATCCTCTGTCTGATAGAGATCGCTATTCAGCGATAAGATCGCCAATTGTATCACATAGTTTTACGGTGTTCTTTTTAGTTGTATTGTTTTATGGTGTGCAATAAAGAATTATCTAATCTAAGCTAAATCAGTAAAAACTTTATCGAAAACACTTTTTAACTGAAAATTAACAATGTTTTTCGAAGTCTTATCTTAAAGAATTTTTTATAATTATTTTTTTCAATTCAAAACTTGATTCTTCGTAATCCTACGTTTGGCAATACTTTGTTATAGGCGATGGCTACCACTTAACATCAGGTGGGCCATAAGCTTGTTTTATCTACAGGTGGTATAAAAAAACAAAAAAATATATTATACACACCTCAGAAGCCGCTGTGAGCTGTGTTGAGGTCATGTTCCACGCGTCTTCGTAAGACATGCCGCCCTTCTGCCTCTTCTCGATATTCGCGACGCAGAGCCCGATTTTACTAAAAGTATGCAATAATATTTAAATGGAGGTGTTGAAACAGCTGTTTTTTAATGGAACTCAATTCGACAGTCAATTATTTATTCAGTACTAGCTTTCGCCAGCAGCTTCGCACGCGTATTTGTCAACAAAAAGTAGCATATGTTTACACATCAGGTCACATCCAGGTCATAATCTATCAACATATCAAATTTCATCGACATCAATTCAGCCATTACGCCGTGATTGAGTACCAAACAAACATCCAATCTTTCACATTTATAACATTAGTGTGATTTACATAAAATGTAAGAACGATCTGTTAAATACATTAATAAATGAAATAGAATACATGTAGCAGTAATTAAACAAAAAGATATTAAGGTTTTTTTAGGGTTCCGGAAGCTTAAGTGTAACAAAAAAACGCTAGAAAAGGAGAATCTCGATAAAAGATTTTTTGAAGAAACGGAACAACAATCTTCCGCCTTTTTTGTCTAGTAAAAGCCCGAGTCTATTGGTCTGGTTTATGTTGTTTATTTGTGAAAACTTATTTATGTATGAACTGTTGGTTTTCCAAATAAATAAATATAAAAATATTAATCGCTTAGAATGTTGCACGGCAACCCATTGGTGCCGGATCGGCGTGTGCTTAGAGCATACGCTGTTGTCCATCTAGTTTAAGGCGCTATGGCAGGTACATTGCCACCAACTTATCTGTTGGATAAAATTGAAACTAATTCCGACAAGTACAAATCTAGATCCAAACGCGGCTGTTCAGAATACACTAGCCAAATATGCACTACCTAGTATAATAACTGTTTTTCCGTATTACACAAAGGTTAACTGGAAGAGAATACTATCTAGCATTAAGTTCGCCTATGTACAGATTATTTCTATTTTGTGCGATAGAACTGTTCATCCATTTATTCACTAGCGACGCTATCAACTGAAAAGATAAGATAGTCGCACTGTACGGAGCCCTCGGCACGCGAATCTCACTCGCCCTTGACCGGTGTTTGATACTAACCCAGCTGCGACTCGTTGGAAGCCGTAGATGATGCCTTCGATAGTGTTGTCCCAGGGCGGGGAGCGACGCCCCGCGCCGACCGTGTTCAAGTACGCGACGGTCGGCGTCAGACTGTCTCCGCCGATCGACTGCTGCCACGCCTTTACCAGGTATCTGAGAACAAATGATGTGTTCATGTAAATGTTTCAAAATAGCGGTGATTATATTAGTATTGTTACGCCGAGGCTGTTACAGAATACGTAATAGTCAGCATATCTCGAAGTTGTACCTACTGTGTCACAGAATAGGTAATACTTGGTATGGAATATACCTACATACTACGTTTTTACCTACAGTTGCACAGAATAAGGAATAGTAATCCTGTTGAAATACCTACACGTTTCTAGTCGCCAGTGGAAACATCGAGAACGTTCGAGTGTTATGTACTGTGCGCGGTATAAATAGGCCAAAGAGACGCCCGAAGGAGTCAGTCTGGTTTTGACTATACGTGCGAACATTTCGGTGACTTTTAGTGGTTTATTGTGCAACAGTGGTGTGAATTAGTGTGTTGTGATTAAGATCGTGTATTTATCATTTAAGTGTTGAATAAAAGTGTTATTTTGGTTTTATTAATTTTCATTATTTTATCCCGAACTCTCAACTCGTAACAGTATGTATTGTACCATAGTACCACTAAACCTAACTTGGATTACCTGTAACAAATATTTGCAGTTCGTTCAAACGTTTGTTAAGTTTTTGCGTTCCAGCCGGCTTTTTGCCCACCGCGCTACAGAGAACTCTTCTTTTCCCTGCCCTGTTCCCACATCACGTGGGGTCGGCACAACATGTATTTTTCTTTCATATCTCTCTATCAGCCGCCATCTCTGCGGTCATTTCTTTCTTATCCATATTATCACAAAGTCCATCCATCTCTATTTCTTTATCTATCCACACTCATCATCTAACACTCTTTTAGTCAATGATTTTCTTCCCTACGTATGACATGTCCATACCACGCTAGCCTTACTCCTCAATTTTTGTATCACTGACGCTATTTTAAAACTTCCTCTAATTACATTCTCGTTCCGCCACATATCCATCTCAACATTCACATTTCCATCGCGTGCACTCTTCTTTCATCCGTCCCTTTCGTGGCCCAACACTCAGAACCATACATTACGACAGGTATTATGATCGTCTTGTCAACTTTCCCCTTAAGTTTAAGGGGCATTCGAGGATCGCACGTTGTTCCTGTAACCTGTCGCCATTTCATCCATCCCGCATTTATTCTATGTTTTTGAAAAGTTACCCGAGAAATTTGAAAATTCAAGAAAAACTGAAAGTGCTATGTTCTATGGGATTTCCGTATGAGCTCTAAACAATTGAGCTAATATTATTTTGTGATGAGTGCGAGGCCGGGGCGGATGAAGTAGTTGCATAGTATGTAACCTGGAAGTCTGCAGCAGCAGCACCGTGTTCTCGCCCTCGTAGGTGCAGGCGGCGGTGACGAGTCCGTAGGTGAGCGGCAGGTTGCTGGCCAGCATGTAGCCGTGTCCGCCGCACGCGAGCCGACAGCGCTCCACGCACTGCGCCGCGTCCGACGTGGTCACCGCCTTCAGACAGCACGACAGCGCGTGCAGCTGCAGATACAATGGGGCACAATCGTTACACCTACCAGAAAACGTTATGTCACTACCCTAACAATGATCAAATGGTGACCTAATTAAATTTTTTTTACACCTCTTGAATCCCAATATCTCAACAACCCCTCATATTTTTAGCTTATTTAGTCATACCCGGATTGTGCTATCACTACCTACCTATATACCAAATTTCACTATGATCGGATTAACGCTTCGTAAGTTATTCTTGGACAAACCTACATACTGTTCGGTTTCTGCTGTTGAATTGAGGGTAGTTGGTAAATCACCGCCGATCCTTTCAACGGTGGCCCGCGCGCGCCTTGCGGTAAATCCTTGGATCAGAAAACGTTTACGCATCGAGCTGAACGGACGTTCTCCTCAAGCTAGACGTTCTAGCATCTGTATCTGTGTGTGGACTCATTACCGTGTGTACAAATTTTCAGAATTTTTAAGGGATTTAAATACAATAACAAAGAAAGGAGGCGAAAGGGTTAATCGCGTGACCACAGTCCAGTGGCTTTCGTGGGTGCGCCAAATAGCTCAACCTACCCAGGTCGTATAGTCTAGGTAGTCGGGCTCCTTACCCGATTCCAAATCACATTTAAGATTTTTTGGAACCTTCTGAAATTCATCTGAATTGTCTGAGGCGTACCGTGCACGCCTGCAGTTTATCTTCGGTCCCTAGAAGTCCATCAAAGTTATGTAGTGTTCATTGCCCTCTTTGATATTGCAGGAATGAACTTTTCCATCCACACATCAATTTACAATCACCCTTTTAAAACTAAAAAACCCTGCCAGCATTCTATATTTCAAAAATATTGTGTATAAATCGCACACATACATACATACAACGTCTATTCGTCCAAGTGGACTCAAGTTTAGTGAGTAGAATATGTTTTACCTCAGGCAGTCGGTCCAAATCGCCCGCTTCTAACTCGGCCGTGACGTTGTTGTACATGTTCCAGAGCCACTCGGCGCTCAGCTTGAACGCGTGCACACTCGCTATCCCAATGAACAGCTTATGCTGCTGCGTCACGTAGTCCAAGATCTGAGGTTCAGGCTCGCTGCCGATCACAAAACATTACTACTAAAATAATACTGGACATTTCACACAACGCTACCCCCAAACTAAGCAAATATTGTACACTCAGCAACACAGTTGATTAATAGTTTTAGTTTTTAAAATCTAAATAAATCTGGGACAAGGCATTTTTATCAGCAAAATGTTTACACTGTATTTGTAGATACACCTTAGCCCTTTACTAATGTCGTGTAAATATATTTTATGGTCACTTGAAACAAGTTATTTTCAAATCTCAAATTGTCAATCAACTTTTGTCGCTCACTGTACTAGTCTCCTTTTTTTCATCACTCATGCTCTGGAAATTGATCCTTTGTTAACGGCACCGTAAATGCGATTTACGGCTTAAATCCTTATTTCTATTTAAAAATGGAAGTGACCACTTTCATAATAAGCTAAAATAATATACAATTGCCTTGACAAATTCTTATTTCTATTTAAAAATGAAAGAGACCAGAGTCCAGTTGTGAAAAAAAAAACAACGGACCCGGGAACGAAAATTTTCTTTTTAGCAACAAACTGTTGAGTATAAAAAAAGATTTTTTAATATCTTCGCATTTGTGATGATATGTTATACTCGGGAGCAAGCGATCAATAACATCTCGGGTGTAATAGATCGCTTACAGCCCTTCTATAAGAACTTTAGCTTGCTAATCCTCTTGGCTATAACTGTGTGGTCTACGTATATTCTAGAATAGAATAATGCTTTATTGTACACGAGGAACACTTTATAAAACTAATTCTAGATATAAATTTTAAGCAATAGGTTCTTTTGTACCAGCTACGGTTCTTACTTAGGTTTCGGTTGCGACTGGTGCCGCACAGCGGAGTATCGTGTCGCTATGGTGACGGCTTTCGCCATGTAGTTGCACATATCGTTCACGAGCACCACTCGAACGAACATCATGGTTCCGTACGTGAGTTTGGAACTCGGCGAGTTCACGTACGTTCCATCCTGTTGAAGTCACAATACAATATCAATTACTAATTAAAACGGGTATTTATCGCGTACGTACCTTTTTTATTTGTTATCCCGACGTTTCGACTGTGTTGCAACAGACTTGGTGAACGAGGACATTTCTAATTCTGAAAACCAAGTGAGGGTAGTTGCTGCAGCTACCGTCACTTCTTGACGGTAGCTCCAAGTATTCGATTTTGATTTTCCAGTCCGCCCGTGACCACGGCTGTTGCAACACAATCGAAACGTCGGGATAACAAATAAAAAAGGTACATACGCGATAAATACCCGTTTTAATCTGTAATTATGTACAGTGATCGCGGAAGTTTGAAAAATAAAATATCAATTAACAATCATAATCATTTAATGTTTATGAAAGTAGGCTAACTACGTTTGGTCTCATAAAAAATACAGTACATTTTTGTCATTGAAGTCCTGTAGTTGAATAAGTTTCTACACTATCTTAGGGTATGCCCTAAGATAGTGTACAAACTTATTCAATTCCACTAGTATTATAAACGCGAAAGTTTGCATGGATTTATGTGTGGATGTTTGTTACTTTTTCACGTCATAACGGCTGAACATATTTCGATGAAATTTGATATGTACGTAGATTATAACCTGGATTAACACATAGGCTACTATTTATTCACAAACCACGCGTGCAAAGCTGCTGGTGCTAGTAATTAAATAAACATTAATTGAATTATTTAATAACATCGTCACACCACTTCACTCACACTTTATCAAAATAATGATAGTAAGAAGGTAGAAACAAATACTTTTGGTCAGTGCTAACAGCATTTAATTTCAGTTACCTACCTAAAGTCGCTATAGTATAAGTGTGTTGATACCTAAGTCTTTTAGAAACGCTTTAATTTAAGTAAACAAATTTCTACAATGATATATTTTAAGTTTAATTATGAATGCATGTTTTGGAGGTCATTTTAAGTGAATTGTAATTTGTTTTTAAGAGAATAAACTCTTTAAACTGAAACCGAAACCAGACTACATAATACTGATGGTAGCCTGTCACCCGAATCATTAGAACGAATCGATTGACACCTCATTCATCAAAATCGGATGAGTAGTTTAGGCGCTACCGTGGAACATAGATATGTATATACAAACATACATACATAATACTAAAAACGCGAGTCCTGATATCATGTCTAATAGAGAGATTTGATCCTTATTTTGATAAAAACACAGCTTGTTATTTTTTTCAATTGGTTATGGTTAGATTTCCAGGTGTCGCAAGCGTATTTTGAAAATCACAGAACGCAGTTACTTCTTTTTTAAAATAAAGGAATGTTACCTTTGAGTAAAATTTGCTATCTGCAGTATTAAGATTATTTTACCTACAGGCTCATAAATTCCTTCCTGTGTAGTAGAGCTTTTGCACCAAATTGATGCTTACCTCCAATACTTTAGAGTTCTTCATCAGCATATGCTCTCTTGGTATCCTGACATGATCAAAGCCCAGGAAGCCATTGTTGGTGCCGTTCATGCCCAGCTTGGCGCCAATCTCTCCTACTTTGATGCCCTTTAGTGGCATGTGGCTTTCCTCATCTCTCAGTTGGACGATGAAGGAGTGGATGCCGTGGCATTTCCCGTTGGTGTATAGTTGGGCCATTACTATGCAGTAGTTGGCTGTGTGGGCCACTGTAATACAAACAATTTATAATTCATATTAATATTATTAATAGTAGTCGAACGTCTTGTGAAAGGGCTTGCCCGGGGAAGTACTACCACCATATCTATTTCTGCCGCCAAGCAGCATTGCTGTTTCGGTATGAAGGGGTTCCGGTGAAATTACGGACACATGAGGCTTTACACCTGTATGTGTCAAGTTGATGTAGACAGGGCAGTGCATCGTAGGACACGTTTCTAAGGTGCGTGACCTACGAGGCAATACTTTGATATGATGGCCATATGCTTGTGTCATCACTGGTAGTATAAAATATATCTTTACATAGTATAAAATGAAGTCGCTTCCGCTGTCTGTTACCTTAGATCTTTTAAACTACTCAACGGATTTTTATGCAGTTTTCAGCGATAGATAGAGTGATTCAAGAGGAAGGTTAATGTGTATAACTAGCTTCCACCAGCGGATTCGCACGCGTTGTTTGTTAACAAAAAGTAGCCTATGTGTTAATTCAGGTTACAATCTACGTACATACCGATTTGAAAGTAACTCTGTCTCTCTGTCTGTTTGTTACCTTTTCACGATTTAACGACTCGACCGATTTCGATGGAATTTGGTACCTATATACCTACTGCGTATTTAGATAGATTATGAATGGATTTGAGACACAGGATACACTTTACGCGACTGCAAGAAGAAGGGTAATGTTTTATTGACAAACCACGCATACGAAGTCGCGAGCGGGTTAGCTAGTATATAATTATATATATTATGATAGACGACCTCCGTGGCGTGGTGCATTAGGCGAATAGCCGCCTGAGACGTAGGAGAGCGGGTTCGATTCCTGCAGCGGAACAAATGTTTGCATAATCTACAGATTTAATAATCTACAGTTCCGGGTCTGGATGTTTTTCTATCACACTAATATTATAAATGTGAAAGTTTGGATGTTTGTTTGTTACTTAATCACGTCGTAACGGCTGAAACGATTTTGATGAAATTTGGTGTATACGTAGATTATAACCTGGATTACCACATAGGCTACCTTTTATCCCATAAATCAGTTCCCATGGGATAAAAATGGGGTGTCAAGTTGCAACAGCGAGTTTATTTCTAGGTACACCTACACAGTAGTGTAACGCGTACGAAGTCGCGGGCAACACCTAGTATATTATAAGTATTTACAAAAAAGTATATAGGTAAGTGTTCTATCAGTTATCTGGTTCCCATAGTTCCCTCTGCTTTGTTTGGGGCTAGATAGCGCTGTGTGAAATGTCCATTAATATTTATTTATTATAAATTCAAAAGTAACGTAAATACACTTAAGTATAATCCTTTTTAACTAAATAAAAAATCTTTAAAATACGTATTATTTTGTGCTATTACATTAGTAAGAGTATAAGTTTTAATTATACTTAAATTTTATTAATTTAAGTTTTAATTATCCTTAACTTGAATTTCTATCATGTACATGTACATATTTGGTATCATGAACAAAGAAACTGGTTTTCTAGTAGGTGTACCTTTGAGAGTGAAGACTGATGACTGATGTAACATATCTGGACTTTGACCGGGTCATATCTCTCTGTTTCTTTATGCATTTGCATAATTATGAAGAATTCATTGTTTTGTTTTAAACATGGCAGTTTAAATAAATTTCATCGGATTATTGACGACCTCAGCGACGCAGTGGGCGAATAGCCAACTGACACGCAGGAGGTTGGGGGTTCGATTCCCGCGAAACAAATGTTTGCATGATCAATAAATAATAAAGTCTCGAACACCGCCGCAGTTGCAATGGATGTGCCCAGGAATAAAAACTGAATTTTGACGAAATTCACAGGGTACACCAGTGACCTCACAGTGATAAAATTTGGTATTCGTGTAGCTTTAGCGACACAAATATAGAGAAAAGTCTGAAATCTAGAAAAACTGGAATTTCTACCCTTAAAAAGAATACCACAAACGTGAACTCCCGTTTCTTGTAATTTGAATAAAACTGTAGGTCAAGTAAAATGGTTATGCATTTCGTGGCACTATTTAATTAGTATTTAATAATCACTAGATTACGAATAATATTTTTTTTTGTTTTTATAGGACAGTAGCGAGATTCGGGGCGAACCACTAGTTATTATTATGAATGAATTATAACAATGAAACGAAGTAGATCAAATTTATTGTTATGTCGTGTGCAATGGCGGATTTTCATTGTAATTACATAATGATAACAATAAATCCTTAAAGATAGAGCTATTGGACCTGATTAATTAACTTTTTATCTATTCGTGATAGGTAATCCACCAATCACAATTAGATAAAATTTAATATTTATATAACACAAATATTTGTTTAATCAAAATGAACTACGCAGAAACTTAAAATACAATTACTTAAGTACTTCTGAGAAACACATTTTTTGTACTTTGCTTCATACTTATTAAAACTTTGTTTATATTGCAGGTTTTATTTTACAAAAATAACACAATCTAATTTTGTTACAAAACGAAAACTCTATAATGGATTTTCACCAAAATATCTGCAGTGAAAAAGTTGCTATGAAATTGCTATACAGGGTGTTTGGTAATATACTAACGATATTCAAGTGACGGTTTCTCAAAACATAAAAAAAGACTTCTCGAAAAAAAACTACTAGTTATATTATAAAATTTTAAAGAAAATCGCCTAAGTTTAGGTGATTAATTCGATATAAAACTTAATGCCTACTCTTGTAATTGATATCCAAAAATAAAAGCCGATTTGATATCTCTTTCGGAAATGGCTGTGGATTTTGGGTTAGAAAGGGACAACAAGAGATATCTCGAGAGATCACCAATACAGTGTCCGTGGTTAGATGGCAAGCATTATGAAATAGCACAACATAAGATTAATGAAGTGTTTGTTTTTACATGGCAAAATAAATTTCACATTTCTATGATAAACATTTCACAAATTTATTTATTATGCTTATCAAAATAAACCCTTTCATTTCCTTTCATATTATCAAACACCCTATATACAAGGCAACCAACACCCCTCTTTTTACATCCAAGGCAAAATAGTATTTGAAATTTTAATTACTAATTTATTATGTTTATACCAGCGCTCACCATTCCAGCGGGCATAATACTGAGTCGAAGCCTATTGACTGCTGTAGCACACACTATTTAACTAGTTGTCTTTTGTTTATGTTTCTCATCACTACTAGTTCATTGTATCTTTTTGCTGTCTTTTCTCTGTTTTAAAGTATAATTTTATTGTGCGCAGCCCGCATATTGCCGAACCGGGACAGAAACTTGACATTGAACTTGACCCCTCTCCTCCAGCGTTTGAGCGACGGGAGGACGGAGGGAAGAACGTTGGGGTATATTAATTTTCCTTTTTTTGGATACATTTTATATCATTTTGGGGCTATTTGACTGGACTAAATATTTACACCGATATCGGGCGTAAACAGGTTTTGGGGGTTCAAATCAAATGGCGCCCCCTGAAATTGCCAGCCGGGAAAAGTGCCCCGGTTTGCCCCCTTCTCTCTAAATAAACAAAAATAAAATCGATCCGGGACTGACCGTATGTTATTGTACTAAATAAATGATTGTATGTCTATACTTGTAGATAATTAATCGGTCAGGCATCACAATACAACCATACAAAAATGTATTGGCGTGGACCTTGACGAGTTAAGTATATAGAAAACGCTTTATGATAAACGAGCCATAAGTATTGTGTGAAACAATGTTGCTACACTGGCTAATCTAGGATCATAGATATATCAAAATATTGAGAAGAATAGAATAGAATACTCTTTATTGTACACCAACAAAATTAAAATACAATAAAAATACACAAAAATTAAGGTAAGTACAATGGGCGGTCTTATCGCTAAAAGCGATCTCTTCCAGACAACCTTTGGATGGACAGGACAAAACAAAATCAAAAAGACGGCGGTGTAAATACGAGTATATTCATAAACTTACATAAACTACCTATACTTACTAATAAACTAAATATATATACTTACAAATATAATAATATATACTTATATATAAACTACAATAAAGGAGATAAACATAAAGATAAACTAGCAGTGCGTAGACAAAGAAAGGAAATGGTTGTATACCTTAGCTTTGAAGATAGGAAGAGATTTAGATGATCTAATAGAGAAAGGTAAAGCGTTCCACAGCCGCACAGCTTGAACTGTAAAGGAGTCACCATAAAATTGAGAACTGTGGACAGGGGTTTGGAGACTTAGAGCTTCAGATGAGCGTAGATTTCGATCATGCGCCTGGTGCAAGAACACAAAACGCTCCTTTAGATAGGATGGTGAAGAAGGAAGTAAGTAATTAAGTATACTCACAGCCGCCCGGCCACCATTTGTAAGCTGTGAGCGTGGGACTGTGCAGTACAAACTCCTTGGTTTTAGGATCGTAGGTCGCTGTGGTCTCCAAGCCTCGGACGAAAGTACCGTGCCCGAGTTCCGTCTGAAATACAACTCACTTTTTAACTAAATATAACCAACTTCACAAAAACAGACAACGGGAAAAAATTGGAAAATGCACCTTTATTTTTAAAGGGGGGGGGGGTAAAAGTAAAATGTTTTCAAACCATTTTCCTAATATAACGGAATATGCCTTAAAGTTATGCGACAACATACAAAAAACACAACGAAAAAATTCGAACAAAAACGAACGAGGGAAAACGCTCCTCTTTTTTTAAGATGGTTAATAAACACGGTTTTTATTGGCATTTCTTAATTAAAACATAAATAGTAGGTAATTACTTTATGTACAATTGTTTGGGCACTAATTATTGTGGTACGTGATTCAGCCTTTACGAGCCAATTTAGTTGAATATGAATTGTTAAATTGCTCGTTACACGACGAAAACAATTGAATAACATTATTTGTCATTAGAATCCTCCGCAGTCGGATATTGTAGCATTTAAAAAAGGTTTTTTCAGTAATTAATTTCTCAAAAAGTTATAGGCACAAATGAACAGATTGATTGATATACTCTTTATTGCACATCTAATAAAAATACAGTAACAAAGGAAATATACAATAAATAACGGTACAAGGAGAGGTCTTATCGCTAAAAGCGATCTCTTCCAGACAACCTTTATATAGACAGCATAAACGAAAATATATTTTTTTGTCAGCTGTAATGATACTTGTACCCCTTCATGGCCTATCCCGGCTTTCCCCCCTGTATAACTAAGTACCATACCTGAGCATAAGTACCAATGATGTCCAGATTGAAAGCCCTGCCGATCCAGTACGCCTGCTGTTCCACTGAAGCCTGCCCCATCAGAGTGGGGATGAACATGACGTAGTGAAGAGTGAGCGGTGAACCGTCCTGCAAGATAGCCGAGCCGAGGGAACCGCCGAGGACAGCCCTGTCGGAGATTATACTTTTATAATCAAATTATACGAGTTGATTAAAAATACATATTCAGACAACTTAGATCACATAATAAAATGATTCATAGCATAAAATATTCATGACATTCAAATTAGAATTAAATTAAAAAGATTAATTGATACAATACATTTGTCCAGCATTGGGATTAATTAGGGCTGACACCATAGTGGGTGCCAGCCCTAAGTCTCTGCATGAGGCTGTCATGTCTGCCAGCCAGAGCCTCAAGTAATCCGTCAAGGATCCGTCAGGACACCTTTACATTTGTGTATAATTGCGGTGGCTGGCCGATTACGGCACATTTCGCCATAATGGCGGCATGGAACTGTCTGAATTTGTAAGGAAATATTTGCAACTTGTGCCAAAACAATGTTTCGATTCAAATGTGAACGGTTCTTATAATCGTCGGTATCCGCCACGGCAAGTTTCTTTCTAAATAAAACCGGCCAAGTGCGAGTCGGATTCGCGCACGTAGGGTTCCGTACCATCTATAATAAATTGTATGAGCGCCCATACAACTCAGAGGACTATCTTTAATTGGCGTCAACTATGTATGTATTGGGACACCCTTTAATTTGCAACTTTTTTATTTTTTGGATTTTTTCTTTTATTTGTGCTATAAGACTTTGCTTTTTGCCAAATTTCGTGATTCTAGGTCAACGGGAACTACCATATATGGGTTTCGACCCAAAACCTATAGGGTACTTCCGGTTGACCTAGAATTGTCAATTTTGGTTAAAAGTAAGGTCTTACAGCACAAGCAAAGGACAAATTACGAAAAATAAAAAAGTTCAAAATTAAGTAAATTTTGGTACTTACAAGTTTTCGCAAAAATCTAAATTTGCCCATATCTTTTTATCGTGTTGACCTTGATTTTTATACACCTAATAGGGACTATAGACCTCAGTATTTGGTATAAATTTCTACTCGCTAGGTCCATCCGTTCCGAACCCTAAAATTTGACTCATCATCATTATATGATATCACAGGATCATCATAGGATTCAACAGTGGACGTCCTTTGGTTGATATCAGCCAAAGGACGTCCACTGTTGACCATAGGCCTCCCCCATGGATTTCCAGAGTGACCGATTTTGGGCCTGCACTCAATGGCTCCCAGCAACCTTTATCAGGTCTTCTTTCCATCTAGTGGGAGGCCATCCTACGCTGCGTTTTCCAGTGCGTGGTCTCCACTCGAGAATCTTTCTGCCACAACAGCCGTCAGTTCTTCGAGCTATGTGTTCTGGCACCTGCCATTTCAGCTTGCTAATCCTTTGTGCCATGTCGGTGACTCATTTCGGATTCGATCTCGTAGATAAACACCAAGCGTAGTCCTCTCTATAACACTATGAGAGACCTCGAACCTTTTTATGAGGCCCATAGTGAAACTACGTTTCTATAGAGCTTTAGACTATAGTCTATTTATGTGCGTGCACTAAGGCTCTTATTAAATTCTTGTCTGTTTCTAGCACCTACAAAATGATGATGCAATGAGCTACTAGGTAGGTAAAGCCTATGTAATTATTTAAGTATTATTATTGACGTAACCAAGTGTTCTATTGTGTCCCTAATAGTCCGTATCTACGGTTTGAATAAATAGTGAATAGAATGAGTCTCGGCTGTTTTCAATATCGAAAAAATATGTTTGTATTAAAGGTTCGTTTTTAAAACTTAATTCTATGTGCACAGCTGTCACAGATTCTACTTATATAACAACTAGCAGTTGCCACACTACTAAATGTGTAGGTATCCTAGAAATAAAGCTAAACTTGCTGTTGCAACTTGACTTTAACCCCATTTTATCTCATGGGAAATGATTTATGGAATAAAAGGTAGCCTATGTGGTCCAGGTTATAATCTACGTATATACCAAATTTCATTGAAATTGGTTAAGCCGTTACGACGTGATTGACCTAGGCCTTAGACAACTATCGCGGAATGCAAGCTCAGCGTTCACTAGCTGCTGTTCAGATGCAAAAATTAGGCACCTACCCACTTTACTAGTTTTTTTTGTTTTGTTGTGTGTGATTGTTAATATGTTATTTTACTATACCTTTTTATATACACTATACAATTATATAAATTTACACTGTAAGGCGCACTAGTTTTACATTATTTTTAAGTTTTCTCTGTAAGTGAAACTTCTTAAAAAAAAATACCTATAACCTGACTTCAGAACACAGAAAATAAAAAAAAATCAGTAACGGAACTCTAAAATTAAAAGAGTTTAAAGAATCATTCATTTCATTTTTAAAGAGCTTTCCATTAATACCACAAACACTGGGATTCAAGATATTTTTCTTCTCCTTTTTACCACAGTGGAAAGTACTTTCAAAATTATTTGACCACAATGAATCTTTAATGGGACCACATTGGAGCTATCATAGTACCTGGCGGAAGGAATGGAGGCATTTATCCTGAAGTGGGATGTATTCATGTATCGGATAGCAATTAATTAATTAAATAATAATTAAAGCACAAGAAAACGACCACATCTTTGAACATAGATTAAAACATATACTAATGGAAAAGAGTCTACACATTAGACGACTTTTTTAACGACATGTAACTAATTTTCTATAATAATGATTTCACTAAGCAACCGAATTCAAAACATAAAATCGGTCAACTTTGATTCCACGAGATCTACCTATTTAGCTTTAATATTGCTACACCCTTACTTGCAGGGTACATATGAAGTGCTGGACTCTTGACTAGTCAATAAAATCTGACATGTAACATTTTAATCCACTTCACACATGAACGCAATAAAATACTGAATACTGATATTTCACACAGCATAATTACTGATTTAAAAACGTTTTTTATTTGTTATCCCAACGATAAAATAGGTACAATGTAGGTTTAAATCAGTAATTATGCTGTGTGAAATGTCCAGTAGCGATAAATACCCGTTTAAATCAATATTTATGTACAGTGATCGCGAAAGTTTTAAAAATACTATTTCACACAGCGCTACCTATAATTAAGCAAAGCTTGTTACTATGGGAACCAGATAACTGATCGCATATTTATATAATTTTTTTTTTGTAATTACGTAATTATAATGTACTTATAGAAATATACCCACACACAGAACAAATATCTGTAGACCATGCAAACGTTTGTCCAGTAGCGGGAATCGAACCCTCAACCCGCGTCTCAGCATTCGGCAACTGCGCAACAGAGGTCGTAAATTATCTGTTCAGATAGGGTGAAAAGAATGTCATGATACTTATCACTGTTATGTTACCATAAAGGGATACTATCATGTGTTATGTATTTAATGTTTTAATGATTGAACTTTAAAGTATTGAAATAGAAACCTGAAGTTTTCCATCCCAGTGTTTTCTTCCTCCTGCAGCCTCCTGATGAGTTTGAAGAGTAGGCAGGCCTTCTTCACAGCCACCTCATACTTCTCTTTGTGGCTGAGGTATTCAGTTGGGACATCCTCATGGTGGATGCCTTCTTTGAGGACCATATCCTCTGAAAACATGTCTCAATTAATTGCTGTGTGAACTCCTCCTTCACCAAGTTGTATGTAAACCAGTAGAGCATGTTAAATGCCTCAAATGCTTGTTCAACTAACACAGACTGAAACAGGCCCACATTGATCCCGTTGAGTTTTTGAATATTCCATTTTATGTGAAAATATTGTTTATAAATGATAGGTTCAAAAGTTATAACATATAAGATTCCACTTGTGGCTTCGCACATATGGTTTGCCAATAAAAACATTACCCTGATGCACAGTCAGGTAAAAAGTAGCATCCGTTCCAATGCTGATCATAATCTATCTATATACCAAATTGTAATGAAATTGCTCCAGTTGTTTCGTCGTGAAATGTAACAAACAGAGAGAGAGACTGAGTCACTTTCGTATTTATTATTGTATGTATGGATTCTGAGCATCATGACTATACCTAGTTAGATGAGCACTCTGTTGTGTGAAGTGATAAGATAAACACTTGAACTGTGATCTTTTACCTCATTTCGAGCACATCAAACTCTGCCTCATTTGTTTGCTTTGACAATAGAACAACACTTAGAATAAAATTAGTCCCACTGCAGGGCAAAGGCCTCCCCCCACTCTTTCAGGCGCTAAGATGGTCCAGACCGCTCGGAAATTAGTGAGCATCAACCCTCCATCTCTTTTTAGGTCTGTCATGAGGAGGTAAAAAATTAAGAATAAATTTATTCTAAACTAGCTTCCACCAGCGGCTTCGCACGCGTTGTTTGACAATAAAAATTAGTCTACGTTTGAATCTAGGTCATAATCAATCAACGCACCAAATTTCATCAATATCGGTTCAGCCATTAAGATTTGATTGAGTAACAAACAAAAATCCAAACTTTCACATTTATAATATTAGTGTGACTTCGTTATTTATTCAGTGGGTGACAAAAGTGGATTATCACTTTGTGATTTTTAAAAATACAGTACAATCTCGTTAATTCAACACTATAATATACAGGCATATCCAGGAATCTGGAAATAAAACATGTGGGCATCATCATTTTATGCCATGGTCCTCCTCAGAAATCTGCACGAGAAAGTTTTTGAACAAGGACTAGTGGAAGGCTTTAGAGATTACTCTGAAAACTGAAATAAAGTTATACAAATTTTAACTTGGTAAAGTTTGTTGTTAGTATGTATTTTCTGAGATCACCATTCCTACAATATTCCTGATTACTTTATTAAATTTTGATAAAAACCTTGTGGCCGGTCAGCTTCGTAAAAATCCATAAAATTATATTTTAAACGTGAAAGAATCAAGGTATTATAGGTACATAACATAGTAAAAGTATTATTTTCTATTGATGTAACAAATACGAACTATAAGACTAAGTGTTTATTAGCTGCTGTAAAATCATTTCCATTGCGAAGCTTACAAAGATTTTACAAGAACGGTAAATACCCAATAGTCTGTCTGTGCCTACTAATAAGTAATAATTAATTATTTCTATGATCAAAAAGTGCTATGGAAACTTACCTCTTTTTTTTCTTTCCTCGGTCATAGGAGCTCCTCCATCGATCAAATTTGTTAATTCCGTGGTGTTAAAAGAACATTTTGCTCTTTCGTTTCTCAAATCGGGGTTTACTTTGTCCGTCATTGTTGTGAAATAAATAAGATGAATGAGCCGCACACCTCGACTACCTACGTAAGTGGTTACGGTACTACTGAGGCTTGCTGAGAGCTGCCTGTTGCTTTGCTTCGTGCGTATAAAACAAGTTTTTAGAATGTGATTGCGAAGATAGTAATTGACCGCAATGATTTGGCCAGTCTCTATCGCTTTGATTGCGTGTCCAACTACTTTTGTTCACAACTGAATGTAGCTACTAAAAACGTTCCTAGTTATGCTCTATTCATCATAAGCCTTTTTCCACATTGGTATAAAAAATCATCTCATTGATAATTTATTTTTTTGTACAACGCTATTTGAAATGTTTACAAAAGCAGCTCATTGCAGTGAAGTTAGTTACAACAAGTAGGTATCAAGTAGGTATCAAATCTATCAAAATCTTTGATATTGACAGAATCAAAATTGTGAAACCGTCTTAATTTAATGATTGCCAGGTTCACTTCCGGCACATAATAAAATAATGAAAGAACTAGATATATCGACTAAATAATCGAGCACTGAATAATTGTTTCGGCGATTCTGTAGTAATTTTGGGCTTCATGCTTTACCATTACTTTTGTGCTATAATCTATTCGAAGCCTGATTTTTGCAAAGGCTGTCAACATAGGTTTTATTGAAATAATCGAATCATGGAAAGATAAAATCGACTAAAACTACGTTAGTCTCAATTGGTAAATTAGACGTCACTGTAGAGAGCGGCCATTTTTCTTTCTTGTATGCGTTGGAGTTCACCGATCCACGATGAGGTTAGTTTTAGAGAAAAAATAAGTTTTTCGTGATGTTTCGTGTGAGAAAAGTAATTATTTAGTGTTATTATCTTAAAACCTGTGTGTGATAACAATATATTCACCGTCATAACGTTTTTTTTTCCAAGTTTCCTAGGTGATGTCGGAAGCCATGTGGTCAATGTGTTTTACCAGTTTATTTCCTGTATTTCAGTTCCCTAAAACTGCAGAAGAGGCTTGCCGCCTCGGTGATGAGATGTGGTAAAAAGAAAGTATGGCTTGATCCCAATGAGATCAATGAAATCGCCAACACAAACTCCCGTAAGTAACCTCTGATATTTACATCGCGGAGCCGCGCCTGTTTAGTCGGTCGTCCTCTGCCTATTGTAAAACAGAAGTAGACAATAGTTTTCAAATGAACGGGAGGCATTCGAACGCATTCATGCCCGATTTTTGGCCTAAAAAACTACTTGACGTGAAATCACTGGCGTATGTAAGGTCCTACCTTGCCTAGTGTTGTGAGTAAACTTTATTTACTCCAATAATGTGCAGTCAAAGTAGATTAGATAGAATATTCCTAAGAATACATCGCAATAATGAGTAGGTCCATGCTAAATATATTTTGCTTTGAGCAGTTCACACATATTCATAAAGCTACTACATTTCAGGCCAGAACATCCGTAAGATGATCAAGGATGGTCTGGTAATCAAGAAGCCTGTGGCCGTACATTCCCGTGCCCGAGTCCGCAAGAACACAGAGGCCCGCAGAAAGGGACGTCACTGTGGCTTTGGTAAAAGAAAAGGTACAGCCAATGCCAGAATGCCACAAAAAGTAAGAACTCTTACTATTGATTTATCATTGTTAAGATTTTTAAAATTTTCGCAAACATATGGATATATGTTCCGGCTCTGGATGTTAAATATGTATTATGTGTATCTATATCCATGTAAAATTACTTCACATATTGATAGACAGATGAATTTGTTTGAGATTTAAGTGTATTTTTTTATGCAGTATGTTTCATGCTAAAAGATTTGATGCTAATCTCTATGAAAATAGAATCAGATTATTGTAAATACATAGTTATTAAATTATGTCTAATAACGTGTGAATACCTTTATTTATTTTATGGATAATCATAATTTTGCCACCAAACCAGCTAAACAAACTGTACAGTGTATGTTGACCACATACAATCTGCCACCAAAACTACCTATTCTAATTCATAATTACCTATACATATAAGTCCCATCAAACACAACAAAAGCATCACCAACACACTTCTTTCAGGAACTTTGGGTACAAAGACAAAGAGTCCTTCGTAAGCTGCTCCTTAAATACAGAACCGCCAAGAAGATTGACAGGCATCTATACCACTTGCTTTACATGAAGGCAAAGGGTAATGTCTTCAAGAACAAGCGTGTCCTCATGGAGTACATCCACAGGAAGAAGGCTGAGAAGGCCAGGACCAAGATGCTCAGGTAATTATGAGTTGTGTGTTTATGATACCAAAACATATACACAATTTTACCCTCAAATTCGTTGTTTTCTATCAGGAAGGGTCGCTGTGTTGTACTAAATCTGCAACAGGTAAACAGCAAATCATATAAATATTTTGTAGTTTCGTGCTATACCTGTCTGTACTGAGTTTAGAAAGTACTGCACTTGTTGTGTTTATGCACAATACAATTTATTGATTTTATTAACCATAACAGTCCCTAACCAAAGGCGTTTTTGAGTAGAGTTGGCAAAACGTGGATTTGATTATTTGAAAAAACAAAACTTGAAAGTGGTAACTAAAGAATCTATAATATTATGAACTAGCTGACCTGCCCGCGGCTTCGCACGCGTGGTTTATCAATAAAAACATTACCCTACTTGTGCACAGTCGGTAAAAAGTAGCCTATGCTCTTCCCCAGGATATAGGTAATCTATCTCCTTGCCAAATTTCATAATTTTCAAACGATTTACTTTCGCATTTATAATATTAGTTTGGATTAGTATGGATTCGAAAGTAACACTCTCTGTCTGTTACGTTTTTACGACTAAACGGTTGGACCGATTTTGATGAAATTTGGTATATAGATTGGATTTAGATGAGAAATAGGCTCTTATTGACAAACCACGCGTGCGAAGCCGCGGACTGAATCTTGCGAAAAAGATTTTTATTAACTAATAATATAATTATTGCGATGCTCGTTCAATACCTTTTTGATTATCAGCAATGCAATAAATACATTTTGATCTTTAGTCTAAATTAAAGTTAGGTATATGTTTCAAAGTGAAAAAAATTATTAACCCCCTGACTATAAACAGTGCAAGACAAAGAAATTATTATGTTAATTATCAGTAATGTAATAACTGTCTGTGTCCACACAATACAATTTAGAGCACAGTACTACCAATGGCCCATTGACCCGAACCGAATATTGGCCTCTGATAACAAAATAAGCTCATCCTAATAAAGTTCTGACCGGTTCCACTCAAGACCACCTACGTCAAGCACATAACTCAGAAACAAAATACATAACAAGCACTTATTTCACACTAGATGTTGCCCGTGACTTCGTACGCGTTACACTACTAAATCTGTAGGCAACCTAGAAATAAAGCTAAACTCACTGTTGCCACTTGACACCCCATTTTTATCCCATGAGATCTGAGTTATGGTATAAAAAGTAGCCTATATGTTAATCCAGTTTATATTCTATGTACATACTAAATTTCATCGAAATCTGTTCAGCCGTTACGACGTGATTGAGTAACAAACAAACATCCAAACTTTATTTCACATAAGTAAAAAACTATTTTATTATTTACTATTTTCATTCTTTAGTAATAGGTCAACAACAATCTGTTCTTATGCGATCCGAACTTCAACCAAACCAATCCATACTTTGATGTAGTAGGTGTAGCTCATTGCATTGGTGCCAACAGGCTCAAAGTGGGACCATGGCATAAGGTCGATCGCAGGAAACTGACTTGTAAAAATTTTTTAGTACAAGTCATACATACCTCTATTAAAAAAAAGTAAAACTGAATTAAAAGATTTTTGAAAATACGTTTGCCACAATTGGAAATCAAACCAACAACAAATTCAATAAAATAACAGCCTATACTTTTATGGCACCAATCGATAGGGTCAATCTTAAGGATCAAATCTTTTTGTCATACATGGTATTTTAAATGAAAGGAAGACCACAACCATAAAAGTTACAGGCTGTTATTTTTTTTAATTAGTATCGATTCGATTTCCAGTTAGCAAGCATATTTTTAAATATCTTTGAATGTAGTTTTGCTTGTTTTTAAAAATAAAGGAATGTTTCCTTTGAGTAAAATTTGCTATCTTCAGTATTAGTCTCAGGGCTCGCCCAGGGAAGTACTACCACTATACCTATTTCTGCTATTTCTGCCGCCAAGCAGCATTGCTGTGTTTCGGTTTGAAGGGTTTTCAATGAAATTACAGGCACATGAAGCTTAACACCTGTATGCCTCAAGTTGATGGTACATAAAAAAAAAAAAAATTAGTGTACTTTCCGCTCAAAAATTCCCTGTATATGATGCGTTCGCACTTGGCTAATATAACGTTTCTTTTATTGATTTACAATTCGTTTCCCCCAGTGACCAGGCCGAGGCGCGCCGTAACAAGGTGAAGGAGGCCCGCAAGCGCCGCGAAGAGCGCATCGCCGCCAAGAAAGAGGAGCTCCTACAGACCTTTGCGAGGGAAGACGAAGCCGCAGTTACTGCTAAGAAGTGATAGCTTTATCCTGTAATCATAAAATGGTCCAATAAATGCTTTGGGTCGACCTGACTCTTTTATTTCATCTTCAAAACTCGATAAGAAACTTATGAAGAAGTAGGTAAGTTCCAACCAAATGTAGTAAAAAAGAAAGAAATATCTATAAGTACCTACCTAGTTTTGATGACATAGGTAACCCAAAGACAGCGGGGAAGAAATATTTTTTAGGAAGAGGAACAAATAAGCCATATTGCAAATGAGTAATAAGTAAAATACCGCAAAAAAATATTACTCTCCTTACGCTTCTTTTGAAAATTTCCAAAAAAGCAGTGTAACCGCTATAATACTAGACGCCAACGCAGATGGGGTCATAAAACGTGGGACAAGCGACGATGATATTGCTATCTCGTTCGCTCTCTTGCAGCCCTTCCGGGAGCCGTTAGTGATGCGCCGAGTAGCTATCGATAAGACTAATTACCAGTAAATATATTGAAAGGGAGACTAACACGTTTATTAGTTGGCCTCGCTTGCCACGACTGCGTATACTAGGTATAGTCTAATTTTATATTCACAGCATTGCACTAGTCCAGGGTTTCCCAACCTTTTTTGGCTGCCTCCCCGGATTATAAACAATATGATCATGCCCTTTATATTTTTTTCCAGCCTTGTTTAGTGCCAATGAGTGATCGAACAAATAGAGGTATAGTAGTTAGTTCACCCGATTGGAACTAGGTGGCGCGACTAAATCTGTGTGTTAGTGTCAAATCATGAACACTAAGAATACTTACGTAGATTAAAATGTCCGAACACATCATAGCCCCCTTAGGATTTCTCTACGCCCCCAAAGGGGGGTGCGCCCCACCGTTTGGGAAGTCCCTAAATGCATTCATTCATCTTCATTTGGCCTTGTAGTATTGGACGTACTGTAGATTTTTTTAGTTTTAATTATAGTCGACGACGGACATGGCGAAACTGAAGGCTTCTTTCCTAGTACGACTACGGAACCCTACAAGTAACTTTATAACAAAAACTAGAGGTTGCGTTGTGCGCGAGCTGCTCGCAGCTCGCGTGTTTTTCTTTTAGTCGAAGAAGATACAAATACGATACAAATTGGATACAAATACGATACAAATACGAAACAAATACGATGCAAATACGATACAAATACGATACAAATACGATACAAATACGATACATATACGATACAAATACGATACAAATACGATACAAATACGATACAAATACGATACAAATACGATACAAATTGGATACAAATACGATACAAATACGATACAAATTGGATACAAATACGATACAAATTGGATACAAATACGATACAAATACGATACAAATTGGATACAAATACGATACAAATACGATACAAATACGATACAAATACGATACAAATACGATACAAATACGATACAAATTGGATACAAATACGATACAAATACGATACAAATACGATACAAATACGATACAAATACGATACAAATACGATACAAATACGATACAAATTGGATACAAATACGATACAAATACGATACAAATACGATACAAATACGATACAAATTGGATACAAATACGATACAAATACGATACAAATACGATACAAATACGATACAAATACGATACAAATACGATACAAATACGATACAAATACGATACAAATACGATACAAATTGGATACAAATTGGATACAAATACGATACAAATTGGATACAAATACGATACAAATACGATACAAAGACGATACAAATACGATACAAATACGATACAAATACGATACAAATACGATACAAATACGATACAAATACGATACAAATACGATACAAATTGGATACAAATACGATACAAATACGATACAAATACGATACAAATACGATACAAGTACGATACAAATTGGATACAAATACGATACAAATTGGATACAAATACGATACAAATACGATACAAATACGATACAAATTGGATACAAATACGATACAAATTGGATACAAATACGATACAAATACGATACAAATTGGATACAAATACGATACAAATTGGATACAAATACGATACAAATTGGATACAAATACGATACAAATACGATACAAATACGATACAAATACGATACAAATTGGATACAAATACGATACAAATTGGATACAAATACGATACAAATTGGATACAAATTGGATACAAATACGATACAAATTGGATACAAATACGATACAAATACGATACAAATACGATACAAATACGATACAAATACGATACAAATACGATACAAATACGATACAAATTGGATACAAATACGATACAAATTGGATACAAATACGATACAAATTGGATACAAATACGATACAAATACGATACAAATTGGATACAAATACGATACAAATACGATACAAATACGATACAAATACGATACAAATTGGATACAAATACGATACAAATACGATACAAATACGATACAAATACGATACAAATACGATACAAATTGGATACAAATACGATACAAATACGATACAAATACGATACAAATACGATACAAATACGATACAAATTGGATACAAATACGATACAAATACGATACAAATACGATACAAATACGATACAAATACGATACAAATTGGATACAAATACGATACAAATACGATACAAATACGATACAAATACGATACAAATTGGATACAAATACGATACAAATTGGATACAAATACGATACAAATACGATACAAATTGGGTACAAATACGATACAAATACGATACAAATACGATACAAATTGGATACAAATACGATACAAATTGGATACAAATACGATACAAATTGGATACAAATTGGATACAAATACGATACAAATTGGATACAAATACGATACAAATACGATACAAATACGATACAAATTGGATACAAATACGATACAAATTGGATACAAATACGATACAAATTGGATACAAATTGGATACAAATACGATACAAATACGATACAAATACGATACAAATACGATACAAATTGGATACAAATACGATACAAATTGGATACAAATACGATACAAATTGGATACAAATACGATACAAATACGATACAAATTGGATACAAATACGATACAAATACGATACAAATACGATACAAATACGATACAAATACGATACAAATTGGATACAAATTGGATACAAATACGATACAAATTGGATACAAATACGATACAAATACGATACAAATACGATACAAATACGATACAAATTGGATACAAATACGATACAAATTGGATACAAATACGATACAAATACGATACAAATACGATACAAATACGATACAAATTGGATACAAATACGATACAAATTGGATACAAATTGGATACAAATACGATACAAATTGGATACAAATACGATACAAATACGATACAAATACGATACAAATACGATACAAATACGATACAAATTGGATACAAATACGATACAAATTGGATACAAATACGATACAAATACGATACAAATACGATACAAATACGATACAAATTGGATACAAATACGATACAAATACGATACAAATACGATACAAATACGATACAAATACGATACAAATACGATACAAATACGATACAAATTGGATACAAATACGATACAAATACGATACAAATACGATACAAATACGATACAAATACGATACAAATACGATACAAATACGATACAAATTGGATACAAATACGATACAAATACGATACAAATACGATACAAATTGGATACAAATACGATACAAATTGGATACAAATACGATACAAATACGATACAAATTGGGTACAAATACGATACAAATACGATACAAATACGATACAAATTGGATACAAATACGATACAAATTGGATACAAATACGATACAAATTGGATACAAATACGATACAAATACGATACAAATACGATACAAATTGGATACAAATACGATACAAATTGGATACAAATACGATACAAATTGGATACAAATTGGATACAAATACGATACAAATACGATACAAATACGATACAAATACGATACAAATTGGATACAAATACGATACAAATTGGATACAAATTCGATACAAATACGATACAAATACGATACAAATTGGATACAAATACGATACAAATTGGATACAAATACGATACAAATTGGATACAAATTGGATACAAATACGATACAAATACGATACAAATACGATACAAATACGATTCAAATTGGATACAAATACGATACAAATTGGATACAAATACGATACAAATTGGATACAAATACGATACAAATACGATACAAATTGGATACAAATACGATACAAATACGATACAAATACGATACAAATACGATACAAATACGATACAAATACGATACAAATACGATACAAATACGATACAAATTGGATACAAATACGATACAAATTGGATACAAATACGATACAAATTGGATACAAATACGATACAAATACGATACAAATTGGATACAAATACGATACAAATACGATACAAATACGATACAAATACGATACAAATACGATACAAATACGATACAAATACGATACAAATACGATACAAATACGATACAAATACGATACAAATACGATACAAATACGATACAAATACGATACAAATACGATACAAATACGATGCAAATACGATACAAATACGATACAAATACGATACAAATACGATACAAATTGGATACAAATACGATACAAATACGATACAAATTGGATACAAATACGATACAAATACGATACAAATACGATACAAATACGATACAAATACGATACAAATACGATACAAATACGATACAAATACGATACAAATACGATACAAATTGGATACAAATACGATACAAATTAGATACAAATACGATACAAATACGATACAAATACGATACAAATACGATACAAATTGGATACAAATACGATACAAATACGATACAAATTGGATACAAATACGATACAAATACGATGCAAATTGGATACAAATACGATACAAATTGGATACAAATACGATACAAATACGATACAAATTGGATACAAATACGATACAAATACGATACAAATACGATACAAATACGATACAAATACGATACAAATTGGATACAAATACGATACAAATACGATACAAATACGATACAAATACGATACAAATACGATACAAATACGATACAAATTGGATACAAATACGATACAAATACGATACAAATACGATACAAATACGATACAAATTGGATACAAATACGATACAAATACGATACAAATACGATACAAATACGATACAAATACGATACAAATACGATACAAATACGATACAAATACGATACAAATTGGATACAAATTGGATACAAATACGATACAAATTGGATACAAATACGATACAAATACGATACAAATACGATACAAATACGATACAAATACGATACAAATACGATACAAATACGATACAAATACGATACAAATTGGATACAAATACGATACAAATACGATACAAATACGATACAAATACGATACAAATACGATACAAGTACGATACAAATTGGATACAAATACGATACAAATTGGATACAAATACGATACAAATACGATACAAATACGATACAAATTGGATACAAATACGATACAAATTGGATACAAATACGATACAAATACGATACAAATTGGATACAAATACGATACAAATTGGATACAAATACGATACAAATACGATACAAATTGGATACAAATACGATACAAATACGATACAAATACGATACAAATACGATACAAATTGGATACAAATACGATACAAATTGGATACAAATACGATACAAATTGGATACAAATTGGATACAAATACGATACAAATTGGATACAAATACGATACAAATACGATACAAATACGATACAAATACGATACAAATACGATACAAATACGATACAAATACGATACAAATACGATACAAATACGATACAAATTGGATACAAATACGATACAAATTGGATACAAATACGATACAAATACGATACAAATTGGATACAAATACGATACAAATACGATACAAATACGATACAAATACGATACAAATTGGATACAAATACGATACAAATACGATACAAATACGATACAAATACGATACAAATACGATACAAATACGATACAAATACGATACAAATTGGATACAAATACGATACAAATACGATACAAATACGATACAAATACGATACAAATACGATACAAATTGGATACAAATACGATACAAATACGATACAAATACGATACAAATACGATACAAATACGATACAAATACGATACAAATTGGATACAAATACGATACAAATACGATACAAATACGATACAAATTGGATACAAATACGATACAAATTGGATACAAATACGATACAAATACGATACAAATTGGGTACAAATACGATACAAATACGATACAAATACGATACAAATTGGATACAAATACGATACAAATTGGATACAAATACGATACAAATTGGATACAAATACGATACAAATTGGATACAAATACGATACAAATACGATACAAATACGATACAAATACGATACAAATTGGATACAAATACGATACAAATTGGATACAAATACGATACAAATTGGATACAAATTGGATACAAATACGATACAAATACGATACAAATACGATACAAATACGATACAAATTGGATACAAATACGATACAAATTGGATACAAATACGATACAAATTGGATACAAATACGATACAAATACGATACAAATTGGATACAAATACGATACAAATACGATACAAATACGATACAAATACGATACAAATACGATACAAATTGGATACAAATTGGATACAAATACGATACAAATTGGATACAAATACGATACAAATACGATACAAATACGATACAAATACGATACAAATACGATACAAATACGATACAAATTGGATACAAATACGATACAAATTGGATACAAATACGATACAAATACGATACAAATACGATACAAATACGATACAAATTGGATACAAATACGATACAAATTGGATACAAATTGGATACAAATACGATACAAATTGGATACAAATACGATACAAATACGATACAAATACGATACAAATACGATACAAATACGATACAAATTGGATACAAATACGATACAAATTGGATACAAATACGATACAAATACGATACAAATACGATACAAATACGATACAAATTGGATACAAATACGATACAAATACGATACAAATACGATACAAATACGATACAAATACGATACAAATACGATACAAATACGATACAAATTGGATACAAATACGATACAAATACGATACAAATACGATACAAATACGATACAAATACGATACAAATTGGATACAAATACGATACAAATACGATACAAATACGATACAAATACGATACAAATACGATACAAATACGATACAAATACGATACAAATTGGATACAAATACGATACAAATACGATACAAATACGATACAAATTGGATACAAATACGATACAAATTGGATACAAATACGATACAAATACGATACAAATTGGGTACAAATACGATACAAATACGATACAAATACGATACAAATTGGATACAAATACGATACAAATTGGATACAAATACGATACAAATTGGATACAAATTGGATACAAATACGATACAAATTGGATACAAATACGATACAAATACGATACAAATACGATACAAATACGATACAAATACGATACAAATTGGATACAAATACGATACAAATTGGATACAAATTGGATACAAATACGATACAAATACGATACAAATACGATACAAATACGATACAAATTGGATACAAATACGATACAAATTGGATACAAATACGATACAAATTGGATACAAATACGATACAAATACGATACAAATTGGATACAAATACGATACAAATACGATACAAATACGATACAAATACGATACAAATACGATACAAATACGATACAAATACGATACAAATACGATACAAATTGGATACAAATACGATACAAATTGGATACAAATACGATACAAATTGGATACAAATACGATACAAATTGGATACAAATACGATACAAATACGATACAAATACGATACAAATACGATACAAATACGATACAAATACGATACAAATACGATACAAATACGATACAAATACGATACAAATACGATACAAATACGATACAAATACGATACAAATACGATACAAATACGATACAAATACGATACAAATACGATACAAATACGATACAAATTGGATACAAATACGATACAAATACGATACAAATACGATATAAATACGATACAAATTGGATACAAATACGATACAAATTGGATACAAATACGATACAAATACGATACAAATACGATACAAATTGGATACAAATACGATACAAATACGATACAAATACGATACAAATACGATACAAATACGATACAAATACGATACAAATTGGATACAAATACGATACAAATACGATACAAATACGATACAAATTGGATACAAATACGATACAAATACGATACAAATACGATACAAATACGATACAAATACGATACAAATACGATACAAATACGATACAAATACGATACAAATACGATACAAATTGGATACAAATACGATACAAATACGATACAAATACGATACAAATTGGATACAAATACGATACAAATTGGATACAAATACGATACAAATACGATACAAATTGGGTACAAATACGATACAAATTGGATACAAATACGATACAAATACGATACAAATTGGATACAAATACGATACAAATTGGATACAAATACGATACAAATTGGATACAAATTGGATACAAATACGATACAAATTGGATACAAATTCGATACAAATACGATACAAATACGATACAAATACGATACAAATTGGATACAAATACGATACAAATTGGATACAAATACGATACAAATGGGATACAAATTGGATACAAATACGATACAAATACGATACAAATACGATACAAATACGATTCAAATTGGATACAAATACGATACAAATTGGATACAAATACGATACAAATTGGATACAAATACGATACAAATACGATACAAATTGGATACAAATACGATACAAATACGATACAAATACGATACAAATACGATACAAATACGATACAAATACGATACAAATACGATACAAATACGATACAAATTGGATACAAATACGATACAAATTGGATACAAATACGATACAAATTGGATACAAATACGATACAAATACGATACAAATTGGATACAAATACGATACAAATACGATACAAATACGATACAAATACGATACAAATACGATACAAATACGATACAAATACGATACAAATACGATACAAATACGATACAAATACGATACAAATTGGATACAAATACGATACAAATACGATACAAATACGATACAAATACGATACAAATACGATACAAATACGATACAAATACGATACAAATACGATACAAATACGATACAAATACGATACAAATTGGATACAAATACGATACAAATACGATACAAATACGATACAAATACGATACAAATACGATACAAATACGATACAAATACGATACAAATACGATACAAATACGATACAAATACGATACAAATACGATACAAATTGGATACAAATACGATACAAATTAGATACAAATACGATACAAATACGATACAAATACGATACAAATTGGATACAAATTGGATACAAATACGATACAAATTGGATACAAATACGATACAAATACGATACAAATACGATACAAATTGGATACAAATACGATACAAATTGGATACAAATACGATACAAATTGGATACAAATTGGATACAAATACGATACAAATACGATACAAATACGATACAAATACGATACAAATTGGATACAAATACGATACAAATTGGATACAAATACGATACAAATTGGATACAAATACGATACAAATACGATACAAATTGGATACAAATACGATACAAATACGATACAAATACGATACAAATACGATACAAATACGATACAAATTGGATACAAATTGGATACAAATACGATACAAATTGGATACAAATACGATACAAATACGATACAAATACGATACAAATTGGATACAAATACGATACAAATTGGATACAAATACGATACAAATACGATACAAATACGATACAAATACGATACAAATTGGATACAAATACGATACAAATTGGATACAAATTGGATACAAATACGATACAAATTGGATACAAATACGATACAAATACGATACAAATACGATACAAATACGATACAAATACGATACAAATTGGATACAAATACGATACAAATTGGATACAAATACGATACAAATACGATACAAATACGATACAAATACGATACAAATAGGATACAAATACGATACAAATACGATACAAATACGATACAAATACGATACAAATACGATACAAATACGATACAAATACGATACAAATTGGATACAAATACGATACAAATACGATACAAATACGATACAAATACGATACAAATACGATACAAATACGATACAAATACGATACAAATTGGATACAAATACGATACAAATACGATACAAATACGATACAAATTGGATACAAATACGATACAAATTGGATACAAATACGATACAAATACGATACAAATTGGGTACAAATACGATACAAATACGATACAAATACGATACAAATACGATACAAATTGGATACAAATACGATACAAATTGGATACAAATACGATACAAATTGGATACAAATTGGATACAAATACGATACAAATTGGATACAAATACGATACAAATACGATACAAATACGATACAAATTGGATACAAATACGATACAAATTGGATACAAATACGATACAAATTGGATACAAATTGGATACAAATACGATACAAATACGATACAAATACGATACAAATACGATACAAATTGGATACAAATACGATACAAATTGGATACAAATTCGATACAAATACGATACAAATACGATACAAATTGGATA
Organism: Philereme transversata; assembly: GCA_963924445.1. Taxonomy (NCBI): domain Eukaryota; kingdom Metazoa; phylum Arthropoda; class Insecta; order Lepidoptera; family Geometridae; genus Philereme; species Philereme transversata. The sequence continues at coordinate 20,928,673 of OZ004342.1, read as the reverse complement.
CAAATACGATACAAATTGGATACAAATACGATACAAATTGGATACAAATTGGATACAAATACGATACAAATACGATACAAATACGATACAAATACGATTCAAATTGGATACAAATACGATACAAATTGGATACAAATACGATACAAATTGGATACAAATACGATACAAATACGATACAAATTGGATACAAATACGATACAAATACGATACAAATACGATACAAATACGATACAAATACGATACAAATACGATACAAATACGATACAAATTGGATACAAATACGATACAAATTGGGTACAAATACGATACAAATACGATACAAATTGGATACAAATACGATACAAATTGGGTACAAATACGATACAAATACGATACAAATACGATACAAATACGATACAAATTGGATACAAATACGATACAAATTGGATACAAATTGGATACAAATACGATACAAATTGGATACAAATACGATACAAATACGATACAAATTGGATACAAATACGATACAAATTGGATACAAATACGATACAAATTGGATACAAATACGATACAAATACGATACAAATACGATACAAATACGATACAAATACGATACAAATACGATACAAATACGATACAAATACGATACAAATACGATACAAATACGATACAAATACGATACAAATACGATACAAATACGATACAAATACGATACAAATACGATACAAATACGATACAAATTGGATACAAATACGATACAAATTGGATACAAATACGATACAAATACGATACAAATACGATACAAATACGATACAAATACGATACAAATTGGATACAAATACGATACAAATTGGATACAAATACGATACAAATTGGATACAAATTGGATACAAATACGATACAAATACGATACAAATACGATACAAATACGATACAAATACGATACAAATACGATACAAATACGATACAAATTGGATACAAATACGATACAAATTGGGTACAAATACGATACAAATACGATACAAATACGATACAAATACGATACAAATACGATACAAATTGGATACAAATACGATACAAATTAGATACAAATTGGATACAAATACGATACAAATACGATACAAATACGATACAAATACGATACAAATACGATACAAATTGGATACAAATACGATACAAATTGGATACAAATACGATACAAATTGGATACAAATACGATACAAATTGGATACAAATACGATACAAATACGATACAAATACGATACAAATACGATACAAATACGATACAAATACGATACAAATACGATACAAATACGATACAAATACGATACAAATACGATACAAATTGGATACAAATACGATACAAATTGGATACAAATACGATACAAATACGATACAAATACGATATAAATACGATACAAATTGGATACAAATACGATACAAATTGGATACAAATACGATACAAATACGATACAAATACGATACAAATTGGATACAAATACGATACAAATACGATACAAATACGATACAAATTACGATACAAATACGATACAAATACGATACAAATTGGATACAAATACGATACAAATACGATACAAATACGATACAAATACGATACAAATTGGATACAAATACGATACAAATACGATACAAATTGGATACAAATACGATACAAATACGATACAAATACGATACAAATACGATACAAATACGATACAAATACGATACAAATACGATACAAATTGGATACAAATACGATACAAATTGGGTACAAATACGATACAAATACGATACAAATACGATACAAATACGATACAAATACGATACAAATTGGATACAAATACGATACAAATTGGATACAAATTGGATACAAATACGATACAAATTGGATACAAATACGATACAAATACGATACAATACGATACAAATACGATACAAATTGGATACAAATACGATACAAATTGGATACAAATACGATACAAATTGGATACAAATACGATACAAATACGATACAAATACGATACAAATACGATACAAATACGATACAAATACGATACAAATACGATACAAATACGATACAAATACGATACAAATACGATACAAATTGGATACAAATACGATACAAATTGGATACAAATTGGATACAAATACGATACAAATTGGATACAAATACGATACAAATACGATACAAATACGATACAAATACGATACAAATTGGATACAAATACGATACAAATTGGATACAAATACGATACAAATTGGATACAAATTGGATACAAATACGATACAAATACGATACAAATACGATACAAATACGATACAAATACGATACAAATACGATACAAATGGATACAAATACGATACAAATTGGGTACAAATACGATACAAATACGATACAAATACGATACAAATACGATACAAATACGATACAAATTGGATACAAATACGATACAAATTAGATACAAATTGGATACAAATACGATACAAATACGATACAAATACGATACAAATACGATACAAATACGATACAAATACGATACAAATTGGATACAAATACGATACAAATTGGATACAAATACGATACAAATTGGATACAAATACGATACAAATTGGATACAAATACGATACAAATACGATACAAATACGATACAAATACGATACAAATACGATACAAATACGATACAAATACGATACAAATACGATACAAAATACGATAACAAATTGGATACAAATACGATACAAATTGGATACAAATACGATACAAATACGATACAAATACGATATAAATACGATACAAATTGGGATACAAATACGATACAAAATTGGATACAAATACGATACAAATACGATACAAATTGGATACAAATACGATACAAATACGATACAAATACGATACAAATACGATACAAATACGATACAAATTGGATACAAATACGATACAAATACGATACAAATACGATACAATTGGATACAAATACGATACAAATTGGATACAAATACGATACAAATACGATACAAATTGGATACAAATACGATACAAATACGATACAAATACGATACAAATACGATACAAATACGATACAAATACGATACAAATACGATACAAATACGATACAAATACGATACAAATACGATACAAATTGGATACAAATACGATACAAATTGGATACAAATACGATACAAATTGGATACAAATACGATACAAATTGGATACAAATACAAATACGATACAAATACGATACAAATACGATACAAATACGATACAAATACGATACAAATACGATACAAATACGATACAAATACGATACAAATACGATACAAATACGATACAAATACGATACAAATACGATACAAATACGATACAAATACGATACAAATACGATACAAATACGATACAAATACGATACAAATACGATACAAATTGGATTACAAATACGATACAAATACGATACAAATACGATACAAATACGATACAAATTGGATACAAATACGATACAAATACGATACAAATACGAACGATACAATAGATACAAATACGATACAAATACGATACAAATACGATACAAATACGATACAAATACGATACAAATACGATACAAATACGATACAAATTGATACAAATACGATACAAATACGATACAAATACGATACAAATACGATACAAATACGATACAAATACGATACAAATTGGATACAAATACGATACAAATACGATACAAATACGATACAAAAATACGATACAAAAACGATACAAATACGATACAAATACGATACAAATTACGATACAAATTGGATACAAATACGATACAAATACGATACAATACGATACAAATTGGATACAAATACGATACAAATTGGATACAAATACGATACAAATGGATACAATACGATACACAAATTGGGTACAAATACGATACAAATTGGATTACAAATCGATACAAATACGATACAAATACGATACAAATTGGATACAAATACGATACTAAATTGGATACAAATACGATACAAATTGGATACCCCCCCCCCCCCCGGGGGGGGAGAAAGGATACAAATACGATACAAATTGGAATACAAAATTCGATACACAAATACGATACAATTGGATACAAATACGATACAATTGGATACAAATACGATACAAATTGGATACAAATTGGATACAATTACGATACAAATACGATACAAATACGATACAAATACGATTCAAATTGGATACAAATACGATACAAATTGGATACAATACGATACAAATTGGATACAAATACGATACAAATACGATACAAATACGATACAAAATTGGATACAAATACGATACAAATACGATACAAATACGATACAAATACGATACAAATACGATACAAATACGATACAAATTGGATACAAATACGATACAAATTGGATACAAATACGATACAAATTGGATACAAATACGATACAAATACGATACAAATACGATACAAATACGATACAAATACGATACAAATACGATACAAATACGATACAAATACGATACAAATACGATACATATACGATACAAATACGATACAAAGACGAATACAAATACGATACAAATACGATACAAATTGGA